>JAZHAC010000032.1:11418376-12816752 GCA_039707435.1 Actias luna
CTTGTAATGAACTCTCGGGAACTAATATAATATTAGAATAAGTGGTATTTTGATTTTAAATGTAGAATTTACCAACATTGTTTTATATTTATGAACACTTACAGAGTGTCTGCATGCATTTAATAAATGATAAATATGTATTTAAAAGATAAAAGAAACGAAAATAAATATAAATACGTTTGACATTTTGAATAATATCCATAATAAAGACAAAAGTCGAGCAATGGTCGACGGTGGTCGAATTTCAAACATAATTATTGAACATTAATGGAAATTCTTATCACGATGGGAAGAAAAATCGGTTTAAAACTGTTTATTAACAGTTTCTCAATAGTCATTACATAACAAAAAAATTAAAATCAGTTCATTCTGCATCGGGTTTATTTATGTTAATTTAGCTTAAACATTTATATATAAATAAAATGATTGGATATTAACGACTCTTAATTTTTATACTACCGTGTTTATTTATTTAGCCAATATCTAAAAATTGAAGTTATTTTAACATAGTTTTACTTCCGGAATATTGACAAAACTTTATGAAATGGCCAAAGGAAGTTGTGACCACCACCTCTCGATTAAAATAAGGTGTATAGAACTCCTTAAAGTTTTCTTATACAGACACAGTGTGTTGAAGCGTCCCAGCCTGTGGTCCACATTGTGTAGAATAGATTATAAGCGCGGTACACCGGGGGCTGTGTCTATTTTCTATATCATTTTTTTAATTTGTATTTACTTTTATTTGTTCACAGGTCTCTATTCGAGATTTGCGATTTGGTCTGCACCGAGGATCGGAGTATGAGTAAGAAAAAGCAATATGCATGTCTTAGTGTGGTTCATGTTCGTTGTAATAGGTTTCTTGTTGCGAATCAAAAGAAACTTATTATTGCCGAATTTTAAATCACACCTTGGTAGAACTTTCTAGAATTTGTTGTGCTAACTTGAACTGACTGCGACATCATTCGCGTGGAACTAAAAATTATTTGATAACTAGATTTTACGTGCGGCTTCATTTGCGTTAATATCGATTTTGTCACACAAATCGGACGACGCAATAAAAATTTTAGACAAAATTTATCCCTCTGTTTAGCCCTCTACCAATAAGGTTTTCACGTGACACAGTAGCTTATCACCGTCTCCAGCTTCCCATATATCTCTACACCAAAAATCGATTCAGCGATTTAGGCGTGAAAGCGTAACAAACAAACGAATAATGTCGCTTTCACATTCATAATAATATTATATAATTATATTTTATGCCCGATGTTTGTTTCTATAAGTGGTAGCGTGATGATAAATAGCCTAAACTCTTTCAAAATGATTGGTCTATCAAAAACAAGTGGAATTTTGGAAATCCGACTTAGCTACTAAGATTATCGCGTTCAAATTAATTTTTCCGCTGTATAATTTAAATAAACTAGCTGTGCCCGCGACTTCGTTCGCGTGGTACATAAAACCGTTTAAATATTTCTTTTCTTAATAAAAAGTGATCATTTAGTGTAATTTTAACAGCCCCAATTTTAAATGAACATCATTTTTATATCTTATAATATCAATTTTACTCGACAACCGACCCTGTTTTTACTCAACAATCGACCCTGTTGTGTTGTTTTTTTTTTAATTATTTCTTAAACTATACATTATTATAATTTGCTATTAGAGGAGATGTTTACTTCGTAAACTTAACTGCTTCAGTTTTACTTTCGTAACTTTCATTCGTAAGAATTAATATTAAACAATAATCCGAGGGTAATTTATATCCGATTAGATATAATTTTTTTTTAGAAGTTTAGCATTTCCAAAAATCTTTTTCCATTTATAACGTTATAGCTGTGCCCGCGACTTCGTTCGTGTGTAACTAAAAAAATCGTATATATTAAGGTTATATCTAAATTTACCTCTGAATTTTAGTTTTATTTTTTGACAACCGTATTACACATTACGTGTTTTTCAAACCCAACTTTTTAATTATAATGTTGCCAGTTAGTTTTATTTGGTTGGAGAAATAAAAATATTAAATCCATCGATTTAATAATGCTTTAGTTTTCTAATCGATTTTATATTTCTTTAAGTCAACGGCTTATGTTTTAGTGTAGCGCACTGTAGTTAAGACTATTTTTTATTTTATTTATTAACTGAATAAAATTAATTTGCATTGTTATCCTAACCATCTTGTTATTTTTGCATCACAGAGGTACGCCGTACGCATTTGAACAGTATTATAAGTTCGATGTTACAGTGCCTTTTCAATATATAAATAAATTTTATATAAGCTATTTACTTTTTTATTTGGGCTCCTTTAAATTTATGGTCTTACTGTTTTACCTACTTAACTACAGGAACAAAATCATGCAGCAATTGCACTTGTGAGCAAAGCGGAGTTTCTAAAACGATATAAACCTTACACGTCCACATATAAATCAATTTTTTTTACTTTTACTTCCAAATTAAGTTTTGTGATAAAAGTAGATGGATTGAAATGATACGTACTATACTAGGTCAACATTGCATTATCAAGGAACAAAGTTCCTAACGTCATATTTACTTGTTTCTTCCATTTATAAGAAGTTTATATTAATACGGCATGCGTCTTGTGTATACGAATTTATATTATATATTTGAGTCAAAAATATGATTACCTTAATTTTTTTTGTCTTTAGTCATTTATGTATTTACATGACGTCGAAAGAAAGATAATTTATTGGTCTTGAAAATTTAATGTAGGTTATCGTTACAGAATTCAAATTTAAGGCAATTTGTTCGTGTGTTTTTTTAAGCAAACTGAAGTTCACACACCTAAAAATAGTAATGCAATTTTAATTCACAGTAACTAATGAAACAGTATTTTGCAAAATGGTTAAACAAAAATTCAACATCGAGTTGCTTTTATAGACATCATAAAAATGTTTCCTGTACCTGTATTTTAAATACGTAAACGAATAGAATATTTCTAGAACAGAGTTGAGGGTTTTTAAGATTTATTAACTTTTATAAAAAATCTATTAAATGGATGTATTTCAAACATTGTGTAAGACAAAAACCTGACTACCCCACGTACACGAATTATGCACATTGTATTACTTATAGTATGATGTGAAAAAGGTCCACTTGGTTCGTAATTTTTTTTTTTTAGTTGTTCTACTTAAGGTTAAGCGATATGACCATAATATCACATGATTGGCCAAAGATGATGGACACGCTAAGCCTAGAAGAGGGAAATTGAGGGTAGTATACCCATACTATGGTTTCATCACAATTTCCTTCACCAAAACTCTTTGTAGGTGGATTCGAACTGACGTCCTTTGTATAGTCGGGTATAGATATCTCGTGCCACGCGTGATCAGTACGCGATATTGGAAGAGACCGGATACGATATACTTTGGAACTAAAAAATGTCTGCCTATTGAATTGAATTAACTATTTTATTACGAAATTACTCTTTATGAATTGGAAAACATAAGATTCCTGCAACCATTTTATTTCTATTCACTTTTCAGCTACAAAACGTTGCTACTGGCGTCAACCGTGTGGGACGAGTACATATAAAATATATGAAAAGTACAGGAAATTATCCGGTCACAGCGTTTTGTGGTTGTGGCCGAGTGGCCCTTGTGCGGCGACCCTAAGCGTACAATCTTTTTGTGGATAAATTTATTATTGGTATCTGGTTGACATCAGCAGATAACAACTATATTTTTAAACTTACAATAATATCATTGATTAGTTTTATTACACTGACCATCTAGTATTTTAACAAACTACATTTTCAATATTTTGAAATTAAATATAATTTAATAGCTATACCGGAGTCTAAAGTAAATGATTTTAAGCCTTCTGGTACGGTTCGCTTAGAAGTTAGAATAAACAATTTCCTTAAGAGGTTGTATGAATTGCGATTTTTTTTAAATACTAATTGCCAACAATTGCTCTTATAGAATGAAATGTCTCCGACGATATACTTTTCCAATATTGTAACAATTTATATGGTCTCGGAGAGGTTGCTTAGTAGTGGCAGTGTATACGGACGCCACGTCAATAGACGAGAGTTTGAATCCACCTACAGTGAGCTTGAGCTTTCGATGAACGAAAACGTCGTGAGGAAACCATAGCATAGTGGTAGGGGTTTTTCTAATATCCGCCTGGCTAGCTGCTATCCTATAAACTATTCTATCCTAGAACCTATAGACTGACTATATAAAAAATGGTCAGAAAAGTTTGTGCCTAGGCAAAGATATCAGCAGTTTAAAAAAAAAAATGTGTGGTCTTCACTAGGCTCTTTTGTTCATCAGGTTGTTCTTAAACAACAATTATCTTTAATAATACTTTGTATGTATAGTATGATTTATTTTTAAATATTTGCTCATATTAATTATATGAAATGTTTCTACAAACGAAATTCTTTATTATAAATATAATATTGATTTTTTTTTTAAGAAGGAACCTCAACTGTTACTCTGCAAGTCTTTCACAGCTTCGTCGGACTTAGGGCCAGCGCGGAGGGCGCTCAAGCCCGAAGGGATATAATATTAATTATATAACTATACTTTTTATAACTATTGTCAAATATTGTTTTTAACCGTTGTATAGCCTCAACAGGAATGTTTCTGCTCAGTTATATAGCGGGTACCACATAGATTTAAAAAAATGTGAGTAGATTTAACATACTTATTAAGCTTCTCTAATCAGTTTGATTGTATGTTATTCTTACATTTTGTAGAAATTTAAATATACTTGGTGAATTTTATAATTAAGCTGTGTAATTTTTTCGGATGATTAATTGTTTGAACTTGTTTAAATATTTATTAATGCAATATTGAATGACACTAATTATGAACCATAATATTCAACCACGGTTTCAGTGAAATCAGTTTGTAGAAACTTGAATAACTTACGTTTAATTCGAAATATTATTTTTCACTTAACTTTCCATTGAATAATAAGATATAAAATTTAATGAATAGATATAAATATTAAATTCTGTAATGTGATCTTTTTTAAACTAATAAAAATTAATTTGTAATAATTCATGTTTTATTAATGTCACGTGGATGTACAATTTTAATTTGTCTAATCATTTAGATTGTGGCATTCTTAGAGAGAGTGGCAGAGCATTCTTAGTGGTGAAAGAATTTTTGAAATCGGTCCAGTAGTTCTTTTTTTTTTTAATAATTATGGCTTAGCGTAATGGCCATAATCTCACCTGATCTTAAGTGACGATACGGCCCAAGTTGGTAGACACGCTGAACCTGTGGAAGAACTGGCTCTCAAGTGCAACTGCCGGAACACACAAATTGGTATTTGGCGGCAGATTTTTAACTTGAGGGTGGTAGCTAGCCAGGTGGGCATCAGAAAAAGCCCTGCCATCATGCTATGGTGCTATCTCACGATGTTTTCTTTCACCGAAAGCTCAAGCTCATTGTAGGTGGTTGGATTCGAACTCACGTCCCTTGACGCGAAGTTGTACACACTACCACTGCGCTATTGTTCTCGAGTTTATTCTTTACAAATAAAAATATAAATATTTCGTCTTTATAATATTAGTATAGAATGAGAACGCTTAATTAATATTGTAGGAGTATATGGACAAACATTAAACTACATAGTATTTTTATACATAATTTGTCAGGTTAATGTAGTCTAACTTTGTCTAAATAAAGTAGTAAACAGGCTATTAAGTGATTTTCAAATAAACTGACCTCTGCCGGTACTTAAGTAGAATTAGTTCTACTTCAATACCTACTCTGATATAACTTGTTAATAACCACGTAAAAGTGAAATGAGCAGTGATTATTTCTATTTTTTTGGTTTTTTTATAGCAATTTTGGTAGAACAAGTTGCCCTTATGTCGCTATCATAACTTACATTCTCACTCTATTAAACCTACTGTTAGTTCCATCCAAATCGTTAGAGCCGTTTCCGAAACAAGCGAAATTTATTTATACAAGAATTACTCTTAATTCCATTGGATAGATTTGATTAAATAGATTCGCGAGGTATCCAAGCAACTCAATTAGTAATTCTATTTCTAACACTATGCATTGTCATTGCATTGCGAGAATCCGCTGGATGCGGGTGGCGCAAGACCGGTAGTCGTGGAAATCTTTGGGGGAGACCTGTCCAGCATTGGACGTCTTTCAGTGGATTGGATGGATGCATTGTCGTTGGTTACACGTCGGCCATTGTTATTAACAAATTGATCTTGTATTTTTTAAATAGTGTTTAGATAAACTTGTAAAAAATTGTGGTAACACCACAATCTGAAAATGGCCGTAGGACGTCATATTTTAAAACTTAATGTTATAATGGAAAGGTTTGATTACTTCAACCCGCCAATATTAGTAACTCCTAGTCGAGTTTAAAAATTCTTTTGTATTTGATAAAGAAATCATCGAGGAAAGCTTTACACTATTTAACCTTACGCTGCCACCATTAGGAGCAATGCTGTATTGAAGAAAGTTAAAATACGGCCAAAAAATATTAAGTAATTTAAGTTTCACGCCACTCAAATCGTAGGCACATTTAGTTTTACAAATAAAACAAAGTTTATTTACTTATAAATTCATTTATTGACTAGTACTAGTAGTATTGAAGAGTATTGAATGGCAAATTTAAAGAAAATTCCCATATATGGTCCTAGGTTATTTTTATGTGGATTTATTAGAAATGGTACATATTATAAAATCCACAATTTTTTTAACTAATATTTTCTTTACATATTATGGTATTTGCCTATACTAGCAAATTTTGCTTGAAAAAGATGCAACAATGTGGCAACTTATAATGCAAGTTAATAATTCAAACGATTAAGTTGTAGTAATTGAAAACATTTACTTATAAAATAGTTTAAGTTCGTGTGATTAACGCCTTTAAAACTACTTACAACAACATGTCTGTAAATAAATAAAAATAATAATAATAAAATAAATATTAATAGCATAAAAAAACTAAATCTAATATTGATAGATTGGATGTGATTGTTAGTACTAACTGCTATCAGAAATGGCCTCTTCATTTATTAAATTTCCCTCCATATTTTTTTATTTTTTCATTTATAATGGGAAATAACTCGAATTCTACACTCCATACCTTTCATATCCCAAAATGTATATTAAAATATTTATATTCCAAAATCAATTTGAAATAACTGTTCTTGTGTGCAATATATACATAAGACTATGTCAACATACAACATTACAGAATATTATATTACCAGTGAATTTACTATAAAAACCAGTCCTGTCAGATAACATAAGATTATTTGGGATCATATTTATCTTCAAGAGGTCATGTGCATTTTATTTTTTATTACAATCTACAATAAGTACATTATTAGAAACATCAGATTGTTAGATTGGTAGTGGCACAGAGCAGCAGAGCAGCAGCGAGCTGATGTCCTCAAGTCGTTCTAATCGGTCGGTAGGTGGAGTTGTCCGGGAGATGTCGCACCAGCTCGTCCGTGAGCCGCACTCGGGCTCCGTTGGGACCGGACACCAGCACTGTCCTGTCGTAAAAAAACATATTTAGAAACAATACTCTAAGGTGTCTGTTATATATCACAATATATTCACAACTATAAAGGGTACATTACAATAGGATTCATGTGATCAAGAAATAAAAATATCTAAAAAGACTATGTACCTCAATTATTATTTTTGTATTTGATAGAGTCACCATCGAGGAAGGTTTTGGACCATTTAACATAACGCTATTATATTGAAAAGAGGTAAAAAACGGGCAAACATGATTAAATAATTTTTAGTTACCTGCCAATGAAGGTATACATACAAAAGCAAAGTAATACTTTGGTGTCAATATAAAAACATTTTATATATAATACAACCAATTCAAGAGGAATTAAGGGCCAGTTCAATCAAGGGTAAGTAGGAGCCAGTTTGGTACAATTCTCGGGTCCCACCATCCCATGGATGTCTCTTCCAACTCATCTTATATACTCTCTTATGTCACTATTATTTCTTGACATCTCTGATGAAGAATTATTAAAAAACATATAATAATAATAATAATAATAATAACCCTTTAATACTGAGAATTACTACTTTTAAAAAACATAAGTAGATATATTATTAATTCTTTGAATTTAATAAAAATTGTTGGACACCAGTTGGGAGTTTTATTTGTGTCAGCATTTTCTTTTGACACTTAGATCTCCTACTACATTTGTACCGTATCTGCTCTTGTCCACAGAGCACCTGCTACCTCTTTATGATCACCTGAATACTCTTTTCCTTTTGGTGTTGCACCTAGGAGTCCATTCTGTTAGGATTTTGTACCATTTGTTTGTATGTTAGATTAGATAAAGTTGTACCTTAGCGGAACGCTTCAGCTTGTGCAGCAGCTCAGTGGCTCGGCACGCGTGCAGGTACAGCGCGCTGTAGATGTTGCTGCCGGCCGGGCACACTACACCGTCAAACGGGGTTCGATTCTCCTGCAAACACATTCCGTTTATAATATAATATACAATATAACAACTTTCGTATTTGTTTATTGAAACGAGCTAGTCGCTGAAGTATATCAGTCAAATTCACACGCATATATATATTATACACCAGAGACTACCGCTGCTCCGCTCGCGATAATATTGATTGAATTATACGTATTTATACTCGGAAGTTTGAAACAAATAACTAAGCACGTAAATGTAAATAACTTTTATACGTAAAAACGCAACTTGAAGTATTACTTAGTTTTTGTTTCATCGCAATCATTTCACTCTATCAAGAGATATTAAATAATATGAATTTAAACTGTTCTCACGCATTCAGTTAAGTTACTTGCAACGCCAAAATAGAAGTAATGTTGTCAGTTGAATTGCATTTCCGATAGATGGCGTTGTGCATATGACGTCATCATGTAACGCGGATATTGACTGTACTCTTTTTTCTAAGCGACGTCTTTTAGTTTTCGACAACGACGCGAACGAAGTCACGGGAACAGTTTGTTATTTACTAAAACAGGTAAGCGCAGAAGAAGTTTAAAAAATCACAAAAGTATTATAGGTAGAATCTGCTACAGTACAGTAAGATTCTAATAAGTGGTAAAACAATTAGATATATTTGAAAAAAAAAAACAAAAGTAATGCTGGAATAATTTGAATTCTTATTTCAAGTGTGTTTTCCACAAGTAATATAATGATTTTATTACTTTTAGCTTTATGGAAAACTATAAAGCTCTATGGATATATGTAGAAAAAGTAACTGATTATAATTCCAGAAGAAATAAAAAAATAAAAAAATTATACAACGGAATATGTTTACCCTTGTTTATATTCCGGCAGGTCGTCGTCTTGGAAGGATTCGCTTCGGCGATGGAACAGCTTCGGACTCACGCTGAGCTCGAGTTGGGGGGCGGGCATCATATAAAAATCAAATCATAAAAAGCATCATATATCTCAAGTTGGAACAAACTGCACACAATGTGCAAAAATTGATTAAAATCGGTACTGTAGTTGAGTTTGTAAGAGTTGACCGCCAACCAACAACGTGACATAAAATTTTTATATATAAGGATTAACATATAGTGAAGCTATATTTTAAATTAAAAAAAATCAGGGCAACAATTTTATAATACGTCTATATTAATATTATAAACAAGAAAAGATTATATATTTGTTTGAACACGCTCACCTTAGAAACTACCAGTCGTATTCTTTTCATATATGATAGAGCAATACTTATGAAAGGTTTTCGGCTATTTAACATCACGCTACCACCAATGAGAGCAAAACTATACAAAAAAGGACCAAAATTATTCAATGTTTTTTATATCAACTCGAATGAAGGTCGTGGGCACAACTAGTAACAAAGATCGAGCGTTTTCAAGAAAAGGGTAGTAAGCTACAATTTACACATTTTACAGGAGAGAGAATTCCTAATTAAAAAGCATTGTCTATATAATATAATCCTGACTTCCCCATAATGACTGTACTTCACCTGATAGTAAGCTCAATACGGCCTACACACAGTAGCGACTGCCGAAAGGGAAAATGCCCTCCGTCAGTCGTAACTGCGATGCCGATCTGAAAAGTTCTAGCGTTATGGCTGTAATCTCACTTAATCTTAAGTGACGATACGGTCCAAAGTGGTGGACAAGCTATAACTGTGAAGGGACTAGCTCTCAAGTGCCACTACCGGAACACATTTAAAAGTATTTGGTAATTGCAGGAAGATTTTGAAATTTAGGTTAGCTAACATGGCGGGCAATAGAAAAAGCCCTACCACCATGCAGAATCTAGACATTGTTACCTTTTTTTATTGTTAACACAATTTTATTGTATTGTTTTTTATTGTTGCTGGCGGGTTGTGTGAACTCGTCAAATGAAAAACAAGACATACAATGCCTCTTACTTATTATTACCAGGTTCAGCGACTGCATTCGCAATCAAAATATACATTTTACATGTTATTCTAATTACCAGAAAACATAGGTTTTCTGTAATCGAATAGGCCAATTATTACAAACATTTCTCGAGGATAGCTGTGCGCGACCGGCCTCGAAAACAATTCAAATCTGATACTCGCTTATCACTTTACACATATAAACCTTCTAGACATGTATCAATTTCAATAACAGGGCTGCAGGCATAGGCCAACGTCACTCATGCCTTATGCAGTTCCTGATTAGTATCACTTCAAATTATTGTACTCTAGATAATTGCTCTTCATATTTTATTTCGATATTGTATTCTGCTGAACTGAGACCAAATAAATTACATAACACATGTACAATATTTAGTACTACTGTAGAAAATAAGTTTATTTACCTGAGTCGCGGCTTGTCCAACTATAGGCAGTATCATAAGCAGCTAGACCGGCGAGGCTCGCCAACTCGCCGCCTTCCTCCACAGCGGCAGCGGACCGTACTGGAGGCAACATAGCACTGCCTAAAAACAACAATTATCTATTCAATTAAACACATAAATGAATACATGACGTTATAAAGAGGAAGGATTTATATATTTGGAACGAATAAATTGTTCTAGCGGGGTAAAATCCGGCATGATAAATCTTCGTCCGCCTAATGTATGCCCGTACACTATGTTTTTAGCGCGCCAACGCGACACGAATATTCGCCCCCTCATGTAGCCCAGCATAACAAAACAAATGGACTATATTGAATACGGGATGTATAAAGAATTCTTAAATTTGATGAAATTGACATAAAAATTCTAAAAATAAGTAAAACTGTATTCATAGACTTTCAAGAAACCTTGAGTAAAGTCAGTATGCCAATAGTAATCTAAACAAAAAGTATAATATTATATTCTGAAAATTTATAACATAAATTGTAAGGTACAGGTTATGGTAAATTATATTGTGAAAGTATATGCCTCGAATAAAAAGTTATAGTCATTTTTTATTTTCTTTAACATGTATACAACGAGCCACTTTCTTGAATACTATAATAATTACTTATTTTAATGGTAATAACTTTGACATTGCGTCTGCAACGACTTCAATTTACAATTTCATGATATCCTTTAAATCGCTTTATTATTTTCACAACGTAGATATATTACTCTTAACAACTTACTTCCCACGCCATCCTAATTTTTTACACACCACAGGTAATCCAATCAATGTTTATTTTTTAATAATTTTGTTTATACATTTGTCATCCTACATATATACTAATAAAATAAAAAAAATTGTTTGTTTGAAGGCACTAATCACTTATACTATCACTAGGATTTGAAAAATTATCTTTTCTTATGACAGCCCAATCATTAAGAAAGGACTTTAGCCGCCATATTGACAACATTTTAAAAACGTACAATAAGCGTCCCGTGAGTAACTTCCGTAGCGTGCACTGCATTTATATTTTAGAGTCACATAAGAATAATGTATAAAGGAAATGGTCCTATCAAAAATTAAAAATATAAATAATTTTATGTATTTTGTATTTCTTGTTTGTGACAAAACATTAAAATAGACGTTATTTCCAAAGTTGTTTAATTGACATAGTTTTTTCATCCTTATCTAATTAGGGTAATAATTTTAAGTAAACATAGCCCAAAATTTCACTTGATACTATTCAATTAAAGTTATTGTCAAAGAAATATCACAATTAAAAAAGACGAACGTAACAAAATAATAATATAATATGTTGATTTTCTTTACCGCTAATCCAAAGACGCAGTTCCGTTAAACAAATATGTGTTCCGTAATAATGCATGTAGATGAAACAGTCGACCGAATATTCACACTTAACAATTGTTTATATAAATAAAACTAATATTTATAACCTAATATTTATTCTGGGAAAAACTCAAAATGTCAATTTGTGTACTTATATGAGAAAACAATTATTAACGGTAATAATGGTTTTCTATATGAACTACTCAACCTTGTAAAGTACTTGTAATGAACTCTCGGGAACTAATATAATATTAGAATAAGTGGTATTTTGATTTTAAATGTAGAATTTACCAACATTGTTTTATATTTATGAACACTTACAGAGTGTCTGCATGCATTTAATAAATGATAAATATGTATTTAAAAGATAAAAGAAACGAAAATAAATATAAATACGTTTGACATTTTGAATAATATCCATAATAAAGACAAAAGTCGAGCAATGGTCGACGGTGGTCGAATTTCAAACATAATTATTGAACATTAATGGAAATTCTTATCACGATGGGAAGAAAAATCGGTTAAAAACTGTTTATTAACAGTTTCTCAATAGTCATTACATAACAAAAAAATTAAAATCAGTTCATTCTGCATCGGGTTTATTTATGTTAATTTAGCTTAAACATTTATATATAAATAAAATGATTGGATATTAACGACTCTTAATTTTTATACTACCGTGTTTATTTATTTAGCCAATATCTGAAAATTGAAGTTATTTTAACATAGTTTTACTTCCGGAATATTGACAAAACTTTATGAAATGGCCAAAGGAAGTTGTGACCACCACCTCTCGATTAAAATAAGGTGTATAGAACTCCTTAAAGTTTTCTTATACAGACACAGTGTGTTGAAGCGTCCCAGACTGTGGTCCACATTGTGTAGAATAGATTATAAGCGCGGTACACCGGGGGCTGTGTCTATTTTCTATATCATTTTTTTAATTTGTATTTACTTTTATTTGTTCACAGGTCTCTATTCGAGATTTGCGATTTGGTCTGCACCGAGGATCGGAGTATGAGTAAGAAAAAGCAATATGCATGTCTTAGTGTGGTTCATGTTCGTTGTAATAGGTTTCTTGTTGCGAATCAAAAGAAACTTATTATTGCCGAATTTTAAATCACACCTTGGTAGAACTTTCTAGAATTTGTTGTGCTAACTTGAACTGACTGCGACATCATTCGCGTGGAACTAAAAATTATTTGATAACTAGATTTTACGTGCGGCTTCATTTGCGTTAATATCGATTTTGTCACACAAATCGGACGACGCAATAAAAATTTTAGACAAAATTTATCCCTCTGTTTAGCCCTCTACCAATAAGGTTTTCACGTGACACAGTAGCTTATCACCGTCTCCAGCTTCCCATATATCTCTACACCAAAAATCGATTCAGCGATTTAGGCGTGAAAGCGTAACAAACAAACGAATAATGTCGCTTTCACATTTATAATAATATTATATAATTATATTTTATGCCCGATGTTTGTTTCTATAAGTGGTAGCGTGATGATAAATAGCCTAAACCCTTTCAAAATGATTGGTCTATCAAAAACAAGTGGAATTTTGGAAATCCGACTTAGCTACTAAGATTATCGCGTTCAAATTAATTTTTCCGCTGTATAATTTAAATAAACTAGCTGTGCCCGCGACTTCGTTCGCGTGGTACATAAAACCGTTTAAATATTTCTTTTCTTAATAAAAAGTGATCATTTAGTGTAATTTTAACAGCCCCAATTTTAAATGAACATCATTTTTATATCTTATAATATCAATTTTACTCGACAACCGACCCTGTTTTTACTCAACAATCGACCCTGTTGTGATGTTTTTTTTTTTAATTATTTCTTAAACTATACATTATTATAATTTGCTATTAGAGGAGATGTTTACTTCGTAAACTTAACTGCTTCAGTTTTACTTTCGTAACTTTCATTCGTAAGAATTAATATTAAACAATAATCCGAGGGTAATTTATATCCGATTAGATATAATTTTTTTTTAGAAGTTTAGCATTTCCAAAAATCTTTTTCCATTTATAACGTTATAGCTGTGCCCGCGACTTCGTTCGTGTGTAACTAAAAAAATCGTATATATTAAGGTTATATCTAAATTTACCTCTGAATTTTAGTTTTATTTTTTGACAACCGTATTACACATTACGTGTTTTTCAAACCCAACTTTTTAATTATAATGTTGCCAGTTAGTTTTATTTGGTTGGAGAAATAAAAATATTAAATCCATCGATTTAATAATGCTTTAGTTTTCTAATCGATTTTATATTTCTTTAAGTCAACGGCTTATGTTTTAGTGTAGCGCACTGTAGTTAAGACTATTTTTTATTTTATTTATTAACTGAATAAAATTAATTTGCATTGTTATCCTAACCATCTTGTTATTTTTGCATCACAGAGGTACGCCGTACGCATTTGAACAGTATTATAAGTTCGATGTTACAGTGCCTTTTCAATATATAAATAAATTTTATATAAGCTATTTACTTTTTTATTTGAGCTCCTTTAAATTTATGGTCTTACTGTTTTACCTACTTAACTACAGGAACAAAATCATGCAGCAATTGCACTTGTGAGCAAAGCGGAGTTTCTAAAACGATATAAACCTTACACGTCCACATATAAATCAATTTTTTTTACTTTTACTTCCAAATTAATTTTTGTGATAAAAGTAGATGGATTGAAATGATACGTACTATACTAGGTCAACATTGCATTATCAAGGAACAAAGTTCCTAACGTCATATTTACTTGTTTCTTCCATTTATAAGAAGTTTATATTAATACGGCATGCGTCTTGTGTATACGAATTTATATTATATATTTGAGTCAAAAATATGATTACCTTAATTTTTTTTGTCTTTAGTCATTTATGTATTTACATGACGTCGAAAGAAAGATAATTTATTGGTCTTGAAAATTTAATGTAGGTTATCGTTACAGAATTCAAATTTAAGGCAATTTGTTCGTGTGTTTTTTTAAGCAAACTGAAGTTCACACACCTAAAAATAGTAATGCAATTTTAATTCACAGTAACTAATGAAACAGTATTTTGCAAAATGGTTAAACAAAAATTCAACATCGAGTTGCTTTTATAGACATCATAAAAATATTTCCTGTACCTGTATTTTAAATACGTAAACGAATAGAATATTTCTAGAACAGAGTTGAGGGTTTTTAAGATTTATTAACTTTTATAAAAAATCTATTAAATGGATGTATTTCAAACATTGTGTAAGACAAAAACCTGACTACCCCACGTACACGAATTATGCACATTGTATTACTTATAGTATGATGTGATAAAGGTCCACTTGGTTCGTAATTTTTTTTTTTTAGTTGTTCTACTTAAGGTTAAGCGATATGACCATAATATCACATGATTGGCCAAAGATGATGGACACGCTAAGCCTAGAAGAGGGAAATTGAGGGTAGTATACCCATACTATGGTTTCATCACATTTTCCTTCACCAAAACTCTTTGTAGGTGGATTCGAACTGACGTCCTTTGTATAGTCGGGTATAGATATCTCGTGCCACGCGTGATCAGTACGCGATATTGGAAGAGACCGGATACGATATACTTTGGAACTAAAAAATGTCTGCCTATTGAATCGAATTAACTATTTTATTACGAAATTACTCTTTATGAATTGGAAAACATAAGATTCCTGCAACCATTTTATTTCTATTCACTTTTCAGCTACAAAACGTTGCTACTGGCGTCAACCGTGTGGGACGAGTACATATAAAATATATGAAAAGTACAGGAAATTATCCGGTCACAGCGTTTTGTGGTTGTGGCCGAGTGGCCCTTGTGCGGCGACCCTAAGCGTACAATCTTTTTGTGGATAAATTTATTATTGGTATCTGGTTGACATCAGCAGACAACAACTATATTTTTAAACTTACAATAATATCATTGATTAGTTTTATTACACTGACCATCTAGTATTTTAACAAACTACATTTTCAATATTTTGAAATTAAATATAATTTAATAGCTATACCGGAGTCTAAAGTAAATAATTTTAAGCCTTCTGGTACGGTTCGCTTAGAAGTTAGAATAAACAATTTCCTTAAGAGGTTGTATGAATTGCGATTTTTTTTAAATACTAATTGCCAACAATTGCTCTTATAGAATGAAATGTCTCCGACGATATACTTTTCCAATATTGTAACAATTTATATGGTCTCGGAGAGGTTGCTTAGTAGTGGCAGTGTATACGGACGCCACGTCAATAGACGAGAGTTTGAATCCACCTACAGTGAGCTTGAGCTTTCGATGAACGAAAACGTCGTGAGGAAACCATAGCATAGTGGTAGGGGTTTTTCTAATATCCGCCTGGCTAGCTGCTATCCTATAAACTATTCTATCCTAGAACCTATAGACTGACTATATAAAAAATGGTCAGAAAAGTTTGTGCCTAGGCAAAGATATCAGCAGTTTAAAAAAAAAAATGTGTGGTCTTCACTAGGCTCTTTTGTTCATCAGGTTGTTCTTAAACAACAATTATCTTTAATAATACTTTGTATGTATAGTATGATTTATTTTTAAATATTTGCTCATATTAATTATATGAAATGTTTCTACAAACGAAATTCTTTATTATAAATATAATATTGATTTTTTTTTTAAGAAGGAACCTCAACTGTTACTCTGCAAGTCTTTCACAGCTTCGTCGGACTTAGGGCCAGCGCGGAGGGCGCTCAAGCCCGAAGGGATATAATATTAATTATATAACTATACCTTTTATAACTATTGTCAAATATTGTTTTTAACCGTTGTATAGCCTCAACAGGAATGTTTCTGCTCAGTTATATAGCGGGTACCACATAGATTTAAAAAAATGTGAGTAGATTTAACATACTTATTAAGCTTCTCTAATCAGTTTGATTGTATGTTATTCTTACATTTTGTAGAAATTTAAATATACTTGGTGAATTTTATAATTAAGCTGTGTAATTTTTTCGGATGATTAATTGTTTGAACTTGTTTAAATATTTATTAATGCAATATTGAATGACACTAATTATGAACCATAATATTCAACCACGGTTTCAGTGAAATCAGTTTGTAGAAACTTGAATAACTTACGTTTAATTCGAAATATTATTTTTCACTTAACTTTCCATTGAATAATAAGATATAAAATTTAATGAATAGATATAAATATTAAATTCTGTAATGTGATCTTTTTTAAACTAATAAAAATTAATTTGTAATAATTCATGTTTTATTAATGTCACGTGGATGTACAATTTTAATTTGTCTAATCATTTAGATTGTGGCATTCTTAGAGAGAGTGGCAGAGCATTCTTAGTGGTGAAAGAATTTTTGAAATCGGTCCAGTAGTTCTTTTTTTTTTTAATAATTATGGCTTAGCGTAATGGCCATAATCTCACCTGATCTTAAGTGACGATACGGCCCAAGTTGGTAGACACGCTGAACCTGTGGAAGAACTGGCTCTCAAGTGCAACTGCCGGAACACACAAATTGGTATTTGGCGGCAGATTTTTAACTTGAGGGTGGTAGCTAGCCAGGTGGGCATCAGAAAAAGCCCTGCCATCATGCTATGGTGCTATCTCACGATGTTTTCTTTCACCGAAAGCTCAAGCTCATTGTAGGTGGTTGGATTCGAACTCACGTCCCTTGACGCGAAGTTGTACACACTACCACTGCGCTATTGTTCTCGAGTTTATTCTTTACAAATAAAAATATAAATATTTCGTCTTTATAATATTAGTATAGAATGAGAACGCTTAATTAATATTGTAGGAGTATATGGACAAACATTAAACTACATAGTATTTTTATACATAATTTGTCAGGTTAATGTAGTCTAACTTTGTCTAAATAAAGTAGTAAACAGGCTATTAAGTGATTTTCAAATAAACTGACCTCTGCCGGTACTTAAGTAGAATTAGTTCTACTTCAATACCTACTCTGATATAACTTGTTAATAACCACGTAAAAGTGAAATGAGCAGTGATTATTTCTATTTTTTTGGTTTTTTTATAGCAATTTTGGTAGAACAAGTTGCCCTTATGTCGCTATCATAACTTACATTCTCACTCTATTAAACCTACTGTTAGTTCCATCCAAATCGTTAGAGCCGTTTCCGAAACAAGCGAAATTTATTTATACAAGAATTACTCTTAATTCCATTGGATAGATTTGATTAAATAGATTCGCGAGGTATCCAAGCAACTCAATTAGTAATTCTATTTCTAACACTATGCATTGTCATTGCATTGCGAGAATCCGCTGGATGCGGGTGGCGCAAGACCGGTAGTCGTGGAAATCTTTGGGGGAGACCTGTCCAGCATTGGACGTCTTTCAGTGGATTGGATGGATGCATTGTCGTTGGTTACACGTCGGCCATTGTTATTAACAAATTGATCTTGTATTTTTTAAATAGTGTTTAGATAAACTTGTAAAAAATTGTGGTAACACCACAATCTGAAAATGGCCGTAGGACGTCATATTTTAAAACTTAATGTTATAATGGAAAGGTTTGATTACTTCAACCCGCCAATATTAGTAACTCCTAGTCGAGTTTAAAAATTCTTTTGTATTTGATAAAGAAATCATCGAGGAAAGCTTTACACTATTTAACCTTACGCTGCCACCATTAGGAGCAATGCTGTATTGAAGAAAGTTAAAATACGGCCAAAAAATATTAAGTAATTTAAGTTTCACGCCACTCAAATCGTAGGCACATTTAGTTTTACAAATAAAACAAAGTTTATTTACTTATAAATTCATTTATTGACTAGTACTAGTAGTATTGAAGAGTATTGAATGGCAAATTTAAAGAAAATTCCCATATATGGTCCTAGGTTATTTTTATGTGGATTTATTAGAAATGGTACATATTATAAAATCCACAATTTTTTTAACTAATATTTTCTTTACATATTATGGTATTTGCCTATACTAGCAAATTTTGCTTGAACAAGATGCAACAATGTGGCAACTTATAATGCAAGTTAATAATTCAAACGATTAAGTTGTAGTAATTGAAAACATTTACTTATAAAATAGTTTAAGTTCGTGTGATTAACGCCTTTAAAACTACTTACAACAACATGTCTGTAAATAAATAAAAATAATAATAATAAAATAAATATTAATAGCATAAAAAAACTAAATCTAATATTGATAGATTGGATGTGATTGTTAGTACTAACTGCTATCAGAAATGGCCTCTTCATTTATTAAATTTCCCTCCATATTTTTTTATTTTTTCATTTATAATGGGAAATAACTCGAATTCTACACTCCATACCTTTCATATCCCAAAATGTATATTAAAATATTTATATTCCAAAATCAATTTGAAATAACTGTTCTTGTGTGCAATATATACATAAGACTATGTCAACATACAACATTACAGAATATTATATTACCAGTGAATTTACTATAAAAACCAGTCCTGTCAGATAACATAAGATTATTTGGGATCATATTTATCTTCAAGAGGTCATGTGCATTTTATTTTTTATTACAATCTACAATAAGTACATTATTAGAAACATCAGATTGTTAGATTGGTAGTGGCACAGAGCAGCAGAGCAGCAGCGAGCTGATGTCCTCAAGTCGTTCTAATCGGTCGGTAGGTGGAGTTGTCCGGGAGATGTCGCACCAGCTCGTCCGTGAGCCGCACTCGGGCTCCGTTGGGACCGGACACCAGCACTGTCCTGTCGTAAAAAAACATATTTAGAAACAATACTCTAAGGTGTCTGTTATATATCACAATATATTCACAACTATAAAGGGTACATTACAATAGGATTCATGTGATCAAGAAATAAAAATATCTAAAAAGACTATGTACCTCAATTATTATTTTTGTATTTGATAGAGTCACCATCGAGGAAGGTTTTGGACCATTTAACATAACGCTATTATATTGAAAAGAGGTAAAAAACGGGCAAACATGATTAAATAATTTTTAGTTACCTGCCAATGAAGGTATACATACAAAAGCAAAGTAATACTTTGGTGTCAATATAAAAACATTTTATATATAATACAACCAATTCAAGAGGAATTAAGGGCCAGTTCAATCAAGGGTAAGTAGGAGCCAGTTTGGTACAATTCTCGGGTCCCACCATCCCATGGATGTCTCTTCCAACTCATCTTATATACTCTCTTATGTCACTATTATTTCTTGACATCTCTGATGAAGAATTATTAAAAAACATATAATAATAATAATAATAACCCTTTAATACTGAGAATTACTACTTTTAAAAAACATAAGTAGATATATTATTAATTCTTTGAATTTAATAAAAATTGTTGGACACCAGTTGGGAGTTTTATTTGTGTCAGCATTTTCTTTTGACACTTAGATCTCCTACTACATTTGTACCGTATCTGCTCTTGTCCACAGAGCACCTGCTACCTCTTTATGATCACCTGAATACTCTTTTCCTTTTGGTGTTGCACCTAGGAGTCCATTCTGTTAGGATTTTGTACCATTTGTTTGTATGTTAGATTAGATAAAGTTGTACCTTAGCGGAACGCTTCAGCTTGTGCAGCAGCTCAGTGGCTCGGCACGCGTGCAGGTACAGCGCGCTGTAGATGTTGCTGCCGGCCGGGCACACTACACCGTCAAACGGGGTTCGATTCTCCTGCAAACACATTCCGTTTATAATATAATATACAATATAACAACTTTCGTATTTGTTTATTGAAACGAGCTAGTCGCTGAAGTATATCAGTCAAATTCACACGCATATATATATTATACACCAGAGACTACCGCTGCTCCGCTCGCGATAATATTGATTGAATTATACGTATTTATACTCGGAAGTTTGAAACAAATAACTAAGCACGTAAATGTAAATAACTTTTATACGTAAAAACGCAACTTGAAGTATTACTTAGTTTTTGTTTCATCGCAATCATTTCACTCTATCAAGAGATATTAAATAATATGAATTTAAACTGTTCTCACGCATTCAGTTAAGTTACTTGCAACGCCAAAATAGAAGTAATGTTGTCAGTTGAATTGCATTTCCGATAGATGGCGTTGTGCATATGACGTCATCATGTAACGCGGATATTGACTGTACTCTTTTTTCTAAGCGACGTCTTTTAGTTTTCGACAACGACGCGAACGAAGTCACGGGAACAGTTTGTTATTTACTAAAACAGGTAAGCGCAGAAGAAGTTTAAAAAATCACAAAAGTATTATAGGTAGAATCTGCTACAGTACAGTAAGATTCTAATAAGTGGTAAAACAATTAGATATATTTGAAAAAAACAAAAGTAATGCTGGAATAATTTGAATTCTTATTTCAAATGTGTTTTCCTCAAATAATATAGTTATGATTTTATTACTTTTAGCTTTATGGAAAACTATAAAGCTCTATGGATATATGTAGAAAAAGTAACTGATTATAATTCCAGAAGAAATAAAAAAATAAAAAAATTATACAACGGAATATGTTTACCCTTGTTTATATTCCGGCAGGTCGTCGTCTTGGAAGGATTCGCTTCGGCGATGGAACAGCTTCGGACTCACGCTGAGCTCGAGTTGGGGGGCGGGCATCATATAAAAATCAAATCATAAAAAGCATCATATATCTCAAGTTGGAACAAACTGCACACAATGTGCAAAAATTGATTAAAATCGGTACTGTAGTTGAGTTTGTAAGAGTTGACCGCCAACCAACAACGTGACATAAAATTTTTATATATAAGGATTAACATATAGTGAAGCTATATTTTAAATTAAAAAAAATCAGGGCAACAATTTTATAATACGTCTATATTAATATTATAAACAAGAAAAGATTATATATTTGTTTGAACACGCTCACCTTAGAAACTACCAGTCGTATTCTTTTCATATATGATAGAGCAATACTTATGAAAGGTTTTCGGCTATTTAACATCACGCTACCACCAATGAGAGCAAAACTATACAAAAAAGGACCAAAATTATTCAATGTTTTTTATATCAACTCGAATGAAGGTCGTGGGCACAACTAGTAACAAAGATCGAGCGTTTTCAAGAAAAGGGTAGTAAGCTACAATTTACACATTTTACAGGAGAGAGAATTCCTAATTAAAAAGCATTGTCTATATAATATAATCCTGACTTCCCCATAATGACTGTACTTCACCTGATAGTAAGCTCAATACGGCCTACACACAGTAGCGACTGCCGAAAGGGAAAATGCCCTCCGTCAGTCGTAACTGCGATGCCGATCTGAAAAGTTCTAGCGTTATGGCTGTAATCTCACTTAATCTTAAGTGACGATACGGTCCAAAGTGGTGGACAAGCTATAACTGTGAAGGGACTAGCTCTCAAGTGCCACTACCGGAACACATTTAAAAGTATTTGGTAATTGCAGGAAGATTTTGAAATTTAGGTTAGCTAACATGGCGGGCAATAGAAAAAGCCCTACCACCATGCAGAATCTAGACATTGTTACCTTTTTTTATTGTTAACACAATGAAAAAATATGTTTATGTACATGCGGACGGGCTGCTGGCAGTGCTGGCGGGTTGTGTGAACTCGTCAAATGAAAAACAAGACATACAATGCCTCTTACTTATTATTACCAGGTTCAGCGACTGTATTCGCAATCAAAATATACATTTTACATGTTATTCTAATTACCAGAAAACATAGGTTTTCTGTAATCGAATAGGCCAATTATTACAAACATTTCTCGAGGATTGCTGTGCGCGACCGGCCTCGAAAACAATTCAAATCTGATACTCGCTTATCACTTTACACATATAAACCTTCTAGACATGTATCAATTTCAATAACAGGGCTGCAGGCATAGGCCAACGTCACTCATGCCTTATGCAGTTCCTGATTAGTATCACTTCAAATTATTGTACTCTAGATAATTGCTCTTCATATTTTATTTCGATATTGTATTCTGCTGAACTGAGACCAAATAAATTACATAACACATGTACAATATTTAGTACTACTGTAGAAAATAAGTTTATTTACCTGAGTCGCGGCTTGTCCAACTATAGGCAGTATCATAAGCAGCTAGACCGGCGAGGCTCGCCAACTCGCCGCCTTCCTCCACAGCGGCAGCGGACCGTACTGGAGGCAACATAGCACTGCCTAAAAACAACAATTATCTATTCAATTAAACACATAAATGAATACATGACGTTATAAAGAGGAAGGATTTATATATTTGGAACGAATAAATTGTTCTAGCGGGGTAAAATCCGGCATGATAAATCTTCGTCCGCCTAATGTATGCCCGTACACTATGTTTTTAGCGCGCCAACGCGACACGAATATTCGCCCCCTCATGTAGCCCAGCATAACAAAACAAATGGACTATATTGAATACGGGATGTATAAAGAATTCTTAAATTTGATGAAATTGACATAAAAATTCTAAAAATAAGTAAAACTGTATTCATAGACTTTCAAGAAACCTTGAGTAAAGTCAGTATGCCAATAGTAATCTAAACAAAAAGTATAATATTATATTCTGAAAATTTATAACATAAATTGTAAGGTACAGGTTATGGTAAATTATATTGTGAAAGTATATGCCTCGAATAAAAAGTTATAGTCATTTTTTATTTTCTTTAACATGTATACAACGAGCCACTTTCTTGAATACTATAATAATTACTTATTTTAATGGTAATAACTTTGACATTGCGTCTGCAACGACTTCAATTTACAATTTCATGATATCCTTTAAATCGCTTTATTATTTTCACAACGTAGATATATTACTCTTAACAACTTACTTCCCACGCCATCCTAATTTTTTACACACCACAGGTAATCCAATCAATGTTTATTTTTTAATAATTTTGTTTATACATTTGTCATCCTACATATATACTAATAAAATAAAAAAAATTGTTTGTTTGAAGGCACTAATCACTTATACTATCACTAGGATTTGAAAAATTATCTTTTCTTATGACAGCCCAATCATTAAGAAAGGACTTTAGCCGCCATATTGACAACATTTTAAAAACGTACTATAAGCGTCCCGTGAGTGAGTAACTTCCGTAGCGTGCACTGCATTTATATTTTAGAGTCACATAAGAATAATGTATAAAGGAAATGGTCCTACCAAAAATTAAAAATATAAATAATTTTATGTATTTTGTATTTCTTGTTTGTGACAAAACATTAAAATAGACGTTATTTCCAAAGTTGTTTAATTGACATAGTTTTTTCATCCTTATCTAATTAGGGTAATAATTTTAAGTAAACATAGCCCAAAATTTCACTTGATACTATTCAATTAAAGTTATTGTCAAAGAAATATCACAATTAAAAAAGACGAACGTAACAAAATAATAATATAATATGTTGATTTTCTTTACCGCTAATCCAAAGACGCAGTTCCGTTAAATAAATATGTGTTCCGTAATAATGCATGTAGATGAAACAGTCGACCGAATATTCACACTTAACAATTGTTTATATAAATAAAACTAATATTTATAACCTAATATTTATTCTGGGAAAAACTCAAAATGTCAATTTGTGTACTTATATGAGAAAACAATTATTAACGGTAATAATGGTTTTCTATATGAACTACTCAACCTTGTAAAGTACTTGTAATGAACTCTCGGGAACTAATATAATATTAGAATAAGTGGTATTTTGATTTTAAATGTAGAATTTACCAACATTGTTTTATATTTATGAACACTTACAGAGTGTCTGCATGCATTTAATAAATGATAAATATGTATTTAAAAGATAAAAGAAACGAAAATAAATATAAATACGTTTGACATTTTGAATAATATCCATAATAAAGACAAAAGTCGAGCAATGGTCGACGGTGGTCGAATTTCAAACATAATTATTGAACATTAATGGAAATTCTTATCACGATGGGAAGAAAAATCGGTTTAAAACTGTTTATTAACAGTTTCTCAATAGTCATTACATAACAAAAAAATTAAAATCAGTTCATTCTGCATCGGGTTTATTTATGTTAATTTAGCTTAAACATTTATATATAAATAAAATGATTGGATATTAACGACTCTTAATTTTTATACTACCGTGTTTATTTATTTAGCCAATATCTAAAAATTGAAGTTATTTTAACATAGTTTTACTTCCGGAATATTGACAAAACTTTATGAAATGGCCAAAGGAAGTTGTGACCACCACCTCTCGATTAAAATAAGGTGTATAGAACTCCTTAAAGTTTTCTTATACAGACACAGTGTGTTGAAGCGTCCCAGCCTGTGGTCCACATTGTGTAGAATAGATTATAAGCGCGGTACACCGGGGGCTGTGTCTATTTTCTATATCATTTTTTTAATTTGTATTTACTTTTATTTGTTCACAGGTCTCT
Organism: Actias luna; assembly: GCA_039707435.1. Taxonomy (NCBI): domain Eukaryota; kingdom Metazoa; phylum Arthropoda; class Insecta; order Lepidoptera; family Saturniidae; genus Actias; species Actias luna. The sequence goes on from JAZHAC010000032.1 coordinate 11,443,899, forward strand.
ATTCGAGATTTGCGATTTGGTCTGCACCGAGGATCGGAGTATGAGTAAGAAAAAGCAATATGCATGTCTTAGTGTGGTTCATGTTCGTTGTAATAGGTTTCTTGTTGCGAATCAAAAGAAACTTATTATTGCCGAATTTTAAATCACACCTTGGTAGAACTTTCTAGAATTTGTTGTGCTAACTTGAACTGACTGCGACATCATTCGCGTGGAACTAAAAATTATTTGATAACTAGATTTTACGTGCGGCTTCATTTGCGTTAATATCGATTTTGTCACACAAATCGGACGACGCAATAAAAATTTTAGACAAAATTTATCCCTCTGTTTAGCCCTCTACCAATAAGGTTTTCACGTGACACAGTAGCTTATCACCGTCTCCAGCTTCCCATATATCTCTACACCAAAAATCGATTCAGCGATTTAGGCGTGAAAGCGTAACAAACAAACGAATAATGTCGCTTTCACATTCATAATAATATTATATAATTATATTTTATGCCCGATGTTTGTTTCTATAAGTGGTAGCGTGATGATAAATAGCCTAAACTCTTTCAAAATGATTGGTCTATCAAAAACAAGTGGAATTTTGGAAATCCGACTTAGCTACTAAGATTATCGCGTTCAAATTAATTTTTCCGCTGTATAATTTAAATAAACTAGCTGTGCCCGCGACTTCGTTCGCGTGGTACATAAAACCGTTTAAATATTTCTTTTCTTAATAAAAAGTGATCATTTAGTGTAATTTTAACAGCCCCAATTTTAAATGAACATCATTTTTATATCTTATAATATCAATTTTACTCGACAACCGACCCTGTTTTTACTCAACAATCGACCCTGTTGTGTTGTTTTTTTTTTTAATTATTTCTTAAACTATACATTATTATAATTTGCTATTAGAGGAGATGTTTACTTCGTAAACTTAACTGCTTCAGTTTTACTTTCGTAACTTTCATTCGTAAGAATTAATATTAAACAATAATCCGAGGGTAATTTATATCCGATTAGATATAATTTTTTTTTAGAAGTTTAGCATTTCCAAAAATCTTTTTCCATTTATAACGTTATAGCTGTGCCCGCGACTTCGTTCGTGTGTAACTAAAAAAATCGTATATATTAAGGTTATATCTAAATTTACCTCTGAATTTTAGTTTTATTTTTTGACAACCGTATTACACATTACGTGTTTTTCAAACCCAACTTTTTAATTATAATGTTGCCAGTTAGTTTTATTTGGTTGGAGAAATAAAAATATTAAATCCATCGATTTAATAATGCTTTAGTTTTCTAATCGATTTTATATTTCTTTAAGTCAACGGCTTATGTTTTAGTGTAGCGCACTGTAGTTAAGACTATTTTTTATTTTATTTATTAACTGAATAAAATTAATTTGCATTGTTATCCTAACCATCTTGTTATTTTTGCATCACAGAGGTACGCCGTACGCATTTGAACAGTATTATAAGTTCGATGTTACAGTGCCTTTTCAATATATAAATAAATTTTATATAAGCTATTTACTTTTTTATTTGGGCTCCTTTAAATTTATGGTCTTACTGTTTTACCTACTTAACTACAGGAACAAAATCATGCAGCAATTGCACTTGTGAGCAAAGCGGAGTTTCTAAAACGATATAAACCTTACACGTCCACATATAAATCAATTTTTTTTACTTTTACTTCCAAATTAATTTTTGTGATAAAAGTAGATGGATTGAAATGATACGTACTATACTAGGTCAACATTGCATTATCAAGGAACAAAGTTCCTAACGTCATATTTACTTGTTTCTTCCATTTATAAGAAGTTTATATTAATACGGCATGCGTCTTGTGTATACGAATTTATATTATATATTTGAGTCAAAAATATGATTACCTTAATTTTTTTTGTCTTTAGTCATTTATGTATTTACATGACGTCGAAAGAAAGATAATTTATTGGTCTTGAAAATTTAATGTAGGTTATCGTTACAGAATTCAAATTTAAGGCAATTTGTTCGTGTGTTTTTTTAAGCAAACTGAAGTTCACACACCTAAAAATAGTAATGCAATTTTAATTCACAGTAACTAATGAAACAGTATTTTGCAAAATGGTTAAACAAAAATTCAACATCGAGTTGCTTTTATAGACATCATAAAAATATTTCCTGTACCTGTATTTTAAATACGTAAACGAATAGAATATTTCTAGAACAGAGTTGAGGGTTTTTAAGATTTATTAACTTTTATAAAAAATCTATTAAATGGATGTATTTCAAACATTGTGTAAGACAAAAACCTGACTACCCCACGTACACGAATTATGCACATTGTATTACTTATAGTATGATGTGATAAAGGTCCACTTGGTTCGTAATTTTTTTTTTTTAGTTGTTCTACTTAAGGTTAAGCGATATGACCATAATATCACATGATTGGCCAAAGATGATGGACACGCTAAGCCTAGAAGAGGGAAATTGAGGGTAGTATACCCATACTATGGTTTCATCACATTTTCCTTCACCAAAACTCTTTGTAGGTGGATTCGAACTGACGTCCTTTGTATAGTCGGGTATAGATATCTCGTGCCACGCGTGATCAGTACGCGATATTGGAAGAGACCGGATACGATATACTTTGGAACTAAAAAATGTCTGCCTATTGAATCGAATTAACTATTTTATTACGAAATTACTCTTTATGAATTGGAAAACATAAGATTCCTGCAACCATTTTATTTCTATTCACTTTTCAGCTACAAAACGTTGCTACTGGCGTCAACCGTGTGGGACGAGTACATATAAAATATATGAAAAGTACAGGAAATTATCCGGTCACAGCGTTTTGTGGTTGTGGCCGAGTGGCCCTTGTGCGGCGACCCTAAGCGTACAATCTTTTTGTGGATAAATTTATTATTGGTATCTGGTTGACATCAGCAGACAACAACTATATTTTTAAACTTACAATAATATCATTGATTAGTTTTATTACACTGACCATCTAGTATTTTAACAAACTACATTTTCAATATTTTGAAATTAAATATAATTTAATAGCTATACCGGAGTCTAAAGTAAATAATTTTAAGCCTTCTGGTACGGTTCGCTTAGAAGTTAGAATAAACAATTTCCTTAAGAGGTTGTATGAATTGCGATTTTTTTTAAATACTAATTGCCAACAATTGCTCTTATAGAATGAAATGTCTCCGACGATATACTTTTCCAATATTGTAACAATTTATATGGTCTCGGAGAGGTTGCTTAGTAGTGGCAGTGTATACGGACGCCACGTCAATAGACGAGAGTTTGAATCCACCTACAGTGAGCTTGAGCTTTCGATGAACGAAAACGTCGTGAGGAAACCATAGCATAGTGGTAGGGGTTTTTCTAATATCCGCCTGGCTAGCTGCTATCCTATAAACTATTCTATCCTAGAACCTATAGACTGACTATATAAAAAATGGTCAGAAAAGTTTGTGCCTAGGCAAAGATATCAGCAGTTTAAAAAAAAAAATGTGTGGTCTTCACTAGGCTCTTTTGTTCATCAGGTTGTTCTTAAACAACAATTATCTTTAATAATACTTTGTATGTATAGTATGATTTATTTTTAAATATTTGCTCATATTAATTATATGAAATGTTTCTACAAACGAAATTCTTTATTATAAATATAATATTGATTTTTTTTTTAAGAAGGAACCTCAACTGTTACTCTGCAAGTCTTTCACAGCTTCGTCGGACTTAGGGCCAGCGCGGAGGGCGCTCAAGCCCGAAGGGATATAATATTAATTATATAACTATACCTTTTATAACTATTGTCAAATATTGTTTTTAACCGTTGTATAGCCTCAACAGGAATGTTTCTGCTCAGTTATATAGCGGGTACCACATAGATTTAAAAAAATGTGAGTAGATTTAACATACTTATTAAGCTTCTCTAATCAGTTTGATTGTATGTTATTCTTACATTTTGTAGAAATTTAAATATACTTGGTGAATTTTATAATTAAGCTGTGTAATTTTTTCGGATGATTAATTGTTTGAACTTGTTTAAATATTTATTAATGCAATATTGAATGACACTAATTATGAACCATAATATTCAACCACGGTTTCAGTGAAATCAGTTTGTAGAAACTTGAATAACTTACGTTTAATTCGAAATATTATTTTTCACTTAACTTTCCATTGAATAATAAGATATAAAATTTAATGAATAGATATAAATATTAAATTCTGTAATGTGATCTTTTTTAAACTAATAAAAATTAATTTGTAATAATTCATGTTTTATTAATGTCACGTGGATGTACAATTTTAATTTGTCTAATCATTTAGATTGTGGCATTCTTAGAGAGAGTGGCAGAGCATTCTTAGTGGTGAAAGAATTTTTGAAATCGGTCCAGTAGTTCTTTTTTTTTTTAATAATTATGGCTTAGCGTAATGGCCATAATCTCACCTGATCTTAAGTGACGATACGGCCCAAGTTGGTAGACACGCTGAACCTGTGGAAGAACTGGCTCTCAAGTGCAACTGCCGGAACACACAAATTGGTATTTGGCGGCAGATTTTTAACTTGAGGGTGGTAGCTAGCCAGGTGGGCATCAGAAAAAGCCCTGCCATCATGCTATGGTGCTATCTCACGATGTTTTCTTTCACCGAAAGCTCAAGCTCATTGTAGGTGGTTGGATTCGAACTCACGTCCCTTGACGCGAAGTTGTACACACTACCACTGCGCTGTTGTTCTCGAGTTTATTCTTTACAAATAAAAATATAAATATTTCGTCTTTATAATATTAGTATAGAATGAGAACGCTTAATTAATATTGTAGGAGTATATGGACAAACATTAAACTACATAGTATTTTTATACATAATTTGTCAGGTTAATGTAGTCTAACTTTGTCTAAATAAAGTAGTAAACAGGCTATTAAGTGATTTTCAAATAAACTGACCTCTGCCGGTACTTAAGTAGAATTAGTTCTACTTCAATACCTACTCTGATATAACTTGTTAATAACCACGTAAAAGTGAAATGAGCAGTGATTATTTCTATTTTTTTGGTTTTTTTATAGCAATTTTGGTAGAACAAGTTGCCCTTATGTCGCTATCATAACTTACATTCTCACTCTATTAAACCTACTGTTAGTTCCATCCAAATCGTTAGAGCCGTTTCCGAAACAAGCGAAATTTATTTATACAAGAATTACTCTTAATTCCATTGGATAGATTTGATTAAATAGATTCGCGAGGTATCCAAGCAACTCAATTAGTAATTCTATTTCTAACACTATGCATTGTCATTGCATTGCGAGAATCCGCTGGATGCGGGTGGCGCAAGACCGGTAGTCGTGGAAATCTTTGGGGGAGACCTGTCCAGCATTGGACGTCTTTCAGTGGATTGGATGGATGCATTGTCGTTGGTTACACGTCGGCCATTGTTATTAACAAATTGATCTTGTATTTTTTAAATAGTGTTTAGATAAACTTGTAAAAAATTGTGGTAACACCACAATCTGAAAATGGCCGTAGGACGTCATATTTTAAAACTTAATGTTATAATGGAAAGGTTTGATTACTTCAACCCGCCAATATTAGTAACTCCTAGTCGAGTTTAAAAATTCTTTTGTATTTGATAAAGAAATCATCGAGGAAAGCTTTACACTATTTAACCTTACGCTGCCACCATTAGGAGCAATGCTGTATTGAAGAAAGTTAAAATACGGCCAAAAATTATTAAGTAATTTAAGTTTCACGCCACTCAAATCGTAGGCACGTTTAGTTTTACAAATAAAACAAAGTTTATTTACTTATACATTCATTTATTGACTAGTACTAGTAGTATTGAAGAGTATTGAATGGCAAATTTAAAGAAAATTCCCATATATGGTCCTAGGTTATTTTTATGTGGATTTATTAGAAATGGTACATATTATAAAATCCACAATTTTTTTAACTAATATTTTCTTTACATATTATGGTATTTGCCTATACTAGCAAATTTTGCTTGAACAAGATGCAACAATGTGGCAACTTATAATGCAAGTTAATAATTCAAACGATTAAGTTGTAGTAATTGAAAACATTTACTTATAAAATAGTTTAAGTTCGTGTGATTAACGCCTTTAAAACTACTTACAACAACATGTCTGTAAATAAATAAAAATAATAATAATAAAATAAATATTAATAGCATAAAAAAACTAAATCTAATATTGATAGATTGGATGTGATTGTTAGTACTAACTGCTATCAGAAATGGCCTCTTCATTTATTAAATTTCCCTCCATATTTTTTTATTTTTTCATTTATAATGGGAAATAACTCGAATTCTACACTCCATACCTTTCATATCCCAAAATGTATATTAAAATATTTATATTCCAACATCAATTTGAAATAACTGTTCTTGTGTGCAATATATACATAAGACTATGTCAACATACAACATTACAGAATATTATATTACCAGTGAATTTACTATAAAAACCAGTCCTGTCAGATAACATAAGATTATTTGGGATCATATTTATCTTCAAGAGGTCATGTGCATTTTATTTTTTATTACAATCTACAATAAGTACATTATTAGAAACATCAGATTGTTAGATTGGTAGTGGCACAGAGCAGCAGAGCAGCAGCGAGCTGATGTCCTCAAGTCGTTCTAATCGGTCGGTAGGTGGAGTTGTCCGGGAGATGTCGCACCAGCTCGTCCGTGAGCCGCACTCGGGCTCCGTTGGGACCGGACACCAGCACTGTCCTGTCGTAAAAAAACATATTTAGAAACAATACTCTAAGGTGTCTGTTATATATCACAATATATTCACAACTATAAAGGGTACATTACAATAGGATTCATGTGATCAAGAAATAAAAATATCTAAAAAGACTATGTACCTCAATTATTATTTTTGTATTTGATAGAGTCACCATCGAGGAAGGTTTTGGACCATTTAACATAACGCTATTATATTGAAAAGAGGTAAAAAACGGGCAAACATGATTAAATAATTTTTAGTTACCTGCCAATGAATGTATACATACAAAAGCAAAGTAATACTTTGGTGTCAATATAAAAACATTTTATATATAATACAACCAATTCAAGAGGAATTAAGGGCCAGTTCAATCAAGGGTAAGTAGGAGCCAGTTTGGTACAATTCTCGGGTCCCACCATCCCATGGATGTCTCTTCCAACTCATCTTATATACTCTCTTATGTCACTATTATTTCTTGACATCTCTGATGAAGAATTATTAAAAAACATATAATAATAATAATAATAACCCTTTAATACTGAGAATTACTACTTTTAAAAAACATAAGTAGATATATTATTAATTCTTTGAATTTAATAAAAATTGTTGGACACCAGTTGGGAGTTTTATTTGTGTCAGCATTTTCTTTTGACACTTAGATCTCCTACTACATTTGTACCGTATCTGCTCTTGTCCACAGAGCACCTGCTACCTCTTTATGATCACCTGAATACTCTTTTCCTTTTGGTGTTGCACCTAGGAGTCCATTCTGTTAGGATTTTGTACCATTTGTTTGTATGTTAGATTAGATAAAGTTGTACCTTAGCGGAACGCTTCAGCTTGTGCAGCAGCTCAGTGGCTCGGCACGCGTGCAGGTACAGCGCGCTGTAGATGTTGCTGCCGGCCGGGCACACTACACCGTCAAACGGGGTTCGATTCTCCTGCAAACACATTCCGTTTATAATATAATATACAATATAACAACTTTCGTATTTGTTTATTGAAACGAGCTAGTCGCTGAAGTATATCAGTCAAATTCACACGCATATATATATTATACACCAGAGACTACCGCTGCTCCGCTCGCGATAATATTGATTGAATTATACGTATTTATACTCGGAAGTTTGAAACAAATAACTAAGCACGTAAATGTAAATAACTTTTATACGTAAAAACGCAACTTGAAGTATTACTTAGTTTTTGTTTCATCGCAATCATTTCACTCTATCAAGAGATATTAAATAATATGAATTTAAACTGTTCTCACGCATTCAGTTAAGTTACTTGCAACGCCAAAATAGAAGTAATGTTGTCAGTTGAATTGCATTTCCGATAGATGGCGTTGTGCATATGACGTCATCATGTAACGCGGATATTGACTGTACTCTTTTTTCTAAGCGACGTCTTTTAGTTTTCGACAACGACGCGAACGAAGTCACGGGAACAGTTTGTTATTTACTAAAACAGGTAAGCGCAGAAGAAGTTTAAAAAATCACAAAAGTATTATAGGTAGAATCTGCTACAGTACAGTAAGATTCTAATAAGTGGTAAAACAATTAGATATATTTGAAAAAAAAAAACAAAAGTAATGCTGGAATAATTTGAATTCTTATTTCAAGTGTGTTTTCCACAAGTAATATAATGATTTTATTACTTTTAGCTTTATGGAAAACTATAAAGCTCTATGGATATATGTATGTATAAAAGTAACTGATTATAATTCCAGAAGAAATAAAAAAAAAAATATTTTTACAACGGAATATGTTTACCCTTGTTTATATTCCGGCAGGTCGTCGTCTTGGAAGGATTCGCTTCGGCGATGGAACAGCTTCGGACTCACGCTGAGCTCGAGTTGGGGGGCGGGCATCATATAAAAATCAAATCATAAAAAGCATCATATATCTCAAGTTGGAACAAACTGCACACAATGTGCAAAAATTGATTAAATTGGTACTGTAGTTGAGTTTGTAAGAGTTGACCGCCAACCAACAACGTGACATAAAATTTTTATATATAAGGATTAACATATAGTGAAACTATATTTTAAATTAAAAAAAAACAAGGCAACAATTTTATAATACGTCTATATTAATATTATAAACAAGAAAAGATTATATATTTGTTTGAACACGCTCACCTTAGAAACTACCAGTCGTATTCTTTTCATATATGATAGAGCAATACTTATGAAAGGTTTTCGGCTATTTAACATCACGCTACCACCAATACGAGCAAAACTATACAAAAAAGGACCAAAATTATTCAATGTTTTTTATATCAACTCGAATGAAGGTCGTGGGCACAACTAGTAACAAAGATCGAGCGTTTTCAAGAAAAGGGTAGCAAGCGACAATTTACACATTTTACAGGAGAGAGAATTCCTAATTAAAAAGCATTGTCTATATAATATAATCCTGACTTCCCCATAATGACTGTACTTTACCTGATAGTAAGCTCAATACGGCCTACACACACTAGAGACTGCCGAAAGGGAAAATGCCCTCCGTCAGTCGTAACTGCGATGCCGATCTGAAAAGTTCTAGCGTTATGGCTGTAATCTCACTTAATCTTAAGTGACGATACGGTCCAAAGTGGTGGACAAGCTATAACTGTGAAGGGACTAGCTCTCAAGTGCCACTACCGGAACACATTTAAAAGTATTTGGTAATTGCAGGAAGATTTTGAAATTTAGGTTAGCTAACATGGCGGGCAATAGAAAAAGCCCTACCACCATGCAGAATCTAGACATTGTTACCTTTTTTTATTGTTAACACAATGAAAAAATATGTTTATGTACATGCGGACGGGCTGCTGGCAGTGCTGGCGGGTTGTGTGAACTCGTCAAATGAAAAACAAGACATACAATGCCTCTTACTTATTATTACCAGGTTCAGCGACTGCATTCGCAATCAAAATATACATTTTACATGTTATTCTAATTACCAGAAAACATAGGTTTTCTGTAATCGAATAGGCCAATTATTACAAACATTTCTCGAGGATTGCTGTGCGCGACCGGCCTCGAAAACAATTCAAATCTGATACTCGCTTATCACTTTACACATATAAACCTTCTAGACATGTATGAATTTCAATAACAGGGCTGCAGGCATAGGCCAACGTCACTCATGCCTTATGCAGTTCCTGATTAGTATCACTTCAAATTATTGTACTCTAGATAATTGCTCTTCATATTTTATTTCGATATTGTATTCTGCTGAACTGAGACCAAATAAATTACATAACACATGTACAATATTTAGTACTACTGCAGAAAATAAGTTTATTTACCTGAGTCGCGGCTTGTCCAACTATAGGCAGTATCATAAGCAGCTAGACCGGCGAGGCTCGCCAACTCGCCGCCTTCCTCCACAGCGGCAGCGGACCGTACTGGAGGCAACATAGCACTGCCTAAAAACAACAATTATCTATTCAATTAAACACATAAATGAATACATGACGTTATAAAGAGGAAGGATTTATATATTTGGAACGAATAAATTGTTCTAGCGGGGTAAAATCCGGCATGATAAATCTTCGTCCGCCTAATGTATGCCCGTACACTATGTTTTTAGCGCGCCTACGCGACACGAATATTCGCCCCCTCATGTAGCCCAGCATAACAAAACAAATGGACTATATTGAATACGGGATGTATAAAAAATTCTTAAATTTGATGAAATTGACATAAAAATTCTAAAAATAAGTAAAACTGTATTCATAGACTTTCAAGAAACCTTGAGTAAAGTCAGTATGCCAATAGTAATCTAAACAAAAAGTATAATATTATATTCTAAAAATTTATAACATAATTATATATTATGGTAAATTATATTGTGAAAGTATATGCCTCGAATAAAAAGTTATAGTCATTTTTTATTTTCTTTAACATGTATACAACGAGCCACTTTCTTGAATACTATAATAATTACTTATTTTAATGGTAATAACTTGGACATTGCGTCTGCAACGACTTCAATTTACAATTTCATGATATCCTTTAAATCGCTTTATTATTTTCACAACGTAGATATATTACTCTTAACAACTTACTTCCCACGCCATCCTAATTTTTTACACACCACAGGTAATCCAATCAATGTTTATTTTTTAATAATTTTGTTTATACATTTGTCATCCTACATATATACTAATAAAATAAAAAACATTGTTTGTTTGAAGGCACTAATCACTTATACTATCACTAGGATTTGAAAAATTATCTTTTCTTATGACAGCCCAATCATTAAGAAAGGACTTTAGCCGCCATATTGACAACATTTTAAAAACGTACAATAAGCGTCCCGTGAGTAACTTCCGTAGCGTGCACTGCATTTATATTTTAGAGTCACATAAGAATAATGTATAAAGCAAATGGTCCTATCAAAAATTAAAAATATAAATAATTTTATGTATTTTGTATTTCTTGTTTGTGACAAAACATTAAAATAGACGTTATTTCCAAAGTTGTTTAATTGACATAGTTTTTTCATCCTCATCTAATTAGGGTAATAATTTTAAGTAAACATAGCCCAAAATTTCACTTGATACTATTCAATTAAAGTTATTGTCAAAGAAATATCACAATTAAAAAAGACGAACGTAACAAAATAATAATATAATATGTTGATTTTCTTTACCGCTAATCCAAAGACGCAGTTCCGTTAAACAAATATGTGTTCCGTAATAATGCATGTAGATGAAACAGTCGACCGAATATTCACACTTAACAATTGTTTATATAAATAAAACTAATATTTATAACCTAATATTTATTCTGGGAAAAACTCAAAATGTCAATTTGTGTACTTATATGAGAAAACAATTATTAACGGTAATAATGGTTTTCTATATGAACTACTCAACCTTGTAAAGTACTTGTAATGAACTCTCGGGAACTAATATAATATTAGAATAAGTGGTATTTTGATTTTAAATGTAGAATTTACCAACATTGTTTTATATTTATGAACACTTACAGAGTGTCTGCATGCATTTAATAAATGATAAATATGTATTTAAAAGATAAAAGAAACGAAAATAAATATAAATACGTTTGACATTTTGAATAATATCCATAATAAAGACAAAAGTCGAGCAATGGTCGACGGTGGTCGAATTTCAAACATAATTATTGAACATTAATGGAAATTCTTATCACGATGGGAAGAAAAATCGGTTTAAAACTGTTTATTAACAGTTTCTCAATAGTCATTACATAACAAAAAAATTAAAATCAGTTCATTCTGCATCGGGTTTATTTATGTTAATTTAGCTTAAACATTTATATATAAATAAAATGATTGGATATTAACGACTCTTAATTTTTATACTACCGTGTTTATTTATTTAGCCAATATCTAAAAATTGAAGTTATTTTAACATAGTTTTACTTCCGGAATATTGACAAAACTTTATGAAATGGCCAAAGGAAGTTGTGACCACCACCTCTCGATTAAAATAAGGTGTATAGAACTCCTTAAAGTTTTCTTATACAGACACAGTGTGTTGAAGCGTCCCAGCCTGTGGTCCACATTGTGTAGAATAGATTATAAGCGCGGTACACCGGGGGCTGTGTCTATTTTCTATATCATTTTTTTAATTTGTATTTACTTTTATTTGTTCACAGGTCTCTATTCGAGATTTGCGATTTGGTCTGCACCGAGGATCGGAGTATGAGTAAGAAAAAGCAATATGCATGTCTTAGTGTGGTTCATGTTCGTTGTAATAGGTTTCTTGTTGCGAATCAAAAGAAACTTATTATTGCCGAATTTTAAATCACACCTTGGTAGAACTTTCTAGAATTTGTTGTGCTAACTTGAACTGACTGCGACATCATTCGCGTGGAACTAAAAATTATTTGATAACTAGATTTTACGTGCGGCTTCATTTGCGTTAATATCGATTTTGTCACACAAATCGGACGACGCAATAAAAATTTTAGACAAAATTTATCCCTCTGTTTAGCCCTCTACCAATAAGGTTTTCACGTGACACAGTAGCTTATCACCGTCTCCAGCTTCCCATATATCTCTACACCAAAAATCGATTCAGCGATTTAGGCGTGAAAGCGTAACAAACAAACGAATAATGTCGCTTTCACATTTATAATAATATTATATAATTATATTTTATGCCCGATGTTTGTTTCTATAAGTGGTAGCGTGATGATAAATAGCCTAAACCCTTTCAAAATGATTGGTCTATCAAAAACAAGTGGAATTTTGGAAATCCGACTTAGCTACTAAGATTATCGCGTTCAAATTAATTTTTCCGCTGTATAATTTAAATAAACTAGCTGTGCCCGCGACTTCGTTCGCGTGGTACATAAAACCGTTTAAATATTTCTTTTCTTAATAAAAAGTGATCATTTAGTGTAATTTTAACAGCCCCAATTTTAAATGAACATCATTTTTATATCTTATAATATCAATTTTACTCGACAACCGACCCTGTTTTTACTCAACAATCGACCCTGTTGTGTTGTTTTTTTTTTTAATTATTTCTTAAACTATACATTATTATAATTTGCTATTAGAGGAGATGTTTACTTCGTAAACTTAACTGCTTCAGTTTTACTTTCGTAACTTTCATTCGTAAGAATTAATATTAAACAATAATCCGAGGGTAATTTATATCCGATTAGATATAATTTTTTTTTAGAAGTTTAGCATTTCCAAAAATCTTTTTCCATTTATAACGTTATAGCTGTGCCCGCGACTTCGTTCGTGTGTAACTAAAAAAATCGTATATATTAAGGTTATATCTAAATTTACCTCTGAATTTTAGTTTTATTTTTTGACAACCGTATTACACATTACGTGTTTTTCAAACCCAACTTTTTAATTATAATGTTGCCAGTTAGTTTTATTTGGTTGGAGAAATAAAAATATTAAATCCATCGATTTAATAATGCTTTAGTTTTCTAATCGATTTTATATTTCTTTAAGTCAACGGCTTATGTTTTAGTGTAGCGCACTGTAGTTAAGACTATTTTTTATTTTATTTATTAACTGAATAAAATTAATTTGCATTGTTATCCTAACCATCTTGTTATTTTTGCATCACAGAGGTACGCCGTACGCATTTGAACAGTATTATAAGTTCGATGTTACAGTGCCTTTTCAATATATAAATAAATTTTATATAAGCTATTTACTTTTTTATTTGGGCTCCTTTAAATTTATGGTCTTACTGTTTTACCTACTTAACTACAGGAACAAAATCATGCAGCAATTGCACTTGTGAGAAAAGCGGAGTTTCTAAAACGATATAAACCTTACACGTCCACATATAAATCAATTTTTTTTACTTTTACTTCCAAATTAATTTTTGTGATAAAAGTAGATGGATTGAAATGATACGTACTATACTAGGTCAACATTGCATTATCAAGGAACAAAGTTCCTAACGTCATATTTACTTGTTTCTTCTATTTATAAGAAGTTTATATTAATACGGCATGCGTCTTGTGTATACGAATTTATATTAAACAAAAATTCAACATCGAGTTGCTTTTATAGACATCATAAAAATATTTCCTGTACCTGTATTTTAAATACGTAAACGAATAGAATATTTCTAGAACAGAGTTGAGGGTTTTTAAGATTTATTAACTTTTATAAAAAATCTATTAAATGGATGTATTTCAAACATTGTGTAAGACAAAAACCTGACTACCCCACGTACACGAATTATGCACATTGTATTACTTATAGTATGATGTGATAAAGGTCCACTTGGTTCGTAATTTTTTTTTTTTAGTTGTTCTACTTAAGGTTAAGCGATATGACCATAATATCACATGATTGGCCAAAGATGATGGACACGCTAAGCCTAGAAGAGGGAAATTGAGGGTAGTATACCCATACTATGGTTTCATCACATTTTCCTTCACCAAAACTCTTTGTAGGTGGATTCGAACTGACGTCCTTTGTATAGTCGGGTATAGATATCTCGTGCCACGCGTGATCAGTACGCGATATTGGAAGAGACCGGATACGATATACTTTGGAACTAAAAAATGTCTGCCTATTGAATCGAATTAACTATTTTATTACGAAATTACTCTTTATGAATTGGAAAACATAAGATTCCTGCAACCATTTTATTTCTATTCACTTTTCAGCTACAAAACGTTGCTACTGGCGTCAACCGTGTGGGACGAGTACATATAAAATATATGAAAAGTACAGGAAATTATCCGGTCACAGCGTTTTGTGGTTGTGGCCGAGTGGCCCTTGTGCGGCGACCCTAAGCGTACAATCTTTTTGTGGATAAATTTATTATTGGTATCTGGTTGACATCAGCAGATAACAACTATATTTTTAAACTTACAATAATATCATTGATTAGTTTTATTACACTGACCATCTAGTATTTTAACAAACTACATTTTCAATATTTTGAAATTAAATATAATTTAATAGCTATACCGGAGTCTAAAGTAAATAATTTTAAGCCTTCTGGTACGGTTCGCTTAGAAGTTAGAATAAACAATTTCCTTAAGAGGTTGTATGAATTGCGATTTTTTTAAATACTAATTGCCAACAATTGCTCTTATAGAATGAAATGTCTCCGACGATATACTTTTCCAATATTGTAACAATTTATATGGTCTCGGAGAGGTTGCTTAGTAGTGGCAGTGTATACGGACGCCACGTCAATAGACGAGAGTTTGAATCCACCTACAGTGAGCTTGAGCTTTCGATGAACGAAAACGTCGTGAGGAAACCATAGCATAGTGGTAGGGGTTTTTCTAATATCCGCCTGGCTAGCTGCTATCCTATAAACTATTCTATCCTAGAACCTATAGACTGACTATATAAAAAATGGTCAGAAAATTTGTGCCTAGGCAAAGATATCAGCAGTTTAAAAAAAAAAATGTGTGGTCTTCACTAGGCTCTTTTGTTCATCAGGTTGTTCTTAAACAACAATTATCTTTAAGAATACTTTGTATGTATAGTATGATTTATTTTTAAATATTTTCTCATATTAATTATATGAAATGTTTCTACAAACGAAATTCTTTATTATAAATACAATATTGATTTTTTTTTAAGAAGGAACCTCAACTGTTACTCTGCAAGTCTTTCACAGCTTCGTCGGACTTAGGGCCAGCGCGGAGGGCGCTCAAGCCCGAAGGGATATAATATTAATTATATAACTATACCTTTTATAACTATTGTCAAATATTGTTTTTAACCGTTGTATAGCCTCAACAGGAATGTTTCTGCTCAGTTATATAGCGGGTACCACATAGATTTAAAAAAATGTGAGTAGATTTAACATACTTATTAAGCTTCTCTAATCAGTTTGATTGTATGTTATTCTTACATTTTGTAGAAATTTAAATATACTTGGTGAATTTTATAATTAAGCTGTGTAATTTTTTCGGATGATTAATTGTTTGAACTTGTTTAAATATTTATTAATGCAATATTGAATGACACTAATTATGAACCATAATATTCAACCACGGTTTCAGTGAAATCAGTTTGTAGAAACTTGAATAACTTACGTTTAATTCGAAATATTATTTTTCACTTAACTTTCCATTGAATAATAAGATATAAAATTTAATGAATAGATATAAATATTAAATTCTGTAATGTGATCTTTTTTAAACTAATAAAAATTAATTTGTAATAATTCATGTTTTATTAATGTCACGTGGATGTACAATTTTAATTTGTCTAATCATTTAGATTGTGGCATTCTTAGAGAGAGTGGCAGATTATTTTATTAGAGATTTTATTAGATATTTTATTAGAGAGAGAGGCTATTGTTCTCGAGTTTATTCTTTACAAATAAAAATATAAATATTTCGTCTTTATAATATTAGTATAGAATGAGAACGCTTAATTAATATTGTAGGAGTATATGGACAAACATTAAACTACATAGTATTTTTATACATAATTTGTCAGGTTAATGTAGTCTAACTTTGTCTAAATAAAGTAGTAAACAGGCTATTAAGTGATTTTCAAATAAACTGACCTCTGCCGGTACTTAAGTAGAATTAGTTCTACTTCAATACCTACTCTGATATAACTTGTTAATAACCACGTAAAAGTGAAATGAGCAGTGATTATTTCTATTTTTTTTGGTTTTTTTGCCCTTATGTCGCTATCATAACTTACATTCTCACTCTATTAAACCTACTGTTAGTTCCATCCAAATCGTTAGAGCCGTTTCCGAAACAAGCGAAATTTATTTATACAAGAATTACTCTTAATTCCATTGGATAGATTTGATTAAATAGATTCGCGAGGTATCCAAGCAACTCAATTAGTAATTCTATTTCTAACACTATGCATTGTCATTGCATTGCGAGAATCCGCTGGATGCGGGTGGCGCAAGACCGGTAGTCGTGGAAATCTTTGGGGGAGACCTGTCCAGCATTGGACGTCTTTCAGTGGATTGGATGGATGCATTGTCGTTGGTTACACGTCGGCCATTGTTATTAACAAATTGATCTTGTATTTTTTAAATAGTGTTTAGATAAACTTGTAAAAAATTGTGGTAACACCACAATCTGAAAATGGCCGTAGGACGTCATATTTTAAAACTTAATGTTATAATGGAAAGGTTTGATTACTTCAACCCGCCAATATTAGTAACTCCTAGTCGAGTTTAAAAATTCTTTTGTATTTGATAAAGAAATCATCGAGGAAAGCTTTACACTATTTAACCTTACGCTGCCACCATTAGGAGCAATGCTGTATTGAAGAAAGTTAAAATACGGCCAAAAAATATTAAGTAATTTAAGTTTCACGCCACTCAAATCGTAGGCACATTTAGTTTTACAAATAAAACAAAGTTTATTTACTTATAAATTCATTTATTGACTAGTACTAGTAGTATTGAAGAGTATTGAATGGCAAATTTAAAGAAAATTCCCATATATGGTCCTAGGTTATTTTTATGTGGATTTATTAGAAATGGTACATATTATAAAATCCACAATTTTTTTAACTAATATTTTCTTTACATATTATGGTATTTGCCTATACTAGCAAATTTTGCTTGAACAAGATGCAACAATGTGGCAACTTATAATGCAAGTTAATAATTCAAACGATTAAGTTGTAGTAATTGAAAACATTTACTTATAAAATAGTTTAAGTTCGTGTGATTAACGCCTTTAAAACTACTTACAACAACATGTCTGTAAATAAATAAAAATAATAATAATAAAATAAATATTAATAGCATAAAAAAACTAAATCTAATATTGATAGATTGGATGTGATTGTTAGTACTAACTGCTATCAGAAATGGCCTCTTCATTTATTAAATTTCCCTCCATATTTTTTTATTTTTTCATTTATAATGGGAAATAACTCGAATTCTACACTCCATACCTTTCATATCCCAAAATGTATATTAAAATATTTATATTCCAAAATCAATTTGAAATAACTGTTCTTGTGTGCAATATATACATAAGACTATGTCAACATACAACATTACAGAATATTATATTACCAGTGAATTTACTATAAAAACCAGTCCTGTCAGATAACATAAGATTATTTGGGATCATATTTATCTTCAAGAGGTCATGTGCATTTTATTTTTTATTACAATCTACAATAAGTACATTATTAGAAACATCAGATTGTTAGATTGGTAGTGGCACAGAGCAGCAGAGCAGCAGCGAGCTGATGTCCTCAAGTCGTTCTAATCGGTCGGTAGGTGGAGTTGTCCGGGAGATGTCGCACCAGCTCGTCCGTGAGCCGCACTCGGGCTCCGTTGGGACCGGACACCAGCACTGTCCTGTCGTAAAAAAACATATTTAGAAACAATACTCTAAGGTGTCTGTTATATATCACAATATATTCACAACTATAAAGGGTACATTACAATAGGATTCATGTGATCAAGAAATAAAAATATCTAAAAAGACTATGTACCTCAATTATTATTTTTGTATTTGATAGAGTCACCATCGAGGAAGGTTTTGGACCATTTAACATACCGCTATTATATTGAAAAGAGGTAAAAAACGGGCAAACATGATTAAATAATTTTTAGTTACCTGCCAATGAAGGTATACATACAAAAGCAAAGTAATACTTTGGTGTCAATATAAAAACATTTTATATATAATACAACCAATTCAAGAGGAATTAAGGGCCAGTTCAATCAAGGGTAAGTAGGAGCCAGTTTGGTACAATTCTCGGGTCCCACCATCCCATGGATGTCTCTTCCAACTCATCTTATATACTCTCTTATGTCACTATTATTTCTTGACATCTCTGATGAAGAATTATTAAAAAACATATAATAATAATAATAATAACCCTTTAATACTGACAATTACTACTTTTAAAAAACATAAGTAGATATATTATTAATTCTTTGAATTTAATAAAAATTGTTGGACACCAGTTGGGAGTTTTATTTGTGTCAGCATTTTCTTTTGACACTTAGATCTCCTACTACATTTGTACCGTATCTGCTCTTGTCCACAGAGCACCTGCTACCTCTTTATGATCACCTGAATACTCTTTTCCTTTTGGTGTTGCACCTAGGAGTCCATTCTGTTAGGATTTTGTACCATTTGTTTGTATGTTAGATTAGATAAAGTTGTACCTTAGCGGAACGCTTCAGCTTGTGCAGCAGCTCAGTGGCTCGGCACGCGTGCAGGTACAGCGCGCTGTAGATGTTGCTGCCGGCCGGGCACACTACACCGTCAAACGGGGTTCGATTCTCCTGCAAACACATTCCGTTTATAATATAATATACAATATAACAACTTTCGTATTTGTTTATTGAAACGAGCTAGTCGCTGAAGTATATCAGTCAAATTCACACGCATATATATATTATACACCAGAGACTACCGCTGCTCCGCTCGCGATAATATTGATTGAATTATACGTATTTATACTCGGAAGTTTGAAACAAATAACTAAGCACGTAAATGTAAATAACTTTTATACGTAAAAACGCAACTTGAAGTATTACTTAGTTTTTGTTTCATCGCAATCATTTCACTCTATCAAGAGATATTAAATAATATGAATTTAAACTGTTCTCACGCATTCAGTTAAGTTACTTGCAACGCCAAAATAGAAGTAATGTTGTCAGTTGAATTGCATTTCCGATAGATGGCGTTGTGCATATGACGTCATCATGTAACGCGGATATTGACTGTACTCTTTTTTCTAAGCGACGTCTTTTAGTTTTCGACAACGACGCGAACGAAGTCACGGGAACAGTTTGTTATTTACTAAAACAGGTAAGCGCAGAAGAAGTTTAAAAAATCACAAAAGTATTATAGGTAGAATCTGCTACAGTACAGTAAGATTCTAATAAGTGGTAAAACAATTAGATATATTTGAAAAAAAAAAACAAAAGTAATGCTGGAATAATTTGAATTCTTATTTCAAGTGTGTTTTCCACAAGTAATATAATGATTTTATTACTTTTAGCTTTATGGAAAACTATAAAGCTCTATGGATATATGTATGTATAAAAGTAACTGATTATAATTCCAGAAGAAATAAAAAAAAAAATATTTTTACAACGGAATATGTTTACCCTTGTTTATATTCCGGCAGGTCGTCGTCTTGGAAGGATTCGCTTCGGCGATGGAACAGCTTCGGACTCACGCTGAGCTCGAGTTGGGGGGCGGGCATAATATAAAAATCAAATCATAAAAAGCATCATATATCTCAAGTTGGAACAAACTGCACACAATGTGCAAAAATTGATTAAATTGGTACTGTAGTTGAGTTTGTAAGAGTTGACCGCCAACCAACAACGTGACATAAAATTTTTATATATAAGGATTAACATATAGTGAAGCTATATTTTAATTTAAAAAAAATCAGGGCAACAATTTTATAATACGTCTATATTAATATTATAAACAAGAAAAGATTATATATTTGTTTGAACACGCTCACCTTAGAAACTACCAGTCGTATTCTTTTCGTATATGATAGAGCAATACTTATGAAAGGTTTTCGGCTATTTAACATCACGCTACCACCAATACGAGCAAAACTATACAAAAAAGGACCAAAATTATTCAATGTTTTTTATATCAACTCGAATGAAGGTCGTGGGCACAACTAGTAACAAAGATCGAGCGTTTTCAAGAAAAGGGTAGCAAGCGACAATTTACACATTTTACAGGAGAGAGAATTCCTAATTAAAAAGCATTGTCTATATAATATAATCCTGACTTCCCCATAATGACTGTACTTCACCTGATAGTAAGCTCAATACGGCCTACACACAGTAGCGACTGCCGAAAGGGAAAATGCCCTCCGTCAGTCGTAACTGCGATGCCGATCTGAAAAGTTCTAGCGTTATGGCTGTAATCTCACTTAATCTTAAGTGACGATACGGTCCAAAGTGGTGGACAAGCTATAACTGTGAAGGGACTAGCTCTCAAGTGCCACTACCGGAACACATTTAAAAGTATTTGGTAATTGCAGGAAGATTTTGAAATTTAGGTTAGCTAACATGGCGGGCAATAGAAAAAGCCCTACCACCATGCAGAATCTAGACATTGTTACCTTTTTTTATTGTTAACACAATGAAAAAATATGTTTATGTACATGCGGACGGGCTGCTGGCAGTGCTGGCGGGTTGTGTGAACTCGTCAAATGAAACACAAGACATACAATGCCTCTTACTTATTATTACCAGGTTCAGCGACTGCATTCGCAATCAAATTATACATTTTACATGTTATTCTAATTACCAGAAAACATAGGTTTTCTGTAATCGAATAGGCCAATTATTACAAATATTTCTCGAGGATTGCTGTGCGCGACCGGCCTCGAAAACAATTCAAATCTGATACTCGCTTATCACTTTTCACATATAAACCTTCTATACATGTATCAATTTCAGGGCTGCAGGCATAGGCCAACGTCACTCATGCCTTATGCAGTTCCTGATTAGTATCACTTCAAATTATTGTACTCTAGATAATTGCTCTTCATATTTTATTTCGATATTGTATTCTGCTGAACTGTGACCAAATAAATTACATAACACATGTACAATATTTAGTACTACTGTAGAAAATAAGTTTATTTACCTGAGTCGCGGCTTGTCTAACTATAGGCAGTATCATAAGCAGCTAGACCGGCGAGGCTCGCCAACTCGCCGCCTTCCCCTATAGCGGCAGCGGACCGTACTGGAGGCAACATAGCACTGCCTAAAAACAACAATTATCTATTCAATTAAACACATAAATGAATACATGACGTTATAAAGAGGAAGGATTTATATATTTGGAACGAATAAATTGTTCTAGCGGGGTAAAATCCGGCATGATAAATCTTCGTCCGCCTAATGTATGTCCGTACACTATGTTTTTAGCGCACCAACGCGACACGAATATTCGCCCCCTCATGTAGCCCAGCATAACAAAACAAATGGACTATATTGAATACGGGATGTATAGAGAATTCTTAAATTTGATGAAATTGACATAAAAATTCTAAAAATAAATAAAACTGTATTCATAGGTTTTCAAGAAACCTTGAGTAACGTCAGTATGCCAATAGTAATCTAAATAAAAAGTATAATATTATATTCTGAAAATTTATAACATAAATTGTAAGGTACAGGTTATGGTAAATTATATTGTGAAAGTATATGCCTCGAATAAAAAGTTATAGTCATTTTTTATTTTCTTTAACATGTATACAATGAGCCACTTTCTTGAATACTATAATAATTACTTATTTTAATAGTAATAACTTTGACATTGCGTCTGCAACGACTTCAATTTACAATTTCATGATATCCTTTAAATCGCTTTATTATTTTCACAACGTAGATATATTACTCTTAACAACTTACTTCCCACGCCATCCTAATTTTTTACACACCACAGGTAATCCAATCAATGTTTATTTTTTAATAATTTTGTTTATACATTTGTCATCCTACATATATACTAATAAAATAAAAAAAATTGTTTGAAGGCACTAATCACTTATACTATCACTAGGATTTGAAAAATTATCTTTTCTTATGACAGCCCAATCATTAAGAAAGGACTTTAGTCGCCATATTGACAACATTTTAAAAACGTACAATAAGCGTCCCGTGTGTAACTTCCGTAGCGTGCACTGCATTTATATTTTAGAGTCACATAAGAATAATGTATAAAGGAAATGGTCCTATCAAAAATTAAAAATATAAATAATTTCATGTATTTTGTATTTCTTGTTTGTGACAAAACATTAAAATAGACGTTATTTCCAAAGTTGTTTTATCGACATAGTTTTTTCATCCTTATCTAATTAGGGTAATAATTTTAAGTAAACATAGCCCAAAATTTCACTTGATACTATTCAATTAAAGTTATTGTCAAAGAAATATCACAATTAAAAAAGACGAACGTAACAAAATAATAATATAATATGTTGATTTTCTTTACCGCTAATCCAAAGACGCAGTTCCGTTAAACAAATATGTGTTCCGTAATAATGCATGTAGATGAAACAGTCGACCGAATATTCACACTTAACAATTGTTTATATAAATAAAACTAATATTTATAACCTAATATTTATTCTGGGAAAAACTCAAAATGTCAATTTGTGTACTTATATGAGAAAACAATTATTAACGGTAATAATGGTTTTCTATATGAACTACTCAACCTTGTAAAGTACTTGTAATGAACTCTCGGGAACTAATATAATATTAGAATAAGTGGTATTTTGATTTTAAATGTAGAATTTACCAACATTGTTTTATATTTTTGAACACTTACAGAGTGTCTGCATGCATTTAATAAATGATAAATATGTATTTAAAAGATAAAAGAAACGAAAATAAATATAAATACGTTTGACATTTTGAATAATATCCATAATAAAGACAAAAGTCGAGCAATGGTCGACGGTGGTCGAATTTCAAACATAATTATTGAACATTAATGGAAATTCTTATCACGATGGGAAGAAAAATCGGTTAAAAAACTGTTTATTAACAGTTTCTCAATAGTCATTACATAACAAAAAAATTAAAATCAGTTCATTCTGCATCGGGTTTATTTATGTTAATTTAGCTTAAACATTTATATATAAATAAAATGATTGGATATTAACGACTCTTAATTTTTATACTACCGTGTTTATTTATTTAGCCAATATCTAAAAATTAAAGTTATTTTAACATAGTTTTACTTCCGGAATATTGACAAAACTTTATGAAATGGCCAAAGGAAGTTGTGACCACCACCTCTCGATTAAAATAAGGTGTATAGAACTCCTTAAAGTTTTCTTATACAGACACAGTGTGTTGAAGCGTCCCAGCCTGTGGTCCACATTGTGTAGAATAGATTATAAGCGCGGTACACCGGGGGCTGTGTCTATTTTCTATATCATTTTTTTTAATTTGTATTTACTTTTATTTGTTCACAGGTCTCTATTCGAGATTTGCGATTTGGTCTGCACCGAGGATCGGAGTATGAGTAAGAAAAAGCAATATGCATGTCTTAGTGTGGTTCATGTTCGTTGTAATAGGTTTCTTGTTGCGAATCAAAATAAACTTATTATTGCCGAATTTTAAATCACACCTTGGTAGAACTTTCTAGAATTTGTTGTGCTAACTTGAACTCACTGCGACATCATTCGCGTGGAACTAAAAATTATTTGATAACTAGATTTTACGTGCGGCTTCATTTGCGTTAATATCGATTTTGTCACACAAATCGGACGACGCAATAAAAATTTTAGACAAAATGTATCCCTCTGTTTAGCCCTCTACCAATAAGGTTTTCACGTGACACAGTAGCTTATCACCGTCTCCAGCTTCCCATATATCTCTACACCAAAAATCGATTCAGCGATTTAGGCGTGAAAGCGTAACAAACAAACGAATAATGTCGCTTTCACATTTATAATAATATTATATAATTATATTTTATGCCCGATGTTTGTTTCTATAAGTGGTAGCGTGATGATAAATAGCCTAAACCCTTTCAAAATGATTGGTCTATCAAAAACAAGTGGAATTTTGGAAATCCGACTTAGCTACTAAGATTATCGCGTTCAAATTAATTTTTCCGCTGTATAATTTAAATAAACTAGCTGTGCCCGCGACTTCGTTCGCGTGGTACATAAAACCGTTTAAATATTTCTTTTCTTAATAAAAAGTGATCATTTAGTGTAATTTTAACAGCCCCAATTTTAAATGAACATCATTTTTATATCTTATAATATCAATTTTACTCGACAACCGACCCTGTTTTTACTCAACAATCGACCCTGTTGTGATGTTTTTTTTTTTAATTATTTCTTAAACTATACATTATTATAATTTGCTATTAGAGGAGATGTTTACTTCGTAAACTTAACTGCTTCAGTTTTACTTTCGTAACTTTCATTCGTAAGAATTAATATTAAACAATAATCCGAGGGTAATTTATATCCGATTAGATATAATTTTTTTTTAGAAGTTTAGCATTTCCAAAAATCTTTTTCCATTTATAACGTTATAGCTGTGCCCGCGACTTCGTTCGTGTGTAACTAAAAAAATCGTATATATTAAGGTTATATCTAAATTTACCTCTGAATTTTAGTTTTATTTTTTGACAACCGTATTACACATTACGTGTTTTTCAAACCCAACTTTTTAATTATAATGTTGCCAGTTAGTTTTATTTGGTTGGAGAAATAAAAATATTAAATCCATCGATTTAATAATGCTTTAGTTTTCTAATTGATTTTATATTTCTTTAAGTCAACGGCTTATGTTTTAGTGTAGCGCACTGTAGTTAAGACTATTTTTTATTTTATTTATTAACTGAATAAAATTAATTTGCATTGTTATCCTAACCATCTTGTTATTTTTGCATCACAGAGGTACGCCGTACGCATTTGAACAGTATTATAAGTTCGATGTTACAGTGCCTTTTCAATATATAAATAAATTTTATATAAGCTATTTACTTTTTTATTTGGGCTCCTTTAAATTTATGGTCTTACTGTTTTACCTACTTAACTACAGGAACAAAATCATGCAGCAATTGCACTTGTGAGCAAAGCGGAGTTTCTAAAACGATATAAACCTTACACGTCCACATATAAATCATTTTTTTTTACTTTTACTTCCAAATTAATTTTTGTGATAAAAGTAGATGGATTGAAATGATACGTACTATACTAGGTCAACATTGCATTATCAAGGAACAAAGTTCCTAACGTCATATTTACTTGTTTCTTCCATTTATAAGAAGTTTATATTAATACGGCATGCGTCTTGTGTATACGAATTTATATTATATATTTGAGTCAAAAATATGATTACCTTATTTTTTTTTGTCTTTAGTCATTTATGTATTTACATGACGTCGAAAGAAAGATAATTTATTGGTCTTGAAAATTTAATGTAGGTTATCGTTACAGAATTCAAATTTAAGGCAATTTGTTCGTGTGTTTTTTTAAGCAAACTGAAGTTCACACACCTAAAAATAGTAATGCAATTTTAATTCACAGTAACTAATGAAACAGTATTTTGCAAAATGGTTAAACAAAAATTCAACATCGAGTTGCTTTTATAGACATCATAAAAATATTTCCTGTACCTGTATTTTAAATACGTAAACGAATAGAATATTTCTAGAACAGAGTTGAGGGTTTTTAAGATTTATTAACTTTTATAAAAAATCTATTAAATGGATGTATTTCAAACATTGTGTAAGACAAAAACCTGACTACCCCACGTACACGAATTATGCACATTGTATTACTTATAGTATGATGTGATAAAGGTCCACTTGGTTCGTATTTTTTTTTTTTTAGTTGTTCTACTTAAGGTTAAGCGATATGACCATAATATCACATGATTGGCCAAAGATGATGGACACGCTAAGCCTAGAAGAGGGAAATTGAGGGTAGTATACCCATACTATGGTTTCATCACATTTTCCTTCACCAAAACTCTTTGTAGGTGGATTCGAACTGACGTCCTTTGTATAGTCGGGTATAGATATCTCGTGCCACGCGTGATCAGTACGCGATATTGGAAGAGACCGGATACGATATACTTTGGAACTAAAAAATGTCTGCCTATTGAATCGAATTAACTATTTTATTACGAAATTACTCTTTATGAATTGGAAAACATAAGATTCCTGCAACCATTTTATTTCTATTCACTTTTCAGCTACAAAACGTTGCTACTGGCGTCAACCGTGTGGGACGAGTACATATAAAATATATGAAAAGTACAGGAAATTATCCGGTCACAGCGTTTTGTGGTTGTGGCCGAGTGGCCCTTGTGCGGCGACCCTAAGCGTACAATCTTTTTGTGGATAAATTTATTATTGGTATCTGGTTGACATCAGCAGATAACAACTATATTTTTAAACTTACAATAATATCATTGATTAGTTTTATTACACTGACCATCTAGTATTTTAACAAACTACATTTTCAATATTTTGAACTTAAATATAATTTAATAGCTATACCGGAGTCTAAAGTAAATAATTTTAAGCCTTCTGGTACGGTTCGCTTAGAAGTTAGAATAAACAATTTCCTTAAGAGGTTGTATGAATTGCGATTTTTTTTAAATACTAATTGCCAACAATTGCTCTTATAGAATGAAATGTCTCCGACGATATACTTTTCCAATATTGTAACAATTTATATGGTCTCGGAGAGGTTGCTTAGTAGTGGCAGTGTATACGGACGCCACGTCAATAGACGAGAGTTTGAATCCACCTACAGTGAGCTTGAGCTTTCGATGAACGAAAACGTCGTGAGGAAACCATAGCATAGTGGTAGGGGTTTTTCTAATATCCGCCTGGCTAGCTGCTATCCTATAAACTATTCTATCCTAGAACCTATAGACTGACTATATAAAAAATGGTCAGAAAAGTTTGTGCCTAGTCAAAGATATCAGCAGTTTAAAAAAAAAAATGTGTGGTCTTCACTAGGCTCTTTTGTTCATCAGGTTGTTCTTAAACAACAATTATCTTTAATAATACTTTGTATGTATAGTATGATTTATTTTTAAATATTTTCTCATATTAATTATATGAAATGTTTCTACAAACGAAATTCTTTATTATAAATATAATATTGATTTTTTTTTTAAGAAGGAACCTCAACTGTTACTCTGCAAGTCTTTCACAGCTTCGTCGGACTTAGGGCCAGCGCGGAGGGCGCTCAAGCCCGAAGGGATATAATATTAATTATATAACTATACCTTTTATAACTATTGTCAAATATTGTTTTTAACCGTTGTATAGCCTCAACAGGAATGTTTCTGCTCAGTTATATAGCGGGTACCACATAGATTTAAAAAAATGTGAGTAGATTTAACATACTTATTAAGCTTCTCTAATCAGTTTGATTGTATGTTATTCTTACATTTTGTAGAAATTTAAATATACTTGGTGAATTTTATAATTAAGCTGTGTAATTTTTTCGGATGATTAATTGTTTGAACTTGTTTAAATATTTATTAATGCAATATTGAATGACACTAATTATGAACCATAATATTCAACCACGGTTTCAGTGAAATCAGTTTGTAGAAACTTGAATAACTTACGTTTAATTCGAAATATTATTTTTCACTTAACTTTCCATTGAATAATAAGATATAAAATTTAATGAATAGATATAAATATTAAATTCTGTAATGTGATCTTTTTTAAACTAATAAAAATTAATTTGTAATAATTCATGTTTTATTAATGTCACGTGGATGTACAATTTTAATTTGTCTAATCATTTAGATTGTGGCATTCTTAGAGAGAGTGGCAGAGCATTCTTAGTGGTGAAAGAATTTTTGAAATCGGTCCAGTAGTTCTTTTTTTTTTTAATAATTATGGCTTAGCGTAATGGCCATAATCTCACCTGATCTTAAGTGACGATACGGCCCAAGTTGGTAGACACGCTGAACCTGTGGAAGAACTGGCTCTCAAGTGCAACTGCCGGAACACACAAATTGGTATTTGGCGGCAGATTTTTAACTTGAGGGTGGTAGCTAGCCAGGTGGGCATCAGAAAAAGCCCTGCCATCATGCTATGGTGCTATCTCACGATGTTTTCTTTCACCGAAAGCTCAAGCTCATTGTAGGTGGTTGGATTCGAACTCACGTCCCTTGACGCGAAGTTGTACACACTACCACTGCGCTATTGTTCTCGAGTTTATTCTTTACAAATAAAAATATAAATATTTCGTCTTTATAATATTAGTATAGAATGAGAACGCTTAATTAATATTGTAGGAGTATATGGACAAACATTAAACTACATAGTATTTTTATACATAATTTGTCAGGTTAATGTAGTCTAACTTTGTCTAAATAAAGTAGTAAACAGGCTATTAAGTGATTTTCAAATAAACTGACCTCTGCCGGTACTTAAGTAGAATTAGTTCTACTTCAATACCTACTCTGATATAACTTGTTAATAACCACGTAAAAGTGAAATGAGCAGTGATTATTTCTATTTTTTTGGTTTTTTTATAGCAATTTTGGTAGAACAAGTTGCCCTTATGTCGCTATCATAACTTACATTCTCACTCTATTAAACCTACTGTTAGTTCCATCCAAATCGTTAGAGCCGTTTCCGAAACAAGCGAAATTTATTTATACAAGAATTACTCTTAATTCCATTGGATAGATTTGATTAAATAGATTCGCGAGGTATCCAAGCAACTCAATTAGTAATTCTATTTCTAACACTATGCATTGTCATTGCATTGCGAGAATCCGCTGGATGCGGGTGGCGCAAGACCGGTAGTCGTGGAAATCTTTGGGGGAGACCTGTCCAGCATTGGACGTCTTTCAGTGGATTGGATGGATGCATTGTCGTTGGTTACACGTCGGCCATTGTTATTAACAAATTGATCTTGTATTTTTTAAATAGTGTTTAGATAAACTTGTAAAAAATTGTGGTAACACCACAATCTGAAAATGGCCGTAGGACGTCATATTTTAAAACTTAATGTTATAATGGAAAGGTTTGATTACTTCAACCCGCCAATATTAGTAACTCCTAGTCGAGTTTAAAAATTCTTTTGTATTTGATAAAGAAATCATCGAGGAAAGCTTTACACTATTTAACCTTACGCTGCCACCATTAGGAGCAATGCTGTATTGAAGAAAGTTAAAATACGGCCAAAAAATATTAAGTAATTTAAGTTTCACGCCACTCAAATCGTAGGCACATTTAGTTTTACAAATAAAACAAAGTTTATTTACTTATAAATTCATTTATTGACTAGTACTAGTAGTATTGAAGAGTATTGAATGGCAAATTTAAAGAAAATTCCCATATATGGTCCTAGGTTATTTTTATGTGGATTTATTAGAAATGGTACATATTATAAAATCCACAATTTTTTTAACTAATATTTTCTTTACATATTATGGTATTTGCCTATACTAGCAAATTTTGCTTGAACAAGATGCAACAATGTGGCAACTTATAATGCAAGTTAATAATTCAAACGATTAAGTTGTAGTAATTGAAAACATTTACTTATAAAATAGTTTAAGTTCGTGTGATTAACGCCTTTAAAACTACTTACAACAACATGTCTGTAAATAAATAAAAATAATAATAATAAAATAAATATTAATAGCATAAAAAAACTAAATCTAATATTGATAGATTGGATGTGATTGTTAGTACTAACTGCTATCAGAAATGGCCTCTTCATTTATTAAATTTCCCTCCATATTTTTTTATTTTTTCATTTATAATGGGAAATAACTCGAATTCTACACTCCATACCTTTCATATCCCAAAATGTATATTAAAATATTTATATTCCAAAATCAATTTGAAATAACTGTTCTTGTGTGCAATAAATACATAAGACTATGTCAACATACAACATTACAGAATATTATATTACCAGTGAATTTACTATAAAAACCAGTCCTGTCAGATAACATAAGATTATTTGGGATCATATTTATCTTCAAGAGGTCATGTGCATTTTATTTTTTATTACAATCTACAATAAGTACATTATTAGAAACATCAGATTGTTAGATTGGTAGTGGCACAGAGCAGCAGAGCAGCAGCGAGCTGATGTCCTCAAGTCGTTCTAATCGGTCGGTAGGTGGAGTTGTCCGGGAGATGTCGCACCAGCTCGTCCGTGAGCCGCACTCGGGCTCCGTTGGGACCGGACACCAGCACTGTCCTGTCGTAAAAAAACATATTTAGAAACAATACTCTAAGGTGTCTGTTATATATCACAATATATTCACAACTATAAAGGGTACATTACAATAGGATTCATGTGATCAAGAAATAAAAATATCTAAAAAGACTATGTACCTCAATTATTATTTTTGTATTTGATAGAGTCACCATCGAGGAAGGTTTTGGACCATTTAACATACCGCTATTATATTGAAAAGAGGTAAAAAACGGGCAAACATGATTAAATAATTTTTAGTTACCTGCCAATGAAGGTATACATACAAAAGCAAAGTAATACTTTGGTGTCAATATAAAAACATTTTATATATAATACAACCAATTCAAGAGGAATTAAGGGCCAGTTCAATCAAGGGTAAGTAGGAGCCAGTTTGGTACAATTCTCGGGTCCCACCATCCCATGGATGTCTCTTCCAACTCATCTTATATACTCTCTTATGTCACTATTATTTCTTGACATCTCTGATGAAGAATTATTAAAAAACATATAATAATAATAATAATAACCCTTTAATACTGAGAATTACTACTTTTAAAAAACATAAGTAGATATATTATTAATTCTTTGAATTTAATAAAAATTGTTGGACACCAGTTGGGAGTTTTATTTGTGTCAGCATTTTCTTTTGACACTTAGATCTCCTACTACATTTGTACCGTATCTGCTCTTGTCCACAGAGCACCTGCTACCTCTTTATGATCACCTGAATACTCTTTTCCTTTTGGTGTTGCACCTAGGAGTCCATTCTGTTAGGATTTTGTACCATTTGTTTGTATGTTAGATTAGATAAAGTTGTACCTTAGCGGAACGCTTCAGCTTGTGCAGCAGCTCAGTGGCTCGGCACGCGTGCAGGTACAGCGCGCTGTAGATGTTGCTGCCGGCCGGGCACACTACACCGTCAAACGGGGTTCGATTCTCCTGCAAACACATTCCGTTTATAATATAATATACAATATAACAACTTTCGTATTTGTTTATTGAAACGAGCTAGTCGCTGAAGTATATCAGTCAAATTCACACGCATATATATATTATACACCAGAGACTACCGCTGCTCCGCTCGCGATAATATTGATTGAATTATACGTATTTATACTCGGAAGTTTGAAACAAATAACTAAGCACGTAAATGTAAATAACTTTTATACGTAAAAACGCAACTTGAAGTATTACTTAGTTTTTGTTTCATCGCAATCATTTCACTCTATCAAGAGATATTAAATAATATGAATTTAAACTGTTCTCACGCATTCAGTTAAGTTACTTGCAACGCCAAAATAGAAGTAATGTTGTCAGTTGAATTGCATTTCCGATAGATGGCGTTGTGCATATGACGTCATCATGTAACGCGGATATTGACTGTACTCTTTTTTCTAAGCGACGTCTTTTAGTTTTCGACAACGACGCGAACGAAGTCACGGGAACAGTTTGTTATTTACTAAAACAGGTAAGCGCAGAAGAAGTTTAAAAAATCACAAAAGTATTATAGGTAGAATCTGCTACCGTACAGTAAGATTCTAATAAGTGGTAAAACAATTAGATATATTTGAAAAAAACAAAAGTAATGCTGGAATAATTTGAATTCTTATTTCAAATGTGTTTTCATCAAATAATATAGTTATGATTTTATTACTTTTAGCTTTATGGAAAACTATAAAGCTCTATGGATATATGTAGAAAAAGTAACTGATTATAATTCCAGAAGAAATAAAAAAATTATACAACGGAATATGTTTACCCTTGTTTATATTCCGGCAGGTCGTCGTCTTGGAAGGATTCGCTTCGGCGATGGAACAGCTTCGGACTCACGCTGAGCTCGAGTTGGGGGGCGGGCATCATATAAAAATCAAATCATAAAAAGCATCATATATCTCAAGTTGGAACAAACTGCACACAATGTGCAAAAATTGATTAAAATCGGTACTGTAGTTGAGTTTGTAAGAGTTGACCGCCAACCAACAACGTGACATAAAATTTTTATATATAAGGATTAACATATAGTGAAGCTATATTTTAAATTAAAAAAAATCAGGGCAACAATTTTATAATACGTCTATATTAATATTATAAACAAGAAAAGATTATATATTTGTTTGAACACGCTCACCTTAGAAACTACCAGTCGTATTCTTTTCATATATGATAGAGCAATACTTATGAAAGGTTTTCGGCTATTTAACATCACGCTACCACCAATACGAGCAAAACTATACAAAAAAGGACCAAAATTATTCAATGTTTTTTATATCAACTCGAATGAAGGTCGTGGGCACAACTAGTAACAAAGATCGAGCGTTTTCAAGAAAAGGGTAGTAAGCTACAATTTACACATTTTACAGGAGAGAGAATTCCTAATTAAAAAGCATTGTCTATATAATATAATCCTGACTTAATCCCCATAATGACTGTACTTCACCTGATAGTAAGCTCAATACGGCCTACACACAGTAGCGACTGCCGAAAGGGAAAATGCCCTCCGTCAGTCGTAACTGCGATGCCGATCTGAAAAGTTCTAGCGTTATGGCTGTAATCTCACTTAATCTTAAGTGACGATACGGTCCAAAGTGGTGGACAAGCTATAACTGTGAAGGGACTAGCTCTCAAGTGCCACTACCGGAACACATTTAAAAGTATTTGGTAATTGCAGGAAGATTTTGAAATTTAGGTTAGCTAACATGGCGGGCAATAGAAAAAGCCCTACCACCATGCAGAATCTAGACATTGTTACCTTTTTTTATTGTTAACACAATGAAAAAATATGTTTATGTACATGCGGACGGGCTGCTGGCAGTGCTGGCGGGTTGTGTGAACTCGTCAAATGAAAAACAAGACATACAATGCCTCTTACTTATTATTACCAGGTTCAGCGACTGCATTCGCAATCAAAATATACATTTTACATGTTATTCTAATTACCAGAAAACATAGGTTTTCTGTAATCGAATAGGCCAATTATTACAAACATTTCTCGAGGATTGCTGTGCGCGACCGGCCTCGAAAACAATTCAAATCTGATACTCGCTTATCACTTTACACATATAAACCTTCTAGACATGTATGAATTTCAATAACAGGGCTGCAGGCATAGGCCAACGTCACTCATGCCTTATGCAGTTCCTGATTAGTATCAGTTCAAATTATTGTACTCTAGATAATTGCTCTTCATATTTTATTTCGATATTGTATTCTGCTGAACTGAGACCAAATAAATTACATAACACATGTACAATATTTAGTACTACTGTAGAAAATAAGTTTATTTACCTGAGTCGCGGCTTGTCCAACTATAGGCAGTATCATAAGCAGCTAGACCGGCGAGGCTCGCCAACTCGCCGCCTTCCTCCACAGCGGCAGCGGACCGTACTGGAGGCAACATAGCACTGCCTAAAAACAACAATTATCTATTCAATTAAACACATAAATGAATACATGACGTTATAAAGAGGAAGGATTTATATATTTGGAACGAATAAATTGTTCTAGCGGGGTAAAATCCGGCATGATAAATCTTCGTCCGCCTAATGTATGCCCGTACACTATGTTTTTAGCGCGCCAACGCGACACGAATATTCGCCCCCTCATGTAGCCCAGCATAACAAAACAAATGGACTATATTGAATACGGGATGTATAAAGAATTCTTAAATTTGATGAAATTGACATAAAAATTCTAAAAATAAGTAAAACTGTATTCATAGACTTTCAAGAAACCTTGAGTAAAGTCAGTATGCCAATAGTAATCTAAACAAAAAGTATAATATTATATTCTGAAAATTTATAACATAAATTGTAAGGTACAGGTTATGGTAAATTATATTGTGAAAGTATATGCCTCGAATAAAAAGTTATAGTCATTTTTTATTTTCTTTAACATGTATACAACGAGCCACTTTCTTGAATACTATAATAATTACTTATTTTAATGGTAATAACTTTGACATTGCGTCTGCAACGACTTCAATTTACAATTTCATGATATCCTTTAAATCGCTTTATTATTTTCACAACGTAGATATATTACTCTTAACAACTTACTTCCCACGCCATCCTAATTTTTTACACACCACAGGTAATCCAATCAATGTTTATTTTTTAATAATTTTGTTTATACATTTGTCATCCTACATATATACTAATAAAATAAAAAACATTGTTTGTTTGAAGGCACTAATCACTTATACTATCACTAGGATTTGAAAAATTATCTTTTCTTATGACAGCCCAATCATTAAGAAAGGACTTTAGCCGCCATATTGACAACATTTTAAAAACGTACAATAAGCGTCCCGTGAGTAACTTCCGTAGCGTGCACTGCATTTATATTTTAGAGTCACATAAGAATAATGTATAAAGGAAATGGTCCTATCAAAAATTAAAAATATAAATAATTTTATGTATTTTGTATTTCTTGTTTGTGACAAAACATTAAAATAGACGTTATTTCCAAAGTTGTTTAATTGACATAGTTTTTTCATCCTTATCTAATTAGGGTAATAATTTTAAGTAAACATAGCCCAAAATTTCACTTGATACTATTCAATTAAAGTTATTGTCAAAGAAATATCACAATTAAAAAAGACGAACGTAACAAAATAATAATATAATATGTTGATTTTCTTTACCGCTAATCCAAAGACGCAGTTCCGTTAAACAAATATGTGTTCCGTAATAATGCATGTAGATGAAACAGTCGACCGAATATTCACACTTAACAATTGTTTATATAAATAAAACTAATATTTATAACCTAATATTTATTCTGGGAAAAACTCAAAATGTCAATTTGTGTACTTATATGAGAAAACAATTATTAACGGTAATAATGGTTTTCTATATGAACTACTCAACCTTGTAAAGTACTTGTAATGAACTCTCGGGAACTAATATAATATTAGAATAAGTGGTATTTTGATTTTAAATGTAGAATTTACCAACATTGTTTTATATTTATGAACACTTACAGAGTGTCTGCATGCATTTAATAAATGATAAATATGTATTTAAAAGATAAAAGAAACGAAAATAAATATAAATACGTTTGACATTTTGAATAATATCCATAATAAAGACAAAAGTCGAGCAATGGTCGACGGTGGTCGAATTTCAAACATAATTATTGAACATTAATGGAAATTCTTATCACGATGGGAAGAAAAATCGGTTAAAAAACTGTTTATTAACAGTTTCTCAATAGTCATTACATAACAAAAAAATTAAAATCAGTTCATTCTGCATCGGGTTTATTTATGTTAATTTAGCTTAAACATTTATATATAAATAAAATGATTGGATATTAACGACTCTTAATTTTTATACTACCGTGTTTATTTATTAAGCCAATATCTAAAAATTGAAGTTATTTTAACATAATTTTACTTCCGGAATATTGACAAAACTTTGTGAAATGGCCAAAGGAAGTTGTGACCACCACCTCTCGATTAAAATAAGGTGTATAGAACTCCTTAAAGTTTTCTTATACAGACACAGTGTGTTGAAGCGTCCCAGCCTGTGGTCCACATTGTGTAGAATAGATTATAAGCGCGGTGCACCGGGGGATGTGTCTATTTTCTATATCATTTTTTTATTTGTATTTACTTTTATTTGTTCACAGGTCTCTATTCGAGATTTGCAATGCAAAAAGAAAAAGCAATATGCATGTCTTAGTGTGGTTCATGTTCGTTGTAATAGGTTTCTTGTTGCGAATCAAAAGAAACTTATTATTGCCGAATTTTAAATCACACCTTGGTAGAACTTTCTAGAATTTGTTGTGCTAACTTGAACTGACTGCGACATCATTCGCGTGGAACTAAAAGTTATTTGATAACTAGATTTTACGTGCGGCTTCATTTGCGTTAATATCGATTTTGTCACACAAATCGGACGACGCAATAAAAATTTTAGACAAAATTTATCCCTCTGTTTAGCCTTCTACCAATAAGGTTTTCACGTGACACAGTAGCTTATCACCGTCTCCAGCTTCCCATATATCTCTACACCAAAAATCGATTCAGCGATTTAGGCGTGAAAGCGTAACAAACAAACGAATAATGTCGCTTTCACATTTATAATAATATTATATAATTATATTTTATGCCCGATGTTTGTTTCTATAAGTGGTAGCGTGATGATAAATAGCCTAAACCCTTTCAAAATGATAGGTCTATCAAAAACAAGTGGAATTTTGGAAATCCGACTTAGCTACTAAGATTATCGCGTTCAAATTAATTTTTCCGCTGTATAATTTAAATAAACTAGCTGTGCCCGCGACTTCGTTCGCGTGGTACATAAAACCGTTTAAATATTTCTTTTCTTAATAAAAAGTGATCATTTAGTGTAATTTTAACAGCCCCAATTTTAAATGAACATCATTTTTATATCTTATAATATCAATTTTACTCGACAACCGACCCTGTTTTTACTCAACAATCGACCCTGTTGTGTTGTTTTTTTTTTTAATTATTTCTTAAACTATACATTATTATAATTTGCTATTAGAGGAGATGTTTACTTCGTAAACTTAACTGCTTCAGTTTTACTTTCGTAACTTTCATTCGTAAGAATTAATATTAAACAATAATCCGAGGGTAATTTATATCCGATTAGATATAATTTTTTTTTAGAAGTTTAGCATTTCCAAAAATCTTTTTCCATTTATAACGTTATAGCTGTGCCCGCGACTTCGTTCGTGTGTAACTAAAAAAATCGTATATATTAAGGTTATATCTAAATTTACCTCTGAATTTTAGTTTTATTTTTTGACAACCGTATTACACATTACGTGTTTTTCAAACCCAACTTTTTAATTATAATGTTGCCAGTTAGTTTTATTTGGTTGGAGAAATAAAAATATTAAATCCATCGATTTAATAATGCTTTAGTTTTCTAATCGATTTTATATTTCTTTAAGTCAACGGCTTATGTTTTAGTGTAGCGCACTGTAGTTAAGACTATTTTTTATTTTATTTATTAACTGAATAAAATTAATTTGCATTGTTATCCTAACCATCTTGTTATTTTTGCATCACAGAGGTACGCCGTACGCATTTGAACAGTATTATAAGTTCGATGTTACAGTGCCTTTTCAATATATAAATAAATTTTATATAAGCTATTTACTTTTTTATTTGGGCTCCTTTAAATTTATGGTCTTACTGTTTTACCTACTTAACTACAGGAACAAAATCATGCAGCAATTGCACTTGTGAGCAAAGCGGAGTTTCTAAAACGATATAAACCTTACACGTCCACATATAAATCATTTTTTTTTACTTTTACTTCCAAATTAATTTTTGTGATAAAAGTAGATGGATTGAAATGATACGTACTATACTAGGTCAACATTGCATTATCAAGGAACAAAGTTCCTAACGTCATATTTACTTGTTTCTTCCATTTATAAGAAGTTTATATTAATACGGCATGCGTCTTGTGTATACGAATTTATATTATATATTTGAGTCAAAAATATGATTACCTTAATTTTTTTTGTCTTTAGTCATTTATGTATTTACATGACGTCGAAAGAAAGATAATTTATTGGTCTTGAAAATTTAATGTAGGTTATCGTTACAGAATTCAAATTTAAGGCAATTTGTTCGTGTGTTTTTTTAAGCAAACTGAAGTTCACACACCTAAAAATAGTAATGCAATTTAATTCACAGTAACTAATGAAACAGTATTTTGCAAAATGGTTAAACAAAAATTCAACATCGAGTTGCTTTTATAGACATCATAAAAATGTTTCCTGTACCTGTATTTTAAATACGTAAACGAATAGAATATTTCTAGAACAGAGTTGAGGGTTTTTAAGATTTATTAACTTTTATAAAAAATCTATTAAATGGATGTATTTCAAACATTGTGTAAGACAAAAACCTGACTACCCCACGTACACGAATTATGCACATTGTATTACTTATAGTATGATGTGAAAAAGGTCCACTTGGTTCGTAATTTTTTTTTTTTAGTTGTTCTACTTAAGGTTAAGCGATATGACCATAATATCACATGATTGGCCAAAGATGATGGACACGCTAAGCCTAGAAGAGGGAAATTGAGGGTAGTATACTCATACTATGGTTTCATCACATTTTCCTTCACCAAAACTCTTTGTAGGTGGATTCGAACTGACGTCCTTTGTATAGTCGGGTATAGATATCTCGTGCCACGCGTGATCAGTACGCGATATTGGAAGAGACCGGATACGATATACTTTGGAACTAAAAAATGTCTGCCTATTGAATCGAATTAACTATTTTATTACGAAATTACTCTTTATGAATTGGAAAACATAAGATTCCTGCAACCATTTTATTTCTATTCACTTTTCAGCTACAAAACGTTGCTACTGGCGTCAACCGTGTGGGACGAGTACATATAAAATATATGAAAAGTACAGGAAATTATCCGGTCACAGCGTTTTGTGGTTGTGGCCGAGTGGCCCTTGTGCGGCGACCCTAAGCGTACAATCTTTTTGTGGATAAATTTATTATTGGTATCTGGTTGACATCAGCAGATAACAACTATATTTTTAAACTTACAATAATATCATTGATTAGTTTTATTACACTGACCATCTAGTATTTTAACAAACTACATTTTCAATATTTTGAAATTAAATATAATTTAATAGCTATACCGGAGTCTAAAGTAAATGATTTTAAGCCTTCTGGTACGGTTCGCTTAGAAGTTAGAATAAACAATTTCCTTAAGAGGTTGTATGAATTGCGATTTTTTTTAAATACTAATTGCCAACAATTGCTCTTATAGAATGAAATGTCTCCGACGATATACTTTTCCAATATTGTAACAATTTATATGGTCTCGGAGAGGTTGCTTAGTAGTGGCAGTGTATACGGACGCCACGTCAATAGACGAGAGTTTGAATCCACCTACAGTGAGCTTGAGCTTTCGATGAACGAAAACGTCGTGAGGAAACCATAGCATAGTGGTAGGGGTTTTTCTAATATCCGCCTGGCTAGCTGCTATCCTATAAACTATTCTATCCTAGAACCTATAGACTGACTATATAAAAAATGGTCAGAAAAGTTTGTGCCTAGGCAAAGATATCAGCAGTTTAAAAAAAAAAATGTGTGGTCTTCACTAGGCTCTTTTGTTCATCAGGTTGTTCTTAAACAACAATTATCTTTAATAATACTTTGTATGTATAGTATGATTTATTTTTAAATATTTTCTCATATTAATTATATGAAATGTTTCTACAAACGAAATTCTTTATTATAAATATAATATTGATTTTTTTTTTAAGAAGGAACCTCAACTGTTACTCTGCAAGTCTTTCACAGCTTCGTCGGACTTAGGGCCAGCGCGGAGGGCGCTCAAGCCCGAAGGGATATAATATTAATTATATAACTATACCTTTTATAACTATTGTCAAATATTGTTTTTAACCGTTGTATAGCCTCAACAGGAATGTTTCTGCTCAGTTATATAGCGGGTACCACATAGATTTAAAAAAATGTGAGTAGATTTAACATACTTATTAAGCTTCTCTAATCAGTTTGATTGTATGTTATTCTTACATTTTGTAGAAATTTAAATATACTTGGTGAATTTTATAATTAAGCTGTGTAATTTTTTCGGATGATTAATTGTTTGAACTTGTTTAAATATTTATTAATGCAATATTGAATGACACTAATTATGAACCATAATATTCAACCACGGTTTCAGTGAAATCAGTTTGTAGAAACTTGAATAACTTACGTTTAATTCGAAATATTATTTTTCACTTAACTTTCCATTGAATAATAAGATATAAAATTTAATGAATAGATATAAATATTAAATTCTGTAATGTGATCTTTTTTAAACTAATAAAAATTAATTTGTAATAATTCATGTTTTATTAATGTCACGTGGATGTACAATTTTAATTTGTCTAATCATTTAGATTGTGGCATTCTTAGAGAGAGTGGCAGAGCATTCTTAGTGGTGAAAGAATTTTTGAAATCGGTCCAGTAGTTCTTTTTTTTTTTAATAATTATGGCTTAGCGTAATGGCCATAATCTCACCTGATCTTAAGTGACGATACGGCCCAAGTTGGTAGACACGCTGAACCTGTGGAAGAACTGGCTCTCAAGTGCAACTGCCGGAACACACAAATTGGTATTTGGCGGCAGATTTTTAACTTGAGGGTGGTAGCTAGCCAGGTGGGCATCAGAAAAAGCCCTGCCATCATGCTATGGTGCTATCTCACGATGTTTTCTTTCACCGAAAGCTCAAGCTCATTGTAGGTGGTTGGATTCGAACTCACGTCCCTTGACGCGAAGTTGTACACACTACCACTGCGCTATTGTTCTCGAGTTTATTCTTTACAAATAAAAATATAAATATTTCGTCTTTATAATATTAGTATAGAATGAGAACGCTTAATTAATATTGTAGGAGTATATGGACAAACATTAAACTACATAGTATTTTTATACATAATTTGTCAGGTTAATGTAGTCTAACTTTGTCTAAATAAAGTAGTAAACAGGCTATTAAGTGATTTTCAAATAAACTGACCTCTGCCGGTACTTAAGTAGAATTAGTTCTACTTCAATACCTACTCTGATATAACTTGTTAATAACCACGTAAAAGTGAAATGAGCAGTGATTATTTCTATTTTTTTGGTTTTTTTATAGCAATTTTGGTAGAACAAGTTGCCCTTATGTCGCTATCATAACTTACATTCTCACTCTATTAA
Organism: Actias luna; assembly: GCA_039707435.1. Classification (NCBI taxonomy): domain Eukaryota; kingdom Metazoa; phylum Arthropoda; class Insecta; order Lepidoptera; family Saturniidae; genus Actias; species Actias luna. The sequence goes on from JAZHAC010000032.1 coordinate 11,485,537, forward strand.
ACCTACTGTTAGTTCCATCCAAATCGTTAGAGCCGTTTCCGAAACAAGCGAAATTTATTTATACAAGAATTACTCTTAATTCCATTGGATAGATTTGATTAAATAGATTCGCGAGGTATCCAAGCAACTCAATTAGTAATTCTATTTCTAACACTATGCATTGTCATTGCATTGCGAGAATCCGCTGGATGCGGGTGGCGCAAGACCGGTAGTCGTGGAAATCTTTGGGGGAGACCTGTCCAGCATTGGACGTCTTTCAGTGGATTGGATGGATGCATTGTCGTTGGTTACACGTCGGCCATTGTTATTAACAAATTGATCTTGTATTTTTTAAATAGTGTTTAGATAAACTTGTAAAAAATTGTGGTAACACCACAATCTGAAAATGGCCGTAGGACGTCATATTTTAAAACTTAATGTTATAATGGAAAGGTTTGATTACTTCAACCCGCCAATATTAGTAACTCCTAGTCGAGTTTAAAAATTATTTTGTATTTGATAAAGAAATCATCGAGGAAAGCTTTACACTATTTAACCTTACGCTGCCACCATTAGGAGCAATGCTGTATTGAAGAAAGTTAAAATACGGCCAAAAAATATTAAGTAATTTAAGTTTCACGCCACTCAAATCGTAGGCACATTTAGTTTTACAAATAAAACAAAGTTTATTTACTTATAAATTCATTTATTGACTAGTACTAGTAGTATTGAAGAGTATTGAATGGCAAATTTAAAGAAAATTCCCATATATGGTCCTAGGTTATTTTTATGTGGATTTATTAGAAATGGTACATATTATAAAATCCACAATTTTTTTAACTAATATTTTCTTTACATATTATGGTATTTGCCTATACTAGCAAATTTTGCTTGAACAAGATGCAACAATGTGGCAACTTATAATGCAAGTTAATAATTCAAACGATTAAGTTGTAGTAATTGAAAACATTTACTTATAAAATAGTTTAAGTTCGTGTGATTAACGCCTTTAAAACTACTTACAACAATATGTCTGTAAATAAATAAAAATAATAATAATAAAATAAATATTAATAGCATAAAAAAACTAAATCTAATATTGATAGATTGGATGTGATTGTTAGTACTAACTGCTATCAGAAATGGCCTCTTCATTTATTAAATTTCCCTCCATATTTTTTTATTTTTTCATTTATAATGGGAAATAACTCGAATTCTACACTCCATACCTTTCATATCCCAAAATGTATATTAAAATATTTATATTCCAAAATCAATTTGAAATAACTGTTCTTGTGTGCAATATATACATAAGACTATGTCAACATACAACATTACAGAATATTATATTACCAGTGAATTTACTATAAAAACCAGTCCTGTCAGATAACATAAGATTATTTGGGATCATATTTATCTTCAAGAGGTCATGTGCATTTTATTTTTTATTACAATCTACAATAAGTACATTATTAGAAACATCAGATTGTTAGATTGGTAGTGGCACAGAGCAGCAGCGAGCTGATGTCCTCAAGTCGTTCTAATCGGTCGGTAGGTGGACCAGCTCGTCCGTGAGCCGCACTCGGGCTCCGTTGGGACCGGACACCAGCACTGTCCTGTCGTAAAAAAACATATTTAGAAACAATACTCTAAGGTGTCTGTTATATATCACAATATATTCACAACTATAAAGGGTAGATTACAATAGGATTCATGTGATCAAGAAATAAAAATATCTAAAAAGACTATGTACCTCAATTATTATTTTTGTATTTGATAGAGTCACCATCGAGGAAGGTTTTGGACCATTTAACATAACGCTATTATATTGAAAAGAGGTAAAAAACGGGCAAACATGATTAAATAATTTTTAGTTACCTGCCAATGAAGGTATACATACAAAAGCAAAGTAATACTTTGGTGTCAATATAAAAACATTTTATATATAATACAACCAATTCAAGAGGAATTAAGGGCCAGTTCAATCAAGGGTAAGTAGGAGCCAGTTTGGTACAATTCTCGGGTCCCACCATCCCATGGATGTCTCTTCCAACTCATCTTATATACTCTCTTATGTCACTATTATTTCTTGACATCTCTGATGAAGAATTATTAAAAAACATATAATAATAATAATAATAACCCTTTAATACTGAGAATTACTACTTTTAAAAAACATAAGTAGATATATTATTAATTCTTTGAATTTAATAAAAATTGTTGGACACCAGTTGGGAGTTTTATTTGTGTCAGCATTTTCTTTTGACACTTAGATCTCCTACTACATTTGTACCGTATCTGCTCTTGTCCACAGAGCACCTGCTACCTCTTTATGATCACCTGAATACTCTTTTCCTTTTGGTGTTGCACCTAGGAGTCCATTCTGTTAGGATTTTGTACCATTTGTTTGTATGTTAGATTAGATAAAGTTGTACCTTAGCGGAACGCTTCAGCTTGTGCAGCAGCTCAGTGGCTCGGCACGCGTGCAGGTACAGCGCGCTGTAGATGTTGCTGCCGGCCGGGCACACTACACCGTCAAACGGGGTTCGATTCTCCTGCAAACACATTCCGTTTATAATATAATATACAATATAACAACTTTCGTATTTGTTTATTGAAACGAGCTAGTCGCTGAAGTATATCAGTCAAATTCACACGCATATATATATTATACACCAGAGACTACCGCTGCTCCGCTCGCGATAATATTGATTGAATTATACGTATTTATACTTGGAAGTTTGAAACAAATAACTAAGCACGTAAATGTAAATAACTTTTATACGTAAAAACGCAACTTGAAGTATTACTTAGTTTTTGTTTCATCGCAATCATTTCACTCTATCAAGAGATATTAAACAATATGAATTTAAACTGTTCTCACGCATTCAGTTAAATTACTTGCAACGCCAAAATAGAAGTAATGTTGTCAGTTGAATTGCATTTCCGATAGATGGCGTTGTGCATATGACGTCATCATGTAACACGGATATTGACTGTACTCTTTTTTCTAAGCGACGTCTTTTAGTTTTCGACAATGACGCGAACGAAGTCACTGGAACAGTTTGTTATTTACTAAAACAGGTAAGCGCAGAAGAAGTTTAAAAAACCACAAAAGTATTATAAGTAGAATCTGCTACAGTACAGTAAGATTCTAATAAGTGGTAAAACAATTAGATATATTTGAAAAAAAAAAACAAAAGTAATGCTGGAATAATTTGAATTCTTATTTCAAGTGTGTTTTCCACAAGTAATATAATGATTTTATTACTTTTAGCTTTATGGAAAACTATAAAGCTCTATGGATATATGTAGACAAAGTAACTGATTATAATTCCAGAAGAAATAAAAAAAAAAAAAATTATACAACGGAATATGTTTACCCTTGTTTATATTCCGGCAGGTCGTCGTCTTGGAAGGATTCGCTTCGGCGATGGAACAGCTTCGGACTCACGCTGAGCTCGAGTTGAGGGGCGGGGGGTCCGCGGTGAGTGGGGGGCGGGGGGCCCGTCACTAAGCGCCGCGAGGGGGTCGTCCGCCATCACTGCACCGCGAGGACACTGTAAAACATATAAATGAGTAAAATTAATAAAGGAAAGTGGTGGAGTCCGATTTTGGTAGGAGTCCGATTTTGGTTCTGACAGCGAGTGGTCGCATACACGAGCCAACATCGTTCGTTCGTATATTACGAAATTTTATTCGTAATTTCTCTCATTAATTCGTCGTAATTAGTGAAGTGTTCTTACGTGTTTATTTGCATATCGCGTGCTGATAAGGTAAGTGAGTTGCAAATAATCGAAACAGTTCTTTCGCGGTCTCGCGGTAGTTTTTCCGCGCGCTTTTGTAACGGCTTCTTAGAAGCCGTTAACCGTGTAAATCCTTTGTTATAAGGTCGACGGTTGAAACCTAACGGTGTCAACGAAGCCGTCGGAGCGTGCCCCGAGCGCTCGCTGTCTGCCTCTCGTTGGCTAGACAGCACTCTCGGACGGGCCTGGGAATCTTAGCCTTTGTCTATTCACATAGTTAAGCCCCAGGTGTCTCCCGCCCACCTTGCCGATCCTGCACGACTCCATCCCTACGGTGCGTTTGGGCACCGCCTTTATAAAGGCGACTGTCCTCGGCCGTAGGATTGATAGGGCCCCGTAGCTTAGGGTACCTAGGTACACTCATCCTGTGCCATTGCACTCAGGCACAAGGTCTTTAGATCGAGCTCAGGAGAGCTCAGTAAACTCATATTTTCCGCCCCCCTGCCCTTCTGGCAGGGAGGTCTTTGAAAATATTAAATATATTTATTTATATTTTTTTTCTTCATATATATATTTATATTCCTCTTTCTATTAATATATATTCTTCCTTAAAATTACTTTTCTTTTTTATATATATATATATACGTAACGGTTTTTACCCCCCCGCCCCCCTGCCCCTCAGGTAGGGAGGTACATACACATCGGTGCGCGCACTCGCATTCCATTCTATTTATAGATTCAGTTTATTAAAAATTTTTCCTTGTTCTAATTATAACTTGGAACTACAGTTTTTTACCCCGCCGCCCCCCTGCCCCTCAGGTAGGGAGGTATATACAAATATTTATATATATATATATTTAATTTAGTTTATTATTGTCTATATTTTTATATTTTACTTATTACTTTTTCTTTTTTCTTATTTTTATTATATTTATTTAGTATACAATTATACCCTACAAACCCGCCACCGGAATGGCCACACTTAAAAACGCGGACCTAGACTCTGCTCTAGAGTTCCTTAGGGTTAGGTTCCCAGAAGCGTATCGCGCGTATCTGAACCAGGCGTCTCCGCCGGTCAGGAAGCCTGTCGCGCTAATAAACGCATCTGACAAAAAGATGCAACAGCTAGGGGAAAATAAGTCGGTAGTGGCGGTCGAGCCTTCAGCTCCCGCCACCTCGTCGGTTAGGTCCCCTACACCGAGCCCCATCGCCTCCACGTCATCCGATTTCGCGAGGATGACGTCTTTTGCGATCAGACCAGTTCCGCAGTCGGCACGAGCAAATACGTGCGCACCGGGGCTCTCAACCGGTGCCGCGTGTTCAATACCGACTGAAAACAGTTTTTCTCCGCTGTCCCCAGAGGACAGTCTCGACCGTCGGCCATACGTAAGGCCGGACTCACGCGCATCGGTATGAGCTCTGACCATTCACGTTCTAGCTCAGATATGAGCACGCTGACAGAGAACGATTACGAGGGGGTTGTAACCGCTCGTAAAACAAGAACAAAAAGGAAGCGAGGGAAGCGCACCGTCTCGGACAATGGACCGGTAAAACGGTTCATAATACCTGATGGTGAGGGAAGCCGAGCAGTTTCGCCGGCGCCTTCCTCCGCAGCCTCTGCACCCGCTCAGGCCGCTCCCGCGCCCCGCGTAGCGCCCGCGTCACACGCCGCGCCCGCGACCCGCGCCACACCCGCGACCGCGACTCGCGCCCCCGCTTCTGGCCCCTCGGGCTCGGCTGGCCAGGCTCAGCCGCAGCAGGGCCGCATTCCACCGCCCGTCATTATCCAGGACAAATCCGCCTGCACCCGAATCTCGGCGGATTTACACGCTAGGAAAATTCACTTTGTCAGTGCGACGAGTACCCCCGCGGGTATTCAAGTCAAGGTTCAGACGTCGCTGACCCACAAAGCGTTAACCGCTTATCTTAGGGATGCTAGGCAACCTTTTTATACATACACGCTCGAAGAGGAACGCCTCCTTCGAGTTGTTATTCGCAGGGTGCCCAAGGAGCTCCCCCTGCCCGAAGTCGCAGCTTCACTGCGATCTCAGGGATTCCCTGTCCGGGATACATTCAGGATGTATCACCGTCTAAACAAAAAGCCGTACGATATGGTTACGGTACTTCTTGACCGAACGAAGGAGGGAAAGAGTATTTTTTCCCTGAAGTCGGTGTGCGGTTTAACAGGGGTCATCGTAGAACCCCCCCGCAAGTCACATATCCCCTCGCAGTGTCACAACTGCCAAAATTACGGCCACTCAGCCAGTGGCTGCCATCTTCGGCCCAGGTGCGTAAAGTGCTTGGGCGATCACTCCACTAAGGAGTGTACTCGCACCCCTGACACGGCGGCTCCTCCGAGCTGCGTGTTATGCAAAAAGGCGGGTCACCCCGCAAATTATCGCGGGTGTGAGTGTGCGCCTCGCACCAGGCGTCCGCGCCAGCAGAGGCAAAGGCCTGCGCCCAAGGCGCGCGTAGCAGCCTCTCGGCCTGCGCCTCCGCCTCTGACGTCCGCTGAGGCCTATCCGAGCCTCAAGACTCCGGCCAGCGCCTACGCGCCTGCCCCCTCCAAACCCGTGCGTGTCCCTCAGACGGCATGGGAGAAGAAATCTAAGCCGCAAAAAGCTTCTGCTCCTGCTAAGGAGCAGCAACTTCCAGCGGACCTCTTCCAAGGGGAAAGCTTCGCCACTCTGGCGCAAATCCTCAGTAGGCACGCTATTGAGGATATCATCGCGTTTAACGATGCGATCAAACGCTCGCCGGACCCTATGACACAGTTCGGTATCATTGCCGCTTTCCCTCACATTGCAGCTACGCTGCAGTGTATATATTCCAAAAAATAAATTAAATACTTAGATTTTTAGTTTTTTTTTTATATAGTTTTTTTTAGATTTCAACTAATAGATGGATAAAATCAAACCCCGCGGTTTGACTTTGTCCTTTTTTAATGTTAACGGTTTTACTAAAAATAAAGCCTGTCGCGACCTGTTATCTGACTTCCTTCAGAAGCATCAGATAGATGTGTTTCTGTTACAAGAAACACATCTAAACAACAGTTTCCGCAATCCAACGATTGCCAATTACAGTATAGTAAGAAATGATCGTACCGCAGGCCGAGGCGGCGGCACGATGATTTACTATAAGAGATCTCTCTATTGTATAGAAATAGAGCCACCGAAACTCGATAATTTAGAAGTATCAATTTGTAAAATAGGGATGTCCGGACATCAATCGATACATATAGTGTCCGCGTATCTCAGTCCGAAAAAGACTTTAATCAAAACCGATTTGTTAGCTCTTTTCTCGCTGGGCGGGGCGGTTATAGTAGCCGGCGATCTCAATAGCGGGCACGTTATCTATAACAGTTCGAGGACTTCCGCTAACGGTAGGTCGCTCGCTGTTTTGGAGAACGAGCTCGTGTTCGATGTCATAGCTCCTTCTGAGCCCACTCATTTCCAGACAAACTGTACTCCTACAGTACTGGATGTCGCTCTTCTTCAAGGAATCGCGCTTCCGGTAAGACGTATAGAAGTCTTACATGAACTCGATTCTGACCATCGTCCCGTCATTCTTCAACTAGGTCAACCTGAAGATATCGGGCCCTCCTCCGTCCAAGTGGTTGACTACGCGCATCTCCGGAGATATCTCCGTGATAACATATCTTCTCCCAGTCTAAGTAGGATCCCGGATGAGGTGAAATCCGTCAGCGACGCTGACCTTGCGATCGATTCCTTGGTCGATCACCTGCAGACGGCGGTCAGGGTGTCATCCAAAGAGGTGAAAGCGGCGAACGATCGCCGCTTCGTGCTCCCTGCCGACGTCCGGGTATTGATCACGGAGAAGAACGCGGCGACGCGCGCGCACGATTCATACCCGTCCGAGGAAAATCGCGTTCGCTTACGAGCCCTCCAGAGGGAGGTTAGGAATCGTATCACGGAGATCCGAGATAAAAGATGGGAAGACCTTCTCGAAGGTATTCAACCGTCCCATCTGGCTTTCTGGAATTTAGCCAGAAAGCTAAAATCTATTAATAAAGTCTCCATGCCCCCGTTGCAGAGAGGGTCTGGGGAAACTCCTGCTTTTGAGAGTGTAGAAAAAGCGGAATGCTTAGCCGCTACACTCGAAGAACAATGCTCACCCAATCCGGGTGTATCACTCAGTCATCTGGCGGAAGTAGAATCCAAAGTAGAGTCACTTCTGTCCTCTTCACCCGAGGCCTCGTTAGACCCTGTCACGTCTGACGAGGTTCGGTTAACCATTAAAGGCCTTAAGCCTAAAAAATCTCCCGGTCCGGATGGTATCAGGAATGAAGTTTTGAAACTTCTTCCTGACCAGCTCATCGCTCTTCTGGTTTGCATCTTCAATGCGGCCATACTTCATTGTCACTTTCCAGCTGTTTGGAAAAGGGCAACAGTCATAGGCATTCATAAGCCTGGCAAAAAGTCAAATCTGCCAGAGAGTTATAGACCCATTAGCCTCTTGAACACTCTAGGCAAGGTATTCGAGAAACTCCTTATGAGTCGTCTCCTCAAGGTAGTTGAGGATAAAAAGATCATTCCGGAAGCACAGTTCGGCTTTCGAGCCAGACACTCGTGCACGGACCAAGTGCTTCGCCTCACGGAGCACATCAAAGCCAACTTTGTTAAATCAAAGTTTCCCAACTCTCCCTACCGCACTGTCGCGGTCTTTTTCGATGTCGCTAAAGCCTTCGATAAGGTATGGCATGCCGGGCTCATTTATAAATTACACCAGTTCGGAATACCGGACAGGTTAATTTTTATTCTAAAAAAATACCTCGACGACCGCTCCTTTTGCTATAGAGTGGAAGGAGCCCTCTCTTCTGAGCATCCTATTCGAGCAGGAGTTCCCCAAGGTTCCATTCTGGCACCCTTTTTATTCAACCTGTACATCAGCGACCTCCCGAAGCTGGAGGATAAAGTCCACTACGGACTCTACGCTGATGACACAGTTATTTTCACATCCGATAGGAGGAAAATAGATATCATCCGTCGTACCCAAAGGGCGATGAACACGTTCGGAGAATGGTGCGTCAAATGGCGTATTGCACTCAATACGGATAAGACTGCAGCCATTCTTTTCCAACCGAACCTCCCTAAGAAAGTGCTCAGCAAAAACCTCTCCTTATTCGGTAAGGATATTCAGTGGGCTTCCGAAATCAAGTATCTCGGAGTCACTTTAGATAGGAGACTCAGTTTCATTCCCCACATTAGGAAAGCCACAAAGAAAGCCCTGATGATTATGGCTCAATTGCGTCCTATGTATACTGGACCGAAAATGTCCCTACGTAATAAAATGACCCTTTACAAAATGTGCGTAAGACCTATTCTTACGTACGGCTGTCCCGCATTCGCCCATAGTTCGAAATATTCCTTGAACAAACTTCAAGTTGTTCAAAATAAATATATCCGTAGGTCGGTCTGTGCTCTCGATACCATGAGAAACACAGACCTACATAAGGATCTTGAACTCCCGTCCATAGAAGGGTATATCCGGACCCTTTCGAAAACACATTTTGAGAAAGCTGTAGCACACTCAAATTCGCTCATTAAGGCTTCCGTCTCTTACGTTCCCACGCCTAATGAGCAGTTGTCTAATATAAAATTCTGTCGACGTCGGCCACGTAACATCTTCCTCGACCCACCCGATAAAATATCTAGTCAAAATAATGACTACCCAATAATTAAACGCACGCACGCACGCGCTAATCCGCGAAACCGTCGTCCTCGCCGCCGAGGGCGGGCGGTTAACTTCGCTCCCGCACACCCGCCGCGGCCTCCTTCGGCGGACGCTCGAGCCTAGGTCGATCCTCCGGAATGGAGCCCTCGAGCTAACCCGCTCGCGCGATACAGTGACACTTCACACTCACTGAATCCACATCATCACACTGCATGTCACATACGTGCACACTCACTCAGTACGTACACGGTTCTGTGAGGGACCGCCCTTGGCCCTGAATGTGGTTCGGCCTTTTAAGAATTAAATTTTCTTTTCAGTTAATTCATATAATTTCAGTGTGTCATTGCCTTCTTCTCGGTTCTCTGGGTTCGTTTCGTTAGGTTAGATACTCGCGTCTTTCGTTAGATAGGTAGGAAGGACGCACAGTACAATCCTGTCTCGCCGCGTTGCACAGTACAATCTAAAATAAGAGTTTTATCAGATCCTTAAGAGGGTCAGTTAGTTTAGACTTCTTTTTTAATATTCGCTTAGTAATAGCTAGTACCGCGCTCGTTTTTCTCGTTCGCGAATCGGCAACAGCCCAAGCCGAGGTTCGGTCACTAGTGACACCCTTGTGCGAGTTGCCCCGCGGGTTTGAGCGCCTTCAGCGCTCACCCCACTAGTTCAGGTGAAGCTGTAAAAGCCCCTAAGGCTAACAGTGTAGGTCCTTTCGAAAAAAAAAAATAAAATAAAATAAAGGAAAGTTTAAAAAGAAAACACGTATCTTTAGTTTTCTTTCCTGAATAGGTTTTTTGAGTAAACTATCCATATTCATAGTAAAATTCATTTAACGTTAACAAAATGATCGAAATAAAAGTAACTTCAACGGATTTTATCGCGGTTATTTATTAATATTGATCCCGACGCGACGTATCCAAAGCTTTTCCGCCTTCGTGGTCACGGAGTGGACTGAGGTGTAGGTTGTCCAGAAAAGTTATTGTTACCGTATCTATCTTCAGTTTAATTCTTGAGGTCTGATAATTGGTCTTTTGGGTTTCGATTTAATTACATGTATAATCCGATCTCTGGCTTGTGCTAGCTTTCAACCATCTTCTGTATGATGTTTTTTAATTTCCATAGGATTTATGGATTGTCGAAACTAAGATATTGTTTGGAGCCTTCTTCCGAATGTTCAGCCACTGCAGACTTCGTAAAGCGTCGGTGTTTAACATTGGCTATGTGGTCTTTTACACAGGTCCCTGTGTTTATTTTGGTTTGACCGATATAGGAGAGGCCACAGTCACATTCGATTTTGTATACGCCCTGTTCTTCTAGAGGTATATGACACTTGACAGATGGTAAAAATTGACTAATCTTCTTGGGCGGCTTAAAGTAAGTTTTAATTGAAGCACATTTCAATAGCAATCTTGTCTGTGAGTCCTCCTACAAAAGGTAACACATCAAGTACACGTTCAACTGTGGCTGGTTTAACTCGATTTCTGTGACGGCAGCGTGGAATTTGGAGCTTGTTATCTCGTAGTACTTGCTTGACATATTGCAGCTCAGCAGCCAGATGTTCCTCGTTACAGATTCCTTGTGCTCTCTGAAACAAAGACTTATCCACGATAGCTAACTGTTTTTGGATGGTGATGAGATTCACTGTTCAGATATTTATCTCTATGAGTAATATTTCTATACACAGTATGGCCTATAGACTGATCAGTATTGCAGATAACTAAAACATCTAAGAAAGGAAGATATTTAATTTGTTCTAACTCCAGAGTGAACTGTATTTTGAAAATGTTTATAAATAATAAATTGACAGGCCATAAGTCTTTTTTACGATAGTAAAAGTGCGAACACTATATTAATATTATAAATCGGAAAATGTTTGTTTTGTGTGATCGCGCTAATCTTATGTACTATCAATCTGATTTAAACAACATTTTTGGTGTTAAAAATACAAAAAAAATAATAAATAATTTTTAATTCTACGGAAACGAAGTCGCGGGCACAGCTGGATTTGAATAAAATCAAAGGGAAAGGGGCTCGCGAAGCCTCTTTAGGCGGGTCGCAAAGCTTCTACAGCGGAGTTGCAAAAGATCGGAAAAGCTACTGCAGTAAAAAAATATAAAGCTTGAAAAGATTTATTGAGAAGAATGTTAATAGAAGGACATATTCATTTGTAGGAAATAACAAGAAATAAAAATAACTTATGAGAACTCTTAATGCGAAGGTGCGTTTTTTTATCATTGACCAATATCTCCTATCGTGGATCAGTTTTTATTAACTGGGGAATTAAAACGTTTTCAGATTTAAGCGATTTCCTTCCATTTCCTTTATTTGGTCCATTGATGAAAATACAAGTACGAGGTGCCAAATGGAATCAAACACTTCAAAGCCTCTATTGTTAATTTTGGGTACTCTGATTTCCTTTTTAACCAAAAGGTATGAAAATTTACAGACTTAAATTCCAATCCAATAAAGATAAATCCAGCAGATTTTCTTTAAGCTTGGTTGCCAAATTTGCCTTTTTTATAGCTACATTTAAAAACGGATTTAAGATCCACCTTTGCCGAGTATTCTTCTATATCTCTTGCAATGACAAGTAATGACACAGTTCATTGTTCGTTTTCCAGCAGCAGTCCAAACAGAGGTTCGACCATTCTGGCTCCCTTGTGCCCGCTGCCTCGCGGCTGAGTGCCTTCAGCATTCGCCACAAAAAGTTCAGTGAAACTGTCAAAGGACTTACGCCTAACAGCGTATGTCTCGTAAAACACAGTTCTTTCAACTTTTCTAACACCTTTTCAACTTTTCATACCAGGTATGAATTCCTTGATGTTGATCTGACATCCGACATCTTCAATAAAATACTGTGCCGAAGAAACTGAATTGAAGTAGTTTTGATTTAGAGACGATGACCACGAGGCAAGTTTGTTTATAAGTTGCGTTAACCAGTGGCGGCGCATTCAATGTTAGTAAAAAAAAATAATATGTATTTATGCGAACCCTAATTATGTTAATGAATACATATATTGGATTGAATATTTGTCACAAAATAAAATACATGAATAAAAAGCAACGGGTAGGGGTGTCGCGAAATATTTCTTCAAACAAAGGGGCCGTGTCATGAAATAGGTTGAAAACACTAGTGTAAGCCAAACAATATGTAAATTTTCTCATGTCCAACTGACACTTTGTATGCATTTTATGTAAAATTCTTTCTTTGGATAAATAACATCTTGTCCCTTTGTTTGTTATCAAAAATGTCGCAGAGTTCACTTGTTTGTGTCTCTGAATAAATCTTATAACAATAATTCAATCCTACATTATTTTTGCTTAAAACCTTCAAGATAATTAAAACATCTCATTGAAATAAAATTTCCTAAGCGGCGAAATCTTCGACGTCTTCAAAGACTCAGCTCCCGTCACGTCTTCCTCGGACTCCTCTGGAACGTTGAGTGCTCTCGAACAGTGGGACTTCAAGTTCGGCGTTCCTGTAATCTTCAACAACATCTTAAATATTACATAAATATTATTGCATTAATCGAGGAGACGAAAATGATAAATATAAAGTGCACGGAACGAATTTGGAAATGCAAAATTGGTGGTTAACCTCAGGAGAGTTCTGTATCCAGTTAGTCTTAAAGTGGCGCACCTTAATACACAACTGGTCTCCGCTCTAATAAAACTCTGCTGTAACACCTTGCAAATGACTCCTCTCTCAGACCAGATACAGATATATAAATATTATCCAAGTATACCGCTGTCCCAGCCACCGCAAATATAGCTTATAGGGATTTCAAAGGTTTGCGTCAACAATTTAACTTTTAAACACTAGCAAGCAATAAATTTCGAAAAACTTTTTTTTTAACGTTATGTGATACAGTTCTGAGAGCTAATAATGATATTATTAGTTTAAGTTATAGAGATTGCGTATTTTAAGAAATAGAGGATTTGGGCTCTGAGGGGAAGGGAGCAGTTTATTTTTGCAATTCTAGAGGTTTTATCGAGGTTCTACTGTAAAATATGATCTAGTACTTTTTATAATAGCATTACGAGCACAATTCCACCTGATGTTAAGTGGCGATATGGCCTACACCGATGGGCACGCTAAGGTCTATTGGCGCGACTGACTGCAACTGCCGGAACACACCTAGCATAAGTATTTGTCAACAGATTTTAAACTTAAGGGTGGAAGTTAGAAGAGTATACGCAAAAGCACCTGTTTACATCCCTGTCCCTGTCCCCACCACATCACCTGTCTCTTTTCGGCTATAGTCAATAGCGTAGTTGGGTTATCGTTAGCTAAAAAGTTACTTCTCGGTCTCGACGCCGTACTAGAGTCAGTGTTCAATGGAACACCTAAAATAAATTTAATTCATAAAGCATATATTGTACTAAAGATCTGCTTTAATTTCGTACAGGAATTTGTGTAAATTATAGACCAACTGACCTGGCAAAACTTGTTGTGCCTTTTCGAATAGTCAATCACATCGACTACAGCGACATCTAGCACGTTATGATCACTTATCAAGATAAAAAGCATCATATATCTCAAGTTGGAACAAACTGCACACAATGTGCAAAAATTGATTAAAATCGGTACTGTAGTTGAGTTTGTAGGAGTTGATCGCCGACCAAGAATGTGAAAAAAAAAATTATATACAAGGATTAACATATAGTGAACCTATATTTTAAATAAAAAAAAATCAGGGCAACAATTTTATAATACGTTTATATTAATATTATAAAGAAGAAAAGATTATATATTTGTTTGAACACGCTCACATTAGAACCTACCGGCCGTATTCTTTTCATATATGATAGAGCAATACTTATGAAAGGTTTACGGATATTTAACATCACGCTACCACCAATACGAGCAAAACTATACAAAAAAGGACCAAAATTATTCAATGTTTTTTATATCAACTCGAATGAAGGTCGTGGGCACAACTAGTAACATAGATCGAGCGTTTTCAACAAAAACGTAGTAAGCGACAATTTACACTTTTTACAGGAGAGAGAATTCCCAATTAAAAAGCATTGTCTATATAATATAATCCTGGCTTCCCCATAATGACCGTACTTCACCTGATAGTAAGCTCAATACGACCCACACACACTAGAGACTGTCGAAAGGGAAAATGTCCTTAGTCAATCGTAACTGGCATGGCGGTCTGAAAAGTTTTAGCGTTATGGCTATATAATCTCACTTAATCTTAAATGACGATACGGTCCAAACTGGCGGACAAGCTATAACTGTGAAGAGACTGGTACTCAAGTGCAATTATCGGAACACATTTAAAAGTATTTGGTAATTGGAGGAAGATTTTGAAATTTAGGTTAGCTAACATGGTGGGCAATAGAAAAATCCCTACCACCATGCAGAACCTAGACAGTGTTACCTTTTTATTGTTAACACAATGACAGCTGGCGGGTTGTGTGAACTCGTCAAATGAAAAACAAGACATACAATGCCTCTTACTTATTATTACCAGGTTCAGCGACTGCATTCGCAATCAAAATATACATTTTACATGTTATTCTAATTACCAGAAAACATAGGTTTTCTGTAATCGAATAGGCCAATTATTACAAACATTTCTCGAGGATTGCTGTGCGCGAGCGGCCTCGAAAACAATTCAAATCTGATACTCGCTTATCACTTTTCACATATAAACCTTCTAGACATGTATCAATTTCAATAACAGGGCTGCAGGCATAGGCCAACGTCACTCATGCCTTATGCAGTTCCTGATTAGTATCACTTCAAATTATTGTACTCTAGATAATTGCTCTTCATATTTTATTTCGATATTGTATTCTGCTGAACTGTGACCAAATAAATTAAATAACAAATGACATATGTACAATATTTAGTACTACTGTACAAAATAAGTTAGTTTACCTGAGTCGCGGCTTGTCTAACTATAGGCAGTATCATAAGCAGCTAGACCGGCGAGGCTCGCCAACTCGCCGCCTTCCCCTATAGCGGCAGCGGACCGTACTGGAGGCAACGTAGCACTGCCTAAAAACAACAATTATCTATTCAATTAAACACATAAATGAATACATGACGTTATAAAGAGGAAGGATTTTATATATTTGAAACGAATAAATTGTTCTAGCGGGGTAAAATCCAGCATGATAAATCTTCGTCCGCCTAATGTATGCCCTTACACTATGTTTTTAGCGCGCCAACGCGACACGAATATTCGCCCCCTCATGTAGCCCAGCATAACAAAACGAATTCTTAAATTTGATGAAATTGACATAAAAATTCTAAAAACAAGTAAAACTGTATTCATAGGTTTTCAAGATACCTTGAGTAAAGTCAGTAAGCCAATAGTAATCTAAACAAAAAAGTATATTATTATATTCTGAAAAATTATAACATAAATTGTAAGGTACAGGTTATGGTAAATTATATTGTAAAGGTATATGCATCGAATAGAAAGTTTTAGTCCTTTTTTATTTTCTTTAACATGTATACAACGAGTCACTTTCTTGAATACTATAATAATTACTTATTTTAATGGTAATAACTTTGACATAGCGTTTGCAACGACTTCAATTTACAATTTCATGATATTGCTGGATTGGTATTCTTATAATAAAGGGTAATACAACACTACTATAAAGTTTAAGACAAGATGAATATCTAAATATTAAATCAGTTACAAATCTTACATGATACATCAGTTTTAAGTCATACATTAGACGAAAGGAATGTACTGTCAACAGGAGAGAACTAGTCGTAATGCAACGAACTTCCTAAATGATATTTCCAACAAGAAGAAAATAGTACAAATAAAGTTTCGAAAATTCACTCAACCAGATAGTTTATATATTATGAGGAACATATATTGACAACGAAGTGAAAAAAACTCTTATATGTAAAAATACAATTTTACAGGAAGCGCGCACCAGTAATTTTAATCATATGATATGAAAAAACTAAATATACGTCATTCTATGAAGCAGGTATCGCAGAGTGTGTAATACTGGCAGATAAATAGTCAAAGCATCAGAAAAAAAGATAACCAAAAAATTATGTTTTTGCACATAGGAGTTCTTGTCACTTCGTCGTTGATATGTGAGCGAATCGTTCAACTTAGATAGCCCTTTAAATCGCTTTATTATTTTCACAACGGAGATATATTACTCTTAACAGCTTACTTCCCACGCCATTCTAACTTTTTACACACCACAGGTAATCCAATCAAAGTTTATTTTTTAATAATTTTGTTTAAACATTTGCCATCCTACATATATACTAATAAAATTAAAAATTTGTTTTTTTGAAGGCACTAATCACCTACTTTTCTTATGACAGCCCAATTATTAAGAAAGGACTTTCGCCGCCATATTGACAACATTTTAAAAACGTACAATAAGCGTCCCGTGAGTAACTTCCGTAGCGTGCACTGCATTTATATTTTAGAGTCACATAAGAATAATGTATAAAGGAAATGGTCAATGGAAATATCAAAAATTAAAAATATAAATAATTTCATGTATTTTGTATTTCTTGTTTGTGACAAAATATAAAAATATGCATGTAAATGAAACATTCGACCGAATATTCACACCAAACAATTGTTTATATAAAAAAAAAACTAGTATTCATAACCTAATATTTATTCTGGGAAAAACTCAAGATGTCAATTTGTGTACTTATATGAACTACTCAACCTTGTAAAGTACTTGTAATGTACTCTCGGGAACTAATAATATAAATTAGAATAATAAGAATAATATAGAATATAGAAATAAGAATAATTAGAATTAAATATAATATTAGAATAAGTGGTGTTTTGATTTTAAATGTCGAATTTACCAACTTTGTTTTATATTAATGAACATTTACAAAGTGTCTGCATGCATTCAATAAATGATAAATATGTATATAAAAGACAAAAGAAACGAAAATAAATATAAATACGATTGACGTTTTTTATAATATCCATAATTAAGGCAAAAGTCGAGCAATGGTTGACAGTGGTCGAATTTACATAATTATTGAACATTAATGGAAATTCTTATCACGATGGGAAGAAAAATCGGTTTGCTTATTAACAGTTTCTAAATAGTCATTACATAACAAAAAAAATAAAATCAGTTCATTCTGCATCGGATTTGTTTTAAACATATTTTTATGGATTTAAGTAAAAGCTTCTATGTAATGTTTAGCCTTACTACTATATTCTACAATATCTAAAAATTGCAGTTATTTTAACTTAATTTTACTTCCGGAATATTGATAAAACTTTATGAAATGGCCAAAGGAAGTTGTAACCACCACGTCTCGATTAAAATAAGGTGTATAGAATGTGTTGTTTTTTTTTTTTATTATTTCTTAAACTATACATTATTATAATTTGCTATTAGAGGAGATGTTTACTTCGTAAACTTAACTGCTTCAGTTTTACTTTCCTAACTTTCATTCGTAAGAATTAATATTAAACAATAATCCGAGGGTAATTTCTATCCGATTAGATATCAATTTTTATATAGAATTTTAGCATGTCCAAAAATCTTTTCCCATTTATAACGTTATAGCTGTGCCCGCGACTTCGTGTGGAACTAAAAAAATCGTATATATTAAGGTTATATCTAAATTTACCTCTGAATTTTAGTTTTATTTTTTGACAACCGTATTACACATTCCGTGTTTTTCATACCCAACTTTTTAATTATAATATTGCCAGTTAGTTTTTAGTTGGAGAAATAAAAATATTAAATCCATCGATTTAATAATGCTTTAGTTTTCTAATCGATTTTATATTTCTTTAAGTCAACAGCTTATGTTTAAGTGTAGCGCACTGTAGTTAAGACTATTTTTTATTTTATTTATTAACTGAATAAAATTAATTTGCATTGTTATCCTAACCATCTTGTTATTTTTGCATCACAGAGGTACGCCGTACGCATTTGAACAGTATTATAAGTTCGATGTTACAGTGCCTTTTCAATATATAAATAAACTTTATATAAGCTATTTACTTTTTTATTTGGACTCCTTTAAATTTATGGTCTATTGTTTTACCTACTTAATAACTACAGGAATAAAATCATGCAGCAATTGCACTTGTAAGCAAAGCGGAGTATATATATATATATAGTGTTCTTCCTTGCAACTAATTTATTTATTTACACTTTTACATTTAATTTGTATAGAATTTAATGGCGGTGTTATTCTCTATCAATCAACCTTGGGGTGCTGCAGAGGTGATGCAAAGTAAGTGAAGTAGACAATCTGTTACCTATTCAATAATATAAGGTTTCATTCATTACGTAAGGATAATTTTGTTCACTATTGACTCGCCTACCCAAATGTAAGTACTAGAAAGATTTCTCGAATCATCCTCCCCCTTCCTTACGTAAGATTCTATCTTGATCTTCTAAATACTGTTGTCAGGAAAGAAAATCTTTATAATTTTTAAATAAGAATAATACTATTGTACACGGTAAAATGTAGTATATTTTTTTCTATAGAAGCAAACATGCATTAAAACAAAAACATGAAAGTTTAATAAATTTACTTTCAATAATAAATAAAAGTTATTTAAATAATATTAAAATTCCGCTGTACAGTTTAAAATTAAAAAAAAAACTATTTGAAGTCCAGAATGGAATTAGATTTTTAATATTGAATTTTGAATTACGTAAGAATGAATATCACCCCTACCCCCTAACATAAGGACACGTAGAGGTTTTCTTAATGCCCCCCCCCCCCTCAATACCATTAATGTAATTATTTAATGGCCCCTTATGAAAGTAACAATATTAAATATATTAATATATATCAAAATAAAGAAACATATTAAAAATACAGATTTAATTTTATACATAAATACCAATACAACAAATATAAATGAAGAAATAATTATGCAGATACTCGTAAAACATAATGAAAGAGTTTTTTTTAATTAATTCGGTTTGAGAATTGTGTTCGAACAGCTTTTTGTGCCAGTACATTATTACAACTAAACCTATGGAATAAGTAAGTTGATATTTCCGCAGTCGATCCTTACACTGGTTCTAAATGTGGTTTTTTCCCGTAAATTTTAATTTTATAAATTGCATATTTACTTGTCATTATTTTTGTTTAATTATATTAATTTTAATTACAACAACTATAAACTCCTTGCTAATTTGAACTATTTTAAGGAAACTGGATAAAATTGCAACACTACTCGAAAATATATCTATTTCACGGTGTGTTAGTTAGTCTATTTGTTTCTCTGTCTACGTCAAAACTGTTTCGTCTTTATGAATCATACGGATGCGACCTTAGGTGAGTGAATGATTCTAAAAGATGAAAAAAAAAACAAATTAATTAAGCATTAATATGAGATTAGTAAGCGGCCGGCGCTACTGTTATTTTATGTAACACACTTTAGTTCCGAAATTATTTTGCATTGTGCGTTTTTTGGGCAATTATGAGAATGTGTGACTCTTGTGATTAAATTGTAACTTTTTGAGCAGTCCTTGGCTACTTTGCGCTATTGGGCAACTAGCAACAGTCAGCGTAATTCGCCTCTTTACTTCGTTTGATTGATGTTCGTTACAGTTGCTTTCTATTGTGATTTGTTTTTTAACTATCCGGCTTTCTTGGACTTGTGTATGCTTCTTTGATTAAGTTGGTGCTATCTATTCTCTGGACTGACGACTTGTTATCACTCACGGACATCGATATTATATATCATTTGGATTATTCTAATAATTAGGCAGTGTAAACTTTTATTAAACAATAAAAACTTTTGAACCTATTTACATGTTTTTCTCACTTACGTAGTTTTAGTAGCTCTACATTAACGTAAGTTAACGGTGAACGTTGTTCAATATGATGGTTAAGAACTACCATACTTGAGCTGAAAAATCTGTCGAGATCAAATTTGGTTTACTGACCATTGGTTAAAAAAATACTAATAATTACTATTGTTTGTATGAAGCGCCTCTTATTAAATAGCCATCTGTGCCCCTGTGTCGCCCCGAAAAGAGGGGTTCAAATAAGATCAAAACATATTATGGTATTGGATATTCTTTATTGCGCTTATGAATGTCAAAACTACCACCGGTTCGGAAAATAAAGCAGTTATCGAGAAGAACCGGCAAAAAACGCATTACATACATGTTTTGTTCATGCAGGTACTTTTTCGTAATCTAATAATTTTATAAAGTCCATCAGATATTTTGCTTATGCTGATTGTTTAGAAGTTTTAATTCTAAAACGATATAAACCTTACACGTCCACATATAAATCAAAATTTTTAACTTTTACTTCCAAATTAATTTTTGTGAGAAAAGTAGATGGATTAAAATGATACGTACTACACTAGGTCAACATTGCATTATCAAGGAACAAAGTTCCTAACGTCATATTTACTTGGTTCTTCCATTTATAAGAAGTTTATATTAATACGGCATGCGTCTTGTGTATACGAATTTATATTATATATTTGAGTCAAAAATATGATTACCTTAATTTTTTTTGTCTTTAGTCATTTATGTATTTACATGACGTCGAAAGAAAGATAATTTATTGGTCTTGAAAATTTAATGTAGGTTATCGTTACAGAATTCAAATTTAAGGCAATTTGTTCGTGTGTTTTTTAAGCAAACTGAAGTTCACACACCTAAAAATAGTAATGCAATTTTAATTCACAGTAACTAATGAAACAGTATTTTGCAAAATGGTTAAACAAAAATTCAACATCGAGTTGCTTTTATAGAAATCATAAAAATCTTTCCTGAACCATTATTGCCCATCCCTGTACCTGTATTTTAAATACGTAAACGAATAGAATATTTCTAGAACAGAGTTGAGGGTTTTTAAGATTTATTAACTTTTATAAAAAATCTATTAAATGGATGTATTTCAAACATCGTGTAAGACAAAAACCTGACTTCCCCACGTACACGAATTATGCACATTGTATTACGTATAGTTGATGTGAAAAAGGTCCACTTGGTTCGTAATTATTTTTTTTAGTTGTTCTACTTAAGGTTAAGCGATATGACCATAATATCACATGATTGGTCCAAGATGATGGACACGCTAAGCCTAGCGGAGGGTCTGGTTCAAGTTGCAACTTCGAGAACACACCTATAGGTATTTGGCCGCAGATTTTCAAATTGAGGGTGGTATAATACCATACTATGGTTTCATCACATTTTCCTTCATTAAAACTCTTTGTAGGTGGATTCGAACTGACGTCCTTTGTATAGTCGGGTATAGATATCTCGTGCCACGCGTGATCAGTACGCGATATTGGAAGAGACCGGATACGATATACTTTGGAACTAAAAAATGTCTGCGTATTGAATCGAATTAACTATTTTATTACGAAATTACTCTTTATGAAATCGAAAACATAAGATTCCTGTAACAATTTTTTTTATTTCACTTTTCAACTACAAAACGTTGCTACTGCCGTCAACCGTGTGGGACAAGTACATATAAAATATATGAAAACTGCAGGAAATTATCCGGTGACAGCGTTTTGTGGTTGTGGCCGAGTGGCCCTTGTGCGGCGACCCTAAGCGTACAATCTTTTTGTGGATGAATTTATTATTGGTCTCTGGTTGACATCAGCCGATAACAACTATATTTTTAAACTTACAATAATATCATTGATTAGTTTTATTACACTGACCATCTAGTATTTTAACAAACTACATTTTCAATAAATCTGTCTTTTAATGTTGAAATTCAATATAATTTAATAGCTATATCGGAGTCTAAAGTAAATAATTTTAAGCCTTCTTGTAAGGTTCGCTTAGAAGTTAGAATAAACAATTTCCTTAAGAGGTTGGTATGAATTGCGATTTTTTTTAAATACTAATTGCCAACAATTTCTCTTGTAGAATAAAATGTCTCCGACGATATACTTTTTCAATATTGTAACAATTTATATGGTCTCGGAGAGGTTGCTTAGTAGTGGCAGTGTGTACGGACGCCACGTCAATAGACGAGAGTTTGAATCCACCTACAGTGAGCTTGAGCTTTCGATGAACGAAATCGTCGTGAGGAAACCATAGCATGGTGGTAGGGATTTTTCTAATATCCGCCTGGCTAGCTGCTATCCTATAAACTATTCTATCCTAGAACCTATAGACTGACTATATAAAAAATGATCAGAAAAGTTTGTGCCTAGGCAAAGATTACAATAGTTAAAAAAAAAAATGTGTGGTCTTCACTAGGCTCTTTTGTTCATTCAGGTGGTTCTTAAACAACAATTATCTTTAATAATACTTTGTATGTATAGTATGGTTTATTTTTAAATATTTTCTCATATTAATTATATGAAATGTTTCTACAAACGAAATTCTTTATTATAAATATAGTTTTGATTTTTTTTTAAGAAGGAACCTCAACTGTTACTCTGCAAGTCTTTCACAGCTTCGTCGGACTTAGGGCGAGCGCGGAGGGCGCTCAAGCCCGAGGGGATATAATATTAATTATATAACTATACCTTTTATAACTATTGTCAAATATTGTTTTTAATTGTTGTATAGCTTCAACAGGAATGTTTCTGTTCAGTTATATAGCGGGTACTACATAGATTTAAAAAATGTGAGTAGATTTAACATACTTATTAAGCTTCTCTAATCAGTTTGATTGTATGTTATTCTTACATTTTGTAGAAATTTAAGTATACTTGGTGAATTTTATAATTAAGCTATGTAATTTATTCGGTTGATTAATTGTTTGAACTTGTTTAAATATTTATTAATGCAATATTTATGACACTAATTATGAACCATAATATTCAACCACGGATTCAGTGAAATCAGTTTGTAGAAACTTGAATAAGTTTAATTCGAAATATTATTTTTCACTTATCTTTCCATTGAATAATAAGATATAAAATTTAATGAATAGATATAAATATTAAATTCTGTAATGGGATCTTTTTTTAAACTAATAACAATTAATTTTAATAGTATTCATGTTTTATTAATGTCACGTGGAAGTAAAATTTTAATTTATTTAATCATTTTGATTAAAAAATATTATATAGCGTTACTCAGGCCTAATGTAGAATTCTTAGTGATGAAAGAATTTTTGAAATCGGTCCAGTAGTTCTTTTTTTATAGTTATGGCTTAGCGTAATAGCCATAATCTCACCTGATCTTAAGTGACGATACGGCCCAAGTTGGTAGAAACGCTGAACCTGTGGAGGAACTGGCTCTCGAGTGCAGCTGCCGGAACATACCTATTGGTATTTGGCGGCAGATTTTTAACTTGAGGGTGAGGTAGCTACCCATGCGGGCTTTAGAAAAACCCCTACCATCATGCTACGGTTTCCTCACGATGTTTTCCTTCACCGGAAGCTCAAGCTCATTGTAGGTGCTTGATTCGAACTCACGTCCCTTGACGCGAAGTCGTACACACTACCACGGAGCTATCATCGCTCCATACATTTACAATTTATCTATAATATACAATTTTTAAAACACTCTTTTTTACTAACAAAAAAGTGATTTTGTCATCTTTAAAAAAACATTTTCTGTATCATCTGATATAATTTTGGGTTACATTTGCATAAGGAGATTAGGACGCCGTATAGAGTTTTACATTAGGTTAGCGCAAATTTTAAAGTTTCTACTTTTGCAGTTAATTTAACATCCGATCGTGACAGGTATTTGTATAACAAACCGCGGTTATCAGGAACGATTATAATTCCTAACATTTACCGATAACAATGTACAGAATCAAGACCACATGAAATTAGCTAAAGTAATTTTGCCTTTATTTTTATAGGGAAAGTGTCGATAGCCAATCACCTAGTGTGGTACAAGGCGAAGACTGAAGAAGACGAAGAACGAACACGACTGGTTCTGGAATATACGGTAAATAAATCATTTTATATAATTATACTGTGAAAAAATATCACCAAGCTGGGAGATGATTATGAATTTTCTTTTATCTCAATACATTTTATCGTATTGGTGTGCGTCACAACAAAACTCCGTGTAATTTAAAAGCTATGGAATGTATGAGCTTTGGAATGAATGGATGGTAAGCGTGGTCATTGATAGAAAAGCCACTAGACATTAGTAGACTCCTAAATGCGATGATAGCTCAGTGGTAATGTGTACGATTTCGCATCAAGGGACGTGAGTTCGAATCCAAGCACCTACAATGAGCTTGAGCTTTCCGCGAAGGAAAACATCGTAAGGAAACCATAGCATGGTGGTAGGGCTTTTTCTGATACCCCGTGGATAGCAACCACCCTCAATTTGAAAGTTTGCCGCCAAATACCAATAGGTGTGTTTCGGCAATTGCACTTGAGAGCCAGTTCCTCCAAAGGTTTAGCGTGTCTTCCAACTTGGGCCGTATCGTCACTTAAGATCAGGTGAGAACGACCATAACCTATACTTACCCTTAACTACCATTAACTAAAATTTTTTTTTTTTTTTTTACTGGCTTATGACTATGTTCATTGTTGGCGCCACTCAGTTATCTGTGTCCAACTATCTAACGAATATTTGCCTTATTTGTTAATTAGTTGCAAAAAAAAGATGGTTGGAAACAATTTGAGTTATTTTGAAAACTGATTCAGTTGTTTTATCGCTAAGAAATATATGGGTATGAATTCTATACAACGTAACTCTGATAAATTGCGACACTGGGTTTTCAATTTTGCTCTGTATAACTTTCTTAACATAGTTTATTAAACAGTTAACGGTAGAACTCAGACAGTGTAGTGTTCTTTTGAGTTTCGTTCTTTACGAATGTCGAATAGCTATGTCCAGACCTTTCTTAAATATTAATATTGATACGCAAACAAAACGCCTAACAGTCATATAAGTATAACGACTCGTCTCTGTCCATTTTGAATGCAGAAAGACGCAAAATACAGCCAAATAAGTTTTCACTTGAAAAACCTTCTCAAATTCCTTTTCGAGGAACATTGAAGACCTTTGAAACTGCATGTTTAACCTAAAAAAAAGATATAAACTCGAGTGCACAAAACGATGATGCACGAGAAATTAGTATTTATGTTTATTATTGTATCTCCTTAAACAGGCCGGTCTCTATTTCCACCCCATTTATTCTGCGGAAGGTGGATGGCCGACGCTTATCGAAGAAGTAATAGAAAATGTCAGCTTAAATGAGGGATACGAGCGTTCGAGGCTCCCAAAATTAACCGAGTCCGAAAAAGAATTAGTGCGAGGTATTTATAATATATACACTGATTGAAAGAATAACATACTGATAGAATAGAACGATGACACCCACACATTACCCTGACTTTTTGTCAATATTTATTTATACAAAATCTGTGTTCCTATTTCTCCATTACTTTTTAAGGTAACAGCTATACAGCGTTAAAAGGAAATGGATTCGAATATTGATATCATTATGCGAACGACTGATTTTATATTATTTAATCAGAAATCATATAGCAGAGAATATATACAAAATTCACAAAATTTGCTTAGATACTCTTGGTAGATTATTTTCGAAATTAGGTTTCAGTATTTCGGTTAATAAATGTGTAATATGTTTTCCCAAAAAATGAAACATTAGAGAGTCTTTTTGGTAGTGTGTATGAGTTCCCGTCAAGGGACGTGCGTTCGAATCTACCTACAATGAGCCTGAGTTTGAGCTTTCGGTGAAGGAAAACATCGTGAGGAAACCATAGCATGGTGGTAGGAATTTTTCTAATGACCGCCTGGCTAGCTACCACCCTCAAGATGAAATGCTGACGCCAAATGCAAATAGATAAGTAGCGTCAATTGAGAGTCAGTTTTTCCACGGGTTTAGCGTGCAGCTTGGGCTGTATGGTCACTTAAGATCAGGTAAGATTATGGTCATAATGCTAAAGGTTAAAAATATATAAAAAAAATTAACAGCTTTGCGTTACCTATCGTTGATCACAATAAGTATTTGTAGGTGTAGTGTTATCGAGTACTTGATGAAACTCATCAGGTATTCAAAACTAGATCAGAAAGATCTTGAAATATATTTCAAGTTTTATTTTATTCTGGTTGTGGTGTTGACCCACAACTTTTAAGGAAGATATATGTTATTTTAAATTTTTTATACTTAAGGTTTAGCGTTATGGCGATAATCTCAAATGACGATACGGCTCAAGTTGGTAGACACACTAAGGCCGTGGAGGAACTGGCTCTTAAGTGCAGCTGCCGGAAAACACCTATTTGGTATTTGGCGGCAGGTTTACAACTTGAGTGTGGTAGCTTCCTGACGATGTTTTCCTTCACCGAAAGCTCAAGCTCATTGTAGGTGCTTGGATTCGAACTCACGTCCCTTGACGCGAAGTCGTACACACTACCACTGAGCTATCATCGCTTCAAATTAATCGCTTAACTCATAGCCATATAGATAATCCTAGTGAAATATAATATCTGTAAGGGTAAATTATATAAATTAGACAAAATACAAAATCAGCGTTAGAGAATTGTAGGGGCTTTATAAAAAGTACTCTTATCTATTTAATAAAGTCAGAAACAATACTTTCTCTGCAATTTGTACGTAGACACTTTCTAGCTGAAAAGTATTAGTTATGGTTAAAACCCTGAGGATCACCTTATAATTAAGTATGTTGATAAGTTGTCTTCTCTGATTAATACACTTAACGAGGGACGTCAGTAAAACCGCGAAGTAATATATGCACACAATGAACTAGAAGAAATCAATAAACAAATAAAATTAAATCCTAACCAAGACAAGCGATTTCTTTTCAGCTTCTCTACCAATGACACTAATTTCATACATCCTTTAACATACTCATTACTGACTTTATCCATTCTGTAATGCAGCTTGTGCACCTTAACATTCATATTTCTGCTGCATGCAATCGACACTCATATGTCTTCTTACTAGCAACTTAGAACGTATATTATGATTGAGTCTTGATTTTTTTTAATGCAGGTATCAAAACAATAACTGCCGCACTCCACCCTTAATTATTGTATTCATATTTTACATTCAGTACTGCTAAAACACTATCTAAACCAATCGCATCAAATTACTTCTTCAAAACGCCATCTTGGCAAAATGAAGTAAAAAAACATTGCCATGTAAAATGTTTACAGATAATGTCAGTGTGTAGTTTCGTTAGCCAGACTTTAGTAACTGGCCTCAGTGATGATCTCTTGTTTGCGATAAAAATTCACGAAATAACTGACCCTCGAATACGTGCAGACACATTGTGGAATTTTTGCAATGTGAAACCAATGTTCAGTCAAAAAACTTCAACATTATTCATAGGAATTATTTCGATGTACCCTCGACTATTGCAGATAACAGTTTTAAAATCGCAAGTATATAGCAGTCTGTGCTCTTGCAAAAGAAGGTTCTATGCCTTGTTCAAAATGTTATCGTTTGGTGCACGGGTATCATTATTGTTTGGGCAACACCGTAATCTGTGTCCCTGTTGTTTCTGTTAATGACGTTTAAAATAATTAATTAACGTGTAACTTGATTAAAATCGATATCGGGCAGAGGAATTAATTGTAGCATGTGGTGTTATAAAAATTTTAAAAAACCGTGTAACGTTGTTTGTCCGCGATGAACCCAAAATAGTAAACCGATTTTAATGAAATTTTTCACACTGTTTTGCAATTGTTCCAGGAGATAGGAGAGTTAAGTTAAAAGATTTAAATATCAAACATTTTGAAACGCTAGGTATTGGCAGGCTACCAGATTTTTTTTCAAGGTTCTGCTTTATGGCTATAATCTCACATGATCTAATAATTATAATGTATATATAGAAAGCATGAGAAAAACACATTACCGTGTAATATGTATATGTGCAGCTGTGGGCATAGCTAATGTATATTATATAGCAGCTGGCCTAGCAGATGTTGTTTTGATGTTTGCAGTGATCAATAATACGACCACAGAACCACCATACCGTTCAGCAATAACATGAAAACAGTAGTAATGAAAAAAAAAAAAAACAATATATATATATATGCATTTTTATTATACATATATATACATGTTATGGTCGACAAACGGTGTTAGAGTTTATCGTTTTGTTTCCTATCCTGTTGGAATCTTATATTTTTTAGGTACGAAATGTATTCTCTACGTTAAAATTGCATACATATGACCGTGTCAAATTATAGCAGAAAGTGTTCTGTAGTTTTAGAGTGATGCTAAAATAAAGTGACACGCGGATATAACTAAAACAAAACATTTTTGGCCTCTATAGTGATGACAAAGTACAGTCCGATGATATTTAAAAGAGTATATTTAATGAACAGATTTGGTGTAACGCGGTGATTGCATGCACGAACCCGCGTACCGTGGGGTTTAGGGGTATTCCCGGCTGTTAACGGGCTGGGAGGAAATGCATAAACACGTAAAAAAAATCCATTTCCCACGTAAAAAAAAAGTTGAGTGTTATCAGATGTATAAAATCATTTTAATATGCATGAGCTAGTTATATTTATTTATATTTCAGGAACTTTTGACTTTCTTGCCTTTAATTATTACACGAGTCGACTCGTCAGCCGAGCTAAACCGGGAGAGATTAATGGTGAAAATATTTTTAGTGGAATACCTATACTGGATGCATACTTGGAACCATTTCCAAATGATACATATAGCGCCTCAGAGATATTTACAGTGAGTAATTGTAGTCGATGTTATAAATTGTTTCGTAGAAGATGCATACAGAGAACTGACGTTTATTGGAGGTCAATTACGTGAGTGAACCTAACGGCTAATCGAGACGGTCAAGGGTCTTAAGAAGATAGGTCTCTCTACATTTTCTCATTAGAAGGATGGTCAATTCTGCCTACTGCAATACAACATTGTATATGTTCTTGTTAACACACTTATTTTAAAATGAGTACTAGGGTTCCCGCAAAAAAACCGACTATTTTTTTATATAATGATTTCTTAGGTTTACGCGAATATTATTCATTGAAATAAAACTAATTTAAACGGATTTTATCGCGGTTATTTATTAAATTTTGATCCCGACGTTTCGAAAGCTTTTCAGCCTTCGTGGTCACGGGGCGGACTGAAATGAAAAAATGTTAGTTTTTGATGTTTTAAGAGCCCTCTCCAAAGAACAACTAAAAAAAAATTTTTAAGAAGTCGCTCCAAATTTTTTTTAATTTCAAATATCGTCAAAAATCGATTTTTTTTTATTTGTATCTATTATTGTAATAAATAAAAGAAAAAAAATGTATGGAATTTAAATTTAAATTTTAAAGGTCGTTCGAAAAAATCTAAAGTAATGAACTAATAATTTAAAAAAAAATTGAGCGACCTTTCAAAACTTAAATTTTGAACCGAAACTTTCAGAAACTTATTGTTTTTTGGTCTATAAAATTTTACCGTAACGAGAAAAAAAAACGATTTATGACATGATTTTTGAAATTTAATAAAATTTGAAGCGACCTCTTATCATTTTTTTTTAGTTGTTCTTTGGAGAGGGCTCTTAAAATATCAAAAACTAACATTTTTTCACTCGAGACTGAAAAAAAAATAGTCGGTTTTTTTGCGCCACCCTAATGAGTCCCGGTACATTTTGTCCAATCACTACCATCATGCATGAAGATAACATCCTCCATTTAACGTTGCAACTATGTGGTCATCGTAATTTTGACACCGATTCCATTTACTCACATATATTTTAAGTTATTTTGGAATTAAAAATTATACATTTGCAAATCAAATGTGCACCGAGGCTGCCGTTGCTTCACATAGAATTGTCTTTAGTTTACTTTTAGACTTCTTAGGTCTTGTTATTTTCCTTTACGTATCTATTAAAATATATTATTTATGTGATTGACTAAAAAATAATTTTTTTGATAAAAAAAATCTTGGTAGAGTTTGCATGTAGCTGACGCGTGCGACAATTCGATTCGTCCAAAGATGTGTGTCAATAATATAGATTGGTGATGTCTAAGAAAGTTTAGGGCTGGATTAACTGTTGAGGATTTCTGCCAAAAATTGAGACTGGTAAATGAGGAACGGATGGTCATGTCCAAGGATTTAGTGATATTCAAAGGTTTTCTTCAGTCGAGTCGTCATTCGCGTATTGGCCATAATCTCAGCTGATCTTAAGTGACGATACGGCCCGAATTGGTAGACACGCTAAACCCGTGGAGGAACTGGCTCTCAAGTGCAGCTGCCGGAACACACCTATTGGTATTTGGCGGCAGGTTTTCAACTTGAGGGTGGTAGCTAGCCAGGCGGGCGTTAGTAAAAGCCCTACCACCATGCTATGGTTCCCTCACGATGTTTTCCTTCACCGAAAGCTTAAGCTCATTGTAAGTGGTAGGATTCGAACTCACGTCCCTCGACGCAAAGTCGTACACACTACCACAGAGCTATCATCGCTTCAAAAAGTGGTGATGAGTTCTAAACGAATCCGTTTCAAGCGGATTTTTTAACCGGGTAAATTACAGTTTCATACTTTGGAGTGTCATGAGCTAACGTTAAGCGTTTTTTGTAGATTCATCCAACGGGTTTAAGAAAGATATTAAACTGGTTAAAGGCATCATACGGTGATTATGAGATGTTGATTACTGAGAACGGTTATCCTACTGCTGGACATGTAATAAACGATCAGAACAGAATTGACTTCATCAGAGAACATCTAACTCAGGTGATCATAATACTTGCTTTATTTTTACTTTTAGAATAGAGATTATAATTTAAAAAAAATACTGCCGATTGATGTGATTTTCTATTATTGATAAATATTATTTCACTATTCTCTCGTTTTCATATGGATCGGAAATTCTAGTAACAATTCTGTATACACAAACGAGATTGTATGCGGAAATCCAGTTTAAAATATAAATAAATATTAATGGACAAAGCGTTTGTATTTACGGAAACTGAAATAATATTGATTTTAAACATTCAACATCGATGATGACATTGTAAAGTTTTAACCTTATTTAAATCACCGAACGCGTGTAAAGAAGCTTTTACTTTAAAAATCATTTCAGGTATTACTTGCGATACACAGGGACGGTGTAAATGTATCGGGGTACATTTATTGGGCACTAATGGATAACTTTGAATGGAATTCCGGATATACGTGAGTAACAAGATTTTATTAAATATATAAACAAACACAAAAAGCCTTTTATAGTGGATGTTACAACTAATTATACACAAACACAGAGGCCTCCGTTTTTTTCGGATGCTACTACGTTTTTATTTCTTTATAGGTTTTATTCATTTTGACACACTCTCAAATGACGTCACGATATTTTGCTTCAGAGATAGCTCTCGCCCATTAAAGTTGCTTAAACGCTACCACAGAGCCATAATTAAATCAAGGCTTACTGTCAAATACAAAGCAATAACTTTACTATGCTATGATAAAAAGGGAAAGCCTACAAATCATAGGTTATGTATGTAGATGTGTGTAGAAAGCGATGATAGCTCAGTGGTAGTATGTACGACTTCGCGTCAAGGGACGTGAATTCGAATCCATGCACCTACAATGAGCTTAAACTTTCGGTGAAGGAAAACATCGTGAGGTAACCATAGCATGGCATTTTCTAATGCCCGCCTGGGTAGTTACCACCCTCAAGTTGTAAACCTGCCGCCATATACCAATAGGGGTGTTCCGGCAGCTGCACTTGAGAGCCAGTTCCTCCACAGGTTTAGCGTGTCTACCAACTTGGGCCATATCATCACTTAAGATCAGATGAGATTATGGCCATAACGCTAAACCTTAAGTATAAAAAAATAAAATAAAAGAATATGTTTACTTTCGTTTTCAGAATCAAATTCGGACTATATGACGTTAATTTCAATGATACGCTCCGTCGACGTACTCCGAAGGAATCCGCCAATTACTTCGCCAATGTAATAGAAGCTCATTCTCTTGATTACTTAGAATGCTTAATGTAGTCATAACATTGTGTATGCATTTCAACTAATGACTATTTTTTTTTTTTTTTTTTTTTATCTGCTTCTGCAACCTGGCAATCTGTACTTCTTCGATATTGTACAATGAGCCATTATATTGATTATTCTCTTTGTAGAATTTCTTTCTTATTTTTTTTTTTTTTATCTTCAGCGACTCCTATGAGTCAACCTTCAGAGGTTGAAGGTTTTGAAAGGTGAAAGTTTTTTTTTTTTTTTTTACTACACTCTATGTTTGAGGTTGGGCACGCTAAGTCTTTTTAATCGGCTGTGCACCATACTTCCTTCTCCTTCTAGCTTTGACGCCAGTATGTTAATGTGTCTCGACAATTTATTTTGGTATTTCTTGCTGTTTTCTGCTATCTCCTGTTTTACACTGCTAATATTAACATCCATGCGAATATAGTTGTTTTTAATATAGTGTGGAATGTGCAGCATATAACGAATTATCTTGCATTGGAATCTCTCGAGTATTTCCACATTGCTGTTGCTGGCAGTGCCCCATAGTTGTATGCCAACTGATGACTATAATAAAAAATGTAATATTAAAGATTTTGCCTATTTTTTTTATATATTCTCTGAATCGCACCACTGACCTTATTCTGTCCTTTTCGATAGTCTGTCAATTTACCATCTATGGTAGACGTCTGTCACAGTCGGAGATAGTGTCAATCTACCATCTATGGTAACCGTCTGTCACAGTCGGAGATAGTGTCAATCTACCATCTATGGTAACCATCTGTCACAGTCGGAGATAGTGTCAATCTACGATCTATGGTAACCATCTGTCACAGTCGGAGTTAGTGTCAATCTACCATCTATGGTAACCATCTGTCACAGTCGGAGATAGTGTCAATGTACCATCTATGGTAGCCGTCTGTCACAGTCGGAGATAGTGTCAATCTACCATCTATGGTAACCATCTGTCACAGTCGGAGATAGTGTCAATCTACCATCTACGGTAACCATCTGTCAAAGTCGGAGATAGTGTCAATCTACCATCTATGGTAACCATCTGTCACAGTCAGAGATAGTGTCAATCTACCATCTATGGTAACCATCTGTCACAGTCGGAGATAGCGTCAATCTACCATCTACGGTAAACATCTGTCAAAGTCGGAGATAGTGTCAATCTACCATCTATGGTAACCATCTGTCACAGTCAGAGATAGCGTCAATCAACCATCTATGGTAACCATCTGTCACAATCGGAGATAGTGTCAATCAACCATCTACGGTAACCATCTGTCACAGTCGGAGATAGTGTCAATCTACCATGTATGGTAACCATCTGTCACAGTCGGAGATAGTGTCAATCTACCATCTATGGTAACCATCTGTCACAGTCAGAGATAGCGTCAATCTACCATCTACGGTAACCATCAGTCACAGTCGGAGATAGTGTCAATCTATCATCTATGGTAACCATCTGTCACAGTCAGAGATAGCGTCAATCTACCATCTACGGTAACCATCAGTCACAGCCAGATATAGTGTCAATCTACCATCTACGGTAACCATCTATCACAGTCGGAGATAGTGTCAATTTACCATCTACGGTAACTATCTGTCACAGTCGGAGATAGTGTCAATCTACCATCTATGGTAACCATCTGTCACAGTCGGAGATAGTGTCAATCTACCATCTATGGTAACCATCTGTCACAGTCGGAGATAGTGTCAATCTACCATCTATGGTAACCATCTGTCACAGTCGGAGATAGTGTCAATCTACCATCTACGGTAACCATCTGTCACAGTCGGAGATAGTGTCAATTTACCATCTACGGTAACTTACTGTCACAGTCGGAGATAGTGTCAATCTACCATCTATGGTAACCATCTGTCACAGTCGGAGATAGTGTCAATCTACCATCTACGGTAACCATATGTCACAGTCGGAGATAGTGTCAATCTACCATCTATGGTAACCATCTCTCACAGTCGGAGATAGTGTAAATCTACCATCTATGGTAACCATCTGTCACAGTTGGAGATAGTGTAAATCTACCATCTATGGTAACCATCTGTCACAGTCGGAGATAGCATCACTTACGAGGTTAAAATATTCTTCGTCTCAAGTTGGACCAACAACTACGCATCTACAATTTTTTGTTGCAAACAGTTGGGCAGTATTCAAAATTAGCTTGGTGAAACGTCGTAGCACGCGATTTTTATATATAAAGATTTCATAATACCGGTACCCACTACAGATACACCAAAACGACTCATAATAACCCTTGTTAAGAGCAAGATTTAGCACTACTTGTAATAGCATTTACAGTTCGAAGGAATATGAAAATTGCTTTCACGTTTCCTCGGGTGTAACCCTAAATTCGCTGACAGTGACTTTCTTACTTTATCGGTTGTTTAAATACTTCTCCAAGGAATTGTAAAGAACCCAGTAGTTCGTACTATAGTGTTATTTATATGTGTAAGCGGTGTGATGTGATAATACACGATCTATTTACTACAAATCAATTTAATTTTGGAAGGTATGGAATAAAAGTACGCTGTGTTCGTGAAGAATTTACGCAAAAAAAAAACTATAAGATAGCGCTGGATCTTTTATAGTCCGTCTTAATTACACTGATTATTAATTAGCTGCCCGAGCGCGGATTATACAATGGGCGTGACTTAACCTATTGTTGTTGAATTAGGTGCATTTTTATTTTATCTGACGAAGGAGCGTTTAGACGGCCGAGCCTACTATCCTTTAACGGACAGTAGACTCGCTACAATACGTATACTATTCCGTGGCCTTGGTATTACTGTTAAACTATCGGACATACCTGGATCCGTTGACGAAAACCCTGTCTACGAAAGCCTAAGTTCGTTGATAAGATCTCACCTCACTCGATTGCGGTCTCGGTCTCTGTGATTTTTTTTTTTTTACTTTTTATTGGTTTATAGGTTAAGCGTTATGACCATAATGCCATCTGTTTTATTTTTTATCCTGGCTCAGAGTAATGTGTGTACTTCACTTGAAGGTAAGTGCCAGTACGGACCATTAACAGTAGCGACTGACGTGAAGGCAAATGACCTCCGTCAGTCGCAACTGTCATGCCGGCCTGCTAAATACCTCTTCAAGCCTCCTTTAAAAGACCTAATATTATGGGAAGAAGAGTATACCCAGATCGGAAGACTTTTACATAGCTCCACAGTGAGAAAAGGTAAGA
Source organism: Actias luna (assembly GCA_039707435.1). NCBI lineage: Eukaryota > Metazoa > Arthropoda > Insecta > Lepidoptera > Saturniidae > Actias > Actias luna. Next base: position 11,521,011 of record JAZHAC010000032.1, read on the forward strand.
CTCTTTTTGGTTCGTGTTGGGATGGAGTTTGTAGTAAAGCTGTGGCTCCGTAGTCCAGCTCGGGTGGATCTGTTGTGGAAAGGACAGGAGGGGATTAGGTGAAAGCACTTCAGAGCACTCACGAAGATACTGTCGATACAACACTCTATGTGAAACTACATCCTTACGCGGCTTAAGCGATGATAGCTCGGTGGTAGCGCGTACGACTTTGCGTCAAGGGACGTGAGTTTGAATCCAACTACCTACAATGAGCTTGAGCTTTCGGTGAAGGAAAACATCGTGAGGAAACCGTAGCATGGTGGTAGGGCTTTTTACCACCCTTAAGTTGAAAATCTACCGCCAAAATACCAATAGGTGTGTTCCGGCAGTTGCACCTGCGAGCCAGTTCCTCAAAAGTGTAGCGTGTCTACCAACTTGGGCCGAATCGTCACTTAAGATCAAGTGAGATGACGGCCATAACGCTAAGCCTTAACTATAAAAAAAATATGACTGGATCATTACCTATACAGGTAATCTGTCGTCGCAACCTGTCCAGGGCATCTAGAAGGTACTTTGCAGGATCATCCCAAAGATATGTACATCAATTATATGAATTATCAATCTTGCCTTGGGCAAGTTTTAAGTAGTAGGCAAAGTCAGCAATCACTTTACAAACAAAGGGGTAACATATGGTGAATTTTACTATGCAGATCGTAGGACTTAGAATCACATCTTCCATGTGTACTTTAGCATATAAAATCGGGAAAACAATTTTCTGGATATTTGCAATTCTATATAAATATTAGGTTAATTCTGATATCATTGTCTCTTGGGCCTCGGGCCATATCATATTATCCGGTATATTGCCAGCTCTACTAGCCTATAGTTACACCACTGGTGTTATTATAAAGTAAGATCAATGTTTTATAATATAAATAAAATCTTCTATTAATTAGAGTTAATGGTGTTGAATTTACTATCCTTGTATATCAAATTAAAATGCTTGATTTTTTAGAAGACAGTGCACGACTTCGGCATTTTAATTACGCACGCAATTAAATACACACACACACACACACACACACACACACACACCCTGTTTTCTATGTTACTATCAATTGGTATAGTTTTATTATGTTTTATTTTTTTATATTTTTTCTTTTTCGTTTTTATTTATTTATGAATTTAGCCTCAGCACTTTCTACTTTTAATACATTATTTCATTCAAATAGAATTTATAAAAATGTAAAATTTCTTATTATATACATATATCCGACGTTATATTTACGTTTGGGTTAACTATAATATTAAGTCAACTAGGCATATAAATGTATTAAAGTCATTTTTGGCACTTCTAATATTTCTAAGTTTCCTTTTTCTTGTATCTAATCATGTAATGCTATTGAATTCTATTAATATATATTTTTTTAATATGAAAGTGACAGACGTTGTCAATAGAACTCAGTGCATAGGAATATCTAACATATTAAATGACTTGTTTTACTCAGTAGGATGACAATATCAAACAGAATCTACCTTGTTTCTGACCTTTTAGTGGCTTTCCCGTGGTCGGGTTACTGTTTTTTAAACTTTTTTTTTACATGTAATTTGAGACGATGATCGCGCATTCTATGAAATAATATCTGTGATACTTTTTATTCTACAAAACCAAAGGGTTCTTTCTTCCGATGTAAGATTTAAAAGTAATATTTTTGTCATCTATTTCTAATATCATTTTCTCTAGTCAATAGCTAATAATTAACAACCTAAGCTTTATCATCTTTTTGTGAAAAATTTAAGTAGTAATATAACTATCAAACACATTCTTATTTAATTAGGTACAATCAAATCAAATTACATTATTCAGTTTAGGCCCTGAGAAAGCGCTTATGTACGTCGAAAATACCAACGGTTCGGCAAATAACCTAGTCATCGATAAGAACCGACAAGAAAGTTGTGTATTATCTTTGCAGGTACATATTTAAAGAAAAAAAAATGTAGTAATCAAATCAAATCAAAAATCTTTATTCAAGTTAGGCCCTAAGAAGGCGCTTATGACCATCAACATTACTATCGGTTCGGAAAGTAACGCAGTCATTTAGAAGATCCGGCAAGAAACACGATCGGCATCTTTTTTTTTAGAGTAATTCTTATCGTTATATACAATAATTTAATGTGTTACAGTAATTTAGCAAATGTATACAGAGGGATGTTCATTTTAGATATCGCTGTCGTTCACACATTAATCCACTCTGTACTAGTCCTTTAACATCAAAACCCGCTTGACATGGTACTTTGAAGCTTTCTTATAGAACCTAACACTATTATTACTAATCTTACTCAATCTAAAATATGGGATCACCGATTTGACACGATTTTCTAGTATAAATACTAGAAACTTATATGACTTAAAAGTTATGACGGTCTTTTAAGCAATTCACCTTCCCCGAGTCTTTGCGGACCTACATTCAACTGTCAAGAATATAACATCTCCTGTTCAACTTTATGGTCTTGGTATTATTATGCTAAGTGTAACTATTGTTACATAGAATAATCGATGTTAACACAGGTCGCATTTAACCACACACTTTTATCAATATTTGATTATTATTAGTAATTCGTTATAATACGTATCACGGTGTTGCCGTGTATTTTTTTTTATAGTTATGGTTTAGAGTTATAGCTATAATCTCACCTGATCTAAATTGACGATGCGGCCCAAGTTGGTAGACATGCTATACCTGAGGGACTGGCTTTCAAGAACATCTGCCGGTACACATCTGTTGGTATTTGGAGGCAGGTTTCAACTTGCGGGTGGTTGCTATCCAGGTGGGTATTAGACAAACCCCTACCACCATGCTATGGTTTCTTAAGATGTTTTTCTTCACTTAAAGCTCAAGCTCATTGTAGCTAAATTTATACTCACATCTCTCTATCTATGGTATCTGTGATAACGTTCAATTTGGGAAACTTTAATATCTTAACAAGCTGGTTAATTTTATTTTATTACGGGTCATTCAGTATGAATACACTTAAAAATCTAAATTCTACAGGTGCAGTCAAGTGTATTTTTTTTGTGGTAATTACAGCGCTCTCTAACATTATTTTGGGTTTGTTTCTATTGATTCTACTTGACTTTTACAGGTACTGTTTTGGTAGTACCTGTAAAAAAAAAGTAGTACAAGTAGTTGTAAATTTTAAATTTCAATTCAGTATCTTTCAGCTTCGTCAGTTTTGCCATTTCAGCGTTAGCAACGCGGTAAGAATTTGTCAAGATGTATGCTAAATAATTTCCTGATTTTGAAGACTGAAAAGTAGACATCGGTGATCAGGCCCATGATCCACTATTTTCTTAACTAAGCTCAAACCCGTGCCTCGTCCATGGCCTCGTCATCTGGAGAAGTCGTTTAATAAAAGATCTTCCGTCCTTGCTGCCACCCGACGTAACGTAAATTCAGCGGCACGTGCTCTTCTTGTGCATGTGAGTTGACATTGAGATCAATTGCTGCGCATAACTTTTTTCGTCCTAAAGGAAGGTTTGCCTACCTGTGGGGACCGCTTCTATATCAAGGTGGACTTCCGGTACGGTCTGCCCCATGCCAGAGCTGTCTATCCGTGTATGCTGCGCCGCATTGCGTTGGTCTAGAGTGGAGATTGTAGTGGATGGGTTATCTTCTCCCGGCTGAGTCATTTGTTCCAAAATACCACTTGTTACCTGGACTTTGAAGTACTAAAGAACCTTCTTTTTTATCTTGCTCTTCTGTTTCGTGGGAAGATTGCAGAAATTCATAATTTTAGCTTACTACGCTCTGGCAACCGGTTTTTTTTTTGGATGATTAATCATTATAAATTTGAATCCAACCTTGGTTACCCCAAAACGCACCTTTGTATAATCTGTCGGAGTTTAGCAATACAAAAAATTAAAATAAATATTAACACTTGGAATAATTTTTGTTTAGCCTTTAATTTATAATCAGGTCAAAAAAAGAGAATTTCATCTCATTCGTTTCTATAAAATATTAGGTAATATTATTTTTATCATAGACTTATTGAAAATCAATGACGTAGGAATATTTTCCTATATCAGTACCTCGTAGTGATCAACCGATTTCAACACACAGTTGTAGAATATTTTGACGTGATAAGTGAAGCTATTTCCGAACGCGACTATAAATAGTGATTATAAATGGTAGATCGTATTTACTACAGAAAACGGAATAATAAGGTCAGTTGGGTAATTGAGCGAAATGATAAAAAGAATGGTTAAAATATTCACATTTTTATTATTTTTATAAAATGAAATTTATATAATTACATTGTTATCAATTTTGTTATTCTAAGTCAGCAAGAGAGTGAGTTTTGATTACATTGGCGTAGTAATTAGCAGATTCCCTCGGAGTGCGTTGACGGAGCGTATCATTGAAATTAACTTCGTAAAGTCCAAATCTGACTCTGAAAACGAAAGTAAACATAATCATGTATCTCTGCATATAACCTGAGATTTATAGTTTTTCCCTTTTTACCGTGTCATGGTAAAGTGGTTGTTTTGTACTTGATGGTAAGTCCTGATGCAATGTTGGCTCATTGGTAGCATTCGAGTCATTGCATTGAGCCCGATTTTCAGTGAAATCAAACATCGTGTTGCAACCACAACAGGGAGATTCCCGTCTTATATTTCCTAATACCAGCCCAACTAGTAGCTACCACTCTCATTTTTGAAAATCTGCAGCCAAATATCTGTAGATGTTTTCTAGCAGTTGCACGTTTGAGCCAGTTCCTTTGCTAGATTAAGCCTGTCCATCATGGGTCACATCGTCCCTTAATATCATATGAAAGTGTGGCCAAATGCTACAACATATAAAGAATTTGAAAAATAGTTATATTAAAAAAAGGCCTCCGAAATACAAGCAATTGGTTTGGAGTAATTGCTGTCGTGTCTCCAGTTAGATATACATTGGCTGCAATATCCATTGTAACGTCATTTGAGAGTGTGTCCAAATGAATAAAATCTATAAAGAAATTAAAATATAGTAGCATCCGAAAAACACGGAGCCCTCTGTGTTTGAGTATAATTAGTTGTAACATCCAATATAAAAGGCTTTTTGTGTTTGTTTATATATTTAAAAAAATCTTGTTACTCACGTATATCCTGAATTCCATTCGAAGTTATCCATTAATGACCAATAAGTGTACCCCGTTATATTTACACCGTCCTCGTGGGTCGCAAGCAATACCTAAAACGTTTTGTCAAGTGAAAACCTCTTTACGCATATTCGGTGATTTTCAAACGGGTAAAATTTACATAATCATCACTATACTTACATCATTATCATTATACTGACGTCACATGATAGAACGCAAAGGAAATAATGTTTCAAATTAAGTTAATTGACGTTCATATAAACAGAAGCACTGTGTCTGTTGATACTGATCAAAATTTGTACTGGGCTAACACAGCTAATTCTGTGGTTTGATTAATATAATTATAACTATCAAAATTATTGCCATCAGTAATATTTTATTTACAAAATGAATTTCGTGCCCAGTATTTTTTTCTATAAGAAGAGATACTAAAACTGTCAAGCAAGTAAACATTATAATCACCTGAGTTAGATGATCGTTGATGAAGTCAATTCTCTTCTGATCGTTCATAACATGCCCACTAGTAGAATAGCCGTTCTCAGTGATCACCATCTCATAGTCACCGTATGATTTCTTTAACCAGTTTAACAAACTTCTTAAACCCGTTGGATGGATCTGGAAACAAAGGTTATTGATATTTATAATAATACTCCGATATATAAAACTGTTTTCGAGCAAAATATCCACCTAGAATAGATTCGTTTGTACACATTCGTTACTTGTTTAAAATCTAGGTAAATTACTTTATAGTGACTCTAGCCTAAGCGGCTTAACATGACTGGCGAAAACTAGTAACTTTCACTTTATTTTCCAGTCATCTTTTGGGAGTGATCATCGATAGTTAATCCAGTCTTAAACTTTTTTAGGCATCATCAAAATCTCTTTTGTTTGTAGACCACTATTCCATAGATGGACAATAATGTTGCATGCGTCAGCCACGTGGACACGTGTTTAAATTTCCAAGAATTTTCTTTTTATTCTAAATTTTGTAAAGGTCACAAAGTAAAGCAACAATGTCAAAAGGATTTAAAAAAATTAAGGAAAATGCAAAGATTATGTTAAATGTTAATGTGTTGTAACGAAAGCTACGCTGCACGTTTGATTTGCAAATATACAATTTTAATTTACTTAACCAAGTTATTCTTAACACACGCGAGTTAATTAGACTCACTGTAACAATTACGACGACTATATAGTTGCAACTTCAACGAAACAAAATTGTCTTCATGCATGATGGCAATGTTTGGGAAAAATTTATCAGCAAGCACCTACATCAGTAGTGCATTAACTGTAATTGAGAGTATCGTCACATAACATCTGGTGAGGTTCCAACAAACCGTTAAACCTATAAAAAAAACAAATGCCAAGTACTGTTTGAGCAATTGAATTATTCGTCCGATACTCACACTCAACAGCTCTGAGACGCCGTATGTATCATTTGGAAACGGTTCCACCACCGCATCCAGTAAAGCTATTTCAGTGTAAATATTTGTTTCATTAACCTCTCCCGGTGCAGCTCGGCGGACGAGCCGACTCGAGTAATAATTAAAAGCAAGGAAGTCAAAAGTTCCTGAAAAAGTAATAAATATAGCTTACACGTTTGATGAAATTATAACTAAGTCAAACCAGTTTGGTAATTTTTTTTAGCGCACTTTGTTATAAATAAAGAAGCAAAAACTTTTATCTATCTGCCCTTTGTATGTGGATCACTGTAAAGTTGTAGGACAGATTCTGCAGAAATTTAACGCGATCATACATAATGTTGAGAGTATATGGTATATAGAATACATTTTGTACTAAAACATATAAGATTCCTACAGGATAGGGAACAAACCGCTAAGTCTTCATATTGTTCGATTGACCACCATGAAAACTGGCACGCATATGTACTTTTACGTGTAGATAGTTTTCATGGTATCGCTTAGCGGTGTAGATGGGGCTATGGCTGTGTAAATGAGCATTGAAAAGAACAGATCGTCTACCAGGCAAGTTAGTATCGACTAGGAAAATTGTGCAAGCTGTCCCTGATCTCTGGTAACACGGAAATTGAAGTCTCACTGTGGTGCCTTTTAGTGGGTAGCGCTGGATGATTAGTACTTGTTGAGCAACCACATGGCCCTCTCGCATTTGAACTGAGCCCGGGCAGTGCGTTTACGCTTTTTAACGAGGAACTTCATCAAAACTGGGATTTTAAACACTACGTTAATAAAAAATGCCAAGCTAGTATTTTATAATATAAGCTAGCAATACCCACAGCTCCCCGTGCGCTTATTGCGTAGTAATTTGTTTTCCTCATATATATATTTTAATTTTTGTAAATAGAGATTAACGAATAGTATTAGTTTAGTATTTATGGGTGTTACCGTTTTATTCTTTCGGCGTTTAAATATATAGTTTATTCAGTTGATTATATACCTTTCACCAATTGCTTTTCGTAATTGGTAAATTTTGGGAGCCTTGAACGCTCGTATCCCTCCTTTAAGCTTCTATTTTTTATTGCCTTTTCGATATTAGCAGGCCGACCACCTTCTTTGGAATAAATGGGATGACAGTAGAGACCGGCCTGTTAAAGAGAATAAAATACGAGATATACATACAATAATTTATATCTAACACGTCATCACTTTCAGTATTTTCGGTCATTCTGGTACCCTTGCGCCCGCTGCCTCGAGGCTGAGTGCCTTCAGCATTCGCCCCAAAAAGTTCGGTGAAGCTGTCAAAGCCCTTACGGCTAACAGCGTATGTTAGGTCGAAAAAAAAAATTCAGTACTCGCGTTTAACTTTTTTGAGCTTAGTATGTAATTTAAAAGGTCTTTAATGTTTCCTCAAAAGTAACTTGGGAAGTTTTTAGAATTGAATACTTACTTAGGCGTGGTTTGCGTCTATTCGTTCACAGAAAATCAAATTAAAAATCTTTATTCAATTTACGCCCTTATGACATATTAATCCTTTGTGACATGGTGCTTGAATTTACTGTCCGGCAAATTCGTAAAGTATTTACTCTGGTTTTTTTTTTGTAACACGTAACGACTATTACCGAAAAAGCCGTTAGTGGTCTTAATGATGTTAATTCATTAAGCTTAGGTCGATGGCCATCTTTTGTTGCAATCTTTGTGTTGCAACTAATTTTCGAATGAGCGAACTATTTATAAATGTAGGACACGACAGTGGTATCCGACCAAATCGGGCCCACAATATACATGGTAATAAGCCAATCTAAGTGACTTCGCTACAGTTTCTAGCATTTTGGAATTAGACCTTGTATATCCAATTGCCGAGAGCCTTCCCTGCCCTTCGGTACAATGACCAACGATAAATTATATATCACACTAATTTTCCATTGTTTTTTTTTATTGTAATGTTTTCCACGAAGCATTCCGCCGTCACATTATCGTACAGCGATAATCTTAATGCTATATTCTCTCATAAGGATGATCTTCTTTTCATAGTAAATTAATATGAAATAATTTATTTACCGTATATTCCAAAACCAGTTGTGTTAGTTCTTCATCTTCTTCAGTCTTCGGCTCGTACCACACTAGGTGATTAGCTATTGACACTTTTCCTGTAGATATAAAAGGTAAAATTTCTTTACCAAAATTTATGAGAACTCAATTCAAGTTCTTAGAAATTAGAAACGTTCCCGATACCCACGAGTGATTGTATAATTATCTCTCATAATAATTGGAGGTTCATTTGACTGCAAATCTAGCACCTTAAATACTTGTCATCAGCTTGACCTCAAATTGCATACGACATCCTAATCTCCTTTTAATATACGCCATATCGATATCAAATGATGCAGAATATCTTTTTTTTGTTCAATGATAAATTGGGTATTTTTTCAATAAAACTAGTAAAGATAAATTAATGAATTGTAAACGATGAAAATCACATAACTTTTCGCTGTTCTATTTATTTATGGTGTGACCAAATGTTACTTATTATCTTTATTTTGATTTTAAGTTTATTGAAACCATTACTGTTTAACTTTAATACTAATTTGATAGCCATTGGTGGCAGTAGCTTGACGTCAATTTGTGGTACATCTTTGCATCAACCTACTACGAAATGGTTATTGTGGGTGCGAGATTTATCTTACAGGTGTATCGTTTTCTCTTTATATATTCCTTTAAGTTTTAACAGGGATTATTAAACTAGCACATTTAGGGAGGCAATGTGTATTGAAGTAAGGATATGATAAAACTAAATGCTAAATTTTATTCTCAAATAACGGTATCGAAATATGTAATAGTTTTTCATCTTAAAATGATAAATCAAACCGAAGGTAGAATATAACAGTAATTTAATTCGTTACTCACCATGGTAAAGAGGTTTGAAATATGAATCATATATCCTCCAAGCTTTGGCATGGGCGAGCAGTATATTTTTGTTACATAAAAACGAAGCGACAACTGTCTCCTTAATTCCAGGCGCTATTATTCCTGTATTGTAGGCTACGTCACACATAACTATAGGTTCGTTGATGGTTATCCATAATTTTACTCGGTCTGCGTATAGTTTGAATACTTGTAGTGCATAGTCTGCAAACCAGTCCGATATCTCGGGGTTTGTCCAGCCTCCTGAGAGCGAAATAATTAAATACATAAACCATTATTATATATTTAACAGTGATGTCTCCAAATTGCGAATTGGATAGTTAATAGATATATCTCATGTATTTTTTATATCATTTTTATGAACAGTTTTAAAAAATCAAAGTCGAACCCTCTTAAGTACCCTTTTATGATAAGTTGGTGGAATGTCACATTTCTGTCACTGAATTTCCAGAATATTTCAGGGAAATGTGGTGTATTTATGATGTATTCAGTACATATAAGAGAATAGGTTGACCTATACATTGTTGTGGATCAGTTAGCTACCAACGATAATTTCTGGTGGTCAAACAATTTACATCGATATTTAAAGCAAACTTATCGTGTCTTGCATTTAATGACAAAGCATCCATTATTAATTGAATCTATAGATTTTTGGTAAAACTATGTCCAATGTGTGTAATGTTCAATTTAGAATACCTACAGTTTAAAAATAGTTCCAATCTACAAAACTCTTACTAGTGCTACCCACTCATTACGAATTTGCTAATTTCTTTCGCAACATAGCACCAACTCAGGACGTATTTTATGTTCACAACAGGTTGATGCAAGAAACTCAAACAAAATCGAGAAAACCTGGTAGTTTATTCGTATTATAGAATTAAGCTTTACCCAGTTCCTGCAATGATTGAGGTAAATCCCAGTGATACAATGTCACCATAGGTTCTACTCCAACTTCAAGCAATCCGTCGATTAAGTTATTGTAGTATCTCTTGCCGTCTTCACTAATGTAGTTGGAGAAACCATTTGGTAACAGTCTGGCCCAGTCGATTGAAAATCTAAGAAATAAACATAATATATATTTTTATAATTTATATTTTTAGGTATATGTAGCCAGCCATATATATAACTATAGCTTTCTAGGCGAAAATAAAATACTATAAAGAAATGAATGGTCCAACAACCTAACCAAAAATGTTAGGTAGATTTATAAATGTGTCTAATTGAAAGTTTGGATATACCTACCTGGTTATTGCCAACAGTATTGTAATGAGATTAATAGATCGATCGCTTGACCAACCGTAAGAACTCGGTGTGGCATATAGAATTAATAACAATGTTTAAAAAAAGCGGCACATAATACAAAAGTTTCTTTTTTAATTAACACCAATTGTCTGAGTAGTTGCGCTATATTATGGCTGTAAATAAAACCTTTATTCAGTTTATAATACAATTGTTACAATATTGGTGTAAAATATTTGGAACTTGATTATTAATAAGGTTGTAACAGGGACTAATATATGTCTCTCTTAGTTGTTAATAAATTACTTACCTATAATAGTCCAAACCTAATTCAGCTGCCATTTCAACATCTCTTCTCCACAATTCGTAAGAGTTGCAGGCGACATCCCCTGTACTGCTATCTTCAATAGCCGATGGGTTGTTGTGTACGAAGTGATCCCAAATATTTGGGGTCTTATCTGTTATAAAGTACATCTTATAGATAATGATTAGTGTTTCAAGTTAATCACAAGTGCGAGTCCCTAATGCTATGGCAATTTGATGTGTCTTTATGGTCCGTTTTAAATCAAAACTTCCCGATTTTGTTATGTCAGTTTTTAACAGAAACAGTGCAGTTTGAAGCGATGATAGCTCAGTCAAGGGACGTGAGTTCGAATCCTTCTACAATGAGCTTGAGCTTTCGGTGAAGGAAAACATCGTGAGCAAACCATAGCATAATGGTAAAGTTTTTTCTAATGCCCGCCTGGCTAGTTACCACTCTCAAGTTAAAAATCTGTCGCCAAATACCAATAGGTCCATTACGGAAGCTGCTCTTGAGAGCCAGTCCCTCCTCAGGTTTATTGTGTCTACCAACTTAGGCCGTATCGTCACTTAAGATCAAGTGAGTTGTGGGCATAACGCTAAACTTTATCTATAAAAAAAGACGCAGTAATTTTGATTAATAATTACCATAGGCAGCCCAATTTGTAAATAAACTGGACAGGGTTTCAGTGAAAACTATAGGTATTTTAATTTAACTTTCTTGTTTCAAAAATATTGCTCGCAAATCATCAGGTTTCAGGAAACAAGTACGTTCTACTCACCAGATACATTCCAAGCACCTTCAATTTGATACGCTGACGTGCCGGCTCCAAACTTGAGACCTGGTGGAAAGTTCAAGTTTTTGGAAGACAAGACTCCCCCTATTATGGCGCTAAAAATATTATTTTACAAATTATTATGTGTTACTCATCGTCCAAATGGCAGAAAGTGAGAAAGAGAGATATTAGGAACGCATGTAAGTTTTGAATGAATGTTTTACATTCAAAAGATATTAAGATTTTGAGGCTTTTTATTGATTTAAAAATTTTTTTGGCTTAAATGACATTATATTATTTGTGGCACAGTACCATAAAATAAAAGAGTGCAGCAAATTTGATTGATAGAAGACTGGCAGCAAGAGTTTTATTATTACAGCAGGCGAGTAGATGTAATGAGTACTTTGTTGAGCCAGTATTCCGTCAAGTTTCAACAAGTAGCTGCGTCTTCGAAAAGTTGGCTTGTACTGAGTTAACAAAAGATTGGAAAACTTTACTATGCAACAAACTATATCTCAACAAAATGTAAAAAGTCGAGGCAAAATATACTTTCTTGCAGTACTATTTCTTTTGACTGTAACAAAATTTTTATTTGCAAATTTAATTTCAAATTTAATAAAAATTAAATATATATATAGTCTACTAACCTAAGCACGACTGCTCTTATCGAAGTCATGATTAGTAATAAAATTTACATTCGCGCTCTTTAATATAAATACCACGCACTGTCAACACATCACACTATTATTTCACGCTTGTTATTATAATTATTGAAAGATCTGAGTATTTTGAAGTTAATATTTTACCAATGTTTTGTAATACGTTCAATAATGCTGAAGCAGAAAACTGCAGAAAACTGGTATTAAAATAGAAGAAAATTTTAATTGTGGCTGCCGAAACATCTGATTCAAACGATGTAGACCTGTTTGATGAATCTTTGAAAAGCATATTTCCTAATAGCAACCAATTTCATCAACTTCCTGAATTTGAGTATCTATTTTAAAAGTACGAACTAATGTTTTTGTGATTTAAGTATAGGCTTTATATTTGGACACATCGATATTTTAGGTAACTAAGGTTATGTGGTGATAAAATGTTAGTCTGAAATATATTACAATAAAACTATGTCAGGAGTATATGTAGTCAGGTCTTTTATTTGTGACAATAAATTTAGAAAATAGTATTGTTAATATATAAGCTATGATAGCGCAGTGGTAGTGTGTAGGAACGCCTCGTCATGGGACATGAGTTCGAATCCAACCACAATGAGCTTGAGCTTTCGGTGTAGGAAACCAACCTGAGGAAAGCATAGCATAGTAGTAGGGTTTCTTGCAATACCCGCCCGGTTAGCTACCACCCTGAACTTGAAACTCTGCCACGATATACCAATAGATGTGTTTAGGCAGTTGCACTTGAGAGCCAATCCCTACATTAAAGGCCGGCAAAATCGCCTGATGTTGTGGGTGTCCATGAGCAGCGGTAATCACTTACCATCAGGTGACACGCTTGCACGTTTGCTCCTTATTACATAAACATAGACACAACGTTGGTCTTCGTAAATTTATCACTTAATGAATATCTATTGGATTAATTATAGATTGCTCCAACAGTTCTCTTCTGCAACACGAAAACTATATATGCACATATGACTACACAGCATGGTGCAGCGGGGGGCACGGCCTCCTGTCGTTTCGACTCGTGCAGGTGCTAACCGGACATGGTTGCTTCGGGTGGTACCTGCACAAGGCCGTTTGAAGAGAGCCAATCGCCTCCTGCCATGAGTGCGGCGCACACTTTGTCTGAGTGTGCTGCGTGGTCCTTGCGGCGGTGGGGACAGACCGCTCGTTGTCGGGTGTTATAAGAGCCATTCTCGGCAGCGAGAGTGTCTGGAATGAGGTGGCCTCCTTCTGTTATGTTACATACCTACGGGTATCCTCTCCACCGTAGACGAATAGGCGGTAGGAAGGGGCCAGTATGCCCGTGCTCTTCCACCGCCTTACAGACTGAGGGTAGTGGGTCGGGGGACTCACCTCCCATGGTAACAGTCCGGCTGACTGTAAGGCCAGGCTGCCAGGATGAGGCCCGGCTTGCCACCAAGTCGGGCCGGTCGCTGGGGTGAAGCGGTGATTGTATGCACGGACCCGCGTTGCCCCAGGAAGGCGACAGACGGCCTTGGGGTTTTAGTGGATATTCCTGGCGCTTAACGCTAAGTGAGTCCGACATACCTCTCTCACTCTACCCGGATGGTTTTCCCATTACAATACCAAGTACAAATTTCAGTTTGTATTAGGTGTTAAAAATATTGAAGGAAATCTACCACTTCAATTTTTCGAGAATTTAACACGAATTTATTCAGAATTTAGAATTCTTAAAGTCAGTTTGAACTTTTTTTATTCATCACACCGTTGACATGTAATTCTGCTTTTATTCTTAACTAGGTTTTACCCGCGGATTGGCTCGCGTTAATTTTGATTCTGTACAATAAATCGGATGGCGCAATAAAGATTCATACATAGTACCTTACTTCTAATAAGTTTTTCGGAATAAAAAGTAGCCTGTCATCGTCTCCAGACTCGCGTCTATCTCCTTACCAAAATTCATCATAATCGATTATATTCTTATAGATAAGGCTTATCATTATGGTCATAATCTCAACTGATCTTAAATTACGATAGCGCTTAAGTTGGTAGACACGCTAAACCTGTGGAGGAACTGGCTTTCAAATGAAATTGCCGGAACACAAATCTTGGCATTGGCGGCAGACTTTTTTTTTGTTATAGTCAAGGTTTAGTGTATTGGCTATAATCTCACCTGATCCTAAGTGACGATACGGCCCAAGTTGGTAGACTCGCTAAACCTGTGGAGGAATTGGCTCTCAAATGTAACTGTCAGAATACAAATATTGGCATTGGCGGCAGATTGTCAACTTGAGGCTGGTAGCTAGCCAGGCAGGTATTAGAGGAAACCCTACCACCATGCTAAGGTTTCCTTACGGTGTTTTCCTTTACCGAAAACTCAAGCTCGTTGTAGACGGATTCGAACTCATGTCCCTTGACGCGTAGTCCGTACACACAGCCAACTGAGCTAACACCGCTTCATAAACTGTTTTAAAATAACGATATTCTTTATATATCTAAGGACGTTTGTATTATTTATGTTAACTTGAATTGTTTAAGTATGTCGTCAATAAATATACAGCTCGAGGTGTTATAATAAAAGTAGCTCTGTATTTTAATTCTAATTGTCTAGAAAATCAAAAAAACACGTAGTCATGTTAAGGGGAAAATGAAAGTTAAAATTCGATGGCCTCTATATTTTAATAAGATGATATTTTAATACGTGTATTTAAAAAAAATATTATTTTATGTATGTTTGATTAGGTGTATATATGAATGACAATTGACTTCAAGTGTTTTCAGTGACGTTATTGTTTGAGTATTTATTTAAGTGAGAAAAGTGCCACGTGAGACCATAAATATTTAGCAACACTACTTTGTTTTATTATCTGTTCTCAGCTGACGTTTATTTTTACAAGTGAAAAAAAATATATGAAAAGAAAAAAATAATTAGCTACACCCAATATTATTTTTTTTATTTATTATATATTTAATGTTAAACGTCACGTTTCTTTAACACCGTTTTAACACACTTTTACTAGTTGTAACAAATACCCAATTTTAATTACAAAATTTGTTTGTATGGTCCATTCTATCCGACTGCGATGAAACTTAATTAGAAAACATATATTTTATAGATAATAAACTAATTTTTGAAGCGGTCATAACTCAGTTCGTAGTATTTACCCCGCGTTAATGGACGTACGTTCGATGCCCGCAATCCTGAGCTTTCGGTGAAGGAATCGGTCGCGATGAAGCCATAGCACGATGGTAAGGCTTTTCCTAATGCCAAATTTGGTAGCTACTGACCTCAAGTAGAAAATTTGCAGCCGAACAATTTGTTTCACGGCCACTAGGTTTGCTTTAGCAGTTGCACTTGAAAACCAGTCTCTAGGCTTAGCGTGTCCACCATCTTAAACCACATTGTCACTTAACGACAGGTGTGCTTGTTGCCCATCCTTACTAATATTATAAATGTGAAAATGAGTTTGTTTGTTACTGTTTCAATCCTATACCACTAAATAGATCGTGATGAATATAATATTGGTATAGAGATAGATGGGAATATAGATACGGCGTTACGCTATTTTTTTTCCCGAAAAACTTATTGAAAGTGGGGTAAAGTAAGGGATAAACTTTGTATGACACATTTTATTGCGTCATCTGATTAGTTTGACAAAATCAATATTAGCGTCAGCGAAACCGCAGGTAAAAGATAGGAACCTATGAATCATAAACAGAAATATGACCTCGCCGAATTGTCTCTTTCTACAATCCTTAGCATAAAAAAATTACTAAATATATGTATGTAATGATATTGAAAACACTTAATCGACGCTATACCTCAATACTAAGGCGTGATTAGAGCGTGTCAAAAACATGGCTTCTTTACTATCAGCTGTAAAATTGAAAATAATGTAAAAACTATTCAATTTAGGCCCTGAGGTCAAATCTACCACCGGTTCTGAAAATATACCAGCCATCGAGAAGAACCGGCAAGAAACTCGTTGGAGTTATATTTTTTTTAAGATATGCGTTATTTACAATGTCTAAAGCTAAAATCTTAATTTAATAAAAAAATCGGTAAAGTGGTTTGTGACTTTGTTTTTAAACCTAATACTATTACCTAAAAAAGTTCACTGGTCTTACAAAGTCTAAAATAAGAGGTGACCAGTTTGTCACGACTTCTAGTAAAAACAATATTGTATTCAACTTGGCCAGGAGGCAGTGGTTAATAGCTCGACCATAGTTCAGACAATCGTTTTCGGAAATTGCATTAAATAACCTTATTCTATGAAGTTATAGTGTCAGATACTTCATTAGGTAATAACTAACCAACATACTTCAATTTCATCACGATGTTTCACTTCATCTTAATTTTCAAAACCAGAATTAGCACCATTTTAGGGACCAAATCTCACATTGTACAATCAATATATACAGATGCGAAAAAATGCAAAAAAGGACCACAAAAGGTAATAAAAGGAAGACACTCAATTGGAATTAAAACAAAAATAACGGTCACAATATATTTCATTAACAAATTTTAATCATTTCAATCGCAGTTTTCAAGTGACCGACACTTGATTATATTGGCGTAGTAAGCGGCAGACGCCTTTGGAGTACGTGTACGAAGCGGATCATTGAAATCGACGTCGTAGAGCCCAAACTTGCACCTAAAAAAACATGCCAATTTTACTAACACAATAGCAATCCCTAAAAATGTCGTTTTGCGTTTTGATTGGTAAAAGATATAAAAGGTGTATAGGAAAAGGTATAAATTCTTGGGGATTGTCAACATTTCCAATAAAACCTTAAGAAAGAAAGGAAGAATAAAAAAATTCGTTATCATAGTTGAGAAAGATCTCTGACTTAGCCTCAGGCTGCAAGCCTACAATCAGAAGTACTGCAACTCTGAAATGATGTATGAATCATAAGGCCATGTGGTACGAACACTTCACGGCCAGATTATCACACATTGATAATTAAGATAATGTTTTTTAGCATTTCAGTTCGACAGATAGCAAGTCGTCAAACATATTAAGCACATGTAATGTGATTGATACTGACTCTGAAATATTGATGATATCTTGTAAAACAATGCTTTTATTAAAAGCTTTTTATTAACTTCACCTGTATGTTTGTTTGTATGTTTGTAACCGACTCCTTTGGGCTCGATTTGACCCACTTTAAACGGCCAGATTTCTTTCAAACTTTGTAGATTTAAAATTATTCCATTTATCAATTTTCAAAATAAGATTTTTGTTAATTTATATAATTTTTATCTGTAGTCGATAAGGCAAGAAATTTAATTTTTAATTTTTAAATATTTTCTCAATAGTCGATAAGACAGAAATTGATATTTTAATTTCCAATCACTATCTTTTGCCGATTTCTCTAATATTAACAAATTTTTGAATACTAAAATAATTTTAATTATACGCAACAAATAATAGTTTTAAATAAAAAACACGCTTTTTATAGAAAACCAAACTAAATAATAGTAGATTAGAACAAATAATAGTTTAAAATTAAAAAAAACAAGCTATTATAAATAAAGCTAACTAAAAAGTAGAAAATAAATGATAGTTTATGTTATATATATTATGTTTAAATGAATATACAGACAAACAACATTATATATAGTGGCTGCATTATGTATAAAAATGTAGGTAGAGTTTAATTTTATATAAATAAGTATGACATTTACCCACATAGAATATAGTCAGTTGTTGTTTTGGAAATAAACCGAGAACTCCGTGAGTCATTGTTTCATTAAATATAAACCAGTTTAAAAAACCTAAAAAAAACACGCTTTTTACAGAAAACTGAACTATAAAAATAGAAAATAAGTTTTAATAAATTTAAATTGAGAATAGTGTTAAAAATTTCAATAACATAAATTAAGAATAGTGTTAAAAATTTCAATAAATATAAATTAATAATAGTGTAAATAAATAAAAAATGTATTTTATTTAAAAAAAAGCGTGGGGTGCTTTTAAGATTATCAGGTGATAATCACTCTACTCATATCTGATGATAAAACATTTATAACTATTGACACCATGCACCTTACGCTTTGTCTGAAATAAATTACATTTTATATTTATTTACACTATTTTTGTCAATCAGAAGCACAAATTCTTAATAAAAAGAAACCACTTTGCTATGGCATAACGCTAACGCAACACAACTGATGTGCACGCGACGAACGCTCGGAACTAAGTGAGCGCATCGGCGGTCTAGCTGCCCTTTTATAGGCAGTGGCTATAAGCAGTGATGAGGGTAGTTGTGTAGTCGTGGAGGACAATTGCTAACACGGCCTCTCCTGACCAAGTGTCGCCCTCGACACAAGCTCCGTGGTTGAAGCCTGGTCCGGTGCAGTTTTCATTGACTGACCAAGTCTCTGCCTCCAGTAGGGGCATTAACAGTCCAATTCCCGAGCCTGGAATCAAACTGCTTGGACCGACAACAACGGCAGCTCCAAGATCTTGGTCCACATTTAGGGAAGGCACAGAGTAACCGGCCCCAAAGCGTGATGCGCTATTCTGTGGCTCGTGTGCAACCGTATTTTCATCAAGCCCAGGCATTTTTCTTCGTAGATTCAGAGCTTTTATTCCAGCTGAGCTTCCAGTCGTTGCCACCATCCAGGCTGTGTATGAAATTAAAACGCCAAGGCAGATATGCCTGAAGTCTAATGAACGCCAAGACCATGTAAGGTCTGTAGTTCAACGAACGCCAGGGCAATATGCCCGAAGTTCGGATAATGGAACGCCAAGGCTTTACGCCTGTAGTTCAGATAATGAACGCCAAGGCTTAAAGCCTGTAGTTCAGAACGCCAAGACCATGTTAGGTCTGTAGTTCAACAAACGCCAGGGCAATATGCCCGAATTCGGATAATTGAACGCCAAGGCCTTACGCCTGTAGTTCAGATAATGAACGCCAAGACCATGTTAGGTCTGTAGTTCAACGAACGCCAGGGCAATATGCCCGAAGTTCGGATAATTGAACGCCAAGGCCTTACGCCTGTAGTTCAGATAACGAACGCCAAGGCTTAAAGCCTGTAGTCCAGAACGCCAAGACCATGTTAGGTCTTTAGTTCAACGAACGCCAGGGCAATATGCCCAAAGTCGGATAATGGAACGCCAAGGCCTTACGCCTGTAGTTCAGATAATGAACGCCAAGACCATGTTAGGTCTGTAGTTTAACGAACGCCAGGGCAATATGACCGAAGTTCGGATAATTGAACGCCAAGGCCTTACGCCTGTAGTTCAGATAACGAACGCCAAGGCTTAAAGCCTGTAGTCCAGAACGCCAAGACCATGTTAGGTCTTTAGTTCAACGAACGCCAGGGCAATATGCCCAAAGTCGGATAATGGAACGCCAAGGCCTTACGCCTGTAGTTCAGATAATGAACGCCAAGACCATGTTAGGTCTGTAGTTCAACGAACGCCAGGGCAATATGACCGAAGTTCGGATAATTGAACGCCAAGGCCTTATGCCTGTAGTTCAGATAATGAACGCCAAGACCATGTTAGGTCTGTAGTTCAACGAACGCCAGGGCAATATGCCCGAAGTTCGGATAATTGAACGCCAAGGCCTTACGCCTGTAGTTCAGATAATGAACGCCAAGACCATGTTAGGTCTGTAGTTCAACGAACGCCAGGGCAATATGCCCGAAGTTCGGATAATTGAACGCCAAGGCCTTATGCCTGTAGTTTAGATAATGAACGCCAAGACCATGTTAGGTCTGTAGTTCAACGAACGCCAGGGCAATATGCCCGAAGTTCGGATAATTGAACGCCAAGGCCTTATGCCTGTAGTTCAGATAATGAACGCCAAGACCATGTTAGGTCTGTAGTTCAACGAACGCCAGGGCAATATGCCCGAAGTTCGGATAATTGAACGCCAAGGCCTTAAGCCTGTAGTTCAGATAATAAAAGCTTTTACATACCCCCAAAGAAGGCTGCACATAACTCAGGGCACCACTCACCACGCCAAGGCACCATATACTGCGCCGCTGCTTGTGTAGTTTTTCATAACTGCCGCTATGTAGTTTCAAGCTCATATTCTTCATTTGGTAGAACCTTCACAACTCTGCCGAACGTTCTCAGGAACCGGTGAATTTACAAAGGCCTCGACCTTATGTGGGCTCGGCCTCACCTGACCCTGACTCAAAACGCGTGACTGATACCGCGACCTATTATTACTAGAACGACGTCGCGATCTACAACTGGATCCGCCAGTCATATTTACTAAAACTACTCTGTTCTGTGGGCTAGAAGTTACTTATCCCACGTCTGATTTTATCAATCAGAAGCAGAAATTCTTAATAAAAAGAAACCACTTTTCTACGGCCTAACGCTAACGCAACACAACTGATGTGCACGCGACGAACGCTCGGAACTAAGTGAGCGCATCGGCGGTCTAGCTGCCCTTTTATAGGCAGTGGCTATAAGCAGTGATGACGGTAGTTGTGTAGTCGTGGAGGACAATTGCTAACACTATTATTAATTTATATTTATTGAAACTTTTAAAACTATTCTTAATTTATGTTTATTGAAATTTTTAACACTATTCTTAATTTAAATTTATATACAGTTTTCTATAAAAAGCGTGTTTTTTAGTTTTTTTAAACTATTTTTTATTTACGACCGACTATATAGAGGTAGCAAGAATTACATCAACTTAAATCTAACGTGGATTGTAGTGGGATAAATATGAGTAAATTTTGCAAAAACTTTTAACAGATACTTAGTACGTTAGTGTATCGCAAGTAGGACCTGAAATTTTAACTAATACATTTTACACTTCAAACTACATGTCATTTATCTAGAGTTAGGATCTTTAAGATGGTCAGTTAACAACTTAATATTGAGCCGTATATATCATTCACAGAGACCAGCGTATCAACCGCTTTCTTTAATACATTATATTTCTCTTATTATGACAGTAACACGTTTAAAAATTATTAAAATTATATGTATCGATTAGACATGACACTTTATTTTAATCCGTACATTCTATTAAACAAATTTATACATATCTGTATGTGCGTTACTTTATATTAGCTTCAATTACCATCATATAAATTGAATAAACAGATACATATCTTCGAAGTCAAAAGTCAAGGAACTACGTTTGCTTACAAACTCGCTCATCGCAGTCTGAAGAAATTGACGATTACGCAAACCCATTTTTATACATAAGGTTTAGCGTTCTGGCCATAATCTCACCTGATCTTAAGTGACGATACGGCCCAAGTTGGTAGACACGCTAAACCTGTGGAGGAACTGGCTCTCAAGTGCAGCTGCCGGGACACACCTATTGGTATTTGGCGGCAGGTTTACAACTTGAGTGTGATAGCTAGCCAGGCGGGCATTAGAGAAAGCCCTACCACCATGCAAAATATGTTGAAATTTGCCATCTTTTTTTATCGTACCACGAAAAAAATACAGCCCTACCATCGAGTAGGATGATAAGCGCAGTGTAATCCGAAAGCAATGGTGTTGCAGAGTTTTTGGCTGCTTCCATACGTTCATTGTTTGATTCAGAGATGAGATAAATTGAACTAGAATCACTGTGACCCATTAATCGTCCAGCCGGATACAGATCTATATAACTCCGATTGTCTACTAGATTAACAAGCCTGAACATACCGCTATACCATATACCACACATATATATACCAAATGTATATTGGTTGCAATCCAGTATGATACAGCTGTTTTGTTCGACCACATTATATTTTTAAAGAGACTAATCGAAAGATACTCGTTGTGATAAGTTTACCTTGTGCATGGTATGTGTGGTCATATTATAAAGTTTCCTACTGTTAGTTACTATATCAACTCATTCGGACATCCTACCAACTTTGTAATTTATAAAATAAAATGTTTTACTCTAACTATAACACTAACACTGGAGATTGAAAATGTTAAGACCTCGATATAGATATGTACTGGAGATATGTTTTACTTTATGTAGTATTTTAGTAATATATTTCGTTCTACCCTATTTTTTTATATTTTCACACTGAGATATATGATTTGTTGACATATTAATTGTTTTCTTTTGCTCAAGTATTTTTAAGTTTTTGAACAAGCGTCACTCATCAACACCTGTTCCAAATGTTCTCTGATGAAATCCATCCTTTCCTGATCGTCCATGACTCCTTCTCCAGTAGAATAACCGTTCTCAGTGATAATTATCTCGACATCTCCGTAATTTTTCTTGATCCACTTAAGTATATCTCGCAAAGCAGTTGGATGGATCTGGTAAATAAAAATGATTATATGAAAAATTCTGGTAACCCCAGTGTGTGTAATGTGTATGGACCTGCAATCAGCTTGAGCTTTCGGTAAAGGAAAACATCGTGATGAAACCATAGCATGGTGGTAGAGTTATTTCTAATACGGCTAGCTACGACCCTCAAAGTGAAAAGTTGAAGCGATGATAGCTCAGTGGTAGTGTGTACGACTTTGCGTCAAGGGATGTGAGTTCGAATCCTACCACCTACAATGAGCTTGAGCTTTCGGTGAAGTAAAACATCGTGAGTATACCATAGCATGATGGTAGCGCTTTTTCTGATACCCGTCTGGCTACCAACCACCCTCATGTTGAAAATCTACTGTCAAATACCGATAGGTGTGTTCCGGCAGTTGCACTTGAGAGCCAGTTCCTTCAAGGGTTTAGTGTGTCTACCAACTTGGGCCGTATCGTCACTTAAGATCAGTTGAGATTATTTGCCATAATTGCACTCGAGAACCAGTCACTTCATTGTCCTTAGCGTCTCCACCATCTTGGGCCAACTTGTTACCTAATGCCATATGAGGTTGGCGCCACAATGCAAAAATCGATGAAATAAAGAAAACCTTACTGTTAAAGCATCCTCGAAGCCGTGCTTGTCGTTTGGGAATGGGTCCAGGACCGCATCCAATACAGAAATTCCGCTAAGGAAGTTCGTGGCTTTTACCTCTCCCGGTGCAGCTTGATGGACGGTACGAACCGTGTAGTAATTTAGGCCACAAAAGTCATATGTACCTGGAAGAGTTATTGCACTATCTAATAGACACGATTAATTAAGTGTACTTTCCAGAGGAATAGTTTAGACTGCACATATAATAGGATGTGTTCTTGTTTATTTATAATTATATAAAGTTAATTGTCAACGCTAAGAGTTGATTTTTTTATAGTTAAGTTTATGGCCGTTATCTCACCTGATCTTAATTGACGATACGGCTTAAGTTGGTATACACGCTATACTTGTGGAGGGACACTGAGTCTCAAGTGCATCTGCCCGAACATACCTCTTGGTATTTGGCAGCAAATTTTCAACCTGAGGTAGGTAACTAGCCGGGCGGGCATCAGAAAAAGCCCTACCATCATGCTTTGGTTTCCTCGCGATGTTTTTCTTCACCGAAAGCTCAAGCTCATTGTAGGTGGATTCGACCTCATTTCGCTTGACGCGAAGTCGTACACACTACCATTGAACTGATATCGCTTCATTACTGCTTAAAGGGAAATGTAAATCGCAACTGGATACTAGCAACCCTTTGGAATACTCAGTAAGAAGTCGCGATTCTACATCCAACTGATTTGTCCTGAACTGAGAAATTGCTTACATATTTCTTCCAGCAATAGCATTAGTAACGAACTAACCCTTTACAAGTTCTCTTTCATCCTCGGTAAATTCAGGAAGCCTCGAACGTTGATGTCCTTCATATAGGCTGATATTTGCTATCACCTCTTCAATAGCTGCAGGCCATCCACCCTCGTCGGAGTAAATGGGGTGATGGTAGAGGCCGACCTGTTTAAGTAGGTGTAATAAGAGATGGATACAAATACGGAATTATTTAAAGTTGCTTCACTTGGTGAAGTGTATTGAACATCCTTGAGGATAGATTGGCTTCAAATTTATTACAAGGTTCTCTTAGGAACAAGGTAAATGTAATGACTTATATCAATATTGTTTTAATTTATTGCAATATCAAAAATGCCACTATTAAAGTGTTCGTATTGTTATGACTACCCAATCTTCGTAAGCAGATGAATGGTTTAGGAATATATAAAGGATTATTCATGTTTAATATAAGATAAGCGAAGTATTTCTTTACTATTAATTATTTTGATTCTGAACGAACCTGCTGGAGCAATAAAAACCGATGTTACTATTAACAGACGCATCTCAATATTAACGGAGCCAATCGTTTCACATAAGAAATACTGGCAGTTAGGCAAAAATATAACAACATTTATTTACCGCATATTCTATAACCAGCTCTGTTAGTCTCTCGTCATCTGCAGTTTTCGGTATATACCATGCTACGTGGTTGGAAATTGAGACCTTTCCTATAATTACAATTTAAGCATTAACAATTATCTAAACAATTCGGTTACTTTTCCTCTTCTGTTTGTGAACGGGCTTTCTGATTTTTTTTGTGATTTCTCATTTTGTGGTCAAGACAGAAGGTATAGGTTTAGATATATGCGTTAACAGAAACATGTTCGACTTAAAACTAATGTCATCCTTCAGATGCGCTACTTTATTTCTATCTTTAATAAAGGTCAAAAGAATGAGAACCCAATTATAAAAATAGGCCGACTATTGTTTTAATATTCATCAACCTATGGTTTAAGTTGCATTGACTTCGGTCTCAACTAATATGTAATAGGAATGCGATCGAAAGCATACCATAAGTTTGGCCCTTAATTTCTGTTGTTTGGACAAATAGCAGAATGGTGACCGAGTTCCATTTCAGGTTTATCTAGTCCCACATTTATTACAAAATATCCGACTTTTGAATTCAAGTTGAATCCCAGCTTGCCTTTGAATCCAAGGTTTTAATATAATTTTATACAAGTCAAAAGAAGTATAACGACCATATATATGATTATATTTCTCTACTAACCATTGTAAAGTGGTTTGAAAGTGGAATCATAAATTCTCCAGGCTTTAGCGTGTGCCATAAGCACATTTTTAATGCACACAAAAGAACCGATTGAGGTCTCATGAATTTCAGGTGGTATCAATCCTGTATTATAAGCGATGTCACACATAACTACAGGTTCGTTAATTGTTATCCACACTTTTACCCTATCCGCGTACAGCGTGAATACTTCCAGTGCATAATCGGCGAACCAATCTGATACGTCAGGATTCGTCCAGCCACCTGCAAACGAAGAACATACATGAAGAACTGAGATGATTACCGAAGTGCAATTTAGTTATCCTAGATTGGATAACTTTTAAACATTAGAATACCAGATTGAGTCACTATACCACTAACTGTTGATTGTAGAATGAGATCTCTTAATTATACAATGAATATAATTCGTTAGTTTTGACTAATGTACTGTTCTACTGGCCTTATCCTATCTTTATTTGGGTTTGAACTCCTGATTTATTTCTGGGACATCAATGGGACAAATATACTGCTCGGGAAATGGGAACCCAAAGAGTGTAATAATAGCAAAATACTAAATAAGAACTTTTGTTTCGTACTTTACAATACAATACGAAAAGTGAGGACCAGATATATACGAAGACTAGTGAACTCAAGCTCGAAATCAAGCAAGTAAAGGAAGTATACTAATTTCTTAAATTCGAAAGTTGTTTTTTTGTTACGCTTTTACGCCTAAACCGCTAAATCGATTGTGATGATTGGTACAGAGATAGATGGGACCCAGAAGACAGAGATAGGTTACTTTTTCTCGCAAAATCTTTATTACAAGTGGGATAATTACAGGGATAAACTTTGTATGAAACTTGTTATTGCGTCATCCGATTTATTGCATTCAATATTAACGCCAGTGAAGCTGCACGTAAAATCTGGTGATAATATAAAATTAAGAACAAGGTAAAGTGATTGAGTTCACACTTTTACTGTATTGTATGAGTTCTTTCCGTCACGTATAAACAGCATTAATCTTTACCCAGATCTTGTAATGATTGAGGTATTTCCCAATGGTACAATGTCACTACGGGTTCTATTCCAACTTCAAGCAGTCCATCGATTAAGTCGTTGTAGTATCTCTTGCCGTCCTCACTAATATAGTTGGAGAAACTATTTGGTAATAGTCTAGACCATGCGATGGAAAATCTAAAAACAGACAATATTTTGTCAGCGTGTTGTAGAATTCAACTATGAGGGCTCGAAAGTTCTTCTACTGAATCTGTACTTGTAATACATTGGCTTGTTGCAATTATAAAAAGGTAACCATATACTAATCTAGTGGTAGAGATGTACTCAAAGTTTATTTTAATAGATACAATAATTATAAATTCAGTGAATCATATAGACTTCATAGGAAAAACACTATTAATATACAATACATTCGAGTTTGATAGTAAATGGTACCTAATTCTATAAAATATTTGGTGTTATTTTACGATTTCATAATATACTTTTTGCTTGTATAAATTGAGCACTAATATATCTCTTTATAATATGTTTGCATTAAATGCACATTTACCTGTAATAGTCCAAGCCTAATTCGGCGGCCATTTCAACATCTCTTCTCCAAAATTCGTATGAGTTGCAGGCCACGTCCCCGGTACCGCCGTCCTTAATGGCTGAAGGTTGCTTGTGAACGAATACATCCCAAATATTTGGACTCTTATCTGTTAAAAATTACGTATTTATAATCACTAAATATTAATTACCAAAGTTTGTAGACCATGTCAATTCTCCTGATTATTAATTTTTCTATATTATTTAAGAAAGCGCGATTTATTGCTTGCCAAAAAAATCAGTAGATCTTTTTAACTGGAGTGTCTATCACGTTGAAGTGCTAACAACCTCTTTATTATGAAATAACGTTTGACTCGGTTGTATGGTTTCGGTATCTCTACCTTTTCCTAACAAAGAAAAAAAATGACAATACCAAGCACCTGTAAATGCGAAAAAAAAAACATTATTTTATTAAACTACGCTTACTAGGCTATTGATATGAAATAGGTTACTGGTTGATTTTATTCTACAGATCATAAACGAAATCTGGTTTCGATACGTCAATTATTTCGGAAGTGACCATGATCATTATGAATTACAAAAAAAAAGTGTTTTTTTTTATAACTGTAGCAAAATAAAATTGTATTGTAATATGAGATATATTATTTTAAGTATTTTCTTAAAATATATCTACACATATTATCGTAAAAATGCAAATTGATTGAGGTAGACGCAGCTTAAGAGCAAAAAATTACTTGTTCTTGACGTGTCGAGAGTAGAGTAATACCTCACCCACTTCATGGTATGAGGCGTGCAATTTAAAAGGTTCTATATTCCAAACTATCACTGTAGTTATGTCACATCTTTTTGGGAAGGAACACACTTTCTCGTGTTATTGTAAAGTTATTAATAAATCTAATGATGTCAAAAAATATAAATTAGTCATTACGACGCCATATCAGAACGTATACACGATTATTAAAAAAAATCTGTTAGGATGATATAGTATGCAGAAGCATACAATATCATCTGATATACATTGCTGCTTGTAATTTACTTTGTAAACGCTGTATGTCATTCCTGTATACATTCTGGTTGTGTTTTTATTTCAATGGTTGGGGGCAGACAAGCAAGTCACCTGATGGTAAGTTATCACCGCCACCTATGGACAATCATAGGTCTAGGGGATTCACCGGTGCGTTGTCAGCCTTTATTGGAGGAACTGGCTCTCAAGTGTAACTGCCGGAACACACCTATTGGTATATCGCGGCAGACTTTCTACTTGAGGGTGGTAGCGGCGGGTAAAAGAAAAAGCCATACCACCATGCCATGGTTTCCTCGCGATGTTTTCCTTCACCGAAAGCTCAAGCTCATCGTAGGTAGTTGGATTCGAACTTACGTCCCTTGACACAAAGTCGTACACACTACCACTGAGCTATCATCGCATTAATCTCTACATTAACGGTAACCGCGGGATCATAAAACTACAAAAAAAAAAAATTACTAATCTTTTGTTTGATTATCAATGATTATAAACGAAGTCTGGTTGCTTCCTTAAATATTATTTAATAAATTATTTTAAAGTGTCCGTACAACTTGTTTGAGCCAATTCTACCGCTAGATATGCTATCATCAAAGACGGGGATAAGAGGTGTCTGTCTGTGGCTGAATGTGACAGATTTCCTTAGTGCACCGCTCATTTGAAAAAAAAAAAATTAATATTTGGCGGGATCTTGATCTGTCATGTTGTGATTTTCATTTTATTCATAGACTTAACTATTTAGCCCTGTCCTATGTCATATAGGTGAAATTTTACGTGATTTAGTGTAACTGAAGGACATAAGTAAGGACCGTCAATTGTTATTTTTTTATTCTTGTGGTTGTGAATTTTTTCCGTAGAAAATAAAATACAAATGTAGAATTACATACGTTTATATGCAAATATATATAAAAATGATATATTTACTATAAATTTTGTAGTTATATATCTGTCGCGCCATTCCATTTTTTGTTAGGTTTCACCCGAATATTTACACAAGTTGAAACCATATAAATGTACGTTGGTGACGCACAGGGTTAGCAAGACTTTCATTTTGCTCGGTATTGATGAGAGGGTATACAATGGTGTAAGCCCAGACCTACCGGCTCTTTGCTGCCCACACCGCTGCGCCATTTAAATCCGTTGACGCGACGTTCGTACACACTACCAACTGAGCTATCATCGCTTCAATTAAAAATATTAAGAGTGATAGAAAAAGTTGTAATTAAAACATAATATGTACAACTAAACGTATCAGATGTTTGTAATGATGTTTTGATTATATTTTCACAAAAGATTCACCTGCTTAAATAAGGGTTCCCTGTGAACAACAAATTAAACAAAGCACTGTAACCAAATATCAATGGGCTGACGTTAAGCTCTTTATATATCTCATTAGATACACCAACGATATCGTTCTTGAAAATAAATAACGACAATTGTTAATCACAAATACATACACTTAATCAAACATATCTACATCAATAGCGCATCTAATACATTTTATCGATATTTTCTTTGCACGACGATAGGTATCTAGCGGGTTCAATAAATAAATGTAGGTATCATAGATACTAAACAAGTACGAAAAAATAATTGAATATACCGTGGAAAAAAAATGGTGTGTGCAGTTAACATGCGATACAAGTGAAACTTTCAAAACTTCGCTTCGTAACATGCGGGCCCACGTACAACGTTCGGACCCTGTAAGAAACACTGTATAGTTCCATCTGTCTCATTCTCTCGACGTTGAAACCAAAAGATACTTCGATCTCATACTCATGCACGTTATATACTATATAACTATATACTATATTTACTGTCGTTTCCTCGACTTTAAAATCGGAAATATACTAAAGATGTTTTTATTCAAAAATATTGATATAATTCTAATCTGATTGAATATAGGAATCCTTTATCGAAGGAAGATTTATACCACCAAAGATAATACTGTTTGAATCTTCCCTACCCAAGAAGCTACTTACACGATGATGGTAAACAATTTTGAGATTCGCCTGAAGGAAACAGTCGGCCCTGGACGTTTGAACGTTTGCAATTGCAGAAGCAACACATGTGTTTTTTTGACCCTTTTAAAACCTACACTATCTTCCTATAGAAAGAACCCATTTAGTAGCCAGTTGGAGAAACATTATTAACAAGCTCATTCTTCATCAGCACCGTTCACGAAAGGACGGTCCTTTGCTATCTAACTAACCGTGACCACTTGGTTTTCATAATGAGAGATGGCCACTTGCATTACGTTGAGCACATCCCATTACATGAACAGTATAACAAACATAAAGAAGCGAAATTGAATTTAAGGTTTAAAACGTTTATCATTTCGGAATTGTCAACTAATTTCGCAGACCGTCTTTGGACTTAATCAAAAGCCTAATTCAATTTCATAAGCTTCCGTCTAAAAATGCCAGCCATGCTCTAGATAGGTATCGCTTCTATCTACTTAGTATACTGAGCTTTTTGGAGACTATATTGATTTTAGTTAATAGGTGTTAACGAAATTGATCCTTATAGATCGTCCATAGGTAAGTTTGAAAAAAGCTCAGCGACGGCGTTTTGCAATTTTTACAAAGTTCACTTTTTCGTGAAGA
Organism: Actias luna; assembly: GCA_039707435.1. NCBI lineage: Eukaryota > Metazoa > Arthropoda > Insecta > Lepidoptera > Saturniidae > Actias > Actias luna. Next base: position 11,551,505 of record JAZHAC010000032.1, read on the forward strand.
GAAATATCATGTTATAACTATAATATAGATAGATAAATAATATTACATAATATATACCTAAATATAAGGCTACCAGCATTAAGTTGAACGTGTATAGCTAAGCATCTGTACGTTTGCTGTCACAGCTATTACTGAAAGCCAGTAAATATCTAGGATCAAAGTAAGCCTGATAGTAAACATTTGTTTTAGTCTTTATATGCTTACAACATCCTTTTTGTGACCAAATATGAAGTCTTTACTTGACATTGATGTACATCAATTGTCCCTTTAATAACAGAGAATTAAAAAAAATCATTGAATTAATCGGGTTGCTATTAGGAAATAAGCATTTCATAGATACATCAAGAAGGTTCGCTTTACTGAAATCGTGCCACATTAAATATTTATTTCCATTTTAATACCTGTGTCGCCACAGTTTTCTGCCTTAACTTCTGCTAACACGTGATAAAACTATAGTGTAATATTAACATGCATATTTTTATAGGTAATAAGCTTAGCGCTAAAGTGAGGATGTGGCCCAAGATGGTGAATATGCCTGGTGGTGATAAGCCTAGTGGAGGAACTGGTGCTGAAGTGCTACTGCTGAAACACACCTATACATATTTGGCGCAAGATTTTCCATTTAAAGTTGGTGGCTAGCCATTTTTCGAAAGCATGCAAATACTCTGACCTTCCATTAATAATGTTAACATGAACGAAATAATTCTACCTGTACGTGGTGTAAAACTTTGAGATGCGTTGACAGTGTGTAGAGTATATATTGACGAGTGTGAATATGTATTTTATTAGAAAGTTCGGTTCGATCAGCCACAGCGAACGGACGTGTCCGTGAGCTCTGCCGATTGTTCTAAACGATTCGACCGCTGCGCCTTACCGCGCCGCTATTGTTCTCGATTCCTTTGTTCTCGCACCTGCGACGACGCACCTGCAACAAACCGGCTATTGTTGCTTGTTCGCGATACAGTGTCTTTGTTCTCTAACCATATTGTTTGGTTATTGTGGTAATTAAATTGAGAGATATCTCTCAGTGTTTTTGTGCCGTGATTCCAAATATTGCTTTGTTATCGTGATTAAGTGCAGTGAAATTAGTGTCACCGCCTGTAAGTACGCCGGTCACCGGCTCCCAGATAAGGTAAAATTTAATTAATCCTTTTTACGGGCCAAGGCCCAGTACTTTTTGGAATATTGTTCTTTCTTTTACTATTTTTTTCGATTTTACACGCTATTCCTTCGTGTACATACAAGTTAGATTGCCTAAACGCAGGATAGTTTCTCTATTTTCTTTTAGCCGCGCCCCCCTGCCCTTCAGGCAGGGAGGTTTTCTTAGACAGGCTCTCTAAATTCGCACATAGACTGCCTAAAATCTCCTGCTCTGTGCCAGCCATCATGGCAAGTAAGGAGCTGATGGAAAGTAGGTTACTCCGGGCCTACTTAGAAAAAGAACAACCGGAGGTTCTGAGGAATTTTTATGCGGCCCAGCCTGCGCCCTCGCAGCGGGTCCGCGCCCCACCCACCGGCGCGAACGCGCCGGCGCGCCGTCCGCCGACCCCACCCACTACCACCTCCCTACCCGTCCGGGCCCCCGCCACCAAGGCAACCGCCCCGGCGCGTCATCCGGCGTCGCCGCCCCTACCGCCGCGATCACGCTCTCGCTCCCGCTCGCCGGTCATCCGGCATGCGGTAGCACCCCCCGCGTCACCCGCTACTACCTCATCGCGGACCCCGTCGCCCTCAGCGACCCCCGCCGCCGCACCCACGCCTCGTCCGTTCGAGGAAAAAATTTCTTACGCACCCCGACCGATACCCACGGCGAACTCTTTTTCGCCACTATCACCTGATCCGGAAATAGACATGGACACTGCTAATCCTGAAACGGACCTTACGGGCTTTACTACAGTCTCAAGGGCGAAGCCCAAACACAAACGGGTGTTATCACCCGAAACCACACCCCTAGCCGCCGCAAAAACAATGCGTGCCGGCAATAACCGCGTCCCCACATCGCGCGACACTCACGCTGCACAAACGGCAGCTCCCACCGAAAGGGCGGTGCGGCCACCGCCCCCAGTCACAATAACTGACAAAGCAGCGTGGCTAAATATTTCCACGCGGCTGAATGCCGCCAAAATTAGATATACTCACGCCCGGAGCACCCCATCCGGTATACAAATCAAAGTCCCCACAATCGCGGACTACAAAAACCTGACAACATTCCTCCGCGAAGGAAAATTCAAATTTTTTACTTACACGCCCGAGGAAGAGCGCCTTCTGCGCGTAGTAATCAGGCGCGTCCCTAAAGAACTTCCCACGGAAGTCATTCTTGCCTCCCTTAAGGAGCAAAACTTACCCGCGCACGAGGTACACCGAATGTACCACTCCTTCACAAAGGAGGTTTACGACCTCGTCCTAGTATCCTTGGACCGCTCCAATGAAGGCAAGGAGGTTTTCAACCTCCAATCGGTCTGCGGCCTCTCCGGAATATCCGTAGAGATCCCGCATAAAAAGCATGCCCCTACGCAGTGTCACAACTGCCAATCTTACGGACACTCGGCGAGAAACTGTCACATCAAGCCGAGATGTGTCAAATGTCTAGGAGATCACTCCACAAAGGAGTGCCCCCGCATGCCGGAAACGGTAGAGCCACCGAGCTGCGTCTTATGCGGCAAGGCCGGTCACCCCGCGAACTATCGCGGGTGTGAACGCGCCCCACGCACTAGGCGCACTCGCACGCGCGTCCCACAGCGCGCTCCTCCAGCGCACGCCGCGTCAACGCGCCCTGCCCCGCCACCGCTCATCTCAACCCAGGCCTTCCCGAGCCTGCCAAGTCCAGCGCGAGTCACTACCGCGCACACACCATCACAAGCCCCGCCTTCCGCGTGGGCCGCTAAAGTACAACCGCCTAGAGTTGTACCTTCGAGCTCGGAAGCTCCGTCCTGCGACTTCCTAGGCCTAACCTGGATCGCAGGTATTCTTAAAGATTTTGACGTCGAAGACATCATCGCCTTCGACAAAATGGCCAGCTCTCCCGTCGGAATAGACCGACTTAAGGCCGTAGCCGCCTACCCTGCCCTCGCACGTGCCGTGCAAGACCTTGCCCGCGCTTCCCCATAAATAGTTTTCGCGATGCAGGATAAAATTAGACCCCGGGGCCTCTCTTTATCCTTTTTTAACGCGAGTAGCTTAACTTCCCAACGCGACTTAGTAGCCTGCTTCCTTAAGGAGCGGCAAATCGACGTGTTCCTCGTACAGGAAACACTACTTAAACCGAAGTTCCGCGCCCCTGCGATCGCAAACTACAAAATAATAAGAGACGATCGCACCGGCGCAAGAGGTGGAGGTACACTCATATATTTCAAAAAATCTTTATATTGCACGCGAATAGAACCTCCTAAACTTACTAACCTAGAGGTATCTATATGCAGAGTGGGCATGACCGATCATCCCACGATCCACATCGTTTCAGCGTACCTCTCGCCAAAGAAAACACTTATAAAATCAGATCTAGAAGCGCTCTTCGCGCTCGGTGAATCGGTAATCGTGGCCGGCGATCTTAACTCCGGGCACATTTATTATAATAACCCGCGTACCACTGTCAACGGTAGAATACTTCTCCGCTTGGAACACGAGCTAACTTTCGATGTGATAGCTCCTCCAGAGCCAACACACTTTCAGACCAACTGTCGACCCTCAGTTTTAGATATAGCTATCCTAAAAGGGGTCGCCCTTCAGGTGCGACACATCGAAGTCGCTCACGAACTCGATTCAGACCATCGCCCAGTAATTCTACTCCTCGGCCAGCCCGACGAGCATAACCTGCCTCCCATTAAAGTTGCCGATTATCCCAGACTTAGGCAATACTTGGCTACTAACATCTCCTCTCCCGAGCTTGACAGGATTCCAGACGTGATAGACTCGCCGGCCGACGCCGATCTGGCGGTCGACTCCCTGGTCAGTCACCTCCAGAATGCCGTCGAGGAAACCTCGAAAGAGGTAAAAGTGGCGAACGATCGCCGCTTTATACTCCCCGACGACATTCGGAGGCTGATCACTGAGAAGAACGCCGCGACTCGCGCCCACGACGCCTATCCGACAGTAGAGAACCGCGTCCGGCTACGCGCCCTACAAAGACAGGTCAGATCTCACATCTCTGAATTTCGCTCTCAAAGATGGGACAGCCTCCTGGAGGACCTCAAGCCATCGCACCTGGCCTTCTGGAAGCTCGTCCGCAAACAAAAGAGCAGTTACTCCTCAGCCACACCTCCACTAGACAGAGGCCCCACTCTTCACCCTGCTTTCGAGAGCAGAGACAAAGCGGAGCTCCTCGCTAACACCCTAGAGGAACAATGCTCCCCCAACCCTTACGAATATCAGGACATAGATCCCGAACACTGGGAAAGGGTCACCCGAACAATACACACAATAAGGGAGACCCGCCCAGCAGAACTCCTAGACCCGGTCACCACCGACGAAGTCCTCTCAATAATTAAAGGACTCAAACCTAGGAAATCTCCCGGTCCTGATGGTATCAGGAATGAAGTCCTAAAGCTTCTTCCTGACAAACTCATAGCGCTTCTGGTCTGCATCCTCAATGCGGCCATATCTCATTGCCACTTTCCAGCCGTCTGGAAAAGGGCCACCGTCATAGGTATCCGGAAACCAGGCAAAAAAGCCTGCTCCCCAGAGAGCTACCGTCCGATCAGCCTACTAAACACCTTAGGCAAAATATACGAGCGGATTATTTTAAACCGCCTCCAAGTCGTCGTAGCCGACAAATATCTGTTTCCGAACCAGCAATTCGGCTTCCGGCCGAAACATTCATGCACCCACCAAGTTCTCCGCCTCACGGAACACGTAGTCTCCAACTTTACGGAGTTACGCCTTCCTAGACGCACTCTCGCTGTTTTCTTCGATGTCGCCAAAGCCTTCGACAGGGTCTGGCACGAAGGACTCATATATAAGCTCCACCAGTTCCAAGTTCCGGACAGACTTGTCCACTTAGTTATACAATACTTATCTAACCGCTCCTTCTGCTACAAAGTAGACGGAGCCCTCTCCTCACCCCATCCTATTCGCTCTGGAGTCCCCCAAGGCTCCATTCTAGCGCCCTGTCTATTTAATCTATATGTCAGCGACATCCCAATCTTCGATAATGTCCAAGTAGGCCTCTACGCCGACGACACAATCATATATAGCTCGGGAAGGCACAGAGCCAATCTCAAAAATCGAGTTCAACAAGCCATCTTCGCCTTCGGATCCTGGTGCCTCAAATGGCGCATAGGATTAAATCCAGATAAAAGCTCGGCAATCATGTTCGATCCCCACAACTTCAAGCCACTCGAAGGCTCATTACATTTATTCGGTGTCGATATCGCCTGGGTAAATAAAACCAAATACCTAGGCGTAGTACTCGACAAACACCTCACCTTCACCCACCATATCGATTACGTAATCAAAAAGGCCAACACCGCCTCGGCCCTGCTACGTAATCTCACTTCTTCGAAAAGCAAAATGTCACTCAGACATAAGCTTACAATCTATAAGACCTGCATACGCCCAATATTGACTTACAGCTGCCCAGTCTTTGCCCATGCAGCAATAACAAACCTGGAAAAACTTCAAGTCTTCCAGAATAAATTCATTCGGACAATGGTCCAAGCCCCGCCTTATGCACGCAACATAGATCTCCACAAAGATATGAATCTCCCTTCCATATACGCCTACATACGCGAACTCACCAAGAAATTCTTTGAAAAAGCCGAAGCTCATTCGAATCCCGAAATAGTAGAAGCAGTCAACTATACTGCAAATCCTCAAGCCGTTTGGTTCGCACGCCGGCCACGAAACTGCTTCACCGATCCCGTAGACGACATCACTAGGGAAAACGCGTTCCTTCCTGCCGTCTCTTCAAACCGTTCGTGTCCGCGCACACGCCCGCGTAACCGCAGGTCTCGCCGCCGAGGCCTTACGGTTAATTTCACTCCCGCACACCCGCCGCGGCCTCCCTCTGCAGACGCTCGAGCCTAGGTCCGATCCTCCGGAAAGGAGCCCTCGAGCGACTCTGCTCGCGCGATACAGTGACACTCTACAACACTGAGAATACAACATCACACTGCATACCATCCGTGCACACCCACACGCTAAGTACACGGTTCTGTAAGGGACCAAAAACCTGTGGCCCTGCCAGTTGTTTGCCTTTGTAATTTTTAATAATGGTTCCTCTGTTCACAGTCAGTTTCATACAGTTCATGGGCGTTTTAATGCGAAGACTACGTCCATCCAACACCGATAACTCAATCTTAAAACAGTACAGTACAATCCACTCCACCGACTTCCTTGCCTCTCTTAATAATTAGTATATTTAACATTTCACAAATTAGTAATGTATCTAAAGGTCTACTCCAGTAGGCCAGCTCTTATTATTTTATAATATATTTTCTCTTCCGGCAGCAGTCCATGCCAAGGGCCAGCCACAACGGCACCCTTGTGCCCGCTGCCTCGGGGCTGAGTGCCCTCAGCATTCGCCCCAAAAAGTCCTGCCAAGCTGTAAAAGCCCCTCCGGCTAACAGCGTATGTCCAGTCGAAAAAAAAAAAAAAAAAAAAAAAAAAATGTATTTTATTAATAATCATGACATTGATAACAGCGGTCGTGCTTAGGTAAGTAGACAATATAACGTATTCACTATTCATTAGGTAACCAAATCTGAATTTAAGGTGGCAATAAACAGGCAAACTACAGGCAAAATAGTGCTGCATGAAAGTCAAGGCAAAGAAAACTAGCTTCGACATTTCAAGTTTTAATTGAGATATAGTTTGTAGCATAGTAAAATTTTAGAAATCTAGTGTTAACTCCAGGTATTGTAGAAGCCAACTTTTAAAACCTCTCGTTGATTGTTGAAGCTTGATGGAATGCTAGATTTTAAAGTGATGATAGCTCAGTTGGTAGTGTGTAGGAACGCCGTGTCGCGGGACGTGAGTTCGAAGCCAACCACCTTCAATTAGTTTGAGCTTTCGGTGAAGGTTGCTGATGCTCGCTTAGCTAGCTACCACCCTCAAGTTGAAAGTCTACCGCCAAATACCAATAGGTATGCTCCGACAGTAGCACTTAAGAGCCAGTCCCTCCTATAAGACTGGCAACGCACCTGCGATTGCTCTAGTCTTGTGGGTGATTATCAGCGGCGATGATCTATTACATAAAAAAACGCTAAGCTTACCAATAAAAGGTAATTTAACTATTCATATAATCTCATCGCGTGGGTTAATACTTGAACTCCTGCCGCTAATCCTACATCAATCAGGTATGCAATATAATTTTTTCACTTTCATTTTGTGGTACTTTGCGACACGTAAACTATTATTAAAGCCCTTGTAAATATTAAAGTAATGATATACTATACGTATCTTCAATTCTTTTGAATATCATATACTCATACAAAATCTACGATAGTTCCTAACTTCACAATTTCACGCATTTGAAGAATGAGTATACAAAATTTTTTATATATAATTATAACGTTCATGTCACCAGTTGATATAACTTCGTGTTGTAAATTATTACATTAAATATGCATTTATTTTTAGCGTAATAATAGGAGGAGTCTTGTCTTCCGAAAACATGAACTTTCCACCAGGTTTCAAGTTTGGGGCCGCTACGTCAGCGTACCAAGTTGAAGGTGCTTGGAATATATCTGGTGAGTAAACAGATGACGGTGAAGAATCATAACTAATGATTTTATGTTTACGTTTGCAGCAGGAATGTGAGTCCATGAAAGTAGAATTCCTATAGTTTTCAAACAAACCCTGTCCATTGAAATAAAACTAATTTAAACGGATTTTATCGCGGTTATTTATTTATTTTGATCCCGACGTTTCGAAAGCTTTTCAGCCTTCGTGGTCACCGCGATAATATCTGTTTAAATTAGTTTTATTTCAATGAATAATATTCGCGTAAACATAAGAAATCATTATGTAAACCCTGTCCCATTAATTTTCAAATTGTGTCATTTATGATAATAAATACAACAAGAGTGTTGGTCCTGTTAAAAACTTGAATCACAAAGTCAGCGAGGTTTTGATTTTAAACGGACCGTAAAAACATATTACATATAGTATTAGGGGTTATTACAGTTTTGAATAATTTGAAACACTGAGTATGATTTGTAAGATGATATTATTTTATAACAGATAAGACCCCAAGTATTTGGGATCAGTTCGCTCACAAGATCCCATCGAATATTGTAGACGGCAGTACAGGGGATGTCGCCTGCAACTCTTACGAACTTTGGAGACAAGACGTGGAAATGGCCGCCGAATTAGGCTTAGATTATTACAGGTACGTGTACATTGGTTAACAACTTGGAAACCTACAGCTATGGTAGATGTTTTTGTAGACTAACAGAATAAACCTATATAGTTTTAGTACTGTTATATCTACGTAGATGTATTATTTATATCTGTATTACAGCAAAAATACTTGTAAAATAATGTTAATAGTATGTTCTGCTTTCTTTAGATATTAATAACATTTATATAAGCCAAATTAGATGCATACGATTTATCAAGCGATTGTTCTGTAGATCAGATTCTTTGAATTAGTAACTAGATACATTTACACTTTCGTTATAACACTCTTAAAAATATATTTATTTGCCGTAACATTTTATTTGGTTGGTTCATCGGATATTACTTTAAGTGTACTGAGCTAAGATTATCCATACGTAAATTATTATATTAATTATGTATAAAAAGGTCTTACCGTGAACAATAATGACCTTCGAAATAAAACTTTTTTTATATAATTAAACTCTAGCGTTATGACCATAAGCTCACCTGATCGTAAGTGACAATATGGCCCAAGTCGGTAGATACGCTAAACCTGTAGAGGAACTGGCTTTCAAGTGCAGCTGCCGGAACACACCTATTAGTATTTGGCGGCAGGTTTTGCAACTTGAGGGTGGTAGCTAGCCAGGCGGGCATTGGAAAAAGTCCTGATCGCTATGGTTTCCTTACGATATTTTTCTTCACCGAAAGCTCAAGCTCATTGTAGGTGCTTGGATTCGAACTCACGTCCCTTGACGCAAAGTTGAGCACACTACCACTGAGCTATCATCGTTTCAAAACTAATCAAAACGGATTATATCGCGGTTATTTATTAATTTTGATCCCGACGTTTCGACAGCTTATCACTTTATTTGCAAAGTTTCCAATTATATTCGCTGTCAGCATAAGCCGTTTAAAGTAACACCGAATATAGGACAACGTGGGGTAATTCTACCACGTTGGCTAGAGGAGAACAAAGAATAGGTGGTCTATTTCAACTATGGTTATCCATTATCCATTATCCAATGGAGCTCCAATATTACAAGCGTTTTGCCGACATTGAAGATTATTCCAATACCTTTTATAACCTTGCGCATTTCCATCTTAATTGCAACTAAAAATAAAAGCATGGAAACGATGATAGCTCAGTCGTAGTGTGCAGGTACGAGAGTTCGAATCCAACCATCTGCGATTAGCTTGAGCTTTCAGTGAAGGAAAACATCGTGAGGAAAGCATAGCATTGTGTTAGGGCTTTTCCTGATGCCCGCCTGGCTAGCTACCACCCTCGAGTTGAAAATCTACAGCCAAATTCCAATAGCTGTGTTCCCACAGTAATACTTGAGAGCCAGTCCCTCCAATAAAGGCCGGCAACGCACCTGCAATTCCCTTGTGTCCATGGGTGGCGGTGATCAGTTACCATCAGGTGATACGCCCGCTCGTTTGCCCCCTATTACATAAATAAAGCACCTTGAAAGCCGTTTCCTGGAATATATGAAGTACTGTTACAATTTAAAGTAAATGATATGTTAATATTCATTTTGTAGATTTTCAATAGACTGGTCTAGACTGTTACCAAAGGGTTTCTCCAACTACATTAGTGAAGACGGCAAGAGATACTACAGTAACTTAATCGACGGATTGCTTGAAGTTGGAGTAGAGCCTGTGGTGACATTGTATCATTGGGACTTACCTCAATCGTTGCAGGATTTGGGTAAAGATTAATTCTATAATACGTAAAAGCTAGCTGGTTTTTTAAACTTCGTTTGAGTAAGTTACCCGTATGTGAACGAAAAAGTCCTTGGTATGGAAAATTTCACGTTTATAAAATGGCTAGTCTAAGAGATCGCTTTATAAGTGGTTACAAGTGTCTTGTAGATTATAATTATTTGTTAAGAGTAGACTATATAAATTAAGAAATTATTACATATCCCTGATAGAACTTTTTATCCAAAAGTAAATAATTTGAAGTAATAAATATATTCCTTGATAGTACTACTGTAAAAGTGCAACATGCCTTGGGCTTGGCTCTAGTAGCTCAGTGGTAGTGTGTAGAAAAGCCGCGTCATGGGACGTGAATTCGAATCCAACCACCTACAATGAGCTCGGGCTTTCGGTGAAGGGAAACATCGTGTGAAAACCATGATTGTAAGGCGTTTTTTGTCGCCTGCCTGGTGAGCTACCACCTTCAAGTTGAAAAGCTGACATAGTTGCTTATTTTCCACCCTTTCCATTTACAAAAATTGTAAATTGTTTGGAAAAAAACGACTGCAAAATCAATACAAAGAAACCCACCCATAGCTTGCGGTCTACTACAACCTAACAGCTTGTAATCACTGAAAACATCATAAAAATACAACAATAGGTCCCTGAATTATTCTAGAAATTCAGTAGCAGAAATGTAACATTTTATTAAAGTAACACAAAAAAAAAAAAATTTAGATACTCTTTTGATGTTTTCATATTACCGATGAAAGTGACATACAAGATATAAGATCCTAAGATATATAGCTGTCAGCAATCCAATTCACAACTCGGAGGTATCGCTAATAAAGTGTATCATCGTGCTGAACGTATTTAATTTTCCGATCACAGGAGGTTGGACAAACCCCTATATATCGGACTGGTTTGCAGACTACGCACTGCAAGTGTTCAAACTATACGCGGACCGAGTAAAAATATGGTTAACCATCAACGAACCCATAGTTATGTGTAACGTTGCCTACAATACGGGAGCCATAGCGCCTGGGATTAAGGAACCCGTTATGGGTTCGTTTCTATGTAACAAAAATATACTGCTCGCACATGCAAAAGCTTGGAGGATTTACGATTTATATTTCAAACCTCTTTACCATGGTGAGTAACGCATTAAATTATTGGGCGTCTGACACATTTTACTTAAGGTTAAATGTTCAAAACTATTACATTATTTGATACGTTCATTTAATTTAATTTAACATTCATTGGAGTCAGATGTTTCCTTAAAACTAGTTTGATCATCTCCCGTAATTGCCATAATCTCATCTGATCTTAAGTTACGATACGGCACACGCTAAACCTGTAGAGGAACTGGCTCTCAAGTGCAGCTGCCGGAACACACCTATTGGTATTTGGCGGCAGGTTTACAACTTGAGGGTGGTTGCTACCCATGCGGGCTTTAGAAAAACCCCTACCATCATGCTACGGTTTCCTCACGATGTTTTCCTTCACCGGAAGCTCAAGCTCATTGTAGGTGCTTGATTCGAACTCACGTCCCTTGACGCGAAGTCGTACACACTACCACGGAGCTATCATCGCTCCATACATTTACAATTTATCTATAATATACAATTTTTAAAACACTCTTTTTTACTAACAAAAAAGTGATTTTGTCATCGTTAAAAAAACATTTTCTGTATCATCTGATATAATTTTGGGTTACATTTGCATAAGGAGATTAGGACGCCGTATAGAGTTTTACATTAGGTTAGCGCAAATTTTAAAGTTTCTACTTTTGCAGTTAATTTAACATCCGATCGTGACAGGTATTTGTATAACAAACCGCGGTTATCAGGAACGATTATAATTCCTAACATTTACCGATAACAATGTACAGAATCAAGACCACATGAAATTAGCTAAAGTAATTTTGCCTTTATTTTTATAGGGAAAGTGTCGATAGCCAATCACCTAGTGTGGTACGAGGCGAATACTGAAGAAGACGAAGAACGAACACGACTGGTTCTGGAATATACGGTAAATAAATCATTTTATATAATTATACTGTGAAAAAATATCACCAAGCTGGGAGATGATTATGAATTTTCTTTTATCTCAATACATTTTATCGTATTGGTGTGCGTCACAACAAAACTCCGTGTAATTTAAAAGCTATGGAATGTATGAGCTTTGGAATGAATGGATGGTAAACGTGGTCATTGATAGAAAAGCCACTAGACACTAGTTGATTCAAAAATGCGTTGATAGCTTAGTGGTAATGTGTACGATTTCGCGTCAAGGGACGTGAGTTCGAATCCAAGCACCTACAATGAGCTTGAGCTTTCCGCGAAGGAAAACATCGTAAGGAAACCATAGCATGGTGGTAGGGCTTTTTCTGATGCCCCCTGGATAGCTACAACCTTCAAGTTGAAAGTTTGCCGCCAAATACTAATAGGTGTGTTTCGGCAATTGCACTTGATAGCCAGTTCCTCCAAAGGTTTAGCGTGTCTTCCAACTTAAGCCGTATCGTCACTTAAGATCAGGTGAGAGTATGACCATAACGCTTACCCTTAACTATATGACTATATTCATTTTTGGCGCCACTCAGTTATCTGTGTCCAACTATCTAACAAATATTTGCCTTATTTGTTAATTAGTTGCTAAAATAAGATGGTTGGAAACAACTTGAGTTATTTTGAAAACTGATTCAGTTGTTTTATTGCTACGAAATATATGGGTATGAATTCTATACAACGTAACTCTGATAAATTGCAACACTGGGTTTTCAATTTTGCTCTGTATAACTTTCTTAACATAGTTTATTAAACAGTTACCGATAGAACTCGGACAGTGTAGTGTTCTTTTGAGTTTCGTTCTTTACGAATGTCGAATAGCTATGTCCAGACCTTTCTTAAATATTAATATTGATACGCGAACAAAACTTCTAACCGTCATATAAGTAAAAGGACTCGTCTCTGTCCATTTTGAATGCAGAAAGACGCAAAATATAGCTAAATAAGTTTTCGCTTGAAAAACCTTCTCAAATTCCTTTTCGAGGAACATTGAAGACCTTTGAAACTGCATGTTTAACCTAAAAAAAATATATAAACTCGAGTGCACAAAACGATGATGCACCAGAAATTAGTATTTATGTTTATTATTGTATCTCCTTAAACAGGCCGGTCTCTATTTCCATCCCATTTATTCTGCGGAAGGTGGATGGCCGACGCTTATCGAAGAAGTAATAGAAAATGTCAGCTTAAATGAGGGATGCGAGCGTTCGAGACTCCCAAAATTAACCGAGTCCGAAAAAGAATTAGTGCGAGGTATTTATAATATATACACTGATTGAAAGAATAACATACTGATAGAATAGAACGATGACACCCACACATTACCCTGACTTTTGGTCAATTTTTATTTATACAAAATCTGTGTTCCTATTTCTCCATTACTTTTTAAGGTAACAGCTACACGGCCTTAAAAGCAAATGCATTCGAATATTGATATCAATATGCGATCGACTGATTTTATATCATTTAATCAGAAATCACATAGCAGAGAATATATACAAAATTTACAAAATTGCTTAGATACTCTTGGTAGATTATTTTCGAAATTAGGTTTCAGTATTTCGGTTAATAGATGTGTAATATGTTTTACCAATAAATAAAATATTAGAAAATCTTTTTGGTAGTGTGTATGACGTCGCGTCAAGGGACGTGCGTTCGAATCTACCTACAATGAGCTTGAGCTTGAGCTTTCGGTGAAGGAAAACATCGTGAGGAAACCATAGCATGGTGGTAGGAATTTTTCTAATGACCGCCTGGCTAGCTACCACCCTCAAGATGAAATGCTGACACCAAATACCAATAGGTAAGTAGCGTCAATTGAGAGCCAGTTTCTCCACAGGCTTAGCGTGCAGCTTGGGCTGTATCGTCACTTAAGATCAGGTAAGATTATGGTCATAATGGTAAACGTTAAATATATAAAAAAATGAATAGAAAATTAACTCCTTCCCATTACCTGTAGTTGATCACAATAAGTATTCGTAGGTGTAGTGTTATCGAGGACTTGAGGAAACTCATTAGTGTATTCAAAACTAGATCAGAAAGATCTTGAAATATATTTCAAGTTTTAGTTTATTCTGGTTGTGGTGTTGACCCACAACTTTTAAGGAAGATATATGTTACTTTAAATTTTTTATACTTAAGGTTTAGCGTTATGGCGATAATCTTAAATGACGATACGGCTCAAGTTGGTAGAGGAACTGGCTCTCAAGTGCAGCTGTCGGAACACACCTATTTGGTATTTGGCGGCAAGGTTTAATACTTGAGGGTGGTTGCTACCCATGCGGGCTTTAGAAAAACCCCTACCATCATGCTACGGTTTCCTCACGATGTTTTCCTTCACCGGAAGCTCAAGCTCATTGTAGGTGCTTGATTCGAACTCACGTCCCTTGACGCGAAGTCGTACACACTACCACGGAGCTATCATCGCTCCATACATTTACAATTTATCTATAATATACAATTTTTAAAACACTCTTTTTTACTAACAAAAAAGTGATTTTGTCATCGTTAAAAAAACATTTTCTGTATCATCTGATATAATTTTGGGTTACATTTGCATAAGGAGATTAGGACGCCGTATAGAGTTTTACATTAGGTTAGCGCAAATTTTAAAGTTTCTACTTTTGCAGTTAACTGACCCTCGAATACGTGCAGACACATTGTGGAATTTTTCCAATGTGAAACCAATGTTCAGTCAAAAAACTTCAACATTATTCATAGGAATTATTTCGATGTACCCTCGACTATTGCAGATAACAGTTTTAAAAACGCAAGTATATAGCAGTCTGTGCTTTTGCAAAAGAAGGTTCTATGCCTTGTTCAAAATGTTATCTTTTGGTGAACGGGTATCATTATTGTTCAGGCAACACCGTAATCTGTGTCCCTGTTGTTTCTGTTAATGACGTTTAAATTAATTAATTAACGTGTAACTTGATTAAAATCGATATCGGGTAGAGGAATTAATTGTAGCATGTGGTATTATAAAAATGTTAAAAAACCATGTCACGTTGTTTGTCCGCGATGAACCCAAAATAGTAAACCGATTTCAATGAAATTTTTCACACTGTGTTGCAATTGTTCCAGGAGATAGGAGAGTTAAGTTAAAAGATTTAAATATCAAACATTTTGAAACGCTAGGTATTGGCAGGATACCAGATTTTTTTTCAAGGTTCTGCTTTATGGCTATAATCTCACCTGATCTAATAATTATAATGTATATATAGAAAGCATGAGAAAAACACATTACCGTGTAATATGTATATGTGCAGCTGTGGGCATAGCTAATGTATATTATATAGCAGCTGGCCTAGCAGATGTTGTTTTGATGTTTGCAGTGATCAATAATACGACCACAGAACCACCATACCGTTCAGCAATAACATGAAAACAGTAGTAATGAAAAAAAAAACAAAATATATATATATATATATTTATATATATGCATTTTTATTATACATATATATACATGTTATGGTCGACAAACAATGTCAGAGTTTATCGTTTTGTTTCCTATCCTGTTGGAATCTTATATTTTTTAGGTACGAAACGTATTCTCTACGTTAAAATCGCATACATATGACCGTGTCAAATTATAGCAAAAACTGTTCTGTAGTTTTAGAGTGATGCTAAAATAAAGTGACACGCGGATATAACTAAAACAAAACATTTTTGGCCTCTATAGTGATGACAAAGTACAGTCCGATGATATTTAAAAGAGTATATTTAATGAACAGATTTGGGGTAACGCGGTGATTGCATGCACGAACCCGCGTACCGTGGGGTTTAGCGGGTATTCCCGGCTGTTAACGGGCTGGGAGGAAATGCATAAACACGTAAAACGAAATTGAGTGTTATCAGATGTATAAAATCATTTTAAAATGCATGAGCTAGTTATATTTATTTATATTTCAGGAACTTTTGACTTTCTTGCCTTTAATTATTACACGAGTCGACTCGTCAGCCGGGCTGCACCTGGAGAGATTAATGGTGAAAATATTTTTAGTGGAATACCTATACTGGATGCATACTTGGAACCATTTCCAAATGATTCATATAGCGCCTCAGAGATATTTACAGTGAGTAATTGTAGTCGATGTAATAAATTGTTTCGTAGAAGATCCATACAGAGAACTGACGTTTATTGGAGGTCAATTACGTGAGTGAACCTAACGGCTAATCGAGACGGTCAAGGGTCTTAAGATAGGTCTCTCTACATTTTCTCATTAGAAGGATGGTCAATTCTGCCTACTGCAATACAACATTGTATATGTTCTTGTTAACACACTTATTTTAAAATGAGTACTAGGGTTCCCGCAAAAAAACCGACTATTTTTTTTTCAGCCTCTAGTGAAAAAATGTTAGTTTTTGATGTTTTAAGAGCCCTCTCCAAAGAACAACTAAAAAAAAAAATTTTAAGAGGTCGCTCCAAATTTTTTTTAATTTCAAATATCGTCAAAAATCGATTTTTTTTATTTGTATCTATTATTGTAATAAATAAAAGAAAAAAAATGTATGGAATTTAAATTTAAATATTAAACGGTCGCTCGAAAAAATCTAAAGTAATGAACTAATAATTAAAAAAAAAATTGTGCGACCTTTCAAAACTTAAATTTTGAACTGAAACTTTCAGAAACTTATTGTTTTTTGGTCTATAAAATTTTACAGTAACGAGAAAAAAAATTAAAAAAAAAATCTATTTTTGACGATTTTTGAAATTTAAAAAAATTTGGAGCGACCTCTTAAAATTTTTTTTTAGTTGTTCTTTGGAGAGGGCTCTTAAAACATCAAAAACTAACATTTTTTCACTCGAGACTAAAAAAAAAAGTCGGTTATTTTGCGCCACCCTAATGAGTCCCGGTACATTTTGTCCAATCATTACTATCATGCATGAAGATAACATCCTCAATTTAACGTTGCAACTATGTGGTCATCGTAATTTTGACACCGATTCCATTAACTCACATATATTTTAAGTTATTTTGGAAATAAAAATTATACATTTTCAAATCAAATGTGCACCGAGGCTGCCGTTGCTTCACACAGAATTTTCTTTAGTTTACTTTTAGACTTCTTAGGTCTTGTTATTTTCCTTTACGTATCTATTAAAATATATTATATATGTGATTGACTAAAAAAAATTTTTTTTGATAAAAAAAATCTTGGTAGAATTTGCATGTAGCTGACGCGTCCGACTATCGATTCGTCCAAAGATGTGTGCCAATAATATAGATTGGTGATGTCTAAGAAAGTATAGGGCTAGATTAACTGTTGAGGATTTCTACCAAAAGTTGAGACTGGTAAATGAGGGAGGAACGGATGGTCATGTCCAAGGATTTAGTGATATTCAAAGGTTTTCTTCAGTCGAGTCGTCATTCGCGTATTGACCATAATCTCAGCTGATCTTAAGTGACGATACGGCCCGAATTGGTAGACACGCTAAACCCGTGGAGGAACTGGCTCTCAAGTGCAACTGCCGGAACACACCTACCGGTATTTGGCGGCAGGTTTTCAACTTGAGGGTGGTAGCTAGTCAGGCGGGCGTTAGTAAAAGCCCTACCACCATGCTATGGTTCCCTCACGATGTTTTCCTCCGCCGAAAGCTCAAGCTCATTGTAGGTGGTAGGATTCGAACTCACGTCCCTCGACGCAAAGTCGTACACACTACCACTGAGCTATCATCGCTTCAAAAAGTGGTGATGAGTTCTAAACGAATCCGTTTCAAGCGGATTTTTTAACCGGGTAAAATACAGTTTCATACTTTGGAGTGTCATTAGCTAACGTTAAGCGTTTTTTGTAGATTCATCCAACGGGTTTAAGAAAGATATTAAACTGGTTAAAGGCATCATACGGTGATTATGAGATGTTAATTACTGAGAACGGTTATCCTACTGCTGGACATGTAATAAACGATCAGAACAGAATTGACTTTATCAGAGAACATCTAATACAGGTGATCATAATACTTATTTTATTGACACTTTTAGAATAGACATTATAATTTAAAAAAAAACACTGCTGATTGATGTGATTTTCTATTACTGATAAATATTGTTTCACTTTTCTCTCCTTTTCATATGTATCGAAAATTCTAGTAACAATTTTCAGGTGATCATAATACTTACTTTATTGATACTTTTAGAATAGATATTATAATTTAAAAAAAACACTGGCGATTGATGTAATTTTCTATTATTGATAAATATTATTTCACTATTCTCTCGTTTTCATATGGATCGGAAATTCTAGTAACTATTCTGTATACACAAACGAGATTGGATGCGGAAATCCAGTTTAAAATGTAAATAAATAGTAATGGACATAGTGTTTGTATTTATGGTAACTGAAATGATCTTGATTTTAAACATTATTTCCTTGAAGTCCATCATATCGACGATGACATTGTAAAGTTTTAACCTTATGTAAATCACCGAACGCGTATAAAGAAGCTTTTACTATAAAAATCATTTCAGGTATTACTTGCGATACACAGGGACGGTGTAAATGTATCGGGGTACATTTATTGGGCACTAATGGATAACTTTGAATGGAATTCAGGATATACGTGAGTAACAAGATTTTATTAAATATATAAACAAACTCAAAAAGCCTTTTATAGTGGATGTTACAACTAATTATACACAAACACAGAGGCCTCCATTTTTTTCCTATGCTACTACATTTTAATTTCTTTATAGGTTTTATTCATTTTGACACACTCTCAAATGACGTCACGATATTTTCCTTCAGAGATAGCTTTCGCCCATTACAATTAATCGAGCGCTACCACAAAGTCATAATTAAATCAAGGCTTACTGTCAAATACAAAGCAATAACTTTACCATGCTACGATAAAAAGGGAAAGCCTACAAATCATAGGTTATGTGTGTAGATGTAGATGTGTGTAGAAAGTGACGATAGCTCAGTGGTAGTATGTACGACTTCGCGTCAAGGGACGTGAATTCGAATCCAAGCACCTACAATGAGCTTGAACTTTCGGTGAAGGAAGACATCGTGAGGTAACCATAGCATGGTGGTAGGGCATTTTCTAATGCCCGCCTGGGTAGTTACCACCCTCTAGTTGTAAACCTGCCGCCATATACCAATAGGGGTGTTCCGGCAGCTGCACTTGAGAGCCAGTCCCTCCACAGGTTTAGCGTGTCTACCAACTTGGGCCATATCATCACTTAAGATCAGATGAGATTATGGTCATAACGCTAAACCTTAAGTATAAAAAAATAAAATAAAAGAATATGTTTGATTTCGTTTTCAGAATCAAATTCGGACTATACGACGTTAATTTCAATGATACGCTCCGTCGACGTACTCCGAAGGAATCTGCCAATTACTTCGCCAATGTTATAGAAACTCATTCTCTTGATTACTTAGAATGCTTAATGTATTCATAACATTGTGTATGCATTTCAACTGATGACTATAATAAAAATTATAATATTAAAGATTTTGCCTAATTTTTTTATATATTCTCTGAATCGCACCACTGACCTTATTCTGTCCTTTTCGGTAGTCTGTCAATTTACCATCTATGGTAACCATCTGTCAAAGTTGGAGATACTGTCAATCTACCATCTATGGTAACCATCTGTCACAGTCGGAGATAGTTTCAATCTACCATCTATGGTAACCATCTGTCACAGTCAAAGATAGTGTCAATCTATCATCTATGGTAACCATCTGTCACAGTCGGAGATAGTGTCAATCTACCATCTATGGTAACCATCTGTCACAGTCGGAGATAGTGTCAATCTGCCATCTATGGTAACCATCTGTCACAGTCGGAGATAGTGTCAATCTACCATCTATTGTAAGCATCTGTCACAGTCGGAGATAGTGTCAATCTACCATCTATTGTAACCATCTGTCACAGTCGGAGATAGTGTCAATCTACCATCTATGGTAATCATCTGTCACAGTCAAAGATAGTGTCAATCTACCATCTATGGTAACCATCTGTCACAATCGGAGATAGTGTCAATCTACCATCTACGGTAACCATCTGTCACAGTCGGAGATAGCATCACTTACGAGGTTAAAATATTCTACGTCTCAAGTTGGACCAAGTACTACGCATTTACAAATTTTTTTTGGAAACAGTTGGGCAGTATTCAAGATTAGCGTGGTAAAACGTCGTAGCACGCGATTTTATATATAAAGATTTCATAATACCGGTACTCACTACAGATAGACCACAACGACTCATAATAACCCTTGTTCGGTAGTCTGTCAATCTACCATCTATGGTAACCATCTGTCACAGTTGGAGATAGTGTCAGTCTACCATCTATGGTAGCCATCTGCCACAGTCGGAGATAGTGTCAATCTAACATCTACGGTAACTATCTGTCACAGTAGGAGATAGTGTCAATCTATCATCTATGGTAACCATCTGTCACAGTCGGAAATAGTGTCAATCTACCATCTATGGTAACCATCTGTCACAGTCGGAGATAGTGTTAATCTACCATCTATGGTAACCATCTGTCACAGTCGGAGATAGTGTCAATCTACCATCTATGGTAACCATCTGTCACAATCGGAGATAGTGTCAATCTACCATCTATTGTAACCATCTGTCACAGTTGGAGATAGTGTCAATCTACCATCTATGGTAGCCATCTGTCACAGTCGGAAATAGTGTCAATCTACCATCTATGGTAGCCGTCTGTCACAGTCGGAGATAGTGTCAATCTGTCATCTATGGTAACCATCTGTCACAGTCGGAGATAGTGTCAATCTACCATCTATGGTAACCATCTGTCACAGTCGGAGATAGTGTCAATCTACCATCTATGGTAACCATCTGTCACAGTCGGAGATAGTGTCAATCTACCATCTACGGTAACCATCTGTCACACTCGGAGATAGTGTCAATCTACCATCTATTGTAACCATCTGTCACAGTTGGAGATAGTGTCAATCTACCATCTATGGTAGCCATCTGTCACAGTCGGAAATAGTGTCAATCTACCATCTATGGTAGCCGTCTGTCACAGTCGGAGATAGTGTCAATCTACGATCTATGGTAACCATCTGTCACAGTCGGAGATAGTGTCAATCTACCATCTATGGTAACCATCTGTCACAGTCGGAGATAGTGTCAATCTACCATCTATGGTAACCATCTGTCACAGTCGGAGATAGTGTCAATCTACCATCTATGGTAACCATCTGTCACAGTCGGAGATAGTGTCAATCTACCATCTATGGTAACCATCTGTCACACTCGGAGATAGTGTCAATCTACCATCTATGGTAGCCGTCTGTCACAGTCGGAGATAGTGTCAATCTACGATCTATGGTAACCATCTTTCACAGTCGGAGATAGTGTCAATCTACCATCTATGGTAACCATCTGTCACAGTCGGAGATAGTGTCAATCTACCATCTATGGTAACCATTTGTCACAGTCGGAGATAGTGTCAATCTACCATCTATTGTAACCATCTGTCACAGTTGGAGATAGTGTCAATCTACCATCTATGGTAGCCATCTGTCACAGTCGGAAATAGTGTCAATCTACCATCTATGGTAGCCGTCTGTCACAGTCGGAGATAGTGTCAATCTGTCATCTATGGTAACCATCTGTCACAGTCGGAGATAGTGTCAATCTACCATCTATGGTAACCATCTGTCACAGTCGGAGATAGTGTCAATCTACCATCTATGGTAACCATCTGTCACAGTCGGAGATAGTGTCAATCTACCATCTATGGTAACCATCTGCCACAGTCGGAGATAGTGTCAATCTACCATCTATGGTAACCATCTGTCACACTCGGAGATAGTGTCAATCTACCATCTACGGTAACCATCTGTCACAGTCGGAGATAGTGTCAATCTACCATCTATGGTAACCATCTGTCACAGTCGGAGATAGTGTCAATCTACCATCTATGGTAACCATCTGTCACAGTCGGAGATAGTGTCAATCTACCATCTATGGTAACCATCTGTCACAGTCGAAGATAGTGTCAATCTACCATCTATGGTAACCATCTGTCACAGTCGGAGATAGTGTCAATCTACCATCTACGGTAACCATCTGTCACAGTCGGAGATAGTGTCAATCTACCATCTATGGTAACCATCTGTCACAGTCGGAGATAGTGTCAGTCTACCATCTATGGTAGCCATCTGCCACAGTCGGAGATAGCGTCAATCTACCATCTACGGTAACCATCTGTCACAGTCGGAGATAGCATCACTTACGAGTTTAAAATATTCTCCGTCTCAAGTTGGACCAACAACTACGCATCTACAAATTTTTGTTGACAACAGTTGGGCAGTATTCAAAATTAGCTTGGTGAAACGTCGTAGCACGCGATTTTTATATATAAAGATTTCATAATACCCCGGTACCCACTACAGATACACCACAACGACTCATAATAACCCTTGTTAAGAGCAAGATTTAGCACTACTTCTAATAGCATTTACAGTTCGAAGGAATATGAAAATTGCTTTCACGTTTCCTCGGGTGTAACCCTAAATTCGCTGACAGTGACTTTCTTAAGTTTTCGGTTGTTTAAAGACTTTTCCAAGGAATTGTAAAGATCCCAGTAGTTCGTACTATAGATTTATTTATATGTGTAAGCGGTGTGATGTGATAATATATACAATACACGATCTATTCACTACAAATCAATTTACTTATGCTTTTTAATTTCGGAAGGTATGGAATAAAAGTACGCTGTGTTCGTGAAGAATTTATGCAAACAAAAAACTATAAGATAGCGTCGGATCTTTTATAGTCCGTCTTAATTACACTGATTATTAATTAGCTGCCCGAGCGCGGATTATACAATGGGCGTGACTTAACCTATTGTTGTTGAATTAGGTGCATTTTTATTTTATCTGATGAAGGAGCGTTTAGACGGCCGAGCCTACTATCCTTTAACGGACAGTAGACTCGCTACAATACGTATACTATTCCGTGGCCTTGGTATTACTGTTAAACTATCGGACATACCTGGATCCGTTGACGAAAACCCTGTCTACGAAAGCCTAAGTTCGTTGATAAGATCTCACCTCACTCGATTGCGGTCTCGGTCTCTGTGATTTTTTTTTTTTTACTTTTTATTGGTTTATAGGTTAAGCGTTATGACCATAATGCCATCTGTTTTATTTTTTATCCTGGCTCAGAGTAATGTGTGTACTTCACTTGAAGGTAAGTGCCTGTACGGACCATTAACAGTAGCAAGTGACGTGAAGGCAAATGACCTCCGTCAGTCGCAACTGTCATGCCGGCCTGCTAAATACCTCTTTAAGCCTCCTTTAAAAGACCTAATACTATGGGAAGAAAAGTATACTCAGATCGGAAGACCTTTTCATAGCTCCACAGTGAGACAAGGTAAGACTCTCCGAACTTTTTGGTTCGTGTTGGGATGGAGTTTGTAGTAAAGCTGTGGCTCCGTAGTCCAGCTCGGGTGGATCTGTTGTGGAAAGGACAGGAGGGGATTAGGTGAAAGCACTTCAGAGCACTCACGAAGATATTGTCGATACAACACTCTATGTGAAACTACATCCTTACGCGGCTTAAGCGATGTTAGCTCGGTGGTAGCGCGTACGACTTTGCGTCAAGGGACGTGAGTTCGAATCCAACTACCTACAATGAGCTTGAGCTTTCGGTGAAGAAAAACATCGTGAGGAAACCGTAGCATGGTGGTAGGGCTTTTTACCACCCTTAAGTTGAAAATCTACCGCCAAAATACCAATAGGTGTGTTCCGGCAGTTGCACCTGCGAGCCAGTTCCTCAAAAGTGTAGCGTGTCTACCAACTTGGGCCGAATCGTCACTTAAGATCGAGTGAGATGACGGCCATAACGCTAAGCCTTAACTATAAAAAAAATATGACTGTATCATTACCTATACGGGTAATCTGTCGTCGCAACCTGTCCAGGGCATCTAGAAGGTACTTTGCAGGATCATCCCAAAGATATGTACATCAATCATATGAATTATCAATCTTGCCTTGGGCAAGTTTTAAGTAGTAGGCAAAGTCAGCAATCAATCGACATATATCAAGGGGTAACAAGTAGTGAATTTTACTATGCGGATCGTAGGACTGAGAATCACATCTGCCATGTGTACTATAGCATATAAAATCGGGAAAACAATTTTCTGGATATTTGTAATTCGAGAAAAATGTTAGGTTAATTCTGATATCATTGTCTCTTGGACCTCGGGCCATATTATATTATACGGTATATTGTCAGCTCTACTAGCCTATAGTTACACCACTGGTGTTATTATAAAGTAAGATCAATGTTTTATAATATAAATAAAATCTTCTATTAATTAGAGTTAATGGTTATTTAATTTACTATCCTTGTATATCAAATTAAAATGCTTGATTTTTTAGAAGACAGTGCACGACTTCGGCATTTGAATTACGCACGCAATTAAATACACACACACACACACCCTGTTTTCTATGTTACTATCAATTGGTATAGTTTTATTATGTTTTATTTTTTTATATTTTTTCTTTTTCGTTTTTATTTATTTTTGAATTTAGTCCCAGCACTTTCTGCTTTTTATACATTATTTCATTCAAATAGAATTTATAAAAGTGTAAAATTCCTTACTATATACATATATCCGACGTTATATTTACGTTTGGGTTAACTATGATATTAAGTCAACTAGGCATACAAATGTATTAAAATCATTTTTGGCACTTGTAATATTTTTAAGTTTCCTTTTTCTTGTATATAATCATGTAATGCTATTGATTTCTATGAATATATATATTTTTTAATATGGAAGTGACAGACATTGTCACTAGAACTCAGTGCATAGGAATATCTAACATATTAGACGAGTTGTTTTACTCAGTAGGATGACAATATCAAACAGAACCTACTTTGTTTCTGACCTTTTAGTGGCTTTCCCGTGGTCGGGTTACTGTTTTTTAAACTTTTTTTTTACGTGTAATTTGAGACGATGATCGCGCATTCTATGAAATAACGTCTGTGATACTTTTTATTCTACAAAACCAAAGGGTTCTTTCTTCCGATGTAAGATTTAAAAGTAATATTTTTGTCATCTACTTCTAATATAATTTTCTCTTGTCAATAGCTAATAATTAACAACCTAAGCTTTTTCATCTTTTTGTGAAAAAGTTGAGTAGTAATATAGCTATCAAACACAATCTTATTTAATTAGGTACAATCAAATCAAATTACTTTATTCAGTTTAGGCCCTGAGAAAGCGCTTATGAACGTCGAAAATACCAACGGTTCGGCAAATAACCTAGTCATCGATAAGAACCGGCAAGAAAGTTGTGTATTATCTTTGCAGGGACATATTTAACGAATAAAAATGTAGTAACCAAATCAAATCAAAAATCTTTATTCAAGTTAGGCCCTAAGAGCCTTCTTATGACCATCAAAATTACTATCGGTTCGGAAAGTAACGCAGTCATTTATAAGAACCGGCAAGAAACTCGATCGGCATCTTTTTTTTTTAGAGTAATTCTTATCGTTATATACAATAATTTAATGTGTTACAGTAATTTAGCAAATGTATACAGAGGGATGTTCATTTTAGATATCGCTGTCGTTCACACATTAATCCACTCTGTACTAGTCCTTTAACATCAAAACCCGCTTGACATGGTACTTTGAAGCTTTCTTATAGAACCTAACACTATTACTAATCTTACTCAATCTAAAATATGAGATCACCGATTTGTCACGATTTTCTAGTATAAATACTAGAAACTTATATGACTTAAAAGTGAAGACGGTCTTTTAAGCAATTCACCTTCCCCATGTCTTTGCGGAACTACATTCAACTTTCAAGAATATAACATTTCCTGTTCAACTTGTGGTCTTGGTATTATTATGCTAAGTGTAACTATTGTTACATAGAATAATCGATGTTAGCACACGTCGCATTTAACCACAGACTTTTATCAATATTCGATCATTATTAGTAATTCGTTATAATACGTATCACGGTGTTGCCGTGTATTTTTTTTATTATAGTTATGGTTTACAGTTATAACTATAATCTCACCTGATCTAAAGTGATGATACGGCCCAAGTTGGTGGACATGCTATACCTGAGGAACTGGCTTTAAAGAGCATCTGTCGGTACACATCTATTGGTATTTGGCAGCAGATTTTCAACTTGCGGGTGGTTACTAAACAAACAAAAACAAACCAAAATTTTAGACAAACCCCTACCACCATGCTATGGTTTCTTAAGATGTTTTTCTTCACCGAAAGCTCAAGCTCATTGTAGCTAAATTTATACTCACATCTCTCTATCTATGGTATCTGTGATAACGTTCAATTTGGGAAACTTTAATATCTTAACAAGCTGGTTAATTTTATTTTATTACGGGTCATTCATTATGAATACACTTAATAATCTAAATTCCACAGGTGCAGTCAAGTGTTTTTTTTTTTTGTTGTAATTACAGCGCTCTGTAACATTTTTTTGGGTTTGTTTCCATTGATTCTACTTGACTTTTACAGGTACTGTTTTGGTATTAAGTAGTTATAAATTTGAAATTTCAATTCAGTAACTTTTACTTTGAGTTTCGTCGATTTTGCCATTTCAGCATTAGCATTAGAATTTGTCAAGATGTATGCTAAATAATTTCCTGATTTTGAAGACTGAAAAGTAGACATCGGTGATCAGGCCCATGATCCACTATTTTCTTAACTAAGGTCAAACCCGTGCCTCGTCGATGGCCTCGTCATCTGGAGAAGTCGTTTAATAAAAGATCTTCCATCTTTGCTGCCACCCGACGTAATATAAATTCCGCGGCACGTGCTCTGTGTGAGTTGACATTGGGATCAATTGCTGCGCATAACTTTTTTCCTCCTAAAGGAAGGTTTGCCTGCCTGTGGGGACCGCTTCTATATCTGGGAGGACTTTCGGTACGGTCTGCCCTATGCCAGGGCTATCTATCCATGTGTGCTGCGCCGTATTGCGTTTGTCTAGAGTGGAGATTCGCAGTGGATGGGTTATCTTCTTAAGTCATTTGTTCCAAAATACCAGTTGTTACCTGGACTTTGAGATACTAAAGGGCCTTCTTTTTTATCTTGCTCTTCTGTCTGGTGGGATCATTGCAGAAATTCATCATTTTAGTTTACTACGCTCTGGCAACTGGGTTTTTTTTTTGGATGATTAATCATTATAAATTTGAATCCAACCTTGGTTACCCCAAAACGCACCTTTGTATAATCTGACGGAGTTTAGCTGGCAATACAACAAATTAAAATAAATAATAATACTTGGAATAATTTTTGTTTAGCCTTTAATTTATAATCAGGTCAAAAATAGAGAATTTCATCTCATTCGTTTCTATAAAATATTAGGTTATATTATTTTTATCATAGACATATACACTTATTGAAAATCAATGACGTAGGAATATTTTCCTATATCAATACCTCGTAGTGATCAACCGATTTCAACACACAGTTGTAGAATATTTTGACGTGATAAGTGAAGCTATTTCCGAACGCGACTATAAATAGTGATTATAAATGGTAGATCGTATTTACTACAGAAAACGGAATAATAAGGTCAGTTGGGTAATTGAGCGAAATGATAAAAAGAATTGTTAAAATATTCACATGGTTATTATTTTTATAAAATGAAATTCATATAATTATATTGTTATCAATTTTGTTATTCTAAATCATCAAGAGAGTGAGTTTTGATTACATTGGCGTAGTAATTAGCAGATTCCCTCGGAGTGCGTTGACGGAGAGTATCATTGAAATTAACTTCGTAAAGTCCAAATCTGACTCTGAAAACGAAAGTAAACATAATCATGTATCTCTGCATATAACCTGAGATTTATAGTTTTTCCCTTTTTACTGTGTCATGGTAAAGTGGTTGTTTTGTACTTGATGGTAAGTTCTGATGCAATGTTGGCTCATTGGTAGCATTCAAGTCTTTGCATTGAGCTCGAGTTTTCAGTGAAGGCAAACATCGTGTTGCAACCATAACAGGGAGATTCCCGTCTTATATTTCCTCATACCAGCCCAACTAGTAGCTACCACTCTCATTTTTGAAAATCTGCAGTCAAATATCTGTTGATGTTTTCTAGCAGTTACACGTTTGAGCCAGTTCCCTTGCTAGATTAAACCTGTCCATCGTGGGTCACATCGTCCCTTAATATCATATGAGAGTGTGGCCAAATGCTACAACATATAAAGAATTTGAAAAATAGTTATATTAAAAAAAGGCCTCCGAAATACAAGCAATTGATTTGGAGTAATTGCTGTCGTTTCTGCAGTTAGATATACATTGGCTGCAATATCCATTGTAACGTCATTTGAGAGTGTGTCCAAATGAATAAAATCTATAAAGAAATTAAAATATAGTAGCATCCGAAAAACACGGAGGCCTCTGTGTTTGGGTATAATTAGTTGTAACATCCACTATAAAAGGCTTTTTGTGTTTGTTTATATATTTAAAAAAATCTTGTTACTCACGTATATCCTGAATTCCATTCGAAGTTATCCATTAATGACCAATAAGTGTACCCCGTTACATTTACACCGTCCTCGTGGGTCGCAAGCAATACCTAAAACGTTTTGTCAAGTGAAAACCTCTTTACGCATATTCGGTGATTTTCAAACGGGTAAAATTTACATAATCATCACAATACTTACATCATTATCACTATACTGACGTCACATGATAGAACGCAAAGGAAATAATGTTTCAAATTAAGTTAATTGACGTTCATATAAACAGAAGCACTGTGTCTGTTGATACTGATCAAAATTTGTACTGGGCTAACACAGCTAATTCTGTGTTTTGATTAATATAATTATAACTATCAAAATTATAACTATTAGTAATATTTTATTTACGAAATGAATTTCGCCCCCAGTATTTTTTTCTATAAGAAGAGATACTAAAACTGTCAAGCAAGTAATCATTATAATCACCTGAGTTAGATGTTCGTTGATGAAGTCAATTCTCTTCTGATCGTTCATAACAAGCCCACTAGTAGAATAACCGTTCTCAGTGATCACCATCTCATAGTCACCGTATGATTTCTTTAACCAGTTTAACAAACTTCTTAAACCCGTTGGATGGATCTAGAAACAAAGGTTGATGATATTTATAATAATACTCCGATATATAAAACTGTTTTCGAGCAAAATATCCACCTAGAATACATTCGTATGTACACATTCGTTACTTGTTTAAAATTTAGCTAAATTACTTTATAGTGACTCTAGCCTAAGCGGCTTAACATGGCTGGCGAAAACTAGTAACTTTCACTTTATTTTCCAGTCATCTTTTGGGAGTGATCATCGATAGTTAATCCAGTCTTAAACTTTTTTAGGCATCATCAAAATCTTTTTTGTTTGTAGACCACTATTCCATAGATGGACAATAATGTTGCATGCGTCAGCCACGTGGACAAGTGTTTAAATTTCCAAGAATTTTCTTTTTATTCTAAATTTTGTAAAGGTCACAAAGTAAAACAACAATGTCAAAAGGATTTAAAAAAATTAAGGAAAATGCAAAGATTATGTTAAATGTTTATGTGTTGTAACGAAAGCTACGCTGCACGTTTGATTTGCAAATATACAATTTTAATTTACTTAACCAAGTTATTCTTAACACACGCGAGTTAATTAGACTCACTGTAACAATTACGACGACTATATAGTTGCAACTTCAACGAAACAAAATTGTCTTCATGCATGATGGCAATGTTTGGGAAAAATTTATCAGCAAGCACCTACATCAGTAGTGCATTAACTGTAATTGAGAGTATCGTCACATAACATCTGGTGAGGTTCTAACGAAACGGTAAACCTATAAAAAAACAAATGCCTAGTACTGTTTGAGCAATTGCATTATTCGTCCAATACTCACACTCAACAGCTCTGAGACGCCGTATGTATCATTTGGAAACGGTTCCACCACCGTATCCAGTAAAGCTATTTCAGTGAAAATATTTGTTTCATTAACCTCTCCCGGTGCAGCTCGGCGGACGAGCCGACTCGTGTAATAATTAAAAGCAAGGAAGTCAAAAGTTCCTGAAAAAGTAATAAATATAGCTTACACGTTTGATGAAATTATAACTAAGCCAAACCAGTTTGGTAATTTTTTTTATTAGCGTGCTTTGTTATCGATATAGAAGCAAAAACTTATTTATATCTGTCCCTTTATAAGTTGGTCATTCTGAAGGTGCAGGACAGATTCTGCAGAAATTTAACGCGATCATACATAATATTGAGAGTACTTAAAAATATAAGATTCCTACAGGATATGGAACAAACCGCTAAGTCTTCATATCGTTCGATTGACTACCATGAAAACTGGCACGCATATGTACTTTTACGTGTAGATAGTTTTCATGATATCGCTTAGCGGTGTAGATGGGGTTATGGCGTCGTAATTGAGCATTGAAAAGAACAGATTGTCTACCAGGCAAGTTAGTATCGACTAGGAAAATTGTGCAAGTTGTCCCTGATCTCTGGTAACACGGAAATTGAAGTCTCACTGTGGTGCCTTTTAGTGGGTAGCGCTGGATGATTAGTACTTGTTGAGCCACCACATGGCCCTCTCGCATTTGAACTGAGCCCGGGCAGTGCGTTTACGCTTTGTAACGAGGAAGTTGGTCAAAACTGGGATTTTAAACACTACGTTAATAAAAAAAGCCAAGCTGGTATATTATAATATAAGCTAGCAATACCCACAGCTCCCCGTGCGCTTATTGCGTAGTCATTTGTTTTCCTCATATATATATTTTTTAATTTTTGTAAATAGAGATTAACGAATAGTATTAGTTTAGTATTTATGGGTGTTACCGTTTTATTCTTTCGGCGTTTAAGTATATAGTTTATTCAGTTGATTATATACCTTTCACCAATTGCTTTTCGTAATTGGTAAATTTTGGGAGCCTTGAACGCTCGTATCCCTCCTTTAAGCTTATATTTTCTATTGCCTTTTCGATATTAGCAGGCCGACCACCTTCTTTGGAATAGATGGGATGACAGTAGAGACCGGCCTGTTAAAGAGAATAAAATACGTGATATACACACAATAATTTATATCTAATACGTCATCACTTTCAGTATTCTCGGTCATTCTGGTACTATTGCGGCCGCTGCCTCGAGGCTGAGTGCCTTCAGCATTCGCCCCAAAAAGTTCGGTGAAGCTGTCAAAGTCCTTACGGCTAACAGCGTATGTCAGGTCGAAATAAAAAACTTTCAGTACTCGCGTTTAAGTTTTTTGAGTTAAGTATGTAATTTAAAAGGTCTTTAATGTTTCCTCAAAAGTAACTTGGGAAGTTTTTAGAATTGAATACTTATTTAGGCGTGGTTTGCGTCTATTCATTCACAGGAATTCAAATTAAAAATCTTTATTCAATTTACGCCCTTATGATATATTCATTCTTTGTGACATGGTGCTTGAATTTACTGTCCGGAAAATTCGTAAAGTATTTACTCTGGTTTTTTTTTTGTAACACGTAACGACTATTACCCAAAAAGCCGTTAGTGGTCTCAATGAAGTTAATTCATTAAGCTCAGGTCGATGGCCATCTTTTGTTGCAATCTTTGTGTTGCAACTAATTTTCGAATGAGGGAACTATTTATAAATGTAGGCCACGACAGTGGTATCTGACTAAATTGGGCTCATAATATACATAGTAATAAGCCAATCTAAATGACTTCGCTACAGTTTCTAGCATTTTGGAATTAGACCTTGTATATCCAATTGCCGAGAGCCTTCCCTGCCCATCACTACAATGACCAACGAAAAATTATATATCACACTAATTTTCCATTGTTTTTCTTATTGTACTGTTTTCCACGAAGCATACCACCGTTACATTATCGTACAGCGGTAATCTTAAAGCTATATTCTCTCATAAAGATCTTCATTTATAGTAAATTAATATTAAATAATTTATTTACCGTATATTCCAAAACCAGTTGTGTTAGTTCTTCATCTTCTTCAGTCTTCGGCTCGTACCACACTAGGTGATTAGCTATTGACACTTTTCCTGTAGATATAAAAGGTAATATTTCTTTACCAAAATTTATGAGAACTCAATTCAAGTTCTTAGAAATTAGAAACGTTCCCGATACCCACGAGTGATTGTATAATTATCTCTCATAATAATTGGAGGTTCATTTGACTGCAAATCTAGCACCTTAAATACTTGTCATCAGCTTGACCTCAAATTGCATACGACATCCTAATCTCCTTTTAATATACGCCATATCGATATCAAATGATGCAGAATATCTTTTTTTTGTTCAATGATAAATTGGGTATTTTTTCAATAAAACTAGTAAAGATAAATTAATGAATTGTAAACGATGAAAATCACATAACTTTTCGCTGTTCTATTTATTTATGGTGTGACCAAATGTTACTTATTATCTTTATTTTGATTTTAAGTTTATTGAAACCATTACTGTTTAACTTTAATACTAATTTGATAGCCATTGGTGGCAGTAGCTTGACGTCAATTTGTGGTACATCTTTGCATCAACCTACTACGAAATGGTTATTGTGGGTGCGAGATTTATCTTACAGGTGTATCGTTTTCTCTTTATATATTCCTTTAAGTTTTAACAGGGATTATTAAACTAGCACATTTAGGGAGGCAATGTGTATTGAAGTAAGGATATGATAAAACTAAATGCTAAATTTTATTCTCAAATAACGGTATCGAAATATGTAATAGTTTTTCATCTTAAAACGATAAATCAAACAAAAGGTAGAATATAACACTAATTTAATTCGTTACTCACCATGGTAAAGAGGTTTGAAATATGAATCATATATCCTCCAAGCTTTGGCATGGGCGAGCAGTATATTTTTGTTACATAAAAACGAAGCGACAACTGTCTCCTTAATTCCAGGCGCTATTATTCCTGTATTGTAGGCTACGTCACACATAACTATAGGTTCGTTGATGGTTATCCATAATTTTACTCGGTCTGCGTATAGTTTGAATACTTGTAGTGCATAGTCTGCAAACCAGTCCGATATCTCGGGGTTTGTCCAGCCTCCTAAGAGCGAAAGAATTAAATACATAAACCATTATTATATATTTAACAGTGATGTCTCCAAATTGCGAATTGGATAGTTAATAGATATATCTCATGTATTTTTTATATTATTTTTATGAAGAGTTGTAAAAAATCAAAGTCGAACCCATTTAAGTACCCTTATATGATAAGTTGGTGGAATGTCACATTTCTGTCACTGAATTTTCAGAATATTTCAGGGAAATGTGGTGTATTTATGATGTATTCAGTACATATAAGAGAATAGGTTGATCTATACATTGTTGTGGATCAGTTAGCTACCAACGATAATTTCTGGTGGATCATTAAAAACAATTTACATCGATATTTAAAGCAAACTTATCGTGTCTTGTATTTAATGACAAAGCATCCATTATTAATTGAATCTATAGATTTTTGGTAAAACTATGTCCGATGTGTGTAATGTTCAATTTATAAAACCTACAGTTTACAAATAGTTCCAATCTACAAAGTTCTTGCTAGTGCTACCCACTCATTACAAATTTGCTAATTTCTTTCCCAACATAGCACCAACTCAGGACGTATTTTATGTTCACAATAGGTTTGATGCAAGAAACTCAAACAAAATCGTGAAAACCTGGTAGTTTATTCGTATTATAGAATTAAGCTTTACCCAGTTCCTGCAATGATTGAGGTAAATCCCAGTGATACAATGTCACCATAGGTTCTACTCCAACTTCAAGCAATCCGTCGATTAAGTTATTGTAGTATCTCTTGCCGTCTTCACTAATGTAGTTGGAGAAACCATTTGGTAACAGTCTGGCCCAGTCGATTGAAAATCTAAGAAATGAACATAATATATATTTTTATAATTTATATTTTTAGGTATATGTAGCCAGCCATATATATAACTATAGTTTTCTAGGCGAAAATAAAATACTATAAAGAAATGAATGGTCCAACAACCTAACCAAAAATGTTAGGTAGATTTATGAATGTGTCTAATTGAATGTTTGGATATACCTACCTGGTTATTGCCAATAGTATTGTAATGAGATTAATAGATCGATCGCTTGACCAACCGTAAGAACTTGGTGTGGCATATATAAATTAATAGCAATGTTTAAAAAAAGCGGCACATAATACTTAAGTTTCTTTTTTAATTATCACCAATTGTCTGAGTAGTTGCGCTATATTATGGCCGTAAATAAAACCTTTATTCAGTTTATAATACAATTGTTACAATATTGGTGTAAAATATTTCGAACTTGATTATTAATAAGGTTGTAACAGGGACTAATATATGTCTCTCTTAGTTGTTAATAAATTACTTACCTATAATAGTCCAAACCTAATTCAGCTGCCATTTCAACATCTCTTCTCCACAATTCGTAAGAGTTGCAGGCGACATCCCCTGTACTGCTATCTTCAATAGCCGATGGGTTGTTGTGTATGAAGTGATCCCAAATATTTGGGGTCTTATCTGTTATAAAGTACATCTTATAGATAATGATTAGTGTTTCAAGTTAATCACAAGTGCGAGTCCCTAATGCTATGGCAATTTGATGTGTCTTTATGGTCCGTTTTAAATCAAAACTTGCCGATTTTGTTATGTGTTTTTAACAGTGAGTTTTTAACAGGAACAGTGCACTTTGAAGCGATGATAGCTCAGTCAAGGGACGTGAGTTCGAATCCTTCTACAATGAGCTTGAGCTTTCGGTGAAGGAAAACATCGTGAGCAAACCATAGCATAGTGGTAAAGTTTTTTCTAATGCCCGCCTGGCTAGTTACCACTCTCAAGTTAAAAATCTGCCGCCAAATATCAATAGGTCCGTTACGGAAGCTGCTCTTGAGAGCCAGTCCCTCCTCAGGTTTATTGTGTCTACCAACTTAGGCCGTATCGTCACTTAAGATCAAGTGAGTTGTGGGCATAACGCTAAACCTTAACTATAAAAAAAGACGTAGTAATTTTGATTA
Source organism: Actias luna (assembly GCA_039707435.1). Taxonomy (NCBI): domain Eukaryota; kingdom Metazoa; phylum Arthropoda; class Insecta; order Lepidoptera; family Saturniidae; genus Actias; species Actias luna. The sequence goes on from JAZHAC010000032.1 coordinate 11,586,581, forward strand.
ATAATTACCATAGGGAGCCCAATTTGTAAATAAACTGGACAGGGTTTCAGTGTAAACTATAGGTATTCTAATTTAACTTTCTTGCTTCAAAAATATTGCTTGCAAATCATCAGGTTTCAGGAAATAAGTACGTTCTACTCACCAGATACATTCCAAGCACCTTCAATTTGATACGCTGACGTGCCGGCTCCAAACTTGAGACCTGGTGGGAAGTTCAAGTTTTTGGAAGACAAGACTCCCCCTATTATGGCGCTAAAAACGAATTAATATGAAAAATATTATTTTACAAATTGTTATGTGTTACTCATCGTACAAATGGTAGAAAGTGAGAAAGAGAGATATTAGGAACACATGTAAGTTTGGAATGAATATTTTACATTCAAAAGATATTAAGGTTTTGAGACTTGTTATTGATTTAAAAAATGTAAAGGATTATATGACGTTATATTATTTGTGGCACAGTACCATAAAATAAAAGAGTGCAGCAAATTTGATTGATAGAAGATTGGCAGCAAGAGTTTTATTATTACAGCAGGCGAATAGATGTAATGAGTACTTTGTTGAGCCAGTGTTCTGTCAAGTTTCAACAAGTCGAAATGTTGGCTTGTACTGAGTTAACAAAAGATTGGAAAGTTTTACTATGCAACAAACTATATGCCAACAAAATGTAGAAAGTCTAGGCTAGCTTTTAGCTTATATTACTTATTATTACTTTCATGCAGTACTATTACTTTTGACTGTAGCAAGATTTTTATTTGCGAACTTAATTTCAACTTTAATAAAAATTAAATATATATTGTTAGCAATTGTCCTCCACGACGACACAACTACCCTCATCACTGCTTATAGCCACTACCTATAAAAGGGCAGCTAGACCGCCGATGCATTCTTCCCTTCCGGCAGCAGTCCACCTTCCGGCAGCAGTCCATGCCAAGGGCCAGCCACAACGGCACCCTTGTGCCCGCTGCCTCGGGGCTGAGTGCCCTCAGCATTCGCCCCAAAAAGTCCTGCCAAGCTGTAAAAGCCCCTCCGGCTAACAGCGTATGTCCAGTCGAAAAAAAAAAAAAAAAAAAAAACCGATGCATTCACTTAGTTCCGAGCGTTCGTCGCGTGCACATCAGTTGTGTTGCGTTAGCATTAGGCCGTAGAAAAGTCGTTTCTTTTTATTAAGAATTTCTGCTTCTGATTGATAAAATCAGACGTGGGATAAGTAACTTCTAGCCCACAGGACAGAGTAATTTTAGTAAATATGACTGGCGGATCCAGTCGTAGATCGCGACGTCGTTCTAGTAATAATAGGTCGCGGTATCAGTCACGCGTTTTGAGTCAGGGTCAGGTGAGGCCGAGCCCACATAAGGTCGAGGCCTTTGTAAATTCACCGGTTCCTGAGAACGTTCGGCAGAGTTGTGAAGGTTCTACCAAATGAAGAATATGAGCTTGAAACTGCATAGCGGCAGTTATGAAAAACTACACAAGCAGCGGCGCAGTATATGGTGCCTTGGCGTGGCGAGTGGTGCCCTGAGTTATGTGCAGCCTTCTTTGAGGGTATGTAAAAGCTTTTGTTATCGGAACTACAGGCTTATCTAGCCTTGGCGTTCACAATCTAAACTTCAGGCGTAAAGCCTTGGCGTTTATTATCTGAACTACAGGCGTAAAGCCTTGGCGTTCATTATCTGAACTACAGGCGTCAAGCCTTGGCGTTCATTATCTGAACTACAGGCATAAGGCCTTGGCGTTCCATTATCCGAACTTCGGGCATATTGCCCTGGCGTTCTGAACTACGGGCTTTAAGCCTTGGCGTTCATTATCTGAACTACAGGCGTAAGGCCTTGGCGTTCAATTATCCGAACTTCGGGCATATTGCCCTGGCGTTCGTTGAACTACAGACCTAACATGGTCTTGGCGGTATGAACTACAGGCTTTAAGCCTTGGCGTTCATTATCTGAACTACAGACGTAAGGCCTTGGCGTTCCATTATCCGAACTTCGGGCATATTGCCCTGGCGTTCGATGAACTACAGACCTAACATGGTCTTGGCGTTCATTAGACTTCAGGCATATCTGCCTTGGCGTTTTACTTTCATACACAGCCTGGATAGTGACAACGACTGGAAGCTCAATAAAAGCTCTGAATCTACGAAGAAAAATGCCTGGGCTTGATGAAAATACGGTTGCACACGAGCCACAGAATAGCGCATCACGCTTTGGGGCCGGTTACTCTGAGCCTCCCCTAAATGTAGACCAAGATCTTGGAGCTGCCGTTGTTGTCGGTCCAAGCAGTTTGATTCCAGGCTCAGGAATCACTGTTAGTGATTCACTGTCCACTGTCACTGGAGGCAGAGACTTGGTCAGTCAATAAAAACGGCACCAGACCAGGCTTCAGCCACGGAGCTTGTGTCGAGGGCGACACTTGGTCAGGAGAGGCCGTGTTAGCAATTGTCCTCCACGACGACACAACTACCCTCATCACTGCTTATAGCCACTACCTATAAAAGGGCAGCTAGACCGCCGATGCATTCACTTAGTTCCGAGCGTTCGTCGCGTGCACATCAGTTGTGTTGCGTTAGCATTAGGCCGTAGAAAAGCCGTTTCTTTTTATTAAGAATTTCTGCTTCTGATTGATAAAAATATATAGTCTACTAACCTAAGCACGACTGCTCTTATCGAAGTCATGATTGGTAATAAAATTTACATTCGCACTCTTCATTATAAATACCACGCACTTGTAACAAATTTCACTACTATTTCACGCTTGATATTATATCTATTGAAAGATCTGAGTATTTTGAAGTTAATATTTTACCAATGCTTTGTAATATATTCAATAATGCTGAAGCAGAAAACTGGTATTAAAATAGAAGAAAAATTTAATTGTGGATGCCGAAACATCTGATTCGAGCGATGTAGACCTGTTTGATGAATCTTTGAAAATCATATTTCCTAATAGCAACCAATTTCAGCAACTTCCTGAATTTGATTATCTATTTTAGAAGGACGAACTAATGTTTTTATGATTTAAGTATTGGCTTTATATATATTCACATCGATATTTTAACTAATTAAGGTTTTGTGGTAATAAAATGTTAGTCTGAAATATATTACAATAAAACTATGTCAGGAGTATATGTAGTCAGGTCTTTTGTTTGTGACAATAAATTTAGGAAATAGTATTGTTAATATATAAACTATGATAGCGCAGTGGTAGTATATAGGAACGCCGCGTCATGGGACGTGAGTTCGAATCCAACCATCTACAATGAGCTTGAGCTTTCGGTGAAGGAAAACAACCTGAGGAAATCATAGCATAGTAGTAGGGCTTTTTGCAATTTCCGCCTGGTTAGCTACGACCCTCAACTTGAAACTCTGCCGCGAAATACCAATAGATGTGTTTAGGCAGTTGCACTTGAGAGCCAATCCCTACAATAAAGGCCGGCAAAATCGCCTGATGTTGTGGGTGTCCATGAGCAGCGGTAATCACTTACCATCAGGTGACACGCTTGCACTTTTGCTCCTTATTACATAAACATAAACACAACGTTGGTCTTCGTTAATTTATCACTTAATGAGTATCTATTGGATTAATTATAGATTGCTCAAACAGTTCTCTTCTGCAACACGAAAACTATATATGCACATATGACTACACAGCATGGTGCAGCGGGGGGCACGGCCCCCTGTCGTTTCGACTCGTGCAGGTGCTAACCGGACATGGTTGCTTCGGGTGGTACCTGCACAAGACCGTTTGAAGAGAGCCAACCGCCTCCTGCCATGAGTGCGGCGCACACTTTGTCTGAGTGTGCTGCGTGGTCCAGGCGGCGGTGGGGACAGACCGCTCGTTGTCGGATGTGTTAAGAGCCATGCTCGGCAGCGGGAGTGTCTGGAATGAGGTGTCCTCCTTCTGTGAACATGTTATGTTACATACCTACGTGCATCCTCTCCACCGTAGACGAATAGGCGGTCGAAGGGCGGTGAAGCGGTGATTGTATGCACGGACCCGCGTCGCCCCAGGAAGGCGACAGACGGCCTTGGGGTTTTAGTGGATATTCCTGGCGCTTAACGCTAAGTGAGTCCGACATACCCCTCTCACTCTACCCGGATGGTTTTCCCATTACAATACCAAGTACAAATTTCTGTTTGTATTAGGTGTTAAAAATATTGAAGGAAATCTACCACTTCAATTTTTCGAGAATTTAACACGAATTTATTCAGAATTTAGAATTCTTAAAGTCAGTTTGAACTTTTTTTATTCATCGCACCGTTGACATGTAATTCTGCTTTTATTCCTAACTAGGTTTTACCCGCGGATTGGCTCGCGTTAATTTTGATTCTGTACAACAAATCGGATGGCGCAATAAAGATTCATACATAGCACCTTACTTCTAATAAGTTTTTCGGAAGAAAAAGTAGCCTGTCATCGTCTCCAGATTCGCGTCTATCTCTTTACCAAAATTCATCATAATCGATTATATTTTTATAGATAAGGCTTATCATTATGGTCATAATCTCAACTGATCTTAAATTACGATAGCGCTTAAGTTGGTAGACACGCTAAACCTGTGGAGGAACTGGCTTTCAAATGAAACTGCCGGAACACAAATCTTGGCATTGGCGGCAGATTTTTTTTTTGTTATAGTCAAGGTTTAGCGTATTGGCTATAATCTCACCTGATCCTAAGTGACGATACGGCCCAAGTTGGTAGACACGCTAAACCTGTGGAGGAATTGGCTCTCAAATGTAACTGTCAGAATACAAATATTGGCATTGGCGGCAGATTGTCAACTTGAGGCTGGTAGCTAGCCAGGCAGGCATTAGAGGAAACCCTACCACCATGCTATTTCCTTACGGTGTTTTCCTTCACCGAAAACTCAAGCTCGTTGTAGACGGATTCGAACTCATGTCCCTTGACGCGTAGTCCGTACACACAGCCAACTGAGCTAACACCGCTTCATAAACTGTTTTAAAATAACGATATTCTTTATATATCTAAGGACGTTTGTATTATTTATGTAAAATTTTTACTTAATAATTATTTAAAAAACTTGAAATGTGTAAGTATGTCGTCAATAAACATACAGCTCGAGGTGTTATAATAAAAGTAGCTCTGTATTTTAATTCTGTCTAGAAAATAAAAAAAACACGTAGTCATGTTAAGGGGAAAATGAAAGTTAAAATTCGATGGCTTCTATATTTTAATAAGATGATATTTTCATACGTTGTTATTTTCAAAAATTATTACTTTATGTATGTTTGATTAAGTGTATATATGAATGACATGACAATTGACTTAAGTGTTTTCATTGACGTTATTGTTTGAGTATTTATTTCAGTGAGACCATACATATTTGGCAACACTACTTTGTTTCATTATCTGTTCTCAGCGGACGTTTATTTTTACAGGTGAAAAAAAATATGAAAAGAAAATAATAATTTAGCTACACCCAATATTATTTAGTGTTAAATGTCACGTTTCTTTAACAGCGTTTTAACACACTTTTACTAGTTGTAACAAGTACCCGATTTCAATAACAAAATTTGTTTGTATGGTCCATTCTATCCGACTACGATAAAACTTAATTAGAAAACATGTATTTTTTAGATAATAAACTAATTTTTGAAGCGGACATAACTCAGTTCGTAGTATCTACCCCGCGTCAATGGACGTACATTCGATGCCCGCAATCCTGAGCTTTCGGTGAAGGAATCGGTCGCGATGAAGCCATAGCACGATGGTAAGGCTTTTCATAATGCCAAATTTGGTAGCTACTGACCTCAAGTAGAAAATTTGCCGCCGAACAACTTGTTTGACATCCACTAGATATGCTTCGGCAGTTGCACTTGAGAGCCAGTCTCTAGGCTTAGCGTGTCCACCATCTTGAACCACATTGTCACTTAACATCAGGTGTGCTTGTTGCACATCCTTACTAAAAGTATAAATGTGAAAATGAGTTTGTTTGTTACTGTTTCAATCCTATACCACCAAATAGATCGTGATGAATATAATATTGGTATAGAGATAGATAGGAATATAGATACGGCGTTACGCTATTTTTTTTCCCGAAAAACTTATTGAAAGTGGGGTAAAGTAAGGGATAAACTTTGTATGACACTTTTATTGCGTCATCTGATTAGTTTGACAAAATCAATATTAGTGTCAGCGAAACCGCAGGTAAAAGATAGGAACCTATGAAGCATAAACAGAAATATACATATATCTATATATATATATATATATTATAGGTCTGGCAGTTGTTATTCTGCCCTTTCCAATTGCCCTCGCCGAATTGTCTCTTTCTACAATCCTTAGCATAAAGAAATTACTAAATATATGTATGTAATGATATTGAAAACACTTAATCGATGCTATACCTCAATACTAAGGCGTGATTAGAGCGTGTCAAAAACATGGCTTCTTTACTATCAGCTGTAAAATTAAAACTAATGAAAAAACTATTCAATTTAGGCCCTGACAAGGCGCTAATGAACGTCAAATCTACCACCGGTTCTGAAAATATACCAGCCATCGAGAAGAACCGGCAAGAAACTCGTTGGAGTTATATTTTTTTTAAGATATGCGTTATTTACAATGTCTAAAGCTAAAATCTTAATATAATAAAAAAATCGGTAAAGTAGTTTGTGACTTTGTTTTTAAACCTAATACTATTACCTAAAAAAGTTTGCTGATCTTACAAAGTCTAAAAGAAGAGGTGATCAGTTTGTCACGACTTCTAGTAAAAACAATATTGTATTCAACTTGGCCAGGAGGCAGTGTTTAATAGCTCGACCATAGTTCAGACAATCGTTTTCGGAAGTTGCATTGAAATAACCTTATTCTATGAAGTTATAGTGTCAGATACTTCATTAGGTAATAACTAATCAACAGACTTACATACATCTAAAACCACAACAACATACATCTAAAACCAGAATTAGCACCATTTTAGGAACCAAAACTCACATTGTGCAATCAACATATACAGATGCGAAAAAATGCAAAAAACGACCACAAAAGGTAATAAAAGGAAGACACTCAATTGGAATTAAAACAAAAATAACGGTCACAATATACTTCATTATCAAATTTTAATCATTTCAATCGCAGTTTTCAAGTGACCGACACTTGATTATATTGGCGTAGTAAGCGGCAGACGCCTTCGGAGTACGTGTACGAAGCGGATCATTGAAATCGACGTCGTAGAGCCCAAACTTGCACCTAAAAAAACATGCCAATTTTACTAACACAATAGCAATCCCTAAAAATGTCGTTTTGCATTTTGATTGGTAATAGGTAAATAGGAAAAGGTATAAGTTCTTGGGTATTGTTAACATTTCGAATAAAACCTTAAGAGAGAAAGGATGAATAAAAAAATTCGTTATTATAGTTAAGAAAGATCTCTGACTTAGCCTCAGGCTGCAAGCCTACAATCAGAAGTACTGCAACTCTGAAATGATGTGTGAATCATAAGGCCATATGGTACGAACACTTCATGGCCAGATTATCACACATTGATAATTAAGATAATGTTTTTTAGCATTTCAGTTCGACAGATAGCAAGTCGTCAAACATATTAAGCACATGTAATGTGATTGATACTGACTCTGAAACATTGATTATATCTTGTGAAACAATGCTTTTATTAAAAGATTTTTATGAACTTCACTTGTATGTTTGTTTGTATGTTTGTAACCGACTCCTTTGGGCTCGATTTTGACCCACTTTAAACGGCCAGATTTCTTTCAAACTTTGTAGATTTAAAATTATTCCATTTATCAATTTGCAAAATAAGATTTTTGTTAATTTGTATAATTTTTATCTAAGTCGATAAGGCAAGAAACTTAATTTTTAATTTTTATATATTTTCTCAATAGTCGATAAGACAGAAATTGATATTTTAATTTCCAATCACTATCTTTTGCCGATTTCTCTAATATTAACAAATTTTCGAATACTATAATAATTTTAATTATACACAACAAATAATAGTTTTAAATAAAAATCACGCTTTTTATAGAAAACCAAACTAAATAATAGTAGATTAGAACAAATAATAGTTTAATATTAAAAAAACAAGCTATTATAAATAAAGCTAACTAAAAAGTAGAAAATAAATGATAGGTTATGTTATATATATTATGTTTAAATGAATATACAGACAAACAACATTATATATAGTGACTGCTTTATGTATAAAAATGTAGGTAGAGTTTAATTTTATATAAATAAGTATGACATTTACCCACATAGAATATAGTCAGTTGTTGTTTTGGAAATAAACCGATAACTCCGTGAGTCATTGTTTCATTAAATATAAACCAGTTTAAAAAACCTAAAAAACACGCTTTTTACAGAAAACTGAACTATAAAAATAGAAAATAAGTTTTAATAAATTTAAATTGAGAATAGCGTTTAAAATTTCAATAAATATAAATTAATAATAGTGTAAATAAATAAAATATGTATTTTATTTTTAAAAAAGCGTGGGGTGCTTTTAAGATTATCAGGTGATAATCACTCTACTCATATCTGATGATAAAACATTTATAACTATTGACACCATGCACCCCACGCTTTTTTTTAAATAAATTACATTTTATATTTAATTACACTATTATTAATTTATATTTATTGAAATTTTTAACACTATTCTTAATTTATGTTTATTGAAATTTTGAACACTATTCTTAATTTAAATTTATATTCAGTTTTCTATAAGAAGCGTGTTTTTTAGTTTTTTTTAACTATTTTTTATTTACGACCGACTATATAGAGGTAGCAAGAATTACATCAACTTAAATCTAACGTGGATTGTAGTGGGATAAATATGAGTAAATTTTGCAAAAACTTTTAACAGATACTTAGTACGTTCTAAGCTATAGTATACTGATGTAATATGAATTTTGAGGATTATCAAACGCTTGGTATTTACTTACATATATCCTTGAAGCCATTCAAAGTTGTCCATCAAAGTCCAGTACGTGTACGCAGTTATATTAACACTGTCCTCGTGTATCGCAAGTAGGACCTGAAAATTGAACTACATGTCATTTGTCTAGAGTTAGGATCTTTAAGATGGTCAGTTAACAACTTAATATTGAGCCGTATATATCATCCACAGAGACCAGCGTATCAACCGCTTTCTTTAATACATTATATTTCTATTATTATGAGAGTAACACGTTTAAAAATTATTAAAATTATATGTATCGAATTGTTAGCGACGCATAAAGACTATAACAAGTTAATACGAAAATAGAAATGGCGTCCGGAATAATAGTTCCGCACAGGTGGCGCTGATGGTAAATAGGACGCACGCGTTACCGTAGGGAGAGCCCCTGAGACGCTAGACGAGTTCTCGTTCGAGTATTAACTTGTACCGGACGAATAAACAGTGTTTTTGTGTTAGCATAAGTATCGAGACTGACTACGCGTTATATAAATATAAATATTGAAAATATAAGTATTAAGAATATGAGTATGGAGATCGAGTATTGAGAATATTGAGATTATTGAGATTATTGAGATTATTGAGATTATTGAGAATTATTAATATTAAGCTTGTGGATATATTGAGATATAAGTATTGAGAATCATTAACAGGACCGCATCCAATACAGAAATTCCGCTAAGGAAGTTCGTGTCTTTGACCTCTCCCGGTGCAGCTTGATGGACGGTACGAACCGTGTAGTAATTTAGGCCACAAAAGTCATATGTACCTGGAAGAGTTATTACACTATCTAATAGACACGATTAATTAAGTGTACTTTCCAGAGGAATAGTTTAGACTGCACATATAATAGGATGTGTTAATTGGCAGCGCTAAGAGTTGATTCTCTTATAGTTAAAGTTATGGCCGTTATCTCACCTGATTAATTGACGATACGGCCCAAGTTGGTATATACGCTATACTTGTGGAGGAACACTGAGTCTCAAGTGCATCTGCCCGAACATACCTCTTGGTATTTGGCAGCAGATTTTCAACTTGAGGTAGGTAACTAGCCGGGCGGGCATCAGAAAAAGCCCTACCATCATGCTTTGGTTTCCTCACGATGTTTTCCTTCACCGAAAGCTCAAGCTCATTGTAGGTGGATTCGACCTCATGTCGCTTGACGCGAAGTCGTACACACTACCATTGAACTGATATCGCTTCATTACTGCTTAAAGGGAAATGTAAATCGCAACTGGATACTAGCAACCCTTTGGAATACTCAGTAAGAAGTCGCGATTCTACATCCAACTGATTTGTCCTGAACTGAGAAATTGCTTACATATTTCTTCCAGCAATAGCATTAGTAACGAACTAACCCTTTACAAGTTCTCTTTCATCCTCGGTAAATTCAGGAAGCCTCGAACGTTGATGTCCTTCATATAGGCTGATATTTGCTATCACCTCTTCAATAGCTGCAGGCCATCCACCCTCGTCGGAGTAAATGGGGTGATGGTAGAGGCCGACCTGTTTAAGTAGGTGTAATAAGAGATGGATACAAATACGGAATTCTTTAAAGTTGCTTCACTTGGTGAAGTGTATTGAACATCCTTGAGGATAGATTGGCTTCAAATTTATTACAAGGTTCTCTTAGGAACAAGGTAAATGTAATGACTTATATCAATATTGTTTTAATTTATTGCAATATCAAAAATGCCACTATTAAAGTGTTCGTATTGTTATGACTACCCAATCTTCGTAAGCAGATGAATGGTTTAGGAATATATAAAGGATTATTCATGTTTAATATAAGATAAGCGAAGTATTTCTTTACTATTAATTATTTTGATTCTGAACGAACCTGCTGGAGCAATAAAAACCGATGTTACTATTAACAGACGCATCTCAATATTAACGGAGCCAATCGTTTCACATAAGAAATACTGGCAGTTAGGCAAAAATATAACAACATTTATTTACCGCATATTCTATAACCAGCTCTGTTAGTCTCTCGTCATCTGCAGTTTTCGGTATATACCATGCTACGTGGTTGGAAATTGAGACCTTTCCTATAATTACAATTTAAGCATTAACAATTATCTAAACAATTCGGTTACTTTTCCTCTTCTGTTTGTGAACGGGCTTTCTGATTTTTTTTGTGATTTCTCATTTTGTGGTCAAGACAGAAGGTATAGGTTTAGATATATGCGTTAACAGAAACATGTTCGACTTAAAACTAATGTCATCCTTCAGATGCGCTACTTTATTTCTATCTTTAATAAAGGTCAAAAGAATGAGAACCCAATTATAAAAATAGGCCGACTATTGTTTTAATATTCATCAACCTATGGTTTAAGTTGCATTGACTTCGGTCTCAACTAATATGTAATAGGAATGCGATCGAAAGCATACCATAAGTTTGGCCCTTAATTTCTGTTGTTTGGACAAATAGCAGAATGGTGACCGAGTTTCATTTCAGGTTTATCTAGTCCCACATTTATTACAAAATATCCGACTTTTGAATTCAAGTTGAATCCCAGCTTGCCTTTGAATCCAAGGTTTTAATATAATTTTATACAAGTCAAAAGAAGTATAACGACCATATATATGATTATATTTCTCTACTAACCATTGTAAAGTGGTTTGAAAGTGGAATCATAAATTCTCCAGGCTTTAGCGTGTGCCATAAGCACATTTTTAATGCACACAAAAGAACCGATTGAGGTCTCATGAATTTCAGGTGGTATCAATCCTGTATTATAAGCGATGTCACACATAACTACAGGTTCGTTAATTGTTATCCACACTTTTACCCTATCCGCGTACAGCGTGAATACTTCCAGTGCATAATCGGCGAACCAATCTGATACGTCAGGATTCGTCCAGCCACCTGGAAACGAAGAACATACATGAAGAACTGAGATGATTACCGAAGTGCAATTTAGTTATCCTAGATTGGATAACTTTTAAACATTAGAATACCAGCTTGAGTCACTATACCACTAACTGTTGATTGTAGAATGAGATCTCTTAATTATACAATGAATATAATTCGTTAGTTTTGACTAATGTACTGTTCTACTGGCCTTATCCTATCTTTATTTGGGTTTGAACTCCTGATCTATTTCTGGGACATCAATGGGACAAATATACTGCTCGGGAAATGGGAACCCAAAGAGTGTAATAATAGCAAAATACTAAATAAGAACTTTTGTTTCGTACTTTACAATACAATACGAAAAGTGAGGACCAGATATATACGAAGACTAGTGAACTCAAGCTCGAAATCAAGCAAGTAAAGGAAGTATACTAATTTCTTAAATTCGAAAGTTGTTTTTTTGTTACGCTTTTACGCCTAAACCGCTAAATCGATTGTGATGATTGGTACAGAGATAGATGGGACCCAGAAGACAGAGATAGGTTACTTTTTCTCGCAAAATCTTTATTACAAGTGGGATAATTACAGGGATAAACTTTGTATGAAACTTGTTATTGCGTCATCCGATTTATTGCATTCAATATTAACGCCAGTGAAGCTGCACGTAAAATCTGGTAATAATATAAAATTAATAACAAGGTAAAGTGATAGAGTTCACACTTTTACTGTATTGTATGAGTTCTTTCCGCCACGTATAAACAGCATTAATCTTTACCCAGATCTTGTAATGATTGAGGTATTTCCCAATGGTACAATGTCACTACGGGTTCTATTCCAACTTCAAGCAGTCCATCGATTAAGTCGTTGTAGTATCTCTTGCCGTCCTCACTAATATAGTTGGAGAAACCATTTGGTAATAGTCTAGACCATGCGATGGAAAATCTAAAAACAGACAATATTTTGTCAGCGTGTTGTAGACTTCAACTATGAGGGCTCGAAAGTTCTCCTATTGAATCTGTACTTGTAATACATTGGATTGTTGCAATTATAAAAAGGTAACCATATACTAATCTAGTGGTAGAGATGTACTCAAAGTTTATTTTAATAGATACAATAATTATAAATTCAGTGAATCATATAGACTTCATAGGAAAAACACTATTAATATACAATACATTCGAGTTTGATAGTAAATGGTACCTAATTCTATAAAATATTTGGTGTTATTTTACGATTTCATAATATACTTTTTGCTTGTATAAATTGAGCACTAATATATCTCTTTATAATATGTTTGCATTAAATGCACATTTACCTGTAATAGTCCAAGCCTAATTCGGCGGCCATTTCAACATCTCTTCTCCAAAATTCGTATGAGTTGCAGGCCACGTCCCCGGTACCGCCGTCCTTAATGGCTGAAGGTTGCTTGTGAACGAATACACCCCAAATATTTGGACTCTTATCTGTTAAAAATTACGTATTTATAATCACTAACTATTAATTACCAAAGTTTCTAGACCATGTTAATTCTCCTGATTATTAATTTATTATTAATTATTCTATATTATTTAAGCAAGCGCAATTTATTGCTTGCCAAAAAAATCGGTAGATAGTTTTAACTAGAGTGTCTATCTTGTTGAAGTGCTAACAACCTCTTTGTTATGAAATAACGTTTGATTCGGTTGCATGGTTTCAGTATCTCTACCTTTTCATAACAAAGAACAAAAATGACAGTACCAAGCACTTGTAAATGTAAAGTGTTATAAATTCAAAAATGAGACGTGCGAAAAAAAAACATTATTTTATTAAACTACGCTTACTAGGCTATTGATATGAAATAGGTTACTGGTTGATGTTATTCTAAAGATTATAAACGAAATCTGGTTTCGATACGTCAATTATTTCGGAATTTACCATGAACATTTTGAATTAAAAAAAAAAAAGTGTTTTGTTTTTGCAACGGTAGCAAAATAAAATTGTACTCTACAGAATATTAGATATATTATTTTAAGTATTTTGTTGAAATTTATCTACATATATTATCGTAAAAATGCAAATTGATTGAGATAGAGGCAGCTGAAGAGCAAAAAATTACTTGTTCTTGACGTGTCGAGAGTAGAGTAATACCTCACCCACTTCACGGTATGAGGCGTGCAATTTAAAAGGTTCTATATTCCAAACTATCACTGTAGTTATGTCACATCTTTTTGGGAAGGAACACACTTTCTCGTGTTATTGTAAAGTTATTAATAAATCTAATGATGTCAAAAAATATAAATTAGTCATTACGACGCCATATCAGAACGTATACACGATTATTACAAAAAATCTGTTAGGGTGATATAATATGCAGAAGCATACAATATCATCTGATATACATTGTTGCTTGTAATTTACTTTGTAAACGCTGTATGTCATTCCTGTATACATACTGGTTGTGTTTTTATTTCAATGGTTCGGGGCAGACAAGCAAGTCACCTGATGGTAAGTTATCACCGCCACCTATGGATAATCATAACTCTAGTAGAATCGCCGGTGCGTTGTCAGCCTTTATTGGAGGAACTGGCTCTCAAGTGTAACTGCCGGAATACACCTATTATTATATCGCGGCAGACTTTCTACTTGAGGGTGGTAGCGGCAGGTAGTAGAAAAAGCCATACCACCATGCCATGGTTTCCTCTCGATGTTTTCCTTCACCGAAAGCTCAAGCTCATCGTAGGTGGTTGGATTCGAACTTACGTCCCTTGACACAAAGTCGTACACACTACCACTGAGCTATCATCGCATTAATCTCTACATTAACAGTAACCGCGGGATCATAAAACTACAAAAAATAATAATTACTAATATTTTGTTTGATTATCAATGATTATAAACGAAGTCTGGTTGCTTCCTTAAATATTATTTAATAAATTATTTTAAAGTGTCCGTACAACTAGTTTGGGCCACTTCTACCGCTGGATATACTATAATCAATGTTTAGGATAAAAGGTGTCTGTCTGTGGCTGAATGTGGCAGACTTCCTTAGTGCACCGCTCATTTGATAAAAAAAAAGTTGAGTATATGGCGGGATCCTGATCTGTCATGTTGTGATTTTAATTTTATTCATAGACTTAACTATTTAGCCCTGTTCTATGTCATATAGGTGACATTTTACGTGATTTAGTGTAACTAAAGGGCATAAGTGATGTGAATTATAAATATTCATTCGGAACATGATATGTTAGTTGCCACAAAAACTCCCAAGAGAGCTTCAATAAGAGAGTCGCCTTCTGTTGAAGATACTTTCATCTGTCCAAGATGTCCAAATCTTATCACTTGAAGATGGTAGTAATTGTCTCGAAAGAGGACTGAGTTGCCAAGAATAAAAAAAAATATATGTAAAAGAAAGTATCGAAGCGTCTCTGCGGCGACCGTCAATTGTTATTTTTTTATTCTTGTGGTAGTGAATTTTTTACGTAGAAAATAAAATACAAATGTAGAATTACATACGTTAATATGCAAATATATATAAAAATTATATAATTACTATAAATTTTGTAGTTATATATCTGTCGCGCCATACCGTTTTTTTTTGTTTTACCCGCATATTTACAACAAGCTGAAACCATATAAATGTACGTTGGGGACGCACCGGTTTAGCAAGACTTTCATTTTGCTCGGTATTGATGAGAAGGTATACAGTGGTGTAAGCCTAGACCTACCGGCTCTTTGCCTCCCACACCGCTGCGCCATTTAAGTCCGTTGACGCGACGTTCGTACACACTACCAACTGAGCTATCATCGCTTCAATTAAAAATGTTAAGAGTGATAGAAAACGTTGTAATTAAAACATAATATGTACAACTAAACGTATCAGATGTTTGTAATGATGTTTTGATTATATTTTCACAAAAGATTCACCTGCTTAAATAAGGGTTCCCTGTGAACAACAAATTAAACAAAGTACTGTAACCAAATATCAATGGGCTGACGTTAAGCTCTTTATATATCTCATTAGATACACCAACGATATCGTACTTGAAAATAAATAACGACAATTGTTAATCACAAATACATACACTTAATCAAACATATCTACATAAATAGCGCATCTAATACATTTTATCGATATTTTCTTTGCACGACGATAGGTATCTAGCGGGTTCAATAAATAAATGTAGGTATCATAGATACTAAACAAGTACGAAAAAATAATTGAATATACCGTGGAAAAAAAATGGTGTGTGCAGTTAACATGCGATACAAGTGAAACTTTCAAAACTTCGCTTCGTAACATGCGGGCCCACGTACAACGTTCGGACCCTGTAAGAAACACTGTATAGTTCCATCTGTCTCATTCTCTCGACGTTGAAACCAAAAGATACTTACTCATGCACGTTATATACTATATAACTATATACTATATTTACTGTCGTTTCCTCGACTTTAAAATCGGAAATATACTAAAGATGTTTTTATTCAAAAATATTGATATAATTCTAATCTGATTGAATATAGGAATCCTTTATCAAGGAAGATTTATACCACCAAAGATAATACTGTTTGAATCTTCCCTACCCAAGAAGCTACTTACACGATGATGGTAAACAATTTTGAGATTCGCCTGAAGGAAACAGTCGGCCCTGGACGTTTGAACGTTTGCAATTGCAGAAGCAACACATGTGTTTTTTTGACCCTTTTAAAACCTACACTATCTTCCTATAGAAAGAACCCATTTAGTAGCCAGTTGGAGAAACATTATTAACAAGCTCATTCTTCATCAGCACCGTTCACGAAAGGACGGTCCTTTGCTATCTAACTAACCGTGACCACTTGGTTTTCATAATGAGAGATGGCCACTTGCATTACGTTGAGCACATCCCATTACATGAACAGTATAACAAACATAAAGAAGCGAAATTGAATTTAAGGTTTAAAACGTTTATCATTTCGGAATTGTCAACTAATTTCGCAGACCGTCTTTGGACTTAATCAAAAGCCTAATTCAATTTCATAAGCTTCCGTCTAAAAATGCCAGCCATGCTCTAGATAGGTATCGCTTCTATCTACTTAGTATACTGAGCTTTTTGGAGACTATATTGATTTTAGTTAATAGGTGTTAACGAAATTGATCCTTATAGATCGTCCATAGGTAAGTTTGAAAAAAGCTCAGCGACGGCGTTTTGCAATTTTTACAAAGTTCACTTTTTCGTGAAGAGAAATATCATGTTATAACTATAATATAGATAGATAAATAATATTACATAATATATACCTAAATATAAGGCTACCAGCATTAAGTTGAACGTGTATAGCTAAGCATCTGTACGTTTGCTGTCACAGCTATTACTGAAAGCCAGTAAATATCTAGGTTCAAAGTAAGCCTGATAGTAAACATTTGTTTTAGTCTTTATATGCTTACAACATCCTTTTTGTGACCAAATATGAAGTCTTTACTTGACATTGATGTACATCAATTGTCCCTTTAATAACAGAGAATTAAAAAAAATCATTGAATTAATCGGGTTGCTATTAGGAAATAAGCATTTCATAGATACATCAAGAAGGTTCGCTTTACTGAAATCGTGCCACATTAAATATTTATTTCCATTTTAATACCTGTGTCGCCACAGTTTTCTGCCTTAACTTCTGCTAACACGTGATAAAACTATAGTGTAATATTAACATGCATATTTTTATAGGTAATAAGCTTAGCGCTAAAGTGAGGATGTGGCCCAAGATGGTGAATATGCCTGGTGGTGATAAGCCTAGTGGAGGAACTGGTGCTGAAGTGCTACTGCTGAAACACACCTATACATATTTGGCGCAAGATTTTCCATTTAAAGTTGGTGGCTAGCCATTTTTCGAAAGCATGCAAATACTCTGACCTTCCATTAATAATGTTAACATGAACGAAATAATTCTACCTGTACGTGGTGTAAAACTTTGAGATGCGTTGACAGTGTGTAGAGTATATATTGACGAGTGTGAATATGTATTTTATTAGAAAGTTCGGTTCGATCAGCCACAGCGAACGGACGTGTCCGTGAGCTCTGCCGATTGTTCTAAACGATTCGACCGCTGCGCCTTACCGCGCCGCTATTGTTCTCGATTCCTTTGTTCTCGCACCTGCGACGACGCACCTGCAACAAACCGGCTATTGTTGCTTGTTCGCGATACAGTGTCTTTGTTCTCTAACCATATTGTTTGGTTATTGTGGTAATTAAATTGAGAGATATCTCTCAGTGTTTTTGTGCCGTGATTCCAAATATTGCTTTGTTATCGTGATTAAGTGCAGTGAAATTAGTGTCACCGCCTGTAAGTACGCCGGTCACCGGCTCCCAGATAAGGTAAAATTTAATTAATCCTTTTTACGGGCCAAGGCCCAGTACTTCTCGGAATATTGTTCTTTCCTTTACTATTTTTTTCGATTTTACACGCTATCCCTTCGTGTACATACAAGTTAGATTGCCTAACGCAGGATAGTTTCTCTATTTCCTTTTAGCCGCGCCCCCCTGCCCTTCAGGCAGGGAGGTTTTTTCTGAAATAAAACCAACATTCTTCTTGATTTTGAAAGATAATCCATCTCCTCAAGATGGACGATCTTTTAAAATACTTAGAGAAAGAATGCCCAGACATTCTCAAGGGATATCTCGCGAGCCGACCCGCGCCCATGCAGCGCGCCCGTGCCCCACCCACCGGCGCAAACGCGCCAGCGCGCCGTCCACCGACCCCGCCCACAATTACCTCCCTACCCGTCCGGGCCCCCGCCACCAAGGCAACCGCCCCGGCGCGTCGCCCGCCGTCGCCGCCCTTACCGCCGCGATCACGCTCTCGCTCCCGCTCGCCGGTCATCCGGCATGCGGTAGCATCCCCCGCGTCACCCGCTACTACCTCATCGCGGACCCCGTCGCCCTCAGCGACCCCCGCCGCCGCACCCACGCCTCGTCCGTTCGAGGAAAAAATATTCTACGCGCCCCGACCGATACCCACGGCGAACTCATTTTCGCCACTCTCACCGGATCCGACTCCGGAAATCAACATGGAGGTAACTAATCCCGAAACGGATTTCATTACAGTCTCAAGGGCGAAGCCCAAACATAAACGGGTGTTATCACCCGAAACCACACCCCCAGCCGCCGCAAAAACCATGCGTGCCGGCAACAACCGCGTCCCCACATCGCGCGACACATCTGCACAAACAGCAGCTCCCACCGAAAGGGCGGTGCGCCCACCGCCCCCAGTCACAATAGCTGACAAAGCAGCGTGGCTAAATATTTCCACGCGGCTGAATGCCGCCAAAATTAGATATACTCACGCCCGGAGCACCCCATCTGGTATACAAATCAAAGTCCCCACAATCGCGGACTACAAAAACCTGACAACATTCCTCCGCGAAGGAAAATTCCAATTTTTTACTTACACGCCCGAGGAAGAGCGCCTTCTGCGCGTAGTAATCAGGCGCGTCCCTAATGAACTTCCCACGGAAGTCATTCTTGCCTCCCTTAAGGAGCAAAACTTACCCGCGCACGAGGTACACCGAATGTACCACTCCTTCACAAAGGAGGTTTACGACCTCGTCCTTGTCACCTTGGACCGCTCCAAGGAAGGCAAGGAAATCTTCAACCTCCAATCGGTCTGCGGCCTCTCCGGCATATCCGTAGAGATCCCGCATAAAAAGCATGCCCCTACGCAGTGTCACAACTGCCAATCTTACGGACACTCGGCGAGAAACTGTCACATCAAGCCGAGATGTGTCAAATGTCTAGGAGATCACTCCACAAAGGAGTGCCCCCGCATGCCGGAAACGGTAGAGCCACCGAGCTGCGTCTTATGCGGCAAGGCCGGTCACCCCGCGAACTATCGCGGGTGTGAACGCGCCCCACGCACTAGGCGCACTCGCACGCGCGTCCCACAGCGCGCTCCTCCAGCGCACGCCGCGTCAACGCGCCCTGCCCCGCCACCGCTCATCTCAACCCAGGCCTTCCCGAGCCTGCCAAGTCCAGCGCGAGTCACTACCGCGCACACACCATCACAAGCCCCGCCTTCCGCGTGGGCCGCTAAAGTACAACCGCCTAGAGTTGTACCTTCGAGCTCGGAAGCTCCGTCCTTCGACTTCCTAGGCCTAACCTGGATCGCAGGTATTCTTAAAGATTTTGACGTCGAAGACATCATCGCCTTCGACAAAATGGCCAGCTCTCCCGTCGGAATAGACCGACTTAAGGCCGTAGCCGCCTACCCTGCCCTCGCACGTGCTGTGCAAGACCTTGCCCGCGCTTCCCCATAAATAGTTTTCGCGCTGCAGGATAAAATTAGACCCCGGGGCCTCTCTTTATCCTTTTTTAACGCGAGTAGCTTAACTCCCCAACGCGACTTAGTAGCCTGCTTCCTTAAGGAGCGGCAAATCGACGTGTTCCTCGTACAGGAAACACTACTTAAACCGAAGTTCCGCGCCCCTGCGATCGCAAACTACAAAATAATAAGAGACGATCGCACCGGCGCAAGAGGCGGAGGTACACTCATATATTTCAAAAAATCTTTATATTGCACGCGAATAGAACCTCCTAAACTTACTAACCTAGAGGTATCTATATGCAGAGTGGGCATGACCGATCATCCCACGATCCACATCGTTTCAGCGTACCTCTCGCCAAAGAAAACACTTATCAAATCAGATCTGGAAGCGCTCTTCGCGCTCGGTGAATCGGTAATCGTGGCCGGCGATCTTAACTCCGGGCACATTTATTATAATAACCCGCGTACCACTGTCAACGGTAGAATACTTCTCCGCTTGGAACACGAGCTAACTTTCGATGTGATAGCTCCTCCAGAGCCAACACACTTTCAGACCAACTGTCGACCCTCAGTTTTAGATATAGCTATCCTAAAAGGGGTCGCCCTTCAGGTGCGACACATCGAAGTCGCTCACGAACTCGATTCAGACCATCGCCCAGTAATTCTACTCCTCGGCCAGCCCGACGAGCATAACCTGCCTCCCATTAAAGTTGCCGATTATCCCAGACTTAGGCAATACTTGGCTACTAACATCTCCTCTCCCGAGCTTGACAGGATTCCAGACGTGATAGACTCGCCGGCCGACGCCGATCTGGCGGTCGACTCCCTGGTCAGTCACCTCCAGAATGCCGTCGAGGAAACCTCGAAAGAGGTAAAAGTGGCGAACGATCGCCGCTTTATACTCCCCGACGACATTCGGAGGCTGATCACTGAGAAGAACGCCGCGACTCGCGCCCACGACGCCTATTCGACAGTAGAGAACCGCGTCCGGCTACGCGCCCTACAAAGACAGGTCAGATCTCACATCTCTGAATTTCGCTCTCAAAGATGGGACAGCCTCCTGGAGGACCTCAAGCCATCGCACCTGGCCTTCTGGGAGCTCGTCCGTAAACAAAAGAGCAGTTACTCCTCAGCCACACCTCCACTAGACAGAGGCCCCACTCTTCCCCCTGCTTTCGAGAGCAGAGACAAAGCGGAGCTCCTCGCTAACACCCTAGAGGAACAATGCTCCCCCAACCCTTACGAATATCAGGACATAGATCCCGAACACTGGGAAAGGGTCACCCGAACAATACACACAATAAGGGAGACCCGCCCAGCAGAACTCCTAGACCCGGTCACCACCGACGAAGTCCTCTCAATAATTAAAGGACTCAAACCTAGGAAATCTCCCGGTCCTGATGGTATCAGGAATGAAGTCCTAAAGCTTCTTCCTGACAAACTCATAGCGCTTCTGGTCTGCATCCTCAATGCGGCCATATCTCATTGCCACTTTCCAGCCGTCTGGAAAAGGGCCACCGTCATAGGTATCCGGAAACCAGGCAAAAAGCCTGCTCCCCAGAGAGCTACCGTCCGATCAGCCTACTAAACACCTTAGGCAAAATATACGAGCGGATTATTTTAAACCGCCTCCAAGTCGTCGTAGCCGACAAATATCTGTTTCCGGACCAGCAATTCGGCTTCCGGCCGAAACATTCATGCACCCACCAAGTTCTCCGCCTCACGGAACACGTAGTCTCCAACTTTACGGAGTTACGCCTTCCTAGACGCACTCTCGCTGTTTTCTTCGATGTCGCCAAAGCCTTCGACAGGGTCTGGCACGAAGGACTCATATATAAGCTCCACCAGTTCCAAGTTCCGGACAGACTTGTCCACTTAGTTATACAATACTTATCTAACCGCTCCTTCTGCTACAAAGTAGACGGAGCCCTCTCCTCACCCCATCCTATTCGCTCTGGAGTCCCCCAAGGCTCCATTCTAGCGCCCTGTCTATTTAATCTATATGTCAGCGACATCCCAATCTTCGATAATGTCCAAGTAGGCCTCTACGCCGACGACACAATCATATATAGCTCGGGAAGGCACAGAGCCAATCTCAAAAATCGAGTTCAACAAGCCATCTTCGCCTTCGGATCCTGGTGCCTCAAATGGCGCATAGGATTAAATCCAGATAAAAGCTCGGCTATCATGTTCGATCCCCACAACTTCAAGCCACTCGAAGGCTCATTACACTTATTCGGTGTCGATATCGCCTGGGTAAATAAAACCAAATACCTAGGCGTAGTACTCGACAAACATCTCACCTTCACCCACCATATCGATTACGTTATCAAAAAGGCCAACACCGCCTCGGCCCTGCTACGTAATCTCACTTCTTCGAAAAGCAAAATGTCACTCAGACATAAGCTTACAATCTATAAGACCTGCATACGCCCAATATTGACTTACAGCTGCCCAGTCTTTGCCCATGCAGCAATAACAAACCTGGAAAAACTTCAAGTCTTCCAGAATAAATTCATTCGGACAATGGTCCAAGCCCCGCCTTACGCACGCAACATAGATCTCCACAAAGATATGAATCTCCCTTCCATATACGCCTACATACGCGAACTCACCAAGAAATTCTTTGAAAAAGCCGAAGCTCATTCGAATCCCGAAATAGTAGAAGCAGTCAACTATACTGCAAATCCTCAAGCCGTTTGGTTCGCACGCCGGCCACGAAACTGCTTCACCGATCCCGTAGACGACATCACTAGGGAAAACGCGCTCCTTCCTGCCGTCTCTTCAAACCGTTCGTGTCCGCGCACACGCCCGCGTAACCGCAGGTCTCGCCGCCGAGGCCTTACGGTTAATTTCACTCCCGCACACCCGCCGCGGCCTCCATCTGCAGACGCTCGAGCCTAGGTCCGATCCTCCGGAAAGGAGCCCTCGAGCGACTCTGCTCGCGCGATACAGTGACACTCTACAACACTGAGAATACAACATCACACTGCATACCATCCGTGCACACCCACACGCTAAGTACACGGTTCTGTAAGGGACCAAAAACCTGTGGCCCTGCCAGTTGTTTGCCTTTGTAATTTTTAATAATGGTTCCTCTGTTCACAGTCAGTTTCATACAGTTCATGGGCGTTTTAATGCGAAGACTACGTCCATCCAACACCGATAACTCAATCTTAAAACAGTACAGTACAATCCACTCCACCGACTTCCTTGCCTCTCTTAACAATTAGTATATTTAACATTTCACAAATTAGTAATTTATCTAAAGGTCTACTCCAGTAGGCCAGCTCTTATTATTTTATAATATATTTTCTCTTCCGGCAGCAGTCCATGCCAAGGGCCAGCCACAACGGCACCCTTGTGCCCGCTGCCTCGGGGCTGAGTGCCCTCAGCATTCGCCCCAAAAAGTCCTGCCAAGCTGTAAAAGCCCTTCCGGCTAACAGCGTATGTCCAGTCGAAAAAAAAAAAAAAAAAAAAAAAAAATGTATTTTATTACTAATCATGACATTGATAACAGCGGTCGTGCTTAGGTAAGTAGACAATATAACGTATTCACTATTCATTAGGTAACCAAATCTGAATTTAAGGTGGCAATAAACAGGCAAACTACAGGCAAAATAGTGCTGCATGAAAGTCAAGGCAAAGAAAACTAGCTTCGACATTTCAAGTTTTAATTGAGATATAGTTTGTAGCATAGTAAAATTTTAGAAATCTAGTGTTAACTCCAGGTATTGTAGAAGCCAACTTTTAAAACCTCTCGTTGATTGTTGAAGCTTGATGGAATGCTAGATTTTAAAGTGATGATAGCTCAGTTGGTAGTGTGTAGGAACGCCGTGTCGCGGGACGTGAGTTCGAAGCCAACCACCTTCAATTAGTTTGAGCTTTCGGTGAAGGTTGCTGATGCTCGCTTAGCTAGCTACCACCCTCAAGTTGAAAGTCTACCGCCAAATACCAATAGGTATGCTCCGACAGTAGCACTTAAGAGCCAGTCCCTCCTATAAGACTGGCAACGCACCTGCGATTGCTCTAGTCTTGTGGGTGATTATCAGCGGCGATGATCTATTACATAAAAAAACGCTAAGCTTACCAATAAAAGGTAATTTAACTATTCATATAATCTCATCGCGTGGGTTAGTACTTGAACTCCTGCCGCTAATCCTACATCAATCAGGTATGCAATATAATTTTTTCACTTTCATTTTGTGGGACTTTGCTACACGTAAACTATTATTAAAGCCTTTGTAAATATTAAACTAGTGACATACCACACGTATATTCATTTCTTTTGAATATTATATACTCATACAAAATCTACGTTAGTTCCTAACGTCACAATTTCACGCATTTGAAGAATGAGTATACAATATTATTTTATATAATTATAACGTTCATGTCACCAGTTGATATAACTTCGTGTTGTAAATTATTACATTAAATATGCATTTATTTTTAGCGTAATAATAGGAGGAGTCTTGTCTTCCGAAAACATGAACTTTCCACCAGGTTTCAAGTTTGGGGCCGCTACGTCAGCGTATCAAGTTGAAGGTGCTTGGAATATATCTGGTGAGTAAACTGGTGACAGTGAAGAATCATAACTAATGATATGATGTTTACGTTTGCAGCAGGAATGTGAGTCCATGAAAGTAGAATTCCTATAGTTTTCAAACAAACCCTGTCCATTGAAATAAAACTAATTGAAACGGATTTTATCGCGGTTATTTATTTATTTTGATCCTGACGTTTCGAAAGCTTTTCTGCCTTCGTGGTCACCGCGATAAAATCCGTTTGAATTAGTTTTATTTCAATGAATAATATTCGCGTAAACATAAGAAATCATTATGTAAACCCTGTCCAATTAATTTTCAAATTGTGTCATTTATGATAATAAATACAACAAGAGGGTGGGTCCTGTTAAAATTTTGAATCGCAAAGTCAGCGAGTTTTTGATTTTAAACGGACCGTAAAAACATATTACATATAGTATTAGGGGTTACTACAATTTTGAATAACTTGAAACACTGAGTATGATTTGTAAGATGATATTATTTTATAACAGATAAGACCCCAAGTATTTGGGATGAGTTCGCTCACAAGATCCCATCGAATATTGTAGACGCCAGTACAGGGGATGTCGCCTGCAACTCTTACGAACTTTGGAGACAAGACGTGGAAATGGCCGCCGAATTAGGCTTAGATTATTACAGGTACGTGTACATTGGTTAACAACTTGGAAACCTACAGCTATGG
The DNA here is from genome assembly GCA_039707435.1 of Actias luna. Lineage (NCBI taxonomy): Eukaryota > Metazoa > Arthropoda > Insecta > Lepidoptera > Saturniidae > Actias > Actias luna. The sequence continues at coordinate 11,611,906 of JAZHAC010000032.1, forward strand.
TAGATGTTTTTGTAGCCTAACAGAATAAACCTATATAGTTTTAGTACTGTTATATCTACGTAGATGTATTATTTATATCTGTATTACAGCAAAAATACTTGTAAAATAATGTTAATAGTATGTTCTGCTTTCTTCAGGTATTAATAACATTTATATAAGCCAAATTAGCTGCATACGATATATCAAGCTATTATTATGTTGATCAGATTCTTTGAATTAGTAACTAGATACATTTAAACTTTCGTTATAACACTCTTAAAATATATTTATTTGCCGTAACATTTTATTTGGTTGGTTCATCGGATATTACTTTTTGTCTAATGAGCTAAGATTATCCATACGTAAATTATTATATTAATTATGTATAAAAAGGTCTTACCGTGAACAATAATGACCTTCGAAATAAAACTTTTTTTTTATAATTAAAGTCTAGCGTTATGACCATAATCTCACCTGATCGTAAGTGACAATATGGCCCAAGTCGGTAGATACGCTAAACCTGTGGAGGAACTGGCTCTCAAGTGCAGCTACCGGAACACACCTATTAGTATTTGGCGGCAGGTTTTGCAACTTGAGGGTGGTAGCTAGCCAGGCAGGTATTAGAAAAAGTCCTGATCGCTATGGTTTCCTTACGATATTTTCCTTCACCGAAAGCTCAAGCTCATTGTAGGTGCTTGGATTCAAACTCACGTCCCTTGACGCAAAGTTGTACACACTACCACTGAGCTATCATCGCTTCAAAACTAATCTAAACGGATTATATCGCGGTTTTTTATTAATTTTGATCCCGACGTTTCGAAAGCTTATCACTTTATTTGCAAAGTTTCCAATTATATTCGCTGTCAGCATAAGCCGTTTAAAGTAACACCGAATATAGGACAACGTGGGGTAACTCTACCACGTTGGCTAGAGGAGAACAAATAATAGGTGGTCTATTTCAACTATCGTTATCCATTATCCATTATCCAATGGAGCTCCAATATTACAAGCGTTTTGCCAACATTGAAGATTATTCCAATACCTTTTAAAACCTTGCGCATTTCCATCTTAATTGTAACTAAAAATAAAAGCATGGAAGCGATGATAGCCTAGTCGTAGTGTGCAGGAACGCCTCGTCACGGAACGAGAGTTCGAATCCAACCATCTGCGATTAGCTTGAGCTTTCAGTGAAGGAAAACATCGTGAGGAAAGCATAGCATTGTGTTAGGGCTTTTCCTGATGCCCGCCTGGCTAGCTACCACCCTCTAGTTAAAATCTACAGCCAAATACCAATAGGTGTGTTCCCACAGTAATACTTGAGAGCCAGTCCCTCCAATAAAGGCCGGCAACGCACCTGCAATTCCCTTGTGTCCATGGGTGGCGGTGATCAGTTACCATCAGGTGATACGCCTGCTCGTTTGCCCTCTATTACATAAATAAAGCACCTTGAAAGCCGTTTTCTGGAATATATGAAGTACTGTTACAATTTAACGTAAATGATATGTTAATATTCATTTTGTAGATTTTCAATAGACTGGTCTAGACTGTTACCAAAGGGTTTCTCCAACTACATTAGTGAAGACGGCAAGAGATACTACAATAACTTAATCGACGGATTGCTTGAAGTTGGAGTAGAGCCTGTGGTGACATTGTATCATTGGGACTTACCTCAATCGTTGCAGGATTTGGGTAAAGATTAATTCTATAATACGTAAAAGCTAGCTGGTTTTTTAAACTTCGTTTAAGTAATGTACCCGTATGTGATTAATAAAGTCCTTGGAATGTAAAATTTCACGTTTATAAAATAGCTAGTCTTAGAGATCGCTTTATAAGTGGTTACAAGTGTCTTGTAGATTATAATTATTTGTTAAGAGTAGACTATATAAATTAAGAAATTATTACATACCCCTGATAGAACTTTTTATCCAAAAGTCAATAACTTGAAGTAATAAATATATTCCTTGATAGTACTACTGTAAAAGTGCAACATGCCTTGGGCTTGGCTCTAGTAGCTCAGTGGTAGTATGTAGAGATGCCGCGTCATGGGACGTGAATTCGAATCCAACCACGTACAATGAGCTTGGGCTTTCGGTGACGGGAAACATTGTGTGAAAACCATGGTTGTAGGGCGCTTTTTGTCGCCCGCCTGGTGAGCTACCACCTTCATGTTGAAAAGCTGACATAGTTGCTTATCTTCCACCCTTTCCATTTACAAAAATTGTAAATTGTTTGAAAAAAAGCGACTGCAAAATCAATACAAAGAAACCCATCCATAGCTTGTGGTCCACTACAACCTAACAGCTTGTAATCACTGAAAACATCATAAAAATACAACAATAGGTCCCTGAATTATTCTAGAAATTCAGAAGCAGAAATGCAACATTTTATTAAAGCAACACAAAAAAAAAATTTAGATACTCTTTTGATGTTTTCATATTACCGATGAAAATGACATACAAGATATAAGATCCTAAGATATATAGCTGTCAGCAATCCAATTCACAACTCGGAGATATCGCTAATAAAGTGTATCATCGTGCTGAACGTATTTAATTTTCCGATCACAGGAGGTTGGACAAACCCCTATATATCGGACTGGTTTGCAGACTACGCACTGCAAGTGTTCAAACTATACGCGGACCGAGTAAAAATATGGTTAACCATCAACGAACCCATAGTTATGTGTAACGTTGCCTACAATACGGGAGCCATAGCGCCTGGGATTAAGGAACCCGTTATGGGTTCGTTTCTATGTAACAAAAATATACTGCTCGCACATGCAAAAGCTTGGAGGATTTACGATTTATATTTCAAACCTCTTTATCATGGTGAGTAACGCATTAAATTATTGGGCGTCTCACAGCTTTTACTTAATCTTAAATGTTCAAAAGTATTACATTATTTGATACGTTCATTTAATTTAATTTAACATTCATTGGAGTCAGATGTTTCCTTAAAACTAGTTTGATCATCTCCCGTAATTGCCATAATCTCATCTGATCTTAAGTTACGATACGGCACACGCTAAACCTGTAGAGGAACTGGCTCTCAAGTGCTGCTGCCGGAACACAACTATTAGTATTTGGCGGCAGGTTTACAACTTGAGGGTGGTAGCTACCCAGGCGGGTATTAGAAAAAGCCCTACCACCATGCTATGATTTCCTCACGCTGTTTTCTTCACCGGAAGCTCAAGCTCATTGTAGGTGCTTGATTCGAACTCACGTCCCTTGACGCGAAGTCGTACACACTACAACTGAGCTATCATCGCTTCATACATTTACAATTCATCTATAATATACAATTTTTAAAATGCTCTTTTTTACTAAGAAAAATTAAACAAGTGGTTTTTTACTAACAAAAAAGTTAATTTATCATCGTACAAAAAACACTTTCTGTATCATCTGATATAATTTTGGGTTACATTTGCATAAGGAGATTAGGACGCCGTATAGAGTTTTACATTAGGTTAGTGCAAATTTTAAAGTTTCTAATTTTGCAGTTAATTTAACATCCGATCGTGACAGGTATTTGTATAACAAACCGCGGTTATCAGGAACGATTATAATTCCTAACATTTACCGATAACAATGTACAGAATCAAGACCACGTGAAAATAGCTAAAGTAATTTTGCCTTTATTTTTATAGGGAAAGTGTCGATAGCCAATCACCTAGTGTGGTACGAGGCGAATACTGAAGAAGACGAAGAACGAACACGACTGGTTCTGGAATATACGGTAAATAAATCATTTTATATAATTATACTGTGAAAAAATTTCACCAAGCTGGGAGATGATTATGAATTTTCTTTTATCTCAATACATTTTATCGTATTGGTGTGCGTCGCAATGAACTCTGTGTAATTCAAAAGCTATGGAGTGTATGAGCTTTGGAATTACTAGATGGTAAGCGTGGTCATTGGTAGAAAAGCCACTAGACACTAGTTGATTCCAAAATGCGATGATAGCTCAGTGGTAATGTGTACGATTTCGCGTCAAGGGACGTGAGTTCGAATCCAAGCACCTACAATGAGTTTGAGCTTTCGGTGAAGGAAAACACCGTGACGAAACCATAGCATGGTGGTAGGGCTTTTTCTGATGCCCCCTGGATAGCAACAACCTTCAAGTTGAAAGTTTGCCGCCAAATACCAATAGGTGTGTTTCGGCAATTGCACTTGAGAGCCAGTTCCTCCAAAGGTTTAGCGTGTCTTCCAACTTGGGCCATATCGTCACTTAAGATCTGGTGAGAGTATGACCATAACGCTTTTTTTTTTTTTTTTTTTTATCGTGGAGAAATCCGTTTATGGATACCCTCTCGCCCCGGGGGGGACGACAGGGTTATGTGGGACTCACCCGGTGCGAACCGGGAATACCCACTAAAATTCCACGGTGTACCTCTGCTGCATAAATTGGGGCGACCCGGGTCCAAACTGGTAATCACCGCGTCGCCCCTGCAGCTGGCCCAACTTGGCCCCGGCGCTAAAGAGGGACAGCTTGGTACACCCCAACTGTCCCCCAGACGGCTGAACCAGTGCAATGGGATGGCGGGCCCCCCGACCCATCTTCCCTTGGCTCAGCACGGATGATAGAAGGAGATGCAAAAGCTCCCCCAACTACCATCCTTGTCTACGCACTCCCTTACGGAGGTCGTGGCGGCACTGGTAGTGCCCCACCCTGTTTCTTCATGGGAGGTGGCCGACATTTGGCGCCCCCCATGAAGTGATCCGCCGGCCTTCCGGCGTCGGCACATATTGCACAGTGCAGCTTAGGTGCCACACATTGCTGCACAATATGGCCGGCCTCCCCACACCGGAAACAAAGTCCCCCTATCCACCGAAGATGGGCAAACCGGCCGAGTGTGACCCACGCCCATGCACCTGAAGCACCTCAAGGGTTTCTGCTCCAGGACATGGACGCGGGCCCAACTCCAGCCGACAGTAAGTCGGCCACCCTCCGCAAGTAAATGCGCTGCGGCGACAGGAAGGGACACATGTATCCCACGCGTAGTCCCCCTCATTTTTTGTAGCTCACCAACTTTTATGTCGGCGGGCGCACACAGGGCTTTCTTCGCAATTGCTGCGACAACCTCGTCTCTCGTCACGGAGTCGTCAAGGCCCATGATGCGGACATCAAGCCGTTTCACAGGCCTCGCCACCTTGACGACATCCACTAATACCTCTTGGAGACTTCGTGCCAAAAGGTCCGCTTTTTCTGCCCCATCTGGTCCATGGAGCTCTATTATCCGGGCCCCAGTGGCTGTCTCCCGGACACCGATATTCTCGATCCCCAGTGCAGGCAGGTCCATCGCCGTCCTTGCCCTCAGAAGGGCCTCCGCATAGGTCAGTCCCTTAGCTACGGCCTCAGGCTGCAGTGTTATAACCACCGCAGCCGAGCGCGGGACTGTGGGTAACTTGATGTTACGTTTCAGTCCAGAGACACCCTTCCGAGGTGCAGAGACTGATGTCACCGCCGCCTTGGGAACCGATACCACTGGTTCCTTCCCTCTCTTTGTTTTGCCGCGCCGGATTACTTCGGTCCACGAAGGCCCCTCTTCAACCGACGCAGCAGCACCATCTTCTACTGGGGCCCTTCTCGACTGAATGCGGGCCGCTCGAGTTGCAGGCTTCTTGGGAGGCGCAAGTTTAGACCCGGATGGTCTGGGTCTTGTCTCCAAATTTGACGCTGCCAGAGGAGGACGGAGGATATGCCCCTCTAGAACCCCCAGGCGCGCACTCATCTCTGCCAAAGAATTTTGGAGAGAGAGCTGCCAGCCCTGAGGAGTTCTATCTCTCTGTACCTCCTCATGATCCGGTAACGGAACTGCAGCAGCTGTCACCAATGCCGTCTGTTCTTTCTCGTGGCGCATGGCTCGAATCTCTGCCCTGTCCTGGGCGAGCTCTCGCCGCAGGTTCGAAACCATGCGCCTGAGAGACATGGTCTCCTCAGTTATGGTACGCGTGAGCGCCACAGACACGATATCCTTAAGAGCCCTTGCCGCGCTCTTAAGGTCCCTGATACACCCACCCTGCAGGTGACCACTCTTGTCACATACATCGTGTATCAGGGAAACACTCTCCTCCGCAAGTGCTCTCATGCTCGCCGGATCCATGACGTCCACGTCGTACACCCGGATCTCTTCAGAGTCCTCGACATCTGCATGTTTAGGAGCCCTCGATGAAGCGGGCTCGCGCTTCTTACCCCTCCTGGCCGTGGAAATCTTCGGGACCACTACTGGGTCTCCTTCACTCTCCAGCGGATCAATGGTCCGCTTCCGGGTCTGGGACTCCACACTTTCGGACCCCCCACCCGACGTACCCGCCCCTTCCCAAAATCTTAATATAAATTGGTTTTTATTTTCTGCCATATCTTATCCCACGAGTATGGGGGAAATATTCGGTCCACCCGGGCAGTGCCCCCTGTACCCGGGTAAGCCTACGTGTAACCCGCCAGGAAGTCGGCCGGTTCCCTGACGGGGGTCGCACTCGCGACTGGTCACCCACCAGCCACGCATCCCCTCACGGTGCGCCGCCGCTTGGGATTGGGGTAATTTTTTATAGAGGTTGTCTTCCTCGCAGGCCGGGCGGTGAAGCCAGGCCCCTCGGTCCCGTCGATAAACGGGATTACGAGTTTGTTGGCGGTGCGGATGAAGCAAAAGACCCCACCCGTGTGCCCGACGGCAGTGTGAGTGCACGCCGAGCCCGCCAACGAATGCTCCATCAGCCGCTCCCTCTGATAAGCAGAGAGATGACGGCGAGAAGCCCTACACACCCCAAAGATCCCCCCCTGTCAGGTATCAGCCGCCGACCGAGAAGCGATCGACGTTGCCCAGGGTGCACCACGTGGAGGTTCCTGACACCGCACCCCGACCATAACGCTTACCCTTAACTATAAAAAAAAAAATTTTTTTTTTTTACTGGCTTATGACTATGTTCATTTTTGACGCCACTCAGTTATCTGTGTCCAACTATCTAACAAATATTTGCTTTATTTGTTAATTAGTTGCAAAAAAAAGATGGTTGGAAACATCTTGAGTTATTTTGAAAACTGATTCAGTTGTTTTATCGCTAAGAAATATATGGGCATGAATTCTATACAACGTAATTCTAAAAAATTGCGACACCGGATTTTCAATTTTGCTCTGTATAACATTCTTAACATAGTTTATTAAACAGTTACCGATAGAACTCGGACAGTGTAGTGTTCTTTTGAGTTTCGTGTTCTTTACGAATGTCGAATAGCTATGTCCAGACCTTACTTAAATATTAATATTGATACGCGAACAAAACGCCTAACAGTCATATAAGTATAACGACTCGTCTCTGTCCATTTTGAATGCAGAAAGACGCAAAATACAGCCAAATAAGTTTTCGCTTGAAAAACCTTCTCAAATTCCTTTTCGAGGAACATTGAAGACCTTTGAAACTGCATGTTTAACCTAAAAAAAAGATATAAACTCGAGTGCACAAAACGATGATGCACCAGAAAATAGTATTTATGTTTATTACTGTATCTCCTTAAACAGGCCGGTCTCTACTTCCACCCCATTTATTCTGCGGAAGGTGGATGGCCGACGCTTATCGAAGAAGTAATAGAAAATGTCAGCTTAAATGAGGGATACGAGCGTTCGAGGCTCCCAAAATTAACCGAGTCCGAAAAAGAATTAGTGCGAGGTATTTATAATATATACACTGATTGAAAGAATAACATACTGATAGAATAGAACGATGACACCCACACATTACCCTGACTTTTGGTCAATTTTTATTTATACAAAATCTGTGTTCATATTTCTCCATTACTTTTTAATGTAACAGCTACACAGCGTTAAAAGGAAATGGATTCGAATATTGATATCATTATGCGAACGACTGATTTTATATCATTTAATCAGAAATCACATAGCAGAGAATATATACAAAATTCACAAAATTGCTTAGATACTCTTGGTAGATTATTTTTTGAAATTAGGTTTCAGTATTTCGGTTAATAGATGAGTAATATGTTTTACCAAAAAATGAAACATTAGAGAGTCTTTTTGGTAGTGTGTATGAGTTCGCGTTCGAATCTACCTACAATGAGCTTGAGCTTGAGCTTACGGTGAAGGAAAACATCGTGAGGAAACCATAGCATGGTGGTAGGGCTTTTTCTAATGACCGCCTGGCTAGCTAACACCCTCAAGATGAAATGCTAACGCCAAATACAAATAGGTAAGTAGCGTCAATTGAGAGCCAGTTTCACCACAGGTTTAGCGTGCAGCTTGGGCTGCATCGTCACTTCAGATCAGGTAAGATTATGGTCATAATGCTAAACGTTAAATATATATAAAAAAAATGAATTGAAAATTAACAGCTTCGCGTTACCTGTAGTTGATCACAATAAGTATTTGTAGGTGTAGTGTTATCGAGGACTTGAGGAAACTCATCAGGTATTCAAAACTAGATCAGAAAGATCTTGAAATATATTTCAAGTTTTAGTTTATTCTGATTGTGGTGTTGACCCACAATTTTTAAGGAAGATATATGTTACTTTAATTTTTTTATACTTAAGGTTTAACGTTATGGCGATAACCTTAAATGACGATACGGCTCAAGTTGGTAGACACACTAAGGCCGTGGAGGAACTGGCTCTTAAGTGCAGCTGCCGGAAAACACCTATTTGGTATTTGGCGGCAGGTTTACAACTTGAGGGTGGTAGCTTCCTCACGATGTTTTCCTTCACCGAAAGCTCAAGCTCATTGTAGGTGCTTGGATTCGAACTCATGTCCCTTGACGCGAAGTCGTACACACTACCACTGAGCTATCATCGCTTAACTCATAGCCATATAGATAATCCTAGTGTTAGGGTAAATTATATAAATTAGACAAAATACAAAATCAGTGTAAGAGTATTGTAGGGGCTTTATAAAAAGTACTCTTATCTATTTAATAAAGTCAGAACTTCAATTCACTTCAATTTGTACGTAGACACTTTTTGGCTGAAAAGTGCTAGTTAAGGTTAAAACCCTGAGGATCACTTCATAATTAAGTATGTTGATAAGTTGTCTTCACTGATTAATACACTTAACGAGGGACGTCAGTAAAACCGCGAAATAATATATGCAAACAATGAACTAGAAGAAATCAATAAACAAATAAAATTAAATCCTAACCAAGACAAACGATTTCTTTTCAGCTTCTCTACCAATGACACTAATTTCATACATCCTTTAACATACTCATTACTGACTTTATCCATTCTGTAATGCAGCTTGTGCACCTTAACATTCATATTTCTGCTGCATGCAATCGACACTCATATGTCTTCTTACTAGCAACTTAGAACGTAAATTATGATTGAGTCTTGATTTTTTTTTAATGCAGGTATCAAAACAATAACTGCCGCACTCCACTCTTAATTATTGTATTCATATTTTACATTCAGAACTGCGAAAACACTATCTAAACCAATCGCATCAAATTACTTCTTCAAACAGCCATCTTGGCAAAATGAAGTAAAAAAACATTGCCATGTAAAATGTTTACAAATATTGTAGTTTCGTTAGCCAGACTTTAGTAACTGGCCTCAGTGATGATCTCTTGTTTGCGATAAAAATTCGCGAAATAACTGAGCCTCGAATACGTGCAGACACATTGTGGAATTTTTCCAATGTGAAACCAATGTTCAGTCAAAAAACTTCAACATTATTCATAGGAATTATTTCGATGTACCCTCGACTATTGCAGGTAACAGTTTTAAAAACGGAAGTATATAGCAGTCTGTGCTCTTGCAAAAGAAGGTTCTATGCCTTGTTCAAAATGTTATCGTTTGGTGCACGGGTATCATTATTGTTTGGGCAACACCGTAATCTCTGTCCAGGATATTTCTGTATTTTACGTTTAATTTAAATAATTAACGTGTAATTTGATTAAATTGATTAATTGTAGCATGTTGAACAGATGAAGGTTACATATTGTATTATAAAAATATTAAAAAACCTTGTCACGTTGTTTGTCCGCGATGAACCCAAAATAGTAAACCGATTCTAATGAAATTTTTCACACTGTGTTGCAATTGTTCCAGGAGATAGGAGAGTTAAGTGAAAAGATTTAAATATCAAACATTTTGAAACGCTAGGTATTGGCAGGCTACCAGATTTTTTTTCAAGGTTCTGCTTTATGGCTATAATCTCACCTGATCTAATAATTATAATGTATATATATAGAAAGCATAAGAAAAACACATTACCGTGTAATATGTATATGTGCAGCTGTGGGCATAGCTAATGTATATTATATAGCAGCTGGCCTAGCAGATGTTGTTTTGATGTTTGCAGTGATCAATAATACGACCACAGAACCACCATACCGTTCAGCAATAACATGAAAACAGTAGTAATGAAAAAACAAAATATATATATATATATATATATATATATATATATATATATATATATATATATATATATTTATATATATGCATTTTTATTATACATATATATACATGTTATGGTCGACAAACGGTGTTAGAGTTTAACGTTTTGTTTCCTATCCTGTTGGAATCTTATATTTTTTAGGTACGAAACGTATTCTTTACGTTAAAATTTCATACATATGACCGTGTCAAATTATACCAAAAACTGTTCTGTATTTTTAGAGTGATGCTAAAATAAAGTGACACGCGGATATAACTAAAACAAAACATTTTTGGCCTCTATAGTGATGACAAAGTACAGTCAGATGATATTTAAAAAGTATATGTAATGAACAGATTTGGGGTAACGCGGTGATTGCATGCACGAACCCGCGTACCGTGGGGTTTAGCGGGTATTTCCGGCTGTTAACGGGCTGGGAGGAAATGCATAAACACGTAAAACGAAATTGAGTGTTATCAGATGTATAAAATCATTTTAAAATGTATGAGCTAGTTGTATTTATTTATATTTCAGGAACTTTTGACTTTCTTGCCTTTAATTATTACACGAGTCGACTCGTCAGCCGAGCAAAACCGGGAGAGATTAATGGTGAAAATATTTTTAGTGGAATACCTATACTGGATGCATACTTGGAACCATTTCCAAATGATTCATATAGCGCCTCAGAGATATTTACCGTGAGTAATTGTAGTCGATGTAATAAATTGTTTCGTAGAAGATGCATACAGAGAACTGACGTTTATTGGAAGTCAATTACGTGAGTGAACCTAACGGCTAATCGAGACGGTCAAGGGTCTTAAGAAGATAGGTCTCTCTACATTTTCTCATTAGAAGGATGGTCAATTCTGCCTACTGCAATACAACATTGTATATGTTCTTGTTAACACACTTATTTTAAAATGAGTACTAGGGTTCCCGCAAAAAAACCGACTATTTTTTTTTCAGCCTCGAGTGAAAAAATGTTAGTTTTTGATGTTTTAAGAGCCCTCTCCAAAGAACAACTAAAAAAAAAATTTTAAGAGGTCGCTCCAAATTTTTTTTAATTTCAAATATCGTCAAAAATCTATTTTTTTTATTTGTATCTATTATTGTAATAAATAAAAGAAAAAAAAATGTATGGAATTTAAATTTAAATATTAAAAGGTCGCTCGAAAAAATCTAAAGTAATGAACTAATAATTAAAAAAAAAAATTGCGCGACCTTTCAAAACTTAAATTTTGAACTGAAACTTTCAGAAACTTATTGTTTTTTGGTCTATAAAATTTTACAGTAACGAGAAAAAAAATTAAAAAAAAAAACTATTTTTGACGATTTTTGAAATTTAAAAAAATTTGGAGCGACCTCTTAAAATTTTTTTTTAGTTGTTCTTTGGAGAGGGCTCTTAAAACATCAAAAACTAACATTTTTTCACTCGAGACTAAAAAAAAAAGTCGGTTATTTTGCGCCACCCTAATGAGTCCCGGTACATTTTGTCCAATCATTACTATCATGCATGAAGATAACATCCTCAATTTAACGTTGCAACTATGTGGTCATCGTAATTTTGACACCGATTCCATTAACTCACATATATTTTAAGTTATTTTGGAAATAAAAATTATACATTTTCAAATCAAATGTGCACCGAGGCTGCCGTTGCTTCACACAGAATTTTCTTTAGTTTACTTTTAGACTTCTTAGGTCTTGTTATTTTCCTTTACGTATCTATTAAAATATATTATATATGTGATTGACTAAAAAAAATTTTTTTTTGAGTAGCTGACGCGTCCGACTATCGATTCGTCCAAAGATGTGTGCCAATAATATAGATTGGTGATGTCTAAGAAAGTTTAGGGCTAGATTAACTGTTGAGGATTTCTACCAAAAGTTGAGACTGGTAAATGAGGGAGGAACGGATGGTCATGTCCAAGGATTTAGTGATATTCAAAGGTTTTCTTCAGTCGAGTCGTCATTCGCGTATTGACCATAATCTCAGCTGATCTTAAGTGACGATACGGCCCGAATTGGTAGACACGCTAAACCCGTGGAGGAACTGGCTCTCAAGTGCAACTGCCGGAACACACCTACCGGTATTTGGCGGCAGGTTTTCAACTTGAGGGTGGTAGCTAGTCAGGCGGGCGTTAGTAAAAGCCCTACCACCATGCTATGGTTCCCTCACGATGTTTTCCTTCACCGAAAGCTTAAGCTCATTGTAAGTGGTAGGATTCGAACTCACGTCCCTCGACGCAAAGTCGTACACACTACCGCTGAGCTATCATCACTTCAAAAAGTGGTGATGAGTTCTAATCGAATCCGTTTCAAGCGGATTTTTTAACCGGGTAAATTACAGTTTCTTACTTTGGAGTGTCATTACCTAACGTTCAGCGTTTTTTGTAGATTCATCCAACGGGTTTAAGAAAGATATTAAACTGGTTAAAGGCATCGTACGGTGACTATGAGATGTTAATCACTGAGAACGGTTATCCTACTGCTGGACATGTAATCAACGATCAGAACAGAATTGACTTCATCAGAGAACATCTAACACAGGTGATCATAATACTTACTTTATTGACACTTTTAGAATAGACATTATAATTAAAAAAAAAAAACACTGGCGATTAATGTGATTTTCTATTACTGATAAATATTATTTCACTTTTCTCTCGTTTTCATATGTATCGAAAATTCTAGTAACAATTTTCAGGTGATCATAATACTTACTTTATTGACACTTTTAGAATAGACATTATAATTTAAAAAAAAAACACTGCCGATTGATGTGATTTTCTATTATTGATAAATATTATTTTACTATTCTCTCGTATTCATATGGATCGGAAATTCTAGTAACAATTCTGTATACACAAACGAGATTGGATGCGGAAATCCAGTTTAAAATATAAATAAATATTAATGGACAAAGCATTTGTATTTACGGAAACTGAAATAATATTGATTTTAAACATTCAACATCGATGATGACATTGTAAAGTTTTAACCTTATGTAAATCACCGAACGCGTATAAAGAAGCTTTTACTTTAAAAATCATTTCAGGTATTACTTGCGATACACAGGGACGGTGTAAATGTATCGGGGTACATTTATTGGGCACTAATGGATAACTTTGAATGGAATTCAGGATATACGTGAGTAACAAGATTTTATTAAATATATTAACAAACACAAAAAGCCTTTTATAGTGGATGTTACAACTAATTATACACAAACACAGAGGCCTCCGTTTTTTTCGGATGCTACTATATTTTAATTTCTTTATAGGTTTTATTCATTTTGAAACACTCTCAAATGACGTTACAATATGGCGCACGAATGAAGGGACTGGCTCGGCCAGGAAACATTTATAGATATATGGCAGTTGGTTTTTAACTCGAGAGTGGTAGCTAGTCTGACAGGAATCTTCCTGTTATGGTTGCATCATGATATTTTCCTTCACAGATAGCTCTCGCCCATTACAGTTGCTCAAACGCTACTACAGAGCCATAATTAAATCAAGGCTTACTATCAAGTACAAAGCAATAACTTTACCATGCTATGATAAAAAGGGAAAGCCTACAAATCATAGGTTATGTGTGTAGATGTAGATGTGTGTAGAAAGTGACGATAGCTCAGTGGTAGTATGTACGACTTCGCGTCCAGGGACGTGAATTCGAATCCAAGCACCTACAATGAGCTTAAACTTTCGGTGAAGGAAAACATCGTGAGGTAACCATAGCATGGTGGTAGGGCATTTTCTAATGCCCGCCTGGGTAGTTACCACCCTCAAGTTGTAAACCTGCCGCCATATACCAATAGGAGTGTTCCGGCAGCTGCACTTGAGAGCCAGTCCCTCCACATGTTTAGCGTGTCTACCAACTTGGGCCATATCATCACTTAAGATCAGATGAGATTATGGCCATAACGCTAAACCTTAAGTATAAAAAAATTAAATAAAAGAACATGTTTGCTTTCGTTTTCAGAATCAAATTCGGACTATACGACGTTAATTTCAATGATACGCTCCGTCGACGTACTCCGAAGGAATCTGCCAATTACTTCGCCAATGTAATAGAAACTCATTCTGTTGATTACTTAGAATGCTTAATGTATTCATAACATTGTGTATGGATTTCAACTGATGACTATAATAAAAATTTGAATATTAAAGATTTTGCCTAATTTTTTTATATATTCTCTGAATCGCACCACTGACCTTGTTCTGTCCTTTTCGGTAGTCTGTCAATTTACCATCTATGGTAACCGTCTGTCACAGTCGGAGATAGTGTCAATCTACCATCTATGGTAGCCGTCTGTCACAATCGGAGATACTGTCAATCTACCATCTATGGTAACCATCTGTCACAGTCGGAGATAGTGTCAATCTACCATTTATGGTAACCATCTGTCACAGTCGGAGATAGTGTCAATCTACCATCTATGGTAACCATCTGTCACAGTCGGAGATAGTGTCAATCTATGATCTATGGTAATCATCTGCCACAGTCGGAGATAGTGTCAATCTACCATCTATGGTAGACGTCTGTCACAGTCGGAGATAGTGTCAATCTACCATCTATGGTAGACGTCTGTCACAGTCGGAGATAGTGTCAATCTACGATCTATGGTAACCATCTGTCACAGTCGGAGATAGTGTCAATCTACCATCTATGGTAGCCGTCTGTCACAGTCGGAGATAGTGTTAATCTACCATCTATGGTAGCCGTCTGTCACAGTCGGAGATAGTGTCAATCTACCATCTATGGTAACCATCTGACACAGTCAGAGATAGTGTCAATCTACCATCTATGGTAACCATCTGTCACAGTCGGAGATAGTGTCAATCAACCATCTATGGTAACCATCTGTCACAGTCGGAGATAGTGTCAATCTACCATTTATGGTAACCATCTGTCACAGTCGGAGATAGTGTCAATCTACCATCTATGGTAACCATCTGTCACAGTCGGAGATAGTGTCAATCTATGATCTATGGTAATCATCTGCCACAGTCGGAGATAGTGTCAATCTACCATCTATGGTAGACGTCTGTCACAGTCGGAGATAGTGTCAATCTACCATCTATGGTAGACGTCTGTCACAGTCGGAGATAGTGTCAATCTACGATCTATGGTAACCATCTGTCAAAGTCGGAGATAGTGTCAATCTACCATCTATGGTAGCCGTCTGTCACAGTCGGAGATAGTGTTAATCTACCATCTATGGTAGCCGTCTGTCACAGTCGGAGATAGTGTCAATCTACCATCTATGGTAACCATCTGTCACAATCAGAGATAGTGTCAATCTACCATCTATGGTAGACGTCTGTCACAGTCGGAGATAGTGTCAATCTACCATCTATGGTAACCATCTGTCACAGTCGGAGATAGTGTCAATCTACCATCTGTCACAGTAGGAGATAGCATCACTTACAAGGTTAAAATATTCTACGTCTCAAGTTGGACCAAGTACTACGCATTTACAAATTTTTGTTGCAAACAGTTGGGCAGTATTCAAGATTAGCTCGGTGAAACGTCGTAGCACGCGATTTTTATATATAAAGATTTCATAATACCGGTACCCACTACAGATAGACCACAACGACTCATAATAACTCTTGTTAAGAGAGATTACGGACTTATTTAGCACTACTTCTAATAGCATTTACAGTTCGCAGAAATATGAAAATTGTTTTCACGTTTCCTCGGGTGTAACCCTAAATTCGCTGACAGTGACTTTCTTAATTTATCGGTTGTTTAAATACTTCTCCAAGTAATTGTAAAGATCCCAGTAGTTCGTACTATAGTGTTATATATATATGTGTAAGCGGTGTAATGTGATAATACACGATCTATTCACTACAAATCAATTTATTTTTGCTTTTTAATTTAGGAAGGTATTGAATAAAAGTACGCTGTGTTCGTGAAGAATTTACGCAAATAAAAAACTATAAGATAGCGCCGGATCTTTTATAGTCCGTCTAATTACACTGATTATTAATTAGCTGCCCGAGCGCGGATTATACAATGGGCGTGACTTAACCTATTGTTGTTGAATTAGGTGCATTTTTATTTTATCTGATGAAGGAGCGTTTAGACGGCCGAGCCTACTATCCTTTAACGGACAGTAGACTCGCTACAATACGTATACTATTCCGTGGCCTTGGTATTACTGTTAAACTATCGGACATACCTGGACCCTTTGACGAAAACCCTGTCTACGAAAGCCTAAGTTCGTTGATAAGATCTCACCTCGATGGACTGCAGTCTCGGTCCCTGTGATGTTTTTTTTTTTACTTTTTATTGGTTTATAGGTTGAGCGTTATGACCATAATGTCATCTGTTTTATTTTTTATCCTGGCTCAGAGTAATGAGTGTACTTCATTTGAAGGTAAGTTCCAGTACGGACCAATAACAGTAGCGAGTGACGTGAAGGCAAATGACCTTCGTCAGTCGCAACCGTCATGCCGGCCTGCTAAATACCTCTTCAAGCCTCCTTTAAAAGACCTAATATTATGGGAAGAAGAGTATACTCAGAGCGGAAGACCTTTTCATAGCTCCACAGTGAGACAAGGTAAGACTCTCCGAGCTTTTTGGTTCGTGTTGGGATGTAGTTTGTAGTAAAGCTGTGGCTCCGTAGTCCAGCTCGGGTGGATCTGTTGTGGAAAGGACAGGAGGGGATTAGGTGAAAGCACTTCAGAGCACTCACGAAGATACTGTCGATACGACACTCTATGTGAAACTACATCCTTACGCGGCTTAAGCGATGATAGCTCGGTGGTAGCGCGTACGACTTTGCGTCAATAGACGTGAGTTCGAATCCAACCACCTACAATGAGCTTGAGCTTTCGGTGAAGGAATACATCGTGAGGAAACCGTAGCATGGTGGTAGGGCATTTTACCTGCCTTAAGTTGAAAATCTACCGCCAAAATACCAATAGGTGTATTCCGGCAGTTGCACCTGCGAGCCAGTTCCTCAAAAGTGTAGCGTGTCTACCAACTTGGGCCGAATCGTCACTTAAGATCAAGTGAGATGACGGCCATAACGCTAAGCCTTAACTATAAAAAAAATATGACTGGATCATTACCTATACAGGTAATCTGTCGTCGCAACCTGTCCAGGGCATCTAGAAGGTACTTTGCAGGATCATCCAACAGATATGTACATCAATCATATGAATAATCAATCTTGCCTTGAGCAAGTTTTAAGTAGTAGGCAAAGTCAGCAATCAATCGACATATATCAAGGGGTAACAAGTAGTGAATTTTACTATGCGGATCGTAGGACTTAGAATTACATCTGCCATGTGTACGATAGCATATAAAATCGGGAAAACAATTTTCTGGATATTTGCAATTCTAGAAAAATGTTAGGTTATTTCTGATATCATTGTCTCTTGGGCCTCGGGCCATATTATATTATCCGGTATATTGCCAGCTCTACCAACCTATAGTTACACCACTGGTGTTATTATAAAGCAAGATCAATGTTTTATAATATAAATAAAATCTTCTAGTAATTAGAGTAAATGGTATTTAATTTACTATTCTTGTGTATCAAATTAAAATGCTTGATTTTTTAGAAGACAGTGCACGACTTCGGCATTTGAATTACGCACGCAATTAGATACACACACACACACACACCCTGTTTTCTATGTTACTATCAATTGGTATAGTTTTATTATGTTTTATTTTTTTATATTTTTTCTATTTCGTTTATATTTATTTTTGAATTTAGTCCCAGCACTTTCTACTTTTTATACATTATTTCATTCAAATAGAATTTATAAAAATGTAAAATTCCTTATTATATACATATATCCGACGTTATATTTACGTTTGGGTTAACTATGATATTAAGTCAACTAGGCATACAAATGTATTAAAATCATTTTTGGCACTTGTAATATTTTTAAGTTTCCTTTTTCTTGTATATAATCATGTAATGCTATTGATTTCTATGAATATATATATTTTTTAATATGGAAGTGACAGACATTGTCAATAGAACTCAGTGCATAGGAATATCTAACATATTAAACGAGTTGTTTTACTCAGTAGGATGACAATATCAAACAGAATCTACTTTGTTTCTGACCTTTTAGTGGCTTTCCCGTGGTCGGGTTACTGTTTTTTAAACTTTTTTTTTTACGTGTAATTTGAGACGATGATCGCGCATTCTATGAAATAACGTCTGTGATACTTTTTATTCTACAAAACCAAAGGGTTTTTTCTTCCGATGTAAGATTTAAAAGTAATATTTTTGTCATCTACTTCTAATATAATTTTCTCTTGTCAATAGCTAATAATTAACAACCTAACCTTTTTCATCTTTTTGTGAAAAAGTTGAGTAGTAATATAGCTATCAAACACAATCTTATTTAATTAGGTACAATCAAATCAAATTACTTTATTCAGTTTAGGCCCTGAGAAAGTGCTTATGAACGTCGAAAATACCAACGGTTCGGCAAATAACCCAGTCATCGATAAGAACCGACAAAAAAGTTGTGTATTATCTTTGCAGGTACATATTTAACGAAAGAAAATGTAGCAATCAAATCAAAAATATTTATTCAAGTTAGGCCCTAAGAAGGCGCTTATGAACATCAAAATTACTATCGGTTCGAAAAGTAACGAAGTCACCTAGAAGAACCGGCAAGAAAGTTGTGTATTATCTTTGCAGGTACATATTTAACGAAAAAAAAGTAGTAATCAAATCAAATCAAAAATCTTTATTCAAGTTAGGCCCTAAGAAGGCGCTTATGACCATCAAAATTACTATCTGTTCGGAAAGTAACGCAGTCATTTAGAAGAACCGGCAAGAAAGTTGT
The DNA here is from genome assembly GCA_039707435.1 of Actias luna. Classification (NCBI taxonomy): domain Eukaryota; kingdom Metazoa; phylum Arthropoda; class Insecta; order Lepidoptera; family Saturniidae; genus Actias; species Actias luna. The sequence continues at coordinate 11,631,103 of JAZHAC010000032.1, forward strand.
GTATTATCTTTTCAGGTACATATTTAACGAAAAAAAATGTAGTAATCAAATTAAATCAAAAATCTTTATTCAAGTTAGGCCCTAAGAAGGCGCTTATGACCATCAAAATTACTATCGGTTCGGAAAGTAACGCAGTCATTTATAAGAACCGGCAAGAAACTCGATCGGCATCTTTTTTTTAGAGTAATTCTTATCGTTATATACAATAATTTAATGTGTTACAGTAATTTAGCAAATGTACAGACAGGGATGTTCATTTCAGATATCGCTGTCGTTCACACATTAATCCACTCTGTACTAGTCCTTTAACATCAAAACCCGCTTGACATGGTACTTTGAAGCTTTCTAATAGAACCTAACACTATTAATAATCTTACTCAATCTAAAATATGGGATCACCGATTTGTCACGATTTTCTAGTATAAATACTAGAAACTTATATGACTTAAAAGTCAAGACGGTCTTTTAAGCAATTCACCTTCCCCAAGTCTTTGCGGACCTACATTCAACTGTCAAGAATAGAACATTTCCTGTTCAACTTTGTGGTCTTGGTATTATTATGCTAAGTGTAACTATTGTTACATAGAATAATCGATGTTAGCACACGTCGCATTTAACCACAGACTTTTATCAATATTCAATCATTATTAGTAATTCGTTATAATACGTATCACGGTGTTGCCGTGTATTTTTTTTTTATAGTTATGGTTTAGATTTATAGCTATAATCTCACCTGATCTAAAGTGATGATACGGCCCAAGTTGGTGGACATGCTATACCTGAGGAACTGGCTTTCAAGAGCATCTGCCGGTACACATCTATTGGTATTTGGCGGCAGATTTTCAACTTGCGGGTGGTTGCTATCCAGGTGGGTATTAGACAAAACACTACCACCATGCTATGGTTTCTTACGATGTTTTTCTTCACCGAAAGCTCAAATTCATTCTACGTTGTTCATTGTACATTGTATTACGGGTCATTCATTATGAATACACTTAAAAATCTAAATTCTACAGGTGCAGTCAAGTGTATTTTTTTTTTTGTTGTAATTACAGCGCTCTCTAACATTATTATGGGTTTGTATCTATTGATTCTACTTGACTTTTACAGGTACTGTTTTGGTACTAAGTAGTTGTAAATTTTAAATTTCAATTCAGTATCTTTCAGCTTCGTCAGTTTTGCCATTTCAGCGTTAGCAACGCGGTAAGAATTTGTCAAGATGTATGCTAAATAATTTCCTGATTTTGAAGACTGAAAAGTAGACATCGGTGATCAGGCCCATGATCCACTATTTTCTTAACTAAGGTCAAACCCATGCCTCGTCCATGGCCTCGTCATCTGGAGAAGTCGTTTTTGGAGATTCGGAGATTGTAGTGGATGGGTCGACTATAAATAGTGATTATAAATGGTAGATCGTATTTACTACAGAAAACGGAATAATAAGATCAGTTGGGTAATTGAGCGAAATGATAAAAAGAATTGTTAAAATATTCACGTTGTTATTATTTTTATAAAATGAAATTTATATCATTACATTGTTATCAATTTTGTTATTCTAAGTCAGCAAGAGAGTGAGTTTTGATTACATTGGCGTAGTAATTAGCAGATTCCCTCGGAGTGCGTTGACGGAGCGAATCATTGAAATTAACTTCGTAAAGTCCAAATCTGACTCTGAAAACGAAAGTAAACATAATCATGTATCTCTGCATATAACCTGAGATTTATAGTTTTTCCCTTTTTACCGTGTCATGGTAAAGTGGTTGTTTTGTACTTGATGGTAAGTCCTGATGCAATGTTGGCTCATTGGTAGCATTCGAGTCATTGCATTGAGCCCGATTTTCAGTGAAATCAAATATCGTGTTGCAACCATAACAGGGAGATTCCCGTCTTATATTTCCTAATACCAGCCCAACTAGTATCTACCACTCTCATTTTTGAAAATCTGCAGTCAAATATCTGTAGATGTTTTCTAGCAGTTGCACGTTTGAGCCAGTTCCTTTGCTAGATTAAGCCTGTCCATCGTGGGTCACATCGTCCCTTAATATCATATGAAAGTGTGGCCAAATGCTACAACATATAAAGAATTTGAAAAATAGTTATATTAAAAAAGGCCTCTGAAATACAAGCAATTGGTTTGGAGTATTTGCTGTCGTTTCTGCAGTTAGATATACATTGGCTGCAATATCCATTGTAACGTCATTTGAGAGTGTGTCCAAATGAATAAAATCTATAAAGAAATTAAAATATAGTAGCATCCGAAAAACACGGAGGCCTCTGTGTTTGGGTATAATTAGTTGTAACATCCACTATAAAAGGCTTTTTGTGTTTGTTTATATATTTAAAAAAATCTTGTTACTCACGTATATCCTGAATTCCATTCGAAGTTATCCATTAATGTCCAATAAGTGTACCCCGTTACATTTACACCGTCCTCGTGGGTCGCAAGCAATACCTAAAACGTTTTGTCAAGTGAAAACCTCTTTACGCATATTCGGTGATTTTCAAACGGGTAAAATTTACATAATCATCACAATACTTACATCATTATCACTATACTGACGTCACATGATAGAACGCAAAGGAAATAATGTTTCAAATTAAGTTAATTGACGTTCATATAAACAGAAGCACTGTGTCTGTTGATACTGATCAAAATGTCTACTGGGCTAACACAGCTAATTCTGTGGTTTGATTAATATAATTATAACTATCAAAATTATAGCTATCAGTAATACTTTATTTACAAAATGAATTTTGTCCCCAGTATTTTTTTCTATAAAGAAGAGATACTAAAACTGTCAAGCAAGTAAACATTATAATCACCTGAGTTAGATGTTCGTTGATGAAGTCAATTCTCTTCTGATCGTTTATAACATGCCCACTAGTAGAATAGCCGTTCTCAGTGATCACCATCTCATAGTCACCGTATGATTTCTTTAACCAGTTTAACAAACTTCTTAAACCCGTTGGATGGATCTGGAAACAAAGGTTAATGATATTTATAATAATACTCCGATATATAAAACTGTTTTCGAGCAAAATATCCACCTAGAATAGATTCGTATGTACACATTCGTTACTTGTTTAAAATCTAGGTAAATTACTTTATAGTGACTCTAGCCTAAGCGGCTTAACATGACTGGCGAAAACTAGTAACTTTCACTTTATTTTCCAGTCATCTTTTGGGAGTGATCATCGATAGTTAATCCAGTCTTAAACTTTTTTAGGCATCATCAAAATCTCTTTTGTTTGTAGACCACTATTCCATAGATGGACAATAATGTTGCATGCGTCAGCCACGTGGACACGTGTTTAAATTTCCAAGAATTTTCTTTTTATTGTAAATTTTGTAAAGGTCACAAAGTAAAACAACAATGTCAAAAGGATTTAAAAAAATTAAGGAAAATGCAAAGATTATGTTAAATGTTTATGTGTTGTAACGAAAGCTACGCTGCACGTTTGATTTGCAAATATACAATTTTAATTTCCTTAACAAAGTTATTCTTAACACACGCGAGTTAATTAGACTCACTGTAACAATTACGACGACTATATAGTTGCAATTTCAACGAAACAAAATTGTCTTCATGCATGATGGCAATGTTTGGGAAAAAATTATCAGCAAGCACCTACATCAGTAGTGCGTTAACTGTAATTGAGATTATCGTCACATAGCATCTGGTGAGGTTCCAACAAACCGTTAAACCTATAAGAAAATCAAATGCCAAGTACTGTTTGAGCAATTGAATTATTCGTCCAATACTCACACTCAACAGCTCTGAGACGCCGTATGTATCATTTGGAAACGGTTCCACCACCGCATCCAGTAAAGCTATTTCAGTGTAAATATTTGTTTCATTAACCTCTCCCGGTGCAGCTCGGCGGACGAGCCGACTCGAGTAATAATTAAAAGCAAGGAAGTCAAAAGTTCCTGAAAAAGTAATAAATACAGCTTACACGTTTGATGAAATTATAACTAACTAAAAATGCCAAGCTAGTATATTATAATATAAGTTAGCAATACCCACAGCTCCCCGTGCGCTTATTGCGTAGTAATTTGTTTTCCTCATATATATATTTTAATTTTTGTAAATAGAGATTAACGAATAGTATTAGTTTAGTATTTATGGGTGTTACCGTTTTATTCTTTCGGCGTTTAAGTATATAGTTTATTCAGTTGATTATATACCTTTCACCAATTGCTTTTCGTAATTGGTAAATTTTGGAAGCCTTGAACGCTCGTATCCTTCCTTTAAGCTTATATTTTCTATTGCCTTTTCGATATTAGCAGGCCGACCACCTTCTTTGGAATAAATGGGATGACAGTAGAGACCGGCCTGTTAAAGAGAATAAAATACGTGATATACACACAATAATTTATATCTAATACGTCATCACTTTCAGCATTATCGGTCATTCTGGCACCCTTGCGCCCGCTGCCTCGAGGCTGAGTGCCTTCAGCATTCGCCCCAAAAAGTTCGGTGAAGCTGTCAAAGCCCTTACGGCTAACAGTGTATGTCAGGTAGAAAAAAAAAACTTTCAGTACTCGCGTTTAAGTTTTTTGAGCTTAGTATGTAATTTAAAAGGTCTTTAATGTCTCCTCAAAAGTAACTTGGGAAGTTTTTAGAATTGAATACTTATTTAGGCGTGGTTTGCGTCTATTCGTTCACAGGAAATCAAATTAAAAATATTTATTCAATTTACGCCCTTATGACATATTAATCCTTTGTGATATGGTACTTGAATTTACTGTCCGGCAAATTCGTAAAGTATTTACTCTGGTTTTTTTGTAACACGTAACGACTATTACCCAAAACGCCGTTAGTGGTCTTAATGAAGTTAATTCATTAAGCTCAGGTCGGTGGCCATCTTTTGTTGCAATCTTAGTGTTGCAACTAATTATCGAATGAGGGAACTATTTATAAATGTAGGACACGACAGTGGTATCCGACCAAATCGGGACCACAATATACATGGTAATAAGCCAATCTAAGTGACTTCGCTACAGTTTCTAGCATTTTGGAATTAGACCTTGTATATCCAATTGCCGAGAGCCTTCCCTGCCCATCACTACAATGACCAACGATAAATTATATATCACACTAATTTTCCATTGTTTTTCTTATTGTACTGTTTTCCACGAAGCATTCCACTGTTACATTATCGTACAGCGATAATCTTAATGCTATATTCTCTCATAAAGATGATCTTCTTTTCATAGTAAATTAATATGAAATAATTTATTTACCGTATATTCCAAAACCAGTTGTGTTAGTTCTTCATCTTCTTCAGTCTTCGGCTCGTACCACACTAGGTGATTAGCTATTGACACTTTACCTGTAGATATAAAAGGTAAAATTTCTTTACCAAATTTTATGAGAACTCAATTCAAGTTCTTAGAAATTAGAAACGTTCCCGATACCCACGAGTCATTGTATAATTATCTCTCATAATAATTGGACGTTCATTTGACTGAAAATCTAGCATCTTAAATATTTGACATCAGCTTGACCTCAAATTGCATACGACGTCCTAATCTCCTTTTAATATACGCCATAGCAATATCAAATGATGCAGAATATCTTTTTTTTTTGTTCAATGATCAATTGGGTATTTTTTCAATAAAACTAGTAAAGATAAATTAATGAATTGTAAACGATGAAAATCACATAACTTATTGCCGTTCTATTGATTTATGGTGTGACCAAATATTACTAATTATCTTTATTTTGATTTTAAGTCTATTGAAACCATTACTGTTTAACTTTAATACTAATTTGATAGCCATAGGTGGCAGTAGCTTGACGTCAATTTGTGGTACATCTTTGCATCAACGTACTACGAAATGGTTATTGTGGGTGCGAGATTTATCTTACAGGTGTATCGTTTTCCCTTTATATATTCCTTTGAGTTTTAACAGGGATTATTAAACTAGCACATTTAGGGAGGCAATACGAATTGAAGTAAGGATATGATAAAACTAAATGCTAAATTTTATTCTCAAATAACGGTATTGAAATATGAAATATTTTTCATCTTAAAACGATAAATCCAACCGAAGGTAGAATATAACACTAATTTAATTCGTTACTCACCATGGTAAAGAGGTTTGAAATATGAATCATATATCCTCCAAGCTTTGGCATGGGCGAGCAGTATATTTTTGTTACATAAAAACGAAGCGACAACTGTCTCCTTAATTCCAGGCGCTAATATTCCTGTATTGTAGGCTATGTCACACATAGCTATAGGTTCGTTGATGGTTATCCATAATTTTACTCGGTCTGCGTATAGTTTGAATACTTGTAGTGCATAGTCTGCAAACCAGTCCGATATCTCGGGGTTTGTCCAGCCTCCTGAGAGCGAAAGAATTAAATATATAAACCATTATTATATATTTAACAGTGATGTCTCCAAATTGCGAATTGGATAGTTAATAGATATATCTCATGTATTTTTTATATCATTTTTATGAAGAGTTTTAAAAAATCAAAGTCGAACCCTTTTAAGTACCCTTTTATGATAAGTTGGTGGAATGTCACATTTCTGTCACTGAATTTCCAGAATATTTCAGGGAAATGTGGTGTATTTATGATGTATTCAGTACATATAAGAGAATAGGTTGATCTATACATTGTTGTGGATCAGTTAGCTACCAACGATAATTTCTGGTGGATCATTAAAAACAATTTACATCGATATTTAAAGCAAACTTATCGTGTCTTGCATTTAATGACAAAGCATCCATTATTAATTGAATCTATAGATTTTTGGTAAAACTATGTCCAATGTGTGTAATGTTCAATTTAGAATACCTACAGTTTACAAATAGTTCCAATCTACAAAACTCTTGCTAGTGCTACCCACTCATTACGAATTTGCTAATTTCTTTCGCAACATAGCACCAGGACGTATTTTATGTTCACAACAGGTTGATGCAAGAAACTCAAACAAAATCGTGAAAACCTGGTAGTTTATTCGTATTATAGGATTAAGCTTTACCCAGTTCCTGCAATGATTGAGGTAAATCCCAGTGATACAATGTCACCATAGGTTCTACTCCAACTTCAAGCAATCCGTCGATTAAGTTATTGTAGTATCTCTTGCCGTCTTCACTAATGTAGTTGGAGAAACCATTTGGTAACAGTCTGGCCCAGTCGATTGAAAATCTAGGAAATAAACATAATATATATTTTTATAATTTATGTTTTTAGGTATATGTAGCCAGCCACATATATAGCTATAGCTTTCTAGGCGAAAATAAAATACTATAAAGAAATGAATGGTCCAACAACCTAACCAAAAATGTTAGGTAGCTTTATGAATGTGTCTAATTGAAAGTTTGGATATACCTACCTGGTTATTGCCAATAGTATTGTAATGAGATTAATAGATCGATCGCTTGACCAACCGTAAGAACTCGGTGTGGCATATATAAATTAATAACAATGTTTAAAGAAAGCGGCACATAATACTTAAGTTTCTTTTTTAATTAACACCAATTGTCTGAGTAGTTGCGCTATATTATGGCCGTAAATAAAACCTTTATTCAGTTTATAATACAATTGTTACAATATTGGTGTAAAATATTTCGAACTTGATTATTAATAAGGTCTCTCTTAGTTGTTAATAAATTACTTACCTATAATAGTCCAAACCTAATTCAGCTGCCATTTCAACATCTCTTCTCCACAATTCGTAAGAGTTGCAGGCGACATCCCCTGTACTGCTATCTTCAATAGCCGATGGGTTGTTGTGTACGAAGTGATCCCAAATATTTGGGGTCTTATCTGTTATAAAGTACATCTTATAGATAATGATTAGTGTTTCAAGTTAATCACAAGTGCGAGTCCCTAATGCTATGGCAATTTGATGTGTCTTTATGGTCCGTTTTAAATCAAAACTTGCCGATTTTGTTATGTGTTTTTAACAGTGAGTTTTTAACAGGAACAGTGCAGTTTGAAGCGATGATAGCTCAGTCAAGGGACGTGAGTTCGAATCCTTCTACAATGAGCTTGAGCTTTCGGTGAAGGAAAACATCGTGAGCAAACCATAGCATAGTGGTAAAGTTTTTTCTAATGCCCGCCTGGCTAGTTACCACTCTCAAGTTAAAAATCTGCCGCCAAATATCAATAGGTCCGTTACGGAAGCTGCTCTTGAGAGCCAGTCCCTCCTCAAGTTTATTGTGTCTACCAACTTAGGCCGTATCGTCACTTAAGATCAAGTGAGTTGTGGGCATAACGCTAAACCTTAACTATAAAAAAAGACGCAGTAATTTTTATTAATAATTACCATAGGGAGCCCAATTTATAAATAAACTGGACAGGGTTTCAGTGAAAATTATAGGTATTCTAATTTAACTTTCTTGCTTCAAAAATATTGCTTGCAAATCATCAGGTTTCAGGAAACAAGTACGTTCTACTCACCAGATACATTCCAAGCACCTTCAATTTGATACGCTGACGTGCCGGCTCCAAACTTGAGACCTGGTGGGAAGTTCAAGTTTTTGGAAGACAAGACTCCCCCTATTATGGCGCTAAAAACGAATTAATATGAAAAATATTATTTTACAAATTGTTATGTGTTACTCATCGTACAAATGGCAGAAAGTGAGAAAGAGAGATATTAGGAACGCATGTAAGTTTTGAATGAATATTTTACATTCAAAGATATTAAGGTTTCGAGACTTGTTATTGATTAAAAAAATGTAAAGGCTTATATGACGTTATATTATTCGTAGCACAATACCATAAAATAAAAGAGTGCAGCAAATTTGATTGATAGAAGATTGGCAGCAAGAGTTTTATTATTACAGCAGGCGAATAGATGTAATGAGTACTTTGTTGATCCAGTATTCCGTCAAGTTTCAACAAGTAGCTACGTCTTCGAAAAGTTGGCTTGTACTGAGTTAACAAAAGATTGGAAAGCTTTACTATGCAACAAACTATATCTCAACAAAATGTAAAAAGTCGAGGCAAAATATACTTTCATGCAGTACTATTTCTTTTGACTGTAACAAGATTTTTATTTGCAAATTTAATTTCAAATTTAATAAAAATTAAATATATATATAGTCAACTAACCTAAGCACGACTGCTCTTATCGAAGTCATGATTGGTAATAAAATTTACATTTGCACTCTTCATTATAAATACCACGCACTTGTAACAAATTTCACTACTATTTCACGCTTGATATTATATTTATTGAAAGATCTGAGTATTTTGAAGTTAATATTTTACCAATGCTTTGTAATACGTTCAATAATGCTGAAGCAGAAAACTGGAGAAAACTGATATTAAAATAGAAGAAAATTTTAATTGTGGCTGCCGAAACATTTGATTTGAGCGATGTAGACCTATTTGATGAATCTTTGAAAAGCATATTTCCTAATAGCAACCAATTTCAGCAACTTCCTGAATTTTATTATCTATTTTAGAAGGACGAACTAATGTTTTTATGATTTAAGTATTGGCGTTATATATATTCACATCGATATTTTAGGTAATTAAGGTTATGTGGTGATAAAATGTTAGTCTGAAATATATTACAATAAAACTATGTGAGGAGTATATGTAGTCAGGTCTTTTGTTGGTGACAATAAATTTAGGAAATGGTATTGTTAATATTATGCGAAGCTATGATAGCTCAATGGTAGTGTGTAGGAACGCCGCGTCATGGGAAGTGAGTTCGAATCCAACCATGTACAATGAGCTTGAGCTTTCGGTGAAGGAAAACAACCTGAGGAAATCATAGCATAGTAGTAGGGCTTTTTGCAATTTCCGCCTGGTTAGCTACCACCCTCAACTTGAAACTCTGCCGCGAAATACCAATAGATGTGTTTAGGCAGTTGCACTTGAGAGCCAATCCCTACAATAAAGGCCGGCAAAATCGCCTGATGTTGTGGGTGTCCATGAGCAGCGGTAATCACTTACCATCAGGTGACACGCTTGCACTTTTGCTCCTTATTACATAAACATAAACACAACGTTGGTCTTCGTTAATTTATCACTTAATGAGTATCTATTGGATTAATTATAGATTGCTCAAACAGTTCTCTTCTGCAACACGAAAACTATATATGCACATATGACTACACAGCATGGTGCAGCGGGGGGCACGGCCCCCTGTCGTTTCGACTCGTGCAGGTGCTAACCGGACATGGTTGCTTCGGGTGGTACCTGCACAAGACCGTTTGAAGAGAGCCAACCGCCTCCTGCCATGAGTGCGGCGCACACTTTGTCTGAGTGTGCTGCGTGGTCCAGGCGGCGGTGGGGACAGACCGCTCGTTGTCGGATGTGTTAAGAGCCATGCTCGGCAGCGGGAGTGTCTGGAATGAGGTGTCCTCCTTCTGTGAACATGTTATGTTACATACCTACGTGCATCCTCTCCACCGTAGACGAATAGGCGGTCGAAGGGCGGTGAAGCGGTGATTGTATGCACGGACCCGCGTCGCCCCAGGAAGGCGACAGACGGCCTTGGGGTTTTAGTGGATATTCCTGGCGCTTAACGCTAAGTGAGTCCGACATACCCCTCTCACTCTACCCGGATGGTTTTCCCATTACAATACCAAGTACAAATTTCTGTTTGTATTAGGTGTTAAAAATATTGAAGGAAATCTACCACTTCAATTTTTCGAGAATTTAACACGAATTTATTCAGAATTTAGAATTCTTAAAGTCAGTTTGAACTTTTTTTATTCATCGCACCGTTGACATGTAATTCTGCTTTTATTCCTAACTAGGTTTTACCCGCGGATTGGCTCGCGTTAATTTTGATTCTGTACAACAAATCGGATGGCGCAATAAAGATTCATACATAGCACCTTACTTCTAATAAGTTTTTCGGAAGAAAAAGTAGCCTGTCATCGTCTCCAGATTCGCGTCTATCTCTTTACCAAAATTCATCATAATCGATTATATTTTTATAGATAAGGCTTATCATTATGGTCATAATCTCAACTGATCTTAAATTACGATAGCGCTTAAGTTGGTAGACACGCTAAACCTGTGGAGGAACTGGCTTTCAAATGAAACTGCCGGAACACAAATCTTGGCATTGGCGGCAGATTTTTTTTTTGTTATAGTCAAGGTTTAGCGTATTGGCTATAATCTCACCTGATCCTAAGTGACGATACGGCCCAAGTTGGTAGACACGCTAAACCTGTGGAGGAATTGGCTCTCAAATGTAACTGTCAGAATACAAATATTGGCATTGGCGGCAGATTGTCAACTTGAGGCTGGTAGCTAGCCAGGCAGGCATTAGAGGAAACCCTACCACCATGCTATTTCCTTACGGTGTTTTCCTTCACCGAAAACTCAAGCTCGTTGTAGACGGATTCGAACTCATGTCCCTTGACGCGTAGTCCGTACACACAGCCAACTGAGCTAACACCGCTTCATAAACTGTTTTAAAATAACGATATTCTTTATATATCTAAGGACGTTTGTATTATTTATGTAAAATTTTTACTTAATAATTATTTAAAAAACTTGAAATGTGTAAGTATGTCGTCAATAAACATACAGCTCGAGGTGTTATAATAAAAGTAGCTCTGTATTTTAATTCTGTCTAGAAAATAAAAAAAAACACGTAGTCATGTTAAGGGGAAAATGAAAGTTAAAATTCGATGGCTTCTATATTTTAATAAGATGATATTTTCATACGTTGTTATTTTCAAAAATTATTACTTTATGTATGTTTGATTAAGTGTATATATGAATGACATGACAATTGACTTAAGTGTTTTCATTGACGTTATTGTTTGAGTATTTATTTCAGTGAGACCATACATATTTGGCAACACTACTTTGTTTCATTATCTGTTCTCAGCGGACGTTTATTTTTACAGGTGAAAAAAAATATGAAAAGAAAATAATAATTTAGCTACACCCAATATTATTTAGTGTTAAATGTCACGTTTCTTTAACAGCGTTTTAACACACTTTTACTAGTTGTAACAAGTACCCGATTTTAATAACAAAATTTGTTTGTATGGTCCATTCTATCCGACTACGATAAAACTTAATTAGAAAACATGTATTTTTTAGATAATAAACTAATTTTTGAAGCGGACATAACTCAGTTCGTAGTATCTACCCCGCGTCAATGGACGTACGTTCGATGCCCGCAATCCTGAGCTTTCGGTGAAGGAATCGGTCGCGATGAAGCCATAGCACGATGGTAAGGCTTTTCTTAATGCCAAATTTGGTAGCTACTGACCTCAAGTAGAAAATTCGCCGCCGAACAACTTGTTTGACATCCACTAGATATGCTTCGGCAGTTGCACTTGAGAGCCAGTCTCTAGGCTTAGCGTGTCCACCATCTTGAACCACATTGTCACTTAACATCAGGTGTGCTTGTTGCACATCCTTACTAAAAGTATAAATGTGAAAATGAGTTTGTTTGTTACTGTTTCAATCCTATACCACCAAATAGATCGTGATGAATATAATATTGGTATAGAGATAGATGGGAATATAGATACGGCGTTACGCTATTTTTTTTCCCGAAAAACTTATTGAAAGTGGGGTAAAGTAAGGGATAAACTTTGTATGACACATTTTATTGTGTCATCTGATTAGTTTGACAAAATCAATATTAGTGTCAGCGAAACCGCAGGTAAAAGATAGGAACCTATGAAGCATAAACAGAAATATACATATATATATATATATATTATAGGTCTGGCAGTTGTTATTCTGCCCTTTCCAATTGCCCTCGCCGAATTGTCTCTTTCTACAATCCTTAGCATAAAGAAATTACTAAATATATGTATGTAATGATATTGAAAACACTTAATCGATGCTATACCTCAATACTAAGGCGTGATTAGAGCGTGTCAAAAACATGGCTTCTTTACTATCAGCTGTAAAATTAAAACTAATGAAAAAGCTATTCAATTTAGGCCCTGACAAGGCGCTAATGAACGTCAAATCTACCACCGGTTCTGAAAATATACCAGCCATCGAGAAGAACCGGCAAGAAACTCGTTGGAGTTATATTTTTTTTAAGATATGCGTTATTTACAATGTCTAAAGCTAAAATCTTAATATAATAAAAAAAATCGGTAAAGTAGTTTGTGACTTTGTTTTTAAACCTAATACTATTACCTAAAAAAGTTTACTGATCTTACAAAGTCTAAAATAAGAGGTGATCAGTTTGTCACGACTTCTAGTAAAAACAATATTGTATTCAACTTGGCCAGGAGGCAGTGTTTAATAGCTCGACCATAGTTCAGACAATCGTTTTCGGAAGTTGCATTGAAATAACCTTATTCTATGAAGTTATAGTGTCAGATACTTCATTAGGTAATAACTAATCAACAGACTTACATACATCTAAAACCACAACAACATACATCTAAAACCAGAATTAGCACCATTTTAGGAACCAAAACTCACATTGTGCAATCAACATATACAGATGCGAAAAAATGCAAAAAAGGACCAAAAAAGGTAATAAAAGGAAGACACTCAATTGGAATTAAAACAAAAATAACGGTCACAATATATTTCATTAACAAATTTTAATCATTTCAATCGCAGTTTTCAAGTGACCGACACTTGATTATATTGGCGTAGTAAGCGGCAGACGCCTTCGGAGTACGTGTACGAAGCGGATCATTGAAATCGACGTCGTAGAGCCCAAACTTGCACCTAAAAAACATGCCAATTTTACTAACACAATAGCAATCCCTAAAAATGACGTTTTGCGTTTTGATTGGTAAAAGATATAAAAGGTAAATAGGAAAAGATATAAGTTCTTGGGTATTGTCAACATTTCGAATAAAACCTTAAGAAAGAAAGGAAGAAAAAAAAATTCGTTATTATAGTTGAGAAAGATCTCTGACTTAGCCTCAGGCTGCAAGCCTACAATCAGAAGTACTGCAACTCTGAAATGATGTATGAATCATAAGGCCATGTGGTACGAACACTTCACGGCCAGATTATCACACATTGATAATTAAGATAATGTTTTTTAGCATTTCAGTTCGACAGATAGCAAGTCGTCAAACATATTAAGCACATGTAATGTGATTGATACTGACTCTGAAATATTGATTATATCTTGTAAAACAATGCTTTTATTAAAAGATTTTTATTAACTTCACCTGTATGTTTGTTTGTATGTTTGTAACCGACTCCTTTGGGCTCGATTTTGACCCACTTTAAACGGCCAGATTTCTTTCAAACTTTGTAGATTTAAAATTATTCCATTTAACAATTTGCAAAATAAAATTTTTGTTAATTTATATAATTTTTATCTATAGTCGATAAGGCAAGAAACTTAATTTTTAACTTTTATATATTTTCTCAATAGTCGATAAGACAGAAATTGATATTTTAATTTCCAATCACTATCTTTTGCCGATTTCTCTAATATTAACAAATTTTCGAATACTAAAATAATTTTAATTATACACAACAAATAATAGTTTTAAATAAAAAACACGCTTTTTATAGAAAACCAAAGTAAATAATAGTAGATTAGAACAAATAATAGTTTAATATTAAAAAAACAAGCTATTATAAATAAAACTAACTAAAAAGTAGAAAATAAATGATAGGTTATGTTATATATATTATGTTTAAATGAATATACAGACAAACAACATTATACATAGTGACTGCATTATGTATAAAAATGTAGGTAGAGTTTAATTTTATATAAATAAGTATGACATTTACCCACATAGAATATAGTCAGTTGTTGTTTTGGAAATAAACCGATAACTCCGTGAGTCATTGTTTCATTAAATATAAACCAGTTTAAAAAACCTAAAAAACACGCTTTTTACAGAAAACTGAACTATAAAAATAGAAAATAAGTTTTAATAAATTTAAATTGAGAATAGCGTTTAAAATTTCAATAAATATAAATTAATAATAGTGTAAATAAATAAAATATGTATTTTATTTTTAAAAAAGCGTGGGGTGCTTTTAAGATTATCAGGTGATAATCACTCTACTCATATCTGATGATAAAACATTTATAACTATTGACACCATGCACCCCACGCTTTTTTTTAAATAAATTACATTTTATATTTAATTACACTATTATTAATTTATATTTATTGAAATTTTTAACACTATTCTTAATTTATGTTTATTGAAATTTTGAACACTATTCTTAATTTAAATTTATATTCAGTTTTCTATAAAAAGCGTGTTTTTTAGTTTTTTTACACTATTTTTATTTACGACTGACTATATAGAGGTAGCAAGAATTACATCAACTTAAATCTAACGTGGACTGTAGGGGGATAAATATGAGTAAATTTTGCTAAAACTTTTAACAGATACTTAGTACGTTCTATGCTATAGTATACTGATGTAATATGTATTTTGAGGATTATCAAACGCTTGGTATTTACTTACATATATCCTTGAAGCCATTCAAAGTTGTCCATCAAAGTCCAGTACGTGTACGCAGTTATATTAACACTGTCCTCGTGTATCGCAAGTAGGACCTGAAATTTTAACTAATACATTTTACACATCAAACTACATGTCATTTGTCTAGAGTTAGGATCTTTAAGATGGTCAGTTAACAACTTAATATTGAGCCGTATATATCATCCACAGAGACCAGCGTATCAACCGCTTTCTTTAATACATTATATTTCTCTTATTATGACAGTAACACGTTTAAAAATTATTAAAATTATATGTATCGATTAGACATGACACTTTATTTTAATCCGTACATTCTATTAAACAAATTTATACATAATTGTATGTGCGTTACTTTATATTAGCTTCAACTACCATCATATTAATTGAATAAACAAATACATATCTTCGAAGTCAAAAGTCAAGGAACTACGTTTGCTTACAAACTCGCTCATCGCAGTCTGAGGAAATTGACGATTACGGAAACCCATTTTTTTTATACATAAGGTTTAGCGTTCTGGCCATAATCTCACCTGATCTTAAGTGACGATACGGCCCAAGTTGGTAGACACGCTAAACCTGTGGAGGAACTGGCTCTCAAGTGCAACTGCTGGGACACACCTATTGGTATTTGGCGGCAGGTTTACACCTTGAAGGTGGTAGCTAGCCAGGCGGGCAATAGAGAAAGCCCTACCACCATGCAAAATATGTTGAAATTTGCCATCTTTTTTTATCGTACCACGAAGAAAATATAGCCCTACCATCGAGTAGGATGATAAGTGCAGTGTAATCCGAAAGTAATGGTGTTGCAGAGTTTTTTGGCTGCTTCCATACGTTCATTGTTTGATTCAGAGATGAGATAACTTGAACTAGATCACTGTGACCCATTAATCGTCTAGCCGGATACAGATCTATATAACTCCGATTGTCTACTAGATTTACAAGCCCCAACATACCGCTATACCATATACCACACATATATATATACCAAATGTATATTGGTTGCAATCCAGTATGATACAGCTGTTTTGTTCGACCACATTATATTTTTAAAGAGGCTAATCGAAAGATACGCGTTGTGATAAGTTTACCTTGTGCATCGTATGTATGGTCGGATTATAAAGTTCCCTAATGTTATTTACTATATCAACTCACTCGGACATCCTACCAACTTTGTAATGTATAAAAAAATGCCTTACTCTAAATATAACACTAACACTGGAGATTGAAAATGTTAAGACCTCGATATAGATATGTACTGGAGATATGTTTTACTTTATATAGTATTTTACTAATATATTTCATTGTACCCTATTTTTTTATATTTTCACACTGAGATATATGATTGGTTAACATATGAATTGTTTTCTTTCGCTCAAGTATTTTTATGTTTTTGAACAAGCGTCACTTATCAGCACCTGTTCCAAATGTTCTCTGATGAAATCCATCCTTTCCTGATCGTCCATGACTCCTTCTCCAGTAGAATAACCGTTCTCAGTGATAATTATCTCGACATCTCCGTAATTTTTCTTGATCCACTTAAGTATATCTCGCAAAGCAGTTGGATGGATCTGGTAAATAAAAATGATTATATAAAAAACTCTGGTAACCCCAGTGTGTGTAATGTGTATGGACCTGCAATCAGCTTGAGCTTTCGGTAAAGGAAAACATCGTGATGAAACCATAGCATGGTGGTAGAGTTATTTCTAATACGGCTAGCTACGACCCTCAAAGTGAAAAGTTGAAGCGATGATAGCTCAGTGGTAGTATGTACGACTTTGCGACAAGGGATGTGAGTTCGAATCCTACCACCTACAATGAGCTTGAGCTTTCGGTGAAGTAAAACATCGTGAGTATACCATAGCATGATGGTAGCGCTTTTTCTTATACCCACCTGGCTACCAACCACCCTCATGTTGAAAATCTACTGTCAAATACCGATAGGTGTGTTCCGGCAGTTGCACTTGAGAGCCAGTTCCTTCAAGGGTTTAGTGTGTCTACCAACTTGGGCCGTATCGTCACTTAAGATCAGTTGAGATTATTTGCCATAATTCCACTCAAGAACCAGTCACTTCATTGTCCTTAGCGTCACCATCTTGGGCCAACTTGTTACCTAATGCCATATGAGGTTGGCGCCACAATGCAAAAATCTATGAAATAAAGAAAACCTTACTGTTAAAGCATCCTCGAAGCCGTGCTTGTCGTCTGGGAATGGGTCCAGGACCGCATCCAATACAGAAATTCCGCTAAGGAAGTTCGTGTCTTTGACCTCTCCCGGTGCAGCTTGATGGACGGTACGAACCGTATAGTAATTTAGGCCACAAAAGTCATATGTACCTGGAAGAGTTATTACACTATCTAATAGACACGATTAATTAAGTGTACTTTCCAGAGGAATAGTTTAGACTGCACATATAATAGGATGTGTTCTTGTTTATTTATAATTATCTAAAGTTAATTGTCAACGCTAAGAGTTGATTTTTTTATAGTTAAGTTTATGGCCGTTATCTCACCTGATCTTAATTGACGATACGGCCCAAGTTGGTATACACGCTATACTTGTGGAGGGACGCTGAGTCTCAAGTGCATCTGCCCGAACATACCTCTTGGTATTTGGCAGCAGATTTTCAACTTGAGGTAGGTAACTAGCCGGGCGGGCATCAGAAAAAGCCCTACCATCATGCTTTGGTTTCCTCGCGATGTTTTTCTTCACCGAAAGCTCAAGCTCATTGTAGGTGGATTCGACCTCATTTCGCTTGAAGCGAAGTCGTACACACTACCATTGAACTGATATCGCTTCATTACTGCTTAAAGGGAAATGTAAATCGCAACTGGATACTAGCAACCCTTTGGAATACTCAGTAAGAAGTCGCGATTCTACATCCAACTGATTTGTCCTGAACTGAGAAATTGCTTACATATTTCTTCCAGCAATAGCATTAGTAACGAACTAACCTTTTACAAGTTCTCTTTCATCCTCGGTAAATTCAGGAAGCCTCGAACGTTGATGTCCTTCATATAGGCTGATATTTGCTATCATCTCTTCAATAGCTGTAGGCCATCCACCCTCGTCGGAGTAAATGGGGTGATGGTAGAGGCCGACCTGTTTAAGTAGGTGTAATAAGAGATGGATACAAATCCGGAACTATTTAAAGTTGCTTCACTTGGTGAAGTGGATTCAACATCCTTGAGGATAGATTGGCTTCAAATTTATTACAAGGTTCTCTTAGGAACAAGGTAAATGTAATGACTTATATAAATATATTTTTAATTTATTGCAATATCAAAAATGCCACTATTAAAGTGTTCGTATTGTTATGACTACCCAATCTTCGTAGGCAGATGAATGGTTTAGGAATATATAAAGGACTATTCATGTTTAATATAAGATAAGCGAATTATTTCTTTACTATTAATTATTTTGATTCTGAACGAACTTGCTGGAGCAATAACAACCGACGTTACTATTAACAGACGCATCTCAATATTAACGGAGCCAATCGTTTCACATAAGAAATACTGGCAGTTAGACAAAAACATAACAACATTTATTTACCGCATATTCTATAACCAGCTCTGTTAGTCTCTCGTCATCTGCAGTTTTCGGTATATACCATGCTACGTGGTTGGAAATTGAGACCTTTCCTATAATTATAATTTAAGCATTAACAATTATCTAAACAATTCGGTTACTTCTTCTCTTCTGTTTGTGAACGGGCTTTCTGATTTTTTTGTGATTTCTCATTTTGTGGTCAAGACAGAAGGTATAGATTTAGATATATGCGTTAACAGAAACATGTTCGACTTAAAACTAATGTCATCCTACAGATGCGCTACTTTATTTCTATCTTTAATAAAGGTCTAAAGAATGAGAACCCAATTATAAAAATAGGCCGACTATTGTTTTAATATTCATCAACCTATGGTGTAAGTTGCATTGACTTTGGTCTCAACTAATGTGTAATAGCAATGCGATCAAAAGCATACGATAAGTTTGGCCCTTAATTTCTGTTGTTTGGACAAATAGGTGAATGACGACCGATTCTTAATATCAGGTTTACCTAGTACCACATTTATTAGAAAATACCAGACTTTTGAATCCAAGTTGAATCCAAGGGTTCAATTTAATTTACGTATACAAGGTTTTAAATTAATCATTCAATCGAAATAGAAAATTATTATTTTATTTTAATTTTTCGTCCTTTTGAGTTGAATTTATTAAAAATATCCATTTAAAAACAAACATGTCATTTCAAATAAGAAATTATATCGAAAAGGTATGCAACGCAGAAGAGCCATAAAGTAAGAACGAACTCAATATAATTGTGAAACCTATTGGGACGAGTTATTCCGAAAGCCTGACTATGAAAACCTATTCTATATAGCTAGTGTTCATTTTCTCGGAAAACGCCTCGAAAATAAAACTCTATCGTTCCCACATAATATACAAGTCAAAAGAAGTATAAAGAACATATATATGATTATATTTCTCTACTAACCATTGTAAAGTGGTTTGAAAGTGGAATCATAAATTCTCCAGGCTTTAGCGTGTGCCATAAGCACATTTTTAATGCACACAAAAGAACCGATTGAGGTCTCATGAATTTCAGGTGGTATCAATCCCGTATTATAAGCGATGTCACACATAACTATAGGTTCGTTAATTGTTATCCACACTTTTACCCTATCCGCGTAGAGCGTGAATACTTCCAGTGCATAGTCGGCGAACCAATCTGATACGTCAGGATTCGTCCAGCCACCTGGAAATGAAGAACATACATGAAGAACTGAGATGATTGTCGAAGTATAATTTAGTTATCCTAAATTGGATAACTTTTAAACATTAAAATACCAGCTTGAGTCACTATACCACTAACTGTTGATTGTAGAATGAGATCTCTTAATTGTACAATGAATATAATTCGTTACTTTTGACTAATGTACTGTTCTTCTGGCCTTATCCCATTTTTATTTGGGTTTGCTCTCCTGATCTATTTACTTCAGAAACATCTGTTCTGGGACATTAATGGGACAAATATACTGCTCGGGAAATGGGAACCCCAAGAGCAAAATACTAAATAAGAACTTTTGTTTCGTACTTTACAATACAATACGAAAAGTGAGGACCAGATATATACGAAAACTAGTGAACTCAAGCGCGAAATCAAGCAAGTAAAGGAATTATACTAATTTTTTAAATTCGAAAGTTGTTTTTTTGTTACGCTTTTACGCCTAAACCACTAAATCGATTGTGATGATTGGTACAGAGATAGATGGGACCCAGAAGACAGAGATAGGTTACTTTTTCTCGCAAAATCTTTATTACAAGTGGGATTATTACAGGGATAAACTTTGTATGAAACTTGTTATTGCGTCATCCGATTTATTGCATTCGATATTAACGCCAGCGAAGCTGCACGTAAAATCTGGTAATAATATAAAATTAAGAACAAGGTAAAGTGATTGAGTTCACACTTTTACTGTGTTGTATTAGTTCTTTCCGCCACGTATAAACAGCATTAATCTTTACCCAGATCTTGTAATGACTGAGGTATTTCCCAATGGTACAATGTCACTACGGGTTCTATTCCAACTTCAAGCAGTCCATCGATTAAGTCGTTGTAGTATCTCTTGCCGTCCTCACTAATATAATTGGAGAAACCATTTGGTAATAGTCTAGACCATGCGATGGAAAATCTAAAAACAGACAATATTTTGTCAGCGTGTTGTAGAATTCAACTATGAGGGCTCGAAAGTTCTTCTACTAAATCTGTACTTGTAATACATTGGATTGTTGCAATTATAAAAAGGTAACCATATACTAATCTAGTGGTAGAGATGTGCTCAAAGTTTATTTTAATAGATACAATAATTATAAATTCAGTGAATCATATAGACTTCATAGGAAAAACACTATTAATATAAAATACATTCGAGTTTCATAGTAAATGGTACCTAATTCTATAAAATATTTGGTGTTATTTTAAGATTTCATAATATACTTTTTGCTTGTATAAATTGAGCACTAATATATCTCTTTATAATATGTTTGCATTAAATGCACATTTACCTGTAATAGTCCAAGCCTAATTCGGCGGCCATTTCAACATCTCTTCTCCAAAATTCGTATGAGTTGCAGGCCACGTCCCCGGTACCGCCGTCCTTAATGGCTGAAGGTTGCTTGTGAACGAATACATCCCAAATATTTGGACTCTTATCTGTTAAAAATTACGTATTTATAATCACTAAATATTAATTACCAAAGTTTCTAAACCATGTTAATTCTCCTGATTATTAATTTTTCTATATTATTTAAGCAAGCGTGATTTATTGCTTGCCAAAAAAAATCAGTAGATAGTTTTAACTAGAGTGTCTATCTTGTTGAAGTGCTAACAACCTCTTTATTATGAAATAACGTTTGACTCGGTTGCATGGTTTCGGTATCTCTATCTTTTTCTAACAAAGAAAAAAAATGACAGTACCAAGCACGTGTAAATGCGAAAAAAAAAAACATTATTTTATTAAACTACGCTTACTAGGCTATTGATATGAAATAGGTTACTGGTTGATTTTATTCTACAGATCATAAACGAAATCTGGTTTCGATAGTTATTTCGGAAGTGACCATGATCATTATGAATTAAAAAAAAAAGTGTTTTTTTTTTTATAACTGTAGCAAAATAAAATTGTATTGTAATATGAGATATATTATTTTAAGTATTTACTTAAAATATATCTACACATACTATTGTAAAAATGCAAATTGATTGAGGTAGAGGCAGCTTAAGAGCAAAAAATTACTTGTTCTTGACGTGTCGAGAGTAGAGTAATACCTCACCCACTTCATGGTATAAGGCGTGCAATTTAAAAGGTTCTATATTCCAAACTATCACTGTAGTTATGTCACATCTTTTTGGCTTGGGTTGCTGCTGGTAAGTGAAAAAGATTCACGATCCTGACTAACCAACAGGTTTTGTCTTACAAATTTAGTGATCCTAACAACGACCTTATTAGGTAAGCAGCTCAGGGCCGCGAGGGTAGTCCCTTACAGAACCGTGTACTTAACGTGTGAGTGTGCACGAATGGTATGCGGTGTCATGGTGTACTCTCAGTGATGTAGAGTGTCACTGTATCGCGCGAGCAGAGTCACTCGAGGGTATCTTTTTGGGAAGGAACATACTTTCTCGTGTTATTGTAAAGTTATTAATAAATCTAATGATGTCAAAAAATATAAAATTAGTCATTACGACGCCATATCAGAACGTATACAAGATTATTAAAAAAAAATCTGTTAGGGAGATATAATATGCGGAAGCATATAATATCATCTGATATATATTGTTGCTTGTAATTTACTTTGTAAACGCTGTATGTCAGTCCTGTATACATTCTGGTTGTGTTTTTATTTCAATGGTTGGGGGCAGACAAGCAAGTCACCTGATGGTAAGTTATCACCGCCACCTATGGACAATCATAACTCTAGGGGAATCACCGGTGCGTTGTCAGCCATTATTGGAGGAACTGGCTCTCAAGTGTAACTGCCGACTTTCTACTTGAGGGTGGTAGCGGCGGGTAGTAGAAAATGTCCCATCACTATGTTATGGTTTCCTCACGATGTTTTTCTTCACCGAAATGTCAAGCTCATTGTAGGTGGTTGGATTCGAACTCTCGACCCATGACGCGGCATTCCTACACACTACCACTGAGCTATCATCACTTGAGATGATTTTCTAAGACCTTTCATCTCGTTAATAGATCCTTGTAATTCGATAGCAAAAAAAAAACTTACCGCTCGCATTCCAAGCGCCTTCGACTTGAAAAGCTGAGGTGGACGCACCGAACTTAAACCACGAAGGGAACTTTGGATCGCTGGTGATCAGTGGTGCAGTTACGATGACACTAGAACCAACTTCTTTTATAGTAACATTATCATTTGACATCATTCTACCTATCCTATATTTCTCATTATTTATTTAGGGACTTCTGTCCACAGGAACAGGTATCGTCATTGTCATCATCATCGTACCCAGACCTTGCAATATAATTAGTTGTTGTTCCTGCAGAAAGTAAACGACGGGGTTCACCCACTTATGGATACACTTGGAATGGGCCTAACACGTTTTTACGGCAGACTCGTATATACTACGGACTAACCGTGAACCAATTTTTTTTTCGTTAAGATTTTAGCGTTATGATCATAACCTCACCTGATTTTAAGTGACTCTACCGCCCAAGTTGGTAGACATGCTAAACCTACGGAGGAACTGGCTCTCAAGTGCAGCTACCGGAACACATCTATTGGTATTTGGCGGCAGATTTTGAACTTGAGGATGGTTGCTAGCCAGGCGGGCATTAGAAAAAGCTCTACCACCATGTTATGGTATCCTCGCGATGTCTTCTTTCACCGAAAGCTCAAGCTCATTGTAAGTGTATTTGAACTCACGTGCCTTGACGCGAAGTCGTACATACCACCACTGAACTAACATCGCAACCAAATGCATGCACACAAAGTACTTAAAAGTATTTTGACTTTATTCCACTCAACGTTCACAACACCCACGTCCCCCCAAGCGGGTTTTTCCGTTACACTTTAAATCAAATTAAATTAAAATACTTTATTTAGTTTTGATCCTCAGAAGGCACTTGGGTACGTCAAAACTACTACCGGTTTGGAAAATAATCCAATTATCGAGAAGAAATGGCAAGAAACTCGAACCGATTATATTGGTTTTAAGTAGATATTTAACAAAGAAAAATTGTAACACATTTACTATAATTTTAGCGAAGAGAAGGCTGTCAACATCGTTCACATATTGATCCATTCTATGTCAAAAGCTCCTTACCATGCTGCTTGAACTTGATATCCAGGAAATCGGTAATATGTTTGAGGACTTCGAGGAAAACCTAACACTATTACTGATCTTACTGAGTCCTGAATATGGCGTTTGTCACAACCATTAGAGTTTATGTTACTCCGGTTTTTTATTCATTTCGGCTACTTCAAGTTTTTTTGCGGGCAAACATTAAATTCACAGGAATGTACTGCGAGGGCAGAGTTAAGATACCGAATTCCGGAAATTTATCTATTATGATTCCTAACGTCCTATATTGCTTGCGATCGGTACAATCATTTACCTAGGTGGACTATAGGTCTACCCTTGCTGGTGGCTCGTTGTGAGCGTGACACCGGTGAAAAGAATGACGTCATTGGTGACGATTTTGCCGTCACCACCACGAGTGTAATTATCATGTGAAACATCTGAAGGTATGTTATAAACATTGTGCTATGTGAAGCTTTTTGCGATAATAGATATTTTTAGCTTGGTCGTTGTTCGTCACTTTATAATGTTAGCTTGGTCGTTTATCGTCACTTTATAATGTTAGCTTGGTCGTTGATCGTCACTTTATAATGTTAGCTTTATCGTTGATCGTCTGTTTATACCAAATATAAAACAAAAGGGTTTACATATGTACACGTTTGATTAAAAATAACTTTATAAATTCAAATTGTAATAACAAGATTTTATAAAACTTGTTTTAATAGTCTATTTCTAGTAGTTCGATTTTAGCGCTTTTAGTTTCCGTTTGTGGCAATATAAATACGTCTTATAATACTGAAGCAGTCATAGAGGAGCTCCAGAACGAATCAGTGGACTGAAGTATTAGTGATATGAAGCACCAAATAGTACGTGCAGACTATTAAACGAGACGGTTAAGATATAAGGATTTTTACAATGTGAAGCGATGATAGCTCATTTGATAGCATGTATGGAGTGTCAGTAGATGAGAGTTCGAAAAGCTGGATTGAAATTGAGCTGTTGGTGCAGGAAAACATCATGATGAAACCATAGCCAGGTGGCTTTTTTAATATCGACCAATGCTTGTAGGCGTCTTCCGGCAAATGCACTGGAGACCAAGTCTCTCTACTGGACTTAGCGTGTCCGTCATTTTGAGCTATATCGTCACTTAACATCACATGAGATTGTGGCCGTTATGACTAATACACGTTAAAAAAATCTGTCTTTAAATACCTCTGTCAATTTAGTACCGCGATTGTGATAAGATACCTTGATAGAATCTAATAGATAATTCTTCCTTGCAAGTGTTCGATAAAATAGATTATTTGCATTTATATAAAAAACATATTATAGATTATACTTTGTGCTGTTTCAAGGTCTCCCATATAGATCTTTGTTTTGAAACTTATCTATATAAATATTTCGTTGTTTGATAAGATATTGAAACGTTGACTAGATAATCCAGATTACATCTCCCATGTCCCCTGGGTCGATCTTGACAACAAGTTCGTATGTTATGACGTAATATATAAAATTATTAGCATAAACCGGCCAAATTACGAGACCAGAATTATTGTAGTTAATGAAAAAAGTTCGAGAGATATAAAAATATGTTTTAACCTCTATGTAATAAGAATGTGTACCAAGATTATAATTTGCTAGAAATATTTAATCTACACAGATTTAATAAAGTTATCATTGTGTTATACGTACATATTTGATTGTCTACTTCGATGTACAATAGTTTTAAGTAGAAAAATAAATAATAGGTAAAAAAAAAACGAAAAAACACGCTTTTATAGAAAATCAAACTAAAAGATAGAAACAAATTTTAATGAATTTGAAATAATAATAGTGTATTTTTTTCATAAATATGAATTAATAATAGTGTAAATAAAAAAATATTAAAAAAAGCGTGTGTTTTAAGATATTATTCAAATGATAATCCTATTATAAATATATATAGATATCTATAAATAGACTATTTATAATTTTTAAAACGATGCACCCCTCGATTTTTTTTTATATTTTTTTTTTTTATTTACACTATTATTACTTTATACTTATAAGAAAAATCACACTATTCTTAATTCAAATTCATTAAAAAATATTTTCTTATTTATGGTTTGGTTTTCTATAAAAGGGTGTTTTTTAGTTTTTTTAATCTATTATATATTTTCTACGTTTTAGTTTGATTTACAAAAGCGTACAAGTCTCTTTCCTTCAAAATTGTATATTTATATTTTTGCTTATTTCGTAGAAATAAAATTCTTTTGATATTCGATACTCGATTTGTTAATATTGGATATATCGATTGAAGATAATGATTGGAAATGATAATTAACATCAATTTCTGCCTTATCAACAATAGATGAAAGTTATATAAACTAACAAATCTTATTCCGCAAATTAAATAATGGTATAATCGTATCAAATTAGTGTATTGTCATCGGCCCTCAATAAGTCTACGAAATTTAAATGACATCTGACCTTTTCAAGTGGATCGAAATCAAGACCGAAAGAGTCGGTTACAAACATACATAAAAAATGTATTCACGTGACTTGGCAGTAAAATTAGCCAATATTTCAGGACGAAAAGCGAAAAGACGTACAACGATTTCTAATAATGTTATGTCCACTCAAGGTCATCGTTTTCGCTGTTTGTGTGCGTATAGTATACATTTTTTTCAGTCTCTGTATGAAATGTTTCTATGTATACATGAGCCGAGTTTCTTAGCCAACCATGGTTCCACCAAGCAGATACCAAGTCCATCGAATGGCAGAGAGGAAAACTCCGAACAGTACCCGAGACTTGTGACACATATGTAGGTTTAATGTTAACGGGGCCCTTTTCCGAAGCGCGTTAACACTCACCTTCACTACACGTATTTCTTTCTCTGTCCAGCTAAGTTTCGTAGAAGCTTGATAGCACAGCTTTAGAGACATGTTCTAATATAAAACTTACTGCGGACTTAGGCCAAGATAATTTTTTTAATACTTAAGGTTTAGCATTATGACCATAATCTCACTTGGTTTTAAGTGACAATACAGCCCAAGTTGGTAGACACGCTAAACCTGTGAAGGAACTAGCTCTCAAGTGCAGCTGCCGGGACACACCTATTGGTATTTGGCGGCAGGTTTACAACGAGGGTGGTAGCTACCCAGGCGGGCATTAGAAAAAGCCCTGCCACCATGCTATGGTTTCCTCACGATGTTTTCCTTCACCGAAAGCTCAGGCTCATTGTAGGTGCTTGGATTCGAACTCACGTCCCTTGACGCGAAGTCGTACACACTACCATTGAGCTATCATCGCTTCAAAAATTTAGAACATAATAGAGAGATCTAGCTAGTATACTGCTCGCTTCCTCTCCGACCGCGTATAAATTAATTACGTAACCAATCCTATTCAGATCATTGAGTAGCTCGTAATACTGATTTGTTTTTATAACCTGGCCTCTAGGTATGTTTGTTTCCCATGCTACAGTGAGCTCAACTATAACTGTGTAGTTAGTTATTTTAGAATACATTAATATATCCGGTCTGGAAGTCGAAGCCACAACATCCTCTGAGATTTTGTAATGCCTTTCATACGTGCCCATTAGTATTATCCAGTCGGATGCAGCACTCAGGATTGAGAAGGGCTTATTTAGTTGAGCCTTTTTTACAAAGTTGATTTGTCTTTTGTTTGTAGTCTGTCCTTTTTGGTCTCTAGCTACTGAAAGGGTTATAGCTTCACGTATGATTTTAAGTACTCTATCGGAGTGGCGTTCTCCTCTCAACAAGCACCATGTATTTTATTAGTAAATACCTTGCTGTACCTATGGCCTCACTACAAGTAATACAGGATTTTTCAGAGGCTTTTCCCATCTTCCTAAATTACTTTGGCCTGGGAGGGTCATTTGTGAGGCGTTGAGGTAAAATTTTTACAAAGAAGACCAATGGTGTATGAAGGTGCGTCACATTTGGGTATACGGGACGCAGAACTCACATATAGTATCCCCTATTTTGCATATTTAAGTGTGCATAAAAAATACTGTACATCGTATTTAGCGGCTAAACTATAGATGATGTTTAAAACATGTGAATAACAATTTTGTAGGGTATTTGATGCCCCACAATTTTGGTTCTTAAAAGATTTTCGTGACACTTATAGTTTATTCATTACAGCCTTTTAAAGTTTAATTATACTATATATATATATATATACTTTACTTGTATTCCATACGATTACATATATTAAAACTGTTTCTTCCCGATTGATGACTGTCTGTTAATAAAGTGTGTAATATCAAAATTGCTTACCACAACACGACCAAGCAAAGCGAATTCATGATGTCGATTGAAAATATTAGTGAAATTATGTGCGCTCAAGAATCTCTATTTATACATTTTTACTACTGATAAGCTCATATGCTCTCTGTTATTCGATGCTGGCGTCACAGAAGTTTTTTTTTTTTGCAAAATAACTAGTTTCAGTAAAATGTCGTCCTCAAAGTTAAAATTATTTAATTGACTTTTTTTTTTACAGCTATGCTTCTATTGCTGGCAATGTCATGGTAAATAGCCTAAAGCCTTCCTCGATGATTACTCTATTAAACACATAAAGATTGAAATGAGAGTCCCTAAGATTAGCGCGTTCAAACAAAATAAACTTTTTTCCACTTTATAATATTAGTATAGATGATTACTATGAAATATTGGCGAATATCATGAATAATGTTGTTTTTATTCATTTTTTTTCTACTTAAGGTTTATCGTTATGATCATAATCTCACCTGATCTTAAGTGACGATACGTGACGATAGAGTTGTTCGTGACCCGCGAGCAATACCGTTTGAAGGGTCCAGCACCGTTCTCTTTTACCGATCGTGGACAGCTCGAACATGTGTTAAATAAATAAATGTTATATTATATATATTCAAGCGATGACAGCTCAGTGGTAGTGTGTACGACTTTACTTTTGAATTCGAGGTTCTAACGGAGATCACAACACGACAAGTAACTGCGGCTAGTATAAATGCGTACAAAATTTAACTTATAGCTCAAGGAATTGCTTGCTTTTTCAAAGGTTTTTTTTTATAGTAAAGGTTTAGCGTTATGATCATAATCTCACCTGAGCCTAAGTGTCGTTACGACCTAAGTTGGTAGACACGCTAAACCTGTGAAGTGACTGGCTCTCAAGTGCAACTGCCGGAACACAACTATTGGTATTTGGCGGCAGATTTCCAACTTAAAGGTGGTAGCTAGCCAGGCGGACATTAGAACAAACTCTACCAGGATGCTATTTTGATGTTTTCCTTCACTGAAAGTTCAGAATTTGATGCACGTTCATCGACGCGGAATCCGTACGCAATACCAACTGAGCTATCGTCCTTCATATTTCCTTTCACAGTGTAAATATTCAGTAAGAACGGGTTTTACGATGACGCACGAATTTCGACGATTCTCCTCATAATTATTTACTGGATATTTTATATCAGAGGTTAGGAAGGGCAAAGTTATTAATTTTATACTGTGTTATAACACTGTTTTATAAGATTTAATGCAACTATAGAGCTCCAAACCATAAACTTAAGCTTTCGGTGAATGAAAACATCTTCGTAAAACAGTGATAGCTCTTTTTCTAATGTTCCGGGATAGTTATCTATTTTTTTGATTAACTTGATGTTTAAAGTCCTATTATAGTTCATAGGTTTAGCGTTATGGCCATAATCTTACCTGATCTTAAGTGACGATACAGCCCAAACTGGTAGACACGCTAAGCTTGTGGAGTGTCTGGCTCTCAAGTGCAACTGCCAGAACACACCTATTGGTATTTGGTGTCAGATTTCATCTTGAGGGTGGTAGCTAGCCAGGCTCATCATAAAAAACTCTACCACTATGCTATGGTATACTCACGATGTTTTACTTCACCGAAAGCTCAAGCTCATTGTAGGTGGCTGGATTCGAACTAACGTCCCTTGACATAAAGTCGTACACACTACCACTGAGCTATCATCGCTTCATAATTTCTTCAAACTGAAAATTTGCCGTCAAACACCAATACGTGTATACGTGTGGTCTCGTGGATGCAGGAAGTAAAATAAAACGATATTAAAAGATAAAGGAAAAGTGCGGCGATAGCCTGTTTGGAGGTACGTGTAGTGATCGATTTTAAAATCTATTTTTATACCAATAAATTTAATATATACGTAGTAATAAAACAACTAAAATAAGTAACGGAAGTACTTGATGTGTTATGAAAAGTCTCCAGTAATATTCTTCCATAAAACAGTGTTATTAATATATATATATATATATATATATATATATATATATATATATATATATATATATATATATAGAACACGATTATAGTTGTAAATAATTATATATTATGATATTTGGTGGTACAAATAGGTTGCCAAGAACTAAACAAGAAATGCGTGATCAATTCAACCGACTCGTACTCTTGAATGGCACGTTCTCAACTTCACGAGTTTTGAGTTGAGGTACGATGCGATTTCCAAATGTTTCTTATATTATTAACAAAAAATATCCATGCGTTTTTAAAAATGTGAAATAAGATGTCGGTTATTTGTATATACTAGCTTTTACCCGCGGCTTCGTTCACGGTCAATATTGATTTTGCTAAATCGAATGACGCAATAAAAAGTTTCATACAAAGTTGATCCTTCTCTGTTCCACTTACAATAAGTTTTTGCAAAAAAAACGTAGCCTATCACCGTCTCCAAGGACGCGTCTATCTCTATACCAAAAGTCATCACAATTGATTCAGTGGTTTAGGCGAGAAAGTGTGCGACGAAACCCGACATCGGTTACGTCGGTATCGAATTCAAACGTTCTTTCATATACGGCCTTCTCAATGAATCTAGTAAAACTCAGATACGCAGAGCGCTTGTGTTAAAATATTATATAATAGAAAACCTTCCCGTTTTCTTTTAAAATAATATAATAACATGTTAGTGAAATATAAATATTAATATAATAAATACTTTATCTAGATATAAAAATTGTTTAAAGGCAAATCATTACAGTAACGATGTGGGTGAAAATAATGGACATATTAAGCCGAGTGGAGGCACAGGCTCTCAAATGCAACCGTCGCCACACACATCGTTTAGGTCGCTTAGTAATATTACATTATATCATCAAAATACTAATCGCTTCTCCGGCAAAATTTAATGTTGACCTAATACATTTAGATGCTAGTATTTTTAATAGGACAATCACTGTAGGTGGTGGTTGCATTATATTGTTCAAAATCATTTAAAGTACAAAGATAGAAATCATATATGTACTAGCTCAATAGATCGTGTTTGTGAAGTTGCAGAAATGGAAAACTTAATTATTGTCTATGTTTATAGACTTCCATCTATCAGCAAATATTCCTCAATTCCACAAACAATGAACAAAATTTTAATAAAAATACTCAGTAAAAAAGTAACTTTAACATAGATATTTTAAATACGTTTCCACAGGTAATCACATCGCTATTTAAATCGTTTAATCGCGATCCATTCAATGAACCCACCAGATCTACATCTCAAACTGAATCTTGCATAGATAATATCTTTACTGATTACAAGACTATTGGCAATAGTGTTATTATTGGGATACGGTCTGATCACAAAAGACTACTTGTCAAAATAAATTGTAATAAACCTAGCGGTGAACGCAATAACACAGCAATACTAGATTAATTAAGTAGATTAAATCTTTTAAATCAAATGATGGGCAAATTGTCTTCCAAAAGTTTTAGTAATCAAGATCCGGATAGGGACTATGCCAGCTCACTTAATATCATCAGCACGGAATTTTGTAAACATCAGCCAAGGAAGATTATTAATGTAACAAAAAAATTGGTTATAGTAAATAGGCAACCACAGGCATTAAAAGAAGTAGATATCATTTATATGATCTATTTTATAGGAGATCACTGACTAATAGCCAATCCTTTCAGGCTTATGTTAGAAATTCTTCTAAAGTTTTTAAACGTGTTGTCATAGCTGCCAAAGTAGTTTTTTTAAGTAATAAACTACTTTCAGTCTTATTATAAGACCAAGACTCTTTGGCACATAATAAATAAAGAATTAGGAAATAATAACATTAAAATTGATTCCCTTCATTTAAATGTCGACGGAATACATATTTCACAAAGTTCAGGGGTAGTGACTGCTTTCCAAAATTACTTCATTAACATAGCTTTATAAGTAACAAAGGATATAACTTCATCAGCCCATGGTGCCGCAGCACTTTTCAAGAATCAAAGTGCACCTATTAGTTTAAAATTTACTTTCAAAATTAAAGTGATGATAATAATAATATTGGCGAAATAATAAGGGTTTTCAATCATTTGAATTTGAAATACTCTGAAGACATATGGGGAATGTCGGTAATAGTAGTTAAGTCCTTGATTGTCAATATTTTACCACCATTGGCGATTATAGTTAGTGCATAGCAAAAGTAACTTTCCATAATTTAATGAAAATTACAAAAGTGGTTTCTTTATTTAAATCAGGATGCAGAAGTAGTATTGGAAACTACAGACCTATTTTAGTGCTTTAGTTGATAAATAAAATGTTTGAAAAGTGTATGATCAAGCAATTGTTAAAATACATCAAGGAACAAAAGTCGACAGTTTTCAAAAAAACAAAATCTGCTAGTGACGCTGGTGCAACGCTCATGAGTCATATATTTGAGGCCTGGAGTCTCAGGATGCAATCAGTGTTTTATGTAATTTGTTTAAAGTCTTTGTCTGTGCTGACCATAATAAACTAATTGTTAAATTAAAACATTATGACGTTTGTGGACCTTCTTTTAACCATGAGTCTCTTATTTAAAATATTGATGTCAAAAAATTAGCATGAATGGATTACACAATAACAGTTGAGACAATAATAAACAAAGAGAATTTACTAGTTACTTAGTTGATAGTACTGTGGTCTTGGTATCACGCTTGATTCTAAACTACAATGGGGTCCTCAAATAAAAAAAATTGGCAGAAAGGTTAAGTTCTGCTGCATTTGCTGTTCTTAAGTTTCGTCAGCTGACAGATATTGCCACTGTAAGGGTTAGTCTTTTTTATAGTTAAGGTTTAGCGTTATGGCCATAATCTCACCTAGTCTTAAGTGAAGATACGGCCCAAGTTGGTATACACGGTAAACCTGTGGAGAAACTGACTCTCAAATGCAGCTACCGGAACACACCTATTAGTATTTCGCGGTAGGTTTTCAACTTGAGGGTGCCTGCTAGCCAGACGGGTATAATTAAAAGCCCTACCACTATGCAACTAGACTACTTACCTTCCATCCATAGATTAATATCTTATGGTATTTTGCTAGGGAGGACAGCTGTGAGGTAGACACCGTATTTCTTTTACAAAAAATGAGCAGTTCGAGCTATCTACAATACGGAAGTTCGCGAATTATTAAAGGACAAATTTTCGTAATCTGTTATTTAACTTTGCTCTCCGCAAAAATTTTAAAAAAGTAGGTTTCGTTAAAGATCGCCATGATTTTAAAATCAGGAATCGTGACAATTTACCCCTTATTTTAGACTAAGACAAGTAACAGTTTTTTAAGTTATAGTGACAGGCATTATAATAAATACTCAAAGCGCTTTACTGAATCGCCCAACAGTAGGTTCAAGGACCATGTCAAACGGGTTTTCATGTCCAAAGGCTATTATAGGGGGTATCAATATGTGAGCGATCGTGATATCTGGAATTGAAACCCCTATCTATATATCCGCTAATAAAGACTGTTTATTTTTTTTAATTTTTTTATAGTTAAGTTTTAGCGTTATGGCCATAATCTCACCTGATCTTAAGTGACGAGACGGCCCAAGTTGGTAGACACGCTAAACCTGTGGAGGAACTGGCTCTCAAGTGCTGCTGCCGGAACACACCTATTGGTATTTGGCGGCAGGTTTACAACTTGAGGGTGGTAGCTACCCAGGCGGGCATTAGAAAAAGCCCTACCACCATGCTATGGTTTCCTCACGATGTTTTCCTTCACCGAAAGCTCAAGCTCATTGTAGGTGCTTGGATTCGAACCCACGTCCCTTGACGCGAAGTCTTGCACACTACCACTGAGCTATCATCGCTTCAAAATAACATAATAAACAACCTATAAGACCTAAAAAAAGATGCATATCGAATTTCTTGCCGGTTCTTCTCGATGACTGCGTTACTTTCCGAACAGGTAGTAGTTTTGTCGTTCATAAGCGCCTTCTTAGGGCCTAAAATGAATGAAGATTTATGAATTGAGTTGTTTTGACGTAACATCGACATATATATTATTCGCCTTATTGTTTGTATCATAGCACAATTATTATATATATTTATTGTGTTAGTCTTCGTAACACAAAAGAAACAATAATTTTCATTGTAATTAGATTATCTCCATAGCGTTGGTAGACTAAATGGAATGTTTGTGTTTTTGCCATGCGACCACTGCAGGATAAATATTATATAGCTGTCGCAAAACACACGATTCATCCACTTTTATCCTGTTTGCAGTAGGATATCCACAATAAAGAAAATGTGCATTTTAACGAATCTCTTTTCTGAAAATATAAACTGTTTATTTCTATTTTTAAGGTTAGCGTTATGAACATAATCTCACCTAATCTTAAGTGATGATACGACGCAAGTTAGTAGACACGCTATACCTGTGGAGGAACTGGCTCTCAAGTGCAGCTGCCGGAACACACCTATTGGTATTTGGCGGCAGATTTTCAACTTGCGGGTGGTAACTAGCCAGATGTGCTTTAGAAAACACCCAAACGACATGTTATGGTTCTCTCACGATGTTTTCCTTCGCCGAAGTCTCAAGCTCATTGTAGGTGAATTCGAACTCACGTCCCTTGACGCGAAGTCGTACACATTACCACTGAGCTGTCATCGGCCCAAAATTAATCTGAAACATGGCATTTGTTGTTTGAACTGAACGAATTAACATTAAACTGATGTCATTACGGAGGGCAGTTAAAAAAATGTTGACTGCAGAAAGAAGTTGACGTAGTAACATATTTCTGTTAACATTTTAAGGTTTAAAGAAAGGTTAGAGGATAAGTTTACCTATTTATATACATATATATCGGGGTATACATACAAAGTTGAAATTCGTTTAAATCCTATTAATAGTTCTTAAATTAGTGTTTTCATTCAAACAAAATTTTCCAGTTTACAATATTAATTAAAACTTGAAGCGATGATAGTTGTGTGTGTGTGTGCGGATGCAGCGTCAAGGGACGTGAGCTCGAATCCACCTACAATGAGCTTGAGCTTTCGGTGAAGAAAAACATCGTTAGGAAACGATAGCATGGTGGTAGGGCTTTTTATAAGCCCGCCTGGCTAGCCACCACCTTCAAGTTATAAATCTGCCGCCAAATACATATAAGTGTGTTCCGACAGTTGCACTTGAGAGCCACTCCCTCTACAGGTTTAGCATGTTCACCAACTTGAGCTGTAAGGTCACTTCAGATCAAATTCATTCAGATAAAACTTATAAACCATAAAAAACCGTTAAGAACGATAGTCAAATGATTAAAATATCAAACTAAAATTGCAAACTCGCTATAAATTACCAGAATTGCAAACTATATACAGTGTAAAGAGAAACTTTCAGATGCTTGGACAGCCTGACGTCATTATGAGCAATTATTATTTACAATGACTGCAGAAGCTTCATGTGCAAACATGTCTTCGTTGAGAGCAGTCGTGATTTTGTGAGTGATTTAATTCAATTGTTAATATCAAAAATTAACTGCATGAAATATGTATGTATATATTTATACATTCCACTGGCATGCAAAGGTTTTATTAGTTAATAATTATTAATTAATACATCTTTCTTTATAATAAGAATATAAGTTTAACGTGTCCGTATTTTTTCGATTTAAGTGTTTTTTTTTTTATTACAAGGGACTAAGAATAGGTAATAAAATATATTTATATCATTTTTAGAAATATCTTCGTGTTTGTCTGTGCACGCAGCACTGCTAAAATACAACGAGTCACGTTTAGTTTTTGTTTCGTTAAAATCAAAATTTATTGTAATACGACGACGCGAGATTGATTAATTTTCGCTCCACACGAACGAATTCGTTACTAGCCTATACCAATATTATAAGGAGGTAAGATTTGTATTTTTGTTTGTAACGAGTGAACTGGAATAACTACTGGACCGATTACAAAAATCTTTCACCTTTAGAATGCTACATTAGCCCTGAGTAATATAGGCTATATAACATTTTTTTTTATGAAAATGATTAACATCTCGAGCATTAGCATAAGGGAAAAATTAATGTCAATTCAAAAGGTCGTAAGCACCAAAGTTGACATTCCATTATAGACCTTATTGACATGACAAGTCGAGACAGAAAAAGTGGTAAATTTTACCACATATAAAAACGTTGTGACCTAATTTACACACAATAAATTCATCGATAAAATTATTTTCGATATACTATTTTATGTTTTAATATTATTTTTTTATGTCACTATTTACATTAAGATCTACTTTACATATAAGTTTTTATTATAAACTATGTAAAAGAATATGTTAAGTTAAACAAAATAAAAGGCTATTATTATTATTACTTAATTTTTAATTTACGAACTCGAATAACTTGCGAACGACTGTACCAAATTAAATAATTCTTTTTTATTGTGTTTTTTATTGTCAGGACAAAGTCTGTATAGAAATAAAAAACCGAACAGATACTTTTGAAATGTCATAATATGTCTGTAACCTCAGTGTTGTGCAAAATTATGGAACGCATCATTAATGTCCGCCTTATGCGACACCTAGAAGACCATCCCCTTATCCATGATCGACAATATGGCTTTCGACCGAACCGGTCAACAGGGGACCTTCTAGTGTATATATTGCACCGCTGGGGGGAAGCAATTGACAAGCATGGCGAGGCTCTGGCTATTAGTTTGGATATAGCCAATGCTTTCGACAGGGTCTGGCACCGTGGACTTCTCTCCAAGCTCCCGTCGTATGGACTCTCCAACAACCTCTGCCGTTGGATCTCCAGCTTTCTGCATGAGCGCAGATTTCATGGCCTTGTGGATGGACACCATTCGCAGTTATTGACTGTAAATGCTGGAGTTCCTCAAGGCTCTGTTCTGTCACTCACGTTGTTTCTTCTGCATATCAACGATATGCTACCTCTCGGTCGCATTCATTGCTATGCAGACGATAGCACAGTTCATGGGTGCTACATCAGTAAGCCCGGCAGTGGTCGGGGAGACACAGAAAGGAGACGTAAGGAACTTGTTGTTGAAATTAACCAAGTCTTGACCCGCATATCCATATGGGGAGCAAGTAACTTGGTTGAGTTCTATGCGAAGAAAACTCAGGTATGTGTCTTTACCTTAAAAAAATCCCCTTTTTCACCCAACCCTACTCTTCAGAACACCCAACTTGCAATGCGTAACAGCCTAAATATTCTGGGAATGAATATTCGGAGCGACCTAAATCTCAAGGACCACATCGAGAGTGTCATCTCCACACCATCTCGGAGAATCAGAATCCTGAACAGAGTGCGTCTGTTTTTCATGCCCTTCCTACCTTCTTTATAAGGCCCAAGTTCGGCCGTGCATGGAATACTGCTCGCATCTCTGGGATGGATCCGCTCAATATCTACTCGATGCCTTAGACAGGTTGCAGAGGCGGGCTGTCCGCATTGTTAATTATGCAGACACCACCAGCACCGTAGAACCGCTGAAACTACGAAGGGACATTGCCTCTTTAAGCGTGTTCTACCGTATGTACCACGGCGAGTGTTCTGAAGAGCTCTTCAATATAATCCCCTCCTCCCCGTTCCACTACAGAACAACGCGGGCGCGAATTCGATGTCACAGCTTCATGGTGACTCCTAGTGAATCGCGAACTAAAAAGTTTGCTGATTCATACTTTTGTCGTACCGTGGAGCTGTGGAACCGTCTTCCGGACAGCGTATTGCCACCCTCCTATGACATAGGGTCCTTCAAAAGAGGCGTGAAAAGGTATCTAACCAGGCCAGGACAGCATAGATTGTACTGTACTTAACACCAGGTGCAGTACAGTCACTTTGCTGAGCAACATAAAAAATAAAAATGTCATAATATGAAAATAAAAAATAATGAAGCGATGATACGCTGCGTCAATGGACGTAGGTTCGAATCCACCTATATTAAAATTTCATACAATTAAAAGACATTTAATTCATTTGAGTAATAAATAAGTTTCACTCAGTAACCAAAAGAAATGAAAAACGTAATCGATATTAGATATATAGCCAGTTCTATTGATTTTAACTAATTGAAATTGAAAAGGTGGTTAACGTTGGTTTATAGCTAATTAAAATGTACATAAAATACAAATCAGTGAAACCGTTTTTTAGTTTTATCGAGAATAAAGAACATCGATTTTAGGTGATTCGAAGTTCACTGGGTTAGCTACTATTGAATAAAATAGATATTGATATTAGAGAATTAAAGTGGATGTTCGATAAAAGCTAACGATAAGTAACATAACATTAAACGTTTTATAATAAATGTTCTTTGATAAAGACGTCAAAATATATTCAAAATTGACACCTATATTTCCGAGCAAGTTAAAATTTTAATAATCATGAAATGTGCGAATAAAATTGGTTCTCGATAAGTTAAAGATAAGAATAAAATACATATTCGCACTTAAAAATAAATGCACAAAACTGTTAGACACACTTAGTTTTTGGTACAGATAGTATAAACTGATAAATATTATAGCAGCATAACTTGTGTTTATTACTACGACATATTACAAAAAATGCACAACAACTTAATATTTTTAGAATTCATACTACAAGATTTCCTGTTATTATGATACCTTGATAAATTATTGTACAGAATGGCATTAAATGTTAAAGCGAACGTTGGTCACCGGTAGGTGATCGGCAATTTTAACTCTTATACATATATACTGTATTTCTGTGTCATTTTTCACGAACCAAGCACCATTTATATCGACGCCAGTCCGTTGAGTGACGACTGCCTTCCGCTGTATGTACCGTAAGAGAACGTATAATAAAATGCAATCTGATATCTCCCTAAAAAAATAGTACAATTATACTCGTAGATTTCTCAACGTAATTAATGAAAAATAGAAATTATAAACAGATATGAATTATATTGACCATATCCCCGTCGTCCAAAACATATATACCATCCTCGCTCCCAGAATCAAAAATGTCTTAATTCGAAGATTCCGATAAAAATAATATAGTGATAAGATTTTTTTTTTTTGTATAATACAATAGAAAATTCCTTAAAAAAACGTATTGTAAATGTCATTCTTATTATATACCCAATTTTTCATAGTATAATGAAAATACATTTAGAAAATCGATAATTTTATCGACAGCACCTCAACAAAAAGCAATAACTCGTGAGTCATATTACATATAAATAAAACAGGTTATGAGATTATAAAGAATTTTTTTGTTTTTATACTATTGTATTTGTGTTTCAAATCGTAGATCATAAATGTGTTTCTGAACATTTGGAACACAAATATATAATAATATATTGACATTTCTATTACGAAAACAAGGTCAAAAAATTCCAAGGAAATCAAAATTTCGAATTGAAAAATATGAATATGTATAGTTATTACACTGAGAAGTGTATAATTCAAATATAAATAAAATAAAACTTAACGGAAATGTATTTATATATATATACATAAATATCACAATAATATAATGATCACACAATAACTTTTACCGCGCTTTTAGATTATATAAACTTTTGTCAGTGTTGCCAATAATCTTCACAATTCCACTAACGACAAAAATATAAAACAGACTGTACATAGTAAGATTATTATTTTATTTATTATAGCACTGCAATTTAATAGTTCACAGTTAACTTATCTTTAGTTACCGAATTATAATAAGTAATTTTATAGATTTTATATAATTACGTAAAATTGATTTAAAAATAGACATAATTAAAGACTACGGAGCCCACACAGACGGAGCTGTAATATATATTGATATAAATAATAACAAAGTATATTACGGTATATTTTCTTTAGTAATCGGCGAGTGACCACAGACGCTATAACGCCATCCTCAATGACTCTATCAAATACAAAAAAACATTTCCGCTTTGTAATATTAACTAGCCGTGACGGAATTTCGCTTCCGTGGAATCAAAAATTATTTAGTATCTTTGCCCGTTTTTGTAACTTTTCTTAGTACAGCTTTTCTCCTATTGGTGGTAGCGTGATATGAAAAATCACATAATGTATCCCAAATGACGGCTCTATCAACTACAGAAATAATTTTTCAAATCCAACTGACAGTACCAAAGATTAGCGCTGTCAAATAAGGAAACTTTTCGTTTTATAATATTAATATAGATAAATAATAGCTAACCTAGCGGAACTTGTTTTACCATTTCGAGTAGTCAATCACGTCGACTACAGCGACGTCTATCGTTTTATGATCACTTAACGAAATAAAAAGTATCCTATCTCTCAAGTTGGATCTAAACGCAGACGGTTGAATAAAATCGGGTTAATAGTTTAGGAGTTTATCGCCGACCAACAACGTGACACGAATTTTTTTATATATAAAAATTATAACGGGGCTCTAATGTTAAAGATGATATCTTTGAAGTGGCGAGCAGTTTTTTTAATGTAATAGCGGACAAACGAGCGATCGTGTCACCCGATCGTAAGTGATCACCGCCGCCCATTGGCACCCACAACACCAGGGGGATCGCAGGTGCAACTGCCGGGACACACCTATTGGTATTTGGCGGCAGATTTCCAACTTGAGGGCGGTTGCTAGCTAGGCGGGTATTAGAAAAAGCCCTACCTCCATGCTATGGTTTCCTCATGATGCTTTCCTTCACCAAAAGCTTAAGCCCATTGTAGGTGGATTCGAACTCACGCCCGTTAACGCGGAATGCGTAAACTCTACCACTGATCTATCGTCGCTTGAAACCTCCTCCGAAACCTCAACGTAAGTGTTCGCGGGTCAAGATAGACAATTTAATTTATATACTTACCTGCGTGTTCGATAAGTGTTCATTTTATTTCATATAAATAAACAGTTTACATGACATGGAACAAACATGACGCGGCGTAAAAACAAGCGAGAAAAAAAAAACGAAACGCGCTCTTGTAATTGCTCCTTCTTTTATTGAATGACCGTTGAATCACTGAATCATTGAATCTGGATCCGGTTTAAAGAAATGTGTTCACGAAAGTGTTCACGGATGCTTTCGAAACATATCGTTTGTTTTACCTTCACGTTAGCAATTGTCGAATGACATCTCTTCTGGGCGCACTTATGCGAATTAGTTGAGTCTATGTATTTTTTAGTAAAACAATACCAAATGTATTACGGCAACGATATATCACTTGACCTGATGGTGAACACCACTACACTTGAGAGCCAGTTCCTCCAATGGTTTAGCGTGTCTACCAACTTGGGCCGTATCGTCACTTAAAATCAGGCGAGATTATGGGTCATAGGCCTTAACTATAAAACAAAAAAAAAACATCACAATCCAAGCACAGCCAGACATTTTAAGTAGGTGAATGACCTTACCCGGTGAATTTTGTGTTTGTATATTTTTGCAATTTAATTAGCTACAATCAATCCTAATCAACCTTCCAACTTCAGTTTGCGTCAAGATCACGAAAACCGGCTTCATCTAATATCATTTCTGTTTTCATTTCTTTCGGTTATTGAATGAAACATGTTTTATAATACCATTGAAATAAACCTCTTTTAATTATACGAAATATAAATTTAGTTGGTAGGTTAAATACAGTTATATAAACTCACGTCCTTTGACGCGGCGAGCGTACACACTACTAACTGAGCTCTCGTCGCTTCATTACTTTTCATTTTATGGGATTTAAAAGAATGTGTTCGTTTTTTTTTTAAATATACAAACTTTTTCCTAACGACGTGAAGTGTGTTCCAGCAGTTGCACTTGAGAGCCAATCCCTTCACAAGGCTTAGCGTGTCCACCGTCTTCGGCCATCATTATCACTTAACGTACTTACAAAAATGTAAAATTAGGGTAGGTAAGGACCGATGGTAAGATGGTTCGATGATATTAGAAATATTGCAGGACAAATTTGCATGCAGGACAAACAAAAAGAAGAAATATTGCAAACCTGGGAAAAGCTGACACAGAATCAGAAAGAAGGAAAACATCGGGATGAAACCATAGGATGGTGGTAGGGCTCTACCCTAGCTAGCTGGCTACCACTCTCAATTTGGTTTCCACTACTTTAGACCATATCGTCACTAAACATAAAGTAAGATTGTAGGTATAACGCTAAAACGTGTGCTATAAAATAAGTGTGAAATTTTTTAAAGAAAATTAGACAACTTTTAGATGGTGCAAGATACCTCGAAAGCTTCACTTACATCGATACATAGATACAAATGCAATTAATCAAAGTTTACGAATGAAATTCCGAACGAATTAATTCAAAAGGTAACAATAGATTCTTTATTAAGTCCTATTTCATATTATCATAAAAACAGAATTCATCAATTTTGTTTCACTAGCAAATTGCATTCGCAAAATAATTTAGGTCAAAATATAGTGAGATTGTAAATATTACTTTATTTTGATATTAATTTTTAATATTAATCCATACTGCTCATACTTATTATATATCCAGCCACACTAATATTATAAATCCGAAAGTGAGTTTGTTTGTTTGTTTGTTACGCTTTCACGCCTAAACCTCTGAATCGTCTATGATGACTTTTGGTATAGAGATACATGTGAACCTAGAGACGGTGATAAGCTACTGTTTCTCGCGAAAACCTTATCGTAAGTGGGATAAAGACAGGTGGGTATAAACTTTGTAGGAAACTTTTTTGCGTGATAAGATAACACATCTGTTTTACGTATTCATTTTCGATATCACTTGAGAGGTATTTTCGAGATTACTTCGGCCCTTGTAAATTTATCATGTTAGAAAGGAGGTGAAATAAATGTATCTGATAATTTTTATTTGTTTGGATGATAAACGAGATCATATCGGGTAATTCCCAACACACTTGACCATATTATCATGGTACAAGTCACGCAAAACGTTTAAGTGTTTTCATATTTTGTAGGTTCTGCGGTTAGGAAATAATGTTTAAAAAAGTTTATTGGCATGTAAAATAGCTACCACACCCAGCGCAGCATGGCCCTCTGCCCAAAAATTTAACGACATCCAATTTACCAATTTTTACTAGTGTTGTTGCAAAGTCTGTATATAAGAGTAAAGAAATACATTCAATATATACATACTTTAGTTAAGCATTTGATCTTGTTAAGCATGACCTGTTCTCAACTAGTTACACTTCGAGGTTATTAATCAAATATAACACTATACTATCGGGTGTACCACAAGGATCACACATGGGACCACTACTTTTCTTAATTTTTGTTAATGTTCTGTCTAACTTAATTAATTGAAAGTTCCAAATGTATGCAGATGATTAAAAATTCTATCATGTTATACAAACATCCGAAGATGTTAGGATATTGCAATCATAAAATAATAACGTTTGGAACTGGTGCAGTCAAAACAAATGAAATTCAAAAAAATGCTATTTTATGAAATTTACCAAAAAAAAATTCCTATCTAAGTAATTTACTATATAGAAAAGATTCCACTAAACGAAATATCGAGTATTCGTGACTTGGGAGTGATTATTGACAGCCATTTAAGCTTTCGTTTTTATATTGATGTAATATTTCATAGAACCGCTCGCTTGTCAGGTTTCACCTTAAGGCAGCTCAAATCTTTTAGAGACACACATGTGATTATATCAGTATACAACTGTTTTATACGTAGCATCCTGGAATATGGAAGTCAAATCTGGAATCCATGTTATGCGATACGCTCAGATAGGATTGAGCCTGTACAAAAGCGCTTTGTATAGCATCTGGCTTATCTGTATTATAACACTAAACCTTAAATATTAAAATATAACACAAAACATAATTGAGCAAGTAAAGCAGTCGTGTTATGAATGGGCAAACTTTTTTCAATG
The DNA here is from genome assembly GCA_039707435.1 of Actias luna. NCBI lineage: Eukaryota > Metazoa > Arthropoda > Insecta > Lepidoptera > Saturniidae > Actias > Actias luna. The sequence continues at coordinate 11,675,369 of JAZHAC010000032.1, forward strand.
AACATTCTCGCCAGTGTTAGATATCATTCCTGTTTAAATCGAATGTTTTTCGGGATGCGAGAAAATAAGACAGAGTGTTGATATATTCTCTTGCTCGTTAGTTTCCATTAAGCGGTAGTTGAACTCGTTTCTTGTTTTTTATTTTTTATTTATTTATATTCAAACAGTAAAACATATATAAACATTACATTTGTGATGCAACAAAAACTCGTCGTTTTTCTGTGCATCAGTTGATGGTAAGTCGCTCGGCGTTATCTGTTTGCCAATCTACAGGCGGCTAAGTATTGATATTTTTAAGTTATCTTCGCTCTTGTCACGCATCTTTTTATATTTTCTTTTTATTATGTGTATGTTTTGATATCAACGTGTTGTCTGGTTTGTGAACAAAAAAAATACACTATCACCCTATTTTTAATGCCGATGTAAACTCATCTGCACGGTAAATCAATGTGTAATAATATCAGCTATGTATACTCATGTATCAGAAGATGTATCAAAATATACACTAAATTTAGGACAGAGAGTAAACTTATGATTTAAAAGAAGAGTTCAAAGTTGAGAACGAGATGAGTTCAGTCATTTTCAAAATATAGTTTATCAATCTGTCACACATATTTTTTTTATCCTAGCTCGGCAAAGTGACTACTTCACCTGATGGTAAGTTTCAGTACAGTCTAGTAAGAGTAGTGACTGCCGTAGGGGCAAATGTCGTTCGTCAGTCGCGACTGTCTTGTCGGCTCATTTCCTAACGTAAGGGTGAAGATGAAAAATTTGGATGAAAGAAAGACAACATTTATTAAGATGATGCTGAATACATAATTCACACGGTGTAAATAGTGAAAAGTATAGCATTACCAATTACAATGTACGTTATAAAAATATAGCCTTAAAAAGTAAAGCCTCATACAACATGAAAAAGTATCCAAGCTTAGAAAACGCTACGCTGCTATAGTGCTGGCTTTCAGCTGGACCCTGATTTGTTTGATTACGTTAAGACTAGTGGCCTTAGATCAAAAAGAGCGGATCAGCTAGCATACTACTGCAAAATTGTTTTAGAATTAGATGGATCGTGGAGGTAATCTTACAAAATCCTCATCCAATTTAATACTTTTCAATTTTTCACACGCTTTTAATATCTATATCTATCACGTTAACGTAATCTTGCGATGACATTTGCATCAACTTAGAGTCGTATGAATGACTTGAATATTTACACACGTATCAAAAGCTAATGATGATATGATAATATGAAACATTTGTTATTGTATCCTGAGCAAGGTTATCATGACAAACAAATATTTGTGTAATCTTTAGAAAATGCATTAAGAAAATTTACAACTTTGTCATTTGTTGATTTGGCTGTTATTGAAGCTTGTATTCTTGTATTTTTTATAAACTGTATTTGATTTATATTATAATGCGGTAAATTGTCAGAGGCGTGAAGAGGTACCTAAGCAGGCCAGCATGACAGCCGCGACTGGCAGTGTATTCTGTTCGCTGTCAGTCGCCGCTGATATGGATTGTACTGTACTTACCATCAGGTCCAGTGCAGTCACTTTGCTGTGCAACATAAAAAAAAAAAAAAAAAAAAAAAAAAGCATCGTACTGTAAGATAAACTTTTTACCACTAATACTAAGACATTAGAAGCGATAGATACTACGCAATACTAAGAAGCGATGATAGCTCAGTGGTAGTGTGTATGACTCCGCGTCAAGGGACGTGAGTTCGAATCCAAGCACCTACAATGAGCTTGAGCTTTCGGTGAAGGAAAAGATCGCGACGAAACCATAGCATGGTGGTAGGGCTTTTTCTAATGCCCGCCTGGGTAGCTACCACCCTCAAGTTGTAAATCTGCCGCCAAATACCAATAGGTGTGTTCCGGCAGCTGCACTTGAGAGCCAGTTCCTCCACAGGTTTAGCGTGTCTACCAACTTGGGCCGTATCGACACTTAAGATCAGGTGAGATTATGGCCATAACGCTAAACCTTTATGTATAAAAAAAAAAAACATAGACCAAATGTATGTAGCTTGATTAAGTCTTCAGCACACTCACGTAGAGACAGACAAAGAAACTTTGCCTTCGGTTAGAAACGCTTTGAACAATACTGGCGATTTATTACAGAGTATTCATTACGAAAGTGTGGTCTTCACCGGACTTGAATTTCCCGCCAGGATTCAAGTTTGGTGCTGCATCATCATCGTACCAAGTCGAAGGCGCTTGGAACGTGTCTGGTGAGTAAATGTTGTATTAGTAATGTCGAAGGAGACTGTTGCGTCCAGCTACTACTTTTCAAGCGAGGATAGCTCAGTCGGTAGTGTGTGCGCACGTCGCGTCAAGGGACGTAAGTTTGTATCCACCTACAATGAGCTTGAGTATTCCGTGAAGGAAAATATCGTGATGAAACCCTACCATGGTGGTAGCTACCACCTTAAATAATACTTTCTTATGTTTACACATCGAAATAAAACTAATGTAAACGGATTTTATCGTGGTATGGACTAAGGTTGTCCAGAAAAGTTTATGTTACAGTATCTACCTTTAGTTTGATTTGTGATTTTGTTTGTATTCCGATCTACGCAAAAAGAGCTCACAGTGTCTTGAGGTCTGGCTATCGGCAAATAAATAACCCCGTTAAAATCCGTTTAAATTAGTTGTATTTCGATACCACCTTAAATTTCAAAATCTGCCGCTAAATATCTATATGTGTAATCCGGCAGTTGTACTTGAGAGCTATTTCTTTCACTAGGCACAGCGAGTCCACCATCTTGGACCACATCGTTACTTAACATCTAGTTAAATTGCGGCTATAACGATAAACTGCTACTATGAAAAGTCGCCTAGCCAATTTGTATTTTCCTACAGTCAACAGTGTAAAGAGAAAAAAAAATATGATGGAATTAGATTCTATGCACTATATCGCATAATCCGAGTGTGTTAAAATGGGGGTATTTATTATATTAACAGTGAAATAAACAATAATGCTGTATTTTATCCCAGACTTTCCCAGAAGATAACTTGGTTTAGAAGACTATTGTGGCTAGAAGTAGTACGACAGTTTTCCCTGGTCTCTTTCCATACGAGGATTTCATTATATCCCTGGTGTGGATTTCGTATGTTTTTTATGGAGCTTGTCACTATGAGTTTTGCTACCTGGTTCTCTTGCTTTGGTTTGAACTCGGACAGTGCGTTTAACCGTTAGGAGAGAAAACGCGGAAAATATTTTTTTTTTCACCATATGACCAAAAAGAATATGAGTGGTCGGTGTATGGATCTCACCTGCTAAAGTGGCACACTTAAGTGTAACTCATTCTAGGGCCAACCGTCGTATATCCAGTAATCAAGCTGGTTTATCGAGATCTGATTCTTTGTCTTCGTAATTATCTGTTTATAATTATCTTATTAATCTGTGTATTTGTATGTTTATAAACCCATCATTAATTACATTTTTATCGTGAAGTTGTGGGGCAGTCTTCATGTCAGCAAGAGGAATGAGAGGAAGGAGTAAGAGGCGTGAATAGGTACTAATGTAGGCCAGCGTGACAGTGGTGAGTGGCATTGCATTGTGTTAATTGTCAATCGCTGCCCATTTGAATTGTAATGTACTTAACATCTGGTACGGTGGAGTCACTTTTCTGCGAAGCATAAAAAAAAGGATTTCTTTTAGTCACGACACTTGAAAGATTGCTGATTTCTCGATAGTCGTTATTATTGGATGATATGTCATTTGATTAAATTTTATTTCATCTCTCTCACAGTTAAAATGATTTTACAGATAAATCAGAGTCTGTCTGGGACCGATTAACCCACGAACACCCTGAATTGTTCAGTGATCTCAGCAACGGCGATGTTGCCTGCAACTCCTACCATCATTGGAAACGGGATATCGAAATAGCTTCGGAATTGGGACTTCATTTTTACAGGTGACATTTTCTTTCCTAACGGAATCGTGTAATAAAACTAATTTAAACGGATTTTATCGCGGTTATTTATTGATTTTGATCCCGACGTTTCGAAAGCTTTTTCGCCCCGTGACCACGATGGCTGAAAAGCTTTCGAAACGTCGGGATCAAAATCAATAAATAACCGAGATAAAATCCGTTTAAATTAGTTTTATTTCAATGAATAATATTCGCGTAAACATAAGAAATCATTACGGAATCGTGTAATTTATATCTTACGTTCCCGTGGTCCCCTCTTTGGAATTTTCCAGAAAGTTAAGTGACATCTCAGGATTAATGGTTCACTTAGTTTCTTTCTAATCCACATCATTTGCTTGCAAAATTCAATTTATGTTATGCAAAAAAAAACTGCATTATATTATAAAAGGTCAAATAAAGACGTTTATGATTATTGTTATATCAAGAATGGGACAACTGAAAGGATACGTGGATACACCGTTTAATGAAGTAACGTTTTTTTTTTTATGGAATATACTGCATACGAACAAGCCTGTTATCTGATGATTAGTGATCACCGCCGCCTATAGACACCCACAACACCAGATGAATTGCCGGCATTTATAGGAGGAACTTGCTCTGAACTGTACCTGCCGGAACACACCTATTGGTATTTGGCGGCAGATTTTCAACTTGAGGGCGGTAGCTAGCCGTCAGCGGCAGCCCCCTGCTATTGCAGTAATGTACTGGTCCTTGACGTTCGTATGCGACCAGCGTACGTCACGGTTCGTCCGTACAGTAGTTTGGGTCTGCCGTATCAGACCGTTTACGTAGGAGACGCCGGAAAGACTGCATGTCCGGACGGCCACTTCCGCCGGTGACTGGAAGTATTGTGAAAGCTGTCCCTGGCTTCTGGCAACACGGGAGTTCGAAGTGTCGCTGTGGTACGTTTTAGTGGGTAGTGTTGAGTGATTACCACCCAATGAGTCGCCACATGCTCTTCACGCCTTTGACCTGAGCCCGGGTCATGCGTTTACGCTATGCATCGAGGAAATCCGTATAGGCTGGGTTTTAAAAACTACGTTAACTAAAAAAGGGTGGTAGCTAACCAGGCGGGCATCAGAATAATCCCTACCACCATGTTATGATTTCCTCACGATGTTTTCCTTCACGGAAAACTGAAGCTCATTGCATTGTGTTAGGATTCGAACTCACGTCGCATGACGCGGTGTTTCTACACACTATTACTGAGCTATCATCGCTTTGCGCTCACTACGGCAGGTACAAACATGCGTATCCATACATAACATTTCTCCCCCCACAAATTGTGCTCAACCCTGATATCTTAATTAAAAGAACTGTTTGTATTTCACTGGTGGATTATTACGTAGGAGCCTTTCACTGGTTCTAGATAAAAAATCAGTGGAAGGTTTTGAACTCGTTGATACTTCCTCTTCAGCGGCTTGGTAGAATTCTCGAGAAGAATCCTGTTCGGGTGTATATATTTGTGTGTCATTCTAACCGTCATCGAAAGATTGATTTACTTACAACTCTCTCGAGGAGTCTAATCACCAACAGTGATGGAGTAAATCCTGTGACAGAACGTATCGAGTTCCCGTTATCGTACAAAGATTTTAAAAGTTTTAACTTTGTATCTCTTGAATCCTGATCAGTTACCATACACGTTTCTATACTCTTTTTGATAATTTTTACTTAGCTCTCGGCCTGACCGTTACTCGATGGATGAAAGGCAGGCGATGTTATATGTAGAATGCCGTTCGACTTACAAAATTGGTTAAAAGAGACGATGTACCATTATCTCTTACAATCGTGTAAAGCAACCCGCACCTCGATATGAATTCACAGAGTTTTTCAATTACAACTCGTGTTTGGTATAAAACTCAGGTCGCGCGTTACAGACAACGTCTGTATCCTGTTTTGTAGTTATATGCACTTAGGAAGATCGAATACCTCTGTAAATAGTTTGCGGAGAGTTTAAGAATCCTCTATGTGAACCAACAGAACTAATTAATGCTTTGTGGCCAGTTCGTAAAGTAACCGGATTAGACCAACTGATCCATCCACGATTGCCTTTAATTTTTTTGTGTGACTTTTTTAATCCTTATTTATTTATTTATTACAAGATATTTAATTGCCTCTTTAAAGAATTCGCACTTAATTTTTAATGTGGGGTAATGTATTTGTTCATCCCCTCCCATCCCATGGGGACTGAGAGGGGTATATGGGACTCACCCAGCGCTAAGCGCCGGGAATACCCACTAAAACCCCACGGCCATCTGTTGCATTCCCGGGGCAACGCGGGTCCGTGCAATAAGTACGCAAGGTTAAATTTTTTTTTTTTTACGTGGGGAAATGTATTTATGTGTCCCCTCCCAGCCCGGGGGACTAAGAGGGGTACTCACTGCCAGTTGTAACCGTTTTAGAACTGAATGATTTTTTCCTTATCGCTGGATTTATCTACACTGGTGATTAAAACGTCATCTAATAAACAAAGAACCCCCTCCATACCAGCTAGCAAGTTTTCCGTAGTTCGCTGGAATATTGACGGTGCACTAGAAATACCAAAAACTAAACGAGTGAAGTTAAATAATCCGCGATATGTGTTTATGCATATTAAAGTTTGTGACACTTTACTTAATTGAAATTGATTACTAGCCATTGATAAATCTAATTTAGTGTATATTTGACCATCATGGAGTTTAGATAATAACTCATGGACTGTAGGCTGGGGGGGTATTGTCCGATAATTAGTTGTCAATTAATTGTCACCGAATAGTCTGCACACAGCCTTACAGAATCATTTCGCTTAAGTACCGGTGCAAACGGCAAAGCGTACTCTGAGTGTTCGACCGGTTTTAAAATGCCGAAATTAACAAAGCCGTCTGACTCTTTATCGACTTTGTGTCTTAATCAAAAGTAATAGGGCACGCTTTACAAAACACGGGCTTAGCGTCGTCTTTTAATCATAAATCGACTTCATATTTGTTAAAATTACCTAAACTATATAAAAATAATTGAGGATGATGCAACTCGAATTCTTTACGATCGATTTTAGTATTCAAAAAATTACGTGAATTTATTTGTAAGCCGAATTTTGCCATAAACTCCGTACCATGAACCCGGCGGAGCCTTTGGGAACGACATATAATTTGAACTCGTATATCTTTTCGCGATTTTTTGCTATACCTATGCAGTCAATAGGAGTGCTGATGTATGAATACATGGTTGTATGACTACTTTTTGATAAGGGACCATTTAAAAACATACTATTGTATGTTTTCTCTGAAGTTACCGTTACACTTGATCCACTATCTATCTCGAATCTTAACTGAATTCCTTTTATAGCTACTTGCTGTGTCTAGGGTTCTCCTCGTTCAGAACGGATATTGTGCAACTTACCATCATTATCACCACCCCTCACTTCGCTCGTCTCTATGTAATTCACCTTTTCACACATTCTACGTAAATGATCTTTTACGTTACACTTATTACACTTTAAATCGTCAAAACTACATTGAGATGACGAATAATTATTACGGCCACATACTGCTAATTTGAGTTTTCCTTTTTCTTGGATTATATTTTTCATATCCTTCCGTATTTTGGAAAAACATTTTCTTCCTAAGAGGCGGTATAAATGACGTTGGCCGCTGCTGTAGCCGCTTCTCGTGCACATCGTACGTTTTCGGCTACCTCAACAGCCTTTGTGAGGGTTAAGAGATCCGTTTCGTGTGCAAATATTTTTTTCTTTCGGGCCCCGGTAACATTCCCATTATAAATGTATGCCGCAGGGCTTCCTCGACGTCATGAAATCCACAGTTAGTCGTAAATCCCTGTAATCTGGCTGCCTATTGAGTAGGATTCTCGTCAGGTTGTTGGACGGCCGAGTAGAAGTTGTACCGTTCGGAGAATCCGTAGCTTCTGATAGTAAAGCGACTATCGAATAACTTGATAATGTCATCATACGGCACTTCTTGAAGCTTCTATGGCAACACTAAATCCGTTGCCAGCTTGTATGAACCGTCGCTGAGTATGCTGAACAGGATCGAACGCCGCTTTTTACCCGCTTCTTTGCCGTCGAGTTCATTCGCCATGAACCACTCTGATAACCGGCTTTTAAAAACCTTACAACTTTGCCCATTGTGATCAACAGTAGATCGAATTCCAAAGGTAGTTGTTTTTAGTGGGTACTTCGTCGCTAATGTTATGTCAAGGACGGGACGAGTGAAACGCTACGCGGATGGTAACACACTGTTTAATGAACAAGACTTTGCCGCTCAGTACGGCAGATACACACATTCGTACATATATAACAAATATAAATTTTAATTAGTCTAAAGTTGAACTAATATTCAATGCAAGCCTTTTTTACATTTGCAATGGAATTTAAATTCGACAGACATTTGTGTTTAGGATCGGCCATTCCACATTCGACATTTAAGTAGCACCAAAGCTATTAAGATTCATGTAGTGCTAGAGTTAGGAATAAATAAGGGTATTTCGATGGGCCAGGGTTGTTACGGGTGTTGCCTTTATCACATCGGTTGGAAGATTGGACCGAGTTGCCATTATTACGACTGTGTGGTTGATGACATCCCATATTTGTAATTTCTAGAGTTACTCCCGACAGAGATAGGTAGCAATGGGAATGCAGATCCCAGACTCTAGCAAGTAAGGGGGGAACGTAGAGTCACCACGGCTATTTTTATTGAATATTTCTGCTGAAGTGAGTTCTACATATCTTTCACGTAACCAGCAAAGGTAAACGCGAGAAGGAAATCCTTAATTTTTACCCACAAAAAAGGTAACCAGGAGAAACCATTTTAGCTGCCCATTTTTAACCTTTAAGGATACTTTGAGTTATAATAGAAAATAGAAATGTATTAACTTTACACACATATTATTGTATATTTTCTTCTAGGTTTTCCATTTCCTGGCCCAGGTTGCTTCCAACTGGTTTTCCTAACTATATAAGTGAGGACGGGAAGAGATACTATAATAATCTTATCGATGGTCTACTTGCGAAGGGTATCGAACCATTAGTCACTATTTATCACTGGGAGACGCCTCAGAGATTACAAAACATGGGTAAGTTCATACAAGTTGTTACAGACTAATCGCTAAAAGGCAGCTGTTTGATGTGAAAGCTATTATAGGATGGTTTGGACAGGGAGCAAATACACATAAATCGTCATCGACATGGTCATGTGACGTGTTAATGTAAACACTATATCTGTCCTTATTAGTATACACTTATTTCCCTTTATACAATTTAGATTTACAAGTTGTAATTTATGATGAAGCAGTTAAATTAATTTGGATATCCAAAAATGACAACTGTTTGTTTATTGTTTTAAATTTTCACTTCTGTCGGCAGTCCTCATGAATGCTGTGTTTTTTTTTAATACACACATTATACTTTAGGATATGAAGAGTATAAAACCCGCTTATAAGCTTTTCATCAGGCTTTTGAGTATTTCTAAAACATAAAAGCAACAATAGAGTAAGCTATGTGCTTGATGGCCGTATCCAATCGGATAAAACTAACCTGTTGCTAGGTGTATAGGAGCTAATTGCAAACCGTGACACACTTTAGCCTGTTATTATATTGCGAGCTGCACTATGTGTATGGTGATTACAATCCAGTCGTATCCAAAAACGACCGTACACGACATATAATTTTATATTATTACTGCGAAAACTTACCAAATAGACAAAATTGAAGCCATTTTTCAAATTAAAATATAAGTGCCGTAAACTTGGACCTCTGTTTGTTGTACCTGTTTGTAGGACTAACTTCGGCGACTTTAGTATTTTTCCGCGAATATTGAATCTGTATAATGAACTGGGTAACAAAAATCCCGAACTTGAATTTTTTTCGAATACACGCTACATAAGTTTAAAATGTTGTCGCGAATTAATTAACTATCAAACTTCTATTTGTATTTGTTATGTCGCAGTAATTCTTCGAATTCCCTTCAGTCTGTCATGATTTTTTTTTTTTTTTTTAGTTATGATGTATCAAGTTATTTGTTTTCTGTATCTCAAATGAGTATTGTTATTTTATTTCATTTTGTCCACTTAACATTTTTTGGTTGTCGTTAAATAACTGCACATTATTACGCATCTCGAAAACGTATCTTAAAAAATTAGATATTGTGCGGCTGTTGACTGCCCTTAAATTATTAAATAATAAATAAATAAAATAAAACTTAAGGACTTTGTGACCCGCTCGCCAACCTTTGATACTATTGTTACTTACTTGTATTGTTCCATGTAATTTAATTTCAGTATAAGGACAAACGTCGGGTGTAGAATATACATTATCATCGCTCATCTTAATGCCTAAAGATTCGTTTAAAACCTTAGCTTTAAACTAGATATACATGAACAGATTAATAGTATCATTATTAAAGCTAAATAAGGTTCGAACATTAAAACTTTATGTTATAGTAAAGACATTACAATCCAAAAACACCAATCATTTTACTGACATAAATAATGCACCAAAGTCGACTATTTATATCGAGCACCAACTGGGTATAAATTAGCTGATCCGAAGATATGACGTGCAAACGAAAATCACTGTGACAGGCCCACCTACAGAATTAGACCCACTCCAGGCTACATTCTTACCAATCTATTTGATAGCAGCATATATATGTGCTGATTTGAAAGCTTAAGAATATCACTATGGAAGTGTTAAACTTAATCTATAGTTACCGGTAACTAATTGGATAAAATTGCCATTTTCTACTATTCATCAAATTTAAAAGCAATTCATCTTTATAACCATTTATCTAGGCGGTTGGACCAACCCTTACATGACGGAATGGTTTGCTGACTACGCGAGGACAGTCTTCAACCTATTTGGAGACCGGGTGAAGACTTGGATAACCATCAACGAGCCACAGGTTTTCTGCGAAGCCAGTTATAATACTGGAGTATTTGCACCTGCTATTGTAGACTACGAGATTGGTACTGGTCTGTGCATCAAGCACGCTATCATAGCACATGCCAAAGCTTGGAGGATTTACGATAAGGAGTTCAGACATATTTACCATGGCAAGTTTTTTATCTTTTCTCTTTTATATAGTAGTACGCCAAGGTACCACCTTAATGAAAATTAAGAGATTAACTGTCTGAGCGCTATAGTACCAACTTCCGAGCCTTTCGGAAGTTCGATATAGACTGGTTAGCTCTGCTCTGAAATATAATAAATAAATAAGAAAGAATAATAATTAGAATTTTGGAAGCGATGATAGCTCAGTGGTAGTGTGTACGACTTCGCGTCAAAGGACGTTTGAATCCAAGCACCTACAATGAGCTTGAGCTTTCGGTGAAGGAAAACATCGTGAGGAAACCCTGACATGGTGGTAGGGCTTTTTCTAATGCCCGCCTGGTTAGCTACCACCCTCAAGTTGTAAACCTGCCGCCAAATACCATTAGGTATGTTCCGGCAGTGGCACTTGAGAGCCAGCCCCTCCACAGGTTTAGCGTGTCTACCAACTTGGGCCGTATCGTAACTTAAGATCAGATGAGATTATGGCCATAACGCTAAACCTTAATTTAAAAAAAAGGGTCATCGTGAAGGTTTTATTACTATGTGCGTGATGATCACAACCCGGTTATGTCCAGACGCCTACCGTATCAGTTCATTGTTGGATACGTGATACACCTAAACAAGCCATATTACTGTTACACTTAGTGGGTTCTGGTTACAACAGAGTCAAACAGAATAGACGTAGTCCACAATCTTCTAACTTCGTGTGATAAAAATTACGTTTATTATGCTAAATTTTTGTTCTTACTTATTTATTTAATTTCGTTTAAAATAATATGTAAAAAAATCATTTTCATATTCACTATAAAGTCACATGTAAACCTATCACGTGCTTACATAACTACATAGACTCTTTTTCTGACTGAACGCTGTATTCAGAGATATATGTATTTCTGAAAACTTGAATTTACCGAGATGACAATTATACAAAACGTTACAATGAAAGCTTCCAATGAGAATTATATATTTATTCTACCTTCCAGGTGAATTGTCTCTATCAAATCATGTGTTCTGGTTCGAACCTTATTCCAAAGAAGACGAGGATATGACTGATCTGGTTCAAGATTATTTTGTAAGTGTATAATACTATTTACTATTTATATACTTGTTTGCTTTTTCATAAATCTTAAAGTCGAGCAAAAAAAAAAAAAATTAAGTTTACAAAATTGTAGTGTAACTCCTTACACTATTATTAAAAGTAAGGTAGGATAAGGTAAAAATAAATCGCAGTATACCTTATGTCATATTTATAAATCTTGTAGTTATATTAAAATATATGTAAGTCATATCTAGGACATACTATTATACGGGAAGAAAACAGCGTCTGAGATACAGGCTCGGCCTAGTTCAGGCGCTAGGATTCAAAAAATGTAAAGCGATACTATGTCTTAGAAATTTTTATGTATTGTAGTGTAAAAATTCTTGTCAATAAAGTTATTATTATTATTATTATTATTATTATTACTATTCTATTAATATTTTCATGGCCAAACGATATAAGCAAGTTTGATGATAATATAATCGAGAATGTAATTGGCATTAGAGTAAGGTTATATAATTATGTTATCAATTTCCTGAAGCTTCTAAAAGGTTTTCATATCCAGGAATATTTATAGGTAATTTTCCACACCTGACAAGGTTTCTGAAGGTGGATAAGCTAAGCCCAGTGGAGGCACTGGCTTTCAAATCCAACTGCCGGAACACACCTATAGTGTGACGGGACGTGAGTTCGAATCCAACCACCTACAATGAGCTTGAGGTTTCGGTGAAGGAAAGCATCGTGAGGAAACCATAGCATGGTGGCAGGGCTATTTCTAATGCCCGGCTGGCTAGCTACCACTCCCAAGTTGAAAATCTGCCGACAAATACCAATGGGTATGTTCCGACAGTTGCACTTGGGAGCCAGACCTTCCACAGGCTTAGCATGTCTACCAACTTAGGCCGTATCGTCACTTACGTATTACATATTATGACATTACAGTCATCGACAAGAACCGGCTAGAAAGTCGATCTGTATCTTTTTTTAAATCATATGCTTATATATTTTTTTTGTTCAAGTTTTTACATAATAGTTTTCCGTTAACATTAGTTATCCGCGGAATTATAAAGAGGGATGTCTCTACGAGACATCAAGATCACTCACACATTGATCCACCCTATAATAACCTTTTGACATCAAAACCTGTTTGACATGGTTCTTGAACTCACAGTCCGGCAATTCAGTAATATACTTCGGGACTTTATAGTAAAACCTAACACTATTACCTAACTAAACTGTTACTGGGCTTACTGAGGCTAAAATAAGGGTTTTGACCAGTTTTTCACGATTTCTGGCATTTAAATCATGCCGGTTGTTACAAAATGAAAGGTTTATTAATTATCGGAAAAAATGTATTACTCTGTGTGGTACACAGTACATATATATTTTAATAATAATGACCATAGACTCTTAAACACAGAAATAGATTATACAACACCTTTTACGACATGTAGCTTTAGGTGTAAGATAAATAAGCTTTTTTTATTTTATTTTAGACCGGTAGATTCTCCCATCCAATTTACTCTAAGGAGGGTGGTTGGCCAGTAAACGTTACGAAGGCATTGGCTGTGAACAGCAGAAATCAAGATTACTCTAAAGCAATCTTACCTGCTTTTACGAAACATGAAATTGAATTTATAAAAGGTAACAAGAATTTAATCTTTATAGGTTACTTTGTAGGTTTAATGTGTAAAAATCCTTATATCTTAACCGTCTTGTTTAATAGGCTGCACGTACTATTTGGTTCTTCATATCACTATTACTTCAGTCCACTGATTCGTTCTGGAGCTCCGCTATGACTGCTTCAGTATTATAAGACGTATTTATATTGCCACAAACGGAACCTAAATGCGCTAAAAGCGAACTACTTGAAATAGACTATTAAAACAAGTTTTATAAAATCTTATTATTACAATTTGAATTTATAAAGTTATTTTTGACCAAACATGTAAATATCAATTTAAATCCATAACGTTATTTTTAATCAAACGTATAAATATTTAAACCCCTGTAATATGATAATTAATATAAAGATACGATCAACAATAAAGCTAATACTTAAATTAATTAATTTTATTTTTAAATCTCGTCATTTCAATTTGAATTTATAAGTTATTTTTAACCAAACATGTAAATATCAATTTTGAATCCGTAAAGTTATTTTTAATCAAACGTGTGAATATTTAAACCCCATTTATATTATATTTGGTATAAAGAGACGATCAACGATAAAGCTAACATTATAAAGTGACGATCAACGATCAAGCTAACATTATAAAGTGACGATCAACGACCAAGCTAACATTATAAAGTGACGATCAACGACCAAGCTAACAAATGTTATGGCCGCAATCTCACGTAATGTTAAGTAACGATGCGCTAAGCCTAGTGGAGGGACTGGTTTTTAAATACAAAACCAGAAGTGCACCGGTGCTAGGGTTTTGTAATTCCCGCTTATATAGCTACCGGCCTCAATTTGATAATCTGTCGCTAAATACCTATAGGTAAGTTTCGACATTTTCGTGTGAAATTCAGTCATACATTGACTGAGGCTGGATTGATTTATATAATAGGGGGCAAACGAGCAGTCGTGTCATATGATGGTAAGTGATCACCGCCGCCCATGGACACCCACGACATCAGGGGAATTACAGGTGCGTTGCCGGCCTTTATTGGAGGGACTGGCTCTCAAGTGCAACAGCCGGGACACACCTATTGGTATTTGGTAGCAAATTTTCAACTGCCAGGGTGGTAGCTAGCCAAGCGAGCATTAGAAAAAGCCCTAACTGTATCATTATAGCAATTATTGCATCCGGTGTATGTTAGTTGCGATGCATTGGGACACAATATTAATAAGTTACATTCACAGGTACGTACGATTTCTACGCGTTGAATTATTACTCGAGTCGCGTTTTCCGTAGAGCGAAAATGGGTGAAAAATTACTGCCCTCGCCAACAGGAGATTTGCCAGATTTGGACGTGAAGCTGTTGATGAGGCGAGAATGGCCTAAGACGGCGATTAGTTGGTTTCCGGTAAGCTGTAGATAAGTGACTCTGCTGACGTGTACACATCAGTAGTTAATGATGCGATCGTTGAGATATCTATTCAGCGGTAGCTTTGTTTTTATAGTTAAGGCGTTATGGCCATAATCTCACCTGATCTTAAGTAACGATACGACCCAAGTTGGTAGACACGCTAAACCTGTGGAGGAACTGGCTCTCAAGTGCTGCTGCCGGAACACACCTATTGGTATTTGGCGGTAGATTTTTAAATTGAGACTGGTAGTTAGTTAGGCGGGCATCAGAAAAAGCCCTACTACTATGCTATGGTTTACTCACGATGTTTTCCTTCACCGAAAGCTCAAGCTCATTGTTCGTGGTTGGATTCGAACTCACGTCCCCTAGATATCCAGCGATGATTAAGTGTTTGATAAAAAGAATATGGGGGTTTTATATGACGAATAGGCAATGAAATATGGCAGGTTCTTAATTTGTTCATGATTGGGTCAACTGTACTTCTATCGGACCTGAATAAATTAACATCGGTTATTATTTCCTTACTGCCTTGTCAAGAATTAATGTGGTTTAAAAGAATTGTCGTTATTTAAGGAACGGATTTAGCATTAGCTGATTGATTTAATTATGATTATTTAATCACTTTTCATTAGTTATGAAATACGCCGTACGAAGTAAGTCATTCTAAGAGACTAAGAAAACTAATGTGTTCGAAATTGGCGTACTGCTAACTTTTAATCTTTGTGTCCTATCGCGGGGAACTCTTAGATCATGTAAATAGTATCCGATATTTAATAAATGTCACCATGAAACTGTGACATCGAAAACGGGCGGGACATGTTGTATTATGCAATGGGAATGAAGGGATTAGTTAAAAGAGCTAGAAAACATTAAGTAAATATTACGCATGATCGACCTGAATATGTAGGTCCTTTAGATATCGGAAGTATAGTGATATGCTATATAGGTAGATTATTTATATATTGATGGTTTGATTTCTTTACCTAAACTTAATATTTATATTGGAACGAATCCGTATATTGCACGCCTCGTAAGCGAAGCGTTGATGTGGGTACTAATGTCACTTCACGCAAAACAACTGATTTTTCAAACTTAAAATGTCTCTATCATATATTGCACTTGTAAAATAATATATACACACAGACATATCAAGAAAAACCCGCTATTTTTAACAGTCGTGATATTTTTGATGCCATTTTTGTTATTTAAACTAGTTAGAAAAATGTTGTTTTAGTTAAAAAAATATGCTTTGGACGTCCGTGTGTCTGTATGTGCGGATCCTGTATTTTATCACGATAACAACCGAAATACTTTACTAATAGTTTACTTCAGTATAATTAGGAATAGAACCCTAGAATTACTTTTCACGCTCTGATTCGATGTGGTTTAATTGTTATTATATAAACCAATATATATATATATATATATATATAAAAGTATATATATATATATATAGTATATATATATATATATATATATATACTTTTTTTTAATATTACTAGGGGATGTTTCCACTAGAAGCAATTCAAAAGTGGTTTCTAATGTGGAGTAGTAATTTGTCACACCAATTGACTATCACATACCCTTTCCGTAGCTCATCCGGTATATTACGAGAGGATGCACTTGATGATCTTTTCAACACATTAAGAAAAATCAAGGTCCTGTAACATAGAAAAGTTAAAAATAAGGAACCCTGGTCTATATCAATAGTAAAGCTATGCCAAAGACATCTTTCACACTTCTACATTAGTACTACGCTTACCCATTTTTTTAAAACCATGCCTACAAATTTTGGTCATACCTTGCATAAAGAGTTTTAACGTTAAATCACTTTTTTTTTCAGATCTACCCTCGGGGGCTTCGAAATCAATTAAATTATTTGAAACGAAAATACGGTAACTTGAAATTCTTCATCACGGAAAATGGTTACTCGAGCTTCGACAGAGGTTTTCATGATATAGACAGAATTCATTACTACAGAGATCATCTCGAACAGGTATAATCTTGCTCTGATTTTTTTATACTTTCTAGGTTCGACCACAATCTACCTGATGTTTTATAAACACCGATATAGTCAGTAATGTCGAACCTGCTAAATCTAGTAGACGGGCTGTCTCTCAAGGACAACACAACTAGCTAGACGGATATTACAAAAATTCTTAGTACTACTTTATCAGGATGGTTTTCTTGACTGAAATTTCCGATATTAGAGATAACATTTATCGAAAAGTCAGTAGACAAAACTGCTGAGTCATTTTCGAACTTACTAGCAGCTCTTCTCGGTATGGACGGAAGAACTTGTTGGATAGGATATAGAAGTCATAGTTGACTGGAATATGATCATACGACAAGTGTTATATGATCAAATGATATACATCCATCCAGTTATTCTATAAATAAGTAGGGTGATACTGAATTTACAGCTGACTGGATCGCGTACACTATATAGTGATACTTTTTCAGTAGTGAATCTCTTTTATATCTTATATTACGGGATCAGTTATCGCGTATCAAGTTGTCAGAGTCTTACAGACTAGTTTGACCGTCATAATCAATAAAGGGTTGTAGAGCTCTCTGTGGCTGCATTATACTGAATTTATAATGCAGACATTGTTGGAATGTTGGTACAAGGGTAATTTTAGCAGAAAGCGTTTGTATTTCGTAGTATTCTCGTATAGTATTTTAGATAGATTTTACAACAAAGTCCGAAACAAAGCATTACTAAATTGCCGGACAGTAATTTAATGTATGTGCCAAGCAAGTTTTTATATCAAAAGGCAACTGTTGTAGGATGAATCAATCCGTTAACAATGGTGACGTCTGTAATTTTTAATCTCTGTGCACCTACTAAAAATATTATAAATGCAGGTTTTTTTTAATGTGAATAAAGTATTTTTATTAGATTTACTAAAATTACATACAATTATAATCTGGAATTTCTGTTTTTCACTTAAATTATATGAGGATTTCAACTTCCATACCTAATATATTTATTTACACTAGAATAACGAAACACATAGTAATGGTTGAGCTTACTTTACCATGGGAAACAAATATATATAAGGACCACGTTATAGAAACAAATAAATAATACGATCTGCTAAATTACTGGCTACGTGGTTAATTTATACGCGGTTGAAGTGTATGCGAGAGGCGTATCAGAAAATCTCTCTATTGTCTTCTAAAAGATTTTGATCTGTTAAGACTCCAGAGAATTCTATACTAGAACATTCCTCTAAAGCTGTGCTAGCAGCGAAATTAGCTGGGTAGGGAGAGAAAGACGAGTAAAATGTGAGTGTCGACGCGCGTCGGAATGGGCCCCTTAAACCTACACCCGTGTGCCGGGATCTGCTGGGAATTTCCTTCTTTGTCACACGATGGAATGCGTTGAATCAGATTGCTAAGAAGTACGTGTCTCTACCCTGATACACGTCACTATGAGTAACAAATCATATACTTTAAATACGTCACCTTTTGAACAAGACAACATCAACACAGAGGCAATCTATCGGCGATATTCTGAAAAAGAATGTTTAGGCTGCTAAGTTCAGGTAATAAAACAGTATATGTGTATAGGCCAAACATTTGGACTAGAGTCCGAAAAAACCTGTATAAGTGACTTCTGAGTTGGTGATTCGACATTTATATGATAGTTGGGAGTAAAATTTCAAAACACGACACGGTTAGTTACATTTCGTTACATAAGAGAGAAGAAAGACTTAACATATGACAATTAAAAAAAAGAGATATGCATTGTACATCTAATATAATTTTTCTGTTCTTTTGAGATGAGAGGTCCTCCTATCTAGTAACTAAATCTCTCGAATTCTTTATTTTTTTTCTATATTTTTGTGTTCCTTTTGAGATGATCTCTCATTCTGATGTCTAACACTAAATCTCTTGTATTCTTTATTTTTAAGAAGTTCCTCTTCTTTCACGTACACACACTAATTTATTTCATCTTTATTTCTAATAATTTAGAGAAGTAGCTGGAAGTAACTTGGAGAAAGCGAGCCAGTTGACCAAACTGATATGGACAGAGAATATCTATAGTAAATAATTTAAATAACGAGCAGCTAGAAGAAATGTAAGCTATTAGAATATTAGTGGACAAGTAATCTATATGTACGTTGGTTGACTGACTCACCAACGAACAGCTGAAACTTCTAATGCTAAAACCCATCAGGTTTCGACTGTAGTTCCCTTTTGTTAAGTAAATGCTCATTAAGAAGCGGTTTTCCAAAATATTACTTCTAACGGGATAAACGGAAGTGGTAAAGTTTGTATGAGGGAGAAAAATAATATCGCCTATTGATTCGAAATTTAGTCACTGAGACATTTAGGACATTGAGAGGGGTATGTGGATGTGGGTATACTCGGCGCTAACCACCGGAAATACCCACTGAATCCCTCGCTTGTAGGCTTCATGAGCCATTTTTATATAAAAATCCATGCCTGTATTTATTTTCCACATGAAGATCACTTGGATCATAAAGTTTGGTAGACATTGGATTAATTGATTCCTTTCGTGTGAAGCTGATGCTGGTTGCTATAATAATTTATTTATGTTAGCGGCGCACGAAAGTTATAACACGACGACGAGTTCTTACAAAAATAGAAATGGCGTCCGTAATAAAACTTCCGCACAGGTGGCGCTGATGGTAAACAGAACGCACGCGTTACCGTAGGGAGAGCCCCTGAGACGCGAGACCATTTCTCGCAAGGAGAGTTCGAGTATTAACTTGTACCGGACAAATAGACAGTGCATTTTGTGTTAACATAGAGAGTTCGGTTCGATCAGCCACAGCGAACGGACGTGTCCGTGAGCTCTGCCGATTGTTCTAAACGATTCGACCGCTGCGCCTTACCGCGCCGCTATTGTTCTCGCACCTGCGACGACGCACCTGCAACAAACCGGCTATTGTTGCTTGTTCGCGATACAGTGTCTTTGTTCTCTAACCATATTGTTTGGTTATCGTGGTATTTAAATTGAGAGATATCTCTCAGTGTTTTTGTGCCGTGATTCCAAATATTGCTTTGTTATTGTGATTAAGTGCAGTGAAATTAGTGTCACCGCCTGTAAGTACGCCGGTCACCGGCTTCCACATAAGGTAAAATTCAATTAATCCTTTTTAAGGGCCAAGTCCCAGTTATCTTGAGTAATTGTTCTCACTTTCCTTGCCATTTTTAACTTTGCATGAATAGTTTAAAGTAAATTCGTGTAATAAAATCACATCCAAGATAGTCGTTGACTTTCTGCTAGCCGCGCCCCCCTGCCCTTCAGGCAGGGAGGTTTTCTGAAACAAAAGTCACATCATTGTTCTTAATTCTATAAGATAGTCCATCTCGTCAAGATCGAGGATCTTTTAAAATATTTAGAAAAAGAACTCCCAGAGATACTGAAGGGGTATCTTGCTTCCAAAACTGCGCCCGCGCAGCGGGTCCGCGCCCCACCCACCGGCGCCAACGCGCCGGCGCGCCGTCCACCGTCCCCACCTGCTCCCACGACCCTACCCATCCGTACCCCCGCCACCAAGGCGACCGCCCCGGCGCGTCGTCCGGCGTCGCCGCCCCTACCGCCGCGTCGCCCGAATTCACCGCCGCTGCCGCCGCGATCGCGTTCTCGCTCCCGTTCACCAGTCATCCGGCACGCGCTAGCGCCCGCTCCCCCCGCCGGCACCTCGTCGCGGCCTCCGTCGCCCTCAGCGACCACCGCCACAACATCTAAGCCTCGTCCGTTCGAGGAAAAAATATCGTACGCGCCTCGACCGATACCTACGGCGAATTCCTTCTCGCCGCTTTCGCCGGACCCGACTCCAGATGACGATCGTAAAATGGACTCGGATATAACTAATCCCGAAACGGAATTCATAACCGTTTCAAGGGCCAAGCCCAAACAAAAACAGGTGCTATCACCCGAGACCACAGCCCCGGCCGCCGCAAAAACCATGCGAGCCGGAAACAACCGCGTCCCTAGATCGCGCGTTCCTCATTCTGCGCAAGCAGCAGCAGAGCCCACCGAAAGGGCGGTGCGCCCACCGCCCCCAGTCACAATAGCAGACAAGTCAGCGTGGCTTAATATTTTCACGCGACTTAATTCTCTAAAGACAAATTACACACACGCCCGGAGCACCCCATCCGGCATACAAATTAAAGTCCCCACAATCGCGGACTATAAAAATCTAACGTCATACCTCCGCGAAGGTAAATTTAATTTTTTTACATATACACCCGAAGAAGAGCGCCTTCTGCGCGTAGTAATCAGGCGCGTTCCGAAGGAGCTCCCAACAGAAAATATATTAGCCTCCCTTAAGGAGCAGAATCTACCAGTCCACGAGGTACACCGCATGTACCACGCAATCACCAAGGACATTTATGATCTCGTCCTTGTCACCCTGGACCGTTCCAAGGAGGGCAAGGAGATTTTTAATATTCAATCTGTGTGCGGGCTCTCTGGCATTTCAGTAGAGATACCCCACAAAAAGCATGCTCCTACGCAGTGTCATAACTGCCAGTCGTACGGACACTCGGCCAGGAATTGTTACATGAAGCCGAGATGCGTCAAGTGCCTGGGAGATCACTCCACTAAGGAGTGTCTTCGCATGCCGGAGACCATCGAACCACCCAGCTGCGTCCTGTGCGGTAAAGCCGGAAACCCCGCGAACTATCGCGGGTGTGAACGCGCCCCACGGACAAGGCGCACGCGCACACATGTCCCGCGCCACGCGCCTTCAGCGCGTGTCGTGGCACCAGGCCCCGCCCCACCGCCAATTATGTCGGACCAGGCTTTCCCGAGCCTGCCAGGATCCACGCGCATCGCTCCCGCGCAGCCAACCGCTAAAGCCCCACCCACGGCATAGGCCCCCAAGCCCAAGCCACAAGCCCCGAAGGCTAAGCCTTCAACCTCAAACGAATTTCAAGGCCTGACCTGGATAGCAGGCCTTCTACAAAGCTTCGACGTCGATGACATCATCGCCTTCGATCTTATGATCAGCTCTGCCGACGGAATCGACCGCCTAAAGGCCGTAGCCGCCTACCCGGACCTAGCTCGCGCTGTGGAAAAGCTCGTCCGAGCTTCTCCGTAATCAGCATCCGCCGTCTCTTCAAACCGTTCGTGTCCGCGTACACGCCCGCGTAACCGCAGATCTCGCTGCCGAGACCTAACGGTTATTTTCACTCCCGCACACTCGCCGCGGCCTCTCCCTGCAGACGCTCGAGCCTAGGTCCGATCCTCCGGAAAGGAGCCCTCGAGCGACTCTGCTCGCGCGATACAGTGACACTCTACAACACTGAGAGTACAACACCACACTGCATACCACCCGTGCTCACCCACACGCTAAGTACACGGTTCTATAAGGACCAAAAACCTGTGGCCCTGCCAGTTGTTTGGCACTTTTTTTTTTTTTTTTTGGTTGGATCTTTAACCTTTCACTGTTCAATTAATTAATTTCTAAGTATTTCAGATATACAAGCACCAGAATACTAGTTAGACCACGGTAGTCTACGGTCGTTTTGATGCGAAGACTACGTCCATCCAACACCGATAACTCAATCTTAAAACAGTACAGTACAATCCACTCCACCGACTTCCTTGCCTCTCTTAACAATTAGTATTTTTAACACCTAACAAATTAGTATTTTATCTGAAGGCCTACTCCAGTAGGCCAGCTCCTATTATTTTATAATATTTTTTCTCTTCCGGCAGCAGTCCATGCCAAGGGCCAGCCACAACGGCACCCTTGTGCTCGCTGCCTCTGGGCTGAGTGCCCTCAGCATTCGCCCCAAGAAGTCCTGCCAAGCTGTAAAAGCCCCTCCGGCTAACAGCGTATGTCTAGTCGAAAAAAAAAAAAAAAGTGTTAACATAAGTATCGAGATTAGAACTACGTGTTATATATATAAGTATGAAGAATATGAATATTGAGATTATGAGTATTGAGCATTATTAACATTGAGTTTATGGATATTGAGATATGAGTATTGAGAATTATTAACATTGAGTTTATGGATATTGAGATATGAGTATTGAGAATTATTAACATTGAGATTATTAATATTGAGATTACTAATATTGAGATTAATAATATTATGAATATTGAGACATATTAATAAATGAGAAAAGAATGTTATTTTAAAGTTATAAGGCGTACATTGTAATCGACGTCTACCGTTGGGGACACACACATTCATTTGCCAATGATTCGTGGGAGTTCGGGTAATGATTGTGCCGAGCACGTTTTTCGCGTCTCCTTCGCGTATTTCATGTATATTTGTATTAAAATTGATGTTTGCATGTTTAGTTCATAGATATATTTAAGATTAGTGTGCATGCTAGTTTTAAAATAGATAATTTACCAAGCAATACTCACCTAAACATTAGATCGGAAAATATGTATAGAGAATTGAGGGATTTCACACGATAAGTGTGAAATCCAACAATAGAGACATCGCGTTACTTGCATTTGATATGGAAACCCGAAAAATGGGAATATGTAGATTTATAGAGTAAGAACGTTATAGAGAAAAGTTGAAAAAGAGAAAGTTTAGCGTAAGTATTGCTTGGTCTCGAGTATTATGAGTGTATCCTAGGATAATTGATATTTATAAGATAGAGGATAAACCAGGGTATAAGACTGTATATAGATATTATGAAAATTATATGAAATAAAATAAATATAGCGCAGAAACCGAGCCAACGGTAGTGAAAATAGAAATTAGAAAGCGTTGCGATCGAGTGGCTCTCTTTAAGGTAACGCATCGGAGTGGGTAACCTCCAAAGGGGCGTTACCTAATCATGTTCCACGATTGAGTCACCGATCGCCCATTGGCTACAGTAAGAAGATCGACTACCTGAAGAATATCGACCGTTGGCTCGGGTTCACGTTTTATTGAGAAGAACACCGAGTATTATTTCGTCACACGTCTGGACCGGTTTAAGCATTATTGCATCCTTACGGCAAACTGACATCTTCCTGCTGCCACCGAGGCGGATATCCGGCATCCTCGTTTGTAACGAACGAGGACTCTACGCCCGTCCAAACGGGGATACACGACGTCGCACTTTGACCAGGGGGCGGTGGTCCACCACCGCTAGACGTACCGTGCCCCAACAATTTATACTTTATAGGTTAAGCATTGTGATCACAATGTTACCTGATGTTAAGTTACGATGTGGCCTAAAATGGTGGATACGCTGAACTTAGTCGAGCGATTGGTTCTCAAGCGCAACCTCCGGGACGCTCCGATAGGTATTTCGTGGCAGGTTTTCAATTTGAGGGTGGTAGCCAACCATGCAGGCATTTGAAAGAGCCCTACCACCATGCTATAGTTTTACGTGTTTTACTTCACCAAAAGCTAAGGTTCATTGTAAGGTTGATTATGTCTATTGACGCGGCATCTGTTAGCAATCAACTGAGTCATCGTCGTTTCAAATTAAGTGAGGAATAATTACTGTATTACAACTTACGTTAACTTGATGACTTTCCTCAGGTGCTACTGGCTATCAAGGAAGATAATATTAATGTCATCGGGTACACAGCTTGGACTCTCATGGACAACTTCGAATGGCCTAATGGATATCGGTGAATAAATTTACTAGTTTTTTTTTATACTTAAGGTTTAGCGTTATGGCCATAATCTCACCTGATCTTAATTGACGATACGGCCCAAGTAGATAGACACACTAAACCTGTGGAGGAACTGGCTCTCAAGTGCAGCTGCCGGAATACACCTATTGGTATTTGGCATTTACAACTTGAGGGCGGTAGCTAGCCAGGCGGGCATTAGAAAAAGCCCTACCACCATGCGATTTACTTCATAAAACACATTATAATAAATTATATTTTAAAACAACAATGTTGAAAAAGTGTTGCATGGGACCAAAAAGACCCCTGTATCAGCATGAGGTTGCAGGCTTACGGTCAGAAGTACTGCAGTGCTGATATTCTGACGGGGCTTTGTGGTGCATACATCCTCACGGCCGGCCGGTCTATAACACTTTGATAATTACACTTATAACGTGCTATAAATAATAAGTATGCGCTATATAAAAATAATTTATACCTATTGCAAAACTAATCATACACCCGACTTTGCTCATACAACTATGTTCTTGTTTTTTAACACGTGTATTTCAACTGGGTAGATATTTTGTACTAGCTACGGCCGCAATTTCGTTTTTTTTTTATATACTTAAGGTTAAGCGTTCTGGCCATAATCTCACCAGATCTTAAGTGACGATACGGCCCAAGTTGGTAGACACGCTAAACCTGTGGAGTGGCTGGCTCTCAAGCGCAGCTACCGGAACACACCTATTGGTATTTGGCATTTACAACTTGAGGGCGGTAGCTAGCCAGGCGGGCATTAGAAAAAGCCCTACCACCATGCAAACGTACAATACCACAATCACACCCGGTGTTAAGCGACGATGTGGGCCAAGATGGCGGACACGCTAAGCCTAGTGGAGTGACTGACTCTCGAATGTAAACGCCGGAATAAATGTATAGGTATTCGGCGATAGTCTTTCAACTCGAACGTGGTGAGAGACTCAAAAAATTGCG
The DNA here is from genome assembly GCA_039707435.1 of Actias luna. NCBI lineage: Eukaryota > Metazoa > Arthropoda > Insecta > Lepidoptera > Saturniidae > Actias > Actias luna. Next base: position 11,700,982 of record JAZHAC010000032.1, read on the forward strand.
AAAACTGTCCCCGGCCTCTGGCAACATGGAAGTTTGAAGGTTGAAGGATGGCCGTGGTGCGTTTTAGGGGGTAATATCGGCTCGCTTATCATCCGACGGAACTCGCCACATGCCGCTCTCGCCTTGGTCTGCCGAGTAGCGTGTTCGTTGCAATGAGGAAGTACGTAAAGAATAGGATTTCCAGCTTCACGTTAATATAAAGTGGTAGCTAAATAGAAGGGCATTAGAAATTGCCCCACCACCCGTGTTTTCATTTAAGAAAACCTTAAGCTCATTTCCTCAACGCCACGTTCGTATGCTACCTCTAAGCTGTAATTATTTAAAAAATCTATGAGGCCAACTTGATTACAGGTCAAAGTTCGGCCTTTACGACGTTGACTTTTCGTCGCCAGAGAGGACACGGAAACCTCGAGACTCTGCGCATTATTATCGAACGATTATAAAAACGCATTCACTGAATGTAACTATACCAGAGGTAAGAGCCCTACAGGGGATTTCATATAGAAAAGGTACTTTGCAAAGTTACAGCACTGTATTTTATATTAAATGCATTATTTACTGTACACCTTATTCTTTGTATATACATAAGGTTTAGTGTTATGGCCGTAATCTCGCCTGATCTTAAGTTACAATACGGCCCAAGTTGACAGACATGCTAAGCCTGTGGAGGGACTTGCTGTCAAGTGCAACTGCTGGAACACACCTATTGGTACTTGGCGGCAGATTTTCAACTTGAGGGTGGTAGCTAGCGGGCGGGCCTTAGAAAAAGCCCTACCACCGTGCTATGGTTTCCTTACGATGTTTTCCTTCAACGGAAGCCCAAGCTCATTGTAGATGGTTGGATTCGAACCCACGTCCCTTGAGGTGAAGTCGTACACATCACCACTTCTCTGTAAAACAGCTGTCTTCTTCCACTCTCAGCGCTCAGTCTAGCGAATAGGTCGCTTCGGGCAAAAAGACAAATTACCGCCACTTAGGAAAGCTCTACAAAATATATATCGGCAGTAATTTATTAAATACATTTAGGGCCACCTGAAAACCAGGGCTAGAGCAATTTGCCATAGCAAGCACAGCTTGAGTCCTTTTTCGATGTTGTATGATGATATTAGTTTGATATTAGATATTAACAAACGAAGCAAAATATATGAAATTTTGTCTTTGCAAAATTTACCATATAAATTTCTAGAACCAATCAACCGCCGCAACGCTCTCTTGTTTTGGCGCCACGGACAAGTGCCCTGTTGACTAGAACGTGCACTGTCACTCTTATTACTCGTCCCCTCAGTGCTTATTCAATGAAGGAAAACATCGAGATGAATCCATATCATGTTGGTAGGATTTTTTCTAATGCCCACCTGGCTAGCTACCGCTCTCAAGTTTAAAATATAAAGTTAAATATCTATAGCCAGTCTCTCCACTGGTCATAACGAGTCCGCCATCTTGCGTCACATCGTCACTTAACATCAGGTGAGATTGTGGAAATAACGCATAACCTATAAACACGTGTGCATACGTGCTGCCAGGTATCAGGAACAGCTTCACACTTTTTATAATCTCCACAGATAACAACAATAAGTAGGTGAAGACATAAAAAAAAGTTTTTTTTTTTTTTTCAATTTCAGATGCCCGCGGTTGCCGCCGGGACTCAACCCGTATTACCATGTATATCAGTTTTATTCAGTACAATTGTATTTATAAAATTATTAATATAAATATTTATTACGTGATTTGTTTCTCATTATTTCTTGCCTTTTTTCCATGTTGGGTGGAGTTTTATGATTGATTTTAATTTAACAGCCCGATGAGCTAGATAGTTGAAATTTTGACCATGGCTCAGAAGTGAATGCTAATGCATGAAAATGTGATAATATAAATAATCTATAATCGATTTATTACTAACTTCTCGATTAGCTATACACTTGAATATATAAAATCTCATTCACATAACCCTGAAAAGCAGAAAGTGATAATAAAATAAAAATAAAATGTGTATGTGTGTGTTTGCAAGTCACACACGGTAGAAGTGAAACTTCTGAAAAGTCCCTGATTGAAAATACTCATTGAAGAGTATTAAAAAATAAACAGACGCTTCATGTAAATTCTAAAGAAATCGCAACAATTCTAAAGAATTCTCACTTCAAAAATAATTTTAATGTAACTTGTTTTTATAACAGACGAAAAAATAGGAATTAAAAATGTGGGGCACATGCAATACATAACTATGCTAATAATCATACATCCCATTATTAAACCAACTAAAACTATTTTCAATTATGATAGCGATATTGTCACGTTTGATCTCGCGGTTAAGACGGTCGCTTTCGCTTGTAGAATTATATGTGTGAAAACAATCGTTCTGATTCTGGGTGTTTGTGTACAAGATATAATATGAAAAAAAAAACGAAATTCTCACCCTTTTTTGTAAGCGAGCGGAAAAATACATTCAAGTACGTACATCCTTTCAAACCGAGTGTTCCACGACACTCACGCATTCTTTTATTTATTATTTTGTTTTAATTAGTAGCCACTATATACGCCATGCTACTATAAAATACTATTTATTATTATTATACAATAATATATATTCATTTATATATAATTTAATTTCTATATATTCTTTTAACCTTAAATATGCGATTTAATAATGTTTCACATTATTATACACAACATTATTATAGGAAGAAAATTGGTAGTAAAAAGTTTATTGCGTATATAATAAGGTTATTATTAAAAACTAGCTGACTTAGTAAACTTTGTATCACCTATAAAGGCTGTTCTTTATTCTGGCTAATACTTAAATACGGATTGACCAATTTGTAAATATTTTTTTACATCTTTATTAGCAATAATCAATCCTAATCAACCTTCCACCATTAGTTCGTTACGGTCAATAGAACTGGTTGTATATAATGTCTATTCCGTTATTTTTTTAATGAAACTCGTTTGTAACTCCAAATAATTAAATGTCTTTTAATTATGAATATAGTTAATATGATGCTTATTGATAAACTATGTTTTGTGTTTCTTTTTGTGGTGCGCAAATATACTTTATTTTTATCAGACACGCGAATGCGCGAAATCAATTCCTCCGTTCGTCCGTACTTTTATTAGCAAACTGTGTGGTGGTAGTCCATGTAATGCCAATTAATTTAATATATATATAGATTTTCTATTGTTCCGCTGAAATGTCTTAACTTTTTTCATTAATAAAAACCTTCTACTGACAGTAATTAATACAACAAAAAAAGAGTAAGCTAAATTATTCTATCTGTTCACGCATGATGCAATGACCAATGGAAATAGAGATTCACTGTTATATATTAAAAATAATATCATGCTATCAAAAGTCTATTGTTCACTAAATTCCTGTCATATTTATGAACTTGGTAGAAAAATAAACCTACTGGTAAAAGTGCAAGGTAATACACGTTCAAGTGAAAAACATTTTTAACGTAATGATTGCCAATTAAAGATATTTGATATACATTGATTCATCGAAACCATTCGATGTTTTGATAAACTGTTATTCTACTCGATATATATATAAGATATTATAGGATATTGATAAGATAAGATATTGTCATAAAAGATCGAATCAATATTAGCCAGAAAATGATTATGCCTATTTATTACTGTATATTGATCTCGAACGATACAGAAGTTTTGAAGAAAAAGAGTGAATATATGAAAATTATAATAAACAATGAGAATCTAATTGGATTGGAGAATCCCTGGAATCCGATTCTTCACATCATTCTGACAAACCAGAAGATAACTTCTTTGTTCAATGATTAACACAAATTAGTCTACGAAAGCTGGAAAATGGTAATTCCTGACGATGCTATTTTTAATGTATCGTCTATTTATTTGTGTAGTCCAGTAAGTGAGTAAGTTCTGAAGGACCTATTGCCATGCAATGGAGTGACTTTCTATTAATACTTACTATCTTGTAGTTCACAATCGCGGGATTACGAACGCTTGGCTTTAGAAGTGTTTCTTGTACTAGAAACACATCTATTTGAAGCTCCTTAAGGAAGCTAGCTAGCAAGAAACGTTGGGGTTTCAAGTTTCGCGCATTAAAAAAGGATAGAGAAAGGCTATGGGGTCTAATCTAATCCTCCATTGCAAATGTATTTGGGGAAATCGCGGATGAGACGTCGCACGGTCTCTGTAATGCATGGGAAGCACATAATTGTTTTGAGAAAGATTAGATCCTGACTGGAAATTATGTCATCTACCGGGTATTTGTCAAGGAGTACAGCGAGCCAGTCGATCCCTTTAGACCGATTAATGGGCTGGACGTAGTGAGTTGTAAGTGTTTGGCCTTCGAAGGTTGCAGTTGCGTGATCCATGGGGTGGTCAGAACCAGTGCGGGTCTCAGGAGAGGAGATGGGTACGCAGAAGTGGCTCCTGCTGGTTTAGACTGGCTCGAGAAGGTCGGAATGGACATGAGTGGTATAACTTGACTGTGATGGCGGAGAGGTAGCAGATGGATTTGAGCGGAAATATTTCCTTGCCCTCCTTGGAGCGGTCCAGGATGACAAGTACAAGATCGTTTTTTTTTTGACAAGTTTTGTTTTAATTGTATACGAATGTAATTTTTAAGTGCTCACGAAAGCTAATATTTTTCACTGATTCTCGTGAATGCAATTGCGAATACAATAATATATTGACTACCCAGAAATCTTTTTAACATATTTTTTTTTGCTGAGATCATTCGAATCAAATTGAAAATGTTTATTCGATTTGGGCCCTAAAAAGGCGCGTATGAATGTCAAATGTAATACTGTTTCGGAAAGTGACGCAGTCATAAAAAAAATCCAGCAAGAGACTAGATCTGCATCTTTTTTTAACTTTAATTCACATAAACCTACAGTAATTTGATGTGATTATATTTTAAATTGGTAGTATTTTATTTTTTAGCGTTTTATAGATATAAGAGAGCTTATAAGAGATTGTTTTATTCTAATATTCAGTTTTAAGTACAACGATTCAATATTAAAGTAGATACTGATAAACAAATTTTACTCTTCTACTTTAAAATTGTTTTGTAAAAAGTAAATACATAATTAATATAGAAAAGAAACCATTATATTAAAAGTTAATTATCACTTTGATATGTATTGCTTTGTTTATTTACATAATTTTTAAATCTTAATATAAAGTCTTATATTCACACATTTTTTGTGGATCCACATGTGAATATAAAGTTAAAAAGAAAAAATAAAAGTTAACAAGTTGAATTTTGTGTGTTTATGACGCAATGAGATTTGGTTATATATTTTGTGAGGATTTGGAAATATTTTATAATTACACGCTGACAACACTTCATATGTCAAAACTTACAGCTGATGACACTGTGTGCTGTCAATTTTTCCGAATAATAATCTACGACTACATCACAGTAAACTTTAACAATAATTACATATGTTTATAATCAGTCGTTTCGAAATCACTTCCAAATCATATGTTAGACGATTTCCGACTTAGAAACTGAAACTAAACGATTGAACAGAAACACCAGTTGTGATGTCGAAGATTAAAAAGTTAACAGGCTCATTCCGCTATACGCAATGGGATCCGTGCTTGATAACTTCTCAAATAGTGGCTATGCAGTCGATTTTGTATCTCACATTGTGTTTACTCGTGGCCATCATGCAAGATTTGACGGACTCCACGAGAACGTTGGACCACATTTTCGAATATCATGTAAGTTATCTCATACGACTTAATATTCACTTCAAAGTGCTTTGTAGTAGTTTATTTCTTCTCCTAAACGATATTTATTTATAAGAATAATGTTATGGGTGTCTACGGTCGGCGCGTCAATTGACGTGATTTTGAATTCCTGCAACGAGCTTGACCTTTCGGTGAAGTAAAACATTGTGAATAAACTACAACGTGGTGGTAGTATTCTTTCTAATGCCTGCCAGCTTAGCTACCACCCTCAAGCTGTAAATCTGCCACCAATTACCTGTGGGTTGCACTTGAGAACCAATGTCTGTTAGTGATCATGTAACTTTTAAATGAATTGAGTAATAGAATTTAAATTTTAATTTATTAATTTTTCCTTATATTGAGATGTTGTTGGTTCATTACTATTCCTTTAAATGATAGATAACCCTATGATCAAATTATTAACCATTGAAAGGTACAGCGCAGTGTTGACATTACACTTAATTCAATTGTTTTTGTGAACATTAATTGCCCAGAAAAGAGCAGATAATATAATAAAAAATTGTCAAGACACATTAACAGATTGGTATCAAAGCTGCGAGGAGAGAGAAGTATGGTGCACAACAGATTAAAAAGATTCAGTATGCCTAACCTCAGGGCTCATTTTGATTGGTTGTTATAACCTGCATTCGGACTGCGGGAGATTTCAGTTTACACATGCCATAGGGACTACATGTGATAACTTTTTCATTAGTGTATAGGTCCTGTTTCCGGTTTGATAGATATTCTTCACCACACATTTCTTTAGAACGAGTAGGACTGAGTAGATGAGTAATAGAGTAAATATTTGCACCATGCATGCTTTACACTGACTGATGAATTTTATTGGATATGAGGTAGTGTCCAGGGAATACCCACACAGAATATATAGATACATTACTTTCGTTATTCGATAGCCCATATTCGGGGCCTCCCCCCGTATGGTACAACAAATGAGTTACAAACCAGTGAAAATAAGCTATTAAACAAAATGACTGTTAAAAAGGCAGACATGCAAACTGTAAAGGTAGCCTCAAAGAAGTCTCTACAAAATAATAAATAAAAGTAAAGACAAAGAACCCAACAACAGAGTGGCTTATTGTATAAAATAGTAATAGGAACAGATTGCCAGGTATCTGTTAATGTCAAAGAATAAAAAACATTCATTTGCAACTATTTAAGGGAGATTGAGATGTGATGTGATAATTATTATATATATGAGATTATTACATGAGTGTTTTCATGTTGTTTCAGGAATTACATGTTAGAGATAATGAGGGTAGATCAATTATATTTGCATTCGTTTTCAATGCTATCATTGGCGCCTTCGCATTGTGGACAATTGTCGGGAGAACTAAATTGTGCTTGGATTTTAGGTGAGTGTTATATATATTTTCTAAATATGTTTAATGTATAAGGTAATACTTCAGAGTTTAATAGGTTTAGCATAGGATATACTATAGTATAGAGTCCAGCTTTGCATTTGCGAGAAGAAACTTATAGGTATTTGGTTGTAGCTCTTTAACTTCAGAATGATAGTCTCACTAGAATAAGTATTTTTGATCTCTGGCAATACGAGAATGTGAGTATCTTCTGGTATTTGACAAAATTATCTACACACACCTGTCTCACTTCAAATCAAATACCTTTATTCAATTTAGTCCCTAAGAAGATGCTTATGAAAGTCAAAACTATCACCAGTTAAGAAAGCAGTCTTGAAGAAGAATCTACAAGAAACTAATCTCCATGTATATATTTTTTTTTACATAATAATTTAATATTTACATTTACAGTATATATTGGGAGGGCACAACTAATATACCACATTTCAGAGACTTATACTTTAATGGTTCGTGAGGTCCCATGTTGTAGATAGCTTTAACTGCTCGTTTTTGTAAAAGTGTGTTACTGTGTCCTGAACCTGGAAAATGGCCATAGTTATTCAATTCAAACACATGAGGCCATATATATGAAATCACTGGGAAGAATGGGTTTTATTTTATAATTTTGCAGTGAAAGTATTAATAATAATAATAAAATAATAAAAATCTTTATCGGTACAAAAAAACAATATAACATATAGTACAATTGTATATTGCTAACTGCAGTAGTTAGTAATCTAACTGTGTGGCAGTTAACAGCACCCATCTCCGGATACTGAGAAAATATAAGGGAACATTGAATAAAATAAAAAAAGAATTTTAAACAATAAAAAAAAGAAGTTAAACAATATAAAAAATAATGATAATAATAACTGAGAAATGAAAAAAAAAAGAGTGAAGTGTGTGTGTGTGTGTGTGTTTGTGTGTATGTATGTTTGTGTGTCATGTAAGTGGCCGAACCGAATTATTAATGTATGTTAGAATGCTTGTTCTAGAAGTAAGTATTAACTTCTACTTTTATCAATTCTAGTTGCACATATTATGGAATTCATCTGGTAAGCTGCTGGCTCTACAACGGTAGTTTCCCTATAACATTTTCCTGGTGGACCCTAAATGTGGCCTGTGCGGCGATAACATGCGTCGCCGGGGAGTTCCTCTGCCTAAGAACCGAGTTGCAGGCAATACCGCTTAGCAATATAGGGGCTAAGGTGGATTTATGAAAACAACTATCAAATTTGTTGTTGGTTAATATTAAAAAAAGTGTTTGTTGATCCCAGACTGTTGTTGCACTGGTTAGTGATTGAGATATTGTGTTGTTTTGTTATATGCCTACATTATTTTAAACTAGAACAGCCTGCATCCGAAATACCACTGCCTGGATACTGGCAGATGATTTATGATAAGTGATAGTGATAAGTGATGATAGCATATATGGATGTCACCTCAAGGATGTGTGTTTGAACCCCTGCAATAATCTTGAGCTTGCAATGTAGGTCAACATCACGATGGTTTTTTCTAACACCGGCTGGCTAGCTACTACCCTCAAGTTGAAAATCTGCTGCCAAATTCTTGTAGGTATATTATTTCCACAGGGTTAGTGTGTCCACCATCTGGGGCCATAATCTTAACATCTGAGATTGTAACCATAACATATAAAAGCCTATAAAATGTAAAAAAAGATGCTCAGTTAAAAATTATTATATAAATAATTATTATATAATAATTAAAAATATTAAGCATTAGGGCAAAGGGATAACTAACCCCTCTCCTTCCATGCTTAACAGGTGTTGCTTGACCTGGCACTTAACATAGTGATACTATATCCAATGAACAATTTGCATGACATCAAGTGGTTCGAATATATATACAAAGACAAAATACATTATCGAGGTCGGAATATTAGTTTTCCTTTGTCAACTTGCATACTTTGAACGAAATCCTATCTACACCCATAATGTTGAAAATGATTTTCTCTTTTATATTATAAACAACCTTTAAAGGGTTTTTGTGGTGGTCAATCAAAATCATTGTTGCTTTTGTTGGATAACATTAGTTTTTTTTTTTTTTTTATTAAAGTAAATTTCGTATGGAGACAGATAAGTTTTATAATCGCTTCAATTCATGATAAGTCGTTGGTTTTATAGTGTATCTTAATGTTTAGATATACCACCTGACCAATACCAAAACTTAGGGTAGGTTTTTGAAGAACCTGGCAACACAGGTGTTATCCTAGCAATTTTGTTAGTTTTTTTTTGAAACGTGAGTCGTATACGCTTGTAAGATATATATCGTTAATATGTGAAGATGATAGATTAATCTATGCTTTATTATTTCGGCTTTTATCTTTAATGAATTAAAAAATAATGTAGTATTTTTATAGTAATAATATTACATTCATCGATATTGTATATAATATAAGATAAATATTTATGTAATACAGATATAAAATATTGAAAAATATATATATATTGTTTATGTATTGGATGAACAAAATAACTGAATAATGATAAAAGTGAAAAAAAAATACGTTTGTAAATATAATTGAAATTAATTTAGATATTTATAATTAATATAAATAAATTATTTTCTACATAGAATTGTTTTTATTTATTTTTAACTGAATATATATATATATATATATATATATGTGTTATTCTTCGAACATGTGCTGTGGTGGTTAAATAAAACGCAAGACTTTAATTATTATTTTTTTCTACAAGAGTTTTTGGCGGGATCGTAACCTGTCATTTGTTCATTTCTATATTTATTCATTCTGTATATTGTTGACTCTATATATTGTAATACTTAAGAGTTTTTGGCAGGATCTTGATCTGTCGTGTTGGGATTTTTATTCATATAGTGAGTTATTTAGCCGTATATTGTGTAATACAGGTGACATTTTACGTGATGTAGTATAGCTGAAGAGCATAAATGTAGAGTGAATTATGAATAGTCATTCGAAACTTGATATGATAGTTGCCACAAAAACTACCAAGAGAGATCTAAGAGCCGTAAGAGAGTCAGCATCACTTACCCAAATCTTATCACTTGAAAATAGCACTGACAGTCTTTAAAGAAGACTTAGTTGACATAAATGAAAAAAAAAGGTAATACTATTGTTATTTTATGTTTTTTTTTTATTTTAGCGTTATGGCCATAATCTCACCTGATCTTAAGTGACGATACGTCCCAAGTTGGTAGAAACGCTATACCTGTGAAAAAAAACTGGCTCTCAAGTGCAGCTGCCGGAACACATCTATTAGTATTTGGCGGCAGGTTTACAACTTGAGGGTGGTAGCTAACCAGTGGGGCATTTGAAAAAGCCCTACCACCATGCTATGGTTTCCTCACGATGTTTTCCTTCACCGAAAGCCCAAGCTGATTGTAGGTGCTTGGATTCGAACCCACGTCCCTTGACGCGAATTCGTACACACTACCACTGAGCTATCATCGCTTCGTGATGTAGTTCCGTCGTTATGTACAAGTTTAAATCACAAATTACTGGAAACGTGAATTTTAAGTTTCCACAAAAAGTTCGTTATAAGCATTTTTGGTACTTACGTATTAACGACACTACACCCTCTAGTCATAAAGTGTTTTGATTTTAATATTAATATTAAGCTGGTCAGTAATAAATGAAATATTTCTTTGTCGTAAATATATACGGCGCTTCCCGTTCGTTGCCGAGGTCGGTTTGCGCTTTTTCCCAACAAAAGTCAAACCTAACCTAAATCAACGAATTACTACTGCGGTGGCGTTAATACGTAAGTATCTACCGTTTTTTTATAGTTAAATGTTGCTGGAACACACCAATAGGTATTTCGCGGCAGATTATCAACTTGAAGGTGGGACTAATTAGTCCATTCTATTCTGATTTGACTATGACTTCTCCGATTTTCCTAGATCCGCCAATGTCAAGTATAAAATAGCTATTGTAACGGTCGCCCGATTGCCAGCCATGCCAAAGCTATCCCATGCCGCGTCGTCAAAGCCAAAGCCACAGCCAGAACCACAGCCTCAGCGAAAGCCGTAACCATGACAACCAGTACGCCACGATAGCCACAGCAAAGAGAAAGTCAATTGACTAGCACGTCACGTCGGCTTGTCAACGTAACGGGCATTGCCGAGCGGCGATCCCCTCCTCGATTTAGAGTGGGGGTAAACATATAAATAGGTCGCGCAGCGCATTTTGTAACATTATTCTGATCTGGAACCTAGCCTAAGCCTAAACTCTGTTCGATTATAACTTATACAATACATATCTACAACCAAGAAAATAGTTTTCGTTATCTCCTGTTTCACTATATTAATAACGCAATTTACGTATTTATATAAATTTAAATTACTTATATCTTCACCAGTTACATATTTATTTAAACAATTTTTATAGTAATGTCTTCTTTGTTTTCTTTATTCTTATTATATTAAACAGTAGTACTGACCGTGACATCACGATGGGCCATCAGAAAACCAGCGCTGCAACGCATCATACGTTGTAGCATTCTTGCTGAGATGGGTCCATTTACGGCCTCACACAACTGTTTTGTGGGCACGCTTTGCCTTATATTCATTAGGTTATTGTTTGTTTTTGTTTTATTTTTCGCCCTAATTATTAATTATTTTTGTTAATCATTTAGTCAGTGTGAGTTTCGTAATAAATGTATTTTCTTTCTTTCTTTCTTACTTATAAAAAGACTTAGAACGTAGTACTTAGAAAAAGGCCTACAAAGATGCTTGGTTTCATCACGATGTTTTCTTTCACCGTAAGCTCAGATTCGTTGCAGGGACTCGAACTCCCGTCCCATACCGGCTAATACAAAGTTATCATCGCTTCAAGTATATCTTTAAAAAAAAAAAAGAGGTCCTTTACAGAACCTACATTCATATTGTTTTTTGCCTCAGAAACTAGATACACGCAAGTAAATATCTTAGTTTAAATGAATAGGATCACATATTATTAGAAATTAAACAATAGCATTTTGAACATTAAATTTATTAGTCATATTATTATAAAAATGATGAGTAGTTAATAATAATAATAATAATAAACAAAAACAATAAATTTGCAAAATAACACTTGTTTTGTAATATATCACATATCTCTTGAACTAGTTCAGATTCACTGGAATCACTTAACGACGGAGCGTGCTCTTAAAACTAACTGCGTATACCAACGTACGTACGGACAAAATAATAGTTAATTCATTTGATTCTAAGCGCTGTTAAAATCGAAGGCCGTGTTAGTTCAGAACTCTCATATTATACGCCTTAATAACCCCAATACTTGTTTTGCAGACCATAATTCGCAGAAAAAATTATTATACTGTCTGTATTCAGTTCATAAAAACTTGTCATGCCGACCGTACTTGTACATGTAGTGTTGACTGTCATTAGCTGAAAAACTTGTTTTGCTGACTATACTACTGATTCATATATATTCTCGTCCTGACAGTAGTCAGCTAGTAAATCTTGACACGTTGACAGTACTCAGAAGGCAAAACTTGTTTTGCTGACTCCACTATACTAAATCTTATACTTCTAACCATACTTTTGTGATAAAAGTTGTGCTAATTTTACTTTCATGATAAAAAAAAATTGTACGCCTTACGGTACACAGTTGATTAAACTTATCTTTCTGACCGTACTTATCGGGTAGTAAGATTAAGAATAGGTCTTCTAGTTTATGTATCATAAATCAATATCAAGAAATCTTTCCCTTTGCATATACATATTTAAACACTATCAGAGGTAGACAGTTAAGATAAAGCACCGCATGGAAGTTCTGTGCATACACGAGCAAATTTACTGAATAAAATTATTACTTTGTCCACAATTCGAATGTATACATAGTGCGCTAGCATTACAACTATATGCGGGTCGCTGAATATATTTGGTTCTAATGAGCCAGAAAATAGGCTGACGATTCACTTGACGGTAATCGGTTACTATCGCTGAATATCGGCTGCTATACAAGCAGTATCACATTCGTTTTGCTGATATCATATTTCTTACGTCTGCTCTATACGTGTACAGGTGTGTCCACCGACGCTAACATATGGATCAGTATATGTTCATTTTTAACAGACGTCGCGTACTTACCATTTAAAATATATTATAATATATATTGAGACCGTATTGCCGCAACTATTTATTTATTTAGTACCTTTAACTACTACTTGTGTGCATCGTGTAGAGTTATTAATTAAATTAAATGGAAAAGGTCTCAATTGCAATACCGATCAAATTGATGTGTCGTCAAACGTGTGGCCAGATGCCGGAAAACGTCGAAACCCCTTCGATCCGCGCCCCAAAACTTACAACAATCGGTTTCGAGACGGACGCATCTGCGGACGTTAAATACCTACAACGGGCACGCAAATTACTCCCTCTATACGTCCACGGACACATCCGAAGATGACGTCTGCAGACGCATCTGTTCACGCGTAGAGGAGACGTTATGGCTATGTACGTATATAGCCAATGCTTTATTTCAACGCCCACGCATCATAAAGCACTACAGAGTGCATCTTTCCCACTACAATTTCCTATACAAATCTCAATAAATCACAACACATATTATGTATAACTATTATCTAAAATTAATTACTTTTAAATAGTAACGAGTTTGAATTATCATTATTATACTTAATACAAGAGTATTTTTGCAGCAGCAGTTTGAATAAAAGTTAATTTGAGTTTGTTAAACGCGTTTATCTCAAGAACTATTAGATTTGAAATATTTTTTTTTTTTTGCATTTGACGGTCCAATTATTTAACATGATACCTACTTGAGAGGCCTTTTAAATAGCTATTGGACGAGTTTTAATGTTAGATACAAAAATTTTCAAAAACCAAAACAAGAGATTTAGTGTATTTTTAAAACGCTGTGTGATCCCTGAATATGGGTATAATTATGTTGTAAAAGAACACGAAGGGGCTGAAACTAGTGGCGGATATACAATTTTGCCATCACTACTTCTATAATTAGAATCAACATAGGCCTACAAAAATTGTAGAAAAATAGGTCGATATAAGACTTAGATTCTAAATGGTAAAACATTTAGGTAAAAGTTTGAATCATTTCAGTTCCTAAACAACAAAAAAAAAGTTCACCATATTTGCCGCCTCCAAAATCTGCCACCTTAGGTTCCAGTCTACTTGTAAATCCACCACTAGCTGACCCACTTTTGTAGCCAAAATTTAAATATTTATTCAAACTGTTGCACTTTACGTAATCTAACCGAAGCGACACCGAAAGCAATCTTATTGGTATAAAATAAGGCATATTTCTATTTGTGATAAGCGTTTGTGAAGCCAGATATAACCGGCGAGTCATATGATACTAAATTCGCCGCTATATCAGACATGGTTTGCGTATACAAGGCACTGTAAAACATTTCATAAGAATAAATTAATGTCTTTATAACAAAGATATCGAGCTTTTTCAATGTACATGTAGGGCTTTTTTAATGCCCATCTGGATATCTACTACGTTCAAATTGAAAAGCTGCCGCCAAATACCATTAGATATGTTCCGGCAGTTGTACTTAAGTCTATAAAGTCCGGCAAAGCATCTGCCATTCCTCTGGTGTTGTGAGTGTTCATGGGCGGCGGTGATCACTTACTAATAGGTGACACGCTTGCTCGTTTGTCCCTTATTATATAAAAAACATTGTAAGCACTAAAAATCATTAAAATGTTTTTTTATTGTAACGTCCTAAAAGATTATCATTGTAAATTAGATGCAGTGTATTAATAACCACTATTTTAATAGATCAGTGGTTAATTATGAACAAGCCATATTTTTAATAAAGATATCATAAATACTTTTTAATTAGGAATGAAAAACTCTCCTGTAAAAAGTGCAAATTGAAACTTACAATGTTTCTGCTGAAAAGTCTCGATATGAGTCGATTTTAATGATGATTACTTTGAGAATGATTATGCGAGTGGAAAACTTTATTTAAATTGAACTGTAACCATTCATTCATTTAGCTAATTTGTCGTTTTCTAAAACATTAGCTTAAAGAGAAAACAAAAATATATATTGAGTAATACTCTAAAACAATAAATCAACGACATACCTCAATACCATAACCCGTCATCAGAAAATGTTGAAAATCTTAAAATTCACATACGTTTAAAAATAAATATATGATATTCATTTCACGGCGACGTTGTGATAACGGGATTTTGTTTCGACATATGTCGTTGAATTCATGCCGACAATGTTATTACATACATTTTTGCAACGAAGTTCCTTATCGCACGGTACGGATGGAAGCTAGACAAACCAAAATGTAAGATTTTACCGTCAAGACCCTTTCTTTAGTCAGTTCTATAATGCACTATATTTCTATAGTATCGACGACTATCCACAGCGCTTACGCTATTGGCTGTCTAGTTATAGGTACGCGCTTATTGGTTTAAGGCAGCAAGTAAGTTCTCAACGGCTGCGTAGACATTGTTTGTAGACATCAGCTGTTTCGTAACGTATTATATGTATTAGATTATTAGATGAATTGAATGATTTACAATAAAATATTTATTTTCACAACTATAATAATTACTTAAGAAATTTCCTACCATTCCTTCAATTAATTAGTTATCTGTGTGATTCATTTGATTGCTTTCAGACTAAAGTAATTCATTTATTTGTATTTTTTAATAAATAATATAATACGTTCATCAATAATAGTATATTACGTAAGGAAATTCGTTCCAACTGAGTGTTCCACGACACTCACACACTGTTTCGTTTTTATTTTTCTTTAAATTAACTTAGATAACGATTATCGAGAAAGCCAACTTAAGTTTACAGGTGGAACATCTGTTATGGTTCGGAATGAACCAGTGTATATTGAACTACCGAGCGACTTACAATTAGTCATGATCCAAATGACCCTTACAAATTGTATACCGACATATCGATATCGACATAATTTAAAATTTCTATTTTTGGTAGGGTCATAAATGGGAGAGGTGATTATAACAAAGAAATGTAATAGGTTAGAATAAATATTTGACATTATTGATATAGAGTACATTATGAAAAAAAAAATGAATTTCTGATATATACTTAACTAAATCAATGTTTAGCAAAGTTTTTATTATGGTTTAATACTGATTTCAGTTTCAAACTGGCTTTATTTACACTATATGAAAGAGAATTGGGTTTTGTTTGATTTGAACTGTATAGCAATATATATTTTAAAATTAATTGTTAATTAACATTGCTTCAATTTTTTTGTAAATAATAATTTAGTTCATAATGTTACCCTAAATTTTCTTTTAATTAAATATTCATAAGTAGAAATAATACACTTCATGTGTTCTCATTTAACTCCTAAACATATGGTTTAATATATTTGCAAAAAATTAGTTCGATTCTGTATAATCAGTGCAAATAATATTATTTTCTCCGTGCTGAATATGCACGAAAATACAAAAACTTGTTACAAAATAATATCTTGATATAAGAACCTGTACGGATAAGGTTTCTATCAAGTGTTTTAATGAAAGTGATCATATATTTAAGGACTAGCGCGATAAAAGTTTTATTTAATTTTATAGTTATAGAGACTAGTAATATTTTTATAATTTATCCGTGCAGAAAAGCACAAACCATTTAAAATAGCATAATTTATTCGTATGTTTAATAATCAATTTAAAATACCAGTGTATTTAGTTTTGTTGATAAAAAATACATATTTTTAGTATTATCAATTAGTAACTTAAAAAAAAACATTTTCTTAACCTCACTTACGAAACGGTATAACTGTGTTTAAAAAAAAAAACTTTACGAGAATATCTTTATATATAAAAATTACGTGTCACGTTGTTTGTCCGTGATGAACTCCTTACTTCTACTATTGAACCGATTTTAATCTAATCTTGCATACTGTGTGCAGTTTGTTTTAACTTGAAAGATAGTATACTTTTTATCTCTATAAGTGATCATAACGCGATAGATGTCTCTGCAATCGAAGTGATTGACTACTCGGACAAGCAGAACAAGGTCTTTCAGGTCAGCCAGTATATATATATATATATATATATATATATATATATATATATATATATATATATATATATATATATATATATTATGGTATGTATAAACCTTTAGGCATTTATCCTTAATTATTTTTGTACGTTTCATAATTTGGCCAAACACAATACACCAAGCTTGTAATTTTATCATGATAAGGGGCCACAAATAACGTCTAACGGAATTTCATGATCATTTTTATCCATTTCCCCCGTCCTTGTTACAGCATTTCGTGTTTTATTTACTGCTTAGATATATTAGATTTTGTGATATGTCGTAACGAAATTCAGAATTACTCTCGCTCCTTATCACACAATGTTACCCTTCGTCAACCTCCTGCAGCCCCTTAACGAGTGACGTAATTAATGGATGGCCCCTAAGTCCTATATGTTGCAGCGTGACGATGAACATCGCCAAAATCGTATACTATAAAACATAAGCTTAAACGTTTTTGAATTAGACTAAATAACTTTAGAAGCTTGAAAGACGTACTTAATAAATATATTTGTGCTAAGTGCCTTAAACGCATGATTGTATAAATAAAATTAATTAATTATATGTTGTTTTATGTATATACATAATCTTCAAAGTAATATTAGTTTTAATCGTACAATTGTTAATAATATGGGTAACTATTAATTGAAATTCTCGTGTAAATTATATACGAAATTTTGCACGAAGAAAGTATTCGTGTGTAATAATATTTTCTATAGTTTATTCTTGACTAGCTTCTAGCTTCACATTATACGTCTTTGAAATTTTTAGCTTTTCTGTAATACACTATGTGTGTATTATACATATAAACTATTTTCATGAATCACTCTAGCTATTGCTGAAAACTGCATTAAAATCTGTTGAATAGTTTAAAAGATCTAAGCGAACAGACGGCGGAAACGACTTCACTTTATACTATGTAAAGAATATTCTTTGTCTTAGATTATTGCTGCACTTTTATCATTTATAACAATGATATTATAAAAGTATAGATACGTTATTGGTGAAAACAAATGGCACGCAAATGCGATCGAAAAAAATTGGATCATTTTATGTTATAAAAATATGAAATTATCAATGAAAATAGTAATAATACGCAATTTAATGTGAAACCATGGTCTTAAGAAATTTTATTTGTATAGTTTGAACAATATCGCATTACACACGAGGGTATTTTCTGTTGTTTTAGGGCGCTCGATATGTCAATCGGTAAACAACATACCTCCTTGAGCGCTGACGCGATACTAAGGTTCGAGTGTGCCAACTAACACAAAATCGGCGTGTGCATGTACACATTTTTACTAATAATATTATTAAATATTAATTATTATTATATTATTATTAATAAATACAATAGTATAACAAAAATATAAACGCATCAATAGTAAAAAATCTCATTATTAATATATCAATTGCAAATACTTTCTTCGTGTAGAGGGTAAGTAAATTTTTTTACTATAATCAATATAGATATCCGAAAATTCTAACGTCTTTTAATATTAATATTACATAATAAAAATTAATATGGATTCTTATTATAGTGTTACAAAAAAATGTTTTTTTTCTGCCCCAATATAGGTTTTATTTGTAATCTGCTCGTAATAGATTTAATAATTTAGCTTCAATTAGTATAATTTAAGCTGAGACACAAAACTAAATTATCAGATTGGAGTGATGTTTTATATCATTTTTAATTATTATTTTTGATTGATATTATGTTTCTATTAAAATTTAATATTGCTTTTTGTAGCATACGCTTAGATAATCTGTTATATAAAGTACCTTTAATATCTTTGTTTAAAGATAGCTTAATAAATACTTAAGTATAAAATAAAACGTATTTATCAACAATTCAATGAAGATTACAACCGAAGTGGTAACTAATAATTTAATAAAAATAATTTAACATAATTGCAATAGTACGTTGCAATGCTATATGTAAAAGTACATTAACTAGATTGATTCAAACTTATTTCGATAAACAGAGTTTCTAATTCACTGCAAGTAACTGCTAAAATAATGCCATAAAATAGTTAAAAATCTTCACTTAAAAAATGTTCATAAACAAACTTCAATTCGTTCCAAAAATATCAACAATCTTCTCCTAATACTTTAAAAAATATCTAATCTTTTTTATACGAAATGGAATACTAATTCTGAGGTAGATGATGACTATTAATGAGAAAATAGAAATCAATATCGTATAGAATGTATGCATATAATGAAATAAATTAAAACTCTGCACATTAGATATTTTGCGCATTGAAAAATACTTGGTGTATGTTCAGTGCTCTTTCTGGGGAGACATTCGTTCGATACACTTTTAAACTTTCGCGTACTGTATGCATTTTAATATAGAAATAATATAGACTTTTCTATTTCTTTTCTATATCTATATAATATATAAATAAGTCGGTTTCTTTACTACGGCCTGTGTAACCAAGCCGAAACGTCAAGCAATTATTAAAAGTAAGTCGCGTTTTAGATCCGTATTTAATTTCTACATTACATTCCTTTCGTTTTGAACTGACAGTATACTGCCGCAGTGTCTTAGGAAAATTTATGACGTCATAAATCGTCGCTAATTTTGTTCTGCGAGCGCTAGCGTTTTCGAGCTAAAGTGCTCTCAGTGCTTTGGTCGTATCATCAACAGCGTGCAGAATTTTAACAGCTTGAATACTGTTATGCAAATATATCAGCCGTTGGAAACAAACATGGATAATTTAAAGATATTGCGTTTATTGCAAACGCGGATGACAGTATACCGGGCTGTGTTCCGTTTTGAATATCAATCAGTATACTTAAATAGAAAGGAACGGATTTTCTGTATGATAAATCGACGTCGCAGTGCATATCGGAACATACCTTTGATGGACGTTTTTAACTGGAATATATCGCTGTCTCACTCTGTTCTTCTTCTTTTTTATTCTTGGCAACTTAGTATGACTATTACTGTCGTTTTCAAGGAATACGATTAGTGCGTTTCGGGCAGACGATACTGTCTGCGACAAGATAGTGACTCTCTTGTTGAAGCTACCTTGGGAGTTTTTGTGGCAACTAATATATCATGTGCCGAATGATTATACATAATTCACTTCACCTATTTTGTTCAGCATCAGTACATTACGTAAAATGTCACCTTAGTTTACACAATATGGGGCTAAACAACAAAAAATCACAATATGACAGATCAAGATCCCGCCAAAACCTCCCACCCGACTCTGTTAAAGCGATTAAATAGAGATGGAGTGAGAAAGCGATTAAATAGAGATGGAGTGAGACAACTGCAACTCGGACTGATATTAAATTTAAAGAAATAAAATCTTCGATTGTCAATATTATAAAAACAAATAATAATCTACTTAATATATAAACTTAATAATAATATAGCTTGTAGAAGTGGTAACTAATAATTTACTTTGTGGGAGCCATTTAATGGTATAAAAAGTAGTTTTTTAAATAAAAAAAAAAGTTTTTTTTTTCTTCCAATTTACCGGTTTGCTGACATTGGTCTTAATAAAATATATATATTTTGAGTTTATTGAGGAGAATCCACCATAAAAAGCATCTCGAAACATCGATAAAAAAATCCATGATACGCATAAAGTATCGATAAATTAATGTCACGTCACGAAATATCATTTCAAATGAATGCCGAATAAACTCAGTGGACGCGTGACCTAAATTTTACATCACATATATGTAACACTGTAATATTTATGTAAACGTGACACACGAGTTGATTGATGTCAGATTGAAGTCATGCGCTGTCTGGGAACTGAAAAGACCTACGGAAATAATAACTCACTACACCACAACAGTGATTTGGACTAATGTGAGTATTAATTAGGTCCAAAGTTAGCATATTTACGGGGAGCTTTCGTCATCGACTTCCTTAATAACAGTATCGGCCTCCCAACGAGCCCTTTCAGCCAATAGTGCTTGCAGTTTCTGCAATATAAATACATTTACATACACATACATACATACGATGATAGCTCAGCGGTAGTGTGTACGACCTCGCGTCAAGGGACGTGAGTTCGAATCTAACCACCTACAATGAGCAACCACCCTCATGTTGAAAATCTCCCGCCAAATACCAATAGGTTCCAGCAGTGGCACTTGAGAACCAGTCCCTCCACAGGTTTAGTGTTTCTACCAACTTGAGACGTATTTTCACTTAAGATCAGGTGAGATTATGGCCAAAACGCTAAACCTTAACGATAAAAAAAAATATCTTAATAAATAAATATACGCACATCTAAATTAATATTATAAGACGGAAAAGCGCGTTTGCTTGATCGCTCTAATCTTAAAAACTACCAGTCAGACTTCAAAAATGTTTATTTAATAAATCAATCATTCAGGAAGGCTTCAGGCTATTTAACATCAGGGTACCACCGATAAGAACAAAGTTGTATTGAAAAAAGGGTTACACAAATGGGCAAAAATTTTGAAATCATTTTTAGTTCCACTCGTACAGAGTTGCGAGCACACCAAGTATATATATAACTATATTCAAAGTAGTTTTTGAATTATTTATAGATTTAGAACATTATTCATTGAAACAAAACTAATTTAAACGGATTTTATCGCGGTTATTTATTAAATTTTGATCCCGACGTTTCGAAAGCTTTTCAGCCTTCGTGGTCACGGGGCAGACTATATATATTTGTTTTGCATTTGCTATAAAAATCGTCAAAAATCGTTTTTTTTTTTTTAATTTTTTTTCTCGTTACGGAAAATTTTATAGACCAAAAAACAATAAGTTTCTGAAAGTTTCAGTTCAAAATTTAAGTTTTGAAAGGTCGCTCAAAATTTTTTTTAAATTATTAGTTCATTACTTTAGATTTTTTCGAGCGACCTTTTAATATTTAAATTTAAATTCCATACATTTTTTTTCTTTTATTTATTACAATAATAGATATAAATAAAATAAAAAAAACTATTTATGACGATTTTTGAAATTAAAAAAAATTTGGAGCGACCTCTTAAATGTTTTTTTTTTGTTGTTCTTTGGAGAGGGCTCTTAAAACATCAAAAACTAACATTTTTTCACACGAGACTGAAAAAAAAATAGTCGGTTTTTTTGCGCCACCCTAATATATAATATATAATATATATATATATATATATATATATATATATATATATATATATATATATATATATATATATATATATATTTGTTTCTCACTGATATGAATAATGTTGTACATTTAGAAATAATTCAAAAACTACTTTGAATATAGTTATCAGTTCTAACAAACACTTAAGGCCAACTGACTTCACGGTGTCGATTTAGATGTCAATATACTCTTTTTTTTTATACTTAAGGTTTAGCGTTATGGCCATAATCTCACCTGATCTTATGTGACGATACGGCCCAAGTTGATAGACACTTTAAACCTGTGTAGGAACTGGCTCTTAAGTGCTGCTGCCGGAACACACCTATTGGTATTTGGCGGCAGGTTCACAACTTGAGGGTGGTAGCTACCCAGGCGGGCATTAGGAAAAGCCCTACCACCATGCATTTCTTATTACTCTCTTATATACTCTCAACATTTCTTATGCCTATCACCGTTTCCAGGTTTTCATATATCTCTATACCAAAATTCAACATAATCGATTCAGCGGTTTAACTGTGAAGGCGTAACAAAGAAATAAACAAACTAGCTTTTGCATTTATAATATTGATAAGGATTATGCCCGTATACAAACAGAGAGAGTATGAACGAACCTCCGGTTTATCGAGGATTATGATCCTGTTTTCCACTTTGGGCGCCAGCTCGCAGGACTGTTGCTCGAGGTCGTCCAAAGACGCCCTTCGGGTTAACCTTTAGTACCAATGAAGACGTCGGTATCAATTACTGATAGGTGAAATAGTTTTCAAACGTCTTTATTTTGACGCATATATTGTTTTTTCCATACATACAATCCCACTCGTACACTCATACATTCGACTTGGCTTTCATACAAAACCTTTGGATGATATATAATCCAGCCTGTGAATATCATTGAGCTTGGATACTTAAGTAACTATTGGGGAAGAGTTTAATGTGTTGTATTGTACTATAATTTATTGTATTTTTGTATTGTATTGTATTGTAGTTATGGTGGTCGCGATCGAGTCTAATACAATTCTCGTATTACACCACTATGTTATTATTAACAGTAATTTATAGGAAACTATTAAAAACAAGATAATGAATCTAGTATAATACCTATGTTTATACTATGTTGTGTTGTATTGTACTATAATGTATTGTATTATATTGTATGTTATTGTGAGTATGGTGGTTGCGATCGAGTCGAACACAATGCTCGTATTCTGCGATTATGGTATTGTGAAAAATCTTTTATAAGAAACTATTGGAGAGAAAATTAAGAATGTAGTACAATACCTGGGGCTTGCACTATACTATATTGTATTGTATTGTACTGTATGTTTTGTGTTGTTTATTGCATTGTATTTTATTGTGAGTATGGTGGTTGCGATCGAGTCGAACACAATTCTCGTATTCTGCCATTATGGTATTGTGAAAAATCTTTAATAAGAAACTATTGGCGAGAAAATTAAGAATGTAGTACAATACCTGGGGCTTGCACTATACTATATTGTATTGTATTGTACTGTATTTTTTGTGTTGTTTATTGCATTGTATTTTATTGTGAGTATGGTGGTTGCGATCGTGTCGAACACAATTCTCGTATTCTGCCATTATGGTATTGTGAAAATCTTTATAAGAAACCGTTGGAGAGAAAATTAAGAATGTAGTACAATACCTGGACTTGCACTATACTATATTGTATTGTGTTGTACTGTATTTTTTGTGTTGTTTATTGTATTGTATTTTATTGTGAGTATGGTGGTTGCGATCGAATCCAACATCATTATTGCGTTTTACCAATATGCTATTATAATCAGTCATATATAAGAGCTATTGGGGAGTAGATTATGAATGTAGTACTATACCTGTGGTGGGTGTTGTGGGGAATCGGTTCGACAGCAGCCGAGGAAGCTCGCCTCAGAGGCGGTGGACCGTCCAGCTCGCTTCCGTCTAGCATCTTCACCAGGCTATGCCTGATATATTCACATTAATATAATTAAAAAAAATCGACTACATTAGATTAAAAATTGTTACATAAAAGAATGCTGGGTTTGAAATGTATGTGGTTAAGTTGAAATATGCCGTATAGTAAGTGTCTATAATGTCATTCCATATATTTTTGTTTTCTCTTTATTGCAATCATAATTTATTTATCGATAGATTAAATGCTGACAGAATTTAGATAATTTCAATATCAGTTTAAAGAACTTTCTTCGACTTATAGAGGTTTTGGACTTACGGAGGTTTTGGTGTATGAAGCGAAGGGAACAAAACATTTTTTCGAGATATGGAGGTTTTCAACTAATCGAGGTTCTATTGTATATTCAAACACTCCGTTGCTCTCAGGTCTTTTGGTAGTTTATTAAATACTTCAGCTCTCTCAAATTTAGTATTTTTATGCGAAAATTCATAGTATTTGCTTTAGTTATTTCTAGCTTATTTCAGTTAAAATAACAATTATTGTATGAAACAATCGATATGTGATCTATCGACTGTTTTCATTCGATATTGATTTCGGATTTTGATACAAGTGTTGTGTTAAAATAAAAATATATGGCAATTTTTCAAGGTTAGGATTAGGTTGTGTTTTCGATAAAGGTTTTCTATGAGACTATATTCCACATGTTTGAAATACTTTTTTTTTTTGTTTCGATCTTTCGCCTTTTTGCCACAGATATAAGTGTGTCAATTGAATTCAAAGTTATTAATTGATACATGTGGGATTTACTGGCGGGTGTATGTATGAATTTTTTTTGTTTTTATTTGTTTTGAAGTTTCACCTTTTTAACCCCAGTTGTAGGCATACACAATTCATAAGGAAGTGTAAGGGTCACTAGCTGTATGTGTCGGGTTTACCTGCGGCTTAGAGTGACGAGCGACTGCCTGTGTTTGGAGGGTCGCGACTTCCCAGTACGGACATTGATCGCCGCGAAGTGATTTTGTATCGCCATACCGATTTCCGGGCACATGTCCTCTGAAATCTAGTAGTCGAGAAATATTTGAATATATGAGTAAATGAATCTTTTCTTTACTTGCGAAAGTAAGTTTGTTTGTTTGTTTTTTTTTTTTTGGCCTGACATTAACTGACGATGTGGCCCAAAATGGTGGACCCGCTAAACCCGTGAAGGGACTGGCTCTCAAGTGCAACAGCCGGAAAACACGTAAAGTTATTTTGCGGCAGAAATTAGAAAAAGTCCCACCACCATGCTATAGTTTCATAGTGCAAGTGGATTCAAACTCACGACCCTTGACGATGAGCTATCATAGCTCGAAATGGATCGACTTCGACCGAACGAGCGTTACACAGCCGAGCGTGACGCTTCAGTCTCATTCAATACCCGCAAAGATAAATGCTAAAGGGGTCATAATAAAGTCCAGCAAACGGATTCTCACCAGCACCGGACACTTGGGCAGCATCGTGAACCCGTCGTTCCCCAAATACAGGTACTGTTTCACAGCGAGCCGGTACTTCTGATCGCGCTGGAGGTACTCGTCCCCTATCTTCACGACTTGCTCCGCGACACGTTCGCCGGCAGGCCTTGTCGGGTCGAATGCGAACGTCACACCCGCCACCTGTACGAAGTGATACAGGGTGAAGGATACCCTTGAAGACCCCCTCCGATTTGAGCCGGGGCTGGTGGTAACTAACAGAGTGCAGAGAAACCGCTTGGATATCTATTTTTTTTTTTTTTTTTTTTCGACCTGACTTACGCTGTTAGCCCCAAGGGCTTTGACAGCTTCACCGGACTTTTGGGGGCGAGTGCTGCGGGCTCTCAGCCCCGAGGCAGCAGGCACAAGGGTGCCAGGACGGCCGAACCTCGGCTAGGGCTGCTGCCGGTAAATAATAATAATATAATATAATAATAATAACTTTATTTACAAGATTTTTTTTACACTACAATACATAAAAAAATTCTAAGACATAGTATCGCTATACATTTTTTGAATCCTAGCGCCTGAACTAGGCCGAGCCTGTATCTCAGACGCTGTTTTCTTCCCGTATAATAGTATGTCCTAGATATATTTTAATATAACTACAAGATTTATAAATATGACATAAGGTATACTGCGATTTATTTTTACCTTATCCTACCTTACTTTTAATAATAGTGTAACGAGTTAAACTACAATATTGTGAACTTATTTTTTTTTTTTTTTGCGTGACTTTAATATTTATGAAAAAAACAAACAAAATATTTATCAAATACTAGAAACAATATGAGTTTAAAATTTGGATGTGCCTCAAACTTATTCTTCTATAATAAGTTTATATAAAAAGGTTCATGATCCTGACTAACCAACAGGTTCTTTATTACTAAATTAGTGATACTAACTACGACCTTATCAGGTACGCAGCTCAAGGGCCGCGAGGGTAGTCCCTTACAGAACCGTGTAGTTAACGTGTGAGTGTGCACGAATGGTATGCGGTGTGATGATGTAATCTCAGTGATGTAGAGTGTCACTGTATCGCGCGAGCAGAGTCACTCGAGGGCTCCTGTCCGGAGGATCGAACCTAGGCTCAGGCGTCTGCGGAAGGAGGCCGCGGCGGGTGTGCGGGAGCGAAATTATCCGCTCGGCCTCGGCGGCGAGGACGGCGGTTACGCGGACGTGTGCGCGGACACGTGCGATTGGTGGAGACGGCAGGGAGAAGCGCGTTTAATCTCGTTATTTTATCGACGGCGTCGGAGAAGTAGAACAACAAGAGAGAACAAGAAGAGAACAAGACTGATGGTACAGGGCGAAATTAGTTCAAGAACCGTCACAAACAGGTTTCGATGTCGTAAAGCTATGTTAATCCGCTGTGGTAAATGCAAACATGAAATCAATATATAAAAAATATACTTAAAAAGAAAGCGGCGATAAAAGTGAAAACTATATTACGCAAAATAATAAAAAAATGTAGTAAAACTTTTATCCACATGTTGATATTTGGAACCTACGACCTTGCTTAAGCATGATTATCAAGTCGCAATTCAAACCGATCGCCCAAGCGTTCATATATGACAAGTTAAAAATACATAAATCGACGACTGCTTTACTTTCCGAACCGGTGGTAGTTTTGACGTTCACAGGCGTCTTCTTGGGGCCTAAATTTAATAAAGATGTTTTGTTATATTTGGATTGTAAACATCAGGCACGACGCAAAATCTTTGTTTCTCTCACTTTATTTTATTTATTTGGTGCGCCCCTCGAAGACCCTTCATGGGGGTCTCTACCATATTTGACCCCCCGCCCCCCAGGTTATAGAAGGTGCCCCTGTTGAGGGGTCTAAGCCTTTCGGGAAGCAGGTGCAAGTGACAGCAGATTCTGTTCCCTGGCCCAATAGGCGATAGAAGAACGCCGTGGGCTTTAGTGGGTTTTACCGTCGAGTCTTTTGCCGGTTGAGTCCCACTTACCCCTCCCAGCCCGTGCTGTATACCCAAAGCTGTATTGAAAAAAGTAAGAAAAACGAGCGAAAAATGATTAAAGAACGTTTAGTTTCATGCAGACAAAATAACACGGGACTGTTAGTAAAGAATAAAATAATAAAAGATTATTTTTATTGTTAAGGTCTAGCGTTATCGTCATAATCACACCTGATCTTAAGTGACGATACGGCCCTAAGTTGATAGACACGCTATACTTGTGGAGGAACTGGCTCTCAACTGCGACTTCCGGAACACATCTTTGTATTTGGTGGCAGTTTTGCAGGTTTCAGAACAGATATAGTCTTCTAAACCGTCGGGTTAAAGCTAATTGTAGATGGATTCGATCTCACGTCCCTTAACGCGAAATCGTACACACTGCCATTTAGCTATCATCACTCAAAACACTTACTAAACACTGCTTAAAACTAGATAAAGTGTTTATTTCACCAAGTTATCTTCATGCACCTTAGTAGCAGAATTAAGAAGGTATAAAACTAGATAGGTGAGAGCTGCAAACTGATCTATCATTGCTCCAAAGAATCGCTATGGAGCACACACTTAAGTCACAAGTGACATCAGAAGGGGGCGTGACGTCATAAACGAGCGTCATGACGTTCGGCATAAGAGTCACTTTTAATGGGACTGTTTGCCTACAGTTTCACTTAAAATTTTTTAGGGACGGTTACCTGAGGGAATCGCCCTTCAAGACTCGGGTACTTGCAAACGGAGTTCTCCAAGACCTGGAGTATTACGGATCCGGTCACTTCCACCACGGACAGCGGGTCACGCATCGGGATGATCGTCGCCAGATCCCGGAGGGTGAACTCCCCAGCCGGGTGCACCTGATACGAGCAGTTTTTACAGATAAGGTTTAGCGTTATGGCCATAATCTCACCTGATCTTAAGCGACGATACGGCCCAAGTCGGTAGACACGCTAAACCTTCGGAGGAACTGGCTCTCAAGTGCAGCTGCCGGAACACACCTATTGGTATTTGGCGGCAGGTTTACAACTTGAGGGTGGTAGCTACCCAGGCGGGTATTAGAAAAAGCCCTACCACCCTGCTATGGTTTCCTCACGTTGTTTTCCTTCACCGAAAGCTCAAGCTCATTGTAGGTGCTTGGATTCGAACTCTCGTCCCTTGACGAAAAGTAATACACACTACAATTGAGCTATCATCGCTAGCCAGTGAATAAAAACAGTAAAACTTCATTCATTCGGAAGCGATGATAGCTCAGTTGGTATACGTCCACCTACAATGAGCTTGAGCTTTCGGTGAAGGAAAACATCGTGAGGAAACCATAGCATTGTGGTAGGGCTTTTTCAAATGCCCGCCTGGGTAGCTTTTTTTCTTATACTTAAGGTTTAGCGTTATGCCCATAATCTCACCTGATCTTAAGCGACGATACGGCCCAAGTCGGTAGACACGCTAAACCTGTGGAGGAACTGGCTCTCAAGTGCAGCTGCCGGAACACACCTATTGGTATTTGGCGGCAGGTTTACAACTTCAGGGTGGTGGCTACCCAGGCGGGTATTAGAAAAAGCCCTACCACTCTGCTATGGTTTCCTCACGACGTTTCCCTTCACCGAAAGCTCAAGCTCATTGTAGGTGCTTGGATTCGAACTCACGTCCCTTGACGCGTAGTCGTACACTGAGCTATCATCGCTTGAAAAGTTTGAAAATCTGCCGCCAAATACCAAAACGTGTGTTCCGGCAGCTGCACTTGAGAGCCAGTCCCTCCAATAAAGGTCGGCAACGCACCTGCCATTCCTCTGGTGTCTGAGTGTCCATCACCGGCGGTGATCACTTACCATCGGGTGAATAAATTGAATCCGTTTAGTTTTTTTTTTTTTTTTTTTTTTTCTCCTTACTTTCCTCTAACATAATCAGAGATCTATCAACTTTACAATTAGTACAAGCATTTACTTAATTTACATATTCTAATTATAATGTAATCTTATCTATTATCTAATCTATAATTATAATCTATTCTTATATATTATCTTATCTAAAATTATAAACTTGTCTTAAAATCCGTTTAGTTAGAACGATATAAAAACGCGTGATATGCAAACACTACTCCCACCTGATCAGATCTGAAGGTGCCAGAGTTCAGGATGACCAGGTCAGCACCAGTCGCGGCTAACAGCACATCGCAGACCCAGTTACCGAGGTTGCACTCCTCGCGCCTGATACACGAGAACCTTCCTTCTAGAGGCACGCAGAACTTCCCGAGTACCTCGTCCATTTTCCCCTCGATCATAGCTAAAAAGCGAGTGGAGGAAAAGTAAACTGCATCAATTCTGACCGAGACACACATGATGATCTATATTTATTTATATATATAATAATAAATCTCTATTTCCCTTGATCATCGCATCATACGTGAACGGGTGGAACGATTTCGCCAAATATTTTTTTGTTGTGTCAATTATTATCAGGTTCTTATTAAAGAAAAAATTAAGCAAATCGAGGGGAACATTTTTTTTTTATACTTAAGGTTTAGCGTTATGGCCATAATCTCACCTGATCTTAAGTGACGATACGGCCCAAGTTGGTAGCCACGCTAAACCTGTGGAGGAACTGGCTCTCAAGTGCTGCTGCCTGAACACACCAATATTTGGCGGCAGGTTTACAACTAGAGGGTGGTAGCTACCCAGGCGGGCATTAGAAAAAGCCCTACCACCATGCTATGGTTTCCTCACGATGTTTTCCTTCACCGAAAGCTCAAGCTCATTGTAGGTGCTTGGGTTCGAACCCACGTCCCTTGACGCGAAGTCGTGCACACTACCACTGAGCTATCATCGCTTCATTAGGAAATTAAAAAAATCTTCACGACAATATTAACTTCACATAACTGTCAGTTGTCATAGAGAATTAAAATATATATATATATATTTTTTTTAATTAATTACATCAATTCGAGTTCAATATTCATAGTTATGACGGGACAACGTCTGTCGAGTCAGCTAATATTTTATTAGTTATAATAATAACTCATTTCAAAAGAAAGTTTTATTCATCGATCACACAGCACAAGTATATCATTGCTAATATAAACGCGAAAGATTGTAAGTATGTTTGTATGTAGACGTTTGTTCTGTACACGCAAAAACTACTGAATGGATTTTAATGAAACTTTACAATAATTTAACATACGCATCAGAATAACACATTAAGCTATAATTTATAAAGACATTTTGTGAATTGTCCAAAATGTAACGATAAGTGTCAAGTAAGTAGGCAAAAATTCTGCCACCTGCGAGCTATTCTGGCGTGCGCTGCAAAAACCGTTAGAGTTACACGTATATAATGTACAATGGAAATGTTCATCTTAAATAAATCTACAAAAAAACCCGCGACAGTATATATCTATATTTTATGCGTAAGCCATTATCGCCAAATACAAGTCCTGGAAAGTATTCCACGCATTTCATAATGTAGAAAGACATTATCGTTAAAAACATACCGGTATATTTATCAACTTTGGACTTCAGGGTCTGGTCTTCCGCGTAGGAGCTGGTGACGTGTACGTCGGTCACTTCCACCTTCTTGCAATCGCCGGTAAAGCTAATGTTTATTTTAGAGAACTGCCGAAAATCCGTGCCGCTCTTCACTATATATTTATTGTTGACCTTTCAAAAAAAAAAACCGGTTTAGTGACGTCACACATGACGTCATTCGCGGTCAACTTACTTGGCGTGGAAATAAAAATTACTTTTACATTTGGCATGATAGCTCAGTGGTAGTGTATTCGGGAGGAAGGGGGGTAAAGGGACGCGAATTCGAATCCAAGCACCTACAATGAACTTGAGCTTTCGCTGAAGGAAAACATTGCGAGGAAACCATATAGCATATAGCATGCTGGTACAACAGCACTTTTATTATGATCAGGCTATAACATTCTGAGAGAATATATATTAGAAAAAGCACTACCATCATGCTATGGTTTCCTCGCGATGTTTTCCTTCAGCGAAAGCTCAAGCTCATTGTAGGTGGTTGGATTCGAATTCGCGTCCCTTACCCCCATCCTCCCGAATACACTACCACTGAGCTATCGCGCCTTCCAGTCCGACAGGTGATAATACGGTATTGCCAGAAGATCTAAGAAACTCCGAATGATTACTTCCACCAGAGGCTAGAAGTTGCCCTTCCTCTTAAAATTCTTTAGAAGGTTAAAAAATATATATTTATTTCCCTTTGCAAATGATTCTGTACTCATAAGATTTTATGGAATTTGACACAGTGATAACTAATATTATAGGGATCATGGGAAGGGACATGGAAGCAAAAATGTTAATACCTTTGACTGTCATCATGAAATATGACACATACTCCATGAATTATTTAAAGCTATATTTGAACGCAATAAAAGGCACTATGGTCCAGTAATACAACGGCAGATTGACTATACATATATAAGACATTTTCTGGTATACACATAACCCTGAGTATTGGGTAGATAAATACATAGCCTAGAGTAAAAAAAATACCTATTCACTTACTTCTAAAACCTCATACACGTGGTCGTGCCCACCGAGGATCAAATCGATGTCTTCACAACCTTCGGCCAGCTTAATGTCGTTCGGAGTTCGCATGTGTGTGAGGGCTATCACATACTCGCAACCCTGGATATAAAAACATGGTCCGTCGAAGTGTCGAAATGGATTTTTATTAATCATTTCTTAGGTTTCCGCGAATATTATTGATTGAAATAAAACTAATTTAAACGGATTTTATCGCGGTTATTTATTGATTTTGATCCCGACGTTTCGAAAGCTTTTCAGCCGTAGTGGTCACGGGGCGGACTGAGGTGTGGGTTGTCCAGAGAATCAATCAATAAATAACCGCGATAAAATCCGTTTAAATTAGTTTTATTTCATTTTATTGATAAGGTTTCAGCAAGTTGGTAGAGACGTTAAACCTGTGGAGGAACTGGCTCTCAAGTGCAATTGCCGGAACACACCTATTGGTATTTACTGGTAAATTTTCAACTTGAGGCTGGTTGGCTCATCAGAAAAGCCCTCTCACCATGCTGTAGTTTCATCACGAAGGTCTTCGTCACCGAAAGCCTAAGCTTGTAGATGGATCATCATCACATATATCACACTATCATCGCTACAGAGTCAGCTACCCATCTTGGCTCACATCGTTACTTAACATCAGGTGATATTGTGGGCATAACACTTAACCTATAATGAATAAAAAGACCTAGGTAGTTGGTTCTCAATCTCAAGTCCTGGTGACGGAACTCACACAAGTTTCTACCCAGTATTTTATACAGCAGCTCCCTGCAGAGATTATGTGATCTTTTCAGCACAGAAAGCTCAAGAATCATTTTAGTATTCAATTTTTGACTTAACAATTGTGTTATATAAATTTCAGTGTCAATAAGAGTTGCACCATACATTTCGATAATAAAACATCTATACATATGCCTGAAAAGAATAAAATCCGACCTGTAATATGGTCCAAAGTCGCACAAATCGTTGCAATACTCTGAAATTAGTAACATCTATATTTGAGATATAAAGTAAAGGAAACCTCTTGTTTCAACTGCGTAGCAAGTTTGTTCCCTGCCTGCAGGAAGTCGATGAAGGTAACCTCCTCCGGATTGATTGTTGCTAGCGTTTCAAGCCATTCCTGTAAAATTCCCAAAATTGGTAGACGAGAAATTTTAGTGCTCATTTCCAGAATCCATTCCACCAATTATATTAGTGAACTGGCTGTACCCGTGACTGCGTTTGCGTTGATCTAAACAGTGTTTTTTCCGTGAAAACCTAGTTGTTTTTTTAATAAAAATAGCTAAAGTTACTTCCTTTAACAGCAGCTATCTGCCAGCGAGAGTCCCAACAAAATCGGTCCAGCCGTTTCCGAGAATAGCCATATTAGCAAACAGACAGACTGACCGCGTCGAGTTGGTTAATAAGAAGATTTTCTAAACGATTTGCAGATTATCGTTTTTTATAGTTGAGGCTTAGCGTTATGGCCATAACCTCACCTGATCATAAGTGACGATACGGTCTAAGTGACACATCTATTGGTATTTGGCTGCAGATTTTCAACTTGAGGGTGGTAGCTAACCAGGCGGGCATCAGAAAAAGCCCTACCACCATGCTACGGTTTCCCCACGATGTTTTCCTTCACTGAAAGCTCAAGCTCATTGTAGGTAGTCGGATTCTAACTCACGTTCCTTGACGCAAAGTCGTACACACTGCCATTTAGCTATCATCACTCAAAACACCTACTAAACACTGCTTAAAACTAGATAAAGTGTTTATTTCACCAAGTTATCTTCATGCACCTTAGTAGCAGAATTAAGAAGGTATAAAACTAGATAGGTGAGAGCTGCAAACTAAACTAACTAAAAGTCCTTAGTTACCTGTTCAACAAGACCGATGAGTCCAATCTTGTGCCCGTTACAGAGAAGAGCATGTGTTATTTTCCCATCACCGAGGGGTCTTCCGGTTTCGTTGTCGATCACATTCGACATAAGCCATGGGAAATTACACTGTGCCACTAGCCCTGATAGCACTTCTAGGCCGAAATCTGTCGGGATACCAGAAGATTCGAACATAACTGACACATACTAACTCCGGTTTTATATCTATTATTTTTTTTGGGCTAGCTTATTTTGCAGCGATGATAGCTCAGTCTGTACGGACGTCGAGTCAATGGACGTGTGTTCGACTCCTGCAATGTACTTGAGGTTTCGCTGAAGGAAAACATCGTGATGGAACCAAATCATAGCACTAGGAGTTAATGCCCGCCTGGCTTACTTCCACCCTCATATTGATATCTGCCAACAAATACCTATAGGTGTGTTTGGGCAGCTGCAATTGAGATCCAGTCTCTCATTAGGTTGAGCGTATCCACCATTTTGTGACACATCGTCACTAAACATCACGTGAGATTGTGCCCGTAATACTAAACATATAAATCATTTTATAAAAGGCAGAGAGTTATTACAGGAATTTACTTTATGACAAGTATAATACTACCCAAAACTATAGATACTACTAAAAATAGGGAATACTTAAATCAACAGTATTGTATCCATTATTAGTAGATGTATGAACGCATAATATATACACCCACACTCATACATACAAATACATTCCACACGAATTTACTGACCCCTTACATTATTAAAATCATTTCGTTTTTAATAATATGCGATGGCATTAATAAATTCGATACAATTAGTCTAAGTATACGGTAAAAGAAAACCTCTTAATGTAACGTTAGTATAGTGGTAGGGCTTTTTCTGATGCCCGCCTGGCTAAATAGCATTGTCACGTTGAAAACCTGCCGCCAAATACCTATAGGTATGTTTAGGGGGTATTCCATGCCAAATCGACCACTTTTGAACCTTACCCCTTTAGATTTCGCTGAATTTTTTTTTATCTTTTTCTACTCGATGAAAGACGTTTTTCAGATTTTTTTCAATTTTTTTTATCCTACCCAAAAAAAGTTATGAAGTTAAAAAAAAATATTTTCAAATAGCCATAACTCTCTCAAAAATTGTCATTTCGGGACACTTTTTTTTTTCAAAATTTTTGTTTTTAATTAAATTATTTGAAAAAAAAAATTTAACATGATCGCTTCTATGAAATAATCGCGTTTTTTGTATAAAATCCTTATTTTTTCGAAGTTCGTCGTTCTAAATTTTTTTATTTTTTTTCTCAAAAAAACCTTAATCAATTCTACAATTATCCCCGTGTATCCCAGAGAGGGCCGATTTTTTTTTTATTATTTTTATTTAGTTGAAAAAACAAATTTTCAACATTTTAAAAATGCAGATTTTTTCATAAATATTATTTATATAACATAATTAATGTAATTATCTGATTTTAAGGTATTATATTCTCCATATATTGTCCGAATTCGGTCCGAGCCGGTCGTTCCTTTCCTTGTGGAAGCATATTCAGCTGAGTCCGGGGTTTATTTTCTAGCGCAGCACAGTGCATCCGATTATAATTATTATTGAAACGTATTAAAAACTATGAACTATACATAACATATATACAGAGGAAAAAAAACCAATGTTTTTCTTTCTCTTTCTTTCAGGCGTAGTAGAACCTCGTTAAGTCGAAAACCAGCAAATCTCGAAAACTCGAAAAATGTTTTGTTCCCCTCCCTTCAAACACCAAAACCTCCATGCTATAAAAGTCGAAAACTCTACAACTCGATTTTTTTGGCGTCTCCCTTGATGTTCGACTTATAGAGATTCCGCTGTAATATAATATGCCTTACCAAAGTCGTGATTCCCGAAAACAGCGCAGTGCGTTCCAATTTCATTGAGAACTGGTACCATTTGTTCGCCTTTAGTGTATGTGCTCACTGGAACAAATTTTCACGTTCAACACCCGTCGAATATATATCCTACTAGCTTTTACCCGCGGCTTTGCTCACGTTAATATCGATTTTATGAAACAATTCTGATTCCGGTACCAGATAATTTAAATAAATTGTATCAAAGGAAACTGGTGTAAGAATATTTGTGCTCGTAGTCATTTATACGGGGACCACACACTATATTGGTTATAATGGTTCAAACATAAATCAAATTAAAAAAAAAACTACTTTACAAAATTTACACCTTTGTTTTGTTTACGATTGTTAGCTTGGTCGTTGATCGTCACTTTATAATATTAGCGTTATCGTTGATCGTCTGTTTATATTAAATATAAAATAATATGGTTCAAATATTTACATGTTTGGTTAAAAATAACTTTATAAATTCAAATTGTAATAACAAGATTTTATAAAACTCGTTTTGATAGTCTATTTCTAGTAGTTCGCTTTTAGCACTTTTAGTTTCCGGTTGTGGCATTATAAATACGTCTTATAATACTGAGGCAGATATAGTGGACCAAAGTATTAGTGATATGAAGAACCAAATAGTACGTGAATACTATTAAACAAGACGGTTAAGATATAAGGATTTTTACACGATGATTTATACAAATATTTAATAATAACAGTAATCACGTAGACTATACATTAGACATTACATTACATTAGATCACAGATAGACTATACATAACAATCATACGCTAACGTTACGGACGTTTCTTGCCGTTTGTTCCGCGACGCCACATAAGGAACTTCGTTCCAATGTTTCATAATAACTGTTTAATATATCCAAGGCTCAATTTAACATTGCAGTAAGGATATTAGGTAGCATAATTATAAAACGGAATATTGTTGGATTTTATTTGTAAGCTTTTTATCTCACTTATAGCAATCTATATTACTAATATAAGTAGGTATCAACCACATTGGTTTATTATTCTGAAAATGCTTAAAATATATTCATTTGCGTGCAGCTTACACTGCGCGTGAGCATTTTGGATAGGTGTTATTTTTTTTTTATCCTAGCTCGGCAAAGTGACTGTACTTCACCTGATGGTAAGTTTCAGTACAGTCCAGTAACAGTAGCGACTGTCGTAGGGGCAAAGTCCTTCGTCAGTCGCAACTGTCTTGCCGGCCCTCATATAAAGTAATATAAGTATGGATGATATAAAGTGTATGGAGGCTTATATTCATTATATAATCAAATATTTTATACTAGCAGACTCGGTGAACTTCGTATCATCTATAATGTACTCTGGAATGATAGATGGCGTTAAAGTAGCTGGAATTTGACATTTTTTAACA
This sequence comes from Actias luna, assembly GCA_039707435.1. NCBI lineage: Eukaryota > Metazoa > Arthropoda > Insecta > Lepidoptera > Saturniidae > Actias > Actias luna. The sequence goes on from JAZHAC010000032.1 coordinate 11,738,306, forward strand.
AACATTTTTTTTATGTTTCGTATTTATTTATTTTTTTAATAAAAAGTATCCTATGTTACTTCTAATACCTCCATGAATATGTGTACAAAGTTTCATGATGATCAATTAAGTAGTTTTCGCGTGAAAGCGTAGCAAGCAAACTTACATTAACATTTATAATATTACTAGCTTTGACCCGCGGCTTCGCTAGCATTATTTTCAATAAAAATTTTCCTATGTTACTTCTAAATACCTCCAAGAATATGTGTACAAAGTTTCACGATGATCGGTTAAGTAGTTTTCGCGTGAAAGCGAAACAATCAAACTTACATTCACATTTATAATATTATTATTAGGGATATTATATCTCAGACACTCGATCATTGTTAATAAGAGGAATGGGTAATGGAGTGTTTTACTTCTAGAGGAAGGATATATGTATGGTTACTTACACATGCTCGGAGAGAAGACATCTCCACTGAATAGTATAAGAGGGTTTAAATGATGCAGGGCCTTTACCGCTGTGCAGAACCTTAAGGCACCGCCGACTGGTTCCGTATCTAGAAGAAAACTTGGTTTAAAGTGAAAGCTTCTTTATGCACAATGAGCCCTTTATTTTGTGGTTATCGAATCTGTTGAAACTTGCCCCTATGTGACCGGAACAGATGTAGTCAACGGGTATCTGCTAAGCGTTACATGAGTGAGCGTGACAGTTCAGTCGTACTCAATTTCGACATGAACACGGTATGTGCTGTACCAAGGATGGTTTACTTAATATGTTATAGTTATATTTTAATTGTTATTAATAGGATAGGTTACATGTTGCAGGATTGGCCTTTTTTAGATCCTATTTTTGGGTCCAAAAATCCGTTTACAGAATCCCTCCCGCAATGCGTAAATGCAGTATACGGGTTCAGGCCAACACGAGAGGGGCGTGTAGCGACTCATCGGTTAATAAGTTCCGGTATTACTAGAATCCAGGGACACCTTTCATCCTTCTAGATCACACGGTTAACTAAGGTAGTGGTTTCCAGACCCACAGGCGACATTTATTTGTGTGATCGACAAAAGATTATTCCGAGCCTGGGTGTTAATTTGATTGTATGTTCTACACTTCAAAGTGGCCAAATTGCTTACACGGGCAGATGTTATGATAATAAAAAAAAAAACATTTAAGTTCAATACGGCCAGTTATATATCTGAGAACATCATTGTTTTTGGATTGAAGGCAAGCAGTATCAAGTAAAACGCAGTCATTCACTTTGCCTTAATACTATCAAAAATGTAAAATCGATTTGAAAAATATTTAAAATCTTCTTTATACATAAACTACGATATACAATATACATGAATCATATACGATCCGCGAAACAAATTATCGATTGGAAAATATTGATTTGGGAACTCGCAATGTCATATAAATGCTTACAGTTGTTTTCTTTAATAAATAATAAATGAAAATATCGTATTAGCCTTTCATCGTCGCAATTATAAAAATTTAAACCCGGGTTCTTCTTTCTTCAAATACTTTGTTCAATAACGAATCGTCTATATTCAACTAAATTAACGTACTAATTTTAACGCCTAATTTTTAAAGTTCGCCATACCACAGTTTACATTTTTTTTTTCATACCTACCTACCTTCCGCCGGGCAGCAAAAGTATGGGTTATGTCAGATTCTTACTGACTAAAAACCTACGGCCTCTGTACCTTCCACCAAGATTGATGGAGCGCTTTCAAATTCATCATCTAATCCCGGTAAGGTCCAAACCTAATCAAGGGCTCCCTCTAAGGTTTACCTGCTTCAAAATTATAGAGAAAAAATTAACTTGCTTCAATTTATTGTCTGCAAACTTTTACTGCGTCTTCGCACGCGTTAATATTGATTTTGTCAAACATATCGGATAACGTAATAAACAAATTCATACAAAGTTTATACCTCTCTTTATCCCACTTCCAATAAATTTTTCGAGAGAAAAAGTATCCTATCTCCGTCACCCGGTTCCTATTTATTTCTTAATGTTCCATACCACAATTCATCATAATCGATACAGTGGTTTAGGCGTGAAACGTAACAAACAAACTTACACATTTATAATGTTAGTAAGGACTTTGCAAGGACAAGCACAATTTGCGTTTCCTGAACACCATCTTGAGATCTAAATTGATAACTGTATTAGATTTTGGGTTCTTGCAGCATCCGATCCACGGTGGATTTACTGTAAAGATACTAACTTGTGGTTTGCTCAATATTGTAGACGTCATTGTAGTGAATTATAAACACGTCGTCTCCCATTCCTCGACCTGACAACTGGCTCACGGCACGCCTGCCCACTTGACGTACCTCCAACGAGGCCTGGAAAATATAAAAAAAACTTTCATTATTTTTTCATCAAAAAACAACATCCTCATTAGGAATCAAACCCTGTGTCATGGAACACTTTTCAAACGTACCATTAAGAAACTTAAATCATACCCAGAATCATAACAATTATTTTTGGACCATATGAATCATTGTCAGTTGCAGTATTCCAATCCACAGCACTTTAGAGTGTTTGTAGCGGTCAGCGGCGGTACATCTCTTTAATAGATTACGGGTTTAGTGTTAAGCCATAAATATACCTCTTGTCAAATGGTGATGTGACCAAAAATGCTGGACACATGTATTTAGAAAGAAATTTCCAAGTCAATTGCTAACTAATCTACTACACTGCTGTAATACAATGCTATGGTTTCATCACGATGTTTTCTTTCACCGATAGCTCAGCCTTGCTGCAGGGATTTGAAATCAGGTCCATCGACATAGTGTATGTACACGCTACTATTGCACCATCATTAAAAAATATAACACAATTAACTATTAATAAAATACATTCTAAAAAATGAAATTATGAAAGAGAAAGTGTGAACGATATTCAAAGCCTTTTGTTTGAAGTCGAGCTGGTACGATTTCGCGAACATTGCGTGTGTATCTGTCTATATTTCATGCAATTTTTCATCTCATGCCAATTTTAATGGGTGGTAGATGTGACAGTTCTGTCTGAATAAATGCGACCTCCATACATCAAGGGTTAAATTAAAACAACTTAAAATACTTTATACAATTTAGGCCCTGGGAAAATGCTCATGAACGTCTAAACTACGACTGGTTCCAAAAATAATCCAGACATTGAGATGAAACTCGATCAGATTATACCTTTTGTGAGGTACAAATGAAAACAAAAGCATTTACAATAGTTTTCAGCTGATTCACAGACAAGTGTGTTAACTCCAGATATCATCGTTTACATATATGATCTACTCTATGACACTATTGACATCAAAACCCCCTTAGTGTAGTACGATGTATTAAATGCAGCAATCGACTAGTAGAAACCTATATCCGACCGAGTTTGGACTACCGTACGCATGGTGATAAACCCGCGACAGAATTTTCGTTTAGTTCATCACGTTGGTAGTGTTATCCAGTTACCGCGAGACTTGCAGTGCGATATGCTAGTAACGGCGCATGTGTCTCGAGCCTTGTTTCCTTGAATTACTAACGTACAGAATAAAAAATAAAAAAAAAAATAAAAAAAAATGTATGAGATGTCAAAGTCAACTATGACATTCTATATCGATGTTAATGATACTGGTATTTCTACGTAGACGTCGTTATACCTGAATTGTACTGTCATAAAAAAAAAACTATTATATCAGTCCTTTTTAAGAACTATCCGAAATGGTTTACACGCAATCAATACAAGGAACGTTGCTAAATGTTATATCATGTTTTTTACGTAGGTTCTAAACTATTTTCCCATGTCACCAGAACATTTTAAATTAGACCGATTCAAGAATGAATGACAGAAGACAAAATATGACCAATATACAAAGAAGGAGAACACTAAACCATATCGAAAAAGCTATTTTCAAGTGTAATGCTATCATGAACACTACGACAGAAGCCAACACAAATTGTGTGACGAGAGCTTAGACAACCATCGTCTTTCCTCATAGCTTCCAGTTCAATAAAATCCACGGCAATTTTATTTTTTAACGTAATTTTCAAATGGATGATAAAGTTAAAATTATGATAATAATTTCACTCACCAAAGACTTTAAGTTAAGATCTAAATCAGTTCAGTTCTTGCAGTATTCTAGTTCAGAACACGATATTCAAATCCTTCTTCGAGCGTGTACTCTCAAGTACCGAATAGTGGAATTATATAAACCTTCCAAAATGAAAGTCGATAGATCCAAAATGTTTTACTGTGTTTTGCGATTTTAAAGCAGCAACTTTCACGTAAACTGTAATTACACGAAATGCAGGAGACCGTAAAAACGTTAGCCTTGATATATAAACCGACTGTCGATTTGCAGTGGGGAGGTTTAGCTAGAAAGGCATTTGTAATTCTCATTTGTGTTAGTTGTTTCTTCACTATCACTATACAACAAGTTCGATGACACTCGTACTTCCTTTTTTTATTAAATGACCACATGTGTACGCATATAACTTTGCCAATGTCACGTAGGTAGAACCATAAACGGTGGAGATGGTATCAAACAGTTTTTTCCCCTATAGACCGTATCCAAACCAGGCTATCCACAAAAAAAGAAACAAGATACACACCATACATGCAAGCTACATATAAAATCCACATAAGTTTACAAATATACACTAGAGAATGACACTAAGCTCTTAAAGTTTAATTTTATTAGATCTGATAAATACATGCGTAAGAACGCATGAATTCGTATGTCTGGGAAAAAATGGAATGATCTATGTCAAGGTGACTTTGACATCCTAGAAAGAATGTCATCGCATGTTTTGTTTCTGAAGTGAAACTTCTTTGGGACAGCTTCAATATACTGATCCGGAAGCTATGTATAACGTTCGTTTGGGTAAAGTCAGCTTAAGGCGACTAAGGAATCGAGAGAGTTATAATGATGTTTACTTCTGTCGTCTGGTCTTAAATACGCCGTTTTCTTTTTCTATTCGTACGGGATGACTGAAAGCCGATATGACTAAGGGAACCAATATATGGTATTCGTGACACAGTATGACGCAAATTTCGTTTCCTGAAGAATACATATAGTTTTTTTCATGTAGTTTTTTTATTGTAATGTAATAATGGATCGCTTTTTAAGACGCATATATTGGATTCACTTATATCTATGAATGTAACGAAATCTGTTGATGCAATAGTCACATATTTAAAGTCGTATGATTAATTTGAAAATTTATTCACGTATCAAGAACCAATACAGTTATATCAAGTCTTTGTTCGAATATCATGACCGGAATCAGCAGGATAAACGGAAATAGATAAGCTTAGTTTGTACAAAATGGTACAGTTGTAACATCAAGGATGTCACCTGAACACATTTCTGCACGCACTTTGTGAATTTGGGACTACAAATAATTTAATTATTAATTTGCACAGTTTCACAGATTCACCTATACTATACAAATCAAACAATTAAAATATATAAACAAAAAGAAAAAAGTATATTATGTTAACTAATTATTATCACTAAACAATTTTTTTTTTTTACAAAGGCAGACCAACCTTTACAGTTTCTAATTATGATATGCGAACCAATTACAGACGCTCATTACATTATAAAAAGTACTAATAATCACAATCAAGCATCATATAGGCAACATTAACATAAAACAAATATTAAAGATGTTCTTAGACCATGTAAGCAGAATAGATAAAGATAATCGTTGTGTTATAAAAACAAGTCTGCAACAACGCGATTAAGGAATATATTACAAACAATAAATTAATTTCAATTAAGAGTTTCAGTGAAGTAATTTTCAATTTTGTTTATAAAAACAGTAGAATATAATGCAAATATATCCAAATCCTCTAATATAATATTAATCTCTAATATAACAATAAATAAAAACTCCAGGCTTTCGAACCTCTCAAAAAATAAAAAAAAACTTGAAAGTAGCACACAATTCCCTCTACTCATCAACAATCCTTGTTACCGTTTAGTTGATTTGATATTAAAATATCTTGTTATCGAAGTGAAAACTTCTTTAGGCGCATTGAGCACTTTTTGGGTGAACAAAAATCATGGAAATCGCGTCATCGTCACCGAATGTTTTCCGTTTATGTAGAGTGTATGCGGATTGTTAATAACAATCTTGTCATATACGAACGCTTGGTCGATCAGTTTGACGTGCGACTTAATAATCACGCGTAAGCAAGGTCGTAGGTTTTAAACGTCAATATATAGATACGTGTTTTACTTATATTTTTGTACATTATAATGTGGAATATAGATATCACTTATGTCGGCGGTCCTCACTACGGTTTTTTTACTACTGTTTTATTAAAAGGTACGAGCATTCGCTCATAATTAACACCGAGGGAGACGCAAGGCCAATGTTGTGCGAAAGCGGATACGTCCTATTTGAGTGATGTTAACTCAATTTGTCGCCATGCATTCCTACATATGTCGGTCTGTAAAGTTCAAGTTTCATTGATTTACTTTTTTATTTCTTACTTTTGGAACGAAGTTCCTTATATGGCGTCGCGGAGGGGTACACTAGCCGACAAAAAACTTCCGTAACGTTAGCGTAATTTTTTTGTGTATAGTCTGTGTGATTGTTATACAATTTGTAATGTATAGTCTACGTGATCACTGTTATTATAATATATTTTTATAAATCATCGCAAACAAAATCAAGGTGTTAAGATGTTTTTAGAAAGTATTTTCTTTTATCGTTAAAGAAATCGTAATAAAAATGTATACACGAATAATTATTTTCTTTATACCTCGAATAGATCTTGAAAATTATATTTTTATATTAAGGAACTTCGTTCCTATCTGGTGTCCCACGATACCACTAGTTTTTTAATACTATTAGAATCCTGATAGTTTTAATGTAGATTTGATCTAGAAGATTGATCTGAGATGAATATTTTAAAAGGTTATGTAGGACTATATTTATTAGTAGTGGTATTAGACTTCATTCACGTGGAACTAAAAATTATTTCACACTAGATTTCACGTGCGACTTCGCTCGAATTATTATTGATATTGTGAAACAAATATGATGACGCAATAAAAAGATTCATAGAAAGTTTAGCAATCTTTTTACCCCACTTCCAAGTGAGAGAAAGTAGTCTATCACCGTCTCCAGGATCCCATATATATCTATACCAAAAATCATCATAATCGATTCAGCGGTTTAGGCGTAAAAGCGTAACAAACAAATAAACTCGCTGTCGTATTTATTAGTAAAGATTTTTTAATACAGTACAATACTTTCCACCTATTAGTAGTAGCGTGATTAATAATAGCCTAAGTCAAATAAAGTTTAGTAGCCAAAAATCATTTTTGAAATCCGACGTATAGTTCCCAGGACTAATGCGGTCAAACAAACAAACTTTTTACAATATTAATATTTAATTAAATTTAAAAATATAATTTTCAAATATTAATATAAACATTTTATAATATTAATATAACCATGTCTTGTTTATTAACGTGGTGTTAAAAACAAAACAAAATCAGTAACAATTTGGTGTACTTACATAAAAAGTAACAATCTTGGACTGGATCCGGTTTGCTTTTACAACTGTCACTTATTAATTTTACACATACGGTTAAAGGAAAAATAATACAGATTCAGATGTTTATATATTTGACTTTCAAAACGGACTGGTGCATTATTATCACTGAATAGAAGTCGACGAACGTTACGCTCCAAATCTGATTGTAACAGTTGGCGAACGCGGACACGTGATAAACTTGGTTACACGCAATCTCAACGATTTGTTATAGCGTCAAGGCGAAGGACTCTACCATACCTGATGAGAAGGGTAGTATAAACCAAAAACAACTATGATCTCAGTGAGTTAATTACAACACGTAGTACTATTACACTTGTTATATGGTAATCACTATCCAATCAGACAAATTATCATCTTACCACTGAATCTTCTCAAAAATCTTACCACTCCGTATATCTACATCTACGTCAAGGCGAAGGACTCTACTGTACCTGATGAGAAGGATAGTATAAATCAAAAACAACTACGATCTCAGTGAAGTAATTACAATACTTATTACTATTACACTTGTTATATGGTCAGATCTTTTTATTTTATTATTATTATATACACAATCTGCGGACTCTAGGTTCGCATCTTTTTTTAGGGAATCGTGATTTATTAGGCGTTATAAAAAGCTTTACAACAGTAATATGTTCAGATCACGATCCAATCAGACAAATTGCATGTCTTACCACTGCGTATATCTATATCTACGTCAAGACGAACGACTCTACTATACCTGATGAGAAGGGTAGTATGAACCAAAAACAACTATGATCTCAGTGAGCTAGTTACCATACTTATTACTATTACACTTGTTACATGGTGATCACGATCCAATCAGACATATTGGGCATGTCTTACTACTCTGTATATCTATATCTACGTCAAGGCGAAGGACTCTACTATACCTGATGAGAAGGGTAGTATAAATCAAAAACAACAATGATCTCAGTGAGGTAATAACAACACTTATTAATATTACACTTGTTATATGGTGATCACGATCTAATCAGTCAAATTGTCATGCCTTACCACTCCGTATATCTATATCTATATTATAATTTTCTAAAAGTCAATTTGGTTTTCTATTTGTTTGTTTGTTTGAACACGCTAATCTTAGGAACTGCCTGTGGGATTTTAGAAATTCTATGTTGTTTTTAACAGAGCAATCATTGAGGAAATATTTAGGCTATTTAACATCACGCTACCACCAATAGGCGCTAAACTGTATTAAAAAAGTCATAAAAGCGGGCAAAAATAATTATATTCTTTGTGTATAAATAACTAAGAGAATAATGCTCCGCTGACGTCTATAGCATAGCTGATTGTTTGATTGGCGGTAATCTAGAATATAAATAGACAAAGGTAAAACTGTGCCCTTAGCCATCTTTCAACAATGTATAATGGATGACGTTCGATATATTATAGATAGTATCAAAGCAACTTTGACATGTGACACAGCATTTTTTTTTTTTAATATTCAATGTGTAACGTTATGGCCATAATCTCACCTGATCTTAAGTGACGATACGGCCCAAGTTGGTAGACACGCTAAACCTGTGGAGGAACTGGCTCTCAAGTGCTGCTGCCGGAACACACCTATTGGTATTTGGCGGAAGGTTTACAACTTGAGAGTGGTAGCTAGCCAGGCGGGCATTTGAAAAAACCCTACCACAATGCTATGGTTTCCTCACGATGTTTTCCTTCACCGAAAGCTCAAAGCTCATTGTAGGTGCTTGGATTCGAACCCACGTCCGTTGACGCGAAGTCTTACACACTACCACTGAGCTATCATCGTTTCAAGATAACTCGGCTTGATGCAGAGATTAGTCTGATCTTTCTTCGTCCGTTTGTCAAACGACATCTTATTTGTGAAACAGCTGTTAATAGATCTTATTCATACCAATAAAACATATCAAGAACAGCCTGTTTTTCTTTACCAGAATTTTCCTAAATTTTCCATAACGATTAAAATATTGAATTTCGTCAACTACGCGGACACAGTCATAATGAACTTATATACTATTAATCAAAAATGTATATATACAAGCTGCGTCCGCGACTCCGTTCGCGTGGAACTAAAATTTTAGTTAATCATTTTCATAAAAGAATGTTATATAGCCTATGTTACTCAGGGGTAATGTAGCATTCTAATAGTGAAAGAATTTTTGAAATCGGTCCAGGAGTTTTTGAGTTTATTAGTTACAAACAAAAATACAAATCTTTCTTCTTTATGATATCAGTATAGACCAAACTAGTTGGTGCCCCCGACTTCGTTCGCGTTTTTCCCGTCAACCGTGCGCGATTATAAAATCCGTTTTTAGTGGGTGTCTATGTTAGTATATCAATCTGTTAGTTTTGGAAATGTCATGATAAGTGGCAGTGACAAATTTGATTTAAGTCTCAAACAAGTGTTCTAGATAAGAAACCGTCTAAAACAGAGCATTATCCAATAAAAAAAGGAAAAATTTCCGATACTTTGATTGTATCTAAGCTGTGAAATTAAGTATTCTATACTCAAATGTTTAAAAATAAAGGTTTTTCAAAATCCAATAGTAACAATTTACACGTTCACGTTTTGAACCTTTACTGAAGGGATGAGAGTGTAGTAACAAATGTGCATCATGCAAACTAAATAACTAAGTTCGATAGAGTAGAAATGATAGAATTAATATACGCGAACTGAGCCAGTTTTGAAGCGATGATGGTTCAGTTGGTAATGTGTACGGAAACCGCGTCAATGGTCGTATATTCGAATCCCTGCAAAGAGCCCTTGCTTTGAAGCCATTACTTGGTGGTAGGACATTTTCTAATGCCCGCCTGGCGAGTTACCACGTCAAGTTGAAAATCTGCCGCCAAATACCTCTAGGTGTGTTCCGGCAGTTGCACTTAAGAGCCAGGCCTTCCATTAGGCTTAGCGTGTCCACCATCTCGAACCACATCGTCTGTTAACATCAGATGAGATTATGGCCAGAACGCTAAACCTATAAAGCATAAAGGAACCATTCGAAGACAGATATAAGATATTTTTTTACCAATAATATTTATATTTGAATCTGATTTACACTACCTACTTATACTATTCACTAAATTAGCAATATTTTAACCTTAATTAAATCCTAAATATAAGTATAAACTGTAGGTATTACGTCGTTTAAAAATAAATGTCTATAAAAAAACACTCGACCCCATTCTAAACCCCTAACTAAAGTGTGAAAAACGTGCTTCGTGCAAGCTAAGTAACAACATCATATAACGTAAAAACGAAATCAGTTAACTACTTGAACCGAGCCTGCAATTTAGCCATGCGACGACACGCAACCTTAAAACCTTATCAAACTTTTTTCTATTGCCTCAATTTTATTCGTCCGTCTATCGCATGTCGCATTACAGCCGACCACGGAGTAGGGGTAAAGTTAGCGGCGCTCAACAGAGCAGCTAGGGCCAATATGGCGGCGTCTTTGACCTCGCTCGCATCAGCTGACCGTATATCATTTATATTCTCAGTTTTACACCCATTCGTACAAGTGCTTCGCGATATTTGTGCGTCTTGATCAGTGTATTGATGTTTCACTTGCATTGTGGTTTCATAATTCACAATGCTTTTTTTCTGTTAATATAATTTCCTTTTGAGTCTAATTCACCGCACTCGCTTGTACTATTCGATGTATTAGCAAAATTTTGATCTTAATTAAGTGGTAATACTTTCTAGATACTATGCAGTATAAAAAAAGCTTATAAAAATGTACTTGGATACTTTTTCAAACTTTAGCGAACGAATCAGTATAGAGACAAACGTGCACCATACAAGCTGAGTAATTATATTTGATATAGTAAAAATAAAAACGTATTAAAATACGCGAACCATGCTGGGTTTAGCCATTCGACAATATAGCGCACAGTCTTAAGACCAATATTATTCAAATGTAATTTCTTTTTAAGCCTGATTTACTCAAATTGTGCTAATTGACATCATTAAAATTTGTATAAAGATTCTACACACTACGTGGTTCAAACAATACAAGCTTACAAAAAAAAACTTACTCTTTTAACCTCTAGCGAGCATGTGAAAAACGTGCTTCAGGCAAGTTAAATAACTATATTTGATAGAATAAATACGAAAATGCACTAAGCTACGTGTACCGTGCCACCTTTAGCCGACATATTTTCAACACATTTTTTTTAGTCTGATTTACCCAACTTACTTGTAATATTCGATAAATTAGAAGTACTATGGATCTTAATTAAATTCAGCAAGTGATTATAAAGATTCTAGACGGTGAGCCGTTTAAATTAAATATTGTCAAAAATTAACTACCATTATTAGCAATACTTTGGTCTTAATGAAGTCGTAAATATAAGTATAAAGATTCTACATAATAAGTCGTTTAAAACAAAAGCACTTAAAAATCTAAAAGCAACAATTACATTAAAACTAAGTTATTAATTGATGATTTAACAGTAACATTATAATAAAGAGGAATGATATTTATTTTTATATGTTTGCAATAAATAAATTCTGCTTTCACCATTCGAAATGCCACTTTATGTGTATGTTAAGCTATACTTATTACTAGAAATCATTAAGGATCCCAAGGAAAACTTCAATACTGTAACCCAAGGTGTAAAAATATTATAGATGATAAAGATCTAGAAGTGAAAATAGACTCGCCCACTTTTTGAAACTTTAGGGAACAAGTGAAACATGTGCTTCATGCAAGCTAAATGACTACATTCGATATAATAACAACGGAAATGCACTAAGCTACGCGAACCGTGCCTGCTTTAGCCATCCGACGACTGATCGCACACCGTCTGTCACCTCACCGGGCACGTCCACGCTCGTGGACTCGACGAGCGAGCTCCAGCGAGACCGTAGCGCCGCTTGCGCAGCGAACGAGGCCATCGCTCTTATAGCTTGCACTAGAACCACCATTTCTCATAAAACCACACCACACTCACAGCACTTATACATTGATAGATCTATGCAACAATTTATGCAGCAAAATGAACAATAAAAAAAAAAAGATTTTTATTCTTTAGTACCTGTATCCACTTCACCATTATCATACAAAACAATACATTTTTGTATATTTGTGTGTGTGTGTTTGTGTATGAGTTATGATCTATTAATGCGAGTGTTTTATGACCCTTAATTTTGCTTCATTAAGCTGTATATTAAATGAGTGAAATTTATAGCTGTAACTTATTCAAAACAATAATAAATATTTAATGTTTTTGTTAAATCTATATCAAAATTATAAAGTGGAAAAGTTTATTTATCTGTTTGAACACTCTAATCTTAGGAACTAACGATCAGATTACCAAAATTATTTTTTTATTTGATAGAGTAATCAATAAGGAAGCTTTTAGATTATTAACATTACACTATCATCAAAAGGAACAAAGCAGCATTGAAAATAATTACAAAAACTGGCAAAAATTCATAATTAATTTTCAGATCCATACAAACTAATTTACAGGCACAGCTTGTCATACAATGAGAAATTTCATGTGTGTGTAAGAATTACAATCTTTGAATGTGAGTTTTATGGCTGATTAATTTATCTGAACAAGTTCTTCTATAAAATATTAAGAGATATTTTAACATAATTCAAACACATTCATTGGTATTTAGTTAATTTACATTAAATATATGAATAAAACATATGAAGTTATAAACACACTAGAACTACATAACGATATTAATGTTTTTATATTCTATAGATTTAGTATTTGGCCACAATTACACCTGATGTTGAGTGACAATGGGGACCGAGATGGTGGACACTAAGCTTTCATTGAATGATTGGCACTCAATTATAACTGTCAGAACATACATGTATATATATGGGACAGATTTTGAATTGGAAGGTGGTAGTTAGCAAGGTAGGTATTAGAAAATAACCTACCATAAGTTCAGGCTCAGTGAAGGAATTGGAACTGACATCCATTCACCCAGTGCCCGTATATGCTACCAATGAACCACATTTTTTAAAATACTTTTTAGGTTTAGTATTATGGTCATAATCTCACCTGATCTTAAGTGACGATATGGCCCAAGTTGGTAGACACACTAAAACCTGTGGAGGAACTGGCTCTCACGTGCAGCTGCCAGAACACACCTATAGGTGTTTAGGCAGCAGGTTTACAACTTGAGGGTGGCTGCTAGCCACGCGGGCATTAGTGGCCCTACCACCATGCTAGGGTTGACTCACTATGTTTTCCTTCACCAAAAGCTCAAGCTCATTGTCGGTGCTCAGATTCGAACTCACGTATCTTGACGCAAAGTCATGCACACTACCACTGAGCTATCATAACTTCAAAACACTAGGAACACGCGCTAGGAAACATGTTACCAAAGTAGAATAAGTGTAAGATTTTTTTTTTTAATGGATATTGAAGATTAGTAATTCAGGTTAGTAGGTTGTATTGGCTAGAGTACTATTATTAATTGGTTAATAGTTAACTATGAGACATACGAGTTCTTATAAAATGTATAAAAAAGAGCAAAAATATCACAATTTAGTTAATTTTAGAAAATGAAATTATTACAAGAGAAAATCTTTGATCACACTTATAGGTGGTTCTAAAGTATTAATTTTATCCATAATAATTTAAGGTAAATGCTGGTACTTCCATATCATACATGTAGTATGAGCAAGTTACAAATGTGGTATAAACAGGATAAATATTCCTAAAAAGATGTCATTATTTGAGAAGTATAGGACTATTTTAAAGTATGAATTAAAAAAAAAAGATTTTTAATGTTTATATAAAGAAACGAAAGTTGTTATTTGCCTGAACAGATTATTGGCAGGAATATAATCGAGTGACACTTTATGATAGTGGTAAAAAAATTAATAATCAATAGTAGAGATTTCTTTGTAGATAATAAATCAAGGTCAACATCATACATTCTGTTTTTTTTTTAAATATAAATCTATACAAAAATGATGTATGCTAATTAGGCAGTTTTTATTTTATAAAACACCAATGTGCCCACACATATTTACGCAATCAATCAAACAACTACGACTACAATATTAATCTCAAGGTTTTTTGTTATAAAAATTCCATTGCATATTTGAATTAAAAAAAAAAATACACATATATATAATCTATATATATATATATATATATATATATATATATATTCCTATTCCACACTACACAGATTAAAAAAAAAACACTGAGAACTAGGTACACTGCTGCAAAATTCACTATTCGAACTAGGTCTAGAAATCCGCATTGAGAATGTTAATGAAATGTAGCTAGGTCAAGGCGACTACTCTATTTCAGAGTACCAACTATATAACCCGAATATTATATTTACACGATAAATTCTCCGAGTATTTGCAGTACAAATGCAAATAAGATAATATATTGTAACCGTTTTCTCGCGTTCAATTTACAAAATTTTAAATAACTGATGAAACAAATTCTTCGCAACTTACCTAACAGAGCGAACGATATGTAACAGTAGAAAAGGTTTGTGTAAGCGTAAAACTATTTTTCTCATACACTTTAATTCAGAAACACGCTATATAAATTAATATGTTTTATACACAAAACTAACAATTTTATTCCGGTAAGCACTCCCCTGAACGGAATTCAGCGATTATCAATTAACTGTCAACTGTCAATTTGACATATGTCAAGGAAACATGGATGAATTTATTTTTTAAAGTATAGTTTAAATATTGACCACTTGTAAAATTGGGACAGAATAAATGACCGGTTATAGTGGCAATTTTTAAACATTGCGTTAGTTTATACTAGAGTAACAAGTTTATGTGTGACTAATGTTAATTAATACACTAAAAATGGCATTTCTGTTTTGTATTTTAATCATTTAACAAAATGTGTTCTATTTTTTATAACTCATAAGGCATATCATCTTCATTTATATTTATATTTTAGGTCAACAGCATGACATAAATAGATAAGCACAATGCAGTTAATACAGCGTTATTTGATAACAATTATTAAGTATAGATAAAACAGTATTCATTGACATATGCATTATTTTAAATTAGTGTTCGATCCTTTTTTCTATCCCGTTTTGCTTTCCTTAGCTTTATAATTTTAGACCTTGACTATACACATATAAAATTTCTTATACATGAAATGGTAGCTACGTTATCACGTATTACCTAACAGAGAAAAGGAAATTTGTGTTCGCCCTACTTTGTGTTGGAAACTCAAAGATAATCATTACTGAAAACTCGAGAAAACTTTATAATGGTAGGAAAATACTGTTTGCAATTTTTTGATACACTATAGCTCATAAGTAGACTCTAACCATATGAAATATTATTTACACAAAGAAAAAAAAGGTAATGATCTTCTTTATCTTCTTTTATTAATATACAGATTCGTAAAAAAACAATTATAATAAGACTTACGTATAATATGAAATGAACAAAATTATTTCAAGACTGTAATAATATTAATGGCAGATAATTTTATTATTGTTTTACTTACCAAATTAATATCACACAACATATTTTTAAATGTGATCAAAACTTTAATTTGGTTATAAGGTTCTTTAATGCAAGAACGAAGTGTTTTGATTTAAGTATAAAGTTATAAAATTGAAATTAAATGTTTTCATTAAACTAAGTCACTAAACTATAAACTTTATTTATTTAAATTTAACAAAACTAGAATATATTTTGTTTTACCAGATGTTTTTAGAACAAAAATCACTTTCTGCGTCATACCAATTGATTATGTTTTTAGTATTCCACATAAAACATCCTCGGAGATGCTCAGATGCTTCAAAAATTAAATAACGTATAATTTCTGCAGCTTCGTCGGGATCTAAATTTCCACCACCTAGAGACATGTCAGTTTTTACTGAGCCGGGATGAACAGCGTTTATCGATATATTCCTTTTGTCGTATTTTTTCTGTTGGATTATAGTTAACGACGTAAAAGCAATCTTCGATACTCGATATTCGGCATGTTTTCCTTCATCAGCGAAATCATTTTTATCGAACGTTCCGTTTTTCACACTATCCAGGTAATTGTCAACGAAACTATTTATTTGTTCGACTGTCAAATCGGGGTCTTGTAAGGTTTCGATCCACTTTTTGTTTTTTTAAATTTGACAAAGGCGCACAGGCGCTCGAAACATTTACGACTTTAGCGCCAACCTTAAGTAAAGGATACAAATGCTCTTCAATCGTCAGCAAACTTTTGTAATTGATATCTATAGTCCTTTTAGCAGTGTCATAATTGAGGTATACTTCATCCCATTCTAATATAGCGGCATTATCAACCAGTATATCAAAGCCACCATGCTTATTTTTTAGATAATTTGCAAACGTTTTAACACTCTCTTTGTCACTAATGTCTAGAAGATGGAAAACCGGATTCAATCCCAACTCATTCAATTGTTTCACAGCTCTAAGTCCCCGTGTCTCGTCTCTAGCTGTTAAATAAATAATACCCTTGTTTAGCTTCTGGCACAATCCTTTTACTACCGCAAAGCCCAATCCTTTATTCGAACCGGTAACAACGGCTACTTTTTCCGGCATTTTATCCAATACGCGCGTGTAGTTCGACTTACGAGTATAGATTGATAATACACTTATCTATTAAAACAGGCAAGCCAATGAACTCATTTATTGCTAAATTATCAAAGTTTACTTATCGATATGGTATCTATTTACAATATTTACAAAATAAAATGCTATCGTGCATTGGATTGTGGGTTTAGTGACCCCCTAAGCAGGCGTTCCAGATAGCGATCACAAAGCTAACGCTTATGACCGTGAGTTTTCCATTTCACTTGATTTAGCGTCGTCAAAATCAGTCACTAGTGAGGTAATAATTCTTTTTGACACAAAATTTATAATTTATGAAACTGTTACACAGCTCTCAAGGTGTCTATTAAATGGTTGATAGATGTGACAAGAATTGTTCTGAATTTCATTCTATTGAGCGTTTACATCGCTCACGATTCTCGATTTTTATTTACCACTTCCTTGCGAGCGTTACAAACTTTAGCTCAATTGGAATGGAGTGTGCCTACAACGTTCTTCATCTTTTTTTAATGTTGCGCAGCATAGTTTAGTGTAGTCACTAAAAGCGGTGGTAAGTCGAAGTACAATTCAAATCAGCGACGAATTACAGTCAATCAAAATTCTCTGCCAAACAACGCCCACATGCTGGCTTCTCTCTTTTGAAGGACCCAATTACAGAGGAAGGAGAGAAAGAAAGACGGTTCCACTAACTTACGGTCCGACAAAAGTAAGAATTGGCAATTTTTTTCGTTCTCGATGTTATAGGTGCCACAATATAACTATAACACTGAAGTCCTGCCCACGTGGTTCCATTGTGGAATGGAGAAGGGATTAATTGAGAGAGCTCTTCAGAACTCTCGCCATGATACCGTCGGTAGAATACGCTTAGAGAGGCAATGTATTTATTCTTGGTAACACTGTCTTCTTTAGAGACTATTTTCTACTGTCATTTTCAATTGATAAGATTTGGGCATTTAGGGCAGATGAAACTATCTTCAAAAATATAGCGACTCCCTTGTTGAATATCTCTTGGGAGTTTTTGTGGCAACTAATACAATATCATGTTCCGAATAATTATACATAATTCATTTCACTTATGCTCTTCAGCTAAACTACATCACGTAAAATGTCACCGATATTTCACAATACAGGGCTAAACAACAAGTATATAAATTGAAAAAAAAAACCCGACATCACAGATCAAGATCCTGCCAAAAACTCGCATACAACATTAATAGTTGACCGAAAATAAAATAAAAAAATTAGGCACAGACATTATTACAAATGCATTACAATAGATTTAAGTCTAGGTAATTAAGATAATATTGATATAACTTAATCTTATTGGATGTCTATTCAGAGCATATAAATTGATGTTAATGTCCTTTTTTAAATGCTGCAGTTAATTTATAGATGATTTAATTATAAAAACTATCAGGATTTATAAAATAAATCGTTTTATTGTATATATTCGATATATAAATAAATTTTAAGATAGTAACATCTCAGAAAACAAGCTCAAGGCCATATAACCAGTATCTGTAATATAACATAGTTTTCAATATAACCTTAAAATGCAAAAGTGTTCCACGATCCAACTAACAATTACCTGCTAATAGCTCGATTCGAATAATAAAATTTGTCACACACACTGCCAGAGCTACGTACAGAAAATGTTATACATAAAATGAAGTGATGATAAATCAGTGGTAGTATTTACGACATCGCGTCAAGGGACGTGAGTTCGAATCCACCAACAATGAGCTTGAGCTTTCGGTGACAGAAAACATCATGAGGAACCATAGCATGGTGGTAGGATTTTTTCTAATGCCCACCTGGATAGCAACCACCCTCAAGTTGTAAGTCTGCCGCTAAGTACCAATAGGTGTTCCGATAGTTGCACTTGAGAGCCAGTTCCTCCAAAGGTTTAGCATGTCTACCAACTTGGGTCGTATCATCACTTAAGATCAGATGAGATTAAGGACGTAAAGCTAAAACCTTAACGATAAAGAAATAGTAGTGTTCCTAAAAGAAAGAAATTAACTTTCCGTATCACACGAACGAAGTCTTGGGTAGAGTAATTATCATTAACACTTTTAAGTGTTGCATTTATTATGTCTTAGTTTACATTAATGTCCTGAAATGAGGTAGAGCGACATAAATAATGATGTCCGAAATACCTTTTCTCACTTCATAATAATTACTGGATGAGAATTGATACAAATATAATTATGGATCTTATTTATAAGTAAGAAATAAGAATAAAACAACAAAAGTAGTGTTAGTAACTTTAATAATAAAACATAATAGTCGACTGTGCGAATATTTCGTACTGTATCGTAATGAAACACCAAGTAATACATAGTTGATTGATTTTCATAGTACATTACATTTGCAGATAGATAGTAGATAATCTAACATCCGTCATTTAGTTCAATAGAATGTTAACAGATGTAGCCTCCTGTTTATTTAATATTATATATTTTTTATTATATGTTTATTTTATTTAATAGTATATACATAAGCTTTAAATTTATGTTTATAAATCATGAACTTTGACATAAAATTAAGGGATATATGGCGATACCACAAAAAGCTTCTTAGAGAAATAATATCAATAATACAAAAATTAGTTTGGATAATTCAATACTGCACGCCTCATAACGTAATTATAATTGAATTACATAAATTTAAGCATTTATATTAAGTACAAAGTAATCCGATGTCATTCTAGAGCTATAAAAAAAGAAATCGTTCCGATACATTAAGTTTTTGGGCGTTATTGTTACACATCCATACACACAGATGTATGGATTGATTTGATGATGATTTTTTTATGTATATAATGTAATAAATGAATTTAAAAACCATCCAGCGTGATAGTTTCCATTGGCGAAAAAGCACAAGAGATTTAAAATAATGATCGTTTAAGTCTAGAAAATTGCTGGACTTTGGGATGTTGAGAGATTACACTCTCAAACGCTTCTAGATATGAGGCGTGCAATTATCAAAAAGATAGTCTTTTGTAGCATAACGTTGCTACTGCCTGATTTAATAAAGACACCTTTGTAAATAAACGTACACCTGTATCAATGTATACGTACCAGAAGTAACACTATATTTGGTTAAATATAATATTTATTATATTTTTTATGCAAATAGAATATATTAATGAACAGAACTAATGAGTTTTAAACAAAACAGTTTTTTCTACCATTTTCAATAAACATTACGTTATTGTATAAGTATATTATAATATAACCACCATATCAACAAAATACCTATTAAATAGAGCTAATCAAAAAGACGTGGAGAATTTAAAGAAGTTTCACTTCAATAATAATATGAATTCCATTCACCAGACATCTTTACAAGCAAAATCACTTTCAGCGTCGTACCAATCTATTAAACATTTGTTATGCCACATAAATGTACCTCTCAGATTTGGCGATGCATCCAGAATAAGGTAAAGAACAACATTAGCAGCTTCTTCAGGATCAATGTTTCCTCCACCATGAGCCATATCAGTCTTAACGTGGCCCGGATTTACAGCGTTTATCGATATATTCCTGTCATTATATTTCCTCTGCTGGACCATGGTTAATGCTGTAACAGCGATTTTAGACACTCTATGCTCCGCGTGCTTACCATCGTCAGCGAAATCATTCCTATTAAACGTTCCGTTTTTCACGCTGTCCAAATAATCGTTAACGAAATTGTTAATTTGTTCGACCGTCAAATCTGAATCTAATAAGGTTTCAATCCATGCTTTATTTTTTAAATTCGACAAGTGCCCACAACTGCTCGAAACGTTAACGACTCTAGCGCCATCTCTGAGTAACGGATACAAATACTCTTCAATAGTTAGTAAGCTTTTGTAGTTCACATCGATATTCCTTTTAGCAGCTTCGTAACTAGGGTACACTTCATTCCATTCTAGTATAGCGGCGTTATTAACCAGTACATCAAAGCCACCGTGCTTATTTTTTAGATAATTTGCGAACGTTTTAACACTCTCTTTGTCACTTACGTCCAAAACATGAAAAGCTGGATTCAATCCTAACTCATTCAATTGTTTCACTGCTTCGAGTCCACGTGTCTCGTCTCTAGCTGTCAAATAAACAGTACCGTCATATTTTTGACACAATCCTTTCACTATCGCGAAGCCCAATCCTTTATTCGAACCGGTAACAACAGCTACTTTTTCCGCCATCTTGTAAACACGAGCGTAAAGTTTGACTTAAGAGTATAGATTGAATGAAAAGTAACACAATTGTAACTATTATTATAGCAATAGATTGTTATAACGCGACAACTGATATACGCATTTATTGCAAATGCATTAAAGTTTATGTCACGATGTATAATACTTATTTGCAATATTTACAAAACAAAATGTTATCTTGTATACAGTATTGGATCGTGACTGTCATTTAACCTCTTTACCGCGTACCTGACTGAACTGACTAGTGACTGAAAATAGTTTCGTTTTCGGCCAAAAAAACTATATTCGGTTTAGATCGATTGTAATTAGTGTTTGTGTGAAGTTCTGAGGGTTTCGTTAAAAAGTAATTAATTTTGTACTTATATCATATGTTGGGTTTGATTAAGCGTTGCCTTTATTGAGAATTCGGAAAGCTAAGCAATCTAGAATCGATAAAGGATTGTAAAAGATACGATAGATGTGAGGATAAAAATGGGATTGTAATTTTTTTAACATTTATTGTTTTAGTAAAATATCAAAGAACAATAGTTATGTATATAGTTAAATCAATGATACAAGTTCTGTAGTTACTATTTGTGCTTGATAGTTTGCAGATAAGTAAAATAACTGATATTGAATTACATGTTCACTTTTTGTTTGGAAATTTGTCTAAATCTCAGGAAAATACTTTCACATTAGAAAATTAAGCTGTCATCGAGGACTAGCGGAAATATGATAAATGAAAACTTTCTAAATAAGTGTGATTATTTGTATTTTCAAAATACCACAGAATTCTGTTATCATAAAATAAAATTACATTACATTTAGATTGTTAATATTACTTTTATTTCTATATTTATAGCTGCACAGAGCGACAATTGCATATATTTTATATTGATATTTTTTTTATGTTTCAAGTAGGGTAATACAGGTTAAGTATATTGGAAGTCGTCACTGTGTTGTAGGTCTGCAAGTTTCTATGTATCTAACTATATGTTGCGTGATTATAAACGTGACAAATGAAAAGGCAATCACTGTAGCGGTAAGTAGATGATTAAGACTTGGTCGTGTTCATATCATTTCCACTCCGTTTAACTCCTGGATATATAACCGGTTTACGCGTGTGTGCTGCTCTATTGTATGTTATTGTATTATGAAACAGAGAACCGATAAGATTGAGTTACTTTATGAAATACATAGCCAGCGAGACAATAAAGTCAACTGAAGCATTTTGATATTTTCAGTGACGTCTGCATTATGTACAAAGCAGACAGCTCGTCTCTGTAATATATTCAGTATCCAGTTTAGTGCATCATAATATTTTGAACATCGAAAGTATTTAAATACATCGAAAGGTTTTTTTATGGTGAAAATTGGCTTAGTGAGAGAGATGTAATGACCTTTCAATACTTTTCTTGGGACTTAAGCACAGACTGTATTATTCTTTCTTTTTTTATTATAGTTCAGCAGAATTGTTTAATTATACTTTTGATAATCTCAGTATAATTCAAAAACAACGTTTACCTCCGAGACATTAGCAACTTTTTTATATTTAAGGTTAAGGCGTTATGGTCATAATCTCACCTGATCTTAAGTGACGATATGGCCCAAGTTGGTAGACACGATAAACCTGTGAAGGAACTGGCTTTCAAGTGCAACGGCTGGAACACACCTATTGGTATTTGGTGGCAGATTTTCAACTTGAAGGTGGTAGCTAGCCAGGTGGTCATCAGAAAATGCCCTACCATCATGCAATGGTTTCCTCACGATGTTTTTCTTCACCGAAAGCCTTCAAGCTCATTGTAAGTTCGATGTTCGAACACGCGTCACATGACGCGGCATTTCTACACACTACTATTGAGCTATCATCACTTCAAAAGGCTACGCCTATCAAAGAACATGAAAAGTTAACGTAAATTAGTTTCGGCTTCAGCTTAATATATAACAGTGACCGAATATTCGGTTACGGATTCGGATTAGGAAAAAAATCTTGTTTCGTAGTAACACTATTATACACATCGAACGCTTCAAAGTGCCTTTGTAGGTTATTTTATCTTGATAATAATAACACTTTTAAAATAGCTAACATTAGGTTAATGTATCATGTAGAGGTGACCAGTTGACTGGTGGTAGATACTTTAATTCTTATAGAAAATTCGAAGACATACTTGTACAGATTCTGAAGCGATGATAACTCAGAAGTAGTGTGTACGGATGCCGCGGTAAAGGACGTGAGTTTGAATCCACCTACAATGAGCTTAAGCTTTCGGAAAAGGAAAACATCGTGATGAAACCATAGTTCCATCCTAAAGTTGAAAATCTCCCGCCAAATATGTGTGTATCAGGAGTTGCACTTGAGAGTCATTCTTTCCACAGGTATGTTCACCAGCTTGGGCCACATCGTCACTTAATACCAGGCAAGATTGTAAGTATAAATCTAAACCTATAAACTATAATAAAAGATGTAAACCATGATGACGATGCATTATTGATAACAATAAAGCACTCGATAACACCAAAGCTCGTTAATAGTTAATAGAAAATAAAGAAAATCGCTTAAAAAACTGAGGGAAATTGACACAAAAGAAATTGGGATGCAAGGGTATCGAATACCGTCTGAGTAACCCAAGCCAGTCTCACCAGCGCGCGGTTCATCATACTGAGTAACCGACGAGGCTCTCGGTATTGTTGGTCTCACCTTTGGTTTTGGACATGACGGATAGCCATGTAATCCTAACAACCTACACAAAGTTTCTGATAATATGAGAAGATGCTGCGTTAAATAACGAGTCGCATAAATTACGAATAATATTGTATAATTAAAGTCGATTATGAAAATAGCCTCTAATTAACACACATATTAAAAGGAATATTCGCATCGTTGAAAAACTAAATCGTTGTCCGAAATACATGTTGATGATGAGAACTTAAAGGAAGGGATATTAGTCCTATATTTACAAGCTCAAACATATGTACAAAAGAAACAACCTATAAAAAGTTTCTCTGATCATTGCTTAGATTTTGAAAAAAAAAAAAAAAACTTAATTTCTGTCACAGCTTAGTCACATAATTTCATTAAAATCAACACGATTTCCATTTCATTGAATGAATAGTGGAGCCAAAATGTTTATATGTCTATTTATTTTCTTTGTGTCAGTTTCATTTACTTGACAACAAAACATTCTCTCACATGTAGCATCAGATAGGGGAAATTTACACGGTAATGAATATTAAAAATACTGTACATATAAGATAAATATATATTACAGATATATTGTACAAGGTGTATATATGATCATAATTTTAACCATAATTAACGTCAATTAACGTACGATAATTATCGAGCATCTGGTAACACTGGACGTATCGAAGCATTTTTGTTATCACCGCGTCATTTCTTTCGTTCATGTATGTCTGTCTGTAACTCTAACTTCTCGTTGAGTTAGAAACTTGAAATTTGGACCACATCTCAGAAGTGGCTGACAATGCATGAAAAAAAAAAACGAATAATAGGACAAATGAATGTATTTTAATACTGACAGATGAACTGAATATATCTACATCTCATTCGCATAAATCTAAACAGTAGTAAATATTTACAAAAAAAAAAAATTAGCACGTTTTTATAACGGACTAAAAACGCAGATAATAATGTATTGTAGACATGTGCCTAATATTTTTTGTTTTCAATCTTTTATTCTATACTTTGGAATCCCTTATAAAAACATGTTTTTTTTTATTGTTACTTGTAATAACATTGGCCATGATACACAAAGTCGCGGTGTGGTCGAGCGTCCGCGACTGACGTTCTTCGTGACCCGAAATTCTTGGTATAAATTTTGTGTGCGTAGCCGATTAACAGAAATTACCCCACAAATCTACGATGACTATACATGTTGATGGGCCTATTAAAATTAAGTCGATGAGTTTATACAGCTTTTTATTACTTTGTAAAGTTTAATTCGTTCTTTAAATGTTTATACGTTTATGTAATGTATAATCAGTCGAAGAGTCACGTATTGTCAGCGGAGTAACAAAATACTGGATAGTCGCAATTGAACAAAACTAAAAAAAAAATGTCAGAATTTATTAAAACAAATAAAATGGAAATGTCTGTCAACATCACAGTGTAATATTAAAGTATAAAGTAACGTATACAAATTATACAATACAAGTATACAAATATATTAAAGTATGATACAAAACATATAACAAAAAAAAAAACAATTGTTAAATTTATTGTGTTTACTTATCGTTTCTTTTTAAATTCAAAATATATATGGTTATTTATCATAAAAGATATCAAATATTATAACCAAATTATTTGTAAAATATAATAAAAAATGTCTTACTTTGAGAATTTTTATCAAATCGAATAATATTGTGTTTTTATGTGATAGTAGGCAAACGAGCGAACGTGTCACTTGATCGTAACTGATCAGTGCCACTGCCGGAACACACCTATTGGTATTTGGCGGTAGATTCAAAACTTGAGGGTGGTAGCTAGCCAGGCGAGCATCAGAAAAAACCCTAACACCATGCCATGCTTTCCTCCCTATGTCTTACTCTTACTCCAAAATGTACCAACAAAGCTCCTGTTAAAAGCGGAGCTCAAAATTTCAATTCTAAGAGGTTCTCCATCGAATTTTAAGTTTTCTCATTTAAATAACATGTATAATATGATTTTTTATTACTTTTTTGTCCTGAAAACTGTGAAAAAATTATTATTCAAGAAAATGAATAAATTTTTTTGTTTTAAATTTAGTACTAACAGTTCCATGTTTGATTTATTATATATATTTGGAGTTCAAATTTATGATTACTAGCATTTATACCTAAGCTGTAAGAGCTAGAGAAAAATATATTAAAAAACCAATTTATAGTACCTTTAAAATCCTTCAGTTATATATACAAACTTATACATTTAATGAGAGTGAAGATATATTTTATTACCTATACAGAAGCCAAAAAACCTTTATTTTATTATTTTGTTTATCATTCTACTTATACCTATATCACTTTTAAATTTCTAGGTAGATTTTGATGAATTTTGACACGGTAATTATGAACGAAAATTGTGGCCTAATATAGTTATATATACTTTTTAATACATAAAGTGGAAAGCTTCACCTGTAATAAGGGATAACACTTAAAATTATGTAGTTGTTAATCTGCGCTGTAAATAATGTTAAAATAAGATTTAAAATGTATATAATAAGTATGTGATAGTAATAATTAAAATGAGCAAAATAATAATATAAAAATAATAATAATATAAAAAATATGTAGTAAATTTATATGAAGCGTCAGTGCACGTGACCGAAGTCAGGATCGCAGCTGGTACAAACTATACAAATTAAATTTAAAATCTAAAAATCTTAAAATGCCTATCCAGTATTCTTTCAATTCCTTGGCACACGTTAAGATCATTGTATGGGTGTGACCGGACTACTTGATACTAGTTTCGGTTGTTAATTAAACATTCCATTGTCTAAACGAGCTAGGCTTGAGAAAGTTCAGTATCCGGTGTCTACGTAAAGTCAAAAGTTTATGACAGCATCAGAAACCTACAATAAGTTACAGCGGTCTAATTAGGGAAGGAGCAGACCGAGAAAGTTTTAGTTAACTTTGTGAAATAATAAAATAACATCCTTACGCGTTTCGCTGGGCCGGATATAAGAGAGGCGTGCAGGCCTTATCAGATGAGAGGCATCATCAAATACTCACAGCAAAGATGTCGCGGCAAACCAGAAGCCAAACATTTGCCCCGGGGCGTCAAAATCATGGAGCAGCGCGGCGGAAGTTTTGTTTGGAAAATTTTATTTTTTAAACTGAATACTTCTTTAGGCGCGTTCAGCACTTTTCGGGTCAACAGAAATCTTTAAATTCGCCACAGTTTTTTTTTTTCGACCTGTCTTACGCTGTTAGTCCCAAGGGCTTTGACAGCTTCACCGGACTTTTGGGGGCGAGTGCTGAGGGCACTCAGCCCCGAGGCAGCAAGCACAAGGGTGCCAGGACGGCCGAACCTCGGCTAGGGCTGCTGCCGGTAAATGAAAAAGATTCATGATCCTGACTAACCAACAGGTTCCTTATTACTAAATTAGTGATACTAACTACGACTTTATCAGGTAAGCAGCTCAAGGGCCGCGAGGGTAGTCCCTAACAGAACCGTGTACTTAACGTGTGAAGCATTCGCCACAGAACATATTCCATTTATATAGAGAGTATATGAGATTGTTAATTACGAGCTTGTTACAGCTGAACGCTTGGTCGATCGGTTTGACGTGCAACTTAATATACACGAGGTAGCAAGGCTCGTAAGTTCAAACTCCGATATATGCATATCGAGTAATACTTGCTATTTTATATTATTTCGTGAAATATAGTTTTCACTTCTGTCGATTGTCCTCACGACTGTTTTTTTTTATTAAAAGGTACGAGACTTCATTCATAATTTCCGGCCACAATCACACCTGACGTTAAGCGACGATGTGTCCTAAGATGGTGAATACGCTAAGTGTAGTCAACGGACTGGTTCTTAAGTACAGCTGCTAGTACATACCTATAGTTTTTGGCGGTAGATTTTCAACTTGAGGTTGTGGTAAAAAAAATTTTTTTCATAGTTAAGGTTTAGCGTTATGGCCATAATCTCACCTGATCTTAAGTGACGATACGGCCCTAGTTGGTAGGCATGTTAAGCCTGTGGAGGAACTGGCTCTCAAGTGCAGCTGCTGGAACACACCTATTGGTATTTGGCGGCAGGTTTTTAACTTGAGGGTAGTTGCTAGCCAGGCGGGCATCGGAAAAAGCCCTACCACCATGCTATGGTTTCCTCACGATGTTTTCTTTCACCGAAAGCTCAAACTCATTGTAGATGCTTGGAATCGAACTCACGTCCCTTGACGTGAAGTCGTACATACTACCACTGAGCTATCATCGCTTCAACCAGGCGGATGTTGGAAAAAGCACTACCACCATGCTATGATTTCATCGCAATGTTTTTTTCAGCTCTATTTCCCCTGCAGGAATCGAACTCCGATCACACATAAGACAAGTAACAGTTTTTTAGATAATAGTGTCAGGTTTTATAATAAAGTCCCAAAGCACATTACTCTATTGCCGGACAGTAGGTTCAAGAACCATGTCAAACAGGTTTTCATGTCAAAAGGCTATTATATGGTGGATCAATATGTGAGAAATCGTGATGTCTGGAATTGACGCCCCTCTCTGTACATCCGCTAATAACTACTGTAACACATTAAATTATTGTTTATAAGCATAAGAATAAGACTTAAAAAAATGCAGATCGAGTTTCTTGCCGGTTCTTCTCGATAACTGCGTTACTTTCCGAACCGGTAGTTATTTTTGACGTTCGTAAGCGCCTATTCTTAAGGCCTAAATTGAATAAAGATTT
Organism: Actias luna; assembly: GCA_039707435.1. NCBI lineage: Eukaryota > Metazoa > Arthropoda > Insecta > Lepidoptera > Saturniidae > Actias > Actias luna. The sequence continues at coordinate 11,766,998 of JAZHAC010000032.1, forward strand.
TTTGGTTTTGATTTCATCCACTGAGGCGGCGTCACTACACGTTACCAACTGGATCTTTGATTTTTTGCGTTACGAGATCAATCGTGTGCGTTCAGGCAACACCGGAAGCTGTGTCCCGGTTATTTTGTGGTTGACACTTGAGGGCGCTATACGTTACTTTGAACACGCGTTCCGTGACGGAAAGATCGGCATCGGAACAAGTGACCGTATTTTCTCCTTTTATCCTTATTACGGAAATTACTGTGATCCTACAAGTGGTCGGCAGAGGTTTTCAGATAGCATATCATTATATGGACAACGGCGGCCGCCATGATGAACTAAGTGTAGTGCTGAACCTGGTGACGTACGCCAAGATAACGAGACCTTCACCAACGGCTGCCCGCGTCAGTCAACACTGTCAGTCCGACGTAGTTAATAAGTAAGTGGGAAGTTCCAGGATCACGAGTTTCGAAGGGCCCGCGATTTACTTTCCGGCCCTGACAATGTGCATATCCAGTTTCCACGAGGCTGGCAGACAGTTAAAACAATGGATTCACTACAAAAAAAAAAAAAAAAAACAATTCAGAAATATAGCATCCCGTCAACAGGATTCCGGAAATAATTCAACAGTTGCCATATGATTCATGTCCGTATGAATTATTAATGGAATTAATATGAAAATTAAATCGTATCGCACTTGCACCGTTTTGTCGGCTTTTATACAGAATGCAGTAACGTAGTTTTTTTTTTATGTTGCGGGCAAGCGAGCAGGCGTGTCACCTGATGGTAAGTGATCACCGCCACCCATGGACACCTACAACATCACAGTAATCGCAAGTGCGTTGCCGGCCTTTAGTAGAGGGACTGGTTCTCAAGTGCAACTGCCGGATCACACCTATTGGTATTTGGCGGTAGATTATCAACTTCAGGGTGATTGCAAGGGAGGCGGGCATTAGATAGAACCCTTGTTGATGTAAAAATTCATATAAATTATCATTAAAGATTATGCATTATCATATTTGCATGGTGGTAATATTTTTCTATATGCTCGCCTGGCTGACCCTTAAGCTGAAAATCAGCGTCCAAATACCTGTGGGTTGTTCCGGCTGTTGCACTTGAGAGCCAAATCCTCCAATAAAGGCCGGCAATGCATCTACAACTCAACCAGTGTTGTGGCCGTTCATGGGTGGCGGTGATCACTTACCATCAGGTGACACGTTTGCCTGTTATTATATAGAAAAAGGCTTAGCAAGTCTATCATGTGTTGCCACATCGTTACGTAACATCAAGTGAGATTTTGCCAATAATGCTATATAATATATATATATATAGGCTTACCATAATTACGAAGAGCCAAACCGGGACGCAGAAGGAGAAAGAGGCTCATTTTCATTTTGCTTTTCGCTTAATTTGTGTTTTTCATATTTGAAATGCAATCAAAATTTTGACCGGGACGCCGGGACAGGGATCTCAAACCGGGACGTATGGTGAGCCTATATATATATATACAGTATTAAAAAAAAACTACGTACATGAATTATTCGAAATTGCAGTTACACCATTTAGCCTTTCCGCTTCCAGTTCGGTAGTATTGTAGTCCGCATTGTAAATTTAATCATTTTACGTCTTTAAATACCGATTCGTGCCCTTTATAATGGTTTAAATGCGAGTTATCATATTAATAAGCGTCTTAAGATATTTCACATATTTACTTCCTTTTGTCAGTTTACAGTTCCAATGCCAGTTAAAAAATATATTGAACTGTTTTTATTAGTAATCTGACAGGCTCTTCATCTGTCATATTTTAGTACAAGCTGGTGCTCCTGACTTTGTTCGCGTTTCTCACGTTAACCTTGCCTGATATTAACATCCGCTCTTACCGAGTATCAACGGTATGAAAGGAATATATAATATTTAGAAGCGATGACGGCTCAGTTAGTATTGTGTACCTACGCCGCGTCAATGGATGTGAGATCGAATCCACCTACAACGAGCTAGAGCTTTCGCTATCAGAAAATATCGTGATGAAACCATAGCATGGTGGTAGGGCTTTCCCAATGCCCGCCTGGCTAGCTAGCACCCTGAAGTTGAAAATATCAATCAATAGATGTGTTCCGGCAGTTGCACTTGAGAGCCAGTCCCTCCACTAGGCTCAGCGTGTCTACCGTTTAGAGCCACATCGTCCCTTAATATCAGATGAGATCGTAGCCATAATGCTAAACCTTAAAAAATATCCATGATAAATTTATCTATCCTCAAGTTGAAAATCGGCCCCCAAATGTATAGGTAATACATGTGTTCCGGCGGTTGCATTTGAGTGCCAGTCCCTCTACCGTTTAGAGCCACAGCCTTCCTTAATATCAGGTGAGATCGTAGCCATAATGCTAAACCTTAAAAAATATCCATGATAAATTTAAAGTCTATAGGTCTGGTAGTTTCGGAGAACTCATATAATGAGTTAGACCGCTAACTGGTTCTCAAATGCTACTGCCGGAACACACCTATAGGTATTTGGCAGATTTTTGGATTTGAGTTTGGAGGCTAGCTCTAGAAATGTGGGCGCTGTCCATGCTCTCAGGTAACATGGGATATTGAAGTATCGTCGTGGTTCGCCTTAGCAGGTAGATTTCCCACATGCCCCTAACGCCTTGATCTGAGCCGAAGAAGTGCTTTTAGGTATTGCAAACTGAAATCTACGAATGTTTTTAACACCACATCATCTAACAACAAAGGTTGGTAGTTAGCCCAGCGGGCTTTAGAACTTTCCTAACCGACATGCTTTTTTATTCTAATGAGTTGCAAACGGGCAGACGGTAAATAATTAGTGTCGCCTATAGACAGCCGCAACACCAAGAGTATTACAGCCGTGTTACTGACTTTGGCTGAAATGTCTGGAACTCGTTCACGATGCTGGAACACAAAGACACATACTGAACTTTTATTTTATGGCGGTCTAAACCCGAGGGTGGTCGCTAACCAATCGGGGATTCATGTCAAGGATTACATGGTCAACCGTCACGAAAACCAAATGTCAGAACAGCAATTCCAAGAGCCTGGTAGGTTACTCGCAGAGTGCACCGCTCGCAGATGAGGTTAGTTTGGGCAACTCAGATGGTATTTTGACGCTCCTTACACTCCAAAATTTATGGTTTCATCATCGCATTTTCCTTTACCGAGAGCTCAGACACCCTGCAGGGATTCGACGTTATGTCTGTTGACACAGTGCCCGTATACACTACCACTGAGCTGCTAAATTAGAAGAAGCCGATCAACACGGAACATAAAATGCACGGTTACACCGAGTAAGTAAATATTCTAAAGCCGTATTTAAATATATTATAATATTTATAAATCACTCGAGAGTGAACAAAGTGTGAAAACCCTAGAGACCCGGAGATGTGCATGTCAGAATGCGGAAGCATCTTATAAGTTGGCACTCGATAACTCCTTACTTATTTAGTCGTTTGCATCAGTCGCTTCGTCTCTGTCACGTCTCTAAATAAGCCGATTAAGCTTAAGTTGCGATAATAATAACTTATTTTAACTATATAACAAGAATACGTGCTTTAAGGATAACTCTTTTGACGTGAATATAAAAAAGTTTTGTGTCACGGAACTTCCCGCAGCTAATAAAATACTTTTTTTTTTAAGGTGTGGAAATGCATTAATTAATACCCAGTAAAACCCCACGGCCGTCTGTCGTCGCCAATTTTAATAAAAAAAAATGCGTGATTATTGTTGGGCACTCGGTTGAAACGAATTTCCTTACGTAGTATATTGTCTATACTTCTGTGCTAATATTATAACGAGGAAAGACTTGTATTTTTGTTAGTAACGAATAAACATAAGAAATACTGGAATGATTTCAAAAATTTATTCGCATTAGAATGCTACATTAGCCCGGAGTAACATCTGCTATATAACATTTTTTTATAGACATGATTAAAGCTATATAATTTTTTTTTATGAAAATGATTAAATAATATTTTAGTTACACGCGAACTGAGTCACGGAAACAACTAGTTATTGGTATACGTATTATATTATTAATTAACAAATACGTGAATTACTAGCGTCTGAGAGCAATTCAATGAAACGCATAGAAAACGAATGAATTGAAGGAACGGTAGGAGACTTCGTGATTAATATATATATTTTTTAGTTGTGGAAATAAACATTTTTTTGGACATCATTCAGTTCATCTGTTTCATTATAATACTTTTATCAATCAGAAGCAGAAATTCTTAATAAAAAGAAACCACTTTGCTACGGCCTAACGCTAACGCAACACAACTGATGTGCACGCGACGAACGCTCGGAACTAAGTGTGCGCATCGGCGGTCTAGCTGCCCTTTTATAGGCAGTGGCTATAAGCAGTGATGAGGGTAGTTGTGTAGTCGTGGAGGACAATTGCTAACACGGCCTCTCCTGACCAAGTGTCGCCCTCGACACAAGCTCCGTGGTTGAAGCCTGGTCCGGTGCCGTTTTCATTGACTGACCAAGTCTCTGCCTCCAGTAGGGGCATTAACAGTCCGATTCCCGAGCCTGGAATCAAACTGCTTGGACCGACAACACCGGCAGCTCCAAGATCTTGGTCCACATTTAGGGAAGGCACAGAGTAACCGGCCCCAAAGCGTGATGCGCTATTCTGTGGCTCGTGTGCAACCGTATTTTCATCAAGCCCAGGCATTTTTCTTCGTAGATTCAGAGCTTTTATTCCAGCTGAGCTTCCAGTCGTTGCCACCATCCAGGCTGTGTATGAAATTAAAACGCCAAGGCAGATATGCCTGAAGTCTAATGAACGCCAAGACCATGTAAGGTCTGTAGTTCAACGAACGCCAGGGCAATATGCCCGAAGTTCGGATAATGGAACGCCAAGGCCTTACGCCTGTAGTTCAGATAATGAACGCCAAGGCTTAAAGCCTGTAGTTCAGAACGCCAAGACCATGTTAGGTCTGTAGTTCAACAAACGCCAGGGCAATATGCCCGAATACGGATAATTGAACGCCAAGGCCTTACGCCTGTAGTTCAGATAATGAACGCCAAGACCATGTTAGGTCTGTAGTTCAACGAACGCCAGGGCAATATGCCCGAAGTTCGGATAATTGAACGCCAAGGCCTTAAGCCTGTAGTTCAGATAATAAAAGCTTTTACATACCCTCAAAGAAGGCTGCACATAACTCAGGGCACCACTCACCACGCCAAGGCACCATATACTGCGCCGCTGCTTGTGTAGTTTTTCATAACTGCCGCTATGCAGTTTCAAGCTCATATTCTTCATTTGGTAGAACCTTCACAACTCTGCCGAACGTTCTCAGGAACCGGTGAATTTACAAAGCCCTCGACCTTATGTGGGCTCGGCCTCACCTGACCCTGACTCAAAACGCGTGACTGATACCGCGACCTATTATTACTAGAACGACGTCGCGATCTACGACTGGATCCGCCAGTCATATTTACTAAAACTACTCTGTTCTGTGGGCTAGAAGTTACTTATCCCACGTCTGATTTTATCAATCAGAAGCAGAAATTCTTAATAAAAAGAAACCACTTTGCTACGGCCACGCTAACGCAACACAACTGATGTGCACGCGACGAACGCTCGGAACTAAGTGTGCGCATCGGCGGTCTAGCTGCCCTTTTATAGGCAGTGGCTATAAGCAGTGATGAGGGTAGTTGTGTAGTCGTGGAGGACAATTGCTAACAATACATATTAGACGCTACGATACAGCTGACGTGTATGACGTGTACAAACTATATCTGCGAAGCCTTTGAAAACTTCCTATATGTCTGGAAACTAATAAACATTCACCTATGAACCGTTAAATATGAACTAATAAACGTTCACAACCAATAGCGTACGCCCATGCGTAATAACCATCTACACTACAGGACTACAGTGCAATACAGAACAGACTAAACAAACGGTCGTGACGGAAAAATCTTACATTTTGATCTGTCTAGCCTCCAACCGTTTTTTTTTTTAGAAATTGGAGCAAACGAGCTAGCATGTCACCTGATGAGAAGTGATCACCGCCGCCCATGGCCACCCATAACACCAGAGGAATCGCGAGTGCGTTGCAGGCCTTTATAGGCGGAACATTTTGATCTGTCTAGCCTCCAACCGTTTTTTTGTATAGAATAGGGAGAAAACGAGCAAGCATGTCACCTGATGGAAAGTGATCACCACCGCCAATGACCACCCATAACAACAGAGGAGTCGCGAGTGCGTTGCCGGCCTTTACAGGAGGAGCTGGCTTTCAAGTGTAACTTCCGGAACACACCTAATGGTATTTAGCGGTAGTTTTGCAAATTGTGGGGGATAACTAGCCAGGCAGGCAAATATAAAGCCCGACCATAATGCTATGGTTTCCTCACGAAGTTTTCCTTAACCGAAAGCTCAAGATCATTGTAGGTGGTTGGATTCGAACTCACGTCCCATGACGCGGTATTTCTACGCGCTATTACTGAGCTATCAAGCGATAGGGAATTTTGTTTCATAAAATGAGTGTACAGATTTTGAATTGACAATATTTTTTACTATATTAGTAGGGTATTTATCTACGCATGTCAAAATTATAAAAAAGGTAAATAAGCTGTCGATATAATTCTTATATTGTGTTAATTTTAATTCATAAATAAACGCAATCACTGTTATATTTCACGTGAAAGTTTTTGATATTTTTTGTCCGTTATACAAATGCGCGAGGCGGTGGCCGCCATAATGGTTCTTACGTGACATCATTTTAATTATAGTAAACGGCAAATAAATGGTTATCTCAAACAATATTTATATTATTACCTGTGACCGCGGATTCGTTCGTGTATATTTTAATTGTATTATAATAATTTTAAGATGTTGTTTTCAACTTTTTGTTCATATATTATTAAAACCCAATGATACTCGTACTAATATAGTGGGTTTGTTTGTTTGTAACGCTATCATGTCTAAACCGTTGAATCAATTATAATGAATTTTGGTGTAGAGATAGATGGGAGTTTGGAAACGGTGATAGGCCACTTTTTCACGCGAAACCTTATTAGAAGTGGAGTAAGGGGAGGGATAAACATTTTATGAAACTTTTAATTGCAACATCCGGTTTGTTTGACAAAATCGATATTAACGCGTGCGAAGCCGCACGTAAAATCTACTATAAAATAACGGACTGAGGATATGTGAATATGAAAAAAATAAATAATAATAAATTGGCGTTAACAATCAATGTATACAATAGTAAAGGAAATTAAATCATCAATGGAAGCCAAAAACAAAATTGCCTAGAAGCGCCTACGTTAATTTCCGCTTCGAATGGTCACAGTCCCATCCCCATAGTTTCACTAGTTTTGACGTGATTGAACTGTTTTTTCCCTATATACATATACAAACTTTTACCCGCGGCTTCGCTAACATTGCATCAAATCGGATGACGCAATTAAAAGTTATATACAAAGTTTATTCCTCCCTTTACCCCATTTTCAATTAGTTTTTCGGGAGAAAAAGTACCCTATCACCGTTTTCAAGGTCTTATCTATGTCTATGCCAAAATTCATCACAATCAATTCAGCGGTTTACGCGTGAAAGCGTAACAAACAAATAAAATCACTTTCGCGTTTATGTATTAGTATAGATTTTCATCGTACTGATATGAAACACGTGTTGTAGGTTCAGGAATATTTGGATACTACCTTGAATATTGTTTTTAGTTCTCACGAACAAATGATACCAACGAAATTTGTGATGTCTGGTTAGATGTGAGATGTTTAAGCGATGATAGCTCAGTGGTAATGTGTACGGACTCCGCGGTAAGGGACATGAGTTCGAATACATTTACAATGAGCTTGAGCTTTCGGTGAAGAAAAACATCGTGAAGAAATGTAATACTTGCCCAGCTACCACCCTCAAATTGCAAATCTGCCGCTAAATACCAATAGGTGTGTTACGGCAGTTGCACTTGAGACTCAGTCCCTCCACAGTTTTAGTGTGTCCGCCAACTTCGGCCATATCGTCACTTAAGATCAGGTGAGATTATGACCATAAGGCTAAACCTATAAACTATAAAAAAAAGTCGGTCTTCGAGTGCATCGTAACAAATTCTCTCTCATAATTTTTCCCTAATGCGCCATAAAATATAAATACAAAAAAAAAGTTTTAAACGTACCCAGACGACGTTAAATATGTAATCATTTTATATTAACGTCTTATGTATTCGACCTTAAAGTCGATGACATAACGTTTATTTATAAAAAAAGAAAAATAAATCTTAAATTATAACTAAGTAGCTAACCTTGATCTACCTTTTCAAGTAGTCAATCACATCGACTACAGCGACATCTATCGCGTTATGATCACTTATAGAGATAAAGTCCCATAAAAATCTCTCAAGCTGGATCAAACTGCACATTTGATTAAAATCTATCCAGTAGTTTAGGAGCTCATCGCGGTCAAACAACGTGACACGAAATTTTGTATATATAAAAATGAATCTAAGTTACATAATAATCAATGCTTCTCAGCCATAGAGAACTTAACCTAGTCTTTCCTGTTCGAAACCAATTCCGCCAAAATCCTAGTGCACTTCGAGTGGTGGAAAAATTCGGAATATGACAACATGACGTATAGATAGAAAGCGAGAATTAGTAACTAATGCAACAGTCCTAGGATATCAAGTTGCTATGGACTTGATTTGTATTTTGATTTGATTTTTTGTATGAATTCAAGTTGTAAATGTGCCTCTAAATATGTATATAGGTTTGTTCAGGCAGTTGCACTTGATAGCCACCCCATTAGGCTTAGAGTGTCCACCATTTTGGCCCACATCGTCACTGAACATCAAATAAGATTGCGGCCATAACGCTAAACCTGACAACTATAAAAAAACTTTACAATTATTGGAATTTATGATCCTTTGAAACCTTATTTCTAAATTATTGCGTAAACTTTAAATAATATATTCTCATAGCAGTGGATATATATTTGTATATATAATATATGTTACAGATTGTAGAGGTTACGTCGAATCATACTCAAAGCCTCGTTTCACAATGGTTATATTTTACAGCAGAGCTCGAGATACAACTCGAGATGACGTCCGTACTTTCGAACGTTCTTAACTCGACTGTCTAACCCAGTCTACCCAGGATAATACTTAATCAAATAACCAACTTCTTTGAAAGTCATTACACCAACTGTAAGATCACTACAACAACTTTTATAAATGCAAAGTATAACTATTGTTCGTAGTTAAATCATATAGTTAATTAAAAGTATGTAATATTATTATGTTTCTAGTATCATTATGTGTCCACGAAAATAAGGAGTAGACGTTGTATTTTTTTTTTTATACTTAAGGTTTAATGGCCATAATCTCACCTGATCTTAAGTGACGATACGGCCCAAGTTGGTAGACACGCTAAACCTGTGGAGGAACTGGCTCTCAAGTGCTGCTGCCGGAACACACCTATTGGTATTGGCAGGTTCACAACTAGAGGGTGGTAGCTACCCAGGCGGGCATTAGAAAAAGCCCTACCACCATGCTATGGTTTCCTCACGATGTTTTCCTTCACCTAAAGTTTAAGCTCATTGTAGGTGCTTGGGTTCGAACCCACGTCCCTTGACTCGAAGTCATGCACTCAACCACTGAGCTAGCATCGCTTTAACTTTATATAGGTATCCTTTGAAAAATGTCTTTATAAAATCCAGTTTTTGCATTCATTAATATTTTATAAGAGTTCAACGAAACGAGTTTGTTATATTACAATTATATACAACCTAGTCTCCTAGACGTTTTTTTTTACAATAAGGAAATATTACTCAACGTGAAGGAATTTACATTTACCTTCATATATTAATGTCACTAATACTTTGCTCAACAAATGTTCATGCTAGCATTTTGGGTACACTGCCTTGGGCTTTGGGCTGTTTGGGCACTGTTAGATAATTTTTTTTTAAGTTTATGTTTAAGTTTTATCAAGACTATAATTATTCGAAATAGGGGCTCAAATTTAATTATTAAATATTACTTTTTCATTGACATTAACAAAAATTTTGTACAACAAGCGCCTTTGTTCGCCATAATAAGGCTTACGTATAATTTTTTTCTATACAACAATGATTTTACGTAAAACTACACACACACACACACACACACACACACACACAGACACAGACACACAAAAACACACGCGGGCACGCACTCTTAATCTTAAATAATTTATACTGTATAGCTTGCCATTTTTATTTATACTTACTTCCTACTTTTTATTTTGTAGTGTATATATAACTTATAGGTTAGAGCCTCTATAAGTCGAATATCAAGTGAGACGCCAAAAAATTTGAGTTTTACAGTTTTCCACTTATATAGGTTCGACTTAACGAGGTTCTACTGTATTTGTATAATCTTATTATGGCCTTATGTGTTTTTTAAATATATATGCTGTCTATATAAGTTCACGTTTAATACACGGCTTTTTTAAATTGTGACTATTTTTAAAAATATACTTAAAGAGCATCACATATTTATCACACAACCACATTTTATGGTCTTACTTACGTAGGAATTGATTATTTAATAAATTCAAAACAAATGAAATTAATATTATTGGAAATATTTCTTATAAAAAAACTGGGTTTTCCACGAATTACGCAACTACACAGGTGAATTTAAAAAGTAAAAATCTTTAGAAATACAAAATTTAGACACATATCTGCGGATCTGCGGAGGGTCCTGAGAGGAGGGAGAGGATCCCGTGTAGGCGTTGACCCTCCACCCATTTACTGAACTAAATGTAATTTACTGTTATGGTATAACATTCTATCACAATTTTATTTTTAACATCATCTTGGGCGTCGAATCATCGAGAAGCTTCACACTATGAACCGCTCGTAAGTTAATCTCTAGATCCTCACTTGAAGAATAGTTATTAACTGGTTTATTTTTTTGTTAAAAAACAATTTGCTAAGAGATTGATGTATAAATAATGTTGATGTTTTTTACAACTTTTAAGCGCTTTCGCCGGATGATTTGTGGTATTGCGTGCTTCATAGTGGACGCATACTAAACCACATTGAACTGGTTAAGCTTGCTAGACGAAATACACTGCCTCAGCTAATTTATTTCATCTACCATTAGTTGTATATTGAATAAGAAGATATTTTTGTTCTATTTTGAATACAAACTTTTATTTGGAACTAAAAATTATTTAATAAATTTTGTCTGCTTTCGTAACTTTTTTCAGTCCAGCTTTGCTCCCATTAATGGTAGCGTGGTGTCAAATAGCCTGAAACCTTCCCCAATGAAATCAAAGTGGTAGTTCCTAAGATTAGCGAGTTCAAACCAAACGGACAAACGTGTCCGCTTTTTTTTTCGTGTGAAAATTTCGTTAAAATAGAAGCTCTGTTTCCCAAACAGTCTAAACAACTTTCTACGTTAACATGCAAGTAATGGTGGATTGGACAAATAAATACTGAAGCTACGATTTGTAAGTGCTCGGTGAAAGGTTTTCAATTTTTTAAATAGTATCAGTAAATATCTGGCACTGAAAAATATATTTACATAATTTATTGAATTATAATGAGATGTTCCTTCACTGTGAGTTTAGACTACAGTAAGAGTCAAGCCCATATCGGTTGACGTGGTAACCGAATATGATAGATCCTCATTTTTACTTTTAAAATTAGTCAGAATTTAATCTGATATTAAATGAGTGAATAGGTAAACAGTTTGTATTTTTTGTCAAGAGATGGCGCACTTTAAATATTTTACCAAATTAGAACACGCTGTCAAGAATCGCATTCGACCGTAAATAACCTAATTAGATATTGTTAGTATTTTCACTCAGTACGTACACGGTTCTGTGAGGGACCGCCCTTGGTCCTGAATGTGGTTCGGCCTTTTAAGATGTGATGAGCACACGCAAACGCATTTGTTTTCTTTCAGATAATTAATAATTCAGTGTGTCATTGCCTTCTTCTCGGTTCTCTGGGTTCGATTCATTAGGTTAGATACTCGCGTCTTTCGTTAGATAGGTAGGAAGGACGCACAGTACAATCCTGTCTCGCCGCGTTGCACAGTACAATCCAAAATAAGAGTTTTATCAGATCCTTAAGAGGATCAGTTAGTTTAGACTTTTTTCTTTTTTACATTTTATAATATTCGCTTAGTAATAGCTAGTACCGCGCTCGTTTTTCTCGTTCGCGAATCGGCAACAGCCCAAGCCGAGGTTCGGTCACTAGTGACACCCTTGTGCGAGTTGCCCCGCGGGTTTGAGCGCCTTCAGCGCTCACCCCACTAGTTCAGGTGAAGCTGTAAAAGCCCCTAAGGCTAACAGTGTAGGTACTTTCGAAAAAAAAAAAAAAAAAAAAATGTTAGTATTTTAGAACCCCTAAAGCTATAGCGCTTTCCGCGCTCGTCCTCCTAGACCAGTGAAGATATTTAAGCCCCTCAGGCTGACAGTGTAGGTCCCTTTGAAAAAACAAATGTAATTATTTAAGTTCCCAATATACGTTTACAATCGATGTAGTGGTTTAATTTTGTAAAGTTTTCAAAGTAGTCGGTTCAGTGAGGATGTAGGTCAAGATGATGAGCACACTGAGCCTTGTGAAAAATTGGGTCCCAAAGAATACACATTTCCGATACAGATTTTCAATGTGAACATCCGCTGAAACCCATAATAATATCTTTTCATTGAATATATGTAGAGAAATAAAAATTGTATTACCCGATTCAGTTTTTTTCCGGTTCTTCTGGTGGCTGGCTTGTTTTCCGAATCGGTTGTGGTTTTGACGTTCATATGCATCTTTTTAGACCCTAAATTGTATAAAGTATTATGATATGATTTGATTTGAGAGTGGGCGGAGCCCTACCATCATGCTTTTTTTTATACGTACGGTTTATCATTATGGCCACAATCTCACCTGATCTCAAGTGACGATACGGTCCAAGTTGGTAGTCACGCTAAGCCTGTGGAGGAACTGGCTCTCAAGTGCAGCTGCCGGAACACACCTATTGGTATTTGGCGGCAGGTTTACAACTTGAGGGTGGTAGCTAGCCAGGCGGGAATTAGAAAAAACCCTACCACCATGCTATGGTTTCCTCACGATGTTTTCCTTCACAGAAAGCTCAAGCTCATTGTAGGTGCTTGGATTCGAACTTACGTCCCTTGACACGAAGTCGTACACACTACCACTGAGCTATCATTGCTTCAATGCTATGGTTATGGCATGATATTTTACTTCATTTTATTTTAATTTTATCAATGTATTAATAATACTTGATCATTATTTTACCAGTTTTTGTAATTTTCTTTAATACAGCTTTGCTCTCATTGGTGGTAGATAATAAACAAAACCTGGTATGCAATCGAATTTTTTCGGTAGTTATCATGACCACATCGTAATATATTATGAGGCGTGCAATATGGATTCGGGCATTATATTTTGTTGGTGGGTGCCATAAAAAATATTTGGACAGTTTTAGCAACATATTCAGCGTTCTCTGATTTTGCTGCATAGAGATACCTTTGCCTTTTCCTTAAAAATTGGAAAACATTTAAACTAAAAAGCGTTGTAAAGGGACTTTGAAGATTTAAAAAATATTCTATTATCCTAAGTGGCATTGATTTTTTTTTATAGTTATGGTAAGCGTTATGACACTAATTTTACCTGCTCTTATGTGACGATACGTTCCAAGTTGGCAGACACACTAAACCTGTGGAGGTACATAATCACGGTACTAAAAAGGAAACAAAATATAAAGCAAGTTCGTAAAATTGAATATGTTTATTTAATAGTTTCGTGTGTTTAGTTACTGTTTAATAGCAAAAAACTTCTGAGCTGGATTCATAAATCAATATTTATTTAATTTGCGCTTTGGAGAGAAAACTGGCTTACGCGAGAGCCGTTGGATCGTTCGTCCTTAAACTTGGCTAGTCGCGCGCATGCGTATCGCGTCCGGCGGACGTCGCCATAGTGTTCTCGTTTTGAATTGCGTTCGAAATTCAAAATATCGAATTAACAACAGGATTGTTATTGATACTATTATATCGTTTTGTGTCGTTCATTAAAAATTGTTTTGTATTTAAACAATTTAAAAAGGAGGTTGGTGTATTTATTTTATTTATAAAAAAAATACTGTTGATCTTTTTTAAACAGAGATATAATTTATAGATATTCGAGGATAAATTTGTCCCGGTTACAATATTGTATTATAAATTTTTTCTAAGATACTAACGTGTAAAATGGGGCTTGCGGATTTGTTAAAAAATAAAATAAGTTTGCGTGTATTTTGGTTAACGATTTTTAGTTCATACGATACTCAGTTGACTTAAATAAATATCCCTTTCAGTGTTGGCAGATGTACAATAACCATTGTATATGATACGTTATATGTACACTGATCAATGTCTACCTAGTATTTTAAAATTTATATTGTCAATCTATATCTTATATTATAAAAAGGTAAGATTTGTATTTTTGTTTCTAACCAATAAACACAAGAACTACTGAACTGATTAAAAAAAATCTTTCACCATAATTATGCTACATTAGACCTGTGTAACACTATAATATATATATTCTTTTGTGAAAATTATAAAATTAAAATTTTTGTTCGACGCGAACGGAGTCGCAGACACTGCTAGTTAATAATGTTTTAAGATAGAAATTAAATAAAATTTATATAGTTATTCCTTTAATAATTTTATTGAAAGTACAATCACTTTATCATATCCATATCACTTATCTACATATCTACATATCACCGCCTATTGATGAAAATTGTACGAAAATCCGTTCGGGAACTATTCACAATCAGAAGGTTATAATATGTACAGATCAACCACTCGATAATAATTACCATGACGTAGGCTATAAAATGTGTATGGTTTTCTGTTGTAATAACCTAGCTTATTTAATGGCATATTACATATTGTTGCGTGTTATATGTAATACTGCCAATGTCACGTCGATAAAATGACTGCAGCAATTTTTTTATTAACGTGGTGTTTAAAAGCTTATTTCTTACGGACTTGCCGTAACGAGCAAACGCATTATCCGGACTCAGGTCAAAGGTGTGATAGGTATGTGGAGGCTTATCGGGTGATAATCACCCAACACTACCCACTAAAACGAACCACGCCGACGTTTCAAACTCTCGTGTTGCGAAAAACATTTTTTTTGGTATTAATTTTTCCCTTCCAATTAAAACAGGAAAACGCAAAGGTATTTAGACCATGCAGCCAATTCAGATATTGGTTTAAATGCAGACGATACTATCTTCAACAAGATGGCGGCTCTCTTGGGAGTTTCTGTGGCAACTAATATATCATATTACGAATGATTATTCACAATTCGCTTCACCTATGCTCTTCACCAACACTACAATACGTAAAATGTCACCTCAATTTACACAATATATGGCTAAACAACTAAGTATTTGAATAAAAATAAAAAAGCACAACATGACAGATCAAGATCCCGCCAAAAACCCCCTTGCCAAACACCACTTGCCCACTGAGCTATCAGTTTAACTGGTACACTGCATATTTAGCTAAGTGACGTCATTCTGATTCTTCTTTATGGAGTTCTTGCCATGTGTATAAAGTTTAGTAATTACGTAATGTCTTACAGTTCGACGTATATTTTTAATGTTAATCACCAGCAAACAGGCAGACGGCACATCTGATGGTAAATAGTTGTCGTTTTCGACACCCGCAACACGAGGGATGTTACAGGCGTGTTGCAGACCTTGGCGGTAATGGTTAGTAAGTCATTAACTATCCTGGAACAGAAAGGCTCATACTGAACCTTTATTTTGCGGCAGTCTAAATCTGAGGGCGGTCGCTAACCAGTCGGGCAATAAACTCACCATGAAGTAATAAATTACCTACATGAGTATTATTCTTTTCACTGTGACGAATTTATTATCATGTTTATTATCGACTAGCTGAGCTCGCGGCTTCGTTTTTGTGGAACTAAAAATTACTAAATCACTAGCGTTAACCCGCGGCTTCGCTCGATTTAATATTTATTTCATCAGAGAAATCGGTTGACGCGTTAAATAATTCAGTACGAAGTTTATCGGTTTTTACCTCACTTCCAGTAATTTTTTCGAAAAAAAAGTAAACCTAACAGCGTTGCCAAGATCGCATATATCTCTATATCAAAATTCATCATAATCGATTCAGCGGTTTAGGCGTGAAATCGTAACAAGGAAACAAACAAACTCACTTTCGCATTTGTAATATTAGTAAGAAAGTTAGGATTAGTATATTAGTAAGAATTAGGATGAGGACTTAAAATAGAGCTCCTTCATAAAAAAAAAACGATTAATTTAATAAAAATGGTACGATATAAAACGCCAACCCTAACTCTGATAAAGAAATATATTATTAGTGAATTTCTTAAATCTGTAAAATACGGGCTGCATGGTCAGCGTAGTAGTTTAATGAGTCGCCTCTCCGCTGTCACTGCGCTGTGTGTTGTGGGTTCGAATCCCACAAAAGAATATTACTTGTGGGATCCATAAAAAAATGTTTTGAGTGCGAGTGTTATGTTTGTGTTGTTGTAAATTTTTAGTCCCTTTTTATTGTTAAAAAAACACATTTGACAACCCTGTCTGAGTCCCATTATGCCACCACAGAGACACCTACATACAGAGATGTGTATAGCTACCCGCTGGTGTAAAGTTGTTGGGCGGTAAAGGTTAATTAAAAAATCCTTAATACAGTTTTATTCGATTTATTTATTTTCCTCGTCAAACTTATTATTTCACGACCCACGTGCTGTTTCTCGATTTTAATCCGATTCTATTTTTCCTCAACCTACGTACGACTTCTTTATAGTACCTGTGTTTTTCTACTACGCATAAGTGTAGGATTTAAGAGTCGATATCTTAGAGGAAATGAAAACATATTCAAGGCGACGGGTTTTCTTCATAGAAGCATGACGAAATCTAAAAACAAATGGTCTATGTAGTTCCATGCTGTACAATGAATCTGCTACATGGACTTCCTTTCTTCTTACCATATTGAGTTTTAGAAGCGTAACATAATAGAGCGATGATAGCTCAGTGGTACTGTGTACGGACTCCGCAACAAGCGACGAGAGTTCCAATCCACCTACAATGAGCTTGAGCTTTCGGTGAAGGAAAACATCGTGATGAAACCATAGCTTGATGGTAGGGCTTATCATAACGCCCACCTGGCTAGCAACGACCCTCAACTTTCAAGTTTTAAATCTGCCGCCAAATACCAATAGGTGTGTTCCGGCAGTTGCACTTGAAAGCCAGTTTCCCCACAACTTTAGCGTGTCTACAAACTTGGGCCGTATCGTGAGGTGAGATCAGATGAGATTATGGCCATAACGCTAAACCTGAACTATAAACATACAAAATATAACTTGGAGTCCTTAAAACATAAGATAATGAGATGTTTGAGTAGATCAATATCACAGTGACGACTGGTAATCAATATTAGATCTGTGTGATCATAATTGTTTCTGGATTCAGCTTTGCTTGCAATCAGGTAAAAGATCAATCTGTCATGCCGCAATAAAAGTAGGCGTCCGTCAAGTATGGCTCGATGTCTAGAAGAATTGCGAAATTGGTCTCTGGCAACACTGGAGTTTGAAGTGTCGCCGTGGTGCGTTTTAATGGGTAGTGTTGGGTGAATAGCATCTGGTGAGTCACCACACGCCCGTCACATCTTTTCCCTGAGCTCGTGTAATCCGTATGAATAAAGCGATGATAGCTCAGTGGTAGTGTGCACGACTTCGCGTCAAGGGACGTGGGTTCGAATCCAAGCACCTACAATGAGCTTGAGCTTTCGGTGAAGGAAAACATCGTGAGGAAACCATAGCATGGTCGTAGGACTTTTTCTAATGCCCGCCTGGGTAGCTACCACCTTCAAGTTGTAAACCTGCCGCCAAATACCAATAGGTGTGTTCCGGCAGCAGCACTTGAGAGCCAGTTCCTCCACAGGTTTAGCGTGTCTACCAACTTGGGCCATATCGTCACTTAAGATCAGGTGAGATTATGGCCATATCGCTAAACCTTAAGTATAAAAAAAATGAATAAACGCGCTGCCATAAGGAAGTCTGTAAAGACTGAGATTTTAAAAACTGCGACAATAAAAAAAGTATGGTACATAGCTAAATGAGTATTGGAAAGTTGGAAAATTGTCATGTGGTTTCATCGCGATGTTTTCCTTCAACGAAAGCTTAGGCTCATTCTGAGGTCTTTGAGGACCCGTCAGCCATTACTGTTTCATTTTCAATTTCGTCAATTGTTTTAAATTGGAAAATAAAAACTAAGTTTTGGAGTTGATAAAATGTCGCGTGTTATATGGGCAGTAAATAAAATGCAATTTCATATACACTGTGAATAATTAAAACGAATTCTTTGCGCGCTGTGACAATAAAATGCGAGGTAAAGGTATCGAGGCCAAGAAACCAGGTGCCGGTTGTCATATGAAATATTTTAACAGATTGTAAAAATATATAATGGAATTGTAAACGCACGACATCATTCAAACGGGTGTTCCGAGTTCTACTTTGCGATTAGGGTTGCCACTTCGTAATAAATAATAAAGTTTTTTGGTTAAGTGTTTACACTTAACACTGTGTGAATCACTGATTGGTGCGTTTTGGCAGTTATCGACCCGAATGTTTTTTTATAATACATATAATAAGAATGTAAATTTACCGGGACTGAACTTTATAAATTTATCTGGAAAAAAAAATTACAAGTTATTAAGAATATTACTACTTATTAAGAATATTACTTACTATTATTATAAATGCGAAAGTGAGTTTGTATGTTACTCTTTCACGTCTAAACCTCTGAATCGATTGTGATGAATTTTGGTATTAACATAGATGGGACCTTGGAGATGGTGATAAGATACCTTTTTTCGCGAAAAGCTATCTGAAAGTGGGATAAAAGGGAGGAATAAACTTTGGGTGAAACTTTTTATTGCGTCATCCGTTTTTACAAAATCAATATTAACGTTAACGAAGCCGCGGGTAAAAGCTAGTAAGTAACAGAATTTACATAATTTTTAGAACTGTCTGTTTATTTGTTAGTTTGTGCACGACTTCCTGCTAAAGTTGAAAGTTTATAATAAAACGTCACCAAGGAAATTATATTCTCGAGTAACATTTATTCTTTGTTTCATTAAAAATGGTTTACTCTAACAAAAGTTATTGTATTCACCATGACGGTGCGAGATGAAATAATTTTAGTTACACGCGAACGAAGTCACCGGCGTCACTAGTTGTAAATATTATAATTTGCGGCATAAATATAAATAGTGTAACACTGTATACCTAAAAGTATCAAAAGAATAATTGTAAACGATAAATAATTTGTTAATACCCATCCTTAAATGGAGCATAATCACCGACTTTCTTTTGTAAGACAATAGGTTATTAATGTCAATAACGTCATTAGGAATTTTTTTATAAAGATAACAAGAAATTAAATTGCAATGAATGTTATAACTATTGTTTTGGAAATTAAAAACGTGTTTTATGTACTTTATTATCGAATAAATGAGCTAGCGAGATCATGGGTCTGTTATAGGTATTATGGTTTTATGGGCATATAGAGTGGACCCGCTAATAACCATAAGTATCTGCTAAAACTATTGTAAGTGCACGCTATATAACACTATTAAAAAAAATGTCTCTAATAAAGTATATAAATAGGTCGAGTGTCTTGTCGGCTCTTTACGATTACTTGGTTATTTGCCGAACGTTAAATTGAATCTTTCTGATTTGATTCTAGAATTTAGTGAGTTTACAAATTATTATTTAACAAGTTACGAGTTATATATTCCAACTTAATTAAGATAAATAATTTGCGCCAAACCAAATGAATGGTTGCTAAAAATATAAGTGCGAGAGATGTCTGGTTGGGGGTTTTTTTTTTAAATACATTTACAGTAATTTTTGTAAGTTTCAAATATTTACCGTGTCTATTATAATATATTATTTACCCAAAAAATAGCCGTGACCTTTTTTTTATTATCTTGGAGGAAATCTATTACGACGATATCCCTCATTTCCCCTGAGATGGAGGACTTGTGAGGAACTCGCTCGATGAAACAATACCCTTGACCTACGCCTAATCTGAGCTACCCAAAATAGGCATTATTGAGAAACCATAATAAATAGGCACCGTAGGATGAAAATAAACTAACAAATATTTATGGGGAATCCTCGGGCAAACCGTTATAAAACCACACAGTTTGAGCTATCATCTCCACGAGCCCCAGATGGAGTAAACCGATTGAGCTGAAGTTTTGCATACATGTTTAGGGGCCATATAAGTATTACCCAAGTTTATGCAAAAATGTTACCACTATCATTTCTCGTATTTACCTTGGTCACGCCAGTACACCAGTACATTTGGCTATACTGAGGTTTAGGGATCACTCTCTTTGTGATTGTGGCTTAGAGGACATATTTTCTCTATATTATTTTTTACCTCCCTCTTTTCCCCATCCTATTAACGTTATGTACCTCCTAACTCTTGTTACAGATTATCACTTTAGTCGTAGGATACTTGTCAAGTTTTATTAGAACTAATAAAATTAAACTTTAAGGTTTTAGTGTCATTCTGTGGTGTGTATTTGTAATCTAAAATTATATTTTATATGTAGTTTGCATGTATTGTTTGTGTTATCTATTTTTATCTATTGTGGATTGGATGTAATTTAAAGATGAAAATATATTTTTTAATACAATATTCATCGTTCTACCTACGTGACATTGGCAAAATTGTGTGCGCACACATATGACCATTAAAAAAAAAAGTATTACGCAAGGTGAATTTTAGTAATTTTTGAGCCTTCCATTCCCCTAAACTTACCCCGTCCTATGCTAATGTAAACAATAGGTAGATATATATTTTTTTATTACCTCTGTATATTCACTACCTCTCCAATCCCTTGCACGATAATTTCACCCTAAAATTATTAGGTTCGGTAGCCCAGACATGATAAGAGGCGGAAAATGTGAACTATTTACGAGCACAAAGTAATACCCAATTTAAAAACAAAAATTCGTCGGTCATATAGATAACTGTTTTGTGTGTGATTCGAATCGGCAGCACTCAGCGAAGCAAAGGTGAGACGACTTAAAAGGCTAACCTTGCAATCTGCATTTTACAGATGTAATAAATTCTATAATAATAAATTTGTATATTAGAGGTAGGGTTGTCGTTTTTCATAGATTTTTTAAATTAATAATATTCTTTTGAAACCAACTTTTTGTTTTACAGTTAAGGCTTAGCGCAATGGCTATAATCTCACCTAATCTTAAGTGACGGTACGGCCCAAGTTGGTAGACACGCTAAACCTTTGGAGGAACTGACTCGAACACATCTATTGGTATTTAGTGGCAGATATTTAACTTGAGAATGGTAGCTAGCCAAGCGGGCATCCTGAAAAAGCCCTACCACCATGCAAACTTTTATTTGAATATTCTTTAAAGAAGGATTTATTATGAAGTCACTGAGTTAACTATCCATTATCATTCGAAATTAGGTATCACCTATTATTACGTAACAACAACATTAGGTAGAGTCTTTGCTTAACCCATTTTTTATGGGATTTTTGTGATTATGTCAGCGATATTTATTTATATATGTTTTCTGATTATGGAAAATTTAATAGATCATTATTTGTCAGCCCTACTAATTATGCTCGAAACCGTAAGGATGTTTAGACATACTACATAATTGTTGTTATTGTTTACTTGGCCTTACTCGAAGTTTATGGTAAATTATTTCTTCCAACCTGACATACGCGACATTCATAAATTTTTGAAGCGATGATAGCTCAGTTGGTAGTGTGTACCTGCAGACGCCGTCTCAATGAACGTGAGTTCAATTCTTGTAACGACCCTGAGCTTTCAACGAAGGAAAACATCGTGATGAAACCATAGCATTTTTCTAACGCTCGCTTGGCTAACTAACACCATCGAGCTAACAATTTGCTGCCAAATACTTACAGTTGTATTCTGACACTAACAATTGTGAGCCTTTGCTAGGTTTAGCGTGTCCACCAACTTGGGCCACATCAACAGTTATAACATCACATACGCTTGTGAATAGAATAATAATAAATATGTATAATATACATAAGTCAGAATACTACATTATAATATGCATATTTAGATATATAAAACAAAATAAAGAATATGAATGTCAACTTGACATTCTCTCGTAGATTTTTAGGTCGATTGATGCTATGAAATCATATTAATTCCAATCAACATTATCTTAGACAGACCTAGGAATCAGAAGTTAAGCACACTTTTAAATACTTTCATGTACATTGTGGTACAAGATGATGGACACGCTATGCCTAGGGGAGGGACTGGTTCGAAAGAAAAACAGCAGGAAATCACCTATAAATGTTTGGCGGTTGCTTTATACCCTGAGGGTGGTAGGTAGCCCGCCAGAGATTAATAGAATTGCGAAAGCTACCCCTGGTGTATGGCAACACGGGAGTTCGAAGTGTCGTCGTGGTGCGTTTTAGTGGGTAGTGGTGGGTGATTAGCATCCGATGAGTCACCAAATGCCCCTCTCGCCTTGGCCTGGGTTTAAGTAATAAGTTTCCGCGTTGTGACCGGAAGTCCCTAAAGACTGGGATTTTAAACACCACGCTAATATAAAAAGGGTGATAGATGACCGATTAGAAGAAATTCGGACGTTGTTCTTGGTCTCTGGCAACACTGGAGTTTGAGGTGTCGCGGTGGTGCGATTTAGTGAGTAGTGTCGGGTCTTATCATGCCACATGCAACTCTCGCTTGGACCTAGACAATTTTAGGGGTCGTTCACAAAATACGTTCGTACTTGTGAGGGAGAGCGGTGTCGTTACTTGCACAAAATGTGACTAGGGGGGTGTGGGGTGTAAAAAAATGGGACGTTCACAGCTCATAACACAATTTTGTAAATTTTGTTCGTTTTTTTTTACGGATATTTATTAATTTATTAAAGTTTTATTATCGCGAGAAATAAATCATTAATGATATTGTTGTCATAAATCAATAAAAACTGGTGTTTGATATTTTAAAGGTTATACTTGTTGCACACATATCAGTCCCCTTAGCCAAGTGGTTTTTCAACTATTGCCAACGAATAAAAGGCAAATGTATGGAACGACATTTGATACATAATGTTATAGTGACTGACGTGAGTCAACCTAAATTGTTTTCCTTTTTTTATTTTCGTTAGCAACAGTTGATAGCCATATTAGCTAAGGGTACAGATATTGAATAGACAACGATAATACCACGTTGCCTGTTTAAATTTACTATGTACGAATTGCTAACTGTACACGTGACTTCGGTCGCGTGGACCTAAAAATTTTTTTAATAATTTTTCCCCGTTTTTTTTTTACTTTTTTCAACAGAGCCAAGCTCCTACTATCGGTAGTGTGATGTTGAATAGCTTAAAATCTGCCCCAATAAGTGCTCTATCAATCACAAAAATAATTTTTGAATTCCGACTGGTCGTTTCTAAGATTAGCGCGTTCAAACAAACAAACAAACTTTCCCGCTTTAAAACAATCACTACCTAAGTCTGCGAATTCGTTGCCGTGGAACTAAAATTTTGTTATAGCCTAAAACCTTTCTAGTGAGAACCTATTAACTTTTCATATATATATATATATATCCCAAAATATTTAATTTAATTAGGTCGCTAGAAAAGAAGGTGAAATAAAAAGACATAACGGTTGCACACAGTTGACCATAGAGAGCACCATATATTTTATTTTAACCAAGGACACGAATTAAGTATAGATAATAATAGAACATATAATTACAAGTATAAACAATTCTAAAGAGGTCTAAGAAGTATAGCTGGCATAAGAATGATAGATAAAGTAAGTCATAGTGTGATAAGGGAACGTTGTGGTGATTAGAGGATGTAGTGACAAAGATAGAGAAGGGGATGCTTAATTGGTATGGACATTTAGAGAGGATGTATGAAAGGAGATTGACGAAACAAGTTTACAAGGCGTTTGTAACTGGGCAAGGTGGTGAGGGTCGACGTAGGCGAACTTATCTCAACCAGATCGAGGACGTTCTGGAGAATGACCAGGTCAAAAGTACCCGTAACCGAAGAGCATGTATGAAGGTGCTTATGAAAGTAGAAGAAGCGAAAGATGTATGTCAGGTTCGTAGCAAGTGGAAGGATGTGGTCTCTGCCTACCCTTATGGGAGAGAGGCGTGATACTATGTATGTGTATAAAAAATTAAATGTAATTTTAACTGTAACTTTTAATTATGTTTAATGTATTATTATTGCAATATTTATTAAAATAATTTTTATTGTAATTAAAGCTTATTTGCACTTTCTATATGATTGTTAAATCAAATATTATAAGAATTTTTGAAATTGGACTGATAATTATTAATGAAACAAACAAACTTTTTCACTTTATAATATATTGAAATAGATTATCGTTGGATTCTTGGCGACCTTACTGTGTTCTTTATTCCTCATCTACCAGTTTCTTAAATCTTTAGGTCAAGGACTGAATTGATTACAATATAACATTGACCAAACTATGTGTATACATTTTATAAATGTATAGGTAATGAGGCCAGATCCGTATATTAATGATTTCGGAAGTTATCATTAAGGTATTATTTATTGTAAGACAGCTATGCTTGGGACTTAGTTCACAATTTTTCACTTTATAAGTTTAGCGTTGTGGCGATAATCTCAGCTGATGTTAAGTGACACGCTAAGCCTGTGGAGGATCTGCCTCTCAAGTGCCTAAACCGGAACACATCTATAAAGCAGTAAGAGTATATAAGAGCAGATTTTCAGCTAGTTTTCCTTCACTGAAAGCTCAAGCTCATTGCAGGTAGATTCGAACTCACAGCCCTTGACACGGTGTCCGTACACACTATATACTGAACTATCATTACTTTGATGTATAAAACAAAGTCGGTTTATTTACACCATTTATAATTTACACAAGCGACATCAGTCCACATTATTGATATCACAGCTAGCTTGTGAAATAACGTTAGATGCAACTGTTTAATCTACTGGGATATAAGCGATGATAGCTCAGTGGTAGTGCGTAGGAACGCCGCGTCATGGGACGTGAGTTCGAATCCAACCACCTACAATGAGCTTCTGCTTTCGATGTAGGAAAACATTTTGAAGAAAACATAGCATGGTGGTAGGCTTTTTCTGATGCCCGCCTGGCTAGTTACCACAGTCAAGTTAAAAATCTACCGCCAATAGGTGAGTTCCGGCAGTTGCACTTGAGAGCCAGTCCCTCTCCAGGCATAGCGTGTCTACCAACTTGGGCCGTATCGTCACTTAAGATCAGGTGAGATTATGGCCATAACGCTAAGCCTTAACTACAAAAACGAGCTGATTTTCATCGGTCGTTACAGCCCGCATTCGAGATGCGGGAGATTTTCATTAGTCGATAGGGCCAGCTAGCGGCGTGATAGATATTCTTTACCGCGCATTTCTTTTCAAAGAATGGGATTGAGTAGACGTTATAGACAAGTAATAGAGTATACTGAGTATTCGCACCAGGCTAACTATACACCAACCGATGTATGTACGGAGTCTTGCATGCCATATATAGATACATTACTTTCATCAGCCGATGGCCCGTATTCGGGGACTCCAGGTATACGGTATAAGAACTGAGTTGACGGCCAGTGAAAATGAGCCCTTAGCAGCCTTGAATCGTGTACAGTGAACGATCTCAGTGAGGTCACGGTGAGAAACGACTATAATAAATTATTATGTCATCTATGTTTTGTATTCAGTCAGTCACGTATCTTTACGATATGGTAATTGTTATATTTATTATCTCGATTTACTTACTGGATATACAGAAAATTACTTATAGGTGAAATAGCCCAAGATGGCGGACGCTAAGTATAGTGGAGGGACTGGCTCTGAAATGCAACTGCCCAAACATAACTGTAGGTATTTGGCGGCGTATTATTAGCTAACCTAACCTAGCCAGTTATGAAGCGATAATAGCTCAGTGGTAGTGTGTACGACTTGGCGTCAAGGGACGTGAGTTCGAATCCACTCCACCTATAATGAGTTGATCTTTCGGTGAAGGAAAACATCGTGAGGAAACCATAGCATGGTGGTTGGGTTTTTTCTGATACCACCCACAAGTTGAAAAGGTGTGTTCCGGCAGTTGCACTTGATAGCCAGTTCCTCCACAGGTTTAGCGTGTCTACCAATTTGGGCCGTATCGTCACTTAAGATCAGGTGAGATTATGGCCATAACGCCAAACCTCAACTATAAATGGCGCTATTGGTTGGACACAAATTTATTTGATTACATTACTAATGGTTGCCTCGGGTCAAAAGGAGTGGACACGATAGTATACTACTACAAAATTGTTTTAGAAAGCCTTTACTGCACGCCTCATATCGTGAAGCGGGTGAGGTATTACTCTACTCTCGACACGTCAAGATCAATCTCTTTTTTGCTCCTAAACAGCCTCACCACTACCGATTTACATTTGTACTATAATACGAGTAGACATATTTCAAGAAAATACTTTAAATAATTTACCTCATATTTTGCACAATAAAACAATTTCACATTCCTACCTTGAATAATACTGTTAATTATTTTTATTACATAGGCGCCTGGGTTTTTTTATAGGACGTGGTCACGATAACTCCCGGAAATAGTGAAGTATCAAGACCGGATTTCGTTACCTATTTCATATCAATAGCCTGGTACCTGTGGTTTAATAATAAAATAGTTTTTTGCACGCTTCATTTATAAGTTATTAAATTTTACATTTACAAGTTCCGGGTATTTTTTTTTTTTTTTTAAGTAAGACAAACAAGGAAAAGGCAAAGACATCGAAAACGAGTCGAGTCGAACGTTATTTCATAATAAAGAGGTTAGCGCTTCAACATGATAGAAACTCTCTAGCTAAAATTATCTACGGAGTTTTTGTGGCAGGCAATAAATCACGCTTTTTTTTAAATATAGAATAATTAATAAAAGAACTTAATGATACTTCTTGTTGTTTTTTTTTTTCTTAAAAATTAAATGATTGATATGAGACGTGCATTTTTGGATTTTCCAAACTTATCTAAGTAATATATTTTAATTAAATAAATACTATAATTTCTTGAAAAAAGGCTGGAAATCCTAAATACAGAGCTATATAAAAGTTTTCAAATTGTATTGAAATACATTTTGTGGTAGATTAATAGCTCGTATTCTTTTTTATAATAAAAACAATACAAGAAAATCTATCTATCGAGTAAGATAGATAATATAAATAATGTTATTTACCTACACGGGTTATGAATAAAGAATATCTGTTGACACGTCTCTTTAACGATAATTAATTACATGTAAACAACGAAAAAATACAATACACAAAAATATTTACATTACCCGCTTGATTGTATAGTGTTGTGTTCAAACAACATATTGTTTTCGGTTACCTCGAAGGATGAGTTGTATGTCAAAAGAGCAATGATATTCTAAGTAAAAAATGTGTAGATAAGGCTGTGTAGATATGCGTCAAAATCGGCAGACTAATTTTGTTCCAATTGGCGCACTCAAATCTCAGTGTCGCGTCGGCGTTCAAGGAAGTATGTCGTGTACCAATTGACATATCGGGTGTCATGAAACAAAAGAAAATGTACAAAATATGAATTAAAGTTATGAACAACTTAATTAAACTCATGGAATCAGATTTAAATTTCACATTTAAATTATAACATACACTTTTTAAGGTCGTGTCACGGACATGCTCGTGTGAGATGATAAAAACTAAGAAAGTAATGTTGTTCACTAAGTTCATTATCACTATGCATAAATAATATAAATATAGGTATATTACGTAATAGGTATGCCATTTAGATGTTATTTATATTTTGTACTGAGCTTGTGCAGACCATCCTGTGTTTAGATATAAACAAAAAAACGTATGTAAATTTACATATTTGTTGCTGATCATAACCAATATCGAGTCTTTTCAGAAAAAAACATCGTAAGTGACAATTTTTTTATAACGTGGGTATGCATTTATGCATCTCCTCTCACCCAGGGTTACAGAGGGAGGTATGTGGGAGTCACTTGGCGCTAACCACTGGAAATACCCACTAAAATCCTACAGCTGTTTGTCACCTTCCTGGGGCGACGCGGGTCGGTGCATGCAATCACCGCGTATCGTATATGACAATTGCACTTTTTAATGGGAGAGTCTTTTTCATTACTGATTAAAAAGTATTTGAAATAAAGAAAGTTTTCTATATCCAACACATAGCAAATGATAAATAAATAAATAAAATAAACATAAAAAAATTAAAATAAAATAACAACAGTGCATAACAGCAAGATCACAAAAAAATAAATAAAAAAACCCTAATGTGTGGATAAATTGGCACCAGTCTCAGCATAACAGCTACACTGATATAGTGCAGCGCTGATATTCTGACTGGACCCTCTGAAGGCGACGTCACGAACATCAGTAGAAATTCTTAAATATATAATAATATAATGGACATAGCATATAGTACATACCAGTATTAGTGATGCATGGGAATGATGCAATAATTGTGCAACAAAAAAATACAAAAAAATTTAAGAATGAATATATAAATGATAAGGCTGTCAGTTAGACTATTTGCATACCTAAGAGGTTTTTAGGTATTGATAATGTTGACTGGTGGTTCATAATCAACCACTGTTCTATTAAAATACTGACTATTAATGTACTGTTTTTAATTTACAAAGATAATTTAAAGGAGGTTACGATAAAAACGTTTTTAAGATTTTTGGCGATATGTTATGTGCCACTGATATGTAGGAAATGAGACTAGTGTTGCCAATTGTATCTATATGCTACCATCCTACCAATATTGTAAATACAAAAATGAGTTTGTTTGTTAATTTGTTACGCTTTCACACCTAAACCACTGAAGCGATTATGATGAATTTTGGTATAGAGATAGATGGGACCTTGGAGAGGATGACAGCCTATTTTTCCTCGCAAATAAAACTATTGGAAGGGGGAATAAACTTTGTTTGAGACTTTTTATTTTCGATTTGTTAGACAAAATCAATATTAACGTGAGCGAAGCCGCACGTAAAGAATAGTTAATATTATAAAGTGGAATAGTTTGTTTGATCGGACTAAAATCTTAGGAACTACCATTCTGATTTCCCAAATTCATTTTGTATTTAATAGAGCAGATGAAGCAATGATAGCTCAGTGGTAGTGTGTACGACTACGCGTCAAGGGATGTGAGTTCGAATCTAACCACCTACAATGAGCTTGAGCTTTCGGTGAAGGAAAACATCATGAGGAAATCATAGCTTGGTGGTAGTAGGGGTAATGTCAGTCTGACTAGCAATCACTCTCAAGTTGAAAATCTGTTGCCAAATACCAATAGGTGTGTTACGGAAGCTGTACTTGAGAGTCAGTTCCATCATAGATTTAGCGTGTCTACCAACATGGGGCGTATCCTCCCTTAAGATCAGGTGAGATTATGGCCATAACACTAAATTCAAAGGGAAAAAAAAACTTATATTGGTATACGTACATTTAAATACGTAATTTATCTATTATAATTATTGGTGTAGCTATTTTTCCTATAATAGCAATCATCGTATTTAATGATATACATCATTATAAAAATTCCAACATAATTATTATAGTATCAATGAAAAGTGGATTTAAATTATATGTTGCGGTACATTAACTTTTATATGTACTCAATTATAAGGTCCCATGGTGTGTACAGTACAGTGGTTTTGGTGCTGTTTTGAATTATCGTGGCTTCTAACTGGTGAGGAAAAATAGTTTATTTAGAATAAGCCATTGTTTTTTTTTATTATTTTACCTTTTTCTATTTACGCATTTTATATATCTATCCGGGTGGAACGTCGTAATTGATTTTATATTAATCTCTCGATTAATTAAATACTTGAAACTTGCACCATGGCTCAGAAGTTTTCGATAAAAAAAAAGAAATCGATTTATAACTAAGTACAGATGAACAGTGGTTTGCATGGTGGTAGAGCTTTTTCTAACGCCCGTCTGGGTAGATACCACCCTCAAGTTGTAAACCTGCCGCCAAATACCAATAGGTGTATTCCGGCAGCTGCACTTGAGAGCCAGTTCCTCCACAGGTTTAGCGTGTCTACCAACTTGGGCCGTATCTTCACTTAAGATCAGGTGAGATTATGGCCATAATGCTAAACCTTAAGTATAAAAAAAATATATCAAAATTTCATTCACATTTTTTTTTGTCGTGGGGAAATGCATTAACGGATACCCTCCCAGCCCGGGGGGGACTGGGAAGGTTATGTGGGACTCATTCGGCGCTACTCACCGGTATTACCCACTAAAACCCCACGGCCGTCTGTCACCTTCCTGGGGCGACGGGAGCTCGTGCATGCAATCACCGCGTCGCCCCGGTTCATTCACATAAACGTTACGAGACAGAAAAATATATATAACATGCTTTTATAATGGATTAAAAGTACAAAATAAAAGATTGAACAAGAAATACATGGGGCACATGAAATACATAACTATAAAAATGTATATTAAACTTTGGATGAAACTTTTTATTCCGTTATCAGAGATAACTTTAAAAAAAAAAACAATATTAACACGAGTGAAGCCGTACGTAATATGTTGTATTATACATCATGTACTTGTACTTTTTGTCCTATTCCCAAGTTATTTGGGGTCGGCATAGTAAGTTTAGGTATTGCAAAAGTTTGGCAAATTTTTTAAAGCTTGCCGCCTGTCTAACGTCAAGCCTCCTTGGGAATGCTTGCATCGATGCTTGAAATATAAATTAACAAATAAATATAAATTAATTTCTAGCAATAAAACGGCATATAAAAATAGATAACATCCAGTCTATAAATCGGTAACAAAAGTGAGCCGTCACGGGACGCCTGGCAGATGTGAAACATGAAAACCATTTTTATGAGTTATATGTATAAAAGAACAGATTACGACAGGAATCAGATGTGGCATAATGAAAAGATAAAGCATTACAAATTTGTTCCATAAAATAATGATTGTTTAATACATAAATATTCATTTTTATTAATGATTTCTTATGTTTACGCGAATATTATTCATTGAAATAAAACTAATTTTAACGGATTTTATCGCGGTTATTTATTTATTTTGTTCCCGACGTTTCGAAAGCTTTTCAGCCTTCGTGGTCACGGGGCGGACTAAGGTGTAGGTTGTCCAGAAAAGTTCATGTCACTGTGTCTACCTTCAATTTACAGTGACATGAACTTTTCTGGACAACCTACACCTTAGTCCGCCCCGTGACCACGAAGGCTGAAAAGCTTTTGAAACGTCGGGAACAAAATAAATAAATAACCGCGATAAAATCCGTTAAAATTAGTTTTATTTCATTTTTATTAAATAAAAAATACCAAAATTCAAAATTTAAACATTTTTTTCGTGGCCAGGTCTCATACACTACTACGTATAGTATATATAATTCATCATATAGCGTGGTGATGCGTCGCCACGGCCTGCATGCTACTCCAACAATCAGGTTTACCCTCGCCTATAGATGTTTCACGTCAAAAATGAGCGATGGGCAATTGAATCTAAAAATCTACAAAAAAATCCGCATCGAATGGTTACAGTCCCATCTGGATATATTCAATAATGTTGATGTGGTTGACAGCGAAAGGAACTGTATTATTCCCACTAATTTTATATATAAAAACTTCGTGTCACGCTGTTTATCCGCGATAAACTCCTAAACTAAACCGATTTTAATCAAATTTTGCACACTGTGTGCATTTTGATCCAACTTGAGAGATAGGATAATTCTTGTTTCGATAAGCATGTTTCTTGCATGGTGGTAGGGCTTTTGCTAATGCCCGCCTGGCTAGCTACCACCCTCAAGTTATAAGCCTGCCGCCAAATACCAAAAGGTGTGTTCCGGCAGTTGCACTTGAGAGCCAGTTCCTCCACAGGTTTAGCGTGTCTACCACCTTGGTGCATATCTTCACTTAAGATCAGGTGAGATTATGGCCTTAACGCTAAACTATAAGTATAAAAAAAGCGATCATAACGCGATAGATGACGCTGTAGTCGATGTGATTGACTACTCGAGAAGGCAGAAGAAGGTCAACGAGGTCAGCTAGTAAATATATATAATTGTCAACAGAGAAACATGGCGACGCTGACAGCGATTGCGGTGACTACCTTTGTCATCATCAGCACTGTGAGTGGTGGAACGTACGCGCCGAAGCCAGTTATCGGATATCCGGCTGGACTCATACCTGACTGTAAGTGTGGACTAGTCAATTTCACTTTGTATTTTTCATAGGTAAGCGCTTGACTACAACTCACCTGATGGTAAGTGACTATGAGGTCTATGATGAATCGCGCTTACTCAGTAAGTACCGATTCTCGCTTTGTTTCAAGTCTCCCAGATTGTAGATGAAGGAAATAATCCTCCGTAGCGAATAACACTTCCTTTCCGTACGCAGTATACAGGAAGTTGCAAATTCTTCATGCGAATCGGGGGAATATTTACTATTTTATTATGCGTAATGGTCATAATCTCACCTGATCTTAAGTGACGATACGGCCGAAGTTGGTGGACACGCTAAACCTGTTGCGCGACTGACTATCAAGTGTAACTATCGGAACACACCTATTGTTATTTGGTGGCAGATTTTCAACTTAAGGGTATAGCTAGCCATACGGGCATTAGAAAAAGACGTACCACCATGCTAAGGTTCCCTCACGAGGTTTTCCGTCATCGAAAGCTCAAGCTCATAGTAGGTGGATTCGAAATCACGTCCCGTGACGCTCCGTTCGTACGCACTACCACCGAGCTATCACCGCTACGCTATTGTACTTGCTTACTGGTGGTGACCCTCGTGGCGTGTTTTCGCCCTATGATAAAATGGAGATGGTGGAATTAGATCTTGTGCACACCCTCTATAGTGAATCCTATAAAAAACTGAGAGCCAAGCTACTCACCGGCGATTCTCAAGAGTGAGAATATTTGTCTTCTTCAGTCTACCTTGTATTTGTAATATTATGCCTTTTTATAGTTTATGGGTTTACATGACACCTGATGTTAAGTGACGTTGTAGCCCAAAATGGTGGATACGTTAAACCTACATACCACATACATACATAATACATAGAAGTATTTGACGACCGACGTTCAAATCGTGAAGCATCCACGTGGGTGTATATTGATAGGTAGTGCGCGACCTACGGGTTTCCATGCTAAAATAACAAAAGGGTAGGCATAATTATATCACGTTAATAAACAATTGGCGAAATAGTTTCGTGTTCTTACCACTTCTCGAACACACCGCACTAGAAAAGTTTTAATTATTAATTATACGTGTTACAAATTCAATGATAAAACAAAGTGATGAATTTTTGGCAATAGCAAAATAGTGATTTAGTGATAAAATAAATGTTAAAAAATGAAAAATAAAGAGATTTCAAAACCATTTTTGTACCATTCGGAGTATAAGTAGTACGAAAATTTCGTAGGGAATAGGGACTATATAAGCAGTGGCCACACTTCCGGTTTACCGTGGGACACACCAAATTACTAATTACCTACTGTTTAATATCTGAAAGCACAGCGGGACACATGAAATTACGAATTACCTCCTATTTAATTCCTTAGAGCACCGTGGGACACACGAAATTACGAATTACCTCCTATTTAATTCCCGAGAGCACCGTGGGACACACGAAATTACGAATTACCTCCTATTTAATTCCTGAGAGCACCTTGGGACACACGAAATTACGAATTACCTCCTATTTAATTCCTGAGAGCACCGTGGGACACACGAAATTACGAATTACCTCCTATTTAATTTCTGAGAGCACCATGGGAAACACGAAATTACAAATTACCTCCTATTTAATTTCTGAGTGCACCGTGGGACACACGCAATTACGAATTACCTCCTATTTAATTTCTGAGAGCACTGTGGGACACACGAAATTACGAATTACATCCTATTTAATTTCTGAGAGCACCGTGGGACACACGAAATTACGAATTACCTCCTATTTAATTTCTGAGAGCACCGTGGGACACAGAAATTACAAATTACCTCCTATTTAATTCCTGTGAGCACCGTGGGACACACGAAATTACGAATTACCTCCTATTTAATTCCCGAGAGCACCGTGGGACACACGAAATTACGAATTACCTCCTATTTAATTCCTGAGAGCACCGTGGGACACACGAAATTACGAATTACCTCTTATTTAATTTCTGAGAGCACCATGGGACACACGAAATTACAAATTACCTCCTATTTAATTTCTGAGTGCACCGTGGGACACACGCAATTACGAATTACCTCCTATTTAATTTCTGAGAGCACCGTGGGACACAGAAATTACAAATTACCTCCTATTTCATTCCTGTGAGCACCGTGGGACACACGAAATTACGAATTACCTCCTATTTAATTTCTGAGAGCACCATGGGACACACGAAATTACAAATTACCTCCTATTTAATATCTGAGAGCACCGTGGGACACATGTAATTACGAATTACCTCCTATTTAATTCCCTAGAGCACCGTGGGACACACGCAACTACGAATTGCCTCCTATTTAATTTCTGAGAGCACCGTGGGACACATGAAATTACGAATTACCTCCTACTTAATTTCTGAGAGCACCGTGGGACCCACGAAATTACGAATTACCTCCTACTTAATTTCTGAGAGCACCGTGGGACCCACGAAATTACGAATTACCTCCTGTTAATTTTTTTTTTACTATAAAAATAACTATCTGCTGTTATGGTACTTTTTTATTTAATTCGATTTTAATAATAACAATATACCTAAATCATATAATATTTCACTTCCAAATGTGCCATATAAAAAAATTAAAAATATTTGAAGTTGTGGGACAGTGCAATTTTGTTACAATAATTGTTTTTGAAAAACATCCAATTGGCAAGAAATAATTAATTAATTAATCGACGAGGCTCTTGAAACATGATAAACTAACATATTTTCGTAAGTGACTCCGAAAAAATTACCCTAATATGCATACACATAAAACCTCAAATACGCAAATTTCTAAATCATGCAGCTACGTTTTCATTTGAAATATATGTTCAGTTTCGTCATACGCTGACCCACATATATGAGGTGCTTCGAGAAGTGTGACCTCTTTAGGGGTTCATTTCGAAAGGCCGATGTATGTTTTTTATAACGAGTCCTAATATTACACCCAGTTTGACCGATATACATCAGCAGCGTCAACTCCAACATTTAATGACGGATTTCCGCAAAGTGACGACTTCATTAATCATATCTATATAAATATTATAAAGTGGAAAAGTTTATTTGTTCGAACCCGTTACTCTTAGGAACTACCAGTTGGATTTTAAAAATTCTTAATGTATTTGCTAGAGCAATCGCTGATGAATGTTTTAAGCTGTTTAACATCACGCTACCACTAATAGCAGCAAAGCTGTATTGAAAAACGTTACAAAATCGGGCAAAAATTATTAAATAGGTTTTAGTTCCGTGCGAACAAAGTCACAGTTCCGGCTAGTTAATATTAAAAAGCGGACAATTTTGTTTATTTCAACGTGCTAATATTGTGAGTTGCATTTCAAAATTTCTTTTTGTATTTGTCAACTGATGGTAAGTTACTATATATTTTGGAGAGACTGGATATCAAATGGAACTGCCGGAACACACCTATTGGTATATAGTGGTAGATTTTCAACTTAACAGTGGTAGCTAGCCAGGCGGGCATAAGAAAAAGCCCTACCAACATGCTATGGTTTCCTCACGATGTTTTCCTTCACCGAAAGCTCAAGCTCGATGTTGGTGTTTGCATTCGAACTCACGTCCCATGACACGGCCTTAATATTGGACGACGTGGACGTTCATTATATAAGAAATTGTACTATTAGACTGTATTAAGTTATAAGTAGGCTAAGTTAATAAAATTACTATGGGAAATACAAAATTGACTGATTGTTGTGATCCATTTTAAAAGCTATTGTTATATCACCTAATTATTACACTATTTAATTTTAACAGTAATTAAAATATATACGGAATTATAAAGCAATATAGATAAGTAACAGAGGAGGATAGTTCATTAACATCGATTGCTATATTGCGCGACGCGAGCTCGCTATGAGTTCGGTTAAAGCGAAGCACTCGAGGAGCGATATTCGTAAGATTTATATTTTATATTATTGACTAGACTGTTTTGATATATATGATATTTATGTTGTGAGAAACACGAGCGATGAGGGAATGAATACGAGAGCGTCGACAAAGGGGCGACAAAGTGTCAGACACTTACTCGGTGCTATCCTCTCTGCGACAGCTACTAGGTTCATGATAACTAACAAATAAACAATAATATTAAGAACACGTTTACGGCTGTAAACAATGATGCATTTTAGTATTCGTATTATCAGAACTATTAGTATAAATAAACGATTAGTATTATAGTAGAATCTCCATAAATTGAACATAAAAATTCGAGTTGTAGAGTTTTCGAATTATAGAGAATCGAGGTTTTGCTGTTTGGAGGGGTGGGAACAAACCTTTTTTCGAGATATAGAGGTGTTCAACTTATCGAGGTTCAACTGTATAACTGAATACATTAAGAGTGAAATAAATTTACAGTATATTATAATATTATAACTACTGATCTCAAATCATTTGCTATAATACCCTATTACGTGTTTATCTAAAAGGATATTATATGACCAAAAAGTGCATACATTAATGCGTATATAAAAAAAATATGGCAAAAAATATTAACTAATTTTGTCGTACTGCTATATCCCTTCCTCTACTTCTGCTGACCAAGCCTGACTCCACTCCTTCCCAGCTCAAGCCAGCCTTCATTTTCCTACACACATCCAGTCAGTCGGTCTCTGTTTCCCGTTCTCGCCGGTCGTAATACTTGTAATTGAATTTATTAATATTAAAGTTTTCTTAGTGATAAATAGATCTTTTTAT
The DNA here is from genome assembly GCA_039707435.1 of Actias luna. Classification (NCBI taxonomy): domain Eukaryota; kingdom Metazoa; phylum Arthropoda; class Insecta; order Lepidoptera; family Saturniidae; genus Actias; species Actias luna. The sequence goes on from JAZHAC010000032.1 coordinate 11,804,017, forward strand.
AAAGCTATTTACCAGACCCCGTATAACAGTACGTGAATGAAGATACCGATGAGACATCTTCCGCTCTGGTACTCTAATAAAAAAGAATGCCACCTTGACAACGTTATCTTCCGAGCGTCATATACGTATTATTTCCTCGTACGATAACGAAATAACAATTACATTCTAAAAAGCGAATTTTTCGCTAAATTACGAAAATGAAAAAATGATATGTCAATCAGAAAGATATTTAATCTTTGAAGTCATTACTGTCAACTGTTTAAGAAACATAATACAGTTCAGTCAAGCTTGACCTGGAAATCTAAATCATTATAAGGCAAAGTACGCGTCGACAATGACCTAGAACGAAAATACTACATTATTCCATTAGTCTTTATATGCTTAAAAGTATCTAGCCTTTGATAAGATGATAGCTCAGTGGTATGTACGACTTCGCGTCAAGGGACGTGAGTTCGAATCCAACCACCTACAATAAGCTTGATCTTTCGGTGAAGGAAAATATCGTGAGGAAACCATATCATGGTGGTAGGGATTTTTCTAGTGCCCGTCTGGCTACCACCTCAATTTGAAAATCTGCCACCAAATACCAATAGGTGTGGTCCGGCAGTTACACTTGAGAGTCAGTCCCTCCACAGGTTTAGCGTGTCAACCAACTTGGGTCGTATCGTCACTTAAAATCAGGTGAGATTATGGCGATAACGCTAAGCCTTAAGTATATAAAAAAAAAAACATTTTTTACTTTATAGGTTTAGCGTTATGGCAACAATCTCACCTGATGTTAATTGACCATGTGGTAAAAGATGGTGGACACACTAAGCCTAGTGGCTTAGCTCTGGCTCTAGCTCTCAAGTGTAATTGCTGGAACACATCTATTGCTGGTATAAATCCTTAGCAATTTTAAACATAAAACTATTATTTACTAGATTTTACGTGCGGCTTCACTCGCGTTAATAGCGTTTATTTCTAACAAATCGGATGACGCAATAAAAAGTGTCCCACAAAGTTTATCCCTCTATTTACCCCACTACAAATACAGAACAAGTAGCCTATCTCCGTCTCCTGGACCCCATCTATGTCTGTACCAAAATTCATTACAATCGGTTCAGCGTTTTAGGCGTGAAAGCGTAAATAAACAAACAAACTCACTTTCGAATCTATAATATTAGTATGATATGATACATTATTACTTAAGTATTGTGGCCACTATATTACCGGGTATAAAGACACGATACGGTCCAAGATTGTGAATGATAAGCCTAATTGAGAGGTTGGCTCTCAAGAGCAACTACCAGAACCTACCTCCAGAGCTTATCATCCGATGAATCTTGCCATATGTCCGTCTCGCCTTGACCTGAGCACGGGAAAAAGGTGGTAAATGGCCAAACGGGCATTTTAAAGCGATGACCGCTCAGTGGTAGTGTGTACGACTTTGCTTCAAGGGACGTGAGTTCAAATCCAACCACCTACAATAAGCTTGAGCTTTCGGTGAAGGGAAACATCGTAAGGAAGCCATAGCACGGTGGTAGGGTTTTTTCTAACGCCCGCCTGGGTAGCTACCACCCGCAAGTTGTAAATCTGCCACCAAATACCAATAGGTGTGTTTCGGCAGTTGCACTTGAGAGCCAGACAATCCACTCCGTGATTGGCCGTGACCTCTGGTGTTGTGGGTGTCCACGGGCGGCGGTGATCACTTACCATAAGGTGACATGCTTGCTCGTTTGAACGGAATTACATAATCAAAAAAAAAAAAACGAAATTATGGATTCGTGACCTTTGTAAATCACTGCTCTCGAGTCCTTTATGTGTTTATTCTTATGTCGATAATATTATTGAAAGTCAAATAATAAGTGATCAAAACGCGACAGATGCCGCTGTAGCCGATGTAATTGACTACTCAAAGAGGCAGAACAAGGCTTGTCAGGTCAGCTAGTATGATACGAAATACATAAAATACAACTGAAACATTTCCCTTCTGCGAGTTGCCCCGTGCCTGGAAACTATTCGTTATCTATATGCATTGGCAGGTCTCGGGAACGTTACATATTCTCTTCTTTTCTTTCTATCTTACTTACTTTGAAGCGACGATAGCTCAGTGGTAGTGTGTACGACTTCGCGTCAAGGGACGTGAGTTCGAATCCAAGCGCCTACAATGAGCTTGAGCTTTCGGTGAAGGAAAACATTGTGAGGAAACCATAGCACGGTGGTAGGGTTTTTTCTAACGCCCGCCTGGGTAGCTACCACCCTCAAGTAGTAAACCTGCCGCTAAATACCAATAGGTGTGTTCCGGCAGCTGCACTTGAGAGCCAGTTCCTCCACAGGTGTAGCGTGTCTACCAGCTCGGGCCGTATTGTCACTTAAGATCAGGTGAGATTATGGCCATAATGCTAAATCTTAAGTAAAAAAAAAAAAACACTTATTTACTTTTCTTACTTACTTTCTTTGTTAGGCCCGGGGTCAATGAAGAATGCAACCATTAGCGCCAGGACGATGCCCGAGCTGCAGGTAACGATCCACAAAGTTCAATCCGATGGAATAATTACCCGTAGAACTGTTCCCGTGGAGACGGCTCCCAAGGTTGTCTCTAAGGACAAAAGTATTGGTAAGTGTTGATTGTACATAGCAGTTTTTTTTTTTTTTGGCTAGGACGTAGGATTTTTTTTTAATAGGTTACGCATGGTGGTAGGGCTTTTTCTAATGCCCGCCTGGGAGGCTACCACCCTCAAGTTGTAAACTTGCCGCCAAATACCAATAGGTGTGTTCCGGCAGCTGCACTTAAGAGCCAGTTCCTCCACAGGTTTAGCGTGTGTACCAACTTGGTCCGTATCGTCACTTAAGATCAGGTGAGATTATGAGCATAACGCTAAACCTTAAGTATAAAAAAAAAGTCTCCACTCTTACCTGATGGTAAGATGGAAACTGCCGGAACACACCTAAAAATATTTCTCGGTAATTTTCAACTCGAGAACGGTTTGCCAGATGGATGATAATATAAACCAACCACGTGTGGTTTCAACACGACGTTTTCCTTTATCAAAATCTCAGGCGATTCAAATACACGCCCGTCGACGCGGCGTCCGAGCGCACTAACTACTGAGTCATCGCTTCGAAAATTTATTTCTTTATAATTTTTATTTGGTTTTCTAGATTTGAAAAATAAGAAGACGGTTTTGTACGCCGTCGGTTTCTTGGACAGCTCCGTGTTTCCGCACACGCAGGCAATCGGCACTGCATACTCGAAGCGAGGATACAACGTGTTCCTGACAGAGACCATCGTTTTCTTCACGCAAATCTATCCGAAGTACGTTTCTTATTTACTGCTTATATATACACAGCTGTGACCGCGGCTTCGTTCGCGTGGAAACAAAAATAGTTTGGAAATTCCAAAAGTGTACGCTTCATAACGTAATTATAATTGAATGACGTAGATTTAAGCGTTCGTATTAAATAGCAAAGAATCCGATCTCATTCTAAAGCTGTTATAAATAAATCGTCCCAATACATTAAGTTTTTTAGGCATAATCGTTACACATCCATACGCAAAGAGATTTTTATATACATTTTCTACAAGAACCATAGTACAAATTAATAAAAGAGTAATTATGTATAGCATTTAGAAACAAAAGACGGGTGTAAAATTCTTAGAACTATGTACTTTTAGTAATCAAAATTAAAATTAAAATCAAAAGCTCTTAATAAATAGTCCTAAACCATTAGTAATTTAAATTATAAGATTAATTTTGAATCGCTATTTACTTTGCTAATTTATTATCGTTAGGTGTTTTATATCTTACTAGAAGTGTCCGCGACTCCGTACGCGTGGTACTAAAATTATATTTCAACATTTTCATTAAAAAAAAGTTATATAGCCTATGTTACTCAGGGTTAATGTAGCATTCTAAAAGTGAAAGAATTTTTGAAATCGGTCCAGCAGTTCTCGAGTTTATTCGTTTCAAACAAAAATACAAATATTTCTTTCCTCTTTATAATATTAGTATAGATATAAAAGTATAGGCTAGCTGCGCCGCGCGGTGTTACCTGCTGTTTGTTGTCAAGATTGTTATCTATTCTCTATTTGTTGCATCGATAATTATAGCACCCGGTGATTAACAGCAGAAACTATTGTCCGCAGGTCTGTACGTTTAACCAGGATTATCGGTAGAAAAATGGGAGACTTCCTGGTCAAGTTGACTGAGCAAGGACTCTCTGCAGATAATCTTGAACTTGTCGGAGCTAGCCTCGGAGCTCATGTCGTCGCGTACGCGGCGAAACAATTCTACGAACGAACAGGCAAAAGACCCTGGAGGTTGACAGGCCTCGATCCGGCCGGACCTTGCTTCAGGAATCTACCCCCAGAATACAAAATCTCACCGTCCGATGCGACGCACGTCGACATCGTGCACACAAACATCGACGGTTTCGGTATAGCTGAACCTCTCGGACATATTGACTTCTACGTGAACGGTGGTGAATTCCAACCAAGCGATATACCTTACATACCCTGCTTAGTTATTTGCAGTCATGTCAGAGCTATCTTCTACTGGTGGCTTTCTATAGAGCACCCTAAAAAGTTCATAGGAATGACTTGCGATTCGGTCCAGGACGCACGGTTTGCAAAATGCTTCAACAACTCTGTTACGAATTATCTGGGACTGGAGACAGATTTCCAAAAACGCGGTATATACTACTTACCTACACATAACGAGTTCCCTTACTATAGAGGCAAGGATGGGCTGAAATCCGAAAACGAAATATATACATCCGTCGTGAAGCAAATAAATTCTGATGATATATTAATTGTTTAGAAATTATTTTACTAAGAATTGTAGAATCGATTTCTGTTATGCTTTTCATATCTAATAAGGTGTTTCAATGTGGCTGTGGATACATCCTTTATTGTAAATATAGATAGGTGTTTGGGATATGATTTATTCCAGACTGAGAACGCGGGTTTGTTAGATGGGAGAATGTTAAGATACGCATTTGACTTTAGAATCTAATCTAATATGATTTATTTAATAAGTATCAAATGTCTCACTATAAAGGTAAAATTTCTTCCTTAGAGAAGATTCATTATTCTGATGGAAGAGGTATTAGCCTATTCCCTTACCGAAAGATGTAAAAAATTGTAGACGATATGTTTGCAAGAATATTTGCAAATGTTAAAATTTAGCTCTATGCATTATTTCACCGTCATCTGATAGTGCTACGAATTTAAATACAAAGTGTTATTTTAGTGATTATTACAGTTAACAATACTAAAACTGGACGTTATATATATATATATATATATATATATATATATATATATATATATATATATATATATATATATATATATATATATATATATATATATATCTTTTTATCTTTTTTTATCGCAGCACGACACAGATACTGTATCTGATGGTCATTGTAGTATGAAACTAAAATATGTACAATTAGTTAGTTAATCTATTAGGAAACATCGTTCTTATTCACTGCAGCTTCGGATTCTGACTAATCTAGAAAAAGGATAAACTTAAAAGCAGTTTACCACATGGCACCCGCAATTCAGTCGAATACACTTACCGTGTCCCACCTAGCAATAATTATACTTGCACAAACATTGGCTCGTAGCCTAATAATTATATATTTTTTTTTCAGAAATAATTAAACACGAAATTCTGAAATGCACGATTTTTAGATCCTTACTCATATTTAATTAAATCTCGAAAATTAAGTGTTTTTGTTCATGTTCTTTGCGACTTTTTTTAGGTGGTAAATTAGGATAATTATTGACTTTATCTTAAGTTTTAAATTGTCTCAGATCACCATATTCAAGCCTTTTATCGTTTTTAAAATTACAATCGTAATTGTTCATGCTTTTAATCACGCTTTTATTTTAAATATGTATTTTTTGAGCACTTCCGGCGTATTGAAATTATTTTATTGTTGCAATACGATGTATGCAAAGCTTTAGAGGGTTTTTGAAATGTCAACTGTTAGACTGTGACTTCATAATTACGAAAATTGGGATAGAAATTTCTAGAATATATCACTGATAGGTACATTTCGTGGTTAATATATTTTTAAACGTTCTTTCTCTCTATGTCTCCTTTGCTAAATTTGATTTATTCTTTGCTTGCTGTATGCGTGGTAACATTCGCGTCGACTTGATGGAAAGTAGCCTTGGATGCTCTTTAACACTTCAGTTATCTGCCAATCGACCTTATCAAATTCGGTTCAAACTTTTCGGATTAGAATAATATTAGACAGTGCACGTAAATTTGAGCCATTTAAATGGATTTGAAGTTTCTGTGAAGGAAAGCACGGTGATGTAACCATACCATACAAGAGTCGTAGAGCTTTTTATAATGTCCACTTGACTTGCTACCACACTCCACACATTACTGCATTGCCGGACAGTAGGTGCAAGAACCATGTCAAACGGGTTTTGATGTCAAAAGGCTATTATAGGGTGGATCAATATGTGAGCGATCGTGATGTCTGGAATTGACACCCCTCTCTGTACATCCGCTAATAACTACTGTAACACATTATACTGTTATATCAAAATAATAAGTTTAAAAAATTAAAGATGCAGATTGAGTTTCTTGCCAGTTCTTCTCGTACTTAGCAAACCGGTAGTAGTTTTGACGTTCATAAGCGCCTTCTTAGGGCCTAAATTGAATAAAGATTTTTGATTTGATTTGACCCAAGTTGATAATCTGCCACCAAATACGTGTAGGTATGTTCCAGCAGTTGCACATAAGAGCCAGTCCTTGCACTAGAATTAGCTTGTCCACTGTATTGAATCATGTCGTTACTTACTACAATCAGGTGTGATATTGGTCATAACTGTAAGCTTATATATATATATTCTTTTAGATAGGTTTATCGCCGTGGTAACGACCCATTCGAATACAATTCTCTTAAATCCTGTCATTTATTATTGCTCCTGTTTGCAGTAATTAAAATAAGAATTATTGAAGTAAGGAAACAGGTATTTACGACTCTGCATGGAGTTCACAGGTGGCTTGAGGTTACTTAATGTCTCGAATTACCCTACAGTGGCGTATTATGTGCAATTCTAAAGTAAATTGAGCGTCTGGAGTTCGGGAAACGTTTTATTACCGCAACCTGCCGGGTAAGCATTTTTCTTTGTGACGTGGAAAATTTGAGGAAATGCGATTTATTATTTATGTTGTATATCTATAGTTAAAAAGCGAAATACAATAGGCTGACAAACAGTGGAGGAAAAGGTACTGGACTGACTGAAAAGTCTTGCACTTTTGAAGACCGAAGACTTTTTGTGAAGCGATGATAGCTCAGTGGTAGTGTGTGCGACTTTGCGTCAAGGGACGTGAGTTCGAATCCAACCACCTACAATGAGCTTGAGCTTTCGGTGAAGGAAAACATCGTAAGGAAACCATAGCATGGTGGTAGGGCTTTTTCTGATGCCCGACTGGCTTGCTACCATCCTCAAGTTGAAATTCTACCGCCAAATACCAATAGGTGTGTTCCGGCAGTTGCACTTGAGAGCCAGTTCCTTCACAGTTTTAGCGTGTCTACCATCTTGGGCCGTACCGTTACTTAAGATCAGGTGAGATTATGACCATAACGCAAATCGTTAACTATAAAAAAAACAACTTCTAGAATAAACACAACAACTCGCGCGAAGACGGGGCGTGTAGCGAGTATATAGATACATTCTAATATTAGGTGTAGTGATTTGACCTTAAGCTGACCATTCGAGTATAGTTAGTGAGGTCGTTATTTGTGTTGATTTAGTTATTTTCTATAGCGTTAAATCAAAATTAAGTATTACTTTATATACAAGCTATAGACGCTGACTTTGCGTGTGTGTGCTGCGTATTTTATAACGTATTTTTTTTTAAATCATATATAGTTGAGACATGTCTGAGTTGATCATCCGATTTTAATTATGCAAAATTTTATATAATAAATGCAGGTGTGAGTGTGTGCGTGTGTGTGTGTGAAACTCTTTTTGTCCTAAATGCCTTGAGCCGATTTTGACAATATTATTTTTATGCACATATGGGTTTATCCGGATATTTCGTAACTATACTTAAACCCAATATATGATACTGTTGTCAACATAAAAGAAGTTATCTTTTTTTAATAGATATCCTGCACGGAAAATATACATTTTACTCTTAGTTTTCATTCTCTTATCAAGATTTTTGTAGTTTGTGGACTGGGATTTTTAGTTATTGTAAAAAAATTGTTATTTTTATATAATTAATATATTAATAAGCAAAAGCGAAAGAGTCCAGTACTCGTTTTTCCTTTGCCGGTCAAATAATTTTAATTATACTAGTTGTGCCCGCAACTTCTATCGCGTGTAACTGAAAATGATTTATTAAACTTTGCCCGTTTTTGTTAATTTTTATATTACAACTTTTCTCCTGTTGTTTGTAGCGTGATGTTAAATAGCCTGCAGCCTTTCTCAATGGTTTCTCTATTAAATAAAATTAAACGGAATTTTTGAAATCCGACAACAAACAAATAAACATTTCCGCTTAGGAATACTAACTAACATACATATCATTGTTTGTTCACCTTTACAGAAACTTCCATTTATTTTAAATAACTATAATATTTAAATTTAGAGTACCAGGAAAAACGTCCAGGTACTTTCAAAAATAAACTTAAACTTAAAACACACTTAAAAATATATTATTGAAGAATTCATCGTCTAGAATTCACGATTAAGTGAACCGCGAGTTGAATACAAACGGATAAAATTATGTCATATCAAATGAAGGCGCGATCGAAACCTGTTGGGCGGCTGCATATTACGCGTTCAAACAAACTGACAGACATTTAAATTACATTTTGTATCCGGACTTGACTTTATTAAGTATTTACAAAGGTCGTCGATGCCTCTATTTTTAACGAACAAATTATTGTGTGTGTGTTTTTTTATTAATAATAAATACATTATTGACCTTTTACAAAAGAACGTGTTTTTATTGTGTATAAATAAGCTGATTAATATTTGAAGTGGTAGGTAAATATAAAAATCTTCTTTCAAATCTATGCAATGAGATAATGATTGGAGAAGGGTTTTTGTTTGTATAAACGTATTTATTATTACAACTACCGGTCGAATTCAAAAAATTCTTTTTTTATATTATAACTAGGTTTCACATGCGGCTACACTCGCAGTTTTTCGATAAAAAGTATCCTACGTTACTTCTGATACCACCAAGTATATGTGTACAAAGTTTCATGATGATCGGTTAAGTAGTTTTCGCGTGGAAACATAACGAACAAACTAACATTCACATTTATAATTCTAGTATCTTCACCTTATTAAAGGAACCCTTGACCTAATAACCTAAATTTAAATTGAATATTATAAAGTGGAAGAGTTTGTTTGAACGCGCTATAACCTTAGGAACTACCAGTCAGAAAAATATATATTAAATATATTGATAATTTAATATAGAGACAGGCTTTAGGCTAGTTAATATAACGCTATTACAAACAGGAGGTAAGCAGTATTGATAAAAGTGACAAAAAAGGGAAAAACTGTTTATTTAGGCTTTCTTGACGTGCGCAGCTCCAACGGTTAATTTTAATAGCGATCACAGGCTATTAATGTTATAAAATGTACAAACCAATTTTATTTCATAGTTAAGGTTTACCGCTATGGCCACAATCTCACCTTATCTTAAGTGACGAAACGGACTAAGTTGGTAGACACGTTAAAGCTGTGGAGGAATTGGCTCTCAAGGTCAGCTGCCGGAACACACCTATTGGTATTTGGCGGCAGATTTTTAACTTGAGGGTAGTTGCTAGCCGGGCGGGCATCAGAAAAATCCCCCTTCACCGAAAACTCAAGATCATTGTAGGTGGATTCGAACTCACGTCCCTTGACGCGAAGTCGTATACACTGCCACTGAGCTATCATCGTTTATGTGCCATGTCGCAATATACAGTTTGTACTATATTTAATTGAGATTGGGGTGTATTTTTATATGATTTTAAGCAAAAGACAATGGCTAAAATGGGCCTCTAATTTGTGAGTTTACTGCATACAAGATGCGACTGTGATTTCGTTCGCGTGTAACTGAAATTCTAATAACCTTTTAGTGACTTATTTCAATACAGCCTTGCCTAATAATTGCTTTAACATGTACAAAAAGAATTTTGAAAAACCGACAGCTAGTTCCTAAGGTAATGTCGTTCAAACGAATTAAACTTTTCGCTTCATAATATTAATATAGAGTATTCTGTATACCTAGATTTATCTCACCGTAGAAAATGGGAATAATATACTGTGAAGAAGATATGTTTTCTTGTAATTTTGTTGACATACTAAATTAAATGTATATTAGTTGTATACTTTTTATTTTAGATATATACCTAATAAAGAAATGTCTGTGATTTAATTGTAAATAGAAATAAATGGTTTATTTTTATTTAATTGTTATATCATTTTCTTACATCTAAAAGAAATTACAATTTCTCTTATTATTATTAATATAATTATAATGGATAATTATATTTTATTATATACTATTGTTATTAATTATTATTATAATGAAGCAATGATAGCTCAGTGGTAGTGTGTAGAAATGAGTTTGAGCTTTCGGTGAAGGAAAACATCGTGAGGAAGCTATAGCATGGTGGTAAGATTTTTTTCTAATTTCTTTTTTTCTGGCGATGATAGCTCAGTGGTAGTGTGTACGACTTTGCGTCAAGGGACGCGAGTTCGAATCCAAACACCTACAATGAGCTTGAGCTTTTGTTGAAGGAAAACATCGTGAGGGAACCATAGCATGGTAGGGCTTTTTCTGATGCCCGACTGGCTAGCTACCACCTTTAAGTTGAAAATCTGACGACAAATACCAATAGATGTGTTCCGGCAGTTGCACTTGAGAGCCAGTTCTTTCACAGGTTTAGCGTGTCTACCATCTTGGGCCGTACCGTTACTTAAGATCAGGTGAGATGATGGCCATAACGCTAAACCTTAACTATAAAAAAAAAACCTCTCGACACGCATACATACATATATTGGGTAATTTGTCTTAGCCACTGTGACCGACTTGATTGGTGGATACCTAGACGTGTGGCTACTAATCGTGATAGTATGACTGTCGTTCTATATGTTGTATAGTCCAGCTGGTAGTTTGTACGGACGCCGCGTCATGGACGTGAGTTCGAATCCCTACAATGAGCCTGCGGTAAAGAAACACACCGCGATGAAACCATAGCATGGTGATCGGACTTTCGGTCTTTACAAGTTGAAAATCTGCCGCTGAATACCTATAGGTGTGTTCAGGCAGTTGCACTTGAGAGCCAGCCACTTACAGTCGTCACTTAAGAACGTCATCTTCATGTCCCGTTCCCAAGTCATCTATCTGGTGTCGTCCCAATACGTTTTCTTTTTCCACAAATTTTTATAAGCCATCATTTTCTTCATCCCCTATCTCTTTATTCGTCTTTTATTCGGCCTTCCTATTCTTTTCCACCCTTCAACATTCATATCCATTGTTTTTCTCACCACATGCATTTCCTCTCTTTTGTCTGGAACAAGACAAACGATCTATCAACCTTTCTACCACTAGCGCTACTTTCAAACTCCCTCTAACATACTCATTCGTCGCTTAAAATCAGGTATAAAATATATAAAAAATACTCTATCTCCACGAAAGCAAAATAATAAGGATTTATGTCAATGAGGTGACGTTTCACCACAAGACCATAGTTTCACGGTACCGCTTTCGGTCAAATATGTATAACAGCGTACACAATCCAGTTTAGAATAAAAGGGTATGTAACACGACTCCCCGGAGTACGTTGGACCTTTCATTCCTACCCTCGTTTATATATATTGAGTGAGGACATTCCGAATTCATCATCTCGTCTCGTTTTAATTTAAATCGGGAGTTGTCGTGGGACGGCGGACTTGCAATGCGGATAGGTCGCCATATTGGATGATTTAAAATGAATTTATGCGTCGGTTCTGTATGTTGTCTTGTTGTTAATTTCCCCTTTTTGTATATTTTAAAGCGTTAAATGTTCATAGAAACGGATTGTTATATGGTTCTAATCATTACACAGTAAACTGTAGTCTCTAAAAGAAATGATAACTCAGTGGTAGTGTGTAGGATCATGGGAACACTTAATTTTGGGTTCAATTAGTACAATAAATATATATAATATATCAATTATTACCATGGCTTGAATTAAATAAAGTTTGAGGAACCCTAAAAAAAAAGGTGTGAAATGTAATGAAACAGCGTGGTGTGTTTTGGCAATATTATTATTTTTATGATCCGTATGGTTTTACGTGCGGCTTCACTCGCGTTAATTTTTGTTTTCTAACAAATCGAATGACGCAACAAAAAGTTTCATACAAAGTTTACCCCTTCTTTTACTTCACTTCCAGTAAGATTTTCGTGAGAATAAGTCGCTTATGACCATCTTCAGGTCCTCATCTAACTTTATACCAAAATTCAACGGTTTAGGCGTGAAAACGTAACAAACAAACAAACTCAATTTCGCATTTATAATATTAGTAAGGAATTTAATTGAAACCACTATGAAAGTTGCTTACAAGGTTTTGTTTCATTGTCAATTGCTTTACAGATCTTATTGAGAACGAAGATAGAACTGATTATAATGGAGGTCTTAAAAATCATTTTTAAAGTTTCATTTCGACTGTGAAATTAATAGTGTTAAGTGGTAATATACCGCTAATTTACAAAATATCATAGTCAAAGAATCTTTGTGTTCCTGCGATTGAGCAAGACTTCTAAAGTTCTTCATGGATGTAAAGTCCATGGTCGAAAGTCCGTTAGAGATACTTCCAACGTTACAAGTGTTTATATATTTTCCTTCAAATTTGATCAAATTACATTTACGGAATATCATCGAAGCTAATCGTAGCGTGTATTGACGCCGCGGCAAAGGAATGAGATTATTGTTTATGGAATACGGACCAAACGAACAAGCAGACCACCTAATGTTAAGTGATCACCGCCGCCCATCGACACTTACAGCACCAGAGGAATCGCAGGTGTGATGCCGAAAATTAAACCGAAATTGAACTTTCGGTGAAGAGAAATATCGTGATGAAACCACGGTATGGTGGCAGGCATTTTTTCTAATGCCCGCTTGGCCAACTACGACTCTGGCAGTTCCGCTTGAATGCCCCTCCACAGATTTAGCATGCCCATCATCTTAGGCCGTATCGTCACTTAAAATGAGGCGAGGTTGTGGCCACAACGGTAAACCTATAAACTATAAAAAGGAATCCCTCCGATGTCTAATTGTAAACCGGACCCAAGACGAGCGACATAGCTAACTGGCCTTCACATTAACAAACCGTTTATAAGTCTATAAGAGGCGTCAATAGAATATGATAACGCCTTTCAACTAGAAAGAACGCTGTCTTACGAGCTCAGTTAAATCCATCCAACCAAAAGACGTCCACCGCTGGACATCCTCCCAACTCCGTTATATAAGAATGTTGATTAGCAGCGATTTGTATCACATTCTAAGCTTTAAAATTATTATGACATATGTCATAATATACGTGTCTACGTTTGAAAATAGGGAACGTTAGAGTTGGGAAACTAAGTCACGAATAGGGCTTATAAAGTTATGCTTTATTGAATTGTACATGGGAAAATTTTGGATGATGAAAGAGAGAAGGAAACTGATGGCATGTAGGTGAGTGCAGAAAACTAAGACGACAATGATCAGAATCGATCTACACAGTTAAATAAAGTAGCTCATGTAACCGAAGATACGATAGACCTAGATAGATATCTGAATTGAGGGTCCAATGAGAAACACTAACCCATTCTTATCGTACATAGAATAGACACGGACGCTTGTTATCTGAACTTGTTTTATTATTTTCACGAGACATAATGCCTCATTTTACCCAACTTCCTGGGACTTTTATTTACATTGGAAACAATAACATCAAGAAGATAATCCCCGGGGCCATTGCCGGCGGAAGCGAAAACAAAATCGATTCCATTTTCCGATTTGTTTTCATGTTGAAATAAAGAAAGTTTCCGCTCTGTGATATGAGAGCAGCCTTTGATAATTTCATTTAACTCTCCCAGTACACCCTTGATAATTTAATGTGTGTCAGCAAAAACTTGCATAGGCTGGATTATGCAAAAGACCGACATGACTTATATACTAGAAATCGTGAGAAACTGGTCACCCCATATTTTAGACTCAGTAAGACGAGTAAAAGCTGTTTAGGTAATAATCTTAGGTTTTATTATGAAGTCCCAAAACACATTACTGATTTGCCAGATAGTAAGTTCATTCTAGCCTCAAGTCAAGCGGGTGTTACTGTCAAAAGGTTATTACAGATGATGAGGTCTGGAATTGACACCTCTCTCTGTGAATGCACTAAACCTTATTGTGAATAATTTAAATTTATATCTTAAAAAAAACGTAAAACTAAATATGTATACATAACAGGATCCAGTGTATTCTCGGTTCTTGTCGATGACTGAATGATCTTCATAACCGGTAGTAGTTTTGACGTTCATAAGCGCCTTCCCAGGGCCTAAGTTATATAAAGTTTTTTTTTTTAATTTAACTACTTCCTGGTGAGTCAATTACCATAGTCTATGGGTTATCATTAATTCTATTGCGGTTTTTACGCCGTTTCGGTGATAAAAAAGCTATCAAATAAGAGCAAAATACAACATACTTAATAATAAGATTTACGGAGAGAAATAACGCAGTTGCTTATAAAAATTTATAACTCACTTGCAGCTGTAAATATGATTTTAGAATTCCGTTCAACTGTGAAACAGATTTAGTTCGTGTATTACGTATTATGATGGGCATTATCGATGTACACGAATTTCTATGGGTAGATTACTTTAACTTTTATTACGAGGTTGTAGGTAATTCTGTAAGCGATGATAGCTCAGTGGTAGTGTGTACTTCACGTCAAGGGACGTGAGTTCGAATACAAGCACCTACAATGAGTTTGAGCTTTCGGTGGAGGAAAACATCGCGAAGAAACCATAGCATGGTGGTAGGGCTTTTTCCAATGCCCGCCTGGGTAGCTACCAGCCTCAAGTTAAAAACCTGCCGCCAAATACCAATAGGTGTGTTCCAGCAGCTGCACTTAAGAGCCAGTTCCTTCACAGGTTGAGCGTGCCTACCAACTAAGGCCGTATCGTCAATTAAGATCAGGTGAGATTATGGCCATAACGTCTAAACCTTAAGTATAAAAAGATAGAATTCTGAAAGCTGTATCTCGTCACTAGCAACACGAGGCGAACGAAGTGTCGTCGTGGTGTTTTCATCCGGAAGTTGACGATGATTTGAATGAGTCTGGTGCGTTTACGAAGGGATTGTTTTAACACTTTAATAAAAGAAAATGCAGTAAGTAGGTATTTTAATTGTTATTCCACCGCGTAAATGATTTCAAAGATCATACTTGACTGAGTTGCAATCATTATAAAATATATATTAAATACGGGTATAAAACGCAACTTACTCTTTAATTATTTACCCGAAATATCGGCCTGGTTACACAGGACGCGGTCACGGAGCGACCATTTGATGATAAGTTCATCACAATGTTGATTTACCTTCGTCGTGTTTCGAGATTAACCAGTTTACATCAAACTATAGAACAACTTTTGGAACAGTACGACGTCTGTAAATGGATTGTAGATATTTAAATAGTTCTTCATACCTTTTCCTTCTTTTTTCCTTTCCTATTTTCTCGCTCACAGTTAGTATGTCATAGACACAGGTTATGGTGGATGTGTGACGGTTCTTAATGCTCGACGTGTCGTCCCACACGTCCCTCTCGTTGTACGCCGTGGGAGGACTTTGCATTTGCATGGTGGCAGGGCTTTTTCTAATGCCTGCCTGGCTAGCTACCACCCTCAAGGTGAAAATCTGCCGCCAAATACCAACAGGTGTGTTTCGGCAGTTGCACTTGAGAGACAGTCCCTCCTATAAAGACCTGCAACTCACCTGCGATTCTTCTGGTGTTTTGTGTACCCACAAGCGGTGGTGATCACCGACCATCAGGTGAAACGATTGCTCGATTGCCGCCTATTTCATAAAAAAATACCTTATCACTGTACGGATGGAAGCTAAACAAATTAAAATGTAAGATTTTCCGTCATGACCCATCCCTTAGTCTATTCTATATTGCACTACATTTCTGTAGTGTAGACGGTCATCTATAGCGCGTACGCTATTGGTTGTACGCTGTCATAGGTGCAAGCTTATTGGTCCAAGACAGACAGTAAGTTCTCAACGGCTGCGCAGACAAAGGCTGTAAACGCCATACGCGTCAGCTGTTTCGTAGCGTAATATATGTATTATAATGAATTATTGAATTATGTACAATAAAATGTTTATATTCACAACTCGCAAAACTATATTAATTACAAAAATCGGGACTATGCTTGCATGGATCTAATATTTATCAAAACAAAAAAAATTGCCAATTTTTGCTACTTTTTCGAAGCGATGATAGCTCAGTGGTAACGTGTACAGACGCTGCGTCAAAGAATTTGAGTTCGAATCCCTGCAACGAGCTTGAGCTATCGGTGAAGAAAACCATCGTGATGAAATCATAGAACGATGGTAGAGCTTTTTCTAATGCCCACTTAGTTAACTACCACCCTCAACTAAAAAAATCAGCCGCTAAATACCTATAGGTGTGTGCCTACATTTGCACTCGAGAGCCAGTTCGTCCACAGGTTAGCGTGCCCACCAACTTATGCCTCATTGTCTTTTAACATCAGGAGAGGTTGTGGGAATAATGCTTAATCTATTAACTAAAAAAATACTGTTTTGCTCCTACTGGCGGCAGCGTAATATTAAATAGCTTAAAGGTTTCTTCAATTATTGGTCAATCAAATACAAACATTTCCTATCATACCCTCAATTAATTAATTATTTTTGGATTTGATTTAATTTCTATCAGCCACTAATAATGCATTTATCTGTATTTGAATATCAATAATATAGTACGTTAATCAATTATAATAACTAAGTAAGGAAATTCGTTTCAACGGAGTACGCCACGACACTTATGTATTCATTTTTATTATTACATATTTTTTTATACTTAAGGTTTAGCATTATGGCCATAATCTCACCTGATCTTATGTGACGATACGGCCCAAGTTGGTAGACACGCTGAACCTGTGGAAGAACTGGCTCTCAAGTCCAGCTGACGAAACACACCTATTGGTACTTGGCGGCAGGTTTACAACTTGAGGGTGGTAGCTACCCAGCCGGGCATTAGAAAAAGCCCTACCATTGTAGCCTCAATTAATGCTTGGATTCGAACTCACGTCCTTTGACGCGAAGTCGTACACACTACCACTGAGCTATCATCGCTTTAAAATTATATTAGTAATATAATATTAGTATATATTTTAACTGATATATTATTGTTACGTATTTATTTACTATGGTATAGTTTTCATCGATAGAAATTAAGATTTCTATATCGACACTTAATATAGGCACGTTTGCCATAAAATGTTTACGCTCCCGACTGCCATTTTGTACTCGTAAAGAAGTAATTGTGAGAGCGAAAAATTGCCGGTCCATTGTTAATGAGATGGTGAATTATGGATCGGCTCGGAACCTTTTATTAGCTTGGGCGTTATGATATATTTCACCTTAGACATTGCTTTAACAAGGGTTGCGAAAATTACCCTACATTATTTATCTCCCGTTACATCATTCGGGTAAATTAGAATGTATTAATGGGACATATCATATTTTTGTTTGACCTAAATGTCGGTGTATTTCGGTAGTTGTACTTAAGAATCAGTTTTTCTACCAGACAGATCCTATCTGCCATCTTAGACTACATCGATGCAATGTACCATTGGGGCCATTACACTAAATCTATACAGTATAAAGTAATAATTATTACGACTACTTGTGTGAATCCGGGGCTAGTTGCTAGTATAAAAATACTACAAAACATACTTTAAACAAAATATTTTTTACTATTGTTTTACTTCGGTTTGTTACAAAACCATGCCTTTTCAATTTTCAAGGTGTGTGCAGAATGATTCTTTAGCGACATATATTAAGAAAACATGCGAGAGGTACTGGTATTGATACTCAACGACTCCAAAAAGTTATTATTTAAAAAAAAATTATCTACATTCTCATACTTTAAAAATGTTACAATTCGGAAACGAATGAAAATTCGTCAAGTGAAATTTTTTATGGTAAGGTACGTAGGTACCGCCATTTTACTTTGCACGTAACACTGATTTAAAACTGCTATTAATATCTATTTATACAAATAATATATCACAGTCCTACTATGAAGTTTTCATTCAAGTATTAAGTACATTTTAGTACTGTTTTCTATAAATTAAGCTTGGTGAATGTCGTTCATCCTAATGATCCTATTCCAGATAAGAGACCCAAGTCATGATATTATTGTATCTTGAAAATGTTGACACGAAATATTGAATTCCGGCTTATTTCAGGATAGTACAGTGGATAAATGAGTGAGTACCGTGGAAAATTAGTCAGTACCGTGGATAAATGAGTCAGTACAGTGGAACGTAAAATTTGCAATTTGTTTCTCGTTCTTGAAGTTGTAGTAAAATTCTCTCAGATTTATATTTTTATAGTAAAATAGATAATTAATATGCACTAAAAATAGTAAACGCTTAATTTCGAAAATCTTAAAAAAAATCACAGTTAGAACGGAATCACCTATATAGCCTATGTTACTCGGGGCTAATGTAGCATTCTAATGGTGAAAGAATTTTTGAAATCGGTCCCGTGGTTCTTGAGTTTATAAGTTACAAACAAAAATACAAATCTCTCCTCTTTATAATATTATTATAGATAGGTTTAGAATTGTGGTGTCTCACGTAATGCTAAGTGACGATGTGGCCTAAGACGGTGGGGTGGACTTGCTAAGCCAAGTAGAAGAGACTGGCTCTCAAGTGCAACTGTCGAAACACAGACTAACATGAGTGTTTGGCGGCAGATTTTCAACTTGACATGGCTTGATAAATCATTCCAAGGTAATTATCACTTTACGAATAAAAAACAGGAATCAACAAGATGGTTTATATCCATACAGTATCCATCTTACACTTACATAAATTTAATAAACTCTGCACGTCACTGTTCTTTTTAATACACTGAACGCCTGTGTAAAATATATAGCAATTTTGTTTGTAATAGTTTGTATGATAATGAGGTTTTCTTGTATTATTTTTATTTTATTTTTATATATAGGTAAGGTTTAGCGTTATGGCCATAATCTCACCTGATTTTAAGTGACGATACGGCCCAAGTTGGTAGACACGCTAAAGTTGTGGAGGAACTGGCTCTCAAGTGCAGATGCTGGAACACAGCTATTGGTATTTGGCGGCGGGTTTTTAAGTTGAGGGTGGTAGCTAGCCAGGCGGGCATTAGAAAAAGCCCTACCACCAGGCTATGGTTTAGTCACGATGTTTTCCTTCACCGAAAGCTCAAACTCATTATAGATGCTTGGATTCGAACTCACGTCCCTTGACGTGAAGTCGTACACACTAACACTGAGCTATCATCGCTTCAACTTCAACTTAACAAAAATGTAAAAGTAATTCTGCCTGTTTATTTTTCACGGTACTCTGGTAACCCAGTTTCGATAATTTGTGGCATAGCGTCAGTGAATATATATGCAAGTGAAATAAAATTTGACTTTTAATAGAGGACGAAGGCTTTTATAGGAAACCCTTCATTATTTTTTTTACTTCAAGTAGTGTGTAGAGTTTTTGACGGGATTTTGATCTGTCACGTTGTGTTTTTTTTATTTTTATTCATATACTTAGTTATTCAGCCCTGTATTGTATAATTTAGGCGACATTTTACATGATGTACTGTAGCTGAAGGGCATAAGTGAAGTGAATTATGAATAATCATTCGGAACATGATATATAACTTCCCACAAAAACTTCCAAGAGAACTTTAACAACAGAGTCGCCATCTTGTTGAAGATAGTTTCATCGGCCCAAATTGCCCAAATCTTATCACTTGAAAATGGCAGTAATAGTCTCTAAAGAGGACGGAGGTGTCAAGAGTAAAAAAGAAAAAGAAAAAGAAAACACTTCATTTCTAAAAAAACAAAAAAATATATATTTTTTTACCAAAAATCACGTGAGGCGAGCGTATTAATTACGAGCTTGAATCATAAAAAACAGTACATTTATCAACGCACAGACGAATCTACTGAAGTTAGAAACATGAAATTTCCACTGCACTTTTCTTTTATCACATAGCGGTTCACTGAGAAGCGTTTTTTTTTCAATTAACCCCCAATATGATGAACAAATATGGCGACTTGTGTATGTGGGAGATAGAAATCTTCGTCTATTAGCTTGAAATATAAAAATCTGCTTAACAAAGATAAATATATAAATGTAGTGCCGTTTTTCGATAACAGCTCGTGTGTAATAGAGTATGCAATTTGCCATAGATATTACTTTCATGACGTCAACACCTACTAACGAATATTTCGATCACCTAACAGGAATGACGCGAAGGAAGTCCGTGGGAAAAAGTGTTTTCCGCCGGGCATATGCTGGTGACCTTAAGGACTTTTACAGCTTCACCGAGCTAAGGCGAGGAAGTACTAAGGCACTCGGTCGGAGATAATTGGCACAAGTGAGACATGAAATGGCCGATCCTCGGCTTCGGCTGTTGCCGGAGTCACGAAATAAACTGCGGTTCCTGAGTATTCCTAAATGGGATCCTATACTAAGCAAATTACTTACTCATGGAGTACCAAGGTCTATATTTATACAGAGTTATGCATCCATAATAGCAAAAAATGACTGATTATAAAATAGCGGAATCTAGAATGAACAAACTAACTGTAAATATACATTGTTCCATTTATCACAACTTTTTTTTTTGTCAGTTTATTTGAATCGAAACCTTTGAGACAGTCGGCGACCTCGATAATCGAATGAAAAATAATTCGATATCTATTTCGCGCTCTCGTAAATCAAATCGTATTTGATCCGCCCAGAACCGAAAATAATATTAAAAATTTACAACATAATCTCATGTACAATTAATATGAATAATATTACCGTATCGAGAGTACCCGTGAATATACTTCCTACATATAACCTGCTACCTAAATATAAGAAACATTAAACCACTCGGGCGGGGCTTCGGTGTCACAGTTTCACGACTCTTGGTTTTTTCGTACCGTGAAATTGTTGAACCGTCTTCCTGTCATCTTGTTCCCCCTTCCTATGATATTTGGTCCTTCAAAAGAGGTGTGGAGAGGTACCTAAGCAGGCCAGCAGGACAGCAGTGACAGGCAGTGAATTCTGTTCTGTGTCAGTCGCCGCTGGTTTGGTTTGTACTGTACTTCAATCAGGTCCAGTGCTGTCATTTTGCTGCACAACATTAAAAAAACCTAATTAGTATGACTATCGGCTACCGATGTAAGAACCAATATGGAACCTGTGAAATATTTATTGTATTAGGCTTTAACGTGCGTCTTCGCTCGCGTTAATATTAATTTTGTCAAACAATTCAGGAGACGCAGTATAAAGTTTCTTACAATGTTTATCCCGTTTCCAACAAGATTTTAGCGGGCAAAATTAGGCTACCACCGTCTCCAGGTTCCCATCTATCTCTGTAGCAAAATTCACCATTATCGTTTCAGCGGTTTAAGCGCGAAATTGTAACAAACAAACAAACAAACTCTCTTTCGCATTTACAATATTAGTAAGTATAGTAAGGAAGTAAGGTTAAAGATTGTTACATATGTATTTTAAAACGAAGCTTGTGGCTTTATATGTAAGAATCAAATTCCTAGTACAAGATAAGATAGCTCAGTGGTAGTGTGTACGACTTCGCGTAAAGGGACGTGAGTTCGAATCCAAGCACCTACAATGAGCTTGAGCTTTCGGTGAAGGAAAACATCGTGAGGAAACCATAGCATGGTGGTAGAGTTTTTCAAATGCCCGCCTGGCTAGCTACCACCCTCAAGTTGTAAACCTGCCGCCAAATACCACTAGGTGTGTTCCGGCAGCTGACTTGAGACCCAGTTCCTCCACAGGTTTAGTGTGTCTACCAACTTGGGCCGTATCGTCACTTAAGATCAGGTGAGATTATGGCCATAACGCTAAACCGTAAGCGTAAAAAAAAGAAAGATAGCAAATTCATTAAACACACACACACATTTAAAAGACAGAGGGGGAGAATGATAATGAAGTAATTGCCAAATGTATTATTAAAAATTAAATGACGTAACAGTTAGTCAATATTTTTGTTAAGAAAAGTATTCAAAACAAAGTTATGAATGGGATTACTTCTATAACTGCTGCTGGGTGACTCTCGACGACGCTATGTCTAGTTACAGTTACGGGAAAGTAGAGAGTTCACTACCGCCGAAGCAAAAACCGAATTTATTTTTTATGTTATTTAGCCCTCTTTTCACAGCGGCCCTATATTCATAAACTTGTCATAGCCTTGATTGGATGGAAAAACGTGGTATAAATGTATACTAGCTGTTTCCCGTACGCTACGTTAGCCGTGTTTTTACCAAGTCTAAATGAAATAGCTAATAAGCGACAAACGACATTCATTGTATACGACAATAAATAGATACAAAAATGACAAATTACCCCAAGTGAAATAAAAAATCTATGTGGTTTGAATCAATCTACGATAAAATCTACATCGAATGATTTTACTTTTTTCCCTCTATGTTAATAAATTTTGACGTAATAGGGCGTCAACGAAACTGTATTGTTCTTACAACGATAACTTGTTATTACAGAGTTGTAAGGCACTTCCTACCTCGCACAGCCACTATGTGGAACCAGCTGTCACCGGCAGTCTTTCCGAACCGTTACGACTTGGGAACTTTCAAGAAGATACCGTATTCTTTCCTTAAAGGCCGGCAACACAATTGCAAGCCTTCCGTTGTTGCAGGTCTTCATGGGCGGCGGTGACCACTTTCCATCAGATGGGGCTCCTGCCAGTTTGCCCCCTATTCCATAAAACCGACCGCTTGCTCGTTCGCCCCCTAGTCTATACAAAAAAATAATAACGGCCGTGGGGTTTTAGTGGGCATTAGTGCTGGGTGAGTACCACATACCACTCTCAGTCCCCCCGGGCTGGGAGGGGATGCATAAATATACATCCCCACGTAAAAAAAAATGGTTTGTTCGATCGGGATCCAATCGAACGCAATTGTTTTACCACTAACAATTGAGTAGTCGCACTCGAGAGCTGGTTTTCATTATTTTTAGATATTATAATTAACATTTCAATATTTTTAAATATAGATATAACAGCAATCGAAACGTTATTTATGTTTATAAATAACTTAATAAATTTAAAACTGAACTAGCTGATTTGGAATATTTAGTGTATCTCTAATCTGTCATATTATGTTGTGTATTATAATTCATAGACTTATTATTGGGTCCTATGCCGCGGAATATTGATGGCATTTTGTGTGGTAATGTTACGATATTGTGTCTCTTAGTAAAATAAATTATCAATAAAAGATTGATCATACAGCATCGTAGAAGTGACATAATCTATAGTTCTCATAAAGAATGATAGATGAAGCACATGCTTTTTAAAATCTGTAGGTTTAACGTTACGGCTACAATCTCACATGATGTTAACTGACGATGTAGCCTCTGACGGTAGGCAGGTTAAGCCTAACGGAGGCACTGACTCTCAAGTGCAACTGCCGGAAGGTGAATAGGCATTTGGCGGCAGATTTTCATCATGATACTGGCATCTAGCCAGGCGGGTATTAGAAGTCCTGCCACCATGCTGTTTTCATTACGGTGTACTTCTTCACCCAGAGCCTGAAGCCAGAAGCTTGGGCTCATTGCAGTGATTAGAATGAATGTTCATAAACGCGCTGACCGTACATCTACCACCATTATCTTCGCTTCAGTTAGATTCTTATCAGATATACAATGTATAGCTTTCTTTCTCCCTCTTAGTATTTTATATTTTTTTGCGCTCTTGTCTAACTAAAAGTGCTTTAACGTGATGCGTTCTAGAAAGTTCTTTTGAATCGAATAGTGGTGGTAGTGTGTACGACTTTACGTCAAGTGACGTGAGTTCGAATCCAACCACCAACAATGAGCTTGAGCTTCCGGTGAAGGAAAACATCGTGAAGAAACCATAGCATGGTGGTAGGACTTTTTTTAATGTCCGCCTGGGTAGGTTCCATCCTCAAGTTGTAAACCTGCCGCCAAATACCAATAGGTGTCTTCCGGCATCTGCACTTGAAAGCCAGTCCCTCCACAGGTTTAGCGTGTCCACCATCTTGGACCGTATCGTCGCTTAAGATCAGGTGAGATTATGGCCATAACGCTAAACCTTAACTCTATATAAAAAAAGAATACCTACTAAAACCCCACGGCCGTCTGTCGCCTTCCTGGTGGTGAACTGGGACACGTGCAGGCAGCCTGGCAAGCCGCCCCTGCAGTCAGCTAAACTGGTGCAATGGAATGCGGGGGTTTATTGTACCTTACTGAGTCTAATGTGAGATGACCAGGGTATGAACCCCCAAGATTTGCGAGATATTTCTACAATTCAACATGAGATCGGCAAATTTTTATATAAACTGTTAGTCGATAAATAAAATAAAAAAAATTATCTGCTTTATATTTTCTATGGTTTGGTCCTAAAGGGCGTTGCACCTGCCTCATCGGTTATTACAGAAATAGAAACGTTTCAATAACGCTGTTCTGTGTTACCTTTTAAGTATTCTAAGCCGGTATACTGTTTTGAAAGCTGTATATGTAGAAGTTCAATGAAAAGGGAATCAAATTGTTTTGCCATAGATAAAGAGCGTTACACAATTTAAAGGAAAATATCGGAATATAATTATACAGCTTATGAGGCGATAGGACATGACAATAGAGTCTAATTGGATCCCGACAACCACACGCAAGTGTAACCCCTGTATTAGCCATAAGCTTATACGTATCACGTTCTGGTATCAGAAGATGTATATTCAGCAATTAGTTGTTGCGGCAGGGATTTGTACCTGACTGTGTTGCGGCCATATATATTAATATTAAAAAGTGGAAAGTGGAAGTGATGATAGCTCGGTGGTAGTGTGGACGACTTTGCGTCAAGGGACGTCAGTTCGAATCCAACTCCCTACAACTCCCTACACGTGTCTCCTGATGGAAGTGATTACCGCCGTCCATTTACACCCAAAACAGCAGGGGAATCGCAGGTGCGTTGCCAGCCTTTATTTTGGATAGACTAGCTCTCAAGTGCAATTACCGGAACACACCTATAGGTATTTGGTGGCAGATTTTCAAATATTATTAGCTTGATAGAGAGGTATTAGAAAAAGTGCTACCACCATGCTATGGTTTTATAACGACAGTTTTCTTCGGGGAAAAATCAAACACTTCCGTGAGGTTCCATCTCACATCTATCGACGTGGTGTCCGCACCTACCAACTGAGCCAACATCGCTGCATAAGTACTTTTATTAGTAGTATTTTTCGTTGACAAATACCTAATGTGTTTGTCAGAACTCCTGACAATGATAATAATCAGCGAAGGCGTGAAAGCGTAAGGAACAAACATACATTTGAACGTATAATACTATATAGGATTATTGAAGAAGGTTACTGGCTGTAGAATATCACGCCGTGGCCTTTATTAGTAGAGAAGGTTGCAAAATATGAGGTTAGAAAGGACGTTAACAGAGTATAGAATGCAAGTGTATGCGATTGATGGGAGATGCGGCGTAGTGTCTCGGTTCTTCCGCCAGAGAATAGAAGAATTGAGAAGTTTGGAGTGTCGTCATTGTGCGTTTTGAGGAAGTTCTTAAAGACTGAAATTTTAAATACGACGTCGAATAAAAAATGCCTGTGCAGTGGCGCGAAAAATACAAACATAATCAGAGATCATAACTAAATAAAGTTTCTATAAAATAAATAGATAAATAATATGCAGTGCAGTACAGAGCGGTGTGCGGTCTATTCCAATGTTTCTGTTTGCGTCAATTTAGCAAAATAGAAGTTTATGTCTTCGGGATTCTGTGGCGAGTGGCATTGTCTTCACTTATAAATTAAAACGTAACTTTAATTATGTCAGGTCGTCCTATGATCTAATTATACATGTAATAAAACTATATTCGAGCCAATATCTGTATTATTTTATGAAAATTATGGATTTTATTGTTGGCTAGCTGATCCGGTGAACTTTGCATCGCCTTAATCGATGTTTTTTATTCTCGTTAAAACTCAAAAACATTTTGACCGGTTTGTTTTTTTGTATATAGTTATGTCTTATCGTTGTGGCCATAATCTCACCTGATCTTAAGTGATGATACGGCCCAAGTTGGTAAACACGCTAAACCTTTGGAGGAACTGGCTCTCAAGTACGACTGCCGGAACGCACCTATTGGTATTTGGCGGTAGATTTTACACTTGTGAGTGGTAGATAGCCAGGCGGGCATCAGAAAAAGCCCTACCATTATGCTATGCTTTCCTCACGATGTTTTCCTTCACCGAAAGCTCAAGCTCATTGTAGGTGGTTGGATTTAAACTCACATCCCTTGACGCAAAGCCGTACACGCTACCACTATCATCGCTTCAAACTACCACTGCTCTTTTTTACGTTTTGATTTGCTATAAACAATTCTTATCAACTTTCCAACTTCAATTCGTTAATATAAATATAATAGGCTATATCCAATATCGTTTTTGTTTTTAATTTCTTTTGGTTATTGAATAAAACTAGTTTAAACCTTGACGCGGCGTCCGTACATACTACCAAATAAGCTACCATCGACTCATTAGGTTTCATATAGCGAAAAAAAAAAAATTTTCGTTTTCTTATACAAACCTTCTTTCTCCTGACAATAACGAAACAATAAAAAACGAATTATTCAATTTGTTACAGTCGCTCGGGAGTTATGCGCGGACGTATATTTCGGCGATTGATTTTTGTGTATATAGATATAAAAAAGCCAAAGTTATTTTATTGCACACCTCATACCGCGTAGCAGAAGCGGTTGTGCTCTACACTCATCACGTCAAGATCAAGCATTATTTGGCTCTTAAACTACCTTTACCGAAACAAATTAGTATTTATACGATAATATCAGTAGACGTAATATCAAGAAAATATTTCAAAAATTTATCTCATATTTTGTAAAATCAAATCAAATCAAGTCAAAAAATCTTTATTCAATTTAGGCCCTAAGAAGGCGCTTATGAACGTCAAAAATTACTACCGGTTCGGAAAGTAACGCAGTCATCGAGAAGAACCGGCAAGAAACTCGATCTGCATCTTTTTTTTCAGTCTTATTCTTATGCTTATAAACAATAATTTAATGTGTTACAGTAGTTATTAGCGGATGTACAGAGGGGGGGGGGTCAATTCCAGACATCACGATCGCTCACATATTGTTCCACCCTATAATAAATAGCCTTTTGACATCAAAACCCGTTTGACATGGTTCTTGAACCTACTGTCCGGCAAATCAGTAATGTGCTTTGGGACTTTTTTTTAATACCTGACACTATTACTTAAAAAAGTGTTACTTGTCTTACTCAGTCTAAAATAGGGAGTGATCAGTTTATCGCGATTTCTAGTATTCAAATTATGGTGGTCTTTAATGAAATCTAGCTTTTGTAAGTTTTTGCGGACATACATTAAAAAAAAAAACAAAATTTTATTATCTTACAATGAAAAAAATTTGCTTAAATTTTTATTTACGTAGACGTTTGTATTTAATACCCGTAGTTTAATAATAAAATGGTTTTCTGCTTGCCTCATTTTTCGATTTATTACCTTTCAGATTTTTAAAGTTCTGAGTATTGTAATTTTTTGTCTTTTTAAGGACAAGGCAGAGATACCGAAGCCATACAGCCGAGTCGAACGTTGTTTCGTACATTATAGAAACTGTCTATGTAGTTTTTGTGGCAATCGATACATCATGCATGCTTAAAAATAAAGTATAATTATTAAAACAATAAATAATTATTAAATAAGTAAAGAGTAAGACTGGTTTTCTTTTCTTAAAAATTAAATGAAAAAGTGCACTTTTGGATTATCCCAACTTTTTTTGAAATTTGTCTACCTCTATTGTGTGTAATTGTGACTGTATTGACTAAAGAGTACTTTATGTCAAATAAAAAATAAGATTCCTCCTTCATAGGCTACTAAGTTAAATCACCTTTTTGACAGATTTTACTCGTAATTATATTTCCACATTTTGGTTCATGCTAAATTTATTTTGTACAGCGTCGGCCTGTATATATTAAAAAAATCGTCTGTTTTTAGGACCAGATGATAGAAGTGGAACATACATATATATCTCTCTCGCTCCCTTAGCCGCCTCCTGCCGATTGTACTCGAACGAGCGTCACACAAAACGGTTACCGATCAGAATATCAAAGCTCTACAATAAGAAGTTTCAGTACAACAATCGAAAAGTTTATACAAGATCTCTGTGGACTCCAACATCGATATATCTATTTACATGTAATCTTTAGGCAATCTTTAGATTACCCCACTCATTGTTCCTGTGAAGTTTAATAGTGATCAGTTGTCTATTCCCGGGCAATAGGAAAATAAGTCGTATTTCAAATGTTACTAAATAATAAGTTTACGAATACCGCGTGAATTGACGTTAATTCTAATCCCTCAGAAATGAAGCTGTATATTCCGTCACGAAAAACATGCCATAGTAATAGTGCTTTTTCTAATGCCTTCCTGGCTAGCTACTACCGTCAAGTTAAAAATCTGCCGCCAAATACCTACAGGTATATTCCGGAAGTTACACTTTATAGTCACTCCCTCCCCTCTCAGCGTGTTCACCATCATATGCCGCATCCTCAGTTAACATCAGGTGAGATTGTAGCCATAACGCTAAACCTATAAAAAAACCAAGGGGAGTGCTTAAAACGCTGCGCCTTCCGTGAATTCGAACCCCTAATGATTTATATTCGATCATATTTTAACTGGTTTCAAACACCGTAGACCCCAGTAAACGCATGGACGAATTAATTCGACATCGCAAAGTGGCCATAAATGTTACTCGTGTATACCGAATATAGCTGGGCCCGCGACTACGTTCGCGCGGAACTAAAAATTATTTACTAACTAAATTTTACGTGCGACTGCGCTCGCATAAATATTGATTTAGTCAAACAAATCGGACAACGCAATAAAAAGTGTTATACAAAGTTTATCCCTCTCTTTACCCCACCTTTCGCGAGAAAAAGTAGTCTACTACCGTCTCAAGTACCCATCTATCTCTATGCCAAAATTTATATAAAGCTCAGTGGTAGTTGCAGGAAGGTCACATCATCGGACGTGAGTTCGAATCCAACCACCTACATCCGACCGCCTACAAGGAGCTTGAGCTTACGGTGATGGAAAACATCATGAGGAAACCATAGCATGGTGGTAGGGCTTTTTCTGATACCCGCCTGGCTAGCTACTACCCTCAAGTTGGAAATTTGCCGCCAAATACCAATAGGTGTGTTCCGGCAGTTGCACTTTAGAGCTAGTTCCTCAAAAATAAAGGCCGGTAACGCATCTGCGATTCCCCACCGGTGATCACTTACCATCAGGTGATATGCTTGCTCGTTTGCCCGCTATTACATAATAAATTAGCGGATTAGGCGTGAAGGCGTAACAAATAAACAAACTAATTTTCGCATTATAATATTAGTAAGCATTTTTCCCCACTTTTGTAACTTCTTTCTATACAGCCTGCTTCTTTGGCGGCAGCGTGATGTTAAATAGCTTAAAGCACCTCCTCAGTGATTACTCTATCAAATTAAAAAGGAGATTTTGAAAGCCAACTTGTAGCTTGATTACGCTTACGTCCCTTGATGCGACAAAATACCACTGAGCTATCATCGCTTCAAAACCTTCCTCGATAATTGGTCCATGAAATACAAAAAGGATTTTCGAAATTTGAACAGCGGTCCTTAAGATTAATGAGTTCCAAAAAACTTTTTTATTTTATTATATTAATTGAGTTAGATCAAGTACTTACAACATACATACTTACATACGTATGTACTAGTTAGTTTTGTCGATACTAATATTATAAAGAGGAAAAATTTGTATTTTTTATATTTTTTTGTTTGTAACGAATGTAAAGAATAAACTCAGATATTACTGGACCGATTTTACCAATTCTTTCACTATTACAATGCTACATTGCCTAAATGCCTTTAGTAGTATAGGCTACGTAACACTGTTTTTATGAAAATGATTAACTAAATTTTAGTTTCACGCGAACGGAGTCGCGGACACAGCTAGTGCTTTGTAAATTTAGTCTATGTACATAATCTTGCCTGATATTAAGTGACGTTGTGGCTCAAGATGATAGACACGTTAAGCCTAGTGGAGGGAATAGCTCTCAAGTGCAGCTGCCGGGTCGCTCGTATAAGTATTTAGCGACAGTTTGTCAACTTGAGGGTGGTAGCTAACGAGGCGGGCATTAAATAGGCCCTATCACTATAGTATAAGTTCATCATATTTTTTAATAATATATAGGATTAGCGTTATGGTCGGAATCTCACCTTTTTATTTTATGTAATGGCCGGTGGACGCCTGATGATAAGTGATCACCGCAGCCCATAGACACTCACAACGTCAGGGGAATCGAAGGTGCATTGCCGGCCTTTATTTTGGAGGGGCTGGTTATCAAGTGCAACTGTCGGAACACACCTATTGGTATTTGGAGGCAGATTTTCAACTTGAGCGTGGTAGCTAGCCAGGCAGGCATCAGGAAAAACCGTATCACTATACTATGGTTTCCTCACGATGTTTTTCTTCAACCAAAGTTAAAGCCCATGACGCGACGTTCGTACACACTACCAATTAGCTATCATCGCTTCAACTTCAACTTTGATGTTAAGTGACGAAGTGGCTTAAACTGGGCCTCAGGTACAACTGTCAGGTTGGTTGCCCAGAGTTTCAGGATTGTAGCTAGTTAGGTGAATTAGAAAATGCATCACTATGTTTTTCTCCATCAAAACCTAACCCTCAGTGCAGTGTTTCGAACTCACGTTCACTAACGCGGCGTCCATACACACTACCAACTGAGCTATTACCTCTTTTTTACTATTTATTTAAACCATAGTTAAAATTAAACTAATAGTAATACAACCCACCGTTTGTTGAAACTTTCAAACGGAGCATTCTCTGGGAAACTTGTTTTTCTAAATAGTTCTTATTACAAAACGTGTACGGTCCTATGGAAATTTATTCAGAAACTTTGTTATTTAGACTTGCACCGTCTCTTGAGCTGTTTTTTTTTATTCTTTTTTTGTATACTACAATATTGTTTTTAAATTATATTTTTATTGATTTCGTATATTTATTTTTAATGTATTAAAAATAGTATACGTATTTACATATATTGATTATTATAAGTGAAAAAGTTTGAATGCGCTTATCTTAGGAACTATCTGGCAGATTTTTTTTTATATAGTTAAGTTAGTTTATAGTTAAGGTTTAGCGTTATAGCCATAATCTCACCTGATCTTAAGTGACGATATAGCCCAAGATGGTAGACACGCTAAACCGGTGAAGGAACTGGATCTCAAGTGCAACTGCTGGAACATACCTATTGGTATTTGGCGGCAGATTTTCAACTTGAGGGTGGTAGCTAGCCAGTCAGGCATCAGAAAAAGCCCCACCACCATGCTATGGTTTCCTCACGATTTTTTCCTTCACCGAAAGCGCAAGCTCATTGTAGGTGATTGGATTCGAACTCACGTCCCTTGACGCAAAGTCGTACACACAACCACTGAACTATCATCGCTACACGATCAATCAATTTGTTAATAGAGAAACTAATTTGAAACTGTTTAACATCGCGCTACCATTAATAAGAGCGAAGCTGTATGGAAAAAGTTTCCAAAACCGGCAAAAGGCTATAAATAATTTTTAGTATCACGTGAACGAAGTCGCGGGTACAGCTAGTCATATCACAATACGTTAGGAGGTAGTTTATTTGGCCTGAGGTAGTTTATTTAATAGGCCTGGTATTAAGTACAGTACAATCCAAATCAGCTAGGATTCCCAATGATTAGAATTCACTACCCGTCACCGCTCTCATGCTGACCTACTTAGTTGCATGGTGGTAGGGCTTTGTCCAATGCCCGCCTGGCTAGCTACCACCCTCCATTTGAAAATCTGCAGCCAAATACCAATAGGTGTGTTCCGGCAGTTGCATTTGAGAGCCAGTTCCTCCACAGGTTTAGCGTGTCCACCAACTTGGGTCGTATCGTCACTTAAAATCAAGTAAGATCATGATCGTAACGTTAAGCCTTAATTATAATTTAAAAAAAAAAACTGTTGTTCACACATCTCTTGTAGGACCCAATATCATATGAACAAGGTGTCACGCTGACAGGCAAACGGTTTCAAAGCTTCACGGTACGAATAAAAAGAGAGAAAGTTGATTGCAAAT
Organism: Actias luna; assembly: GCA_039707435.1. Lineage (NCBI taxonomy): Eukaryota > Metazoa > Arthropoda > Insecta > Lepidoptera > Saturniidae > Actias > Actias luna. The sequence goes on from JAZHAC010000032.1 coordinate 11,836,483, forward strand.
ATTTGAGACCACGGAAACGCATTTTCGAATATAAATATTTCTCAATCAAAAAAAGTAGCTGAATAATATGATATGCGACCACAGCAATTCGAAATATGATAATGAGGGATATAATTATTGTTCGTTCCGATGAAGCTACGCCGCTACGCACGTAGCACTCCCCGGCTACGTATCTCGTAGCACTATTGGAATCCGTAGCTAGAATTCGGGGTTAGAAGTTTAACACAAATATATATATATATATATATATATATATATACTTGTATAAAATAAAAATATACGTTATAAATATAGCGTTATGGCCTAATTTCCACCTGATGTAATAATGTGGCGCAAGATAGTGGACATGCTAAGCTTAGTGGAACTGGCTCTCAAGTGCGGCAGATTTTCATCTTGAAGGTGGTAGCTGATGAGGCGAGCATTAAAGAAAGCTCTATCACCATGCTATAGTTTCTTCACGATGTTTTTCTTCACTCAAAGCTGAAGCTCAATGTTGGTGGATTCGAACTCACGTCCTATAAGGTTGCGTCTACACACACTATCACTGAGCTGTCATCGCTTCAAATATTTAAACGCTAACTGTAATAGAATAATATAATTGCGTTAAATTTTATATTATTACATTATGAAATTTAAAATCCGAGTTTACTTTTTTATATATGTATGTGGGAAATCGAATTACAAGATGGAACTTAATCAGCGAATTGCCTCTAAATATTCCTAATTTTATCTTCTGATCTTTTTAAAAGCTATGACAAGTGTATTTGATTGTTCTTTCGAAAATAAGAAGTTAATTTCCGTGTAGCTACTTCCTTTCGTCTTAAAAAGTCAGTTTACATTCGAAAGTGTTATAAGACATTCATTTGATCTCTTTAATGTTTGTTAAACGCGGAAACGAAGTTGTCGCCATAGACTTCCGGGACGTATGTACAAAGCCTTGGTGATAAGTCTTGCTCGGAATAATGGCAAAGTTATTCTTTAAAGTCGGTCATAGCAAGACGTGTTTTCGAGGACTTGTCTGTGACCGCGTAGATATCTACGAGTATTTATTAAGTACACTTGCACTGGATAAGTTATTTAAGGACTGTTGTGAAGTGTTCGAATTGATAGAAATTGTGAACGTTGTGCTTCGTTTGACTTTGTCGTCTGAGGAACTCTGTAGCGCCCATAAATAGTCATGATGATATATATACAGAGGCGTTTATTTATTTCGAAAATATATTAAAACATAGCAAAATAAACAATCATAACTATGGTTGCTTATAACTGTGTTGTAGTCACTATGACATTTTGTATTCACGGTTCTCTAAAATTACTGGACCGATTTTAATATAATTTGAAAGTATCATAATTAATAATCCTTACTAGTCCTTACTGATATTATAAATGCGATGATGAGTTTGTTTGTTTTTTTACGTTTTCACGCCTAAACCGCTGAATCGATTATGATGAATGTTAGTATAGAGATAGATGGGAACATGGAGACGGCGACAGGCTACCTTTTCTCGCGAAAACCTTATTGGAAGTAGATTAAAGAGAGGGATAAACTTTGTATGAAACTTTTTATTACGTCATCTGATTTCAATAAACCCGCGAGCGAAGCCGCACGTATAATCTAGAATTACATAAGTTGTAGTCTGTTTTGCTTAAATTATTTTTTAAATAGTGAAAGTTTCAGCGTTATTGTTTGTTATAAACTCACCTGATCTTAAGCGACGATACAGCTCAAATTGGTAGACACGCTAAACCTGTGGAGGAACTGGCTCTCAAGTGTAGCTGCCGAAACATATCTATTGGTATTTGGAAGCAGATTTTAAACTTGAGGGTGGTTGCTAGCTAGACGGGCATTAGGAAAAGCCTTACTACCAAGCCATGCTTTCTTTACGATTATTTCCTTCACTGAAAGCTCAAACTCAATTTAGGTAGTAGGATTAATAAAACTCTCGTCCCTTGACGCGAATTCGAACACACTACCACTGACCTATCATAGCTTCAAAAGATAAAAAGTAAAAGGTTTTATTCAAGATCCGATAAAATATCCAAATATTTGTAGTATACTCGAGTATAAAATAAACTTCCTAATGTTATACACAATTTTTGTTATACTTTAAGTGAGACATATTGTAATATTACAAATATCGTATCCGATATTCAACTATCATAGATAATCAGATCGTTCACGCTGCCGCGAGTAACTTCTAACCCCGTGAAATTGAACGTTCGATGTGTATTGATTATTTGTATGAATAGCGGTTTAAGTGATCGTGGATCTCTCGGTTGTATGAAGTATTTTTTTGTGATCTATAATTGTAGTACTGCTACGTTATGATACTGTGCTATGGTGATTACAAATCAGATTTTTTTTTTCATGTAATAGAGGGCAAACGAGCAAGCGTTTCACCTGTTGGTAAGTGATCATCATTGCCTGTGGACACTCACAGCACCAGAGAAATCGTAGGTGCGTTGCCGAACTTTATTAAAAAGATTGGCTCTCAAGTGCGACTACCGGAACACACCTATTGGTATATGGCGGTAGATTTTTAAATTGAGGGTGGTAGCTAGCCAGACAGGCGGTATAAAAAGCCCTACCACCATGCTATTGTTTCATTCACAATTTTGATGTAGGGATGCCATTTGTAATACTCAAAACATTTTTTTTACTCGAAAACCATGAATTTAGATTTAGACCGATTTAATTAATTCAAGCAATTAGCATCTGCCCACTCTCACAGTGATAAGATCGTCATTCATCTTTTTGATAGAACTTTCTATATCAAGTGGATTACAATATAAATATAATTGGAGATCATCAGCGTATATGTGGAATTTACAGTGCTTAATATTTCTATCAGCACCAGAACTATATAAAATGAATAATAAAGGTTCTAATGTTGAACCCCCTTGTAGGCCCTTTTTACCAGCATTAATTCGGATGAGACTTTATCACCACCAACCCCCTATTTCGACAAATTGGAATCTATGTGTGGGGAAAATTGCGAAACCACCCCGCAGTTGACTTGTCAAAACTAAAATATTTGTCAAAGCAAAGAAATATTTATAGCATCAAAAACACGAGAGAAGTTTAACAAAGTACCGATACCCTGGTCTTGAGCTGATAAGATAGACGAATTAAATAGATAAATTAGATATTACATAATAATATTATTCGATATAGGGAATTGCAACAAGAGACGAAATGTAGTATCTTTTTTAAATTTAAAGTAAAGCCTGCAGAGTAATCCTTTGAAAAAACAAGCAAGATCCTGAGCTATAAGTTATATTTTGTACGTACTTACTCTAGCTGCAGTTATTTGTTGTGTTGCGATCTCCTTTATAACCTCCGATTCAAAAGTGTCAAAGCCAAAGTCAGAGTCGGAGGTGTGACATCAATCGGAAGTTCCGACCTTTCGTAATCCAAGTGAAGCCTCCGTAACATCGCTAATGTCCCGAGTCATATGAGTGTCTCGCAAAACGTTGAAGAATATATTCCGCGACACCGAGCAACGTTGCAGCGGCACGTAGATTCAGCTTTGCGGGTCCTGCTGAGAGGCAATTTGTTCCCCAGTGTATCCTGAGCTAAACATATAGACGGTTGTCACGCGATTCATCCTGCCAGTATATGATCGGTTAGATTCCAACGTACTCTCTATATAATATTACCCGAATGAACGACAGCTGACAAATTGTCACGCATAGTGATTACCCATCGATATTTCGGTATATTGAATTTTATCGACAAAAATTATTGAATTATTCTTATCGTAGTTTTGGAAGTGGTGATATCTGTGGGCGTTTTGGGCAACTACACTTCGGATAAAGACTTTAAAATCGTATCATCGATACAAAAGAAAGCAGTAATGTGGAAAATTAGTTACTTTTAAGTCCTATAAATACAAGCGGATGTTAGTTTTGTGGAATATGGGGGAAACGAGAAAGCGGGTTATCTGATGGTCAGTAATGACCATGGACCATGGTCACTCACAACGCCAGAGGAAACGCAAGTGTGTTTCGATTTTTTTTTTTCGAACTGACGTACGCTGTTAGCCCCAAGGGTTTTGACAGCTTCACCGAACTTTTAGGGGCGAGTGCTGAGGGCACTCAGCTCCGAGGCAGCAGGTGCAAGGGTGCCAGGACGGCCGAACCTCGGCTAGGGCTGCTGCCGGTAAATGAAAAAGGATTCATGATCCTGACTAACCAACAGGTTCTGTATTACTAAATTAGTGAAACTAACTTCGACCTTATCAGGTAAGCAGCTCAAGAGCCGCCAGGGTAGTCCCTTACAGAACCGTGTACTTAACGTGTGAGTGTGCACGAATGGTATGCGGTGTGATGGTGTAATCTCAGTGATGTAGAGTGTCACTGTATCGCTCGAGCAGAGTCACTCGAGGGCTCCTGTCCGGAGGATCGAACCTAGGCTCAGGCGTCTGCGAGCGAAACAAGGTATAAGTAGGCTCTCTCTTCTTAAAGGTTCCCAGATGGGCAGGTTCAGGTTGTCCGGAAACACCACCAAAGCATAATAGTTCCACGAGGTAGTCATACGAGGACAGAAATTCCACGCGAAAGGCACCGTCGTGGATTGCCATTCATCCTGATGATTTATAAATAATATAAGCGTATATATTTTTATCGGTTTGAACGTTATGGCTACAATCTCACTTGATGTTAAATGACGATGCAATCTATGATGGTGGTCACGCTAAACCTAGTGGAGGGGCTGTCAGTTGCAAATGCCGGTACACACCTTTGACAGCAAATTTTCTACTTGAGGGTGGTAGCTAGTCAGACGGGCGGTCGAAAACGTCCTAGCACCATGCCATGGTTTAGCTTGAAGTTTTACTTCATCAAAAGATTAGACTTATTGCGGGTGGATTCGAACTCACTTCTATTAATGAGGTAACCGTAGATACTACCAACTGAGCCATCGTCGCTTTAAGAACATATAGCTTGTCACGTTTTTTATCGATAAGCATACAACACTATGTCAGAAGGAGCCAATATTTGCTCGCGTCGACGTCACGGTCATGGGTAAACAGCCGCGACATGAATTATTACCTTTCGATACAAAGTAAAACATTTGTTTAGTTTATTATTTACTAGTGAGTCCTGAGAAAGTTTCTTATTTATCGTGTCACGATACAGTGCGTGATGTCAAATATAATATGATTCAAAATAACGAATATCAACGAGAGGTGAATGAAATAATTGCTTCGAAAAGAAAAATATTGTAATCAGGCCATAGCGTGGTGGTAGGCCTTTTTCTAAGCCCACCTGGATAGCTACCACCTTCAAGTTGTAAATATGTTGTCAACGCCTACTGATGTGTTTCAAGAACTAAGCTAAAGACCCAGTTTTACTTCGGCTTAGCGTGCACTTTTAAGCGATGATAGCTCAGTGGTTTTGTGTACGGACTTCGCGTCAAACGACTTGAGTTCGAATCCACCTACAATGAGCTTGAGCTTTCAGTGAAGGAAAACATCGTGAAGAAACCATAGCATGGATGAGTAACATCTTCACTTCATATCTAGTAGATTGTGGGTATAATGCTAAACTTAGAAACTATAAAAAAATCTATCAGGAACGCAATACAATACAGGAAATTAAAATTAAACAAAAAAAAAGACAAAGAAATCCAAAGACCGAGTAGCCTAAAATTATTTACGAATACTTTCACTTTGAATGGCCATAATCCTATATAACAGCAAAAAAATGAAACTTATGTATGTATATGTCGGCGCAAAACCATTTTAGTCTTAGCTGATTATTTTAAGTTAGTCTTTTAACGATTACTTTGTTTACGTAAATCACATTGTAGGAAATAATTGTTGATTAGTTTATCGGATATAATTAATCGGATCTTCTAACCCATTTTATATTGTTGTAAATTCAAAATGCAATTTATTATGAATATTACTTGCGTAATCATAATTTTTAAACAATTCATTTAAAATTTAACGTTGGCATAGCAGCCGCATAACAACTAAAATGTTTTGCGCCGGATAAAACTAGTCTTTAAAAGACACCGATAAAGATGGCGGAGCTCATTCCTGTTCGAGCTTCATTTATATCTGGTGAGTTCTGAATGTGTCATTTGATTCTAGTTTAACTACTTACAATTAAATTTTAGCTTTTATTTTGATTTGGTGGTTATTATTTGAAATAGAGATTTCTGTTTAAATAAGTGTTTCATTATTTGTGATGACTGAACCACGTGATAGATATTGTGACGTCAGCACGGCTGACGTCACTCTTTCTAAAAACTCTGATGGTCAGCACCCTGCGTTATATAGAATAGCGCTGTTTAGTAATTTAAGAAGATAATCGGATCAATAATATTGTCATAATGAGCTACGAACTTCTCGACAACCACGGATTCGCCGTGTGGTTTCCAAGTCCATCAAGCGGCAGAGACAGAATAATTACGAGCAGTGTCCGAGACTTGTGACACGGATGTAGGTTTAAGGAGGCCTCATTTCGACGATCGCCAAGACTCACCTTCACTACTTGTGTTTTTCTTCGCCCAGTATAAATGATTCCCGATAATGATTTACAGCATAAACACCAAACCAGTCACGTCAATAATAGAAAATATACATGCTACGACCCTTGGGTAACGTTCCAGCAATATACGCTATCTGGCCTCCAGTGCTTCGGTTTGACTGCACCCAAAGCTGCGCTGTACTCACAATTAATACTTATCGGTTTTATAAACTACCTTCTTATAAGTACAACGTATATATGCTAATTAAAATCGATAATAAACACTATGCGTGGAATATAGAGTTTCATTTAAAATAATTTTGGTATTAAGATTCAGTGTAAAAAGATATTTTGTATATCAAACAAAGGGAACTTGTTACAGACGAGACAAAAGGCACGCTCGAAAATCGTTTCGTATGAGACGTGAATGAACAGAACGTACCAAACATAATGTAATTATGTACGTCTACCTTTTTTGCTAATACCTTGATAGACATTTATTGTAATAATAACACAAAAATGTTTTCAATCTGTCTATTTGTGTGTCCGAATAACTCGTTTATAAAATTAAAGAATTGTCACACAAATAAACAATGATTTTTTATAATAAAAAACGTATTTACAAAACTCTCTTAAACACTTATTATGTTTATTTATACATATAGTAAAACTGTTACGAAGTCGACACTTCGACTGAACATGAAATCTATTATATACATAAAAGAAAATCGGGTTGTTTACACCATTTAAAACTCAAGAGCAGCTGAACCGATTTTATTTATTATCTATACGGATATATCTGCTCCGTGATATATTATCATCACATTGTTTCATTTCACACAATTAATATGCCCATACAAAGTAATTTTCTGATATGTTCCTTCTCTGTCTCTCACACTATATCTATCCTGTTCTAAATTTCAGTTTTACTCCCCGAGTAAAACACGGTAGCTGAAATATTTCATTATAATATGGAATTAATTGTTCGCCATAATTTATCCTTTTCAAAAATATGAATGAGGTATTCTGATGGATGCGATGACATGCGAAAGTCGCAAACAAGGCAATAATGCGTCCCTAATGGCCGAGGGAATTAGGATCAGTCCCGTAATGGTGATTCATACTTGTATAGTGACAAAAGTTTGAAGGCATTGCCGGATAATCTGTTAGTTAGTTATTAACGTTCCGTTGTATGGAAAATTCCTTAACCCAACAAACCCTATGTCATATACTTAGATCCAACTTACGCTGGTACAGACACTCTAAGTGGAAAAGTTTTTAATATATCACAGTTGGTATTGTTTACGAACGCCGCGTCAAGGGATGTGTGTTCGAATCCCTGTTATGAGCCCGAGCTTTAGAGCTTTTAGCTTTTTCTAATGACTACCGGAATAGTTTCTTTTTTTTATCGTTAAGGTATAGCGTTATGGCCATAATCTCAACTGATCTTAAATGACGATATGGCCCAAGTGATGAACTCGCTAAATCTGTGGAAGAACTGGCTCTCAAGTACATCTACCGGAACACACCTATTGGTAATTAGGGGTAGATTTACAACGTGAGGGTGGTTGCTAACCAGGCCAGCATTAGCAAAAAACCCTACCACCATGCTATGGTTTCCTCACGATGTTTACCTTCACCGAAATTTCAAGCTCATTGTAGGTGGATTCAAACTCAAGTCCCTTGACGCGAAGTATGTACATATTACCGCAGACCCATGATCGCTTCATCATCATAGCTATTTTAAGTTGAAAATCGAATGCCAAATACCTATAAATTTGGTCGGACAGTTGCCCTTGAGAGTTAGTCTCTCAACTACGCTTAGTCTGTCCACGGTTTTGTGCTAATTCCTCATTTAACATGCCGTGTGATAGGTTCCATAACACTGCATCTACAAATTATATATATAAAAAAAAACATTAATTACAGACGAAAATGTGAAGTAACGTTCAATCTTGTATTTAATGATGGATTTAGCAAATGAAAGCCTTAAACAATCAAATACAATATAAGCTTAAATAAAAGTGTCTTGAAAAGTACTATTTTCTATAGAAATTTTAATATCGCAACTGCTGGATGAATCCACGTCACTTCAAGAAGGCGACAGATAACCGTGAAGTTTAAGTGGCTATTTCCGGTGAATACTGAATACACAGGGGACTGGGAGATGATACGCAAATGCATTTCCATACGTAAAAAAGTTGGGGTGAATTTTATAAATTGCTTTTTTAAGCGACAGAGTTTTATAGTTCATAGGTTTAGCATAATCTCACCTGATCTTAAGTAAAAATAGAGCCCAAGTTAGTAGACGCGGTAAACTTGCGGAGGGACTGGCTCTCAAGTGCAACTGCCGGGACACACACATAGGTATTTATTTGGTGCCAGATTTTCAATATGAGTATGGTAGGTAGCCAGGCGGGCATTGGAAAAAGCCCAAGCACCATGCATTTACATCATTTTAAATCTACTGTTTTTTAATTTTAGGGCCTTTAATTTCTAAAATTATTGCTCTTAGATTTGGGAAATATTGATTGTCACGACATATTTATTCCTTAGCTTGCTAATATTATAAATGCGAAAGTGAGTTTGTTTGTTTGTTACTCTTTTACACCCAAACCGCTGATTCGATTATGGTGAATTTTAATATAGAGATAGATAGGGCCTTGAAGACGATAATATAGTACTCTTTTTTTCATAAAAACTTGTAAGTGGGGTAATGAGGAGGATAAACTTTGTATGAAACTTTTTATTGCGTCATACGATCTGTTTGACAAAATCAATATTAACGCAATCGAAGCAGCAGTTAAAATCTAGTATTACATAAATTGTAGTAGCCTGTATTGTTTTAAGTATTTTTTTATATAGTGAAGGTTTAAGCGTTATGGTCATAATCTCACCTGGGTCTTAAGTGACGATACGGCCCAAGTTGGTAGACACGCTAAACCTGTGGAGAAACTGACGCTCAAGTGCAGCTGCCGGAACACACCTATTGGTATTTGGCGGGAGATTTTGAGGAAACCATAGCATGGTGGTAGGGCTTTTTCTAATGCCTGCCTGGCTAGCTACCACCCTCAAGTTGTAAACCTGCTGCCAAATACCAATAAGTGTGTTCCGGCAGCTGCACATGAGAGCCAGTTCCTCCACAGGTTTAGCGTGTTTACCAACTTGGCCATATCGTCACTTCAGGTGAAATTATGGCCAAAATGCTAAACCTTAACTATAAAAAAAAAACATTTTATTTTCGCATTTATGGTCACCCTTCATTATTATAACTAAATATTAATAAACATCATTCATTATAATCTCGGCTAAATGGTGTAGAAAAATGTTTTAACATCAATAACAGGTTTTAAGATGAGAGATTATCTCCATTATACTAGATCTTTAGTGATTAGCATAAAAATACCTTTTCTTTGTCACCTGTAATAAGTAACGACATTAAAAGTAAAAATCTACTATATACGGCATATTCCCTCCGAAAGTGACACGCTGTTTTTGTGTCAATCAGTGTCAGTGTACGGACGCCTCGACTAGATACGTTAGTTCGAATCCACCTATGAGCTTGAGCTTTTGATGCAGGAATACTTCGTGATGAATCCATGATATGGTGAAAGGTTCTTTTCTCTTTACGTGGCTACCTACCACCCTTACGTTGAAAATCTGCCGATAAATACCTACATGTGAGTTCCGGCAGTTTAATTTGAGAGCCAGTCCTTCTACATGTTCACTTAACATCAAGTGAGATTGTAATCATAACGCTAAACGTATATAAACTATTACAAAAAGTTATAGTGGCCAAAATAATTTATTTTGTATTTTAAATCAAATGTATACGCATTACTCTGAAAAAATATATACCATGATCAAATCACAATCGAAACACTATCTATTAGAGGTAGCACTTAAAAAAAATATATAACGCAGGAGAAGCCACGAGTCAGAGCTGTATAGTTCCGCCTTAAGCGAGATTCGATATGTACGTTACAGCTGCAAGGAAACACGAGTTAGTTGGAGTTTAACATATGTGTTTCACGTTAACAGTATCGAACGTATTCGCATAGAGACAGATCCCCGGGGCGATGTGCTCGGAATTACTGATGTTTGGAAAATCATTTTCTGGGTGTCCCCTCTTTGACTTAGAAGAGTATTTCGACTTTTCTCATAGTTAAATCTTAGCGTTGTGGTTACAATCTCATTTAATATTAAGTAACGATATGGAGCAAGATGGTGGCGCCAGGCGGATGGATGAGTCTCAAGTGCACCTGCTACCAACATGGTTTCATCACGATGTTTTCTTCACCGAAAGCTCAAGGTCATTGTTGATGGATTCGAATTCACGTCCTCTGACGTGGCGTACGTACACACTACCAACTGAGCTATCATCGCTAACGTTTTAGATGATTTGTCTTTAGCGGGATTTGCAACCCCAAAACACCAAGTGTTTAAAGTACAGCACCAGCTTTGTTTTTATTTATTATTGTGGGGAATAAATCCATTTACGAGTCCATGAGAATATACAAGTCTACTATCAGGAATCTAGACAAAGCGAAAGATGCGCGTGGTGGTACCCATCAAAGGGCAAACGCCGTAAATAAATCAAATCAAAAAATCTTTACTCAATTTAGGCCCTAAAAGGGCGCTTATGAACGTCAAAAATTTCTACCGGTTCGAAAAGTAACGCAGTCATCGAGAAGAACCGGCAAGAAACTCGATCTGCATCTTTTTTTTCAGTCTTATTCTTATGGTTATAAACAATAATTTAATGTGTTACAGTAGTTATTAGCGGATGTACAGAGGAGGGGGGGGGGGGGGTCAATTCCAGACATCACGATCACTCACATATTGATCTACCCTATAATAGCCTTTTGATATCAAAACTCGTTTGACGTGGTTCTTAAAGCTATCGTCCGGCAATTCAGTAATGTGCTTTGGGACTTTATTATAAAACCTGACACTATTACCTAAAAAACTATTACTTGTCTTACTCAGTCTAAAATAGGGAGTGACCGGTTTATCGCGATTTCTAGTATTCGAATTATGGCGGTCTTTAATGAAATCTAGCTTTTGTAAGTTTTTGCGGACATACATTTAATTATCAAGAATATATTGGGAGGGCAAAGTAAAAATAGCGAATTCCTAAAACTTATCCTTTAACGATTCTCGAGGTCTCATATTGTATAGAATATCATAAGAATATCAAGAGAAAACACAGCTCTTCTCCAACTCCCGTATCATAAGAGATCAGGAGGAGAATCACGTCAAATTAATTTAAGGGATTCAGTGGCGCAAATTAAGAGCGGTTAAGATGGTTTAATTACGAGTGTGAACGGACGTCGCGTCAATGAACGTAAATTCGAATCCCTGCAACAAGGGTTTTTCTAATTTCCAACTAGTTATCAACCAGTCTCAAGTTGTACCGGCAGTTGTACTTGAGACCCAGTCCCTCCATCAAGCTTAGCATGTCTACCATCTTAGCCCACATCATCTCTTGACATGAATACACGCTAAACTTAAAAAAGGTAAAAAATTAAATGAATTTAAGAAATCAATTTGATTGAACTCATAAATATTATGTTATCCTGATTTCGCTTAAAATAAATTTTCCTTTTGTAAGCAAAAAAAGTGATCTCTGAAAATCAATTTTTTCCTGCGTAAGAAAAAGGCACGTGTTTATACACTGAAGTCATGGTTTTATAAAGTTTACTATCTAAGAGAAAAATAGGGTAAGTTAGAACACGGCGTAAGGTCAAAGCTTCAAGTTATCAAATTATCCACCCTCCTTATGCAAATGTGGCGTGACGAAGCAAGCCTCCTTTGCCATATACGTCAATATTTGCTCGCTTGTCGACCTTTACCTGTAAACAGGGTTGCCAGTTCTAATGACGCACAATAAGCATTTATAAAATATATATTTTACGTGCGGCTTCGCTCGCGTTAATATTGATTTAGTGAAACAAATCGGATGACGCATTCAAAAGTTTAATAGAAAGTTTATCCCTCTTTTTACCGTACTTTTAATAAGATTTACGCAAAAAAAGTAGCCTATCACCGTCTACAGGTTCCCATCTATCTCTATACCAAAATTCATCATAATCGATTCAGCCGTTAAGGCGTGAAAGCGTAACAAACAAATTCACTTTCGCATTAATAATATTGTAAGGGTTTTTGGCGTTGGACAATAAAAGTCAGAAGTGATTCTAGTTTTTTTTTTTTTAATTATATTCGAACCATATATCATATCGTCTGTTATTTACTTTGCAGACTACCACTACTTCCTTCCTGAGCCTCTTGCCCCCCTTTTTCATATTACGCAGCATATGACTGCACTGTACCTGATGTTAAGTACAGTACAATCCAAATCAGCGGTGACTGACAATTAACCTAAATCCACTGCCAGTCACTGGTATCTTGCTGACCTGATTAGATACCTCTTCACGTCGCTCCGCTAGTTGCTGAAGCGATGCGGGTTCACACTTGTAACTAATTAGATACCATAACTTAAGATTTTTTATAGAATCATGTCAAAGTGTCGACAGTGAACGTGATAGTATCTATAGTACATAATTACATAAAAGTATGCAATCCATCTGCGGTCATCGGTGTCACGCCTGGCTAATCTCAAAACCATGTCATCGCATCATCTCAAATCATATAATCACTAAAACCCGTCAGCGTTAGGTATTCTTAAGGAAGTAAGAGGGTAACTAGGTTTGACACCCTTCCAATGTTGTATCAAGTTCTCGGTAGGCTAACATGCAGGTATGATAATGACAACCAATGACGTAAATATCTGATTAGATCGGATAGAGGAGTTTGTTGTAAGACCTTAGTCTGTCATGTAGAGATTTTTATGCTCGTGAGTTTGTAAAGGTGGCCTTTTACATAACTATTATACGCAAATTATATATACGAATTGGAAATAATAACATAGATCCTGAATCATATCACAGAAACTCCGCTTAACAAAACCAGGTAACCCCTTTGTTAGGATGCTATAGTCATCACAAAATTCTCTACCCACATAATAAATAGTATATAATTATTAGCCAGTATTTTATTTACTTCCACACTACTTACCCTCAATACTTTCTGAATTGGCTGCTACATACAAATGATACCACTTTAAATATTAAGTACATTTGATCATACAGCAAGGTTGTATGATCTTTGATTATTTCCAGCCCTTATTTCTTATTTATTTCTATCCTAATAATTTATAATAACATAAGTGGGTCGCCACAAAATAGTAAATAAAGATATTCGAGAACGAGGATCAGTTGTCAAGTTTGGATAAATGAATAGATCAAGGATAAAAAAAAAATGTGACATCCCTGAACTAACGCACGTTCAAGTTCGTTCCACGAGGGCAGGCCTCATGACTAATATATAAGCATTTATACAGTATTGTCGCCGAGCGCAGCATTCGGCATGCAAATTAACTGGCGAAATAACAAGCATGTAGATGAAACAATTCCAGACAAGCATGCTCCTTCGTGAGCCGTTCAGTTTGGGCGTTTTTTTTTATTTTGTTACCAACTGATGCCCAACACAATCACACTTAATGTTCTGTGTAACAATATACCAGGAAAGTCTTATTTTACAGAAGCAAGACTAGAAAAAGAATAATTCCTGAAGAATTTGGACAAGCGATGATAGGCGAGTTGGTTGTGTATATTAAGTTTGAATCCACCTACAATGAGCTTTGGCTTTCGGTGAAGCGGGTGAAGGAAAATATCGTGATAAAGCAATAGCATGGCGGCAGGGATTTTTCTAATGCCTACCTGTTTAGCTACCACCCTCAAGGTGAACATCTATAGGTGTGTTCAACATCTTGGGTCACATCTTCACTTAACATCAGGTGATGTTGCGGCGATAACGCTAAACCTTAATTATAAAAAAAATGCAGTATGAACGATACATCATGTGCAGACTTGGTAAGTACATACACGTGTATGTATATCTCTTTTTGTAGGTACATTTTTTAAGTAATATTTTAATGTTTGAATTTACAATGGTTATTAGCGGATGCACATAGAGGGATGTGAATTTCAGTTATCACGGTCGCTTATATATTGATCCACCCTATAATAGTCTTTTGACATCAAAACCTGCTTCACATGGGTTTTGAACCTACTATCCGGTATTAATTCTGAACGTTGGTAGATAGTACTATAATTGAGGTATCGACTACTGAACAGGGTTATCTAGTCAGTAATCTTATATGTTTGATTAGCAAATAACAGCTCCTGTGTCTATTTCTACGAACACTGATTAATCAGAAAGAAGTCCACTTTGCATTAAAGTTTTCTAATCTTGTACCCGGGTTCATAATGCGTAAGTTTTGTGATCCAATCACTGTCCCACAACGCGCATAATGTTATCCCAAACTTATACAATCAACTCCACTAACCCTATTTATAACATGGAATAAGGAATGAACACAGTTTTCTAATATAAATTTGTAGGAACAACATCGAACGTCTAAGATATTACACTCGAATTCCATTGCATTTTATGTTTATTAACTACTAGCTGACCTGACAGACGTTGTCCTTTTTTTTTTTTTTTTTTTTTTTACGTGGGGAAATGCATTTACGCATCCCCTCCCAGCCCGGGGGGGCCAGGAGGGGTATGTGGGACTCACCCGGCGCTAATCGCCGGGAATACCCACTAAAACCCCACGGCCGTCTGTCGCCTTCCTGGGGTGACACGGGTCCGTACTAGGCAATCACCGCGTCACCCCAGCGACCGGCCCGGCCTGATGTTAAGCCGGGCCCCATCCGGGCAGCCTGGCAAGCTGCCCTATCCTTCTGCCGGACTGGTGCAATGGGAGGTGGGTCCCCCGACCCACCCCCCCAGCCCGGCATTAGGGCGGCGGAAGAGCTCGGACAAACCGGCCCCTCCTGCCGCCCGTTCTTCTGCGCCGGAGAGGGTCCGCCTGGCCATCCGCCTCACGGACCCTCTCCGCGGCGTCCTTCTGCAACATAACCTGTTCACAGAAGGAGGCCACCTCATTCCAAACATTCTCGCTGCCGAGCATGGCTTTCACCACACCCGGCAGCGAGAGGTCCGCCCCGACCGCCGCCTCCAGAGTGCGGCGCGGCTCAGACCACGCAGCACACTCAGAAAGAGTGTGCTGCGCAGTGTCTTCCGCCGCACCACACTCGTGGCAGGCGGCTGTTGGCTCCCTTCGAGCAATCCTGTGCAGGTACCACCCGAAGCAACCATGTCCGGAGAGCACCTGCACAAGCCGGAACGACAGGGAGCCAAATCTTCGGTCACACCATTCTTTGAGGACCTGGCGAATGGCGTTTATGGTGTACGTGCCATAACGCGCATTTGCCAGGTCCTCCGCCCAGCGCCGCATAATATCGGCGCGAGCCACCAGCCTCATCTCCTGCACTGCTGCAGGAGATGGGCGCCCACCACCATCCCTCGTCCTCGCCGTCGTGTAGTTATACACGGCGGCGAGTACCTCCGCCTCAAACTCCCAGGGCGGGGAGCCGGCAAGCACACAGGCTGCCCCCGAGGACACCGTGCGGTATCCGCGAATCACCCTCAGCGCCACCGTACGCTGCGCTGCACGCAGCGCACGTTTGTTGGTGGCGCTGAGGGCGTCCACCCACACCGGTGCCCCGTAGGCAGCCATGCTCCGCACGACTCCCGCGTAAAGCTGGCGGCACTTCGAACCGGGTCCTCCCGAATTCGGGAGGAGTCGGCCGAGCGCCGCCGCCGCCCCAACAATGCGCGGTCCGAGCCCCCTAAAATGGGGCTCGAACCGCCATCGTCCGTCCAGGGTGAGGCCCAGATATTTCATCTGGACCCCCACCCGGACGGTATGCCCCCCTACAGAGATGCTCGCTCCAGGGGGCGGGCCGAGACGAGGACCATGGAACACCATGGCCCTGGTCTTCTCGGCCGCAACCCTGAGACCGAGCATCTCTATACGCCTGACCACAAGGGCTGTACCTTCTGTGGCCAGGCGTGCCACCTCCCTCCACTCCCGACCTTGGGCTACGACGAGGGTGTCATCCGCGTAGCAAAGCAGGCGTACTCCACCGGGGAGCACACCTGCAGAGTCGCGGAGCACCCAGTCGTAGCCCACGTTCCACAGGAGCGGCCCTAAGACCGACCCCTGCGGAACACCACACTCGGTCGGACGCCGGACCACGGCGCCCCGCCTGTCTGCGTAGGCGATCTCCCGGTTGTGGAGATAGTCCTCCAACAGCCGCCGCAGGTACGGGGGCACCCCGAAATATCGGAGTGCCTCCCGTATGACTCCATGCGGCAGGCTGTTGAAGGCGTTGGCGATGTCCAAGGACACCGCCAACAACCTATCCCCTCGGGAGACCGCCTCCGCAGACCACCCCTTCAGGGTCATCAGGGCGCCGATGGTCGAGCGCCCAGCCCGGAACCCGAACTGCCCGTCCGAGAAGTTCGGCCCCACTTGATCGATGTGCCGGATGATACGAGTAGCTACTATCCTCTCTAGTAGCTTGCCCGTATCATCCAGCAGCACCAGCGGCCGGTACGCGGACGGGCAGTCCGCGGGGCGGCCCTCCTTTGCTATAAGGCAGAGCCGCCCCTCCTTCCAAGGCTTCGGGAACCGTCCGACACGGATGCACCGGTCGAACAGTTCCCGAAGCTGTTTCCCCATGTGGCCCAGTGTCAGGGCCAACACCTTACCTGGGACCCCGTCGGGGCCAGGGGCCTTCCTTCTGTTGCGGAGGCGCCTCACTGCCGTATCCATCTCCTCATCGTTGATGAGGAGAGGAACGGCGGCCACCTCCGCCCCGGCCCTACAAGAAGGAGGGGGCATGAGCGGTGGAAGAAATCCTGGAGGGTCGTGAGGAAATAGGGTCCCCACGACCCCCTCCAGCACCTGAGGGTGGAGGGTCCCCGTTGGTGGAGGCGCCCGGGTCCGAAACTTGGCTCGGGCCATTTTGTATGGGCGCCCCCACGGGTTCCGCTCCACCTCCTGGAGGAGTTCCTCCCATGCCCCCTCCTTCGCCCGGCTTATGGCAATCCGCAGGGAGATTCTACACTCCCTGTAGATGCCATAAAGCCGGGCTTCCTCTGCGGGGTCCCGTGGGCCCCGACGCCGACGGAAGTGCCCGAAGGCCCTTCTTGCCGCGGAGCAGGTCGCACGGAGCTCACCGAGCTCCGGCGACCACCAATAGACCGCCCGCCTCCGCGGGCGGTTGGTACTCCGCGACATCGACGCGTCACACACCTCCGTTAACGATGCCCGAAAACGGAGGGCGGACGCGTCAACCTCCTCATTCTGAGGCGGCCATCTCCAACTCTGGACAATGGCCGCCTCCTCGGCCAGCTCCCGGTTGAGGGAACATAAGGCCCAGCGCGGGAACGGCATTCCCCTGGGGGGGCGAGCTCCCGTGTCCGTCTCGGAGGTGGAGACTTCAAATCTGATGTATCTATGATCAGATAGAGTCTCCACCTCCTCCAGCACGCGCCACCCCCGGACACGGCGTGCGACAGTCGGGGAGGCGAACGATACGTCCACCACTGAGCCCCCGTTCTGTCGCACGCATGTGTGTGCCGTTCCCCTGTTGAGGAGGGACAGTCCCACTTCGACTGCCCACTCCTCAACCGCCAGACCTCGCAGGTCCGTAGTAACCGCTCCCCACGTCCTAGACTTGGCGTTTAAGTCGCCAAGCAGGACGACAGGGAGCGGCGACAGCCGCCTAACCGCGGGCCCCAGTGAGCCGAGAAACCTCTCAAATTCCACCAGGGCCCGGTTGGGGGAGAAGTATACGCCGACTAGCGCATACTCTCCCCAGACGGCTGTCACGAACCCGCTGCCCCTCTCCCGCACCGAGACGGTGGTGTCCGGGCAGTATATCGCCACGGAGCCATCCAGGTCCCCAGCCCAGTGGTTCTGGGTGGGGACGTGGTACGGCTCCGCGGCGACCACCATGCCAATACCCCACTCCGCCACTGACTGGACCATAAGATTCTGTGCAGCGGCGGAGTGGTTGAGATTAGTCTGGAGGCAGCTGGCTTGGACGTACTCCATTACGTTTCCATGGCAGCTGCCTCCGACCTGGTTGCCACTCTACTAGGGTCCTCCCTCGTTCCCAGAGTGGGGACACTTCTCCCTTTAGCGGTGGGAGGCTTGCACACAATGCTCCCCATCACGTGGTCAGAAGGTCTTCCTGCCTCGGTACATATGGCGCAGCGAGGTTTATCAACCACGCAAGCTGCTGCCATATGACCAACCTCGCCGCATCTGTAGCAGGTCGACCTTCTGTCCTTCGTCGATGGGCACATTGAGTGTGTGTGACCCACCCCCATGCACTTAAAGCAGCGCAATGGCTTGGCCTCAAGAGCATGGACCCGGGTCACACTCCAACCCACCTTGAGACGCTCTCCCTCCACCAAAATCCTTGCTGCGGTGGCGGGAAGGGTCATATGTACGACCCCCATACCCCTGCCATACGTCCGGATCTCGCCGGCCCTTATTTGGGCGACTTCGCACCCTCCTCTAACCGCCGCAGCCTTCACCACGTCTTCTTTGGATACCGTATCGTCAATATCGACGATACGGATATCCGCCCTCTTTTGGGGTCTGGCCACAAAGGCCAAGTCTCCCACAGCCTGTTGCAGCTTTGCTGCCAGGCTGTCCGCCCGCTCCGCCCCCTGGGGGCCAGGGATCTCGATAATCTTACTCCCCGTGACAGTGGAGCGGAGGGACAGCTCTGTGATTCCGCAATCTGTCAGGGAGACCGAATCTTGAACTTTGGCGAGAACCGATCTATAGTTTTCTCCCTTTTCTATTGCCCCCGGCTGCAGGGTAATAATAACCGCCGCGGTGCGTGGAGGGGCAGGGATCTTCGGCTTCGGTTTCGTTACTGGTGTAGCGACCGGAACCTGCACTGGAGTCTTGGCCACCTTCTTGGAGCGTCTTGCTACCGTTGACCAAGAGCCCAGCTCCATGCTCATCGGGTCCTTGGCTGGATCCGCAGTGGGGAGCTGAGCCCACTCAGTCCCGAGAGGAGAACCAGCAGTAGTTGTGCCTCCGGCCACAGATGTAGTCTCTGGCACCGGATTCGGTCCACCAAGGTTTCCGGACGCTCGTCTAGCCGGAGGCAAAACAGCAGTACCTCTTTTGTCCCCTGCAAGGGGTGGGCGTACTACCTTTTTTGGAAGAAGACGGTCTTCCAGCCCTGCAAATCGCGCATCGATCATCGATCCCCAGATGCTGTGTAGGGAATGGCCCATCTTTTCCACTGCCGTATTGAGGCATTCTTGCCAGTCGTTTGGGAGCTGGGAGTTGTTAGCCTTCCAGGCCTTCCGCGCTTCTTCGCTCTTCTCATCAGCTTCCTTCTTCCATGCCCTTACCTCTTTTTGAAGATCCTCGGCTTTCTGCCGGAGGACTTTATTTTCTCGGCTCAGCCTGCTGGATTCCTCCGTAGCCGAGCGTTCGGCTAGGACATCTACAATTTCTCTCAGACCACGGGCTGCCTCCCTTAATTGTTTTATGAATGGTCCCTTCAGATTGCGCGACGTCTTGCACACATTATAAATGGACTCCATGAGGAGACCCGCGTGCACCTTCAGGCTTCCATTGTCGAGCACCTCAACCTCTGTGACGGATAGGACAGGGGGTGGAAGAGCCCTCCCCCCATAGGCCTCCACAGACGTTTCTTCACCCTCAGTTCGTTCGCTAGAGGCCAGGGCGCGATCATAAGATCCGTCTGCCTCCCCTACCACTCTGCGTCTCAACAATGAGGGTTGACCAGGGGGCCGACATTTCCCTCTGCTCGATCTTGCTACTTTGGGAGCCTCATTATTTTCGATCTCCGTATCTGAGTCGAAAAGACCTCCCTCTGTGGCACGTTTTCTTTGTTCAGTCTTTTTCTTATTCGCCATGTTATACACTCGAACAACCGAGTTCGCCTTCTCATCGCCAGCAACATCTTTTCTCATCACTGTTATCGAGTCTTCAGCATCTGAAGAGTCGTAGATTATCTCCACATTCTGCCCCCTAGGGGGCGATCCTGTGTCCATTTTTGCAATAAACTCCAATCCGAAATGCAGTCAAGGTCCAAGTAACAGTAAGCCAGGTCAAAACAGAATTATCAGTCACAAAGTCCGGGTAGCACGCAAGGGTCAATAACAAGGTACAAACGAAAGTAAAACACAACAACAACAGAGAACCAACAACAGAAAAGTAACAACAACAAAGCAAAACAAAACCCGACAGACGTTGTCCTGCCTTAACTATAATATTGAATTCGAGTTGGAGTAATTAAAAAAAAAAATTAAATTCAAAAACATAGTGTTAATTATTGTAAAGCCCTATTACAACTGACTTGTAGTTATGTAAAATTGAGATTGTCGTTGAGTTTTTTAAGTTTTCTTAAATTTGCTGATATTCCAGTTAATTTCCTTAATTAATAAGAACCTTGTTCTGACGACAAGTAACCCAACAAAAAAAGAATTAGCTAAATTGTTCCTGCAGTTCACACGTGATGCGATGCCCAAGGGAAATAGAGATTAATTTTTATATATATAGATAATAACTGCTAGACATGCCCTATCATTGCACTGAAAGCAAATTCCATATGATATCATACCACCCCAAAGTAAATATCAACTTTTAACTTTTAATGTCAAATATAAATGTTTCTTATATCAACCGCGATGCATGTCCTTGTCTAATGAATAATAATAGACCTTATGCATCACGCACAAGAGCAATTTTCGAAGTGCGCTGAAGCTCACTCGCTTATTGCTGTCACTATTTGTATTATGCTATCTTGTCGCAAGCAATGCACTGCAATATAATAGGTAATGCTTTGGGTTAAGGTATCTTCGTTATTGCATCGACCGAAATATTGATTTCCTTTATTCTGCTGCGATAGCTCCTCGCTCTCGGTAGATTTTTGAGTAAATAGTATACATGTTTAGATCGCTTTTTTAGTACGAGGCAATGTATTGCCCGCTTGGTTGATATCAACTTTGTAATATCAACCGTGGTGCATGCCCATTACTAATAACTGCATAGTCTAGGATTAATTAATACGCGGTAAGATCTCTAACTATAAGTTACTTACAAACTAGGTGTATATCTTGTCTAGATAAAGGTCTTGCTAGGAAAAAAATATTTAAACGTATTGAGAAGCTAAGAATTCCGTATATTGACGGTAAAGTGCCAATATTTCCTCCTATCTGACATTTACTCAAAAATGTATTCCTTAATGCTTTTAGATATAAGGATCAATATAGTATATTATAGTAAAACTTCCGAAGAATGTTTTTTACTAAAATTGCATACCAAATTAATTAGAAACACAGTCAAATTAAACCTGGGTCTTTATTTTGAAACGATGATAGCTCAGTGGTAGTGTGTACGACTTTGCGTCAAGGAACGTGAGTTCGAATCCAACTACCTACAAGGAACTTGAGCTTTCGGTGAAGGGAAACGTCGTGAGGAAACCATAGCATGGTGAAAAGGCTTTGTCTGATGCCCGCCTGGCTAGTCACCACCCTCAAGTTGAAAATCTGCCGCCAAATACCAATAGGTGTGTTCCGGCAGTTACACTTGAGAGCTAGTTCCTCCAAAGGTTTAGCGTGTCTATCAACATGGTCCGTATTGTCAATTAAGATCAGGTGAGGTTATGGTCATAATGCTAAAACCATAACTCTAAAAAAAAAAACGTGTCACCTACCTTCTACAAAGGACTAACTTGAAAATTAGCTTCGCTGTCGATATTTGTTTTTTTTTTTGTAAATGTGATAAATAATCAATTGTCTGTCTCTCTCTCTCTTTGTTGTTGTCCTTGTTTCATTAACGACCAGCACTCACCTAAAATAAAAATCATATTTGAATGTCCACAACAGTGTTATCTATCGGGTCGAGTTATTATTAAGATGAGCTCAAGTGACGTCAGATTAAAAAAAAAATTTAGGCCTTTACCTTTTGCATAAAAAGTAAATAATACACTGTATAGTTGTCTAAGCTAAGACTAAGCTCTTTGTGGATTTTAACCTCTTTTCGATATAAAAATTGTAATCATTTTATAAGTGAAATAAGAAAACACTTTTTTTTAGTATTTAATGTAATGCCTACTGTTGTAAAGGTATTTTTAACGCCTAATCATTCAAGATAACCTAAAAAAAGGTGCAGACTCAGAGTCTGCAGATTTTGTATATAATAATAATCATAAAAAAACCTCTTTTCGAAGACTTTATACTTCTTTGCTCTCAAGCAGTAGTTTCGTGACAAGCATTTCAAATTAGGAATATAACGTCTTCCAAATTTCAAGTCAATTGTTTCAGACCGCTACGTCAAACAACTATATTGTATATCAAAGAAATTTGTCCCTTAATGTAGGTATTGACAATAGATTGAATCTCAGCACAAAAGGTTTCGACGCTCCATTGTTTTTGGTTGAGATAGTTAATCAGTTTATACGTGATTCTATTGTGGCCGTTCGGAAGTATTAATTTACGGAATCTAACGTCTACATTTTCCATGTTTTTATTATTTTATTCTTCTGTTGTATTAAATATTGCATAAAATTTAGTTGGACCAGTATTAGACCACTCTGTGGGCATTTGACATAGATGACGATAAGTCAGTGAGTGTGCAGAAGTGTGTACAGAGGGGGCACGATAGTAAATGCACCATAGTTTGGGACTCCCCGCAGACATATAGAGTCTGGTTTTGTTCTCTAAAATCCCATTTAACCTAGTTGGAATTGCAGTGGCTCACCTGAGTTCGAAGATGGTTCAGCGATTTCCAAATACTCCAAGGCAAATGATTACCAGTTGATAATTCCTCGGCAGATTCCTCGCAGCCTGATGGCGGTGCTAACTTTTCTAGACACAGTTTTTTTTATACTTAAGGTTAAGCGTTCTGGCCATAATCTTACCTGATCTTAAGTGACGATATGGCCCAAGTTGGTAGACACGCTAAACCTGTGGAGGAACTGGCTCTCAAGTGCAGCTGCCGGAACACACCTATTGGTATTGAGGGTGGTAGCTAGCCAGGTGGCCATTAGAAAAAGCGCTACCACTATGCTATGGTTTCCTCACGATGTTTTCCTTCATGGAAAGCTCAAGCTCATTGTAGATGCTTGGATTCGAATTCACGTCCCTTGACGCGAAGTCGTACACACTACCACTGAGCTATCATCGTTACCATCAACATTACCTTTCGTGTCTCTATTGGGAGAACGTCTAGAGCTTGAGTATGCGTCATGAAACTTCTTCAGTTTTTTAGTTGGCTTTTGTGAGGTTGGTAGGCATACAGAAGGTGTCGACAGTCAGTTTCTTGTCGGTAGACATTTTTTTATTTATTTACTTAACAAATAGCCATTACAGAAATATATTTGTTTTAATAAGATGATAACAAAATATGTCTACATCGTTATAAAATTGGTTATAATAATATCAAGAGCGTTGAAAAAAGTAGTTTTTGAAATAATTTGTCCAACATACAGATGTGTGAAATAAATGTTTTAGTCGTGTATTTACTTGTGCAACTTTCAAATAAATTTGTTTCAGCAGTAAAGAGGAGTCAATATAACTGTGTCCAGGTCTTAAGTCTTACCGATTGCATATTATGTCCCGAAGCGCTTGTTTTGTAATCTATACAAATCTCACTAATTCTGGATTCCACTGATTATAAAAAAACTATATTCCTAATCCTGGTTACTTGTACTTGATATTATATGATCCAAACTACACTTGCAAACTCTAGTAAACTACGAACATTGGCGAAATATAACACTTTTAAAGTAACATATTTCTTAAAAGGCTTACTAAAAGGTAGAATTATTCCAAATTTCATAAAAGGTTTGTAGACTATGTCATATATATGAAATTATAGTATCTAATATGGATAAACATTCTCATTATACATATCCATACCTAAATCCATAACTACCGTTTACTTTTTTTTTGTCCAGCATAGCGAGCCGGTGATGGATAGTTTAATATATATATTTTTCTACCTCTGTACGAGTAATAAAGTTTACTTCAACCATTATTTTTTAAATACATTGTATGTACAAATTTCGCTTTAGGTAAATACTAGCTAAAATACTTGTTATAGGTAAACAACTGACTTTTTCATCCCTTTTCATGTACCTACAAATTTAGTTGATGTAAGTGATGATAGCTCAGTGGTAGAGTGTACGACTTCGCGTCTACGTGACCTCGAATCAAACCTGAATCGAATCGACCAAAAATGAGCTTGAGCTTAGAGGAAACTATAGTATGGTGATAGGGTATTTTCTAATGCTCACCAGGCTAGCTACCACCCTCAAGTTAAAAATCTGACGCCAAATACCAAAAGGTGTATTTCGGCAGTTGCACTTACAGGTTTAGCTCGCTACCAACTTGGGCCGTATCGTCATTTAAGATCAAGTAAGATTATGACCACAACGCTTAACTATAAAAAAAAATATTTTAGGCTCTGATTGGACGGAAGAATACAGACTGAAACTATGATATTAATTAATAACATTTATTTTTCGTTATAAATTTCAACTCACAATTCCCGAAAACAGTAGAACATTGTAAATTGTATTGCGAAGATTTCCTTGTACCACGCAACCGCCAACTTGCACGTTAAGTCCACACCCGTATAGGAATCAGGGTTAATGATTGCTTAAGCGCTTAATTGTATTGTTGCGTGGTACGGGGATAAAGCACTTTCTACTTAAGTTAATTTAGTAACTTCAGTCCTTACGCTTTGTTGTGGGGAGCCTTTAAACATTTTCGAGTATCTAGCATCTTCTGTTAATTCTGCCTTGGCTTACAATTTATTCGTGCGAAATGTTTCGGATCTTTGCTAATCGGGTTTAGTATAGAATACGGAATTACTTAAGCCATAAGTAAAACTATTCATATATTGTTATTTGAAGTTCGTCTACATTTTGAAGCGATGATAGCTAAGTGGTAGTGTGCACGACTTTGCGTCAAGGGACGTGGGTTCGAACCCAAGCACCTACAATGAGCTTGAGCTTTCGGTGAAGGAAAACATCATGAGGAAACCATAGCATGGTGGTAGGGCTTTTTCTGATGCCCGCCTGGCTAGCTACCACCCTCTAGTTGTGAATCTGCCGCCAAATACCAATAGGTGTGTTCTGGCAGCAGCACTCGAGAGCCAGTTCCTCCACAGGTTTAGCGTGTCTACCAACTTGGGCCGTATCGTCACTTAAGATCAGGTGAGATTATGGCCATAACGCTAAACCTTAAGTATAAAAAAAAAAACATTATTCATGGAGGGATCTACAAGATTTAAAATAACATTTTATGCTTTGTGATGACAATCTTAAAAGTTATTGAATTCCGTAAAGTTTTTTTCTATTTTCTATGAAATTCCAGAAGGCAATGATGCTTAATAAACCCTGATTCGATTGTAAACATTCTTTATTCATCTTTACATACTACGTCACTGAGGATGTCTGTATGTATACTAGATATTTGTAACTGCGAAAACCGAAACTTAGGCTGTAATTCGATAATGGAGATTTTTCTAATTTTTTTAGAAATTTATATTTCAAGTAAAGTTTAGGGGCTTGACGTTATACGTTGAAGAAAAGGAATAGATGTAAAGCATTCTATTAAGATTACCTGTACCTCTAATTAAATATATCTAAAAGAACTGCTACTGCTAAATGTGTAAGTATTTTTTCTTTAATCATGATTGTATTCTTCGACCACACTATAGTATGTGCTTGGGTACATTAAGAATTTATATATAACAATCCACGTAGATCTCTGACCGAGTGGTGGCTAAGAGAAGACACACGAAGCGTAGCTAGACCGAAGGCAAGATGGGTCTAGGATATTATTAATCTTGAAGGGAAATACCTGGGTGAGACTGACACAGAACTGGAAAGATTGGTATAAGATTAAGGAGGCTTAAGCCTAGCAGTGAGTTGAAAAGAGCTGTCCATGATGATGATGAAGATACGATAATAATATTTTCTACTAAAAAAATAAAATACCCAAGTACATTTTCACGTATATAAATCAATGCATTTGTATTGTATTTGCATTTGTAATAAAACACAAAATGTTTAAAAGATTTTTTATTAAATAAATTTTCAAAATTACGCAAATGAAATCACGAGTGCAACCGTTATCATATAAAATGCGTCAAGGCGTCAATTTATCGTTCTCAAAACAACTATTTATTTAGACGACTTTCTTATTTATTCTTACAGTTTTCAATACCATTTCATTTAGTAGAATTTGCATTAGAATAGTTTGAACAAATTTATATATAAAAGCTTGTAACACAAGGATAGCGTTACGGCTTCCATGAAAATTCAGCGCTGACGTACCTTCTGCTTAGTGTTTGTACATTATGTAAATAATATTAGAATCGAGAACATACTGATGTCTCTGGGTACCGATCACTGCAGTAACACGCTATTGTGACCAGGCTTCAAGTTCAATTATGTATTTTATAATCATTTTGTTAGACATTTCTTCATGCGAATTCCTCGTATTGTTTATTTTCAACCTTTTTACATTTTTTTTAAGTTTGCGTTATGGCCATAATCTCATCAGATCATAAGTGATGATACGGCCCGAGTTAATAGACACTCTAAACCTGTGGAGGAACCAGCTCACTAGTTCAACTGCCGGATCACACCTAATGGTTTTTAGTGGCAAATTTTCAACTTGAGGTTGGTAGCTAGTCAGGTGGGCATTAGAAAAAGCCCACCACAATGCTATGGTTTCCTCACGATGTTTACCTTCACCGAAAGCTCAAGCTCATTGTAGGTGTTTGGTTATTCGAACTCATGTCCCATGACACGACGTTCCTTCACACTACCGCTGAGCTATCATCGCCTGAACTTCATATTTCAACTTGTATAAATAAATACAATTAGACTAATACTATTTAAAATGGTTGAGTTTCATGCAAGTGTCGTGGACACATACACACTGTTACAAAATTATGACTACACTGTGTTAAAACTATCCAGTTTACGTAGCAACTAACAAATCATGTTCCAAGTTATTATTTACTATTACTGAACTAAATGTCAGCAATATTGCGTAACAATGTGAAAATAAAAATTACAAGATGACAATTTAATATTTTTACTTCTCTCCCCTAGCGATGGTAAATGTTAGGGCATTTATGCGATAAAACTAATCTATATATTAATTTAAAGTTACTTTACCTATATATCGTGTGAACCAATAAATACACAGTGACCTACTCATTCATACACACACGATCACACACTCATACACATGCACATGCTACATCTCATACACACGAAAAGTTCGCTAAATTAAGCATTTATGTACTTTACAAGAATAATATTTTAGAGTAAGGAATTATGTACATTGGGAAGACCCTGGCACCTGTGATACAGGCTAAAAACCTAGTTCAGGTGACAGGGCTTACTTTTATGTTGTTGTAAAAAAATGTTTGGAAAATAAATTATTATTATTTTATATTATTAGTTATCACTGCGTCAAATTTAATCAAGATATCGTAAGCGACAATTTGCAGTTTTTACAGGAGAGAATTTTACCATTCCTGATGAAATAGTATTTATGATATGTTTACAAAAATTATGACTCGTTCATAACTAGCCACCGATCTTAAAATAGTGGCTATAACACTAACACACTGCAAACTGCTTTTAATTTGCTATTTCCGAGCTTACGATAAATTACTTGAGGCTCTATATGTTGTCTATATGTATATGTTAAGTGTTTTCAGTAATGCGCATACAAAGGCACTGACAAATATACAGAATAGCAAAATAAAATATTTAACCTTTACAAAGGCATAATAAAAAAAAGATTCATTTTTAATGATCATGGATAAATGTAGCAGTAGAGAAAGGCCGAAAAAGATATAGATACTCTGTACTATAATGATATGTGTATACAAGGTGTAAAAATTGATACAGTGGAAAGGACGAAAACATTTTGTGGGAACTGTCAGATAAAGGGTAAAAGAAGTAGGTTTAGCTCAGTTACTATGAGACAAAAAAAGTTAAGATTTTTCCGTCACGACCCTTTCCACGACGGTATCGTGAAAATAAATAAACACATTCTATTTATTGATTGTGCCATCATAGGTGCACTTTTATTGGTTCAAAACAGCCAATAAGTTCGGAACGGCTACGCAATTCTAGTTTGTACACGGTATATGCGTCAGCTGTTTGTTAGTGTGCATTATATACATTAAAATGAGTTAGTTAAATTGAATGACGTATAATAAAATTTTGATTTTCACAACTCGAAAAAGTTATATTAATTACGAAATTTCCTACCGTTTCTTAAATTCGTTAGTTATTTTCGCGTTTCCAATAACTGATCTTGGACGGTAGTAATTAATTTATTAGTATTTGTTAGTTAAAAATATACTACGAATGGAACTTCGTTGCAACCGAGTGTTCTAGAACATTATTTTTTATTATATGTATAGAATTACTTCTTATTCTTATCTAATACAATGACTGGTAGATTGACCTAGTGGTTTAAGCGGTCACGGTACGCTGAGTACTTTGGGTTCGAATCCTGCATAGGTCGATTCTTTGTATATACACAAATGATTGTTCTCAGTATGAGTGTTAGCTTGTATCTGCGAATTGTAAATTTTTAAATTCCCCACGACAGGAAGCTACATTGTCAATGCAGAAGTTGCTATAAAAAAATCTATGCCCTGGCGACGATAAAAATTGAACCAACAAACATGGTCACCCGGCAGACCCGTCTGATGCGTTATAGTGAGAGCATAATTTATAAAATTTGCATTTCTAAACGTTTCAGCGTTCGCATCGCGCCCTAATGCACATTTAATGACCTTTATTATTTATTGCAATTGCCTGCGGTTTATATTCCACAGCAAGGTACATTGCGGTAAGACAAGGCTGTTCGAGGAACGCGAAACGTGTTCATAAATTAATGTAGTAGTGTTATTTGTTTTCATATCTTTAAAGTAACATATTGTTCCTTGTATATGAATAATAAAAAGGTAATTTCTTATTCTTTCTCTTATTTGGCGATAACCTTTTTTTATAGGTAAGGTTTTTAGTGACAATGTGCCTCAAGATAGCAGACACGTTATGCCTGAGGGACTGGCTCTCAAGTGCAACTGCCGGTACACCCCTATAGTATTTGGTGGCAGATTTTCAACTTGAGGGTGGTAGATAGCCGTATTGGCATTAGAAAAAGCTCTTCCACCATGCTATGGTTTCATCACGAGGTTTTCCTTCACCGAAAGCTCAAGCTCATTGCAGGTGGATTCGAACTCACGTCCCTTGACGCGGCGTCCGTACACACTACCTAATGACGGAAGTCTTCACCTGTTGATTTAACATTTAATAAAATACTTTCTTATTCATTCGTTTATTAAATTTCAACCCCTAAGGGTGTAAAAAATTCATTGATGCTTTTATTGGATTTTAAAATACCTGATTATTTAGGGTCATAGTTTTTTGGTACTAAAAAGGGCAGTATTAGGTCTATTAACAAATTGATATGACAAATTCTGCATATAAATTCACGCATGAAATGTAATTTTAACAATCTTAGAAAGCGTCATAAACAATTATGATATCTCGGGTAAAAAGCCTAAGACATCTCGCAAAGTGTAAAAGAAATCCCGTTTTCCATTCATAAAAGTTATGATCATTAAATCCATGTAAACTCTTAGAGTTTATGACGTTATAAAAAAGGTATTTTGTTTATTTTAAAACCGAAATAATGCTTTGCTTTTTAGGTTAACGAGCTCAGGACGGGATAAAACGGCGACTTCGTGAGAGATGAAACTAAACTATTTGCAAAGTAAAAAGTTTTCTGCTGTCCATTACAGGTTAAAATCGATATAAAACATCATACTGTGTATTAAAGCCACTGTTGAAAAAGAGTAAATTTTTCCTATAAAAAAAGTGAACATAATAGAACCTAATATTTAAATTAACCAGTAATAAATCTATTAAAATTATCTGTCACCCCCTCAACGGGTTTCAAAGCGTAGTGATAAAGTTAAACCATTACAGTTATATCTTATGAAACAAGAGAGAAGAGCCGCAATTTTCTTTTATAATTTTCATCTTTTACCCAAAAATTAATTAGACAGAGATTATGCTTAATAAGTGCCGCCTGATTTATAGGAGTTGTATTAAAAAGATTCTGAAACCCTTTTAGGGTTCAGTGAACAGGGAATAGGATACCTCTTATCACAATTATTTTTAAAACAACTTAATTTTTTGTTATTTTTACTACTTTTTTCATGCGGCTTCGCTCCCTTTAACGCTATAAGGTTTTCACCGAAAAAAGAATCATCTCACCGTCTCCAGATCCCATTTATTTATATATAAAAATTCATCACAACCCATTCAGCGGTTGGACGTGAAAGCATAATGGACAAACTCACTTTTGCATTCATAATATTAGTAAGAATTTGGCATGATAGAGGTCAGCGTGACTCTTTTTATAATTAATAACTCGACTACAGAGCTATTTATCGCATTTATAATAATACAGAATATTGAAACAAAACATATTTATTTCCAATTTAAAACTTTTTAACATGTAAACAAAAATATTGACAAATCATATAAATTTATAATCGTTCTTTAACGATGTTTTGCTGTCGGTAATTGCCATTGATCGGAATCTCTTCTCGGGTAAAGACCTACTCCATCTTCTTCCAGACTCCTTTGTCCTTCCTTCTCTTTCTTAATTCATTCGTTTCCTGCTATTGCTTTTACACCCTCTATCCACCTTTTTCTGGGACGGGCTCTTTGTGTTTTTCCTCTTAGTCCTTCCCATATTACAGTCTTTAATGTCCATCTATTATTATCTGCGTATCTTTTTAAGTGTCTTGCTCAGCCCTACTTCTATTTTAGGTCATACTTTAAGGCATCTATGATTTAGAAATTTAGTAATAGGATAAAAGACTTCGTTTATTCGAGAATACATATGCACTGTATACTCTATTTTTTATGGAATAGGGGGTAAATGAGCTAGCTTGTCATCTGATGGTACCTGATCTCCGCCACCCATGGATACCCACAACACCAGAGTAATTGCAGGTGTGTTGCCGGCCTTTATAGGAGGGACTGGCTCTCAAATGCCACTGTCGGAACACACCTAATAGTATTTGGCAGCAGATTTTCAACTTGAGGGTGGTAGCTAGCCAGGTGGGTGTTAGAAAAAGCCCTACCACTATGCTATGGTGTCTTCACTATGTTATTCTTCGCCAAAAGCTCAACCTCATTGTAGGTGGTTGGGTTCGAACTCAGGTCTCAAAACGCGGATTTCCTACACGCTACCTACCACGCTACGCTAGCACGCTAGCTGTCATTGCTTCAGTCTCAATAAAATCCCCACATATAAAACACACTCAGGCATATTTATTAGTACTATGTTATGATGATTTACTACGGAATTTAAAAAATATATAAACAAAACTGTAAGATTATTCAGAAAGATGTATA
This sequence comes from Actias luna, assembly GCA_039707435.1. Lineage (NCBI taxonomy): Eukaryota > Metazoa > Arthropoda > Insecta > Lepidoptera > Saturniidae > Actias > Actias luna. The sequence continues at coordinate 11,868,423 of JAZHAC010000032.1, forward strand.
ACCGAGGACGAAGAACAAACAGGAAGTACATACGGCCTGGCAAATATAGTTCCTTTAAAAAATGAGGAACCGGTACACGGTTGGAGCTCGCGCTTGGCTTTTTTTTTTTTTTGTTTAATTTTAATTAAAAACAATGTCTCTGTTTTGAAGCAGATAAACGCTACCTGCGCTCACTGAAAGGACTAAGTTTAATCGGTCCGTATTTTTATAACTGTGACTCAAACAGCCTTTGTATAAAAATCTCGTTATGAGGCTTGATTATTTTTGTTAGTATATTTGTAGAGGCGTGGCGGGATACTGCGTTCACCTTACCGGGAGGGGATGGTGAAATGAGAAAGCACTCCATCAACTAACTATAAACAAACGTTAGCGGGATAAACGTAGAATTGACTTAGATGCAAAATAATTTTCAAAATTTTTAAACACCATTTTTTTTATAGTTGAGATTTTAGCGTATTGGTCACAATCTCATCTGGTGTTAAGTGACGATGTGGTCCAAGCTGGTGAACATTCTAAGCCTGTGGAAGACCTGGCACTCAAGTGCAACTGTCGGGACCTGTAGGTATTTGGCGACAGATTTTCTCATTGATGGTGGTAGCTAGCCAGGCGGGTATTCGAAAAAACCGTACCACCATGCTATGGTCTCATAACGATGTTCCCTTCACTGAAAGCTCAAGCTCGTCGTGATGGATTCGAACCCACGCCCCTTGACACGGCGTCCGTAAACACTACCAGTGAGTTATAATCGTTTCATACACCACAACATCACTTAACACCATATGAGATTTTAACTGTAATATTAGACCTACTTTAGAAAATAGTAGATAAAAAAATATACTTTGTGTATATTGTCTGTATCATGTTGGGCATATAAGCTGTATCTTAAATCTTAGTAAGATATTAAATGTTTGCAATTATCAGATTATTCCCAAAAAATTCCCAATGAACTTAACAAAGTACCATAATTATTTCGTTAGCAAGATTTATGAATAACTTACTGTACAAACTTTAACATAAACCTAAGTCTGATTACAAAGCCTCGGATGAGATAACTTAATTCACCGAACACGGTCTTAAAGGTTGTTCGATGCCCACAATTAAGTACTAGGCATTGTAACTTATGCCATAAATTTCAAACCTAACTTTTCCTGCGTAAGTGACAAAGTAAACGACCTTACAGAAATTGGATAGTTCGTTTAAATTTCATATTGAATTTCATTTATGATTTTCCGCAAGCTACTTTGAGAGGCTTTGTTCTGTTTATTAAAGAAATCAATAACTGAGACAACGTCACCATTTTAAAATTCAAACATTTTTTGAAGCGCATTAAAAAAAAAGTTGCATATTTTATCGCAGCTAAGTAAAGGTGTAAGGACTTCGACTTCCAGACTTATTATATTATTATTTTTATTTTATTTATTATTAGTAATAAATATACCTAGGGACCATGCAGTAATAACAAATAAATAAGACGAGCCAATAAACGTATCCCATTATTTTTTTTTTTTTTTTTTTAATACTTAAGGCTTAGCGTTATGGCCATGATCTCACCTGATCTTAACTGACGATACGGCCCAAGTTGGTAGACACGCTAAACCTGTGGAGGAACTGGCTCTCAAGTGCAGCTGCCGGAACACACCTATTGGTATTTGGCGGCAGGTTTTACAACTTGAGGGTGGTAGCTAGCCAGGCGGGCATTAGAAAAGTCCTACCCCCATGCTATGGTTTCCTCACTATGTTTTCCTTCACCGAAAGCTCAAGCTCATTGTAGGTGCTTGGATTCGAACTCACGTCCCTTGACGCGACTGAGCTATCACCGCTTCATAATTAATTATAAATAATGGCTACATAGTTAATTTAACGCCGTAAAAGTGGAAGCCACTGGTGTAGAGAGGAGATGGTTTAGTAGTTGAGCGAAATCACTTTAGATCTGTCTAGATCTGTAGTAGGTTCTATACTAAAACGTCCTTCTAAAATTGCACTAGTAGACTTCTAACAAATTTGCCTGGGCAGTGAACAAAACACGCATATTCAAGGTGGATGTTGACCCGCTTCAGAAAAGGGACCCCTTAAACCTTTATTCGTGTCACAAGTCTGGGGCTACCCTCTTAGCCAGACAATAGACCAGATGACCGCCTTATAAACCCATGAAACACCAATAAGTTCTCTGTTATGAATCCCTGTATACGGGTCTATATTTTCATCTCAATCTCATCTATCATTAGAGAATTGAAACTGAAAAGTCCATAGAAAAATGGTATTCACTATGAAAACACAGCAGTAATTCAGATCCTAAGCTTGTGGCGTGAAAAGTCACGGATTTTCTTCCGCACCCAAATCTTCTAATACATTACATCGACTTCGAATGAGCATCTCACATTAATTTAATAAGTAAACCAAAGTCGACTTTGAAGCCAGCGTTCGAAGGTGTAAAATTGTTTGTATGTATGGACTAAGTTAACAAGACTTTAAAATTGGGTACAGTAAGTTTTCTACTACCTGTAAGTTTATGGCTACAGGTTTTGTGGTTTAAGTTAAGAGTTAAGGGCGATACTGGAAAACTCAATCTAAGTGTGTGTTCGTAAATCATATTCTGCTGAGTTTTGTATAACTGATAGTGGTATACTAATTACATAATAAGTTGGTTAAAGGTGTCTAATACGCAGCAGTAGAATAGGGATAAACGAGCAATCGTATCACTTGATGTTAAGTGATCACCGCCGCCCATCGACACCCACAATACTAGGGGAATCGTAGGTGCATTGCCAGCCTTTATAGGAAGGACTGGCTCTCAAGTGCCACTGCTGGAACACACTGATAAGTATTTGGCGGCATATTTTCAACTATGAGATTGGTAGCTAGCTGGGCGAGCATTCGAAAGGACTCTACCACCATGATATGGTTTCATCACGATGCTTTCCTTCACCGAAAGCCGAAGCTCATTGTAGGTAGTTGGATTCGACATCACGTCCCATGACGCGGCGTTCCTACGCGCTACCAATGAGCTATCATCGCTTTAAAGTGATTTTGGGACGCTAGCACTCCCCATCTTCGACGTATTGGTAACGTAAAAAAAAGCCGTAAAAGTGTGCTTAAGACCACACGACATAAGTGAAACATCGTGTAAAGTCGCCTCGAGCCCACTTTACCCGAACGAACTTCATACAAAATGGTAACGGGTTACAATTTCAAAGCCCTCCAATTAGAAGTTTCAATTCAAAATATGTTAGAGTTACTTTGACACTGAGTATAGATATGTCATCACGTACATTTCTTATCGCGCCTTTACGTCAGTAATTGTAGGAAGATCACTTGGCTAGGGGCACTGGTGTCACTGTATAAGGTATGCAGCAAGCTCATAGACTTTTCACCGGAGCAACGGACCGATGATTTTTATAACTTGTGCATGTAATTATCATATCTAATCACACCGGATAGTTATTTTATAGTTAAGGTTTAGCGTTATGGACACAATCTTACCTCATGTCAAGTGACGATGAGGCTGAAGATGGCCGACACGTTAAGCCCAGTGGAGGAACTGGCTATCAAGTGCAGCTACTGGAACACACCAATACGTATTTGGCGGTATACTTTCAACTTTGAGGTTGGTAGCTAGCTGGGAGGGCATTCGAAAAAACTCTACCACCATGATATGGTTTCATCGCGATGTTTTCCTTCATCGAAAGCTCGAGCTCGTTGAAGGTAGATTCGAACTCACATCCCTTGACGCAGCGTCCGTACACGGTAATGTGCTATTATTCTAGGTAAGAAAATTTGATCGAAAATCCTGTAACTTTGACCACGGTTAAGAGTAAAGGTGCCACGGGTACATTACAAAGTTTGATGTTACCTCAGACTTGGCTGTTTGGATAGGCCTTGCGTTTTAGTGTTATGTACCGAGGCTCTTACGCCTCTACGTTACCAATCCTGTATTTTCTATTCCTTGAAATTAATTCTCATTCCAGTATAAACAGACATTCGGACATCCCAATATTAATAGTGTATGCTATTGCCTTCTATATATATATAAATGAATCGCTGAAATGTATGTACGCGCATAACTTCCGAACGACTACACCAAATTGGATAAATCTTTCTTTATTTTGTTCGTTATTATCAGGACAAGTTAGTATGAAAATGTGAGACACGAAGAGTTTACTCTTAAATCTGATAAAATTAAAAGTAATGAAGTGATGATAGTTCAGTTTGAAGTGATGCCTACACAGTTGGCAACTTATACAGATGCCGTGTCAAGGGACGTGTGTTCGAATTCATCTATATTTAAAATTGACATAAGTAAAAGACATTAATTATCAGATATAGCCATTCCTTTTGAGCTTTACGAATTGAAGTTGGAAGGTTGATTAGGGTTGATTATATCTAGAAAAAAAAAAAAAAAAAAAAAAACACATCGGTCAAACCGTTTCGGAGTTTTAGCGAGAATAAAGAATATCATTTTCGGTGATACGAAGTTCGTCGGGTTTCTAATAAATATTACTTGCATACAGTAACTTAGTAACTTAGCTGTAATATGTTTAAAGCTACTTACATAATAGGGCTAAATGAACAGGATTACAAATCACTAAGTATTACAAAACGAAGATCCCCGCAACGTTTGTTTCATTCTTTTATCCCTATTAATATTATAAATTTGAATGTAAGTTTGTCTGTTACGCTTTCACGCGAAAACTACTCAACCGATCATCATGAAACTTTGTACACATATTCTTGGCGGTATTAAGGAGGAAGTAACATATGATACTTTTTATTATAATATATCTGAACTATCGTCGCTTCAAATTGACCATGACCCGCTAAACCAGCAGAACAATTTAACTTACCTATTCTTACTTTCTTTAGCCTCGAAATACAATAAGAAAGTAATTTCAATCACTTCGGTATAGGGAAAACGTAAACCAGGAAATCAGATGAATACATATAGTATTTTTGTTTCGTATTGATATAACAATACTTTTATCCAAACATTACGCTAACGGAATATTAATTTGAGAGTAAAGTAAATATGCTTTTTCAAGGCGCCGCTTACACTGTATCGAATTATAATAGATTATTTAATTAATTTATAAACAGATCCGGCAAAATCCTGTGTCATGACTGCCTAAAAGCAGTCAGCTTTTTATAGAAAAAAAAACTCTGGTATGACGTTTGTAGTCCTTTTAGTACTCGAATATATTATCATATATTACGTTTAGGAGAAGTATAAAATAGGCCATGAATATTTTCATATATATATGAAACTCTATTTTTCTTGGACATCGAATTACGCGTGAACCGATGGAACAATTTCACAAATTCTTTTTTTTGGGTTTATTATTGTCAGGAGAAGGTTCTTATAAAAGAAAAAACTAAGGAAGTTGAGCGGAACTTTAGCAAATTAAAAAAAATAATGACAATATTAATGTTACTTAAATTTCAGTTGTCATAGAGCATGACAATAACAAAAACTATGCGTTTTAATAAAGTTTTTTTTTATTAATTATACTAATTTGAATTCTATACTCATAGTTAAGACAGAACAATGTCTATCGGGTCAGCTAGTAGGGTCAGGTAGTAGACATAAGAAAAAGCCCTACCATCATGCTATGGTTTCCTCACGATATTTTCCTTCACCGAAAGCTCAAGCTCATTGTAGGTGGATTCAAACTCACATCCCTTGTCGCGGCGTTCCTACACACTACAATCAAACAATCTTGCAACTAAGTTTGGAATTTGAATTAGTAAGCAAGTAATTCTCGAAGAGGGTTGACGCATCTGCGCCAACATTATATAATCATGTAAAATTACTTTCTGATTTCCTGAAGCGACACAGGTAGAGAATTTCATAATATTTATCGCATACACACGCGCGATATAACGTTATTCAATTTCCTTTGCTTATGAAAAACTCATTTTGCCGTTTACTTTAACACGAGTCGTCAAGTTAAAATTGATATATAACGCGTAATACATTATTAGTATTAGATATCTTAATTTGTATGTGACAGTTACTGAAACTGTTTGGACTAATTCTAATGCTAGATCTCTTATCGCCAATGTCGGGGAAAGTAGGTTTTAGCGCTTGTGGCCAACCACCGTAATGCCGCCAGCAACCCTTAGTAATATGATAAATGCGGAAGTGAGTTTGTTTGTTACCCTGTCACCCCTAAACTACTGAATTGAATATGATGAATTTTGGTAAAGAAATAGAAAGGAACTTGGAGGCGGCGATAGGCTACTTTTTATAGCAAAAAAATTATACGAAGTTAGGTAAAAAGAGGGGTAAACTTGGTATGAAACTGTTTTGTTGCGTCATCTGATTTATTTGACAAAATCAATATTAAGGCGAGCAAAGCCGCGTGTAAAAGCTAGTGTGAAACGTAACGTTTCGAAGAGTCTCCGTGGTGACCGTCAATTTCTAGTGCTTCATGTTGTTATTTATTTTTTGGGAAAAAAGAAAATACAACTTGGGAATAATTTACGTTTTATATGCAAATACATAGAAAAAAAGCAACTTATAATTATTTTTGTATGATGGTAGAGCTTTTTCTAATATCCGCCTAGCTAGCTACCATAATCAAGTTGAGAATCTGCTTTAAAATTTTTGTTTTCTTACTTAAGGTTTAGCGTTATGGCCATAATCTCACCTGATCTTAAGTGACGATACGGCTCAAGTGGGTAGACCTGTGGAGGAACTGGCTCTCTCTCTGGTTTACAACTTGAGGGTGGTAACTTACCAGGCGGGCATTAGAAAAAGCCCGATGTTTTCCTTCACCGGAAGCTCAAGCTCATTGTAGGTGCATGGGTTCGAACTCACGTCCCTTGACGCGAAGTCGTACAAACTACCACTGAGCTATCATCGCTTCAATAGGCTTTCATAGATGTGTTCCGGCAGTTACAATTGAGAGCCAGTCCCTCCACTAGGCCTACCGTAACCACAACCTTACTGGTGGCCATAACGCTAAACCTATAAAGTATCGAAAAATGTCTATTTAAGAAAAATTGGCTATAAATATGTATCGAGAATAAATAGCGGATAAACAATGAAGCCTAATTCTGAAACCCATTATCCCATTAGCGGCAAGTAAAGCCGGAATAATGAATATAAAGGCACGTACAGGTAAGGATTTAATAAAGTCAATGGCAGCGGGTATATTGGGCTCATTCATCAAACGAACGCGCCATGCAGGTAAACGACGATGCGTGGTTCCAGTTGCAGCGATATGTGCATTCCACTCGAGTTTTAGTGATTTTTAATACAAAAGCGATTGCACTGTACCTGATGCTGATTGTCTGTCGATTCAGAAACTTGTCTAACCATGGGACTATGGCGTATGTTCCTTAAAGAGTATAGTCGAAGCGAATTCAACTAATTTTCAAGAGCTTTTGACAGAATTTGGAGTAACGAGATCGCAAAAATTATTTCTGTATTTGATGTCATTATTTTTGTATTTGCAATCATCTGAAGCGATGACAGCTCAGTGGTAGCGTGTAGGATCGCCGCGTCATGGAACGTGAGTTCGTATCCCACCACCATCAAGTCAATTGGAACTTGATTTGATTGAACTTTTGATGGAGGAAAACATCGTGAGGAAAACATAGCATGGTAGTAGGGCGTTTTCTGGCTAGCTACCACCTTCAAGTTGAAAATCTATCACCAAATACCAATAGGTGTGTTCCTGCAGTTGCACTTAAGAGCCAGTCCCTCTTATAAAGGCCGGCAACGCACCTGCGATCCCTCTAGTATTATGGGTGTCCATGGGCAGCGATGATCACTTACTATCTGATGACACGCCTGCTCGTTTGCTCTATATACCATTAAAAAAATTAGAAAGGCTTTAGGATATTTGACATCATGCTAAGACCAATAAGAGGAAAAGTTGTATCGAAAAAGGTTACAGCAACGGACATTTTTTTTTTTAATATAGTCCACGCGAACGAAGTCGCAGGTAGTTAGGTATAAATAAATTACCACCGAATAAGATAGAAGAGTACTCCTTTGTGACTTAAATTACGTGTGTTTTACTATTACAGCGCTTAGTTAATGGATTAACTGATCTGGTTTAAGCGGTTGCTTCGCCGATTTTTTGGGTTCACACAAAACCATTATTTATGAGTACACCAAATAATTGTTCGACATATGACAAATTGTATGTTTGTTTAGTCTACCGTAATATGATGTTTCATTTTGACAATGATAAAATAAATTTAGTTTAGGAAAATTATAACAATAACTAATTTTAGCCGCGGCTTCGCTCACGTTAATAATGATTTTGTCAAATACGATGACGCAATATAAAGTTTCATACAAAGTTTATTACTCTCTTTAACCCACTTCCAAAAAGGTTTTTCGCGAGAAAAACTAGCCTATCACCAAAGTCCCCCGTCTTTCTTTAACAAAATTCATCACAATCGATTCAGCGGTTTAGACCCCAGAGCGAATCAAACAATCGCACTTTCGCATTTATCATATTAATAAATATAAGGATAAGTGTTGCCCGCTCAAATTGCGGCCATACGTTATTATTCATGCGTTCTGGCCCATTCGGAGCAGGTATTTCAATAAAATATTGAATATTATAGTCAAATACAGATCCGGCGGTGGCGGGATTAATACTAACGACGGGCTCGTTAAATGTCCGTACTCGATACTCATATTGGATTGACATGAGTGCAGACTTATAGTAGACACTCTGCTTTAGATATATATATTTTTATACTTAAGGTTTAGCATTATGGCCATAATCTCACCTGATCTTAAGTGACGGTACGGCCCAAGTTGGTAGACACGCTAAACCTGTGGAGGAACTGGCTCTCAAGTGCAGCTGCCGGAACACACTTATTAGTATTTGGCGGCAGGTTTACAACTTGAGGGTGGTAGCTACCCAGGCGGGCATTAGAAAAAGCCCTACCACCATGTAAATATATACATTAACTGGCTGTGCCCGGATCTGCGTTCGCTTGAAATCATATAATTAACATCATCGTCTATCGAATCATTTATTAAACTCCTCCAATAGTATACATATTAATTTTCATAGCTGTCAGGGGTTGTCTATGATCAGTATCCATGATTGGTATCTATGTTGTCTACAAGCAGAAAATAAAGATTATTAACTCGTCTATATATTTGATTGACACAAACTGACATGGCGAAGGTGCTTTATACAATTGTAATGGCTGGGATTAAGTAATGTAAAAATATATAAAACAAAATGGAATCAGTCTTTTCTCCGCTTCATGCATTTATCTACGAATCAAACAGTGCCGACTTAACAAGTGGGAAGCCGAGTGCTAAATGGAAAAAAATGGGGAAAAGGTTTTGTAATATGTGAATATACAAAAAAATCAAGCGTGGCGTAAGTGAATATACTTTAACATATTATTGGTGAACAGCGCAGAGATTTAATTCAGCACAACAAGATAATAACCACAAATGTCGATGATAGCTCAGTGGTAGTCTGTATGACTCGATGTCAAGGAACGTGAAGTCGAAACCACCTACATTGAGCTTACGCTTTCGGTTAAGGAAAACATCGTGAGAAAACCATAGTATGGTGGTAGGCCTTTTTTAATTCTGCCTGGCTAGCAATCATCGACAAGTCGAAAATCTGCCGCCAAATACTGATAGGTGTGTTACGGTAGTTGCACTTGAGATCCAGTTCCTCTACAGGTTTAGCTTGTCTACCAACTTGGGCCATATCGTCACTTAAGATCAGCTAAGATTATGGACATAACGCTAAATTTTAACTATAAAAAAGTACTAAATGAGTTAACAAAAAACTTAATACGAAAGAAAAATGTAACAGTAGAGACACATTTTTACACTCGCAACCTGAAATATGGCGAAAACTTGGTGAGTTCGTGTGAGTTTGGATTATTAAGTAAGTCGCTAGCAAAAGATCGTATGGTTTTGTGGAATACAAAGCACAAGTATTCGAGAGCGATTATTAAGAGAAACAGTACTAACGTTAGAAGAGGTAACAGAAATTTGTCAATCGGTTGTTATTTCAAAACTACATTCAAACAAGCTAGTGATTAACGACTTCTCTGTTGTCTGTACAGGAAGTAAATTCCCCCTCAAACAAAGGTGATAATGACGTCATCTGGCAAATTCAGCATGTTCATGCACGTGTAAGATGCATAGGACATGAGAATGTACCTAACTGACCTATCAGTGATAATGGAACTTTCGTATCGTATAGGATAGCAAGCTATGTGTATTACAACCACCAATTAAGTTACTAATTACTGTTAAATCATCGTAATCGATGACACGTCCATACTGACGAGTCACACGTCCTCGTCTCTGTAAATATCTGGTAATATGACAAAACACAATCGTAGACGTCGCTTATCTCGGCATATCTGACCACATAGAAAAGTTGCTCATAATCAGGTCTCATCATAAAGGATACCAACAGTTAAATTAAAAATGAAATTAACTTGATAAAGTTAAGCTAATAGTTAATGTACCAAGTAATGACAGCATCTGACATTACTAACATTTCTTGTCAGTAAACCTGAGACAACAGATGGGTTAATAGCATTCTCTCTGTTAAGCCTGCTACGTGTACTCAAGTGTAACATAAGTAGACGGAATCAGTCATTTTTAGACATTACCAGTGAGTATGTTCTTGTCGTTTTATAAGTTGTTTGTTTTATTTTTCAATCTAATTTTTTTTTGTTTATTCCTATAGAACATACCACACTTATCCATTCAATCTAATAAACTTAATTCCTCGTATCATTACCGATGTCAGCCAAATCACAAGCCTTTCGTTGTATATGTGTATAAAAATGTGTATTAATATTTCGTTGGGTCTGTGAAAGGGTTGTCAATTCATTTTAAACATACCATGGGCACGTATGATCGATAATCTTTTTATATTAAAAAAATATATTTATCTATACGAATAAATGTAATTGAAGTGTCTGTTTGTGATGTCAAAATAATCAGCTTTTTACTAAATGCATATGTAAGTATACACGGTACATATATAAAAAATCAATATTGAAAATGTTTGTTTGTCTGCCTTTCACTCTGTCTATCTGTTTGTTTCAGGTCATCTATGAAAGGGCCACACATATTTTGACTCGCTGGCAGATACCTGATGTTGTAAAGAGTCACTTAGGCTACTTCTATTATAGAAAAAATAATACGTGAAAAAACAATAATATTAATAATATAGAATTTCAAATTAAAAAAAAAACATATCCAATAAAAGCTCGAAAAAGAAATTCGTAGACGCGATTCCTGGAAATTATGTTATCAATAAATTACTTATTTAAAAAGTAATTTCACTTTATATGACTTTAAGAATGACTAAGATATTCTTTGATGTTCTCGACAGTATGAGGGTCAAATCTATATAAATATACTAGCTGTACACCAGTCTTCGTTCGCGTGGATCTAAAAGTTATTTTTGTAACTTTTTTCATTACAGCTTTGCTCCTATTGGTGGTAGCGTGATGTTAAACAGCCTAAAGTCTATCTCAATTATCGCTCTGTCAAATAAAAAATATTGTTTGCAATCCGACTGGTTGTTCTTAAGATTAACGCGTTCAAACAAACAAACGCTTCTACCTTATATTATTAATATGTATGTAGATCTATTATATGGAAGCTTTTTTTATACTTAAGGTTTAGCGTTATGGCCATAAACTCACCTGATCTTAAGTGACTATACGGCCTAAGTTGGTAGACACGCTAAACGTGCGGAGGAACTGGCTCTCAAGTGCAGCTGTCGAAACACACCTATTGGTATTTGGCGGCAGGTTTATAACTTCAGGGTGGCAGGTAACCAGGCGGGCATTAGAAAAAGCCCTACCACCATGCTATGGTTTCCTCACGATGTTTTCCTTTACCGAAAGCTCAAGCTCATTGTAGGTGCTTGGATTCGAACTCATGTCCCTTGACACGAAGTCGTACACACTGGTAGTGTTTCAAAAATAAGGTCATAATTAGATTTCTTTTTTTAATTTTTTCTATATAATGGTTTGTATTAGCCTGTAAGTATTCCTTTTTTTTCCATAGGAAGATCTTACATAAGATACCCACCTTCCGCCGGTCAGCAAAAGTATGGGTTATGTCAGATTATTACTGATTAAAAACTTACGGCCTCTGTACATTCCACCAAGATTGATAGAGCGCTTTCACATTCATCATCTAACTATAAGTCTTCTTAAGAATAATGAAAAAAAAACATTATTTAAAAGCTATCTATAAGCCAATAATGAATAAATCAAGAATTACATAGTTTGAGACAAAACCATAAAGTTTTGAGGAATCTAAGTTATCTAATAAGCTACCTAGAGACCTTAAAGGAACTAAATTATTAAATACATTTAAATCAAGACTAAAACCAAACTAAAAGAACAGACTGAAGAATAATAACTGTACTTATTGCATTAGTTACTTTTTTATGGAATAGAGGGCAAACAAGCAAGCGTATCATCTGATGGTGAGTGATCACCGCCGCCCATGAACATCCACAGCTCCAGAGGAATCATAGGTGCATTACCGGCCTTTATAGGAGGGACTGGCTCTCGAGTTCCACTGCTGGAACACACCTATTGGTATTTGGCGACAGATTTTCAACTTCAGGGCATTAGAAAAAGCCCTACCGCCATACTATAGTTACCTCACGACGATTTCTTTCACCGAAAGCTCAAGCTCATTGTATGTGGTCGGATTCGAACTCACGTCCCTTGACGCTGCGTTCCTACACGCTACCATTGAGCTAAGGCTATATTTCTCATGCTCTTTTAGTCGATTCGAGCCGACTTTACATAAGCGAGCGTTACGTCGCCGAGCGTGACTGTCAAGACTGTCAAGCGTGACTGTCAACATACGAAATAAAGTTGTCCCTTAAAAAAATGGAAACTGCTAATTAAATGATAACTCCCGCTCGATGAGTGTTACATAATAGTATGACGCATCAGTCGTATTCAGTATCAATTCACAGTATATGCCCAATTAATACGTTACAGTTGTATTTAGTCTTATGAGCATTGTCTAATTACTTCTGTCATGTAGTCATTAAGCACGCATCACTTATTTTTCTTATCTTTACAAGAACTTTCAAAAGTAATTACGGTCTAATACAAACGACTAGGCGACCATTAGTCCAAATAAATCCGTACTAATATTATAAATGCGAAAGTTAGTATGTTTGTTTGTTACGCTTTCACGCCTAAACCGCTGAACCGATTGTGATGAATTTCGGTATACAGATAACTGGGAGTCCGGAGACGGTGATAGGATACTTTTGCTCTCGAATAATTAATAGCAAGTTAGGTAAAAGAAGGATTAAACTTTGATACTTCTAATTGCATCATACGATTTGCCTCAAGTGTTAGAGAATAATTTACTTGTAATTTCGAATTTTATGTAATTTAATACATACTTGTGTTAATTAACATCCTGAAATAAAAAATTTCAATGCACTTGATAGACGAATCATTTTCGTATCGATAGTAAACTAATAACATAACACGTGAGTCAAAAACCTAATCGGTAATTAAAGACAGAATTTCCCTGCATTCAGCAATTTCCTGAAAAAGAATAAGTAAGGTATATACGTTCGTCTCGCTTCCACACCGAAATATGTAGTTTTCAGAGACGGGACGAATCCAGTTTCAGTCGCGCCGTGAATACACACCGGAGCGGTACCGCGTCACTCCGGTACGAGAATAGAACACACGTGTTCGATATTCGAAAATTCAAAAGTGACAATTGAACTTTTTTAATAGCCGACGGTCTCGAGGACCACGGCGGTGGTTGATTTCAGCCTTGTGTGAAGTGAATCGTTAATTTTTATGTGCCAGTTAAATAGTATAAATGTTTTTAATTTTTTATTTTGTGGGCAATATCGTGACTTTGCAGTGGTTGCCAGAATATAAAGATGAAAATAGCCTTTGAATATTTTTGTCGAGGACGCTAAACTATGCCGTTACGACAGAGTGAAGTGATTAATAGTAAGACTCTTTGGTTTTTTATATGAGAAAAACGGGTAATTTTCTTTCTTTAGCCTAATTAATTTTCTAAACTTCTGTGTTTATTTGCTTATTACTAATTAAATCCAAATTACTGACCTATTTTCAGGTACGCTTATAATATATATAGCATTTTATAGACATACTAGCTTTTACCTGCGACTCCTCTCGCGTTAATATTAATTAAATCGTAAGTAATTGTTCTCTAACGTTGAAACAAATCGAATGATACGATAAGAAGGTTTATATAAACTTTGTCCGACTTCCTATAAGCTTTTGCTCGAGAAAAAGCAGCCTATCACCATCTCCAAGGTCCTGTCTATCTCTATACCGAAATTGATTATAATCGATTCAGCAGATTTATGATATTAGTGAGTTAAGGATATTTTTGTAATTACCAAATTCATTATACAAGGGCTAAGGCATTCAATGAAACTGATTTGAAGCGTTCAACTACGTAACGATCTTTCGAGTAAAGTCTGCGACGGAAGTGAGAGAGATGTACGCGGCACTTCTATGCAAGTGTTTTATGAGACAGCGTGACGCATCAGTCGTGTTCAGTATCGACGTAAACACGATACGAGGCGTACCAGTAAATTTTATTTAACACGTTTTAGTTGTATTTACTATTATTATACTCATCAAGACTCTTAAGCATTTGTTCAATGAGCTTGAACTTTTGGCAATGGAAAATATTGTGATGCAATTATAGCAGTGTGTCAGGGCTTTTTCTAATGCCCGCCAGGCTAGTTACAATCAAGTTTCAATTAAGTTGAAAATCAGCTGCCAAATACCAATAGGTGTGTTCCGGCAGTTGCACTTGCGACCCAATTCTCTCCACTAGGCTTAGCGTGTATACCGTCTTGGGCCATGGTTTATATTTAATGAAACACATGCCAACATTCCGCTTCGATAGCCTCATCTATGCGTGGCCACCAAATGTAACTTCTAGCCAAGCTTTTCATTTTTGTCAGGCCACATCGTCACTCAACATCAGATGAGATTGTAGCCATAACTCTAAAGTTATAAACTATATATATTACAAAACAAAGTTTTGTCAACATTATTTATTTTATATCTGCGCCGGGATTTCGTTTATCTGTCAATAAATATCTAATGTCTAAATCTAAATGTATATCTATAAACAATATCTAAATGGGATGTTACGTTCGCGAATGAATACGTGAAGAAAATTCTTCGTTTAAACGTCGTCATTTCTAAAGTAGGTATTTGTGAGAATTACGAAACTCGTAGAAGTTCTAACGTTCTCAACATCCCTCGGGGTAAGCACTTAACAGACTGTCATTTAGAAGCGAGGTGTAATATAACTGTTTTGACAAATAACTATTTGCAGATGACAGCTTTTAACTGTTTTTTTTTTTTATGGAATAGGCAGCAAACGAGCAAGCGTGTCACCTGATGGTAAGTGATCACCGCCACCCATAGACACCCACAACACCAGAGGAATCACAGGTGCATTGCCAGCCTTTATAGGAGGGACTGGTTCTCAAGTGCCAATACCGGAATACACTTAATGGTATTTGGCGGCAGGTTTTGAACGTGAGGGTGGTAGCTTGCCAGGTGGACATTGGAAAAAGCCCTACCACCATGCTAAGGTTTCCTTACGATGTTTTCCTTCACAGAAAGCTCAATTTCATTTTAGGTGGCTGGATTCGAACTCACGTCCCATGACGCGGCGTTACTACACGCTACCACTGAGCTATCAACGCTTCGCTGTTATTTGTTAACAGAAAAATAGCTTCTAACTTTCTATTCCATAGACCCAAAAATAAAGCTTTCTAAATATACTTGTCTCTATTTAATCGTAGGGATATTTATTTCATTAGAAAGAGATACTAAATATGAGTTATAACTATTTTTTCCATATAGTAATAGAAAGAGATAGCATATCCACAGTACTTTAAAAACTTATTAGCTAACATAGCTTTTGTATCAAGTTTTAACTCTCGGTTATTATTTTTTATTTTGTATTTTATCTAGTAAAAGTTATCGCTGGAAATGGGAGGGAATGTTATATAGAATAATAGTAAAATTTAAACATATTCTATAATAATAATTTAGCATGGTGGTAGGGCTTTTCCCAATGCCCGCTTGGCTAGCTACAACCCTCAAGGGACGTGAGTTGAAATCCATCTATACCTAATGAGTTTAAGCTTTTAGTGAAGATTAGCTACCACTCTCAAGTTGAAGTCGGCCGCCAAATACCAATAGGTATGTTGCGGCAGATGCCCTTGTCAGTTAGTTCCACTACAGGTTTAGCATATCTACCAACTTGGGCCGTATCGTAACTTTACACTTAACTATAAAAAAAATACCAATAGGTGTGTTCCGGCAGTTGTACTGGACAGCCAGTCCCTCCAAAAAAGGTCGGCAACGCATCTGCAATTCCCCTAGAGTTGTGGGTGTCTATGGGCGGCGGTGATCACTTATCATCAGGTGACACGCTTGCTCGAAAGGCCCCTATTTCATAAAAAAAAAAACATAATTTTGATTAGAGTTTCATTCATATGTATGATAAAGATAATATATATAAAAAAATTATAAAAAAGATATGACAATAAAGATGTTAATATTTGATTGATTCTATGTTACATTAGATTGTTTGTGTTTTCCAGTAAAACATATATGAACTTTAATGCCACTTTGGGCATTAAAGTTACTTATTGATATAAAAAACTGTCCTATCACAGAATAACATAAACATTGTTTTTCCACCGTCATATAGACATAATAATATGGGGTTTTTACATACATTGTTTGTTATCTTCCCTTTACAATTGTGTGACTATTTTTATAGTCAAGGTTTACCGTTATGGTCATAATCTAACCTGATGTTAAGTGACTAAGCGACGATGTACCCCAAGTTGGTAGACCTGCTAAGCCTAGTGAAGAGACCGGCTCTCAAATGCAACTGCCGGAACTCAACTATTTGGTGACAGATTTTCAACTTAAGGGAATTAGAAAAAGCCCGAACACCATGCTATGGTTTCATCGCGATGTTTTCCTTCAACGAAAGCTCAGACGCAATATAAATGGATTCGAATTCACGTCTGTTGATACGGAGTCGTTGTTACCAACTGAGCTGTCATCGATTCGTACAAGTTGATACTTATTGTATACTTTTCGCAACCTCCATAATTTCCAGTCACTTCCTCTCCCCTTAATCTGAATTTCAAATTCATTTCCCTCGCGTACCATCTTATTATTTAAAACGGTTACTCGACCGTTATCTGATTGTGGAAAAATTAACCAAAAATATATTCATGTTTTACAAGTTAAATTAAAAAAGTTTTTGTTAAGGCTCTAAATAAGTAAACAATTATATTATTTATTATCCCTTAAGTCCACTAGATGTATTTTTTATTAGTATATAGGTTTTGTGGTATGTAATAATAAAGTAAAAATGTAATATAGTGAGCACGCTAAGCCTAGTGGAGAAACTGGCTCTCAAGTGTAACTCCCCTAACACACCTATAGGTATTTGACGGCAGATTTTCTACATTAATAATACCAAAACATCTATCTGGGTGAACTTTGGGAGCGAGGAATTATCTACGTATATTATTGATATTATAAAATGGAAAAGTTTGTTCGAACACGCTTATCTTAGAAATTACGTGTCGGATTTCAAAAATTCTTTGTTGTATTTGATAGAGAAATCGTTGAAAAACATATAAGGTTATTGAATATCACGTTACCGTTAATAAGAGCAAAGATGTATAGAAAAAAGTATAAAAAAAATATTGCAATAATTATAGAACGTCCCTCCGTCTGTTACTCTGAACGCTATGAATTCAGAAAGTACTTATGAAATGTCAATAGTAGCATGTGCGGTCACCGCTTTAATTGACGTGAATTCGAATTCCTGCAATGAGCTTTAGCTTTATGTGTCAGAAAAACATCGTGATGAAACCATGAAACCATAGCATGGTGGTACAATTTTATCCAATGCCGCATGGCTCAAGGCATTCAATAAGTGTTATAGACCGTGAAGGTTACGTAGAATCATACTCAGATCGTTCTACAATCGTTATATTTTACAGCAGAGTTCCCGCTTACTGCAACACTTCCGTACTATCGAACGTTCTTAACCCGACTGATCTCTCTGAATGTCGCTCTGACTAAACTGAACTGAACTAGCTTTTTTTTTCGAAAGGATATACGATGTTAGCCGGAGGGGCTTTTACAGCTTGGCATGACTTTTTTGGGGCGAATGCTGAGGGCACTCAGCCCCGAGGCAGCGGGCACAAGGGTGCCGTAGTGGCTGGCTCTTGGCATGGACTGCTACCGGAAGAGATAAAATTATATAAAACAGTAAGGACTGGCCTACTAGAGTAGGCCTTTTGATAAAACTGAACTTCTAGCCGCATCGCATTTATATAGTAATCTGTGTTATCAACTACTCTACTTCTCATTAATTTAAAGTATGTAGTATTATTAAGTTCCTATACTAATAAGCAGAAGACGTGGTATGTAATATATGTACCTTCACATGCCTTAGCGTGTCCACCCTCTGGGGCATACATCAGCACCTATTATCATCAGGGAAAATTGTGGCCGTGACGTTAAACCTATTGACTATAAAGCAATGTTTGCCAACATTGTTTATTTCAATACCTTTGTAGAGATTTCGTTCGACGCTAATTTAAAAATATAATATCCTCGAATTTAATATTTATACATATGGACCTTTTTTACGTTTTAACCGTTAACATTAAAACATTAACACACACGTTTAGTTTACAACAGTTAGTATAACATTTCAAAAACATAATAAAACGAAGGTTAGTCGGTCTGATCATATAAAATTACCAATTAAAACGGTCCAATTTCGGACGTCTGAGGGTGATTTTATCCACTTTAATACGCGCTTCTATGTCGTAATGACTTTTATAATGAAATACAAATGTATACTTGTAAAGCGATATTCGTTTTTAAATTTGATACGATTGTGTAATGAAAAGGACATTTTATTTGTCTAATTCGGTCATAACCGAGTCCCTCATTACGTGTTTCAATGAATTTACCAGAATCGCTAAGTATTTGTTTCGAGATCGCATACGTTGTATTACGCATCGAACCATTTAATCAATCAATTTATTGTTGACTATCTTCTGCCCGCGTCTACGCTCGCGTTTATATTGATTTCGTCAATCAATTCTGGTTATCGATCGATATAGAAAGAATTTTTCTACCAAATGCTATGAAATAATTTATTTCAGCACTTTGGTCATTACACCTATATATGAACTTATTTAAAATTCTAATCTGCAATATAAAGTTATATACAAAGTTTATCCCTTTCTTTACCTGATTTCCTTTAAGTTTTTTTACATAGAAAAATAGCCTATCATTGTATCCATGGTCCCATCTATCTCAATACCAAAATTCGTTATAATCGACTCAGCGGTTTAGGTGTGAAAGAGTAACAAACAAACTCACTTTTGCGTTTATAATATTAGTACAGATTATTTACGACTTTTTCTGTGCTTGCTTTGTACAACATACTCTAATACTTACATGTACTGCGGGGTTTTTAGCAAATATAGAAGAGAGGAAACGTGCCTGGTGAGAAAACTAATCGATGTGACAATGGTAGTGTATAAAACTTCGCGTCAAGAGACGTGAGTTCGAGTCCAACCATATACAATGAGCTTGAGCTTACGATGAAGGAAAGCATTGTGAGGAAACCATAGCATGGCAGTAGAGCTTTTTCTAATGCCCGCCTGGATAGCTACCACCCTCAAGTCGAAAATCTCGCGCCAAATACCGTTAGGTGTGTTCCGGAAGAGGCACTTGAAAGCCAGTTCCTCCACAGGTTTAGCGTGTCTACCAACTTGGCCTGTATCGTCACTTAAGATCAAGTGAGTTAATGGCCATAACGCTAAACCTGAATTAGTAAAAAAAGGCAGAGGAAGAGTAAAGAAAAGATGGATAGAGTGTGTGTGTAATGAGATGAAAGAAAAAGGTATTATATTGCACCGACTCAAAATGACTTGGGAATAAGACAAGATAATGATACTGGTGCTTAACTTTTAGGGAAACCTAATAGGCCTATGGTAAAAAGACAATAAATTACGTCCATATCAAATAGTATTATGTAAAATCTTTTGCGAATCATTAAAATTCATACAACGAGTTCAGATGTCTTAAGATGTCGAGTCTCCTATTGAAACTCTAGGCAGTTTCTGTGGCAACCGACAAATCATGTCCTGAGTTACCCTAAATAATATTATAAATACGAATGTTGGTCTGTTCCCCTTTCACGACTTAACTGATCAGCCGATCATAATGACGTTCATGAAGTGACGTTCAATGTCACGTGACATATAGTTACCTTGTATATAGCAGCAAAGCGGACACAAGCTATAATGGCCCAACCACAAGGCAATTATAATAATTCAAAATTTTTAATAATTTCATAATGAAAAAAAATAGAAGAAAACAGAAAAAAAACTCACTTTTTCTTTTAGTTTTTAGTGTAATGCCTACTGTTGTAAAGCTATTTTTAACGTCTAATAAATCACGCTTACCTAAAAAAAGGTGCGGATCTAGAGTCCGCAGACTGTGTATATAATAATAATAATAAAAATATATATATATATATATAACGAAAATAATTTTTTTCCGAGGAATAGATTTTTTTTAAGCAACGATATCTATCTCGTTTGGTGTCAATTGTGTATGGACGCTGTATTGGTCGTGGCTTTAGGTGACGTAAAACAGCGTAAGGAAACCATAGCACGGTGATAGGGCTTCTAATGACGCCCAACTGCTTAAATATCAACCTCATGTTGAAAACTCACCGCCTAATGCCTATAGATGGGTTGATTGCAATTGAGAACCAATCCCTTCACTAGGCTTAACGTGTCCACCATTTTGGAACACATCGTCACTTACCACAGATGAGATTGTGGCCATAACGCTAATCCTACAATATATTAAAAAAAAACAACTTGAGTGTACACCCTTCTTGATCCTTTCTTGACCCTTGAGACCCTAGGCTGAAGTCTAGTTAGCCTAACTCTTGGCCTACTTGCAATGAATATCTCTAGGTTATGAACATAAATTATGTAATTTTCACTTAACATCTTGTAATATCAATTTAATTTAAAAAAATAAGAGGATCAACTTTCCTTGATAATTTAATTTGCCCTTTGAATAGGTAATTAAATTAGAATTGAATTATTCCGTTTTCGAAGCGTGTCGGTGCCGCGTGATCGGCATTTTAAGCAATTGTCCAGTATTTACGTGACTTCAGGGTGTGGCCTGTCTGTTGGTTATTATCGAGCGTTTCCTCAAGCGGAGCGTGTAGCGTTTATTACGAAACTAACAAACAAATTTTACACGTAACAACAACTTCCTTGGTTCACAGGTTTGTGAGCATTATTATATTTTATTTATTTTACATTTTATGTATAGTGCAATGGAGGACTTAATGTCGTAGGTATTCTATGACAGTGTACCTTAAGGTCGTGCAGATATAAAAGATGGTAGTTCTAAATCAAAGATCAAAAGAAAGACAAAAACTATCTACTGGAATACTAAGTCGAACTATGATATATATATATAAATGCATATACCATTTTTATATAAGGAAATATAATAAATAATACATTAATATTTTGTATATTAAGATTTGTTTTTCTAGAAAGTACTTATCATTCATTGTTTTGTGGAATAGGGGACAAATGAGCAAGCGTGTCACCTGATGGTAAGTGATCACCGCCGCTCATGGACACCCATAACATTAGAGGAATCCCAGATACGTTGCCGGCCTTTATAGTTGGGACTGGCTCTCAATTGCAACTGCCAGAACACATCTTATGGTATTTGGCGGCAGATTTTTAACTTGAGGGTGGTAGTTAGCCAGGCATGCTTTAGAAAAAGCCCTACCACCATGCTATGGTGTCATCACAATATTTTTCTTACCCGAAAGCTCAAGTTCATTGTAGGTGTTTGGATTCGAACTCACGTCCCATGACGCGGCGTTCCTACACACTACGACTGAGCTATCATCGCTTCAATATCATATATTGTTGGAGTAGTAGTATTGGGCGAGACTCTGATCTTTTGTTCTCTATGCGGTCTTCAGTGCCGATTTCATATTGGCCTATACAGCCACGGGAGAAAGTGGTCCCAGAAACATTGCTCTAACCGTCTGTCATAGACGCAGAGGCCATTAATAACCATTGGAGGGACGTTAGAAGGAGGGTAGTTACTCATTCCGAGTAGTGTAAATACAGTCCAATCTCTATTGTTAAATACTTTTTTTTAAAGGGCATATACACTACGATGTTAGAGCATTTTCGAATCTCTTCCCAGCTTTCTGCCACGTCCAAAGATGAAAATGTATACACTGAATAGATGTTGGTTATGGCAGTCAGACGTGAAAGTCAACCTTTTCAGTAACCTAAGCGTATCTATTATCTTCGCCTACGTCATTATTTACCTATAAAAATAGGTAATAAAAAAATATATATACTATTCATAAACGCGCTAGGTAGCGTTCGTAATCAGGTTATTCAAATCTATAGAGTGACCACTGTTATAATAAAGAGAAAGATAAGCCATTCCAGCCTAACACACACTGTACCAATAATACTATTACTATAAAATGTTGTTCCGCATCTCAGGACCGAAATATCTAACCCAAATCTCGCGTACGTTATATCGGAAGGTGATTCACTCTACCAAATAATTCTCGAACGTTCTCAAAGTGTTCTTTATAATAAAATATTTTGAACCTCTCAGTTGGTAGTGTGTATGGAAAACGATAGTGGACGTGAGTCCAAAGCCGCCTGTAATGAGCCTCGGCTTTTGGTGTGTGAAAACATCGCAGGGACACTTTTAAAATCCTCTTAATGGAAAACCTTTTTCGTATTTCTATTTCATTATTCATATTTTAACAAAGAAACATTCTACGTCCGAGAATTACGAAAACAAAGCCATTTGAAGCGACGATAGCTCAGTGGTAGTGTGTAGGGACGCCGCGTCATGGGACGTGAGTTCGAATCTAAACACCTACAATGAGCTTGAGCTTTTGGTAAATAAATACATCGTGAGGAAACCATAGCATGGTGGTAGGGCTTTTTCTAATACTAACCTTGCTAGCTACCACCCAGAAGTTGAAAATCTGCCGCCAAATACTATTAGGTGTGTTCCGGCAGTCGCACTTGAGAGCCAGTTCCTCCTGTAAAGGCTGACAACGCACCTTCAATTCCATGCTGCTGTGGGTGTTCATGGGCGGCGGTGATCACTTACCATCAGCTGAAACGCTTCCTCGTTTGCCTCTTGTTATATAAAATTCAATAAAATACGGAAAAAATTCGCAAGTTTACTATTTTATTTCACAAACCGGCGACCGAGATGGCAAACCACAAGAAAAACAAAGATCAGAAGAGAGATAATTTAAAGAAGAAAAACGCCTGTTTTGTTTTCGTAAAGATAGCTCATAATTAGAAACGATGTCGAAATTATACAAAATACCCACAATGAGATGAATGTGGTAAATGGTCATTGGGGCGCTATGAACACTGAATATAAGAGATCTCCCAACCTTTACCGAAATTATATATGGCGGGGATACATAACAGAGCAAAGGTTAACAAATAATACTAACAAGGCATTAAATGCCGACACACCAGTACAAGGAGACGTTGCAATTTATAGAAACTGGTGTCAATAGACAGTTTGGCTTTGTCTTAAATAATCTGATCTAAAATTACGATGTGGTCTAAGAAGATGGACTCGCAGATGGAGAGACTTTTGCAGCATTTTTTATAGTTAAGGCTTAGCTTTATGACCATAATCTCACCTTAAATGACGATACGGCCCAAATTGGTAGACACGCTAAACCTGTGGAGGAACTGGCTCTCAAGTGCAACTGCCGGAGCACACCTATTGGTATTTGGCGGCAGATTTTCAATTTAAGGGTAGTAGCTAGCCAGGCGGGTATCAGAAAAAGCCCTACCACCATGCTATGGTTTCTTCACTATGTTTTCCTTTATCGAAAGCTCAAGCTCATTATCGTGGTTGAATTTGAACTCACATCCCTTGACGCAAAGTCGTACACACTACCACTAAGCTGTCATCGGTACAATGCTTCGAGTTATCAGCTGCTGAAACTGATAGTAGTATTGGTAACTTGGGCCTTTATATATACAGATCATATATACAATATTATATGGGTCAATTAAGTTTTATATAACTCCCGTAACGCGCCGAAAGAAAAATAACATCAAAATAAGGTATTACAGTAATACTAATAGGTCTCGTTCAATGTAAATGATCCTTCGCAGTCGAAAGCGAAGGTGTTATAGCATCCGACGGAAACAAGTACGAATGACTGGCCATAAATTTATGATAACGGGTTGTTAGCAAGACGGTATTTCGGAATTTTCGAAGTAAATTCTTGTTTATCTAACATCTAAACAATTATTGTTGAACTAAGTTCAGATAATAATAATGCTAGCGATGACAAAGATTCCTGCCGACAAATAAATGCAAGATTAAATACATTTTTTTTTATTTTGAAAAATTATAATTTTAAGTGTCGTGGAATACTCGGTTAGAACGCATTTCCTTACGTAGTGTATTATTGATAAACATATTAAATTACTGATTAATAAATAAAAGCAAATGCATTACTAAAACCTGATATAAACGTAAAGAAGTAAAGAGAAATAACTCAAGAATTGAGGTATGGTAGAAAGAAAATTGTCAAGTTGTGAAAGTAAACATTGAATTGTAAGTCATTGAAATCATTATAATACATATAATATGCTACGAATCAGCTGACACGAATGACGAATGACGTTGAAGCGATGATAGCTCAGTGGTCGTGTACGTACGGCTTTGCGTCAAGAGACGTAAGTTCGAATCTAACCACCTACAATGAGCTTGAGCTTTCGGTGAAGGAAAACGTCGTGAGGAAACCATAGCATGGTGGTAGGGCTTTCTCTGATGTCCGCCTAGCTACCACCCTAAAGTTGAAAACCTGCCGCCAAATACCAATAGGTATGTTCCGGCAGTAGCACTTGAGAGCCAGTTCCTCCACATGTTTAGCGTGTCTACCAACTTGGGCCGTATCGTCACTTGAAATCAGGTGAGATTATGGCCATAACGCTAAGCCTTAACCATAAAAAAAGTGTACAAACTATATATATCTGCGCAGCCGTTGAGAACTTACTGGAGGTCGTGAACCAATAAGCGCGCACCAATGACTGGACACGGCCAATAGCGTATGCGCTATGTATGACCGTCTAAACTATAATTATATAGTGTAATACACAACAGACTGAAAACAGGGTCTTGACGAATAAAATCGCATAGTTCGATTTTTCTAACTTAAATCCGTACTACGCAATACGGGACTACCAAAAATGAAATAATTTCTCATCATTCAAATTAAAATAATAAACAGTAAAAATACATGTAATGATAGGTAGATGAGCGTTATTTTTTATAAACCAAAAACACAAAGGTAACAAATGATAGTGCCTGTTATACAATTTATGATTTAAATACGCTATCCACCCCCAATCTGTTTTCTGGACCTAGCTTTTCCACCATCATGGACCACTTAGTTATTTAACATCAGTTGAGTTTATATACATAACACTTAACTTACAACGTATTAAAAAAAAATAAGAATTTCTATTTATTTAAGAGAAGGAGAAGAAGACAATAGATTTTCTTTTAATAATCAGCGTTATATTCTCAAAGGGAGGCTGTGCGGTATCTCGCGAACATCTCAATCTCGCTGCTTCCGCCCCACGCCGGTAGTCATCGACGAAACCGACCGGAAGTAAAGTGATAAATCAACTGACGCCCCAGCTAGATTGTTAGCTGAGGGTTATATATTTTGTTAAGTTGTTCCTCGAAAACCTTTATACTTTTCAAAGGTAATAACTATGATAGGTACTTCAAATGATTACAGAAGTTTGGTACAAAATATCTGATCTTACGATGTGGCCTATGATGATAAACACGTTAAGCTTGGTTGAAGAATTGCGTATTATATGCAACTGCCGGAGCACACCTATTGGGGCTTGGCGGTTGATTTTCAACTCGAAGGTGTTAGCTAGCCAGGTAGGCAGTAAGAAAAGCTCTAGCACCATACTATGGTTTCATCACGATGCTTTCCTTCACCGAAAGCACGATCTCATTGCAGTGATTCGAACGCACGTCCTTCGAAGTGGCGTCCGTGCAGGCTATCACTGAGCTATCATCGATTCAATTGTTTTTTTATTGTTTATTAATAAGCACTTGACTTCAGTCTCATCTGATCGTAAGTGACGACGAGGCCTATAATGGAGTGTGCTTACTTAGCAAGTTTCGAGTTAATCTTTGCTTAAAGACTCCCAGATTAAAAGCTGTAGGAAACTAGAACAGATGAATTTCACTCTCTTGCTGTATGTTTACTGTATACAATGTACAGTTCACAATACAGAGAACCTCTATAAGTCTAACATCAAGGAAGACGCCAAAAAATTCGAGTTGTAGAGTTTAGAGTTAGAATAGATGTTTTGGTGATTCAAGGGAAGGGAAGAAAATAATTTTCTCGAAAATTTGAAGATTTTTCAACTTATCGAGGTTCGACTTAACGAGGTTCTACTGTATACTAATTTCTAAAATTTTGCCAGGTTCTAATAATGCAACTTAGTGTTGGGATATGTTATCCGTTTAGTGTCTAGAATATTGTAAAATGTAGTAGAAAGTTTGACGTCATTATAAATAATGGTAAAGTTTCACATATGGATTATGTACTAGTTTTTTTATTTATTCTATACAACAAATGCATTCATTTATGTCACAAGGTAAAAGTATAAATTGTTTAGTAGGTCGATCAACATATATATTTTTTTGTAATATAATAATATTAATTTTATTTCAGAACAAAATGTTATAGCTGCAAATATCACTGCCTCCTGCCTTAATAATAACTGTATTGTAGGAGACAGTTGTATAATAGGACGATGAGCATTTACATACAGTATAATAATACAAAACAAATTAAAAAGGCAAAAAACCATACAATGCATTGAAAATGCCAACCAAGGGTTTTCTGGCATTCAGTTTTAATTTAAAGCTCTTTGCGTGCATGTAAAGGAGGTACGTGGAAAAATTGTGAGTGAGCGCGTGTAAAATACGTCGTCGAAATAAAATGGTAAAATTAATGTCATCCTCGTTTCTGTGTCCAACTTGTACCAATTGTCCTTATCTTCTACATTTAATGTGATCTGAATCTCTATGTTTTGTCTCTCTTTCATCTCTTTTTATCTCTCTATGTTTTGGAGTTCTGTGAAACAGCATATCAAAGCTTCCTTGAATAGCACCGGGAGTTCTATATAACAATGAATAGTATGATATCTAATTATTACAAAGCGGAAGATTTTGTTTTGTTCGTTCAAACGCGATAATCTTAAGTACTACGAATCACATTTTTAAAATTCTCTATGTTTTTGATAAAACAATAATTGGGAAAGCTTTAGGCTATTAGACATGACGCTATAACCAATAGAAGCAAAGCTGTATTGAAAAATGTTACAAAAGAAGGAAAGATTATGACATATTTTTTAGTAACACTTGAACGTATTATGGGCACAGTTAGTAGGTAAAAAAATAAATAAATAATATATTAATATCTTAAAGCGCAAAGGTTTGCTTGAACACGCTAATCTTGTAACTACCAGGAGGATTTCAACAATTATTGAGGCCACCAACAGGATCATAGATGTATTGAAACAACCAATAATAACGGGTAGAAATTATTGAGCTTTCGGTATAAGAAAGCATCATGATGAAACCATAGTATGGTGGTAGGGCTTTTTCCAATGCACGCCGCGTATCTACTATTCTTAAGTTCAAAATCGTTTTATTCTTAATGTTTAGCGTTATGGCCATAATCTCACCTGATCTTAAGTGACGGTACGGCACAAGTTGGTAGACACGCTAAACCTGTGGAGAACTGGCTCTCAAGTGTAGCTGCGGGAACGCACCTATTGGTATTTTGCGGCAGGTTTACAACTTGAGGGTGGTAGCTAGCTAGGCGGGCATTAGGAAAATCCCTACCACCATGCTATGGTTTCGTCACGATGTTTTTCTTCACCGAAAGCTCAAGCTCATTGTAGGTGCTTGGATTCGAACTCACGTCCCTTGACGCGTAGTCGTACACGCTACCATTGAGCTATCCATCGCTTCAAAATCTGCTGTCAAATGACTGTAGGTGTGGTCCGGAAGTTGAGTTTGGTGCAGACCGCTATACAGCGTACCACTTAAAAAAATTATGAAGTTGCGTAGCATCGGGTAATATTTTTTCACGATTTGTGGTAAAAAATGATGGAGTTTTGACAGGGTTCTTAGTCCGTTACGTCTCGGTATTTATTTAAACTCATAACCTTATGTTACTTGGCACTATTTAATATTGTTGGCATTTTACGAACCTTACACTCAATTTGTTTACCATAATCTGGTAATAAAGACTTGGCAACGCACTGTAGCTAATACATTCTTCGAACCAATGTGAGTTACTACATATGATGAAACAAAGGCTCCCTCACAAATCTGAGTGTCTGCTTGAACGTGACAAACTAAAAAACTAACAGACAGATTAATATACTGTTTTCACTGATAGACTGAGTGATTTTTGAGGTAGATTAAAAATTTATAGTGTAGTGAAGTTTTTATAAGAAAATAGATAAAGAAAATTGAAAACCAATATTAAGTAAAGTTTCAAACACTACACAACGCATTCCGTCACATATTTTTCACGATATGATCAATTAGTATAGATTTATTATACTTTATTTTTTTAGATATTTTCCATTTCGTTTTTATTTATTTTTCTATTTAGTCACGGTATTTTCTAATTTTTATACATTATTTCATTCAAAGAGAATTTATAAAAACATAAAGTTACTTGTTATATATATATAGTTATGGATCCGCCAACTACTGAGGATACGAATTAGTTTTCTAAGAAACCAGAAGCTACGGCTGCAAGGCCGGTCTTACCGTTGGTCTGATGGTTTCATAGAGAATAAGTAAGATATTAGGTTAGACTTAAGCGAGATACGTAAGAGTATAGGTACATGTAATTAGTTAAAAAATATTTTTTAAACGCCTTCACTGCGCCCACAACTTGCCAATATACATTCTACTTTGTATTTACATTTGGGTTAACTATGGTATTAATTAAAAAAGGTTATATAAATGTACTGAAATAATATGTGGCAAATATAATATTTCTAAGTTTTCTTTCCCTGTATACATTTATTTAATGATGTCTTCTTTGAATAAATAATTCATTAAAGTTTTGAGTATTTTGACGAAAATATGACGGTAATGATTGAAGTGGTAGGAAAAAATCATACCGACAGGGAGCTTTATTAGTGTGCGCTACCTCAACCAATCGATGTTGAAGTGTATTTCTACCAAGTAAAGCTTTCATCAATCAAATAAACCGATAGAGTTACATGCAAAGATAGAACATTTATTTCGATAGATATGAATACACAATGCGCATAGTCTAAATACACAAATAGAATTTGGAAAATCCAAAAGTGCACGCTTCATAATCTTTTTTTTTTTGTTTATTTAATAATAATTAAACCACAACGAATCAGACCGTGAAAAGTAATAGGGTTTTATTCCTAATTATGATGAAGCGTAAGAAAAAAAAAAGACTCGATTAATATAGTATTTCGGTCGTTATCGTGATAACATACAGGATCCGCACATACAGACACCCGGACGTCCAAGATAGAACTCTTTTATACAGTTTCTTAACTAGTTTAAATAACAGAAATGGCATCAAAAATATCATGAGTGTTAAAAACAGTGTTTTTCTTGATGTGTGTGCATATATTATATTACAAGTGCAATATGTGATAAATAGAGACATTTTTAGTTTGAAAAATCAGTTGTTTTGCGTGAAGTGACAGTAGTACTCACCTCAACGCTTCGCTTATGAGGCGTGCAATATAGCGTCGGAAATTTAACCGTTTATTGTACAAACACAGTCTTACACAACATCAAAAAAGGACTCAAGCCAAGTGTACGCTATGGCAAATTGTTATAGCGCTGGTTCTAACCTGAACCTAAATTTATTTATATATTTCTACTGTTGTTCTTGAAGCAAAAGGAGTGGATAAGGTAAGGGACTATTTCAAAATTGTTTTAATATCAGATCCGTTAGTTATTGACAGTAGAGGAAACATTTTATCGTAGAATTGTTCCTCGTAAACAGATCTGTTGTGTTCCCTACGGAATATTACATGTTTCTACCACCTTATGTATCATTGATATGGTGTCTCAATAAGTTCAAATAGCTTAAATAATAACTATTATATTTACCTCAAACGTAACTACACTAGGACGGTGTGCGGGCAACTGACTTTACACCTTCACGATCATACAAAAGGTAGGTTATATTATTAGGCTATGCACACTTGTATCTCACGTTTGGGTTTCGAATAAAACACAGAAATTAATCACTTAGTGCGTGCACGGCACGTCCGTACGCGCCGACGTCTGTCAAAATAATGGTATGGCGCCCGTTTTTTTTTTTTTTTTCGAAAACTATTAGCATGAGGGACTTTCACAGGTTCACCGAACTAGAGGGGCGAGCGGGCGGGGCAACTCGCACAATGGTATCACTAGTGACCGAACCTCGGCTTGGGCTGTTGCCGAATAGCGTAGGAGAAAATCGAACGCGGTACTAGCTACTAAAGAGAAGAGTAAATGTAAAGACGCGAATTGAAAATAGTAAGATAGAAACTAACTGATCCACTTCGGGATATGAGAAACTCGCCTTGGTTTGTACAGTGCTATGGCAGGCGAGGCAAGATTGTACTGTGTGTCCTCCCCACCTAGTAGATGATGACGAAAGTACCTAGCAAAAGAGCATGGCGCCCAAGTCGCAAGCGCATATATATATTTGTAATATCTATACAACACACACACTAATGCCTCATTAGTGCTGACACCATACATCTATTAAATTAAAATAACGCGATACGTCTATTTTCTATCTGGTACGAAGGAAAACGAAGGTGAAAAGAAAGCGGAAACGAAAATGGTAAAATCATTCCAACTAGAATCTTTATAAGCGTGAGCTGCGTAAGATAATAACAATAAATTCACATAGGCCTACCTAAATTGTAGAAATAAAAAATCGATATGAGATTTAGATTCTAAGTGGTGACACAAATTATCTAGAAACATTAAGGTATATGTATAAATCATTTCAGTTTCTAAAAAACAAATCAAAAATACCCCAAATTTGCCGCATTTAAAATCTACCACCCAAGGCTCCAGCCTACTCAGCCCACTGGTAAATCCAGACACACAAACACACAACCGTTTATTTTGTTTTTTAACATTTATTTTTAATAGTTCAGGTTTATCGTTATGGCCCTAATCTCACCTGGCGTTTAGTGACGATGTGGCCCAAGATGGTGGAAACGCTAAACCCAATGGAAGGACTGAGTAGCTCTCAAGTGCAACTGCCGGAACACACCTATATTTATTCGGCGGCAGATTTTCAACTTGAGGGTGGAAGCTAGAAGAGCTAGAAGCTCAAGCTCATTATAAGTGGATTCAAACTTTCGTCTCTTTCCGTGGCTTCCGTACACACTACCAACTGGGTGTATCATCCCTTAAAACTGTTATATAGTAGTGCTTTATTACCAATTACTAAGGTTAACACAATAGGTCGTTCGAAACAGGGATAGGTTGTTAATGTTAAATCAATTCGCCACAATGCTTGTCAGTCACAATGAAACTTTCCCGGCGACTGTGCGAAGTTCGTTGCGACTCCCTCAAGCGGTACAGTTATCTTTCCAAGTTACAACTAGTTAGTTGCAAAGTGTGATCCTTCGTGTCTAATTGAAAACTTTACACAGGTGAAATATTTGAAACTAGAGCTCTCGAGCTGTTTTGCTTGATATTATGTAATGCCCTTTCAGTAATCAACGTCAAGTGGGACAATATTTCCTCCATGTATTTTTGTTTAATAGTTAATGGTTTAGCGTTATAGCTACAATGTCAACTGATGTTATGTGACGATGTGAACCAAGATAGTGAACTAAGCCTAGTGTAGGAACTGGCTCTCACCCACAACTACCGGAATACACCTACAATAACTGATGAATTTAAGGAACGGTTGGTAATAAATATATATTTTTTTAGCTCTGAAAATAAATACTCTATTGTACATCATTCAGTTCATCTGTTTCATTATAATATTTATAATACTTAAACGAAACAACTGACGCGTATGACCAGTACAAACTATATCTGCGCAGCTGTTGAGAACTTACTGGCTGTCTTGAACCAATAAGAGCGCACCTATGACTGGGCACAGCCAATAGCGTACGTGCTATTGATAGCCGTCTATACTATATAAATATAGTGTAATATAGAACAGGCTATAGAAAAGGTCGTGACAGGAAAATCTTACGTTTTATTTGTCTAGCTTCCAATCATACCGTGCCATAAGGAACTTTGTTCCAAAACTGATCCAAAAGGTATTATTGGAGGCACAGCAGATTTGCTTCAGTAATAATTTTTTCAAATAATAATTTTTAGTTCACGCGATGGCGTAGATGGTGTAATGATATAATAAAGCGTCATACCGTTTGCCATGACGGCATACGATTTATTTTTACAGCCAAGGTGCAGTAGTAGCTTCACATCAAAATACTATACCATATATACCTTACCTTGCCAATAACATCGTCAGTCCGTACAATCCCTAATACCTACTACCCTTTATAAATATAATGTAGAAACGTATGAATAAAATCCTGCGAAGTTATGCACAAACTGAATCGAACTATATACTAAACAACAGCTGGCAGATGCAAGTGAAGTGATCTGCCTACTGTGAGCTACTTCTGAGAACACACGAGTAAATGTTCGCACCGACTTGTACGTTGAGCTTATCTCAGCTGACAACTGTGATGTGTTGTTGCGTTAGTTCGCACTAGATTCGAGAATATAGAACATGTTGCATCATTTTCTCGCTTGCGCGATGTCGCACTTCTGGAAATTTATCACCAGACTGCATTTCACTCGTGCACACTCACACTGTTCTGTGAGGGACCGCTTTGGACTTGAATATGGTAGGGCCTTTTACGATATGATCACCATTGAGTAGCATGGAACGTGTACAGTCCAGTTTTTCCGTTGTGAGACAAGGTCAGTACAATTCTATAGATTAGTAGGCTTAGATTCGCGGACATAACCCACGTTGTTACTGAGTACTCCTGCTGGTTACCATAGAATCCAGTTAGAACTAGTTAGGCTTGTGGTATCACCACGTGGCCTTAACAATATCCCAAGCCATTTCATAGCACCCTTATGCTCGTTGCCTTCCGGGCTTAGTGCCTTCCCCAAGCTCGATGAAGCTGTGAGGCTAACAGTGTAGGTCCAGCCTAGATGACATACACTCGTAAGTGGAACATCATCGAAGAGCCGTTTCTATTTAGATTCTATTATTAACATTGTTTTCTATTGTGTATAGTGTAAATCATAATCAAAAATGGTTTATAGTGAAATTCACTGTCACAATTTTGTTCTTTCATCCGAAATAACCACAACGTTCATTTGAGACGTGCATATTTTTATATTTCTTCGTGTTATTATTATTGACTTTATTATTGTTTAAAAGATTATGACTCTGATTGGTAAAAATATATTTATGGCTCGAAAGAGGCTACTCTTGGGGTACCTTTGTTTGGAGTTATAAATACCCAATCTGTATAAGATATTATCTTCTATCTATGGGTATCTGTATAAGATATTATACTAGGCAGAAACGCAATTGAAATACGTAAGCCGAAGCACTAGTTATGTGCCTCTCACGTCAAGCCACCGATAAATGGCGTAAAATAGTTCCTTTAAATTTGCAACCTCACAATGCTGGAACTATTTACCCCCGCCAGTTCATACTTAAATTAAACGTTCAAACGATTAAAATAAACTTTAAAAAGCTTTTACTTCAAGAGCAGGTTGGCAACTTTAAATTGACCTCTTAAGTATGCGAATAGTCTCCCTGAATTCGTTATTATTTATATATTTATCTTTCCAATTTTTTGTATTTTTGTGTTGCACGATTACTGTAATGTTTCCATGTACTATATGCTATGACTATTATGTATATATTTAAGAATTTCTAATAATGTCCGCGACGTTGCCTTCAGAGGGTCCAGTCAGAATATCAGCGCTGCACTATATCAGTGTAGCTGTTATGCTGAGACTAGTACCAATTTATCCACACATTACGTTATTTGTAATCATGTTGTTATGTTCTATTGTTTTTTTATTTATTTATTTATATATTTTAATTTTCGTTTCTTTTATTTATTTTAATCTTCATTTGCTGTGGGGTGGATAAATAAAACTTTTATTATTTTCCTTTCTTCTTTCTATTTTTTATAGAGATAAGGCAAGCTCGTTGGTATTCGCATACGTGTTTACAGACCGTATGCTCATTCGGACGGAAAGTCAAGCATTGAGCGCCCGTTGGTGGGAAATAGGCGCTTACTACGCCGAGATCGGATTCAGTTTCACAAAACCAATTTAAAAATACAAGCGAAATGCACGGACGGGACATTGTTTCGTCTATGTTTTTTATGTATTCATTTTAATTAATTTTGTTCATCTATAGTGAGTTCAATAGTGTTTGGTTGTCCTTATTGATTCAACAAATGCTGTGTTTTACTAAACCTCATAGTGGTATTAAAATATAAAATTTTAGAGGATTTTTTGGTTGTGACTTCCAGACCGGATACATTTATTTATATTAGAGCAACTATACATATAGTACTGCTTGACCTTTCTGTACCATGGGAAACAAACATACAAAAAACAATTTAAATTCTACTATACTTACCTCTGATATTGTTTTCTAGATTTTTTATAATTTATATATTTAAAGTTATCTTGGTATTATTAACCTTACACCATTGATTCAATTTTCAAATTATTAAAAAAAAAATTGTATGAACTTATGTACAAATAGTAATACTTCCTTAACATGATGATAAGAAAAACATTTTTTTTTAAACTATTTTGAATCGAGACCAAAATTCTATCGACGAACGCTAGTAAATGTTTTAATACGTAATATACACAAAAGGTATATACATACGTACGTCAACAATAAACACAACTGATAAACATTGTTAATGTTTATGTTTATAAGTTAAAGTATTGAATATCAAACAACCTGCATAAATAAATAGAACTTCCATCTAACTTCACAGTGTGTTACCTTAGTGCGAGCAACTTCAAATTCAAGCGGAAAAATCACTACAAAATTTCTCATAACAAAACATCATAAAACACGATACGGAAATTGCGTCACAGTAAGCGCTGGAAGCGCTGGAATGTCGACGCTGCACCGAGTTACCTCAGCGCCTTATCGTGAATTCAAATCTCGAACAATCAGAAGAAACGGGAGCAAATGAACTTAATACATTACATTTCACAATAAAAAGTATCATTCCAAAGGGGAAAATCCATTATTCTTTTCTTCCTGTTATCGCTTTCGCGGAAGGTGATGATTTGGTTTTCATTTCACTAAATATATTCATCCGTGTATTTGCAAATGAATGTTACATTTCTTTGTATTTATTTGATGCGGTGATAGCTCAGTCGGTAGTATGTAAGGAAGTGAGTTCGAATCCATTTCGGTGAAGGAAAACATCGTGACGTAACTATGCATGGTGGTAGATATTTCTCTTAATGCCCGCATGGCTAGCTACCACCTTACACTTGAGATGCAGTTCTTATAGTAAGCTTTGCGTGTCCACCATCTTAGGCCACGTCGTCACTTAGCGTCAGGTGGGAATGTAACTTTAACGTTAAACTTGATAAACCGTAACAATAACATATTAAATATTATAAGTGTCTTTGAACACGCTCAGCT
The DNA here is from genome assembly GCA_039707435.1 of Actias luna. Lineage (NCBI taxonomy): Eukaryota > Metazoa > Arthropoda > Insecta > Lepidoptera > Saturniidae > Actias > Actias luna. The sequence goes on from JAZHAC010000032.1 coordinate 11,904,379, forward strand.
TAGGAACTACCAGTCAGAATTTAAAAAATTCTTTTGTGTGTTATAGAGTAGTTATTGAGGATGGCTTCCAGCTATTTATCATCACGCTACCGCCATTAGGACCTAAAACCTCTTCCTCTCTATAATCTTCTGCTTTGTATCGGCCAGTCAGTGAAGTTGGAACCGAGACTGACTGTCCAGGATGCGCCGGACGCACTCGAGGATCGAAACTCGCTTTTTTATTTCGTGCACCCCAAAAGCCTATATTGGAAACATAGCGATGATAAGCGATGATAGCTCAGTGGTAGTGTGTACGACTTCTCGTCAAGAGACGTGAGTTCAGATCCAAGCACCTACAATGAGCTTGAGCTTTCGGTGAAGGAAAACATCGTGAGGAAACCATAGCATGGTGGTAGGGCTTTCTCTAATGCCCGCTTGAGTAGCTACCACCCTCAAGTTGTAAACCTGCCGCCAAATACCAATAGGTGTGTTCCGGCAGCTGCACTTGAGAGCCAGTTCCTCCACAGGTTTAGCGTGTCTACCAACTTGGGCCGTATCGTCACTCAAGATCAGGTGAGATTATGGCCATAACGCTAAAAACCTTAAGTATAAAAAAAATGTCATATAAATTTAAAAATTATTTTAAAAAAATCTAGTTCCAAGCGAACAAACTAACAGACACAGCTTTTTATAATCCTGTTTACAAACGGGCAAGTTGAAAATGTGTATGTACATATAGCTATGGGTTTTTCTAGTTATATTATAGGTACGTATTGAGCCATTCGGAAAAACATCGTTAGCGTCAAAGTTAAAATGTTGTTTATTGTAACCTCCTAAAAAAATCCTTATTAATTAGAAACAGTATGTTGATAACCAGTAATTTAATAGATCAGTTGTTAATTGTAAACAACAAGATATACGTTTTCATAAATATATACATACTAATATTATAAACGCGAAAGTGAGTTTGTTTGTTTTTTTGTTACGCTTTCACACCTAAGCCGCTGAATAGATTATTATGAATTTTAGTGTAGAGATAGATTGAAACCTGGAGGCGTTGATTTACTACCTTTTCCTATAAAAACCTTATTGAAAGTGGGGTACAGAGAGGAATAAATTTGTAATGTTTTCTTTTGCGTCATTCAATTTCCTTTATAAAATCAATATTAACATATTAACGCGAGCGAAGCTGCACGTTAAATCTAGTCATAAATACTTTTTAATTATCAATGCAAAAACTCTTCTCTGTGAAAAGTGCAATTGTCACCTACGATGATTTTTCTGAAAATGCTTCATACCTATGCATAGGTGATTTTAAGTGTACTAGGTCTGAAATTACTCAAGCTTCCTCTAGCGTTTAAATCCCACACGCTTGGCTGTTAGCAGTTACAGTGAGAAATTTCTGCCTGAATAATTTAACAAGTATGTGAATTTGTGTACCCTGTAGCCAACTAAATTACACAGAGTATGTGCCACTTTGGGATCATAACACTCATTACCGCGGTTTTACTTGTGTGTTTAGCGTTATGGCCATAATCTCACCTGACTTTAAGTGACTGTACGGCCCAAGTTGGTGGACGCGTTAAGTCTGAGGAGGGCGATTATCTCTCAAGTGCTAATACGGAAACACGACTATAGGTATTTGGCGACAGAGTTTGACTGTATGCTGGTGGCTTGTCAGATGAGCGTTAGAAAATCCCAACCACCATGCTATAATACCGATGATACGAAATCAAACTTTTTTTTTTACTTAAGGTTTAGCTTTATGGCTATAATATCACCTGATCTTAAGTAACGATATGGCCCAAGTTGGTAGACACGCTAAACCTGTGGTGGAACTGGCTCTCAAGTGCAGATGCCGGAACACACATATTGGTATTTGGCGGCAGGTTTACAACTTGAGGGTGATAGCTACCCAAGCGGGCATCAGAAAAAGCCCTACCACCATGCTATGGTTCCCTCACGATGTTTTCCTTCACCGAAAGCTCAAGCTCATTGTAGGTACTTAGATTCGAACTCACGTCCCTTGACGCGAAGTCGTACACACAACAACTGAGCTATCATCGCTTCGAAAACGTAAACATAATAATGGTCACGAGCTGTCACAAGCACGCAATAAGTAATTCGAAGTTACCCCAGTAGCACGTCGCGAAGTTCGGCATTTCGCTATTCAAGTCAGAGGTACCTAAGCAGTTAATTACTGTAACCGCGCGAGATTGAACCGAATTCGACAGTTACTGTGCACGACGGTTAGCGCAGGGATTAAACAGACATTGTTTTAACAGCTGCTGTTAACTTTGAGAGTAACGTTTTAAATAGGAACCAATCACGAAGACAACAACTGAGATTTCCCTTGGTAATTATGGAAATATTCTATATTTGAATTTTGAAGCGACGTTAGTTCGAATCACTGCAATGAGTATGAGCTTTCGGGGAAGGAAAACAGCGTGCTAAAACTATAGCATTGTGGTAAGGCTTTTCTCTTGCGCACTTGGTTAGGTGTCACCCTCAAGTTGAAATCTTTAATTACCTATTGGTATGTTCCAGCAGTTGCACTTGAGAACCAGTGCCTCCACTAAACTTGCTTTGCCCACCATCTATCATTACATAGTCACATAATATCACGTGACTTTGTGGTCATAACGCTAAACCTATAAAGTATATTATTAAAACTTAAAGTCCAGTAGATCGTATACCTGTTTGTCAATTCTATGATATTAAAATTTCACAATGTCTCATTACGCTTATTCACAGAATCCAGTTCAGTTAAATACTTCGTTAACAGAATAGATGTTACTGATTACTTATCTTCATAGGGCTGTCGATACGCCCATTGTAAATTGGACCGTGTCGAAGTACCATCTTCAATTTCGGATCAAACAATATGAGGTACTAGCTATTCGAAGCGTAGATCAAGATGATTTGGCCATTACAGCGAATTGAGCGATCTGACACACTGTCAGAAAGCTTTAAAAATATACAAATCCAAATATTGTGTTACCTATGACATGAAAGCCTTAAATTCTGTCAGAATTTTACAGAATAATGGTCGATGGCGCATTGTATTAGGCAGATGAGAACACAAAAAAAAGATAATAATGAGAAAAGTTTTACTTCAAAAGTAAAGGAACTTTTGAAGTGAAACTTTTATGGGTGATCTCATTAGAAGCTCGAAACCGCATCGCCCCAGGAAGGCGACAGACGGTCGTGAGGTTTTAGTGGGTATTTCAGGGGCTAGGTAAGTCCCACATACCGTTCCCAGTTTCCCCGGGCTGGTAGGGAAAAAAATAAATCTTTTATTGTTAATAAAATACATGCAAGCAACAATGGAAATTATAAATAACAAAGATATACAAAGAAATTATAAATTAAAGATAACAAAACAAGCAAAGACAATACAGACGTAAATAATAATATTATATATCTTATTACTAGCATAGGTCGTACAGCTTAGCATATGCTGAGATGTCCGAAACACTCAGCGTTGCGGTGCGTTAAAAACTTGTTACATTAACTGTAATAACATTTCGAATAACAACATTAACAATAAAACAAATGTACAATACAGTAAAATAAATTACGTATTTCTTATAGATATACGATGAGGATGCGTAAATACATTTCGCAACGATAAAAAAGGGCTTTTGAAACTATGGATCGCCACGATTGTGTGACACTCGTTAAGATAAAGCCCGTCAAGGTCACTTAGGAAGCGAAAGAGATGCAGAGATGTTGCACTTGTTTCGTGTAATCTTAACCACAGATGTTTTTTTTATGATATGGTCTGTAAGGGCCTATTCTTTATATAGGTATTTCCATAAGGTAGAATTAGATTTTTGTTGTCACTAATGATTTATACAGCATTATGAAAGCCGTTTCACGTTTGTACACTGCTTATTACATAAGCCTGAGAGATATAAAACTTTGCTTTAGTTGTATAACTTAGAATTAGATGTCTCCAATATTATGTTTATCATCATTCAATATTTACAATAAGCGTTAATTCTATTTTACAATAATGACACTTCTCAATACATAGCATTATGGCCACAATCTAATCTGAAGTTAAGATGGTGGACACGCTAATCCTAATGGAGTAACTGGTCTTCAACTTAAACTGCCAGAAAACAACAGTAGATATTTAGCGGTATATTATCAACTTGAGGACGGTAACTAACCAGGTGAGCGTTATAAAACGCCTGCACTATGCTATGGTTTCATCACGATGTTTATAGCTTCACCCAAAGTTCAGACGCATTCTAGATATTTGAACCCACGTCCATTGATGCGATATTCATACACACTACAATTGAGTTATCATCGCTTCGAAAGATATTCTGTTAATTAAATTAGCATGGTGGTAGGGCTTTTACTAACGCCTGTCTGGCTAGCAACCATTCTCAAGTTGAAAACCTGCTGCCAAATACCAACAGATGTGTTCCGGGAGCTGCACTTGAGAGCCAGTTTCTCCACAGGTTTAGCGTGTCTACCAACTTGGGCCGTATCATCACTTAGATCAGGTGAGATTAGGGCCATAACGCTAAAACGTAACTAAAAAAATAAAAAATAAATTGTCTCAAAATTTGTGAATTTATCCAGAGCACAGTTTTGGTTATCGTTGACAGCTGTGTGTAGTACTGAAATAAAGCAAAATCAAATCGCAGACACCTTAATAAATAATAAATAATTCAATCAAATCTGTACTATCTAATCTCATTGGTTTATTCAAAATAAATAATTCCACGTCTAATTGGGTGGCCGGGCTCAGAATGGTTTCCAATCTTCCCCAAGGCAAGTGAAAGACCTTGAAGGCATTTCTCCGTAATAATATAAAAAAATGTTGACCTTCAGGGGACGGCCGGCAGATGTGAAATATTTAAGGTAATAATACAGTATAATCTCTATAAATCGAACATCGAGAGAGACGCAGAAAAAATCGAGTTATAGAGTTTTTGACTTAGAGAGAATGAAGGTTTTCGTGTTTGAAGGGAAGGGAACAAAACATTTTTTCGATATTTGGACGTTCACAACTTATCGAGGTTCGACTTAACGAGGTTCTCGTGTATTCGAATTTAAAAAATATTGCGTGGTTTTATGAAGTCACGATGCAAGTGAAACTTTTAAATCAATACACTGATCAAAGCACACAAATACTGTGGAGCACTTGTACGAATGAGTGAGAATATATACGTAACACCGTCATCTAATGCAAAACATAAGCGCCATCATATTACGCTTCGCTGCTCGACCGAGTGCCTTTAACTTTACCTCTACTCCGCGGCCGGCTGTAATGAGACATGCGATAGATGGGTGAAAAATCAATAAAGAGGATACTTAGTAAGGTGATAATGCAACTCCAACAATGAAGCAATGATGTTTACAGTATGCACGCTTGCTCTCACAAAGCAGTCGAGAGAGGTAGCGTAGAGGCCATGCACATAAGTTAGCGCCATGTTGTTTACTGTAAAGACAAGCGGACTGATTTTATTACCAATACGTTATTAAAGTTATGTATTTCACAAAAACTAGCAGTTCGAGCAATTTATAACACGGTACATGGCACATTTCATGGTGGTAGGGCTTTTTCTAATGCCCGCTTGGCTAGCAACCACTCTCAAGTTGCAAACCTGCCGCCAACAGATGTGTTCCCGCTGCTGCACTTGCCAGCCAGTTCCTTCACAGGTTTAGTGTGTCTACCAACTTGGGCCTTATCATCACTTAAGATTAGGTGAGATATATATATATATATTAATTTACATATTTAATATACAAATTTAAATATATTCACAATCAATTGAGGGTTGTCATTTCCAGAAATCACCGTGGTTTGCAATATTAATTCTGTTGTAGCCTTTCTGTTATAGTTGAATTTCAGGTATAGTTTAAGTTTAAGGAAACCGACATGTTAACAATGTCATATCAATACGTATTTGATAACGTTATATTTATTCATAAAAATATTTATTGTTTATTTAAAAAAAAACAGTTGTCTATAAAATCCATGTTAAAAGTAAATAGTATTGTGGTAGTAATGTGGTGTTTTTATGGAATAGGGTGCAAACGAGCGTGCGTGGCACCTGATGGTAAGTTATCACCCCCGCCTATGGACACCCACAAAACCAGAGTCATCGCAGGTACTTTGCTGGCCTTTAAAGTAAGATCTCTTTTTGAAGGTCCCCATGTCGAATCGGTCCGGAAACACGTAATGCAAGTAGGTTCATATGTAGGTATATATGTTCATGTAAAAAAATAATAACAGAAGTCATTTAAAATAAAGTCGGTCATTCCAAGCGGTAATGTGTCGAATGCCATTTGCAAAAGGCGCCATTTATAAGTTCCCTCCCGTACTCAATTAGAACGATTCAATTAAAGCAACCGCTTTAGGAGATAAGGTCGGCCAGCAAATTGTTGGTTAAATGCGTGTACGCGAGTGTATTAGTTAATTACTATGGCTTTTACTACGAATTTATTATTATTATTTAGCTTTAACATTGTATACGTGTAAAGTATACAACGTTCCGTAGAGTATTATAATAAAAAAAAACCCTAGTCTCAAACTTTTAAAACTTTGCAAGAAGTTTTTGGCGGGAATTTGATATGTCATCTGTCATTCCATATTTTTTTTTTAGCTAGGCGTGGTAACGCATTTGCCATTGTCAGGTTTATGAGTTTGTATGTATTAATGTACTAAGGTAAAAAAAGGATGATATGTATGAAAACGAAATTAGAAAACCATCAGTTTCAATGTGATTATTTAAGCACAAAAAGTAGAAAATAAAAAAAAGATTTTAATATTATTTTTTATATAAAGCTAGAAATGATAGATGTCCATATTGAAATAAAGGTAAAATGAAGAGACAATAATTTATTATACAACAAGCTGTCCCGGTGAACTTCGTATCACGTTACAAATATATGTATTTTGTGGCTTTTTTGTAGTATAATATATATGTATTTTACATATAAATCTTCCTCAAGGATCACTCTATCTATTGCTGAAAACTGCATTAAAATCCGTTAAATAGTTTAAAAGATCTAAGCGAACTGACAGCGGAGGCGACTTCTTTTTATTCTATGTAAAAATAAAGTCTCATCATAATTCGTAAATGTCATCTGTTATTCATAAATTTATATTATGTGGCCATAGATTATGTACATATTACAGTTTGATTTATATACTATGTAGATCATAAATAAAATTTATAACGGTGCATTTTAAGTTGGCACGAAATTAACCTTTACTATTTTAAAGAGGGAGCTGCCATATTGGTGACGCTATGTCTGATGTTTAGACAAATACTATGAAAATAGGCTTAAAGGATGCGTGTCTAGGATTTGTAAAAAATATCGAAATGTAAAACAATCAATTCAGTAAACAGTATGAAGAAGTAAAAGATGTTACTTTTTTATGTAATAGCTGGCAAACGAGCAAACATGTCTCCTGATGGTAAGTGGTCACCGCCGCCCATGGACACTCACAACAGCATGGAATTGAAAGTGCATTGCCGGCCTTTACAGGAGGAACTGACTTTTAAGTGCAACTGCCGAAAGACACCTATTGGTACTTGGCTGCAGTTTTTCAACTTGAGGGTAGTAACTAGCTAGGTAAACATCAGAAAAAGCCCTACCACTATGCTATGGTTTCTCACGATGTTTTCATTTACCGAAAGCTCAAGCTCATTGTAGGTGTTTAGATTCGAACTCACACCACATGATGCGGCGTTCCTACACACTACCACTGAGCTATCATCGCATCGTTCGCGTACCATCTCCTATTGAGTGCGATTTCAAATACTAATACCTTATTGAAATGCTAGAGGTGACGCAATTATGTCCTATTGTGTTTCGAAAAGTTGGAAAATGATTTTCGCTTCCATAATAAATCTAATATTATTATTCAGTACAGTTCAATCAAATAAATCTTTAATTTAGGTATTTTCCATAGAACTAACGAATTTGTATACGTCAAAATTCACTTCGAGATTCGTCAATTTGGACAATCGAAGTCGAAATTGTATTGAGAAAGTTAGAAGGTATATATTTTTATTATGTGTATTGTGTTGTCTGATAATTTTGAATTTAACTTTTGAAAAATTCTGTTTTTTAAGAACTCACACATACTTCGGTATTCAGTGAACCACAAGCTAGTAAAGGTTTGTCTAATAACATAAACTGAATTGTCTATCTACAAGATAGTGGATGTGGATCTGCAAGATAGAAGATGGTGGACACGCTAAGCCTAATGAAGGACTGGCTCTCAAATGCAACTACCGGAATACACCTATGTGGTAACCAGCATTATTATTAGTAAAAGCCCTACCACCATGCTATGGTTTATTGGTTTCAGCACGATGTTTACCTTTAACGAAATCTCAAGCTATGTAGGTGGATTGGAACTCACGTCCACGTTTAGTATTTGTCTATAATTTCACCTAACTGAGTTATCTTTTTCAATATTCATTTCCATTAAGAGTGATGAAAAAGTTTATTGAAGCATATTCACACTACAATGACGTCATATCAAAACGTTAGATCCAGTTATTAAAGCGTTTTATAAACTTTAAAGTCACGTTTATTTGAAACACATGGTGCTGTTAGGGCCTTTTCTAATGTTCATATAGCTAGCAACCACCCTCAAGTTGAACATCTGCCGCCAAATACCTATAGGTGTGTTCCGGAAGTTGCACTTGCGAGCCAGTTCCTCCACAGGTCTAGCGTGTCTACCAACTTGGGCCGTATCGTCACATAAGATCAGGTGAGATTATGGCCATAACGCTAAACTATAACTACATATAAAGGAAATGTTTCATCTTCAACATCTGCTCCTAATGCTGCGGCTATATTAACGTACGAAGACTGGTATCACGTTAGCGCGCTAAAATCATCTGGTACGTGCATATGCGATGTTCTTGTCTACACTAGGCGGGCGAAGATTTCTCGTGCTGTATTGTGTCCCGCTACAAAGCCTGGACGACACTGAAGCAATGTAAGTGTACGCACCCAAGCGAATATTAGCGCGACAAATCCCTTTGATGCGCCCCAGTTTACCGACAATTGTCCGATAGCGCACCATCTTTGCCCGAACACGACGCGTTGCAACGATCTACCCGGCCACTCAAATCGCGTTTACACGAATATCCGCCGTAGCCCGCTAATGTAGCCTTAGTATAACTGATTTCGGTTACAGCGACCACTTAAACTCTGTTCTAACTACCCGTTTTTGAAAACTCCTCCGAAGTTTCGTGTGCGCGTACTTGGCTAACGTATCCTACGTTCGAGACAACCGTGCGATTGCAATTGGGGCAGATCGGAATACTATTATAGTATTTCGAACTGCACCGATTATACATTTAATTAAATCGGAACCCAAAAGACCAATTGCCAGACCTCAAGACACTGTGAGCTCTTTCTGCGTAGATCGGAATATAATCAATAATAAAAATTAAATTGAAGGTAGACACAGTGACATGAACTTTTCTGGACAACCTACACCTCAGTCTGCCCCGTGACCACGAAGGCTGAAAAGCTTTCGAAACGTCGGGATCAAAATAAATAAATAACCGCGATAAAATCCGTTTAAATTAGTTTTATTTCAATACTATTGTAGTAATTGTAATGTATATAGCAGGTGGTCTAGCTTTAAGCTTTTTTTTATAATTATGGTTTATTTACCGTTATGGCTATAATCTTACCTGGTCTTAAGTGACAATACGGCCCAAGTTGGTAGAGCTGTGGAGGAACTAGCTCTCAAGTGCAACTGCGGAACAAACCTATTGGTATTTAGCGGCAGATTTTCAACTTGAAGGTGGTAGCTAGCCAGGTGGGCATTAGAAAAAGCCCTACCAGAACGCTATGGTTTCCTCACGGTGATCTCTTTCACCGAAAGCTCAAGCTCGTTGTAGATGGATTCGAAGTCACGTCCCTTGACGCGAAGTCGTACACACTACCACTGAGCTATCATTGCTTCATAGATCTTTAGATCACTTTTGTCAAATTCTTCGTTTCTGTTGTCTTCGAAAGCGTATACATGACCTGTGTGAACCTTCTCTCAGAAATCGTTTACCCCACGGTTGATAGTACGCCATTTTTTTACATATCGAGCCTTTCTGGAAAACCATCGTAACCGACAATTTGCACCCTTTACAAGAGAGAGAGAGAGAGAGATTTTCATTTCTAAATCAAAAAGTGGTTATGACTTTTTTCATATATAATATCATGTCTTTGATGTATAAAAATAGTGGCTTATTAACATACTGTTTCTAATTTACAAAGATATTTTTTGTGACTTTCAATATAAAAACTTTTATAATACTTTTAGCGCATACAAGGCTTTTCCTGAAAGGCTCGAATATATGAAATATATTATCTCTACATATATTTCTTTTTTCTTTTATCTTCAGATTATCGTGAGCAGTGTAGAAGAGAGTGCCTTGTGGCATTCATCGCATCGTTATAAGAAATCACTGATATCCAATAAGGTATTTGACTCATTCAATCACATACGCTCCATTCATTAATCCTCGATTCAATTAACTACGTAAATGGATCGACTCATGTATAGAAGAGATCCCTAAATCCACATTTAATAGACGGCTTAACATATTTCATTTATCTCCGATATGGTTTACAAATGTTATACATATATATTGACACATCCGATGATGTTAATCCGGTGCGCTCGTATTTCCATCTATCGACAAAATATAGATTTTCCACACAGACTACTATCTTCGCTGACATTTTCCAGACATCTATATACACAAAACAGAATCGGTTTAGTTACACCATTTATAACTCAAGAACGTCTGAACCGATTTTAATGATCTAAGATTTGTCGGCTTCGTCTCTGCCTGGAACAGCAGAATAACTATAAGAATAAATTATAAATAAAAATAATGAAGAAAATATTAATATCTATATCTGATTCTATAGATATAAAGTCGAGTTGGTTACACAATTTATAACTTAACAGCGGCTGAACCGATTTTAATGATCATAGATTTGTTAGAATATGGAAATAGAAAGAGTGTTTATTCATATCATATAACAAAAGAATAGACAATACTACTTGTTGGATTCGTCTCTATCCACAAAGGTACAATACATTTTTAGTGTTCATTTTAACATGACATAAATAACATCCTGAACTGAGTTTGGGTGAAATTTAACACGATATTTACTAACTGCTAGGTGGTACGAAGTTTCCCGAGTCAGCTAGCTAGTATAATAGAGGTAGTTGTATATAGTATAACTAGATTTTACGTGCGGCTTCGCTCGCGTAAATATTGATTTTGTCATTTGGCCTTATGCTGCAAGGCCGGGAACCCCACGAACTATCTCCCACATCACGCGCCTTCTGCGTGGGCCCCCAAACCACAATCCCCTACGATGAAACCTGCGAGCTCTCACGCGCCGTCATTCGACTTTCTAGGTCTAAATTGAATCGCAGGTCTTCTAAAAGACTTCGACTTAGATGAGATCATCTCGTTTGATAAAATGATCAGCTCCGTAACCGGAAATGCCCGTTTAAAGGCCGTCGCAGCCTTCCCTGCCCTCGCAGGTACCATTTTTTTATGGAATTAGGGGGAAACGGGCAGGAGGTTCACCTGATATAAAGTGATCACCGCCGCCCATGAACATCTGCAACACCAGAGGGCCTGCAAATGCATTGCCGGCCTTTAAGGAAAGAATACGCTCTCTTCTTGAAGGTTCCCAAGTCGTAACGGTTCGGAAAGACCGCCGGCGACAGCTAGTTCCACAGAGTGGTGGTGCGAGATAGGAAATGGCTTACAAATCGCGCTGTCGTGGAACCCTGGACATCGAGATGGTGTGGACGAAATTTTATATTGAAAGACCTTGTCAAGGTTCCCCGTTATTATTTGCAATGTACCCCGATTTAATAATGGACTCCGGATGGAAAAATTGAACCCCGAAGGAAAAAGGAAAAGGAATATAGGATAAAATAATTAAATATTACATTAAAGATTAAATATTATTAAAGAAATAATTGAAAATGGATAAAGAAAAGTATCCTTTTTTAACGCTAACTGTATAAAATGACCAAAAAAACTTGGTTACCGGCATCCTGAAGGAACGGCATATATACCTTTTCTTAGTACAGGACACATTCCTCAAAACCAAGGACCGAGAGAGTCATAGTAAGAAATGACCGTACCGGCGCAAGAGGCGGCGAAACGGTCTGACCGCAAAAAGTCACTATACTGCATCCAAATAGAACCTCGCGAACTCACTAGCTTGGAAGTGGGCATGACCGCTCATACCACAATCCACATGACTCAGTTATAGTGGAAGGCGATCTAAACTCCATGCATGAAGGGCATAATTTCATTTTTGTACCCTTTTAATTTAGGTATGTTTCCATGGGCTATCACTTCAATATTTTATGAAAGGTCCCTTTTGATGCTAACAATTCGGAGACATTTTCACCCGCGTATACCTCACAATGGAGGCTAAGTTAATTATCTCTGATAGATTTCAATTATCACTTATCTACAGAATGTAATAGATTTAATGGGTTTTTGTTACCAAATGACGGTACTGTGGAATCTTCAATGGCATTTTGAAATGAAATCCTCTATCAACTAACATTGTGATACGACAATTTTATATGTAAGAGACTATAGTTTTAATTAAATGTTATTTAAGCTATTTTGATGAATTCTCTATACAATTATATAACTCAAGAAAGACTGTTCGATTTAACACGCCGCATACCGCAAAGTGGGTGAGGTTATGTCTTCTCTCGACACGTCAAAGATCAAGCATTTTTTTTTCTTTTAGACTGCCTCTACCATAACCAATTTGCATTTATACGATAATATGAGTAGATGTATTTCAAGCGATGATAGCTCAGTGGTAGTGTGTACGACTTTGCGTCAAGGGACGTGAGTTCGAATCCAACCACCTACAATGAGCTTGAGCTTTCGGTGAAGGAAAACATCGTGAGGAAACCATAGCATGGTGGTAGGGCTTTTTCTGATGCCCGCCTGGCTAGCTACCACCCTCAAGTTGATAGTCTGCCGCCAAATACCAGTAGGTGTGTTCCGGCAGTTACACTTGAGAGCCAGTTTCTCCAAAGGTTTAGCGTGTCTACCAACTTGGGCCGTATTATCACTTAAGATCTGGTAAGATTATGGCCATTACGCTAAACCTTAACTATAAAAACACTTGAAATAATTTATCTCATATTTTGTAAAAAAAAAAAAAAAAACAATTTATTTTGTTATCATAAAAAAATAGTTAAAGAAAATTACGTGGATGTGCCGACTTTTTTCAACAAGGTGGTCATGATAACTCCTGAAAGATTAAGGTATCAAAATCGGGTTCCGTTTATTATCTTTAGAGTAACATGAACCAGTTACATATTTCATATCAGTAGGCTAGTACACGTAGTATGATTACAAAATATTTTTTGCAGGCCTCATTTTAATTATCTCTGATTAGCTCGATTCGTCTCTGTTTAGAAAAGTAGAATGCAATTTTAGTATTTATTTTGCGACATAAATAAACACGTAAATTGAGTTTTGCTTAGTTCATTATTCATTGACTGTTAGGCGGTACCAAGTTTGTTAACTACTTTATGTATACATAAGAAATACTGTTCCTTTGACGTTCATTATGTCAACATTATTGAGTTTCTTCGTATGGGATATATTCGTATATAACCAGTGGCGGATTTACACTTTTGCCGCCCGTAGGCAATTCAAAATTTGCCGTCTCTACCTACCTCTACAAATACATTCCAAATAGAACTACGTAAATCGATATAAGACTTAGAATCCTAACAGTTAAAACATATTATCCAGCAACATTTTGGTATATGTATAAATAAGAAACATTTTAGATAAAAAAAAAAACTCCAAATTTGCCGCCTCAAAAATCTGTCACCCTAGGCTCCAGCCCAGTCTGTCTACTGGTAAATCCACCAATGCATATGACTATTCGAAGCGTAAATCTTCTTAGATGATTCTAGGTTACTTTGTAATTGGATTCCATTATCAGTATCTCGTGCTTTCGTTTCATTTTACATGCCCAGCGTAATGGGTCGGTGACGGATAATAAACAATATAAAAATGTCTGTATTAAACTGATTAAGTGTGTATAATTTGAAAACGATATTAATGTTAATGAGTGATTCACTAAAAATAGGAATTTTTAATAATACTATTTGCATGGTGGTAGGTTTATTTCTAATGCCCGCCTGGCTAGATACCACCCTCAAGTTGAAAATCTTTCGCGGAATAGACTTATAAGTGTGTTCCGAAAGTTGCGCTTGAAAGCCAATGCCTCCATTAGGCTTAGTGTGTAGTCTTGGTCCACATCGTCACTTAACATCAGGTGAGTTTGTGGCCATAACGCTGAATATATTGACTATAAAATTCCAAAAAAAAAATTATGTTAACATGTTTCTTAGTTTTAAATATTACAATCGGTGTTAGATCACTGTTCCTTTTTAGATACAAATACTGTATGTAAAAGGCACAGGTCGAAAATATGGTCAACTATACATTTTTATGTTTTTTTGGTTTCGATATATCAAAGAAGTCTTTACGTATATACATAGATAAGTGCATCTTTAACGATACAATCTGCAATCTAATAAATATTTTCTTATTATATGTTACATTTTGAATTTATTCTGAATCTCATGCTAATATTCTTGTAGTGGTATCACATCTTGTTTTTCTTCTTTTATTTTCTTTACCAGAAATTATTAATATTATTTAATTTTCAATAGATTGGTATCAAATAATACGCCTGACATTGTATGCTTTATGATATATGTGAAAACTAAATTGGAATTAGATAATTTATTGTGTATATATTTATAAGGACAAAGAATTGTATGTTTCCCAAATAAATAAACAAATCACTTTATAGTGATGCGGTGAAAAGGCAGAAGCTAAAACAATACCCAAACCGATCTGCTGAGTTTTCATCGCATCTAGCATCATTATACGAATAAAGTCAACTTTTTGCAACGGCCTAATAGGTTTTTGAAAGTTTCACACACTCGGCACAGTTTTAAATTACATTTCCGCGTTCCGTATGAGGGTTCCGACTGTTTTCGGTTTTAAAACTTCATTGTATATTATTAAACTGGTGTTTGGATGTTCATTTATATTTGGCTGTGTTATGCCGACCCTGAAATATTGTAAGACCTTCAGAGTGAACTTTGACTAAAGGTAATTCCACAACGAAAACCCGAGTACTGAAAAATCGCGCTCTCAAATGTATGAAACAAGAGAATATTGTCATCTGAAATTATCATGTTTGTAGGGTTAGCGTTATGACCACGATCTCACCTGATGTTAAGTGACAACGTAGCCAGAGATGGTCGACAAGTTCAGGGACAGGTTCTTGAATACAACTGCTAGAATACACCTGTAAGTATGTGGTGGTAGATTTTCATTTTTTTTTTAATTATTATTAAAGTTTAGCGTCACGGCCATAATCTCACCTAATCTTAAGTGACAATATGACCCAAGTTGTTAGACACGTTAAACTTGTGGAGGAACTGGCTCTCAAGTGCAGCTGCCGGAACACACCTATTGGTATTTGGCGGCAGGTTTACAGCTTGAGGGTGGTAGCTACCCAGGCGGGCATTAGAAAAAGCCCTACCACCATGCTATAGTTTCCTCACGATGTTTTCCTTCATCGAAAGCTCAAGCTCATTATAGGTGCTTGGATTCGAACTCACGTCCCTTGACGCGAAATCGTACACACTACCACTGAGCTATCATCGCTTCAATTTGAGGTTACCTTGAGATTAAATATTACAGTACGGCTTTTTTTATGGATTAGGGAGCAATCGAGCAAGCGTGTCACTAATTGTAAGTGATCACTCCGCCCATGGCCACTCACAACTACAGGGGAATCGCAGTTACGTTGCCGGCCTTTATTGGAGGGACTGGTTCTCAAGTGCAACTGCGGGAACACACCTATTGGTATGTGGCGGTAGATTTTCAACTTGAGGGTGGTAGCTAGCCAGGCTGGCATTAGGAAAAGCTGTACCACCATGTTATGGTTTTCTCACTTTTCCTTCACCAAAAGCTCAAGTTCATTCTAGGTGGATTCGAACTCACGTCCCATGTCGCGGCGTTCCTACCCACTACCATTGAGCTATCATCGCTTCAAAAGCTTCTAATAGCTTCTAAGGGTCAAAGGATCACATTAACTTCATAATCTATACATATAAATAAAATTGGAGAGTCTGTTTGTAAGATTGAAATAACCGTTTTTTACTACATGTATATGAATATATACGGTACATCAAAATAACATATTTTTACAATTTTTGTCTGTCTGTCTGTTTGTCCCGTCTAATTTCTGAAATGGCTGGACCGATTTTCACAGTACTTTTATTGGCAGGTAGCTGATGTAATAAGGAGTAACTTAGGCTACGTTTATTTTAGTATATTTCTTTTATTTTAGAAAAATAAAGTAATGTTGCAATGTACTGTCCAGTACCGCGCGCAGCTCACGCGCATGCCACTGGGCCGTCACGTCGGGCGCCTCCCACCGACGAATTAATATTAGTTAAACATATTCATAGTTAAGACAGGGCAAAGTGTGTCGGGTCACCTAGTCAAACGTAAAATTAAAAGTCCCTACGAAGTTATAAATGTCAAAATAACAATGTTCCCCTCGTCTTCGAACGTAAACCGGTAAAGAAATCAATAGTCACAGAAATGTACGTAAATTAAATTTCCTTTGAAGTATTCAAGAATTCTTTTGCAAAAAACATTAAAACTCTGTTTGCTGACTTTCTATTGTTTGCGTCTTGTACCTTTTGATGTCAGATTAACTGTCACAGACGGATTTTCAACATTCAGAGCTATAAGAAAGTAAAAACAATTTCAATATATTCTATAAAGGATTCGAAACAAGCTCGCTAGATTTCAGGTCATTTTGTTAATCAATAGTGGCGAAATCGTAGGGCCGCCGCGTCATAGGACGTGAGTTCGAATCCAAACACCTAACTTGACCTTTCGCTGAAGGAAAATATCGTGAGGAAATTATAGCAAGGCGGTCGGGCTTTTTCTAATGCCCGCCTGTCTAGCTACCATCCTCAAGTTGAAAATTAGCCGCCAAATACTATTGGTGGGTTCCGTTAGTGGCACTTGAGAGCCAGTCCTTCCTATAAAGGCCGGCAACGCACGTGCGATTCCCATGATGTTTTGTGTGTCCATGAGTGTCACTTACCATCAGGTGACAGGCTAGCTCGTTTGCCCCCTATTCCAGAAAAAAATTACATGTGCAAAATCCTTACTAATATTATAAATGTGACTGTGAGTTTGTTTGTTTCTTTGTTGCGCTTTCACAACTAAACCGCTGCATCGATTATGATCAATTTTGGTATAGAGATAAACGGGAACCTAGAGACGGCGACAGGCTACTGTTACTTGCGAAAAACTCAACGGAAGTGGAATAAAGAGAGGGATAAACTTCACATGAAACTTTTTATTGCGTTATCCGATTTGTTTGATAAAATCAATAATAACGCGAGTGAAACCGCAGGTAAAAGCTAGTATTTACATCTATGACAAAGTTCGATATGCTTACGATCTGGTGTTTAAACGTGTGTTATTGATTTCGCAATGGTTGCCCAAAAAGTTCACCTCAACGTAAATCATGCCCCTCTTAACTTGCAAGCCTGGATAGTGCGTTTAGAGAGTTTTTTACTTTATTTTACTATATATAGTCAAGGTATATCGTTATGGCCATAATCTTATCTTAAGTGACGATACGGCCTAAGTTGGTATACACGCTAAACCTCTGGAGGGACTGGCTCTCGAGTGCAACTGCCGGATCACACCTGTTGGTATTTGGAGGCAGGTTTTCAACTTGAGGGTAGTTGGTAGTCAGGCGGGCATTAGAAAAAGCCCAATCGCTATGATCTGGTTTCCTCCCGATGTTTTCCTTCACCGATAGCTCAAGCGCATTGTAGATGGTTGGATTCGAACCCACGTCCTTTGACGCGAAGTCGTACACACTACCACTGACCAATTCGAAGTGGAAGGACCAGCTAATTAACTATAAAAATACTGTAGAAAAGCCAAAAGTGCACGTCTCATAATCTCATTTTTTTTTTCTTTATTCAATAACAATTAAACCACATCGAATCAGACCGTGGAAAGTAATAGGGTTCTATTCCTAATTATACTGAAGCGTAAGAAAAAAAAGACTCGATTAGTAAAGTATTTCGGTCGTTACCGTGATAACATACAGGATCCGCACATACAGACACACGGACGTCCGAGACATAACTTTTTTAACTAGTTTAAATAACAAAAATGGCATCAAAAATATCATGAGTGTTAAAAACAGCGTTTTTTCTTTATATTATGTGTGTGTACATATTATTTTACAAGTGCAATATATGACAAATAGAGACCTTTTTAAGTTTGAAAAATTAGTCGTTTTGCGTGAAGCGACAGCAGTACCCACCTCAACGCTTCGCTTATGAGGCGTGCAAAAGAGGTTTTTATTCAGTGTTGGGCAAACTGTGATCAGAAAAATGATTACAGATTATGATACAGTGTATAATCTTCAATCATGATTACAGATTAACTAAAATAATCAAAAAAGAAATCATTCAACAGATTAATGATTTAATCTTTAATCGTAATCATGATTACTATCAAAATAATAATGTAGAAATAAGACGTAGTTTATAGTGTAAATCAACTTCATTTGTGTTCAACTTTTGTCATCAATTTAAATTTACCCCGATTATAAGAGATTAATCGTTACAATCAATGAATTTTAGTCTTACAGGTATAATTGAAATTATTCATATGCGACTTAAATTGGATTTCAATAACACCCTGTTTTCAAACATTTCATCTAATAATCAAATAATATTGATAGTTATAAAATAACGTTTTGGTAAAAATGCAATAACTTCAAGATTTTTATTCCATCAATCGACAACTTTTAAAGTTTTGCAGTCATAAAGATACAGAAAATGGTTACTTATTTATATACTTACCTAAAGTTCGTTTTACTTCATGTAATAAACATATTTGTCCTCTAATACCTACGATCTTTTATTTGATAGCGGTATAAACTACTACTCAAATATTAAATACAAATAATCATATAATCTTGATTACGGATTACATTTATCATGAGTAATGATTACACAACAATCATCATTAAATGTAATCTTGATTGAATATAATCAAGATTGATGTAATCATGATGACTTTAAATCAGATTAATAATGTTAATAATGTGATTATAAAAGTTATCGATTACGCCGATCTCTGTTTTTATTATTACTAATAGATATAAATCTCAAACGGTAACTCACAAAAGAACTTAACTGTTAATATGTTATAAGACAGGTAATAGTTTCCATTCCTCCCCGGATGCACGGAATGTTCAATAAATGAACCGAGTAATATAGAGTAGATGCCGAGATCAATATATTACAACTCGCTTGCATTACCTACGTAGCTTCGAGAAAATGTGAGTCCTATTTGACCAAGTATTTGGTTGCTGTGACCGCCCATAAATATCATAATTAACGAAAATGTATTGAACATAATTTATATCTACTCTAATATAATAAAGAGGAAAGATGTGTATTGTCGTATGTTCATTTATTTATTACTAGCTTTTACCTGCGGCTTCGTTTGCGTTAATATTATTCTTTTTTAAACAAATCAGATGACGCAGTAACAATTTACATGCAAAGTTTACCCCAATTGTAATAAGGTTTTCGATAGAAAAGTAACCCTGCACCGTCTCCAGGTTTTCATATATATCTATCCAAAATTTTGTTGTAATCGATTCAGAGGTTTAGTCCTATATATATATATATATATATATATATAGATATATATCCAACCACCTACAATGAGCTAGAGTTTTCGATAAAGGATAACATCGTAAGGAAACCATAGTATTTTGGTAGGGCTTTTTCTAATTCTCGCCTGGCTAGCGACCACCCTGAAGTTGTAAATCTGCCGCCAAATACCATTAGATGTGTTCTGACGGTTGCAATTGAGAGTCAGCTCCTCCAATAAATAATGTTGTGGGTGTCCATGGACGGCGGTGGTCACTTACCATCAAGTGGCACGTTTGCTCGTTTGCCCGATATTACATAAATTCGTATCACCTGTAATTGATCCTGTTATATATAAATTATTCACAGCCTTCCGTCTCATTCACTCACTCACTTTTCATATTATGAGATTTTAAAAAATTGTTCGATTTTTTTTTATAAATATTACACAAGGTTTGTACAACCTTAGACATAGATTAGTAATAATATAGATATTCAATACCCATTACATAGTAATATAGGATAGTTCCAACTAACAAATCTGTCCTTACAAACGTGACTCAAGTAACAATTTTGAACAGCTCGCAACCAGCGTAACGTGACCTCCTACGCGGAAACGGCACCAAAGGGAACCGGATCGAATGGACCGGTATTTTAAAATATATATCCGGATCAAACCGGATTTCACGACCCGGTTTAGATAAGCCTCCGCGTTATCTGTACTTGTAATAGGAACGAGTACGTTGAATATTAATTTATCGCTTTCTCTGTCTGTTTCAATCTTCGAGATTACGAAATGTGAAATTAAATTTCGAGGCACAGTGTTAATAAATGAATGCATTTACTATATAATTAAAAATAAGTCACTGTAAAATTAAACACAATATTTCAAATAAGCCAAGTCACTCAGAATGTACCTTACGACCTTTAAATTCCATTTAGGGAACAACTTCCGGATTTTTTGTTCGACCTGACATACGCTGTTAGCCGTAAGGGCTTTGACACCGAACTTTTCAGGGCGAATGCTAAGGGCACTCAGCCCCGTGGCAGCGTGTCAAGGGTGCCAGAATGGCAGAACTTCTGCTTGGACTACTGCCGGAAGACGAACAAAGATTCGCGATCGTAACTAATCAACAGGTCCTAACTTACTAAGTTTAACGGTCCTAACGATAACATAGGGCAAGCCACGCAAGGGCCGCGGGGGTAGTCCCTTACAGATCCGCGTACATATTATATGGGTGTGCACGAATGTTATGCGGTGTGATGATGTACTCTCAGTGATGTAGAGTGTCACTGTATCACGCGAGCAGAGTCACTTGAGGGCTTCTATCCGGAGGAGTAACAACTTCTGGCTTGACACCAACCTAACTTTTTACTTCGACATTGACGTCCGATTTCTACGTCTTATGGCGACTATAAAAAGAATAAAATGGTTCTTTTTGGAATCAATATAAAAGCATTACCGGGCTCCGATAATTAATGGGATATGTAGGACCAATATATGGGTATTAGTAAGCATGACAGGTTTTCCTCTATCGAGTCTCGCGTACCCCTTTGAAATGCACAAAGCTTGAGTGGGCATTCGTAAATTGATCTATTTACGCAATATAAGGCCATTATATATATCTACGTTACGACCCTATTTTTATTTAAACGTAAAACACTAGTGTATGATTACGATTTATTGGAAAAGAATTATACTTCTTTGAGTGTTAAAGATGTTGCCAGACGAACGCACATCCATCCAGCAGGTGACTGATATAAAACATATTGCAAGTAAACAACGGAAATATATAAAACGCTGAAAGAAACGCGTTTAGGCGGGTCCGCTCGTAATGTAGGTCCTTTCTCTCTGCATTGCGACAAGGAAACTTTATTCGGGCGGATCTCATTTACAATGAAGTATTTAATTATTTTTTGTTCGTCTATAGCCTTTTTGTATTCTGATCATGGTAACATCTTTAGTAGTGTGTACGACTTCGCGTCAAGGGACGTGAGTTCAAATCCAAGCGCCTACAATGAGCTTGAGCTTTCGGTGAAGGAAAACATCGTGAGGAAACAATAGTATGGTAGTAGGGCTTTTTCTATAGCCCGCCTGTGGGCTACCACCCTCAAGTTGAAAATCTGCCGTCAAATACCAATAGGTGTGTTCCGGCAGTTGCACTTGAGAACCAGTTCCTCCACAGGCTTAGCGTGTCTACTAACTTGGGCCGTATCGTCACTTAAGATCAGGTAAGATTATGCGCTAAAACCTCAGCTATGAACATTTTAAACATTAACAAGATTAAACAGTGGCAAAGAGATTTTTTTCAATTAGTATTAATAAAGTATGTACCGTATATACTTTTATATGTCTTTAGTAATACTTTGTTATTTTCTTTAACAAATAGATACTTCACTTTTATATTACAGGTTTCAGTTTTCAGCTAACTTGAGGGACTATAGTAGAGAAACTACCGGAACACACTTGAGGTAGGGTTTTTCTGATGCCCGCCTGGCTAGCTGAAAATCTGCCGCCAAATACCAATAGGTGTGTTCCGGAAGTTGCACTTGAGAACCAGTTCTTCCACAGGTTCAGCGTGTCTACTAACTTGGACCGTATCGTCACTTAAGATCAGGTGAGGTTATGGCCATTACACTAAACCTTAACAAAAAAAGAAGAAAATAGAACTAAAGCTCATTGAGCTTTCGGTGCTAGGCTATCAACCCTTCAAAATATACGGATAAAGTAAAAAATTAAAACGGTGTAAAATAAATTACAATATAAGGCAACACAGAAACGGGAATATAATTGACTGAGGGAAAGGGGCAGTGGTTTACGCGGTCGCCCCGCTGTTGTCGCCGCATTGAGTGTTGTGGTTTCCAATCCCGCACAAAGCAATTGTTTGCGTCATTCGCAAATTATATTCTAATACCATTTGTACTTTCTTTTCGTTAATTGTATGCTTGTAAGTTCTTGTTTTTTATTTATTAAACATACAAGTTGACTCGGTGACCTTCGTGTCACCTAGTGTCGTATCCTTTAGATATAAATATATAGGGATGTAGTTATAGAAGGGTGGTTTTAACACCTATTAGTATAAAATGCAATGCGAGCCCGCCTTTAAGTCAGTCTCAACGAGGTGCTTGAGGAGTATTTATCGTACATACCGAAGGGACGTGAGATTTATACTTCTCTATAACTGACACTGTATTGATGTTTATGCTGTAAGTAATTATCGGAAATGATATATGCTGGGCAGAGAGAAACACGAGCGGTGAAGATGAGTGTTGAAAATTGTCGAAAAGAGGTCTAATTAAATCTACATCAGAGTTGCAAGTCTCGGAGAGTGCCTCGTATTATCCTCTCTCAGCCACAACGATTATGTTTCACGGTGTGCCCGCCACCCGTACTGTGAATCCGTGGTTTGCTAAGAAATTTGTATCGCACCTTGACGTTATATTTCTTTGTACTACTCGTCTATCTATACGATTATTATCTGTTAAACAACTACTTATGCTATCTAGCCTCTCATGTCTGTATACATATATATACCATCGCGGACTTTTTTATCGATGTTTTGATAACAAACAATTCCGTAGTACATTAATCAGATCTATCTCTTAATGTAAGTGAACAAAAGTATGTTTGTTACGACATCATATTACACTTTTTTTATACTTAAGGTTTAGCGTTATGGCCATAATCTCATCTGATCTTAAGTGTCGATACAGCCCAAGAATGTAGACACACTTCCTGTGGAGGAACTGGTTCTCAAGTGCAGCTGCCGGAACACACCTCATGGTATTTGGCGGCAGGTTTACAACTTGAGGGTGGTAGCTACCCAGGCGGGCATTAGAAAAAGCCCTACCACCATGCTATGGCTTCCTCACGATGTTTTCCTTCACCGAAAGCTCAAGCTCATTGTAGGTGCTTGGATTCGAACTCACGCCCCTTGACGCGAAGTCGTACACACTACCACTGAGCTATCATCGCTTCATATTTGAATTTTTCGGTTTTTCTGTATGTATGTATAGAAACATGAAGCCGAGTAGAGTTGTTCAAGAGATAATCGGATCAATAAAAACGTCTGGATGACATACGAACTTCTTAGCAAACTACAGATTCACCGTGCGGGTGCCGGGTATAGGAATACATGGCAAGGACCTATAATAATACAAGTGAGACACAATGAGAGACATCGCGTGGCAGAGAGAGTATAACACCCCGACAGTGTCCGAGACGTAAGAGACGGATGTAGGTTTAAGCAGGCCTCTTTTCGACAATCGTCCACACTCACTTAAATCTTTCCCAATAATGATTTACAGCATAAATACCAAAACACTATCAATAATAGAGAAATATAAATATTACATTCCTTCGGTGGTGATCTAACTACGTGCAATGAACACTTTATATTAATCCGTGTTTTAAACTAACCTTCTATATTTACAGTCTGTTACAAACCCCTCTCCCATAACTACGGTCCTATATATGTAGTATACGCAAAAACCTTTTTCATTAATCACTCTATCTATTGCTGTAAACCGCATTAAAATCCGTTGAATAGCTTAAAAGATCTAAGCGAATAGAGAGCGGAAGTGACTTCATTTTAAAAGTAAAAATTAATAAAGTCCGTACCGTCTATAGATTTTTTACTTTACCTTTCTATTGTTAAAATTACATTCTTATTATATGTTTAGATGTCGAGGCGTGAAAACGCAACTAACAAATAATATTGAAGATGTCTATAAAAGCTTTCCTTCTAAGGTCGCTTTCACATGGACAATTGTTTTTTTTTTCATACAAAGCACTCGGTGCGGCTACAACGCAGGTAGCGATGATAGCTCAGTGGTAATGTGAACGGTGGTAGAGATGTGAGTTCGAATCCAACCACCTACACTCCAGTAGTGAGCAAACCATAGTATGGTGGTAGGGCTTTTTCTAATGCCACCTGTTCTCAACCACCCTCAAGTTGAAAATTTGCCACGAAATACCTATAGGTGTGTTCCAGCTTCTCCACAGATTTAGTATGTTTCCAATTTGGGCCGTACCGTCACTTAAGATCACATGAGATTATGGCCATAACGCTACACATAATTTAAAAAAAGGCCCAAATTTTCATTACCTTATATGCTTAAAATATATGATAGAAACCTGAAAGATTTTATAAAAGAAAATCAAATACGTCCTGCTTTTTAGTTATCCGAATTATTGGAAAGACATTATTAGATAATTAAAAGAAATGCTAGGATATTTCTATAACCTAGGGTAAAAATTATGGAAATCACCATAATTACATGTTAACGAAAGCATAGGTGTTGCTTTAACGGGTACATCGTTTTTGTTTCTCTATGATAATTTTCAACAAATGCACTAAATATTCATTCGTCAGCGTCCATAGCTTAACTGATGTCACATAACTGCTATACAAATGTACGGCAATCAAATACGTTTTCAATTTAGACGGTCGGTGTGGGACTGCTATAGTATTGCAGCGTAACGTGCGGCAGCGGTCCGACAGGAAACGGATACATTGAAAGCGCCCTTAAATTTAGCTCTGAATTTTGCTACATTACTGTGTGTCAGAGGCGGGCACATCTGTCGCGAGCGAGAAGAAGCCTGACGAACCTCTGAACGCACCTTTCCGAAGGTTTTGTCTGGGTGTGCTGATTCCAAACCCCGTTAGAGTTAGCCCTTGATTAGGTTTGGACCTTACCGGGATTAGATGATGAATGTGAAAGCGCTCCAGTGATGCAGAAGGTGTATGTTTGTAGTCAGTAAGAATCTGAAATAACCCATACTTCTGCTGCCCGACGGAAGGTGGTTATCTTACGTTTTTTTTTTTTATATATAATTAAGGATTAACGTTATGGCCATAATCTCACCTGTCTTAAGTGACGATACGGCCCAAGTTGGTAGACACGCTAAACCTTTGGAGGAATGGAGGAACTAGCTCTCAAGTGCAACTACCGGATACGCCTATTCGTATTTGGCGGCAGATTTTAAACTTGAGTGTGGTAGCTAGCCAGGCGGGCATCAGAAACATCCCTTCCACCATGTAAGATCTTCCTACGAAAATAAAGGAATTTAAATAAGAGTCAAATATAATTCGGTCGACAACAACAGCCACATCAGATAGGCTGAAAAATTACTGTGATCTCCACGGAGTAGTCGGTCCAATGGTTATTACATAGCTCAGTGGAGCGCATATAATGTTACCTTTAAATAGAAAACCTAGCTCTGCCGGCGACGTTGTTCGTGAGGAACTGAAAATATTTAATAACTGTTATCAGCTTTTAAACTTATTTCAATAGAGCTTTCCTCCTATTGATGGTAACGTGATATTAAATGTTTTCGACAATTGACAACAAACTTCTATGACATATTTTAACTAATAGAAACCTTCGGGTTTTCGTTTATATATATTAATAAATATAAATATGAAATGGTAGAATAAAAATAATGGTAGTAAGATAATTAATAATTTATACGAATAACATTAATTAGTTTGTAGTCAATCATTACACACGTTGTCAAATTTCATTAGTATCTGTTTAGTTGTTTCAAATGTTACACGTACAAAATGACAGACAATCATATATTCGAAATAGATGTTTTATGGCTTTCACATCGCCATCAATGTACTATTCGATTAGAATAACAATTACTGATCAGATTTCGTTCAGTTATATATTTAACTAGCTGTACCCGTGACTCTGTTCGGGTAGAATTTAAAGGTATTTAATAAATGTTGCCCGTTTTTGTGACTTCTTACAATACAGATTCGGTCCTATCGGTGGTAGCGTGATGTTAAATAGCCTAAAGCCTTCCCCGATAATTGTTCTATGAAATGCAAAAATATTTTTTGAGGTCCGGCTGGTAGTTACTAAGATTAGCGCGTTCAAACAAACTTTTTTGTTTTCTAATATTAACATGTTATATGGGCCTATTAGTGAGTGTATAATATGCACATTTTTTTATCACCTAATCTTAAGTGACGATACGGCTCAAGTTGGTAGACACGCTAAACCTGTGGAGGAACTGGCTCTCAAGGTCAGCTGCCGGAACACACCTATTGGTATTTGGCGACAGGTTTACAACTTGAGGGTGGTAGCTAGCCAGGCGGGCATTACAAAAAGCCCAACCATCATGCTATGACTTCCTCACGATGTTTTCCTTCACCGGAAACTCAAGAACCAATTTTATTTTAAAGATTACTTATGTCAATCCGAATAACTATAAAATCACTAAATATATTTTTCTCCTATTTAACACGATAATAACATTTATTAACATGTATGGTGATACTCTTTATCCCATAATAAAAAGGGGTTTTTTTTCGTGGGATATGTTAATAAAGTAACATTTTTGTAATAAATATTTTTTTACGTATTTCAAAGCAATTTTTGTTCCGATCGATGTCAAACAATTTAACTGAAAATTTAACTTACGTTTTATTATATGATGTAATAGAATATTGAAAAACAGCGTGTTAAAAACGAGAAATCGTGATTTCTGTTGTGGCAGATATCGCTAATTTATATTTTATTTTTCAAAACCTATATTATTATATTTAACCTTAAATATATAACAAGTCACGAGGTACAGTCACATAATACATTTATATAATTTAGACGAAAAAAAAAAATTTTTTTTAATTTTATCATAATGTATAACAATTTTCATATATTTATATTGTAGCATCTTATATCTACATATTTTATACAGTCTAAGCTATGTTAATATTAATACCTTATAATTACTTAATAAAGGAAACTGTATTTATGAAGTCTAAATCATAAAGGTTAAGGAGCTGAAATAATAGATTGAATAATTCAAGAAGATTGCATTCTAACCTCATTTACGGAGCTCAAAACTCTATGGAAGTATTCAAAATGGCCGCGACGGTTTGCAATAAAATGCAATGTTGAGAAGTAAGTGTCGAATATGGCCGACAGTTAACAGATATAGCGAGGATAGCACCCAAGGCGCGAGCTACTCGACGTTCAATGCTCCGGAACCGTTTCCGGAACTCTACCAGACCCGTGACGTTGTGCAACAGAATTAATTTGCCACAGAATGTTTAATTATCAAAGTAGTATTTCAAATTACAATAATAATAATGATTGTTCAAATAATCATTCGCTTTTCGAATCGGAATCTATTGTCTTATCTTTAATGGCGACGTTTATTTTACAATGAAGTTGGAAATAAAATAATATAGCATACTCGCAGTGATTAATTTGATTATTTAACGGAATAATATTATTTTCGTTGTAAAAGGAAGCTTTCAAAGTATTTCCAACTTTATTAGTACAGCCCTGTCTATATTATTTAGGCCTACATAGTTACTTAACTCGTTTCAAGGACATATTATCATCACATAGAAGGGATAATATTAGGTGGAGAAATATTCTAGATACAAACGTACCGACATACATATATGTAGATACAGTTGGTGGACTAAGAACAAACGACAGCCCTTTTTTTATAAAACTCATTGTTTCGAGACTTTTCATCTTTACTTTAGAAAGAACTTTGGGAACTCTACTACCTCATTACTCCACTATACTTGATTAGATATCAGATTCAGAATAACGGCACTTGTCTATACTCAGTTGCGTGCAGGTTCATACCCCCGCTGTATTATATATAAGCGCTCATAAGGCTTTTTTTATAGTTAAGGCTTAGCGTTATGAGTATAATCTCACCTGATCTTACGTGACGATACGGCTCAATTTGGTAGACACGCTATACCTGTGGAGGGTCTGGCTCTCAAGTGCAACTGTCGGAACACACCTATTGGTATTTGACGGCAGATTTTCAACTTGAGGGTGGTAGCTAGCTAGGCGGGCATCAGAATAAGCCCTACCACCATGCTATGGTTTCCTCACGACGTTTTCCATCACCGAAAGCTCGAGCTCATTGTAGGTGGCTGGATTCGAGATCACGTCCTTTGACGCAAAGTCGTACCACTAAGCTATGATCGCTTCAAGGCTGATATATTATATAAAGCATAGCCCGCAATACACAGCGCTTAACTAATTGCAGCTTGTATACTTGATTCCTTTATTCCTTCGTTATTGTCTATCATCGAACAATAAAGCCGTCTTTCTTTATTGATGCATAGAATCGATCTCAAGAAATTGGAGTGCGACCTCTGTAACGACTTTCTCTGTGGCTTCTCCTAATACTGTTTAACAAGATGACGTTTTTGTTTCATTCAGGTTATTTTCTCTTGCCCAGAGGCTTCATTTTATAGGGTTCCGCAGAATTTAAAATGCTTTCACTGGCTACGTATGTACATAAAAATATTCGTCTGTTCCAAAGATTTGTAAGTTCTGTATACAAATTGTAGTACAATGTTGCAGTGTTAAACACTAGTGTTATTATAAATATAATTATTGTGTACAGTAATACCTAGGTTTTACGAAATAGATGGGAGGTATGAAGTGATGATAGGTCAGTAGTAGTGTGTAGGAACGCCGCGTTATGGGATGTGGGTTAGATTCCAACCACCTACAATCAGCTTGAGCTTTCGGTGAAGGAAAACATTGTGAGGAAACTATAGCATGGTGGTAGGGCTTTTTCTAATGCCCTCCTGACTAGCTACCGTCCTCAAGTTGAAAATCTGCTGCCAAACACAATTAGTGGGTTCCGGCAGTGGCACTTGAGAGGCCAGCAACGCAAATTCAATTCCTCTGGTGTTGTGGGTGTCATGGGTGACGGTGATCATTTACCATCAGGTGACATGATAGCTCGTTTACCCCTTAATCGATAAAAAAAAATCTAAATCAAATTCGCTTTATACCGCATATAAATTGTTTTAATTTTGGGCCGGAGACGAAAGAAAATAATAATTTATATCAAAATATTTTTTTTAATCACACACAAAATTGAAAACTGAAATTATTGTGATATGGAAGGTGTTTTTACATTAATTTTGAATTTTATATATCAATTATGGAATAAGGCTTTAGACCATTTATCATCACGCTATCGCACACCTATTGCTTAACACCTCACGACACAAGTGAGACATCGCTATATCTGTCTCGCTCCCTCAGTCACCTCGATCCGAGTTTACCCGAACGAGCGTCACACAAAAGGGTCGTGGATTATAATTTCAAAGCCCTCTAATTATAAGTTTCATTTATTTCTGCGCGAACCAAATTTCAGTCGCTTCTATATAATGTGTTTGTCACTTTATTCGTGTGTAACTAAACTGTATTTAATGATGTTTGTTCGTTGTTGTAAATGTTTAAATACAGCTTTTCAGCTTCTTTGGTGATAATATGATGTTGAATAGCCAAAAACCTTCTTCGAAGATTGCTCTATCCGGTACAAAACTATTTGAAATAATTATGGTAAATATTTATATAAACTCTTTGACTTTATAATGTCACATATTTATATATATACAGAACCGAAAATATTTCGTACATCAGCCATCGATTCGATTTAGATCACAAACCCACCGTAATAACTTATTCAGATATATCAGAGAAAATGTTTTTCTACAGCAGAATCTTATACCGTGTAAGGACGTTTCTATCTCATATTATCGTCGGATGAGAACATTCGGTAAATGGTCCAAACGCACATAACATTTCAGCGTATTGACTTTTAACTTTACCATGGTACTATATAAAGAATATATAGTTTACATGTATTTTTTAATATTTCACAGATTTCGCCTGCCCCGAGGATAATTAAATTAAATATAGCATAAAGAAATCACTGCAGACAACGAAAAACGAAAAATAAAAACTGAGATAAATACATATAATTCCGAAGCTTTCCATTACAATAACATATATAAAATTACAAAGTGTATAAACTTGATACGTTATGCAGAATAGGGTTGTCTCTGGCAAGACGCTCGTCCGATGTCAGATACTTCTTGCTGTTTTTTTTTTTTTATATACCGAAGGTTCAGCGTTATGACCATAATCTCATCTGATCTTAAATGACGATACGGCCCAAGTTGATAGACACGCTAAACCTGCGGAGGAACTGGCTCTCAAGTGCAGCTGCCGGAACACACCTATTGGTATTTGGCGGCAGGTTTACAACTTGAGGGTGGTAGCTAGCCAGGCGGGCATTTGATAAAGCTCTACCACCATGCGAAATGGTGGGCACAATCAAGAAGAGCCTTGGTTTATTAGTTTTCTCGTTTTACAGTACCATAGTGTGCAGTAGCGTACTCGTCATACCTAATATATATATGATCTGATCCCTGATCTGATATAGATAGATACATATATATATATATATATATATATATATATATATATATATATATATATATATATATATATATGTGGGACTAAGTGATAACACAATGGAATATAAATACATATAATTCTTATTGAAACAATATAAAATCAGTACAAGTCTTTTCTCCATCTTAATTAACAAAACAAAAATCATTCTAACAATATATTTTTTTAAATTGTAACCGAGGACATGAGTCTTTTCAGCCACTACTCTTATGCAATAATTTTGTCCATTCCCACATATATACGGGTCATAATAATATAGATTGTAGATCTGTATGGTTTTCTAAGGCTGCACTATACTAGAATTTTTCACACATCCGTCCATTGATTGACACCTAAATTCTTTTGTATATATTCTCAATAATGGAATTCGTTTCAAATAGTATTGATAAACTTTGTTTTATATACGGTCTTCTCAATGAATCCAGTAAAACTAATGTTATATACGAAAAGCGCATGCGTTAAATTATTTTATTAAATTCTATGACACTTTACATCGAAATAAAACTAACAGAAAACCTTCAGGTTTTCTTTGTGAAATAATATAATAAATATGAATTTATGAAACATACATAATAATAATATAATCAATACTTTTTTTGCATAGATTTGGACTCTACACTGTAAAAATACATTTCACATGCAAAGACACACACGCACGCGCACACATACACATAAACACATAAAAACGCGCACACACACGTGCGCACTCCCACATATACACACATGCAAGCACTTATCACGCGCCATGATTTTATTATAATTAAAACTTTATAACTTGTCCTTTTATTATCATTTTCGGTTTTACTTTTATATATATTCATTTGCCATATTCCATTTCATAGTCTATATACCATTAATATTTGTAAAATTCTATTATCGCCTTATGTGTTTTTTAAATATTTACGCTAACTATGTATATTTACGCTGTTGCATTTCCAATGAGTAAATAAATAACTATAACAAATCGGTTAAAGCCAATCATTACAAGCGTTATGCGGAATCTTACCTGATATTATTTGGACTAGCTCTCAAGTGCAACTTCCGGAATACGTATAGCTATACATTTTATACCTCTTTGATGAACCTCATATTATAATTCAGGGAGAAAAACTGTGCTGGGTAACCGATTCCACAGATCCAATATACGCAACAATAAGGTCTACAGAATCTAACTATTGTCACAATACGGTCAGGTTTTAGCGTATATTTATTTTATAATTAGTAAGACTGCTACAATATTGACTGGATTCATTACAAGGCAAACGAAGTTCGAGATCCTATGATATCTATACTGATATATAAGGCCCTAGATCGAAGTGTTCTGGAATATTACAGTCCTGTCTGGAATCCTGGGTATCGAGTATATTTAGCGAGAATTGAACGAACTTTTGTACACAACAACTGTCACTCTTTAAGATTTTTTTTATAGTTTAGATTTTCAACTTGAGGGTGGTAGCTAGCCAGTCGGGCATCAGAAAAAGCCCTAACACCACACTATGGTTTGCTCACGATGTTTTCCTTCACCGAAAGCTCGAGCTCATTGTAGGTGGTTGGGTTCGAACTCACGTCCCTTGACGCAAAGTCGTACACACTACCGCTGAGCTATCATAGCTTTTAAGTTCATACGAATCACGTTTAGCTTTTTAGAAACCGCAGTCATTGAATGTCGAAGAAGCGTGTTGGACTTGACATTCCTGAGTAATGTCATTAACAGCTATATTAACAGACCTTTATTAGTGCAACATATTTGTAACTCCGTTCCTCGAAGCGGTAGTAGTTTGCAAAACCATTGAATCGATGATAGCTCAGTGGTAGTGTGCACGACTTCGCGTCAAGGGACGTGGGTTCGAACCCAAGCACCTACAATGAGCCTGAGCTTTCGGTGAAGGAAAACATCGTGAGGAAACCATAGCATGGTGGTAGGGCTTTTTCTAATGCCCGCCTGGGTAGCTACCACCCTCTAGTTGTGAACCTGCCGCCAAATACCAATAGGTGTGTTCCGACAGCAGCACTTGAGAGCTAGTTCCTCCACAGGTTTAGCGTGTCTACCAACTTGGGCCGTATCGTCACTTAAGATCAGGTGAGATTATGGCCATAACGCTAAACCTTAAGTATAAAAAAAAACCGTACAACATTGTATATTTGTTACTCAACTAACACTAGGCGACACTCGCCCATTTACCGAATGTGCAACAAGTATAAGGGAATTAAGTTTAATATCGATATTTTCCACAATTCCTTGGTCTCAATCGAATGTCAACTAAAAAAATTCAGTTTAATTGTTTGTTTTACAATTTAGTTTGTGTTATATAATTCTTGGTAACTCACACGTATAGTGTATATTAGTTTCATATCAAATAGGTTACAATTATATAAGCACGCAATCAAGTATGGTTTGTTTTATATTTACTCTCGAATATGATTAGTTTTACGAAATAAATTAAAAAAAAATGGCGTTATGGTCATAAACTCAACAGATGTTAATTAAAGATTGGTGGACATGCTGAGCTTTGTAGAGAGGCTCAAAGCAACTGACCAATACACCGATAGGCATTTAGCGGCAGATTTTCAAAATTCAGGTGGTGTCTAGCCAGGCGAGCATTGATAAAAGCTCTGCCACTATGCTATGGTTTCATCGCAATGTTTTCCTCCACTGAAAGCTCAAGCTCATTACAGGTGGGTTCGAACTCACGTCTCTTGACGCGGCGTTCGTACACTATCCACTAAGCTATGACGAGCAGTCAACCAACGGCGTGTATTACGATCTGGAAATTGTGTTTAAGTTAGTTAACACGAACGACGTCGCGGGCAGAGCTAGTGCACGCTATATAATTCAATTTCAATGAACAACCCTCGACGTAATTGGTACGCGTCTCAAATGATTACTCTGAAGTCACCTAGCAAATCGAATTTGACGTAGTAACTAGGTAGTAGGAAAAAAATATTTTTAATTTTCCCTGACAAATCCTCAAAGAAGCGATGATAGCTCAGTGGTAGTGTGTACGACTTCGCGTCGAGTGACGTGAGTTCGAATCCAAGCACCTACAATGAGCTTGAGCTTTCGGTGAAGGAAAACATCGTGAGGAAACCATAGCATGGTGGTAGGGCTTTTTCAAATGCCCGCCTGGCTAGCTACCACCCTCAAGTTGTAAACCTGCCGCCAAACACCAATAGGTGTGTTCCGGCAGCAGCACTTGAGAGCCAGTTTCTCCACAGGTTTAGCGTGTCTACCAACTTGGGCCGTATCGTCACTTAAGATCAGGTGAGATTATGGCCATAACGCTAAACCTTAAGTATAAAGAAAAAAAAAAAAAAAAAAAATAAAGATCTACGAGTCTGTTATATATTTTTTTTTCTTTCAACTCGAGAGTGTAAAGGGCTGGCAAATATTTGAACATTTTGAACCGACCGGCACTTCGTGCGGTCCGGATATTCGTACTTTTATGGTGGTTCCGTGACATCCGGACGTTCGCGCGAATGTGGCGGATAATAAGTACGATTCGGAGAAACGTTCCGAGCGAAATCCTCGCGTATTTCATTGTTGATTGTGATTATCAATTTTTTTTTTCTTCTTAATTTTCAAATTGAAAACATTATGTTGAGGAATATATATATATATATATATATATATATGATTAGGATTTTTTTTTTTATACTTAAGGTTTAGCGTTATGGCCATCATCTCACCTGATCTTAAGTAACGATACGGCCCAAATTGGTAGACACGCTAAACCTGTGGAGGAACTGGCTCTCAAGTGCTGCTGCCGGAACACACCTATTGGTATTTGGCGGCAGGTTCACAACTTGAGGGTGGTAGCAACCCAGGCGGGCATTAGAAAAAGCCCTACCACCATGCTATGGTTTCCTCACGATGTTTTCCTTCACCGAAAGCTCAAGCTCATTGTAGGTGCTTGGGTTCGAACCCACGTCCCTTGACCACCACTGAGCTAGCATCGCTTTAACTATATATACGCATCCTTTGAAAAATGTCTTAATAAAATCCAGTTTTTGCATTCATTAATATTTTATAAGAGTTCAACGAAACGAGTTTGTTATATTACAATTATATACAACCTAGTCTCCTAGACGTTTTTTTTTTTTAGTCGTGCACACTACCACTGAGCTATCATCGCTATATTCATACATTTTGATCATTGCTATGCAGTATATAACTTGTTAGAATGACGAGTTACGTTGAACACTAGTGTTTTCAAAACAATGTTGACTGTGATTATGTTATCTTAAAATTGAAATCCCATTAGGCATGTTGAGTAATATTTGTATGGTAAAAAAAAAGGTTTTTTTTTGGCATTGTTATGTAATATATGTTATGTTGCTATAAATATTACGTGTCGCGACTAAACTATAGTCGATAAAATCGAATCAAATCAAAACACAGTAGTCAATTTAGGCCCTGAGAATGCGGTTATGAAAGTCAAAACTACCACCGGATGGGAAAAAACCCAGTTATAGAGAAGAACTGGTAAGAAGCTGGATCGAGTTATATATAAGAAGCGCTGATAGTTCAGTTGGTAGTATGTATGGATGCCACGTCAAGGGTCTTGAGTTTGAATGCCTGCAACGAGCCTGAGCTTCCGGTGAAGGAAACATACATGGTGGTAAGGCTTTTGTAATGCCCGACTGGATAGCTACCACCCTCATGTTGAAAATCTGCCGTGGAATACCTATAGGTGTGTTTCGGCAGTCGCACTTGAGAGTCAGTCCGTCGATTAATCTTAGCGTATCCGCCATCTTGAGCCACATCGTCACTTAACATCAGAAGAGATTGCGGTAACATCACACAAGCTGTAAAGTAAAAAACGCTATTTTACATACATATTTCATGAAAATACTTTACAGTTACAATCGTTTTGATTTGATCGTTATCTCGGATACACCAGTTTACCACTAGAAACGCTAATGGTATGAGGGAAAATTCACATTTGATGTTTTTTTTTAAAACCTTCCTTTATCTGTAAGTCCGTACTATACAGAGTCATAAACACCCCGTTATGAGATTTTGATCTTAATATCAAAGTATAAAATCTCGCCAAAGCATGTCGTATAAGAACTGCTGAAAGTGAAAAAAAAAGAATTATTTATTTTACATTAATTAATAATACAATGCTGACAAATAATCTGTTGATACCCGCACCAGGAAGTAAGTCCTCGGAATCGTCCTCAATCAAAACCAATTTTCAAAATGTATATCCTGTTAATGCCGTAAATAAGCCAATAAGAAACAATAAAATAAATATTAGATAATAAAAAAAAATGCATAAATTAATTAAAAAAAAAAAACCAAGTCCAACTGTGAAAGACTTTAAAATGTCTTTACAATGACGAACGATAAAGATGTGACAACGTTACGCTTAGTGGAGTGACTGGACGTCAAGTGCAACTGCCGGAACATACCTACTTTTAACATACTATACATAACTATACATTTTCAACTTGAGGGTGCTAGCTAGCCAGCCAGGCATTGGAAACCACCCTACCACCATGCTAAGGTTTCTTTACGATGTTTTCCTTTGCGGAAAGCTCAAGCTCATTGTAGGTGGATTCGAAGTCACGGCCCTTGACCCAGCGTCGGTACACACTACTACTGAACTATCATCGACTCATCGCGAGTGTTGCCTACTTACATCCGTGTAACAAGTGTCACAGCGACAGCTTAGAAATCTTCTCAAAAAAAAAATGGCTTATAATCCAGTAAAAAGTTTCCGTCGTCCGCAATCTATTCACTACTGTTTATATTAACATAATGACTTCATTCCATCGGAACAACACCACGAGTCACAAAGAACTTCATTTGCAAGTATAGTTAGGGTTAGTGATGTCGCATCAGCGAAATCTTTGTCCGACTTTGTTCTTTTGTTAACGACGTATCTCTTTTGTCTCTGGTTTTTTTATTTATCATATTCACACTCGTTCGTCGTTGTATTGCTTATGTCGGCGTTATTTTTTTCCATTATGTCGCCAGGAACTAGAAAGCTTTTTTTTTTTGGCTTTTTTATATTATATTTTTTTATAGCTAAGATTCGACGACGCGGTCCGAGATTGTGGACACGATAAGCCTAGTGGAGGGATCGGTTCCCAGGTGCAACTCCAGAAACACACGTATAGATATATGGTGATGGTAGCCAGGCGGGCATTGAAACCACCAGGCTATGATTTCATTACGATGTTTTTCTTCGCGGAAAGCTCAAGCTTAATGTCGGTGGATTCGAACTCACATCCCTTGACGCGGTGTCTGTACATACTACCAACTACGCTATTATCGCTTGAAAAAAGTATGTTAAAAGAATTGTATATAATTTCTATCAGTATATATCATCCAATATCAACGATCTGTAGGGAGACCTCCCTTCAGGGCCAAATAATATACAATAATGCTCAAATTCGTTCGAATAATATCGCAATGAGGGTTCTAAATAATCTGGCCGGATGAACGTACGATCATCCCCAAGAGTCCATAACAATGACCCACAAAGTTAACACAGAATTAACAGATAAAAAGTTTCAATGGAGTAAATGGCTTGGTTACCTTGTTACCGACTTTAGTATGTCCAGTTGTATGTATAGTGATATCGAAGTTGGGAACATTTCGCTGCTTCACAGATTATTGGTGATTGGTCTAAATTAAACTATGTAGCGATTTTTAATATATTCAATTAAATGTTTATTTGCTTTATCATATTCAATCACAAAGTCGTAAGTGTGAGAATATTTTTAAAATAAGCAAAGTACTGGTTCTAAAAGTGTAGTCACTTTTTTAATTTTCTTACTAATAATACAAACGCGAAAGTTTGTAAGTGTGGATGTTTGTTACTCTTTTACGCAAAAACTACTCAACGGATTTTAATGAAACATTACCATAATATAGCTTATGTATCGAAATAACACATAAGCTATAATTTATAAAGATACTGTCTGAATTGTCCAAAATATAACGATAAGTGTCAAGTGAGTTTTAAAAAAATCTGCCATTTGCGAGCTATTCTGACGTGCGCTGCAAAAACCGTTAGAGTTACATGTATATAATGTATAATGGAAATGTTTATCATGAATTGTGCTACAGAAAACCTCGGGACAGCATACGTCTACCTTTTATGTGTAAATTATCGCCCAAATAGTATAGATGACTACGAGCACAAATCAGTTTTAATTACTTTGATACGGAAACATAATTGTTTGGCAAAATCGATATTAACGTGAGCAAAGCCGCGGGTAAAAGCTAGTATGTACATAAACAAATTCTAATGAAACTAGAGATAGCCATTGACTTCAAATACATAAGCTTGGTTATCATACCGATCATAACAAATTGAATAAATGCAGGTTAAATTAAAAGAAGATACTTAATGAGTTCTATTTTTACAGTGAGCATTAAAGAAAACTATTGAAGTTTACACAAGAGATAATTAACAACAGTTCTTCCAACGTTTGAGTTCTAAGTCAAAGCGAGAAAAAATTGAGGAAAGATTTGGGAATTGAGGAACAAAATAAGTTTTTCACAATAAGATGGAGTAAATATAAAACGTCAATATTTGTCTTCTACCCACTTCAATATGAATAGGGTGGGTGTATAAAAGAAAATTACATAAATAATAGTAATGTCTAAAAATAACCCCACCTTTTTACAGGTACTTAGCATTTCTTTTAAAAAACATAATCAAAGGAACCCAATCGAGTTGATACGAGTTTCTATCGACAGCTAGGATGTTTGCGAACCTGTGGTAATGTTTTCAATATCAAGGCGTTCTGTGTTCCTAATGTGAATAAAGTATTTATATTTATTTATTTATTAAACTTTGTACACAAAGTATACAGGCGGACTTTAATGCCTAAGGCATTTTCCTAGTCGACCTTAGGGTGGTGGAGATCATAAATGAGGCAGATGCATAATTAAATATATAAAAAAAATATAATTTAACTAAATAATTACGCATATAAATACATATATACATAAAAATTTCCAAATATAACATATAAATATATAATGTATACAATTACGTCTACTGTGGAAAATCTGCTACTTCAGCCAGCAATAATTGCCGAAGTCTCATATTAAAAGCCAGCCGTGCTGTGGACGTTCTGATTTCGAGCGGGAGTGCGTTCTACAGGAGGATGGATTGGATAGCGAAGGAGGAATGAACGAAGTCAGAGCTATGAGGAGGAGACTTAAGTAAGAGATTACTGGTATAGTATTTACGTATTGACTTTAATGCAATATGATGATTTGCTTATTTAAATTGTTTATATTTTTAATTAATTACACTGTATATATATTGAAAAACATATTTGATTGAAAAAGAAATGGCAATATGAAAGCACAACTATTGCAGCCGTAAGGCGGTGTACCCAAAATGCTAGCAGCATTACCACGTTACAATGCAAATCTGATTTCGTATGCACAGTAGTAACTAGCAAA
The DNA here is from genome assembly GCA_039707435.1 of Actias luna. Classification (NCBI taxonomy): domain Eukaryota; kingdom Metazoa; phylum Arthropoda; class Insecta; order Lepidoptera; family Saturniidae; genus Actias; species Actias luna. The sequence continues at coordinate 11,943,876 of JAZHAC010000032.1, forward strand.
TCAGTATCGCAAATTGTATCTCTATTAAAAAAAATATATTCATAAATCACACACTGACTTAAAAGTAGGCTAATTCGCCTACAATAATTGTCATCCATACTTACCAACATTATAAATGCGAAAGTGACTTTATCAGTCGCCGCTGATTAGGTTTGTACTGTACTTAAGATCAGGTACAGTGCATTCATATGCTGCGTAATATGAAAAAGGGGGGCAAGAGACTCAGCAAGGAAGTAGTGGTAGTTTGCAAAATAAATAACAGACGATATGATATATGGTTCGAATACAATTTTAAAATACAATATTTCTAAAATCACTTCTGTCTTTATTATCCAACGCCAAAAACCCTTACAATATTATTAATGCGAAAGTGTATTTGTTTGTTACGTTTTCACGCCTTAAACGCTGAATTGATTTTAATGAATTTCGGTATAGAGGTTGATAGGACCTTGGAGACGGTTATAGGTTACTTATTCTCGCTAAAATCTTACTGGAAGTGGGGTAAGGAAGGCATAAATTTTGTATGCGACTTTTTATTACCGAGTTATCCGCTTTGACAAATTCATTATTAACGTGAGCGAAGCCGCGTGTAAAAGCTGGTGACAGTAGTGAAAGTATTTATCTAAAATAAATTTCCAAACGAGTTTTCTTTTGAAATCGCTTATCCCTTGTAAACTGAACCACGGCTATCATGTGTCGGTTGCGAGGACATAAAAATGCGGTTCCCAGTAACCGGCACAGAGGCCCGGATACCCGGCCGAGTGTCGACAATAAAAACTGATAAAACCGGATATGGCGCGGCGGTGACACTCGGATTTCGCATTCGCCCCGCCTGAAAGGGTTTCGGTTTTATTTGTTTCGTACACTTATACATTCCAATACCTAAACAGCTAAGTTTAACGTTCCAGTCGTGTTCACATAAACTCTTCTTGGGTTCTTATAGTAAATAGAACGGTGGTAAGGTATTTCCCATTTTATGGTAATTGATTATATCAATAGAAATACTATAATAACCACGCCACTATACACTTATATCCCGGCCAACTCCAAGGCTCAATATACGTCTCTTAAGTTTGTTTGAAAGACTTCATAGTACTGGTGCGAAATAATAAACCGGTTACAAAACGGTCCAAACAGCTTTGCAAAAAGATTTGACATGTCGAACTTCTTCGCTCATACTGAGATGGAGGTTCCGTTAAGCTGTCCAAAGTCCAGCGCGGGTGTTCCTGCTATGAAAATGACTAAAGGAAATTAGTTTAAACGAATCCGGAAAAACGAAAGTTCGTTAAATATAAAGAAGTAAGACGCTTTGCGGATTGGTCCTTGCTAGCTTACTTAAAATGCTGAGGCGAAGTTAACGGTTTTAAAGAAAGGTTAACTCCTTAAAATATTCGTCATGCTGCATACAACTGAAGCAACTCGATGAATACCGAATAACTTACACGCTTATCTTAAATTTAAACATTTGGTATCAAATACCTATAGGTATGATTTTTTCTAAGGTTTTGTAAGAAAAACTAAAAATATTTTGCTCAGTGGTTGTGTGTACGAACTCCGCGTCATGGGACGCGAGTTTGAATCCGACCACCTACAATTAGCTGGAACTTTCGGTGAAGGAAACCATCGTGAGGAAACCACAGTATGGTGGAAGGGGTTTTTCTAATGCCCACCTGGCTAGCTACCACCTTCGAGTTGAAAATCTGTCGCCAAATACCAATAGGTGTGTTCCAGCAGTGGCGCTTGAGAGCCAGTCACTCCTATAAAGGTCGATAACGCACCTCTGCTTCTTGTTTTGTTGTGGGTGTTCGTGCACGGGGGTAATTATCATCAGTGACACGCGTGATCGTTACCCCCAAATCCATTAAAAAAAAACTTTTTGAACAACGTCTGTGATCCAAGACTATGATCCTTTCGTACTTTAAACATATATCGTAGCCTTAGACTAACTAATTATTATACGAATGCCTTGAAATTGGCTCTGTTGCTATTAAAAGCCGGTAGTATTATTATTGCAATACACTCGTGAATACTATTTTACGTACAATTAGGTCAAGTGAACATTGTACCGAAAAAAAAAAACAGAATATAAGAGAATTAATTAAAAGTCAAATCATTTTCCACGCGAGAACCATTATTAACCGGCTTGCTCGGTTTCGACCCGGTTTCGACTCAATGAAACCGGTCAGAGAGCATAAATTCAAAATGAACCCATTAAAATTATCCGAGCGTGAATATGATAACTGTTTTCACACATTTCACGGTACTGCATAGGCAGATGCTCTCTCTTATTATAATATGTATAATGCACATTTAGGAACTCGAGCGAAATATAAAGGTGCCAACGGTAAAGCCTCTTTTTCCAGTTTTCTGGTTAGCATATTCACAAATTGACTTCTTTGTGCTAGCTTCAATTTGCACTGTATCATTTGCAGAAGCATTTATATAGTCTACCTGTGCTAATTAAAAAAAAAAAAACTATTTTGTTGAATTTCAGAATAGGTTATGTTTGCAAAACTTACTGATTTAAAGGTAGCATAGAGAGAGAGACGAGCTTCTTAGCAAACCGTGCTAACCGTGGATTAATCGTGTGGTAGGGTGGAAAACTCCGAGCAGTGTCTGAAACGTGTGACTCATAAGTAGGTTTAAGGAGTCCCTGGTCGACGCACGTCAACACCCACCTTCACCAGTCGGGTTTCTCTCCCTACCCGGCCAAATTTGGTAGGTGCTTGCTTGCGAAGCTTTAGAAGCACGATCCAGTATAGAACTTACTGCAGTCCTAGACAGGTCTAGATCTTTTAGAAGCTTATAGAGAGATTTAGTTGGTATACCTCTCGCTCCCACTTCGACCGCGTAAAGTTTCGATAATATTTTTGTGAATCTTCATACATTGGTAATCTGAAGCTAAGATTATTTCTTAAGAATAAGAAAGAAAGATCATCTGGCCATGATGGCTTATACTGTCAAGCCTTCTGTAGCCATCTCTCTGAACTTCCTCGTATTCTTATGAGCATATATTATACAATTTGTAGTTTATTTGCCTGAGCTGCACAATATTATTATCATACTCTATATTTTCTTTAATTATATTAAAATTCCAATACCCACTTAAATATTTCCCATTTGCCGGGCGCCTCGTGACCGCCAACGTTATTATATGTACATTCTTTCTCATTAAATTATAACCTCAATATTTTGTTTTTTAATACAAAATTTGCTAATTAAGTTTGCTAATATTTCCAATCTAGTCTTCCTGATAAAATATTATACCATAAAAATATAAACGGAGATTGAAATTATATCTTTTTTAAAACCGTGCCGCTTTATAAATTCCCAAAAACTAGGGTACAACTACACTTAAGCTGCGAAAACTGAGTATTTGCTACAATTTTTATTTGCCCGTGAAATGGTGCCAAAGCAATATAGTTCCAAACATAAAAACATTTCCTATTCAAAAGAGCTTACCATTTTTCTAATATATTTTCTATTTGACTCTATGTATAAACCAATATACTTATATTATATATAATAGAAAATGTATGCACGATTAATTTGCGAACACCTTACATATTATTGAAACTTGTGTGTTACATAGAGTTGTTTTACGTAAACACGATGAACAAAATTGCATACATCCTCTTGGAATATGTTAGACAGGAAAGGGGCTAGTAATTCTCACTGGGCCAGAAATACGGTACATGTTCCCTAAAGGGCACCCAGACCACCATACATTCTTCTTTTATTTCCGGAGACCAGAGACTACTTTGTACCGATGTTATTAAGGCGTCACCCAACCTAAGTAACTAACAGTAATAAACTTGTTCAAAAACAATCCCAAACTACCGAAGTCTATTGTTCTTTTTATAAATAATCTTGTGTTTCTGTGTAATAAATAGTTTATAACGTCCCTCTCACTTTGGGGGGGGACGCGAGGATTGTGTAAGACCCAGTAAACCCCCATAGTGCAGCTGTACAACACAAAATAGAATTCCACGGAATTTGTCTCATAATCACCGCTTAACATACTGAAGAATTTGAAAAATATGTATTATTATTTTTTACTAGTAGACCCGACAGACGTTATAGTGCCTTAACTATGAATATTGAATTCAAATCGGTATAACAAATAAAACAAATATTATTCAATAACATTGTGTATAATTTGATTATATTCCGGTCAATTTCCTTAATTTTTTCTTTCATAAGTAACTTGTCCTGACGGTAGTTAACACAACAAAAAAGAATTAACGAAATCGCTACTTCCGTACGCGCGAGATGTAATGACCAAGGGAAATAAAGATTCATTTTTATATATATAGATTCTAGGTAAACTATTGGTTCACGACAAAATTCAAAAGCCATAACGTCGAAAATGTTAATATTACAAAACCGGTTATATCATAATTCACTTTCTATTTCAACCGGTCATTAATCGAAACGAACTGAGCTCGGTCACTTCTAACTACCTAAAACCGGACTAGGTGCGTAAATTCAAAATGGCGTAGTTAAAATTATCCGAGCGTGAACTAGATAACTGTTTCTCGGCGTCTAGGGTTTATTGAGAAACCGGATGTACCGCACGGTTTTTTGGTAGATTATGACGTTCTGACGGAGTCAAGCCTGTTATTTTATTATCTTTGTTAAATTAGTACCACCTACAATAAGCTTGAGCTTCCGGTGAAGGAAAAAATCGTAAGGAAACCGTAGCATGGTTGTAGGGAATTTCTAACGCTACCTGGTCATCTGCCACCCTTAAGTTGAAAATCTGCAGCCAAATACCATTAGGTGTGTTCCGGCAGTGCCAATTGAGAGCCACTCCCTTCTGTAAAGGCCGGCAACACACCTGCGATTCCTCTAGGGTTGTGGGTGTCTGTGGGCGGCGGGAATCACTTACCATCACGTGACACGTTTGCTCGTTGCCGCCTACTCCATACAAATAGAAGTATAATTTGCGTAAGACGAATGAGACGCGATTTAAAACTGAATTTGTGAAATCCGAGAAGAATTATGATTTTAAATAAATAAAATATTACAATAGTAGTTATTCGTTTTAATTGGCATTTGAGAACTACTAAATAATTTTGTAAGGATCGATGCCCGTACGAATCTGGGATTGTACTCGTCTATTGATAGGATATTAAATAATTACAATGCATTTAATGACACTGAGTTTGCCCGAAAAGAGAGAAACGATTCTGATAGACATCATAAATTACATCATTTGGACATATTTTCAAATAGTCTTTATACTTTTAAATTTAATCTCAAATTGAAAATAGCTAGAAATAATCGCTCGTTACTGTTAATTCTTTATGTTTTTTTTTTATCGTCGGGAAATGTGTTTATGCATCCCCTACCAGTCCGGGGGAACCTGAGAGGGGTATGTGGGACTCACCCAGCGCTAAGCTAATAATAATACCAGGGAATACCCACTAAAACCTCACGGCCATCTGACGCCTTCCTGGGGCGACGCGGGTCCGTGAATTCATGTTTACTGTTATGTTCTTAATGTTGTCTTTTTTTTCTTTTAATTTATTTTTAGTTGTGAATACTTTACTTAATTATTATATTCATCACATAACTTATAGTACTATACTTACTATTTAATGTTTGTTTGTTGTGCATTTTTTTATGTATATAAGATAATCAATTGTTTAAATGAGCTGATCTTTTGAGCCTTCGATTTGTGCCTATAATTGAGGTGACATATAGCATGCTTGTAATGCCAATGTAACATACAAATTGTGTTGATGTTTACTTTGTTGGTTGGTACAATTCAATTAATAAATAATAAGTGTGTAACACACTAAGTGTGTAACTCTTTAACAGTAGCAATTCTCGAAAGGCAATTTGGTTACAGATAAAGGATCCACTATAACTTTGTCGTCCTGAACTAAAAAATGTTTTACACCAAACTATTAAATGTTGCTTTGCTAAAGAAAATATGCGATGTTTCCACACTCTAAACATGTGTTCTAATAATCCCAAATTACAAATTACATACCGGAGTAATTGTTCATAAAAGCTCCGGATGCCGAGAAAGGAATATTACAAGATATTATTATCAATATAATAAACAATATTGAAGATAAGGAACATATGTCCTTATGGAGACATTAATGAGTATTCTGTCTTTGTATTTTGCGTGTAGCGAGAAATTTATGGTGCGTGGTACAACTCTAATGCGGACGGATTTATATTAAAAGGCTTTCAGGAATTAACGTGAAATGATTACAATATGCAAATACATATATTGGAGTGTGGTACAGGTGTATGGACATATAATGAGGAGGGAAAAAATGTATGTGATAAGAAAAGTAATGCATATGAATGTTGAAGGATGAAAATGAAGAGACAGGCCAAAAAAAAGAGACATAGAGTGTGTGAGAAAGTTAATGAAGAGATGGCAATTGATAGAGATTTATGGAATAAGAAGCGAATTTAAAGGAAGTTCGTAGTGTATTCGGGCACCGCGTCAAGGGACGTGAGTTGAAATCCACCTATACCTAATGAGCTTGAACTTTTGGTGAAAATTAGCTACCACTCTCAAGTTGAAAATCTGCCACCAAATACTTATAGGTGTGTTTCGGCATTTGGCTTTGAGAGCCAGTTTATAATATTATTAAAAATAATTTCAAATATTAACTTAAATGTTTCACATATGCCGGGCGTCACGTGACGTCTCATTTTTCTAAATAGCTATCGAGGAACCTTTAACATAATCGATAAAGAAAATTGGAGATAAATTGTCTTTTTATGTTTATGGATTACTGTCGAATTTTGATCATTACACGAAAACTACATTAAACATTTTTGGTAAACGCATCACTTGAGAAAAGTTAGACACATTTTTTTTGTATTCCTAGAAGTCTAAATATTGCGTCAAGTGATACTTCTCCGACCCCGTCAATAAAGTAACGAGATTGAACGCGCTTCTCCTTACCGTCTCCACCAATCGCACGTGTCCGTGCAGACGCCCGCGTAACCGCCGCACTCGCCGCCGAGTCTGATTGGCTAATTTCGCTCTCGTACATTTGCCGCGACCTCCCTTCGCGGACGAGTGGACTCTGCTTGCCCGATACAGTGATACTCTACATTACTAAAAGTACATCATCACGCCGCATACCATTCGTGTATACTCACATGTTAAGTACACGATTCTGTAACGGATTACCCTCGCGGCCCTTGAGCGGCTTTCTCGATAGGGTCGTTGTTAGGATCACTAAATTAGTAAGTTAGGACCTGTTGGTAGACAGGCTCGTGAATCTTTGTTCATTTTGCGGCAGTAGCCCAAGCCGAGGTTCAACCTTTTTGGCACCCTAGCCACCTCTAGCCTGAGTGTCCTCAGCACTCGCCCCAAAAAGCTCAGTGTAGCTGTCAAAGCCCTTAAGGGTAACAGCATATGTAAGGTCGAAAAAAAAGTTCGAGAATTAAAGTCAAACGACAAAAGATTGAAAGATCTTTTCGGAAAATTCTTAATTCGGTTGTGTTTTCCTGGTATATTACGTTATGGAGTCAACTCGATACTTCACGTTGTATTCTTCAACGTTATGGTCTTCAAAAGTTTACAATATAAAAAAAAACTGTGAATTAATTCTTTACTTGGTCTCTATATTATTGGTCAAGTTCTTAGTACTCGAGAATATAGTACAACGTCTACTCTATGAAGCAGTTATCTCATAATTTAGTTTAAATTAATTTGATATGAGTATTTAAAATAAGAAACTGTCGAATAAAAATCATCATCTACACTAGATGCAATCTTATTTTTAGGGTTACCCGTGTTCACTGCTGTTTCCACTCAGTGTTGCTAATTTTAGTGTTACTGACCTAACATCTAAAAAGCTTAAAAGCTTCCGAATAGCGGAACGATTATAACAGAAGGCATTAATCTTATGATTAAGTTCGTGGTTTTGCATTAATCAATATTATCTCCAATAAAGGAAAAAATAAGCTCCTTTATAGGATTTATTTGAAAGCCTCCATCGATCAACGTGAGGACGAATAACTACAATAAGCTTAATCGCGTCCTATAAGAAAACAATTTGATAGAATATTATACCATCCTGTAAAGAAACATTTTCATAGATTATTATAACATAGGGGTTTTTAATTCGTAATACCCAACAAAATCTCGAGATATAACTTGACAACTGCTAATGTAAAGAAAGAAAGGCTGTCACGAGACTCCAGGCAGATGTGAAACACTTAAATAAATATAACATTTTATTATTAAGTAGCTTTTACCTGAATCATAATCGTTTCAACGGTTTAGGCGTGGAAACGTAATAAAAACACTCACTTTCTTCTTTGTAATATTAAGAAAGAAGTTAGATACAAAAAAAAGTAAAGAAAATATGTACTAAAATAATATTATCACGTAAGTCACCCAGAGAAGCAGAAAAGTGTATAGAATACACGCAAACACATACAAAGGAGTGGAGACGTGGTATAGAGGAGTATGACGGAATAAGCGAACATCATGCCGCTTGCCGTCACGGGAAGCGGGTTGATTTTACAACCAAGGCGCGCTAAATATATGGTTTAGATTATAAACAAAAATATCTTTGGATGAGAACCGATACACAATGTTAAAGTGACTTTGAAAAACTAATACAGAAGGTTACGGGCTATAGGAAGAAAGACGAAGAACACACTAAAAATATAGCCTATATACATATATATATAAAGTCCAAAATCAGTTTTTAGGATGCCGAATTTAATTGAAGTACAATGTATAATTCGGGAATATTTATAACGTGAGGTCAGTATAAATATGTTATCAGTTTCAGGTCATTTTAAGGGTAAATTATGTCATAGAAGTAAAACATTTTTAACTAAAATATATGTGTTTTAGATCTGATTCTAACAAGTTACTGTCGCGGGATGCATGCATTGCACTTAATTTAATTATTCGTGCTGATGAAGTTGTTGATAACAACCAGTGTGATTTATTAAAAAAAAAATGCGTTTTTGAAGGAAAAGGGAGATTGCCACTCTCTACTTATTGATAAACCTCTACCTTCGGTTGTAAGTAGTTCACGAAAAATACCTATTTAATTAAGACTGAAACTACAGGAGGAATAACATAGGTTAGAAAAATTAAACAAACTAAAAAGGGTGGATGAACCCACTGACTGGGTGTCTAGCATTGTTTTGGTAGAAAAACCTTAGGCAATTCACGGCTGTCTATAGACCCACAATAATTAAACAAAAGTTCACATTTAACATATATTATTATTATGTATATTTCCTTTTTCTATTGCTAAATCCAGTTCTTCATAAGCGTCTCGCCCAGCTTACCCAATGACGCGCAAGAAGAACACACATTTCTCTCTGTCCGAGGTGTTTTCCTTTCACTAGCGATCAAATAACCAACAAAGTTCCCCTTCCAATTACGAAAGATATCTGCAAGGTTTCCGTCTACGCACAAAAGCGATGATTGTTGCAACGCTGAGTACATTATTGTTACACTTGTTGTGGTACTAGGGTTTATTTTATTTTCACTTTTTAGCATAATCGCGGTCTGCTATCACTTTTGTAATCGAAATTACTACTATAAAGCCACACTTGACACCATTTTGTGTTTATAAATTATAAGTAAGACTACACCGTGTGGCTTCTTCAATACAACTGTCTTATTCATATATACTTACATCCAGATTATATATATTGTGCTTTATATACTTTGATTACTTTACTTTAATGTATGGTGGTAGGCTTTTTCTTATGCCCGCCTAGCTAGCAACCACCCTCAAGCTGTAAACCTGCTACTAAATACCAATAGGTGTGTTCCGGCAGCAGCACTTGAGAGCCAGCTCCTCCACAGGTTTAGCGTGTCTACCAACTTGGGCCGTATCGTCACTTAGATCAGGTGAGATTATGGCCATAACGCTAAACCTTAAGTATAAAAAATAAAAGTGAAACATGTAGATTGAGTTTCTTGCCATTTTTCACGATGATTGCTTTACTTTCCGAACCTGTGGTAATTTTGACGTTCATAAGCGCCTTATTAGAGCCTAAATTGAATAAAGTTTACTGAGTTAAAGTTCAAGATATATTTAAGGACAGGTTTAACGCCATAACGCTGAACATTAAGTATTATATATATATAATGGATGTTTGTTTCGATATTTCGAATTATTGGATAGCTTTAGACAAAAGGCACTAATTCCAGAACCTTCCGCCCGAATCGCGACAGTACAATACATAAGACACACGACCAATTCTGTCTGAAACAGAAATTGAATTTCAGACGTACACACCCGCTCAAAGATGGGAGAGCAATTTAAATTATTCGACATATTATGTTGTGATTAGTAATAATAATGCATTGCTATCGCTTGAAATCCTAAACAAGAAATTTAATATTGCGTTTGTGATGTGTTATAGGTACGAGAGTGATTTCTTTTATTATAGTTAGGCGTAGTGGAGGGACTGGCTCTCAAGTGCAACTGCCGGAATACACCTATAGTTATTTGACGTCTGGTTTTAACCTGTGTATGGTAGCTAACTAGGCGGATTAAAAAATTCTACCATCATGCTATGGTTACATCACAATGTTTTCCTTCATCGAAAGCTCAAGATCATTGCAAAGATTCGAACTAACGTCCTTTGACGCAGCGTCCGACGTTACCACTGACATTCAGTAATTTTCTTAAAAAATTAAAACTATATAGGTATATAGATGACATCAAAAAGCACAAACATATCTAAATAGAAAATTTCATGCGAATCGTTAAAGCCGCTTCCGGGATACGGAAAATTTATATAAATGTACTCATATTGACAAGAATTGCTCACTTATCATTCTAAAATAGATTAGATTTACATTATTTACACAGTGTTTGTACTTACATGAATTTCAGTTTACTAGCATTTCAAAATTCATTTCTTTCTTCGTATCACGTGACGCGAGAATTTCGCTGTTACCGCCTAAAATTTTTACCCTAAAAGAGGTTTCATCTTCAAAACCACTGCAAAATCGGTCTAACGGAAGAGAATCTTACCGAACACATGTACAAAGGACTTTTTATGTGAACATATATGATAGACACCCTCTCAGAATTCAGAATCCGGTACACGCGAACTTATTTATACAAGATTATTCTAATTTCATACGTTATTTTTCACCCTCGGCTAACATACTCAGGGGTGCATGTAATTGTGTGTGAAACATAAATATCACGTTAGTTGGAATTGTATGGATGTAGAATTCGATATAACGTTAAAATTCTGTTATACCGGTTCCCGCATGGATTTGAGCGAAAACTATGCAGGAGTTATGCAAAAGAAGGAACTTGTCAAGGGGAAGATATATCTTGTGCCCGGTTTTGTAACTTTTTGCTTTGCCCCTGTTGGTGGTAGCGTGATGGTAAATAGCCTGAATGCTTCCTCGATGATTTCTCTATCAAATACAAAAAGAGTTTTGGAAATCCGACTGGTAGTTCCTAAGACAGCGCGTTTAGAAAACAAACAAATTTCCTGCTTTATAATATTTAGTAGCCGTGTCTTCGACTTTGTCTGCATGGAACAAAATTTTTTTTTTTTTCAATATTGGCCAGTTTGATAAGTTTTTTCAAGACAGCTTTACTCCTTTTGGTGGTGGCGTGATATTGAATATCCTAAAGCCTTTTATATTCGACATGGAGTTCCTATGCTTAGCGTGTTCAAACAAACAATATAGATATACAGAATTCTTTGTGCAACGGCGGAAGCGTGCAAGATAGTGTAGCCACGAATTTCTATAGATTGCGAGTGATACAACACAAACTAACGTAGGATATGCGTTGAAACGAGAGGGGCTGGGGAGTATTCCGACCATTACTATATTAAATAAACAGAGCCGGTAAATACAACACAATCCGGACGTAATATAATATGCAAACCAATTAGGGTCGTCGATATCTTGATGCTCTGCAGACTTCTTAAGCACTAAATACGTATTAGATGACCGCAAAATATGATATCCACAAAGATAATTAGCGATTTTGACAGCGAAGCCTTGTGGACTCGTTCGCACCGTGTACGGAAGCCGCGTCAATGGAAGTGAGTTCCAATCCTTGCAATGAACCTCAGTTTTCAGTGAAGGAAAATCTCGTGATGAAACCATGTTATGGTCGTAGGGATTTTTCTAATGCTCACCTGGGTTGTTAATACTCTGAAAAGATACACGTAGCCGGGGTTTTAAATAATCGGGAAAGAGGTAATATTTGCTATATGGGAACATTGTTGGTAAGTCAATAATAAATTCCAAATATAATTAAATATCCTCACAATTGCCGGTAATTTGTTCTATGTATTCGTAAAACACAGTAGTCAGAACAATTTTGGAAGTAACTATTGTTTTTTTTTTTGTTAAGGTTTACCTTCATGACCATAATCTCACCTGTCCTTAAGTGACGATAGCCCAAGTTGGTAGACACATTAGAGCTGTGCAGGAACTGGCTCTCAAATGCAACTGCAGGAACACACCTATTGGTATTTGGCGGCAGATTTTCAGCTTGAGGGCGTTTGCTAGTCAGGCAGGCATTAGAAAAAGTCCTACCACCATGCACCAAATTATTCTTAATTGATACATTTTTACACTCAACCTTTATCATACGTCGATGTTTTATTAATTAACTGAATAAGTATCTAACTGAACCACACATAAGATAGAAAGTGAAGATTGTTTTTTTTTTTTTCATCGTGGAGAAATGTATTTGCGTATACCCCCCAGCCCGGGGAATTAGGAACGTTATGTGGGACTCGCCCGATGCTAGTGCCATAATCGGTATAGTGTTCTTTAGTTAAATACAATTTCTCCTTTATACAACGTAATATGTCTAATAGGTTCTTGAAGTTTCACTCTCATTTTCTATTCATTTTCCACAGGACCACCTGATAAGTTTTCGGAACGAAGTTCATAATGGGGCGTCATGGAGGGGTACCTTAGCCGGTAAATAACATCCGTAACGTTAGCGTAAGATTTTTATGTACAGTCTATGTATGATGGCTATACATTGTCTAATGTATAGTCTACGTGATGACTGTTATTATTATATATTTTTGTAAATCATCGTAAACAAAATTAAGGTGTTAAGACAATTTTGTAAAGTAGTTTTTTATTTATTTTTATCGATAAAAACATCATAATAAAAAATGTATACCTGAATAATTATTTTCTTTATACCTCGAATAGAACTTGATATTAATATTTTTATAATGAGGAACTTCCTTCCTATCTGGTGTCCCACGACTCCATTCGTTTTTGTTCCGCGGTTATTACATGCACGGACCCGCGCCGCCCCAGAACAGCGACAAAGGACCGAGGGGTTTTAGTGGCTATTCCCAGCGGTTAGCACCGCGTGAGTCCCACATACCCCTTTCCGGAACCCCGAGCTGAAAGGGGATGCATAAATGCATTTCCCCACGAAAAAAAACAATCCACACCTTTTGTATACTTATACTTATTACTTATGTTATTAAAAAATAACTTTGAAAGTTATTACATTTTTGTGCAACTTAATCTAAAGTCGTTTTTAATTACTTAGCTTAGGTACACATTTAATAATAACTTCATATTAAATTAAGTTTAAGATGTTTGTGGTTTTTCCCCTAAGAAGATTCACTTCAGGAACGTGTTAGACTGCCCTACACCTTCATTACGGAAACAACAGAGTTACGAATTGGCCGCGCTCCAAATTATACGTGTCGCTTCTAAATCAAATTACATCGATGGTATCTTGATATTGGCTCAAGTCCAGAGATACAATAGGCGTAGGATTACTGTGTTGATATGAATTATCGCTGTCCATTGTACAAGAAGCAACAATACTGCCTAATGGAATCTTTTGTGAGACTGTTTTAGGATAATATTGTTTGTTGTATCCCCCCCACAGAGTTTTATTTGATACGATTTACGTATATACTACAGGTAAAATAAAACACCGGATTTAGTCTAGTCGACGAGTTGAAAACGGTTTAAAATAGAGATACTACTCTTAAGACAAATATTAGCTATAATAATATGATTGCAGATAGTAAGAATTTACTTACAAATTAACGTATTCAAAATATTTTACGATGCACGATAAACATGACCACAACCCTAAGGACTTTTGACGTCACACACTTTATGGTTAGTGTTTGTCCCACAGTTTTGTCCAAACTCATAATTTATAACCATCTTCTTTGTAAAAATACACTAGAGTAGAACTTCTATAAGTCGAACATCAAGGGAGACGCCAAAAAAAATTGTGTTGTAGAGTTTTCGACTTATATAGAATGGAGATTTTGATGTTTAAGAAGACTTAAAACTTGAGACCTTAAGATACGTCATTGGATCCGAAATGACGCAAAATAAACGTAGGAAAAGCGTGTATTAGCACATAAAAAATTGCAAAAGCTGTGAACAATTAAAGATGAAAAAAAGGCATTTCGTTTTTCGCCAATATTTCAGAGGCTTTTCATGTTTAGGAATTTTCAAAAAAAGATTCTTAAAGAATTTAGAATTAAAAAACTTCCACCATCGGAACTCTAATTTATAATTTTAATATAACGCTGAAAATGGGTCTCCGCCCGCTATTTTTAGTACTGCACGCGCGACCGTCAAAAGCGAGTACGATACATTTGTTAATCTTTTAAGATATTAATTTTATTTATTTTTATATGAAAATTGTATTGTGTATTATGAACATTTCAAAAATTTATTGGAAGTTTTACTTACAGTTAATTATTCAACAAGTTAAACGATCGTTAACTAACAAAGTTTTCTTAAACTTCCGCCTCTGTTGTCATTGACAAAAAAAAAAAAGTTAAAATAATTGTCATAATTTATTTAAATTCGTGGGGCCTTTCATATATACATACTTAACAAGCTCATGCCATAAAAGTAAAAAAATATAATCATACTTTGTTTATAATAACCCCAAAACGGCTGGTGAAATACACAAAGTTGACAGATAATTTGTTTCCATACAACATCTCATTTAAAGATAAGGCTGTCGACACATCGTTAGTAACACCGTCATAGGTGGATATAGTATGACCGGACGGGACAACTCGCTGTTAGACTAATTGCGGGCTTCCAGGGCCGGATCAGGCATCGTTTTTAGTTGGGTCATTTATTCGCAATGAAAACTTCTGTAAGCGCTTTTTCGTCCACAGTGAATGAAACTGAACAGTTACGCGTGAGTTGATGGCGCTGAGTCTGGTTTCTTGGGACCCTCTGAACATTAAGCTTGCTCAGTTTTGTGACGCACTGAAACGTATATATTTTTCTATATACTCTTTGTTTCATATTCTTTGTTTACATCGGACACGTACTTAAAGTTAGTTCTTGGCAAATTTATTTATTAATATATGAGGCACATCAATAGAGTGTCCTTATACATATGTCAATATTCTAATAAAATGATTACTCAAGGAGTACTCCAAGTACACGCGAGCACAGCATGCAATTTTTTTTGTAATTAATTTCATGTAACACAATTTTTTTTTATAATTAAAAGGTTGAGAATAACGGCCATAATCTCACCTGATCTTAAGTGCTTATACCTGCACTGTGCTTAAGTGCTTATAAGTGCAACTGCCAGAATACACCTTTTGTTATTTAGCGAAAGATTTTCAACTGGACGATAGTTGCTAGCCAGTCGAGCATTAGAAAAAGCCCTACCACTATGCTATGGTTTCCTCACGATGTTTTCCTTCAGCGAAAGGTTTTTGTACGTGGATTCGAACTCACGTCCCTTGACGCGCAATCCCTACACACTACTGTTGAGCTATCATCGCTAGAATTAATATACAATCAGGGAAGAACTAATGATTAATTATGTATAATTAGCGGTTTTAAAGCGATGATAGCTCACTTGGCTATGTGTACGGACTACTAAACTATAACATAGTGGTAAGGCTTTTTCTAATGCCGCTTTAGCTAACTACCATTCTCAAGTGGAAAATACAGAATGTAATAAAATTACCAAATATAGTTACTGAGTTTTTTTTTTATAAGCTTCAACATAGTATTAAGATTTATGGTCACTATATTTCAAAACGATACTCATTGAATAAAAGTTGACGACCACTCAAAGTATACTAAATACGTCCCAGAGTTCAACAATACTGTTTGATGTGTTATATTTGAACTTTGTTGTTGTTTTTATTTTTTTTTATTCTTAATAGGTTTAGTTTTATGTCCACAATTTCACAAGTGATGATTTGGTCTAGTGGAAAGTTTGATTTTCAAGTGTAGCTGCGGTTGATTTTCAACTTGAGGGTGATTGGTAACCAGGTGGGTATTCAAAAGAACGGTACAACCGTACTATGGTTTCAGCACGATATTTTTCCTTCAGCGAAAGCTCATATTCATCGACGAGATTCGAATTCAAATCCATTCACGCTAAGTATGTACACGCTGCTATACTTATAAAGAATAAAAGTATACATATATATATTAGTTTAGGTTTAGGGTGTAAGGGATAGCTAATACCATCTGAGTTACCCAAGCCAACCTCACCTGCACGCCGTGCATCCTGCCGAGTGGTTCAAGGCCCACGAAGCTCTGTCGATTGATGGTCTCACATTTGGTTTGGCCATGAAAGAAAGAAAGAAAATACGTTTATTACGGAACTCACACAATAATAATAATGAATGATGTCTACTACAATAATAAAAAAAATTAGGGCGAAAAACAAAAACAACAATAGTCTAGTATATATAATAGGCAGAGGGTGCCCACTAATCAGTTGTGTGCGGCCGTAAATGGTCCCATCTCAGCTAAAATGCTACAACGTATAATGCGTTGCAGCGCTGGTTTTCAGATGGTCCAACGTGATGTCACGGTCAGCACTACTATTTAATATTAATAAGAAAAAGATTCTAAGGTAAAAAACAAAAAAAAAACATATGATTAAAAATTGCAATAAAATAAAATACTAGAAATAAACGTATATGGATAGAAAATAAAAAATATGACATATGATTTGGCAGTATGATTTCTGGTCTTGGCTTGTTCACTATGGAACAATTAAAAAATGAAAAAGGAAAACCAAGAATGACATTACTATAAAATTGTGTAAATAAATAATATATTTAATTGGCGAAAATATAAATAATTTATGAAATTGAGTTTATAAATACGTAAATTGCGTTATTAATATTGCTATTTAATACTTTGACATTGGCGGATCTAGGAAAATCGTAGGAGCCTTAGTCAAATCAGAATGGAATAGACTAATTGAACTGTCATAAATACATAATTTAAATAGAATAGAATATGTAATAATGAAATAGAAAATAGAACACCGAAGGAGCGATGATATAAAATTGGATTGGAAATATTGAGAAATATGCCATGGGGGTTAACCATGTAATCCTTCATCTGTCACAGCTCGGTGGTACGTTCATTTCCCGACCGGTTGACGACCACCCACGGGTCTGGACTGCCGAAAAATAAAGGTTCACTACGAGGCTTTGTGTTCCGGCATAGTGAACGAGAGCTAGTCATTTTCGCCAAGTGACTGCAACAACCGTATAGACGACGGTGACCATTTACCATCAGATGGGCCGTCTGCCTTAAGTTGATTACCACAGTAAGATTTAGAAGCCACTTTATTTCAAAACTAATACTCCGAGTAGATAAAAGTGAAATGACCTCACGGAGTATGCTAAATACGTCCCAGAATTCAACAGAGCTGTTAAAGGAACGGTTTAACGCTTTGAGGCGGCACGCGAGCCCTTATTCAGTACTCTGTTTTTCTCGATTTGTAAAAGTTTTAAATTTCAACGGCACTAATGACGGCCCTTCCCATTTTTACTCTCACTTCCATACTAATATTCACATTGGTACTGATATTTTAAAAGCGAAAGTCAGTTTATTTGTTTGTCTTATGCGTCACGTTCATGAATCGCTAGATCGATTATGATGAATTATGGTATAGAGTTAGATCGGATTCTGTAGACGGTGATAGGATACTTTATCTCCCGAAAAACTTGTAGGAAGTGGGGTAAAAATAGGGGTAAAATTGGGATGAAACTTTCATTGCACCATCGGATTTGCTTCAAACTTTCAATGTTTATGTCTACCAATATCGACCAATATGCTGAAATAAATAATTTAATATCATTTGATTGGAAAAATATTTCTGTATCAATCGACAACCAGTATTATTAGACAAAATTAATATCAACGCGACCGGAGCTGCGGGTAAAAGCGAGTATTGTATGAATGGGAAATATTCGAAATATTTTAACAGTCAAAATGGCAGTTCTGTATTTTATATTGTCCTTTTCTTTGATACCTTTGATGGCGGAGATGTTATTTGAGACTCTTACAAAGAGACTACAAAGTCAGATAATATAATCGTCCAGAATTCTTCATTAAGTTTGGTAAACAAGTAGAATTATCAAGGTAAATAATGGACCAGATCGCAATAATGTTTTGAAAGTTATTTTTTAAACTTGATAGGTTTAGCGTTGTGGCTACAATCGCACCTCATATTAAGTCACGATGTGGCCCAAGATGTTGTCACGCTAACCTCAGTGGAGGGACTGGCTCTCAAGTGCAACTGCTGGAATAAATCAAGAGATATTTGGCTTCAACATAAAGGTGATTCCCAGCCAGGTGAGCATTAGAAAGAGCCGTACCACCGTGCTATGGTTTCGCCATGATGTTGTTCTTCACCGAAAGTTCAAGTTGATTGCAGCTGGTTCCAACTCACTTCCGGTTAAACGGCGTCCGTATACACTACCAAATGGTCCACCATCGCTTCCCAGTGTAAGGTCATGTAATATTCCTACAACTTCTACCATAAATAATGTAAGGTATTGTGAAATAAAATAATATTTTTTTCGGTGTATTTTAAATTTCATCCCCTATGAGTGTAAAATAGGTGTAAAAATTATGTGTGTTTTTTTTTCGACTTGGCATATGCTGTTATCCTTAAGGGCTTTGACAGCTTCACCGAACTTTGCTTTATTTTTATACTTTCATTCCAAAAGTACCAGAACTATATAATTAAAACTTTTTGGTACGGTTTTTAGTATTTATTTCAATAGAGCTTTGCTCTTATCGATGGTAGCGTAATGTTGAAAAGCCTAAAGCCTTCCTAAATAATTATTCTATCAAATACAAACATATTTTTCGAAATTTTGTTTGTATTTTGTATGATTAAGGCGGTCAAAAAAACAAACTTTTTCGCTGGCCTAATTTATTATATTGTGTTATATATTTGTTTTTGTTGCTTATATTGAAGTGATGATAGCTCAGTGGTAGTGTTTAGGAACGCCGCGTCATGGGACGTAAGTTCGAATCCCTCTACAATGAGCTTGAGCTTTCGGTGAAGGAAAACATCGTGAGGAAACCATACCATGGTGGTAGGGCTTTTTATAATGCCAGCCTGGTTAGCTACCATCCTCAAGTTGTAAACCTACCGCCAAATACCGATAGGTATGTTTCGACAGTTGCACTTGAGAGCCAGATCCTCCACAGGTTTAGCGTGCCTATCAACTTGGGCCGTATCATCATTTAAGATCACGTGAGATCATAGCCATAGCGCTAAACCACTATAAAAAAATTGTTAATACTTTTAATGTTACTACAGTTGATATACGAAGTTTTTGTCGCATCGCAGTTAGATCTGGGTTCCACCTGAAAATCAGTGCTAAGTGATTCGGACACATCAGCATATGCTGGACGTTCTATCCTTATGAAAGACATGCAGCCAGATTACATGAAATATTATTATTTATGTCTGTATTTATTTTATATTTTTATTGATAATTTCTTTTATCGCTCGCATGTCTTTTATTAGGACTAAATGATTTCTTTTTTTTTCTTTCTTTTTCTCTCTTACTTTTTTTCCTTCCTTCTTCTGATTCCTTTCTTTCTTTTTTTATGTTTCGTCCTTCTTTTATAATATTAATATAAATGTATGCATATATTTACCTTCTGATATAGATACTTCAAATTAATCAATAATTGCGATTTTGAGGTCAGGTTAACAAGATTATATAATTGATTACGCTGAATATTTAGAGCAAGTGCCTCTTTATTAGGTAACAGCTGTGGTTGCGATTTGAATCATGCTAGAAATTAACTAATCATCACAATATAGGATTGGAAAATTAAAATTGTTTATTATTCATTGCGAAAATCAACATTATTATATTCGCGTCTCTCGGAAACGACTGTAACGATTTGGTAGACAGAACAGGTTTTTGATTTTTGATTCCATCTATATTCTTATACCAGCATTTACTTGCGGTTCCATTTGCTATAATATCGGATGACACAATAAAAGGTTTCATACAAAGTTTATTTTTCTTTTTACCTCACTTATTCATTGAGTTTTTCGTGAGAAAAAGTAGCCTACCACCATCTCCGAGGTCTCATTTATTTCTCCAAAATTCATCGTATTTGACTGAGCTGTCTAGGCGTGAAATTGTAACATGCAAACAAACAAACTCACTTTCGCATTTATAATGGTACTAAGGAAAAGCACTTTTGCCAAACGCAATTTTCAAGACAATGATTTCTAAATCAGTGATTATATAAAATCGTGTTTTTTATTTAATTAATGAGTTAAATACGTAAGTAAAATCGAAAAATATAGATGATTTATCAACGGTTAAACAGTGATTCGTATCTAAATATTTGTTTAAAAAAAAAACACTATATAGAGAGAAAAAAATAAGTGTCGTGCAACATTTGGTCGGAACAAAGCAGCGCGTTCAAACAAACAATCTCATTATTAAATATAGATTAAGAAATACAAATAAACGAATTACTAGCATCTGAGAGCAATTAAATGAAAGACAGAGATAGCTAATAAAAAATTTCGTAATATTTGTCTTCTTTCGAGTTGTGAAAATTAACATTCTTTTGTACATCATTCAATTCATCTAATTTATTATATAACATATAAAACACACCATAGACATGACGGATATATTTTACACTTTGTTTTGCCTAACCCCTAACTCTACCGTGCGATAAAGAAGTTCGATCCAAAAACAAACAAGCTAAAGTTGTTAACAATATCAGTTAGAGACATGAAACTCAGTATGTCGCTGTCGAACATTACTAATTATGTTTATAAGTTGACAGGCCGGAAAACGGAAATAGGTTGTGACGTTGGACGTCATTAGTAAACAGGATCACAGTTCGAAAGTGGGTTTGGGCGTAGTTAGAGCGTTTTTATTAATTTATATATTCCTATTTTTGAATTTTTCACATAAAGAGTCTGTATTTCATATAAGATGCGCGTTTCAAAATTTTATCATGATTTTCTTATCCTATTCCCAAGTTATTCGGAGTCAGTTCAATACGTTGCCCTCTTCCATAGATCTCTAATACCCACATCTCTTTATTCACACACTTATCTTTCATCTCATTTCTCATATACTCTATCCATCTTTTCTCAGGTCTTCTTCTGTCTTTCTTACTTTCAACATTCCTCTTTTCATTAATTTTCACACCGTATCCGCTTCCTCTCTTTTCATTGTATGTCTAAACCAAGACAAGCGGTACCCTTTCAAATTCTCTACCACTGGCGCCACTTTCAAACTCGCTTTAACATACTCATTCCGGACTTTGTCCATCCTTTTAATACCAAACATCCATCTATCATATTTATCACATGATAATGTAATATAATGTAATGATAATGAAATTAATTGTACGTATAATTCTATTGGCACAGTTGTTCTGATTTTATTATCCGAAAAATATAAAACCATGTAAAACTGTTGTTTTTTCTGTCATCGATTTTCTTTACAATTGTTAAATACACTGCCATTTTTTTTTTATATAACCAGATATTATTTATTTTGTATTTTGCCTAATATTATGTTATCTATAGAGGTGACATATTAATACTTAATTCAAAACTTAATAATTATAAATTAAATCTTAATAAATAAAACTTCCTTTATTATTCACTCAATTTTCTCCATTTCTCACGTCCGAACATAAGGACATATATTTTGACAACATATGAGTAGTTTAGCTTAAAAAGTTTCAGCGAAATCTTTGTTATCATTATCTAGCAGTAAACTGTAGTGTCACTCAATGAATGAAATTAATCAAGATGGTTTTGTTCACAGGTACACCACAACTCTCAAGGACTAACTTCTGGACGCATTATTGAAATCAAATTGTTGACACCAGAGTACATCACTGAGATTTTTTCTGTACGTATAAATGGGTACAAAACGTTGTTTTTTTTAATATTATCATACTAATATTATAAATATGAATGTAAGTTTGTTTGTTACGCTTTCACGCAAAAACTATTTAACCGATCATCATGAAACTTTGTACACATATTCACGGAGATATTGAAAGTAACATAGGATACTTTTTATTGAAAAAAAAGGTATATATTTTTTTTACGAAAGATAAAGAAATTGTTTGTCAAAAAGTCTCAAAATCTAGCAACTTTAACGCCATCTAGCAGTCCAGAGTATACCTATATTCCTACCTATACGAAGTTTACCGGGTCAACTAGGGCTTATTCTAATGCCCGCCTGGATAGCTACCACCCTCAAGTTGTAAACCTGCCGCCAAATACCAATAAGTGTGTTCCGGCAGCTGCACTTGAGAGCCAGTTCCTCCACAGGTTTAGCGTGTCGAAAAAAAAAAAAGTTAACAACAGTTACAATTTTAATATTAGAAATATTAGTAGTCATCCCTAATTTCTGACGTAGTTTAATCTTATAACAGTTCTATGTACATGCTTATAAAGTATGTGGTCCAATGGTTTTAATGACCAAAAATAATATTGAGATAGTGATCTATAGAGATGACTAATGTATTAAAAATATAAACCTAAATGAGTTTTCGCCAGTACTTCTCCATAATTTGAGTATTAGCTGCGGCGGTAATAATGTTCCGACATTCAAAGTATCTTTTGCGATCAGAGTTGAATAAAGTATCATAGCCCGTTTTATGAAGAGCTGTTCCAACTTATTCCCACTTCTACCTTTCATAAGAGACCGCATGCGCCGACCTGCGCAGCCTTGCGATAATCTTCATTTCAGCATGATCGAAAAAATTCAAATCGAACTCGTGCTCCACAGCTTAAAGGTGGGCTTCGTCTCGACGCGACCGAAAAAGTTAATCTCATAACCACGTTGTACTATGAAATTATAAACCCGTCTAGCAGCTACTGTATTTGTTCCTCCCTAGAACATAGAGTTCAACGAACATAACTTGAAAAGGCATTTAATCTGCGAGACAATTGTAGATCGCTCGGTGGAAACAATTATTTCAATTCTGTGTTTACAGATTTTGTAATAAATAAAAAAATGTGTGTGCCGTTCACACGCGTCAGAAGTGAAACCTAAAAAACTTCGCTTCGTAATACGCAGACGCGCACACACATACATGTAAATCTTGTGAACAAAATAATATTTTTTTATTTAATAGATTATAACATTTTCAGTATTAAATATGTCCTATTTCGATTTTTATTGTAAAGATATAGGAAGTCATTTAAGACCAAATAAATGCAAAAATTGAGAAAGAAAGAAAGAACAAAAAGCCAACGTCTGATTTTCCCAGCCGGTCACCCATCCCAAGACTGACCGCGCCCGACGTTGCTTAACTTTAGTGATCGCTTGAAAATCGGTGCTTCCAACGTGCTATGAACGTTGGCGTCCTAAATTATATAGATACTTTTATCTCATTCTCTCGCATGTTATATCCTATATATATATATGAGGTAGTCTTTTTTTACTGTCGTTTCATCGAGTTTCAAATCGCAACGATGCTACATACGTTTTCACTACAAAACTTTGTAAAAGAATAACGCTAACAAATACACGCGACCCTAGCACCGCGTAAATAACATTTCCCCTCAGCCGAGCAAAGTTTTGCATAATCAGCAGTCGTGTAAGGTTGACCCGAATGTCTGTTTGTCGACAAAATTAAAGATTTTATCTCGACAACCCTCGGTGTCGGGGACATATAATTTTTTTGTTGTTGTTTTCGTTTCAATTACAACTCGACAGACGACAGGGTGATGATACTGGAACACTATAATTTGCTTTTAATTAACTTCATACTGTAACCCTAATTTTTTTCTACGTACAATATATTTTTAATATACTTTTTAATTTTACTGTGTTCAAAGTCGGCTTCTCTTTATTCAAATATAAAGAGCCAGGAAGATTTTCTATGACGAGCTTTTGCAGTGATACAATACCGTTTTGTTAAGCGTCTGTACTTTTTGGACTGCGTGCTAACTGAATTTTCTGTCTCATCTAAAATACCCTAACACTATGCCATGATTTCATCACGATGTTATCTTCACCGAAAACTCAGGGTCATTACAGTGATTACCGGTGAATATAAATTATAATACGATTGAAACATTATCATTAAAATACTTCAAACCCCCCCCCCCCCCCCCCCCCACCGCATCACTGCAAAAAATCTTCACGGGCGAACTCCCTAAGTTATAGGTGCTGCGCATTGCGGTAACCCGTCCACAGTTAAAATTTATCGAGAATTACCCGTTCACCTGATGGGAGTTCCCAAAGGTGATATATTAGAAATCCCACTAGAAACGCTTCGTTAAACGCCTTGCAAAGTATGTTTTAAAATTTTTGCTTAATAGTCAAGTCTCGTACGGAGTTTCACACTTTTAGACTGTCGACGTAAATCGTGCGTTTTTGAAGTAATAACAAAAATTGCGGTTTAACCGGATTCTTAAGTATTTCATAATTAAGAGGTTTCTACTAGGAATTATTCTTTAACCCATTCCTCCCCTCTGTCATATTTTTAGGATACTTTTTACGTATTAGGACTTTTATTTTATTATTTAAACTTTTTTTACGACGAAAGCAATTTATTTTATTAGAAAAATTGTGTAAAAATATAATTTCATCAGAAATAATAATAAGTCCTAATCCAAGTAAAAAGAAATTTTGAAAATAGTGTCCTAAAATATGACAGTGGGGAGGAATGGGTTAATATACACACTTATATTCCCAATCTTTTTAGTTCGTGGTGCATACATAATCACTATTTTGTCGCGAAGACTAACTTATTCAGCTGGGTAGGTACATTGATACTATTTATGTAGATAGACGCAAAATTTAAAACATCCCTATTAGAAATCCAAACTGTTTCTTTATATGAACGTAAAATTAAGTTTCCAAGCACATAGGTAAGTATATTTTTTTCTAATTTTGTACCTGTGGAAATTTAAGTCGAGATTTCGGAGAATGATAAAGAGAATCGCTTCACCCCGCCCTTGTTTACTCGACAGTGTACAGTTTGAGAACCTCTGCCTATATAGTTTTCATATAACTGTGCCGGTTTATGCGTAACGAGACATTCAAACTTACAGTCGGTAAAGAACATCCTGGCATCTTCGACATTAATTATACATCTATACATGTCTCAGGGATCACTCGATTCATTGTTGAAAATTCTATGAAATCCTTGAAGTAGTGTTTGAGTGTTTCGTATTCAGACGGACAGACATACCTTACTTAATGTGTTTTATAATAAATAGTAGATTAACAACGATTTTTTTTTTATGGTAGTGAGCAGTGAAACAGGCATACGGCCTTTCTGATGGTAAATTGTTATCGTCGCATATAAACAGTTGCAACATTACGGCTGTTACAACTATGTTGTTGACCTTCACGGAAATGGCTGACTTAGGTTCATTAAGCCGGAACGCAAAGGCTTCGTAGTGAACCTTTATTTTGCGACGGCCTAAGCCCGAGGGTGATCTCTAACCAGTCGGGCAAAACCCTACCACCGAGCTGTGGTCTATCGAGGTTTACACGGTTAACTGTTAGGAACAAAACTTAATGTGAGACCATCAGTTGCCAGAGATTCGTCTGTTATTCGGCAGAGTGCACCGCGGGTAGGTGAGGTTCGCTTGTGTAAGTCAGATAATATTCGATACCTCTTACAACCCAAACACAGACACAAAGTATGACACGCGACAATTTGGTGTCCCACGTTTATCACACGTCCGTCCATCTCGGACTTCTGATTTCGACTGATAAGGTAAATTAATTTGTCGAATCTCGACGTTCGAAATATCAAATGTTAACGTTCTTTCAAATATGGCCGTCACAAGTAATATAGTAAAATTCATGTTAGATATATAGAGCGCATGCGTTCAAATATTATTTAAGCCTGACATAAGTAAACTAATAGAAAGTCCTCTGGTTTTCTGTATGAATTAAATAAATAAATATAACAATGTGAAATAAATAATAATATAACTGTAATGCATGTCATAATTGTTATTTTTACTGTGTAGGTAGACATAAGTCATTACGTCAGTTTTGAATACACTGCTTTACGGAACGACATTGATTTATTTTGATAATCCTGAAATACGTTAATTACTAAGAATTAGCGTAAGATATATCAATTGGCGACGAGGATAGGATACGTTATTTTCATATAAGAAATTAGTTAAAAGACAATCATTAAACCCCCCATAATATAATCCTGCATCCGCTCCTGAATGAATATATTCTAACATTATTACAATTTAGTAAAATTATCCCCAAAAAACCATTGTTTACATTTTCCGCACGATCACTGAACTCCCGATTATACAACACATTTTATATTTTTGCAAATCATGCGAACATCATTTTTAACGGCTTGATATTATTAGGCTGCGAATGGCGCGTTGAACTTTGACTTTTTCCACAAACTGCTTCGTCATTTTATCTCTAAGTTAGTACCGAGTACGTTATGGCTGGGGTTTACCGCAGCATATTTAGCATTTGACATGAAAGGAATTAGAGACATTTTAGTGACGCGAAGTAAGGTTAACTATCGAAAACTAAATTCGAAGTATATCGGGTAAGAATAACAAAAAAATCGTTGAGTGCTCTTATGAAAACCCGAGGCAAGTGAGACTTTTACATCAATAGACTTTTACAACAGAGCGCAATCAAGCAAGCGTGTCACTTGCTGGTATGTGATCAACGCCACCTAGGGACACCCACAACTTTAGAGGAATCGTAGTTGCATTGTCGGCCTTTATTTTGGAGGAACTGGCTCTCAAATGCACCACTGGCATGCTATGGTTGTCTCACGTAGGTGTCGTAGGTTTCGAACTCACATCCCATAACGCGACTTTTCTACACACTAAAACTGAGCTATCATCGCTTCAAAACTGATCGCAGACTGATCGAAACACACAAATTTCTTGGGGCACTTGGACGAATGAGTGAGACAATATAAATACTACACAGTCAGCTGATGTGATCCATGGGCGCCACCATATTGGCCTTGGCTGTTTGACATGCGAAAGATGGACAACAAATTGGAGGCGACGAAATAAAAGTTTTACTTCAAAGTAACTAAAGGTATTATCGTCATGTAATAATATGACCAGCTAGCCAATGTATTTTTTCTTAGTAGTAATTAATCACATTCATGTACTTCGTGCCTCATTATGCCGGCGTACGGGAGCGGAGAATTCGAGTTACCGACTGTATACCACGATGTACTTGTTTGGCGCCCAAGACATGGCACTACCGTTGCAATGCTTCTAATCACTGACACGACATGAAGCCTACCGCCATTGTAGTACTATTAGGTGTGTTTTTCCAGGTTTTAATCGTTGTATCCAGTATTTAGAAGAAGTGAATGTAATATCTGTTCCATAGGATCGCGAACACCGTATGAATGTTGATAAACAGCAATTTTGCTTATAGTATTTTGGGAACAGCCAGTGTCAGTTCGCAAACCGACGTTAGTGATGATACTTGATGGATTTATTATTTCCCAGATGTTATAATCGATTCTGAAAGCTATTGTTTTTACCATTCTAGGATAGAACCAAAAACGACTACGGTTGGTTCAGAAGCATAGCTTTGGCTTACTTTTATTTTTAATCTAATTCACACATATTCATAATACAAGGTCAAACCATACAGAAATGAATTACTTAAATTAAAAAAAAAACAGTAATACAAAGTTTGAAACAGTCGAAAACCCACGAAACCCCTATTCTGCTGAAAATGTTAGAGCTTTATAAAATCTTCAATTTATACTTCCCAGATGAAACAAAAAAAAGGCTCAAAATAAGTTTTATGGATAATTTTAAACCTTACAAACAATTAGATACCTATATATTACCCTTATTTCTGTGGTAGAATCATGACTAATAGGCATCTATAAAACTTAATTACATTATATTCAATTTACATCTTTTTAAAAACATTTAAACAATTGAAATATTCACCGACAAGCCGCTATCGCGGTGTTGTCATCAGATAAATCGCGCGCCATTAGCGCGAACCGTGTTGCGACGCCATCTTGAATTATTTATGGCGGCCATTTCGCGACGACTCCGCGTGGTTTAGTGTTACTTCAGCGTAATTATGCTCCTTATTAATTGTCCCGATAGCTGTTAATTTGACGACACTATAATTTTGGGTAGGATTAAACTATTGATGTTGAATACATTGTAAAATCTTGTTCACACGCTACCTTTTTCTGAGGCGTGGACGTCAAGGGTTTCTCAGAGGTTTTCTCATATTTATTATCTAACTATATAATATTAATATTAGTATATAAAACACTTATAAGTACGTTATAATGTTTTCGAAACAATTAATACGCTAAGTGCTAATTTATATTATTTCAATTTAAATAATAACAAATATTGTTCAAAGGAATTTGAGCATAAAAGGAAAGTTTTCCTTTTTAGAGTTGTATCCCTCTCAATATAAATACGTACAGAAAGAATCTTTGTTCAGTGGTAAAATATACAGACACAGCATCTATGGACGTGAATTCGAATCCCTGCTATAGGTTTTCGGTCAAGGAAAACATAACATGAATTTAAGGCATTTTGTAATTCCAGCCTGGCTAGTTACCACACTAAAGTTAAAATTTTGTTCCCAAATACGTATAGCTGTGTTCCGGCAGTTGCATTTGAGAGCCAACTTTCTATTAAACTTAGCTTGCCCACGACGTTGGGCTACATTAGGTGAGATTGTGAACAAAAAACGAATTGTATAAAGCGTAATATTAGCAAACGAACAAAAGTTAAATTTTCGTTTTGTATACCACTAAGATGGTATGGCACACTCGATAATTAGCGTTCATCGTATCCCAGGACATATGTAACAGCGGACGTGTTTAGTGGCTTTCTAATCTTGGACCCTTTCCCCAAGGACTTTTGAAACGTTGTTGCAAAATCGATACCTAGTCTTATATGACTATGAAGACGTGCGAAAGCTTATCTCAGTCCTTGGCGAGTAACAGAAGAATAAAGTGTCACCGTAGGAACATTTATTGCGTATATCTGATGATTCCCATTAGATGATTTCTACGTCCCCTCGTGTAGCCTACTCAAGTCAATGCGAGAGGGAAATCCGTGAATGAATTTAAACTCACGTGAAAAAAATCTGATCTCGATAATTACGTACATACCTTTTTTCTTAAAGGGTCTTTATATATAAGTTTAATCACGCCAGATATCGTGACGTAAGTGCGCTTACGCGGACGGAACGCGCCCGCGCATTTGACACATGACCTATGTCAGACTTACAGTGGAAGTTCGTTTATTTATTCATATTTTTCTACTATAAAACCTTGGTGTATCATGTACCAAACTTTATGCTGCTTTAATATTTTTATTATCTATAGTAAACTCTAAGTATCTAGTATTTTTGATTGTAAATCGTATTCCTTCAAAATCCGCGAAAGAAAAATATAATTATTTATGTATTAACCGTTATATCTTAAGTAATTCAATTTGGAAACATGAATGCGAAAGAAAACAAATTTTAACTAATAAAAAGTAATCAATGAATTCCTAGCTGAACGATTTTGTATATTAGAAAGACCTTTCATCTCAGAACTTAACAGAATTTTTATACGTTGCGAGATAAGTTATATAAAAGAAACGCCTAAATCAATTTGTTCTCAGATTGATCGACAACTCAATAGTTATTATATCAGAGTGATACAACAAAAATAATGGATTCGTGTAATCAGCTGAAAATATATTACAGTCTGCTATTCTTTTACTTTATGAAGCGATGATAGCTCAGTGGTAGGTTGTACGACTTCGCGTCAAGGGACGTGATTTCGAATACACCTACAATGAGCTAGAGTTTTCGGTGAAGGAAAACATCGTGATGAAACCATAGCATGGTAGGGCTTTTCATAACGCCCGACTGACTAGCAACCACCCTCAATTTGAAAATGTTCGTTCGCATAAGAGACAATTCCTCCACAGGTTTAGCTTGTCTACCAACTTGGACCGTATCGTCACATAAAATCAGGTGAGACTATTGCCATAACGCTATACTTTAACCATTAAAGAAAATAGTATACGTAACTAGCCTTTTAGTGGATAAAAAATGAAACTGTTTGCCGATAACAAAGAGCCATAAAACCTTTAGTTTTACGACAAAAAACGCTTCATTCATCAAATTCCGGGCCATTCCATCATATAATACGAGGTTATGGGGCAGGAGTCAGCTCTTTGTAACACACGCTCGATTGCGTGAGACTATCTTTGCAATTTCAATCAAAGGGTTTCTATATACGACGTTGGTCACAAATGATGTTTTTCCATCAAATATAATAATAGCGTTTAGGACTAAACCCATTTTCACTTTATTCTTAGATTGTGTTCCTTCCGCATCATTCATCAAGCGATGATAGCTCAGTGGTAGTGCGTACGACTTCGCGTCAACAGACGTGAGTTCGAATCCACCTATAATGAGCTTGAGTTGTCGGTGAAGGAAAACATCGTGAGGAAACCATAGCATGGTGATAGGGCTTTTCTGATGCCCGCCTGGGTAGCAACCACCCTCAAGTTGAAAGTCTCCCACCAAATACCAATAGATGTGTTCCGGCCGTTCGCCTGAGAGCCAGTCCCTCCACAGGTTTAGCGTGTCTACCGACATCCGTATCGTCACTTAAAATCAGGCGAGATTATGGTCATAACGCTAAACTTGTACTATAAAAAAGAGACCAGACTGTCATACTGGTTTTTAGTACAATATACCTTAATGACCCGGTGACGATGTGGCCCAGTATGGTAGACTTGTTAAGGCTAAGGGAGGGACGGGCTTTCAAATGCAACTGCTGGAACTGGAAAACTGCTAGGTATATGGTGCTAAGTTTTCAACTTGAGTGTGTTAACTAACTAGACGAGTTTTCCTACAAAAGGGCAGACTCGTTACAGGAATTTTGTTTCACAATATTATTCTCCGATATCATTTACTTAAACTAATACTTTCTTAAAAAAATAAAATAGGATTTCAATCACAATCAACTAAAATTTCTATATGAGATTTGAGCTTAGCTGTCAATAGAAAGTCGTTTGCATCTTTGTGATAGTTCGACCCAATAACATCTTTGATGTTTTGTGTGAGAGCATTTCTCTGAACCCTCTCTGCTTGATAATTGTATGGCTATATATTATACATCTACTTTCAATTTTTTCCAAATTATTGTGAATCAAATAAATCAGTAGTTTTTACGTTTAGCATACAGGAGCGAGAGAAATATCTCCAACGCATCACTGTTGTTCTCTAAGTATGACGCTAAGATTTTCAATTTTGTACATTATAATCTATACATAAATTAAATCTGTAGAAAAGTCGTTTTCGCGTATCGATAATATTTCCAAAAAATATACCAAAGGTGTTATAAGATAACCAACCGAACCCATTTCTAGCATTTGTGGATTTGTCGTCTGTTTATCTGTTTGTCTGTGCACTGCTAAAGTACAGAGTGTATGATAAAACGTCACCAAGGAAATTATAAAGCGTACCCTCGAGTAAAATTAAGTATTTGTTTAATCAAATTCGGTAAACTCTATCAAAAGTTATTGATATTTTAATGACGGCGCGAGATCAAACAATTTTAATTCCACGCGAACGAAGCCGCAGACATAGTTAGTAATAAATAAAATTAAAATAATTTAAGTTTCGCTTCTATTGTGTGGTCATAAACACACACTTATTTGTTTTTATATATATGAAGAGGTTTAACGGAGTACACTCACGCACGAAACAATTATTGAAAATAATAAAAATAATACACGACTCGGAGCGAGCCTTAAGAGGTCAATAACAAAGGGCTTAACAAAAGATGAGCGACCGGCAGACACATTTCGCAATGGCAGTGGCTCGTTAAGCTATTCGCAAGACATACGGTTCCCTGAGCCCTTTGTGTGTCATTCTCCACGCTCTTTTGATTACAATTTATTGGAGTGTTTTTATGGGATCACCCTATTTATAATAATAAAACGGTATTTATGGACGATCTCTGGAGTATTATGTCCTGAGAACTACAAATTGTACACATATGATTCTTTGTCGCAGATATTCGAATTTTATTTTATGAGTTTTCCCCATCCTTACTAATGTTATAAATGCGAAAGTGAGTTTGTTTGTTACGATTTCACGCGTAAATCGTTGAATCGATTATAATGGATCTTGGTATAGAGATAGATGGAAACCCGGAAGCAATGATAGGCTACTTTATCTCACGAAATCTTATTGTAAATTGGGTAAAGAGAGGCATAAAGTTTGTATGAAACTTTTTATTACATCTTCCGATTCGTTTCGTAAAATCAATATTAAAGCGAGCAAAGCCGCAGGTAAAACCTAGTTACTTTACGGTGAGTAATCAGTGAGCATTCAAGATACTGTTCGCCGTTTTCTCGACATTAATATCCCAGTTTGAAGTCTTTAATCAATGTGTGTTGCCAGTAATGACTTACGGGACTGAATCGTGGCCGCTAACTATGGAGCTTATAAGAAAACAGAAGGTCGGTCAGCAAGCGATAGAAAGAGATATGCTTGGTGTTTCTTTACGTTATCAAATCAGCAATGAGGAGATTCGTAGGAGAACTGAAATTGTTGACAGAGCCCAGCTATAGTGGCAATGCGTAGAACAGAATGTTCGATTTACTGATGAGCGATAGGGTAACAGTAAGTGAGTGGATCGGATGTTTCTCTACCCTATGGGTGGATGACACTGAAAAGGTGGCACGAAGCCGTTATTTACAGGCGGCACGGAGCCGGATGCTGTGAAAGAAGTTTGGTCATGCATATGACCTACATTGTACGTCTATAGCCTGAGATGTTGATGAATTTATTGTTTTTTTTTTGTTTATGGTTAAGGCTTAGGATTATGGCCATGATCTCACGTGATATTAAGTGACGATATGGCCCAAGTTGGTGGACACGCTAACCCCGTGGAGGGACTGGCTCTCAAGTGCCACTGTCGAAACATACCTATCGGTATTTGGCGGTAGATTTTCAACGTGAGGGTGTTTGTTACGCAGGCTGGCATCAGAAAAAGCCCTACCATCATGCTATGGTTTCCACGCAATGTTTTTCTTCACCGGAAGCTCAAGCTCACTGTAGGTGGTCGTATCACAAATTAACTAGGAAGAGGATTTTCCCCAATAATTATTAGTGTATGTAATAAATCAACTTCTTTATCGAATTTGATACCATATTTTTGTGATTCTTTGTAACTGGAACGTTATAATATCAGATTTTAATAACGGGCATTTTTCAAGGAATTCTGAGATGGCTTTGGTAGGGATGATTCAAATCATACCTCAATGGTTTTGATGACTGTCTAATAAATGGCCTATAATAAACCGATCAAACTATTACATACCGATGCTGGAAATCATAAATGTCGTGTCTTGCAAAATGCGAATTCGAGTTTTATACATCGTTGCAATCTGAAAAAAGCCGCATAGAATGAATATCATCTGGATTCTCTACGATAAAATAAGATTGTCTCATGCAAAACACATTTATTATTTATCTATATAGTTGTGGTCTAGCGTTGTGGCCATAATCTCACCTGATCTAAGTGTGATCGACCTAAGTTGGTGGACACGCTAAGCCTTTGGAGGGACTGGCTCTCAAGTGCAACCACTGAAAAACAACTATTGGTATTTTGGCGGTAGACTTTTAACTTGAGAATGGTAGCTTGCCAGATGGGCATTAGAAAAAGCCCTACCACCATGATATGGTTTTCTCACGATGTTTTCTTTACCGAAAGCTCACGGGCATTGTAGGTGGATTCGAACTCATGTCCCATGATGCAAAGTCATACAAACTACCACTGAGCTATCATTGCTGCAAATAATATTAATTTCTGAAAAGTTTTTGGCCCTCCTATAAAGTTCACTTTTGCGGGAACCGATTAAAATGCTTTCCAACGTCGTCCACATACATGTTAATAAGCAGGCCAGGTGTGTTCCCGCATTTGCACTTGAGAGCTAGTCCTTGCAATAAAGACTGGAAACGTACCTGAAATTCCTCTGGTGTTGTCGATGGGTGGCGGTGATCACTTATCATCAGGTGACATGCTTGCTCGTTTGCCCTATATTCCATAGAAAAGTCACTTTGCTGCGCAACATAACAAAAATAGAACAGAATAGTTGAGCACATAATAATCCTGCAGGGAAAAGCGAGCACTCGATGGTCCTATATGAGATACTCAAGTGACTCGTTAGACTTGTTCTTTCGACGCTTTAGTTCGCGATTATACATTACGGTAACTTTCCAGGTATGTTTTTAGTTATATTCGTGAACACACCTTTATTTAGAACTGTGCTGGCGTTTTCGTCTGACCGTTATACTTACTAATATTATAAATGAGAAAGTGAGTTTGTTTCTCACGCTGTCGTGGCGAATCCGCCCGATCCATTATGATGAATTTTGGTATAGAGATAGATGAGAACCAAGAGACGGTGATAAGCAAATTTTGCACTCGAAAACCGTATCTGAAGTGGGGAAAAAAAGAGGGTTAAGCTTTGTATGAAACTTCTTGTTCAGTCATCCGATTTGTTTGACAAAATCAATAATAACGCAAGCGAAGCCGCACGTAAAAGCTAGTAAATTATGAATGCGAAAGTGAGTTTGTTTGTTTGTTTGTTTGTTACACTGTCACGCGTAAATCGCCGAACAGATAGTGATGAATTTTAGTTCAGAGATAGATGGGAGCCTGGAGATGGTGCTAGGCTACTTTTTCGCGCGTAAGACTTATTAAAAGTGGGGTAAACCAATAATAATGGTATGAAACTTTTTACTCTGTCATCAGATTTATTTGACCATATCAATATGAATACGGGCGAAGCCGCACGTAAAATCTAGTGGGTTGGGCTTACAACCAAATAGGTATATAAAAATATAAAAAAACTAATCTTTTATATGGACCGTTTATTTTGAAAGTGGTGTAAGTCCATTTTTGAGAAAAATGAGGTATCCCGTAATTCATGCCTCATTTAATGTAATTTTTTTTAATATAACTAGTCCGTGTTTAATTTCTCAATAAGATACCAAGTTTTGTACAACTTAAAATCGGTCGGTAAATGAAATTGCATTAACAACAAATATAGTAACCTTTAATTTTCTCGAAACAAAAGAAAATAATTTTGTAAATAAGTAATTTGCATTCGACATTGCAGCCAAAGCCAATATGGTAATGGCCATGGCTCACATCAGCTGACCGTGTTGTAGATATCTTGTCAACTATTGATAAACAAGTTTCACTTGGATGATTTTCCACTTATATAAACACTTTTCCCGACAATTCAAAACTAAAGAGTGACATTATTCTCTCTTAATATGTTATTCATCCGACGTACCGAGCAGGAACGAAATTTAATAATATATATAAAAAGAAATATATCGTTTGGTGACGTGGTTTAGTTTGAACCGTTCTCGCAGCTTTGAAGCGATGATAGCTCAGTTGTAGTGTGTACGAAAGCTGCGTTATGAGACGTAAGTTCGAATCCTACCTCCTAAAATGAGCTTGAGCTTTCGGTGAAGGAAAACATCGTGATGAAACCATTGCATGGTAGTAGGGCTTTTCCTAATGCCCACCTGACTAGCAACCACCCTCAAGTTAAAAACCTGCCGGCAAATACCAATAGGTGAAATTGCGTATACATTTTGACAGAAGTATTTAAAATTATTTCTAAAGTTTCTGAAATACCAAACATCCTAGCCAAATTCGTATCAGCCTTTCTACTGAAGGACAAAGCAAATGACAAATAAAAAAAATATATACTCCAGTAAATTGGGTTAGAAAATGTGTTTAGTCGAGTATTGAAACGACCTCGTTCCATTGAATGCACCAATGAGCAAAACACAAATGCAGAGAACATACGTGGAGTGGGTTATTAAAAACTTTCCTAGTTACAAACTGACTTCAGTACGTGATCGTGTGTAGGGCTATGAACTTTCTTGTTAGAAGTGCAATATTCCCTTTCTAGACCCTTAGACGAAGGGTCTCGTGAAAGATATAGGGACAACCTTAATTGTCCCATTTTATAGCTAAATCTGTTAAAAATACGCACGTTTCGATGTGTTCCAATGTTTCTCTTTTCGTACCATTACGGCACACCGCATAAGCAAAGCGTTGAGGTGGGTACTAATGTCACTTCACGCAAAACAAGTGATATTTCAAACTTAAAATGTCTCTATTTATCATATAGTGCTCTTATAAAGTAATATATACACACATATATCAAGAAAAAATACTAATTTTAACACTCATGATATTTTTGATGCCATTTTTTTTATATAAACTAGTTAAACACTGTTTAAAAAAGTTCTGTCTTGGACGTTCGTGTGTCTGTATGTGCGGATCCTGTATGTTATCACGATAACGACAGAAATACTTTATTAATCGAGTCTTTATTTTTCTTACGCTTCAGTATAATTAAGAATAAAACCCTATCAGTTTTCACGGAGAAACTAAAAAAAAAGAAATGAGATTATGAGGCGTGCACTTTTGAACTATCCGAACTATTTGACTTTTCCGGTCATTTCAATTTCCACATGAGTTTCTTTCTTAGCAGTTGGTTCGACAAAAGACTTATCTCTGTTTTATTCCTTTCGTACCATATAACTACGGAGCCGTCTTCCCGTTAGAGTGTTGCCTCCTTCCTATTATATTGGATCCTTCAAAAGAAGCAGCGATCACTGACACTGCCAGTTTAGATTAGTTAGTTAGTTAGTTTAGATTTATTGTTAGTCTCCACTGATTAGGATTGTACTGTACTTAACATCAAGTTCAGTACAATTACTATGCTGGACAACATAAAACATAGACGTACAACTTTTACAGTTCGTTTAGTGGTTTAAAAAATATGCATTGTTCCAGTTGGAAGACGTTTAGACTTTAATGAATCTTCTTGACATTTCAAATCTGTATGAATTATTAATGATTGCAAATTTATCGCAAATCCATAATGTGCTGGTGGTGGCAACCCTACCGTTACGAGGTCCATCCAGGCACTTTTAGACTGATTCAAATCATACAGACCTCTCGAAAAATTCTCAACATTGTCTACAACTTTGCTTTTGTGAAATAGAATTTCTTGTTTTACCTTATTTTAAAACTTACGAATGGAGCGCTTGTCTAAAGAAGATTGTAGTTTGAAACCAATTGATTATGGAACACTAAGTTGCCCTATATCTTCGTCATCACTTAACTTTTTGCTTTGTTCTCTAATCAGCGCTTTATGGCAACATTTGGACTGTATTTTCGAGCAGCTAAAACTCTGGGTCTTTTATTAAACTGTTAAAAAGCCACTGATTCGTCATCCCGCGATAAACGTTTTAAATGGGTCAACAAAATTGTACAATACATTCATCGGCACGTTCCGTACTTGAGTCAAGAGCTAACGCCATAGTTCTGAGCTGGGAACTTTTTAGAGCACTTCAGCGATTTTTATAGGTTTGCTGCAGGCGCTTTGAATGGTACTTGTCAGTTCATCAAAATGTTATACCGTTTTTTTTTAATGAAACTTCTCACGTGAGAGCTTTGAAAATCTGATTTGCAGCCTTTGGTGTGACACTGGATTGGGTAGAGTAGGCTCGAAGCGATTAAGGGAGTGACAGAGATATAGTGGTGTTTCGCTTTTGTCGTACAGTCTTTTTTTATGTAAAGGCGGGCAAACAAACAAGCGCGCATGGACACCCACAATACCTAAGCAATCATAGGTCCGTTGCCGGTATTTATAGGAGGGATTGGCTCTCAAGATCTGCCGGAACACACCTATTGGTATTTGGCAGCACATTTTCAACTTTCGGGTGGTATCTAGCCAGGCGGACATCAGAAAAAGTCATATCATCATGCTATGATATCCGTACGGTGTTTTCCTTCACCGAAATCTCAAGCTCATTGTAGGTGGTTGGATTCGAACTCACGTCCCTTGACGGGAAATCTTACACAGTAGCACTGAGCTATCATCGCTTCTATCTTTGGCTTGGGACTCTTAAATTTTCACAGCAAAACTATAAAAACAAAATCGATGTAAATATATATATATATATATGTCGAAAATAAAATGACAAGATGGAAATTGATCACGCAGTTAACTCTAAATATTTCCTATTTTATCATTTTTTAATCTTTTTAAATGCTATAAGAAGTTAATTTGATTGTTCTTTTCAAAATCAGAAGTTCATTTCCGTTGAGTTACTTCCGTCTTAAAAAGTCACTTTCCATTCGAAAGTGTAATAAGACATTCATTTGATCTTTTGTCTGGTAAACGCGGAAACGCAGATGTCCCCTTAGACTTCCGGGACGTTTGGACAGAGCCTGTCCAAGTGTTGCTTGGAATATTGGAAATGTGATTCTATACCTCGGTCATAGCAAGATATGTACTGATGGACTTGTCTGTGACCGCGTGGTTGGTTACCTGTAATTTTATTGAGTACGCTTGCACTATATAGATTATTCAAGAACAATTGTGAAGTGCTCGAATTGAAACAAATCGTGGTGAACGTTTTGTGCTTCGTTTTAGTTCGTCGCCTGCGGCATCCGGTAGCGCCCATAATCACGGATCGTGAATATAACGAACACGTGATTCTACATCCTGCCACACACCTGACGTGACATGTAAATGAAATACGAGTTATTCACGCCATTTATAATTCAAGTGCGCCTGATCTGTTTTTTTCTGATCTCTGGTTGATTAACATAATAACTTTTTTGTATTTATGTTTTAAGAAGAACAAACTCCACGTCAGTCTTTCTAAAAAGCAAGGGCTGTGAAACAAGACAAGAAAAATGAGCAAATATATTATTCTACAAGCTTTCAGAAAAGTTCAAAAAAGACACAGTAACATGAACTTTTCTGGACAACCTACACCTCAGTCCGCCCCGTGAACACGAAGGCCGAAAAGCTTTCGAAACGTCGGGATCAAAATTAATAAATAACCGCGATAAAATCCGTTTAAATTAGTCTTATTTCGATACCACCCTCAAGTTGAAAATCTGCAAAACACCTATAGATGTATTCCGCCAGTTACACTTGACAGTCAGTCCCTCCATTAGGCTTAACGTGTCCACTATCTCGGGACACAACGTCGGTTAACTCCAGGTGCGGTTCTAGCCATAACGATAATCTGTTAATTATTTTAAAAAAAACTATATTGCTATATCATCCGTGTATGGAACACTTCGGTATCTTTCCAGTACAGACCTTCATGTGTAGTCACAAGGAACCACACAAAAGAGGGTTTGCCGAATGGATTTCTTTATTCCGCAAAGATGCTATGAATAAATGAGCACCTTAGGGTTAAGGGCAGGTCCTTCGAGAACTACTTTTATTCAGATATGTATTAAGGAAAGACTTGAGAGCGCCTATTTGTATGACACAAATGTGACTGAACTAAACCTGTCCTTAAATATATCTTGAACTTTACAATCGGAGTGTATTCTGTTATCGATATAGAAGCCAAAAATATTTATACAGTTTTTCAAAGCAATTCAGAAAACTTTATTCAATTTAGGCCCTAATAAGTCGCTTATGAAAAATGGCAAGAAACTCGATCTACATGTTTTACCTTTTTTTTATACTTAAGGATTACCGTTATGGCCATAATCTCACCTGATCTTAAGTGACGATACGGCCCAAGTTGGTAGGCACGCTAAACGCTAAACTGGCTCTCAATTGCAACTTGAGGGTGGTAGCTACCCAGGCGGGCATTAGAAAAAACCCTACCACCATGCTATGGTTTCCTCACGATGTATTCCTTCACCGAAAGCTCAAGCTCATTTTAGGTGCTTGGATTCGAACTCACGTCCCTTGACGCGAAGTCGTACACACTACCACTGAGCTATCATCGCATCGCTAAAGAAAACATGTTTTTAGCAAAAAATATACCTAAATCATCTGAAAGTAAGTGGTTATAACTTTAAGAAATCCTAATATTTCCTCATCAAAGGAAGCTTTTACGGGGGCGTCGCTAGAAATTATTTTTTAACAGCTAGTCCTGCCAACGTAAAGCCTATTTGACCTATAATATTATATATAATTTGTCCTATAAAGTAAAAGAGCCCTCGCCCGGATAACACGCTTAAGTCCAACTGCGTTTGATTGATGACCGATAGAATTTATTTGGTAGGAGAAATGAGCGGTTGAAAGAAT
Organism: Actias luna; assembly: GCA_039707435.1. Classification (NCBI taxonomy): domain Eukaryota; kingdom Metazoa; phylum Arthropoda; class Insecta; order Lepidoptera; family Saturniidae; genus Actias; species Actias luna. The sequence continues at coordinate 11,984,294 of JAZHAC010000032.1, forward strand.
CTATATTATTTTAACTCATACGTTATTTGTCCTTATATATTATGTAATATTGGTGACATTTTGCGTAATATAATTTATGTTAAAGCTGTATTACTGAATTTTTGTCTGTACGAGATTGGCCTAGTGGTTAAACCGCTGAAGCCATGCCAAGTGCTATGGGTTCGAAACCAACACAAAGCAATTATTCCTGTGATCCTCAAAGGATTGTTTTGAGCCACGGCGTTCTTTTGTCTTCGTTATTTGTACAGTTGTTAAATTCCCCGCGATACAAAGATTGATCCATGATATGGAAGTTTTCTTTTATTGAAATAAATAATTATTTTTTTAGTCATAATTCTTTATTTGGCACAGAAAGTCTCTGCACAGTTTTATTAAGGTTATTGTAATTTTTTTAAAAGTACTGTAGAAACTAAAACCTTATGATTTACAATATTTTAATATTTAGAAACATAAGATACTGTATTAGAGTTATTTTTTTATATACAGTTAGGTTCGCGTTGTTTGAAGCGATGATAGCTCAGTGGTAGTGTGTACGACTTTGCGTCAAGGGACGTGAGTTCGAATCCAACCACCTACAATGAGCTTCAGCTTTCGGTGAAGGAAAACATCGTGAGGAAACCATAGCATGGTGGTAGGGCTCCTCTGATGCCCGACTGGCTAGCTACTACCCTCAAGATGAAAATCCACCGCCAAATACCAATAGATGTGTTCCGGCTGTTGCACTTGAGAGCCAGTTCCTTCACAGCTTTAGCGTGTCTACCACCTTGGGCCGTATCGTCACTTAAGATCAAGTGAGATTATGGCCATAACGCTAAACCTTAACTATAAAAAAAATAGTTACTTAATTATAAAATTAAATTCACACTTCTATAATAATTACTATTGTCAATCCAAAACCTAAGTTTGGGATTAAGTAAGTTCCTATGTTATATTATAAACCCAGCAAGCGTCATTATCGACACACCTAATTTGTATCCCGATAAACAGGTTGCATTAAAAGAATTAATGCGGACCTTCCCATTTACCAAACACACACACAATGTCCCTTTTACATCATGTCCCTTTAGCCTTTCATTATCAGGGTCCATTGAATTCAGTGTATTCAAATCGCACTCAAGAAATCCTCTATTAGAATAACGTATTCAATGTGACGTCCTCTTGTAATTTCAGTATTCAGTTTGACCTATATTGAAAAGTTTCAGCTTCAGTTTCTAAGCAAGATTTATGGGTTATTGTCGATAATGTTTTCGGAACTGGTCATGGGTTTGAATCTTTGTTGAGCGGTAATTTTATAAAGTTAGTATTTGGATACTTGCCTGTTTCGAATTAAGGACCCATTACCATGCGTATTCTCAAACACCACACTAATGAGATATTGGTTTCTCTGTGAGAATCAACCAGAGATTTTTTTTTGTCGGCAATCCAGCAAACGTGTCACCTGATGGTAAGTGACCACCGCAGCCCATGAACACCCACAACTCCAGGTGCGCTGTCGGCATTTTACTAAAGTTACTGGCTCTAAGTGCAACAGTCAGAACACATCTATTGGTTATGACGGTAGATTTTCAACTTGAGAGTGGTAGCTAGCCTGGTCGGCATAAGAGAAAGCTCTACTACCTGACTATGGTTGCCTCAAGATGTTTTCCTTCACCGAAAGCTCAAGCCCATCGTAAGTGGTTGGGTTCGAACTCACGTCACCGTGCTATCAAAACTTCTCAAGTTATGTGGCTACTTGAAAAAATGAAACCAATAATAATTGATACAATAAAATCAGACTGTGCACAATTCAAATAAATGTAATAATTATTTCTTACAAAACACCAAAATTACGACCATCAGAATCACTATAAATCCTTCCTGTACTAATGTATATGGCATAACCGACAAAATATGGAAAAATAATAAAGTGAGGTTAGATAATAGAAAACTATAAATCTTACGTCCCTTCAGTGATGTTACCACTACGAGAAACATGTAGCAAATGTTTTACTTCGAATGCATTAGATTACCGTGTTCGGTATTTAGTAGTTTCCTTCCTTCTAATACTTTCTTTACTAATATTATAAGCACGAACATTTGTATGGATATATATGACGGCGTCAGCGATAGCTATGTGATAGAGCCGTTATCATGAGGATTCGGTGGTATAGGGTCTATTTTATAAGCGTAAATAATAATAACACCACATGTAATTATAGCCTCAATTTTAATCACAAACGCAATACACAATTCCTGTAGCACTTTATCACTACACAGTATAACTAGGTATTAGTTACGCTGGGCAAACCGACAGTTTCATACAAGACAAGTGCCTCGACCCGTGTCCCAAAATGAACTGCCAACTTTTCGCACCGCACTTTGTCCACGTAGCGTCATATAAAAAAAGTAATACAATAACAAATGACGTTACGGCGTTTGCCCTACTACTACAGTAATCAATTGAGTGACTTTTATTAAAATGATATCGTTATCAACGACATATATATGTTTGATACTCTTTCACGAAGACACTACTGCATGGGTTTTATGGAAACTTTACAATGATATAGCTCATGCATCAGAATACTACATAGGCTAGAATTTATATAAATATTGTGTGAAGTGTCCAAAGTATTGCATGGTGGTAGGGCTTTTTTGGCTTTTTTTAATGCCCGCCTGACTCAAGTTGATAACCTGCCGGTAAACACCAATAGTGGTAGTGTGTAGGAACGCCGCGTCATGGGACGTGAGTTCGAGTCCAACTACCTACAATGAGCTTGAGCTTTCCGTGAAGGAAAACATCCTGAGGAAACCATAGCATGGTGGCAGGGCTTTTTCTAATGCTCATCTGGCTAGATTCCACCCTTAAGTTGAAAATCTGCCGTCAAATACTAATAGGTATATTCCGGTATTTGCACTTGAGAGCCAGTACCTCCAATATAAGCCGTGATCACTTACCATCAAGTGACACGCTTTCTCGTTTGCCCGCTATTACATTAAAAAAAACTGACGCTACAGCTTGAGATCGTAATTAGTTAAACTTAGTGGGTGAATTAAAGTGGCAAAAACTTGTCGACAGAAGCTCCTGAAGGTAGACACAGTAACATGAACTTTCCTGGACAACCTACACCTCAGTCCGCCCCGTGACCACGAAGGCTGAAAAGCTTTCGAAACGTCGGGATCAAAATTAATAAATAACCGGGATAAAATCCGTTTAAATTAGTTTCATTTCGAGGAGCTCTTCCGTTGATTTTAAATTTGCCTCAACATTCTGCATGATTCAACCACTGATATAATAGCCTCATAGTCTATTATTAGGCATCTATTAATGAAAAAGATAAAGTTAGCCTGTAAATTGGCAAATGTATTCAGTTTAAAAATGTTTACGTTTCAAAATCCTCACATTTCCTAAACTCTAACATTCCCGGTTCTGTCTTTTAGAGTGCTTATTACTGAACACTAAACCGATTTCCATGATTCGTAATTTTTAAAGCATTAGCTACTCTCCGATCAAATTTTATCCTGTTACATTAGCTAATATGTAAGAAGTTAAAAAACCATCGTGAAGATCATGACGGCATGAGAATTGGATGTGCAGCAAAGTAATTATCTCCTCCCGTTAACACCATAGCGATACCTTTTCGAATTTATCACAAGATAAAATCCTTGAACGTCACTCGACGAGCGTTAAACAAAGTGCCCGGAGACCGCCGAGTCAATATAATTTATTTTCCCCGATAAACTGGAAAGCAAAAAATATATCCCTCTGTATATATATAATACGATAGCAATGCGAAGTGAAATGTCAAGTGTCGAGACAGATCGTTTGTGCGGAGTTTATGGTCCTTATTTAGTGTTGTATGTGAAAGAGATTACTATTTTTATTTGCTATATATTTATTAACGTGTCGCAATTCTAGTGACGTAAGCAGAGATTGTAAACGCAATGCTCTGTATCACTTAGCTTTGTTATAGCAAATTTTCTTTCAGATCCACATCCTCGTAAATAGTTATTTCTAACGTTCTTTTGGCTAGCTACTATTCTCAAGTTAAAAATGTGTCTTAAAATACCCACGGTTCCATCCTGCCAGAGTTAGCGTCTCCACCGTCACGGACCACATCGTTGCTAAGGCCTGATATGCACTGTCGACTGATCGCCGGGCTATATAGGCAATTAAGGCTAGGAGTCCAAAACGAGCACCAATATTCTAAATACATACGTGCAGAATTGATGTCGAAGAAGTAACTGCACCATTCGTTCCCACTGTTTTTATTTTCAAACCTCGATTAGAATATTCGTCACTCGATAAATCCCAAATAGCTTTTCGGGATTGTATTTCCGATAGAAATTTATCGATGTAGAAAGTTTGAGCCATTTTTGTGTGCGACATCCGGTCGTTACAACAGTTGCTCGTAGTGTGAATGCGTGCATTTATTACTGGATCATTTATTGTCGGATGTAATTTTGCATTCTTGAATCTTTCTGCATTTTGTAAACAATTGTTTTTGGTAGTAGTTTGGTGTGAGTTAAATACGTGGGTAAATATATCGGCAAACGCCTACAGGTAAGTCAAAAGGTAATCAGTTAATAATATATTTGAAACGGACAACGACTGATAGTAAGGGATAGAAATGCGATAGTATGAAGACTTGTAGAATCCTATCACCTCTACTTCTATTCGTAACAATACTATACACGCTAGGAACTATTTGATATGGTGCCCTCATCAGTGTCAAGGGCGCACCACTCGCCGTTGGTTAGCTGCTCATCTACATACTTTAAGACCTGGCCGAGTTGGGAAAACAGTTAGGTTCTCTAGAACTTTCCTGCCACGCACATTATATGGGCTCTTCAAAAAGCGATTGAAATGTCCCTGGTGTTGCATTTATTCATAGGAGACGAAAACCATTTAACATCAGATGGATCGTCTACCTGTTTGCTGCTCATTAGCATAAAAAAGATATTTAGTTACAGTCTTAAGTTTATCTCCATTTATGCTCAAACAGAACACGCGGTGCCACAGAAGCTGTGAAACAGTCTACCAACTTGTTTTTTTTTATATTATTATTATTATGATATATACACAATCTGCGGAGTCTGGGTCCGTTACTTTTTTTTAGGTAGACGTAATTTAGTTAGCGTTAAAAATGGCTTTACAACAGTATCTAGGCAATAATTGAGTATTTTTTCCACTTATGGAACTAACTTGTTTAAGGCCTGGATTCTATAGCAAAGGTCTTTAAAGTGAAACGCAAAGAAGTATATACTTTGATTACTATGTAAGCAAGTGTTAGCGATGTGTTGGACTCACGTCACAACAGTTTCTTCACAAAACTACCTTAAAAACCTCCACTTACTTTTAGAAAAAGGTTCAAACCACAATCGCTAAAAGAACACGTAATCGGCGAATCCCTTTGGTAGGAGTTTGATAAGTGTTACAAATCATGTATCATCGGTGACCCGAGCTAATGGGTCCTCAGATGTAACGGGCAGAGTTTGTCATAATAAAGATAAATCCTGCAAAATATAGATAAATGAGAAAGCAATCGACACGGGTTCGATAAGTGAATTTATTTTATACGTTTAAACGCTGATAGCTCAGTGATATTGTGTAGGAACGCCGCGTCATGGGTCGTGAGTTTGAACCCAACCACCTACAATGAGCTTGAGCTTTTGATGAAAGTAAATATCGTGAGGAAACCATAGTATAGTGGTAGGGCTTTTTATGATGCTCGCCTGGTTAGCTACAACCCTCAAGTTGAAAAACTGTCGCCAAATATCAATAGGTTCGTTCCGGCAGTAGCATTTGAGAGCCAGTCCCTGCTATAAAGGTCACCAACGCACCTGCGATTCCTCTGGTGTTGTGGGTGTCCTTATGATATTAATCAAGTTAAAGTCAAGAATAGTATTGTATATCTTTCTTGTCGTTTTTTTTTTATAGTTAAGGCTTAGCGTAATGGCCATAATCTCACCCGATCTTATGTGGTGATACTGCCCAAGTTGGTAGACACGCTAAACCTATTTACAACTTGAGGGTGGTAGCTAGCCAAGCGGGCATTAGAAAACCTACCACCAAGCTATGGTTTCGTCACGATGTTTTCCTTTACCGGAAGCTCAAGCTCATTGTGGATTCGAACTCAAGTCCCTTGATGCGGAGTCGTACACACTACCACTGAGCGAGCTATCATCGCTTCTAATATAATAAGTAAGCAGAATTTTAATCATTATCACACTGCTTTCTGATATATTAGCAAAACTAAGCGATGCAGATGTGTTAACTCCAGACATTATCATCGCTCGAATATTGATCCACCCTACTGTAATATACACTTTGTACTTCATGCTGGTATTACATATACCAATTTAAGTAAATACGGATATCGCCTCACCACCGCGCAACTTGCAGAGTGCGTCGCTCGAGACGACATTTTCACAATTGCGTCAATATATATTTTCTTTTATAAACCATCAGACAAAAAATCTATAATTATTATATTTATTATACTAACAAATAATAACTAATTAACAATCCGTTGTAGAAAGTAAGAAATAAAGAAATCGTTTAATACTAATAAAAAAACATGCAAACGACAAAGATTAAAAGAAAAACGAAAATACACACATAAATAATAATAGCACATATGTTATTACTAGCACAGGGCGTCCATCTCAGCATATGCTGAGGTGTCTGAAATACTCAGTGCTGATTTTCAGCCGAAGCTGAAAAACTTGGTACATTAATTGTAATAACATTCTGAATAAAAACAAGTTAAATATACTTAAATAGTTAAAATATAGTTAAATAAATTAGGCATCTCTTACAAATATATACATATATGTGTATACACTACAATAGGTTAGGTTAGGTTAGGTTCAAGAACGCGGTGCGGAAGAATTAGGGCTGGTGGCCATTTCCATTTCAGGCCACCATAACTATAAACCTGATAGTAATGGACGCGAGGGCGCCCATTGCATTGAGAGGAGATGAGGTGAAGGAGCAGTTGCCACTGCTCCAGTAATCCAAAGAGAAGGTGGAGTGTAGGGATATAGATGTGAAAGCGGTGTGATGTGATAATATACGATCTATTTACTATAAGTCAATTTACTTTTGCTTTTTTTATTTCGGAAGGTATGGATAAAACTATGTGTTTTTTTTTCGACCTGACGTACGCTGTTCGCCCCAAGGGCTTTGACAGCTTCACCGGACTTTTGGGGGCGAGTGCTGAGGGCACTCGGCCCCGAGGCAGCAGGCACAAGGGTGCCAGGACGGCCGAACCTCGGCTAGGGCTGCTGCCGGTAAATGAAAAAAGATTCATGAACCTGAGTAACCTAAAGGTTCTTTATTACTAAATTAGTGATACTAACTACGACCTTATCAGGTAAGCAGCTCAAGGGCCGCGAGGGTAGTCCCTTACAGAACCGTGTACTTAACGTGTGAGTGTGCACGAATGGTATGCTGTGTGATGGTGTAATCTCAGTGATGTAGAGTGTCACTGTATCGCGCGAGCAGAGTCACTCGAGGGCTCCTGTCCGGTGGATCGAACTTAGGCTCAGGCGTCTGCGGAAGGAGGCCGTAATGAAATACTATGTGTTCGTAATGAATTTATGCAAACAACAATCGAACTCATAACATAGCGCCGGACCTTTTATAGTTCGTCTAATTACATTGGATGCTCGAGCGCGAATTATAAAATGGGCATGACTTAACCTATTGTTATTTAATTACGTGCATTCTTATTTAATCTGGCGAGGGAGCGTTTAGACGGCCGAGCTTAATTTACTGTTTTAACGGACAGTAGACTCGCTACAGGAGCATGTGTCCACACGAGAAGTGGATTCCCGTGCGTCTACCGTCTGCCGGGGTCCCAGCGCGTAGACAGGTTAGCGGTGGTTTGTTCACGCGATCCCGTTATCCTGCCCATATACGCGTAGGAAGCGGCCGTCGATGTTTTAGGCCGTTGTGTTATAGGGTAGCGAATCCCCCACAGCTCCCTCATTTCCCCCGAGAAGAGAGATATCGTCATACTAGATTTCTTCCACGATAATGAAAAAAGGTTAGATTATCTACAATAGGTTTATGGAATGAATACCCGTTTAACATGGTGCTTGAAATTACTGTCCGGCGATTAGGTAATATGTTTAGGGACTTTGTTTTAAATTTATTACTATTTCCTGAAAAACTGTTATTGGTCTTAGTCTACTGTAAGATGTGACCAGTTTATCGCGGTTTCTAGCATTTTAATCATTCCGGTCTTTTATGAAAAATAGATTTTCAATTGGTATTTTTTTTTTATAGTTAAGGTTTTTATGGTCATAATCTCACCTGATCTTAAGTGATGATACGGACCAAGTTGGTAGACACGCTAAACCTGTGGAGGAACTGGTTCTCAAGTGCAGCTGCCGGAACACACCTATTGGTATTTGGCGGCAGTTTTTCGACTTGAGGGTGGTAGCTAGCCAGGCGGGCATTAGAAAAAGCCCTACCACCATGCTATGGTTTCCTCACGATGTTTTCCTTCAACGAAAGCTCAAGTTCATTGCAGGTGCTTGGATTCGAAATCACGTTCCTTGACGCGAAGTCGTACACACTACCACTGAGCGAGCTATCACCGCTTCAATAGTATCGTATACATAGTTGCGTTAATTTAAGGTCAAATTTGATATGATCTAAATATATGTTAAATAAACAAAACCGTCCGGTCTGTGTGAAGCGACCTCGCCTAGTTGGCACGATGCGCACGAGCGGGTCAAGGCGCGCGCGCAGCCCCGTTGTAATGTCTCATGCATTAGATATTCTGGTGTCAATGTCGATGTACATAATATAACGGCAAGATAAAGCGAAACTGCCAAACAGTGAAAGGATTGGGGATTCTGTGGTACAATTACTATGTCCGATTGGACTATAATATCTGTAATGAACCGCATTTTTCGACGAAGGAAAACATCGTGAAAACAATTTCACAATTTCAGAAAACAGTATTTTCCGATGTCTATAATAATTACAACGTACCACTTTTTTTCTTAATTTATACTTTATCTCACCTAATGTTAAGTGACGATATGTATTATGTACGGACCGCGTGTGGAGGAACGTGAGTTCGATTCCTGCACAGAGCCTAAGTCGTCTAAAAAACACGCTTTTCGAGCTTCGTACTTTTAAACGGAAAGACCTTTGAAACATCAGAAGCTCGGATTTCTGAACGTTCAATCCGGCTACAGTATCACTGTATTATGTTTCTGGATCAACTGATTTTTATATGGTCATGTCAGTAACACAGCTATGCAGACGAATTTATTAAAAAAAAAATATTTAAAGACATACAAATTTTACCTGCCTTAATCTCCGGTTTTCCTTATATCGAGCCCTTTCAAGAAAAACATCGTAAGACACAATTGCACGATTTATAGAGGAAAGTCTTTTCATTTCCAATTAAAAAGTATTTGTGATATCTTCATATAAAAATTATGACCTCTTTGTTCATAACTAACCAATGACCTATTAAAATAGTTGATATCAACACACTGCTTCTAATTAACAAAGAAAATTTTTATAAGGTTACAATAACAACACCTTGTATAGGATTTTTGGCGAATACGACATTTTCTCTAAAAAGGCTCGATATGTTGTTTTACTTAGTAATATTCCTTATACTACTAAATTAAGATATTTGCAGTTAATACTCCCTTTATAACAATCTTGTGTAAATTCATTGAGTGTAATAAGGTTAAACCTTGTCCTTAAATTCTAATATAGATTTTACCCTTAAAATAACTTAGGCAATATTATATAACTAGCTTTTACCTGCTGTTTCGCTTGCATTATTATTGACTTTGTCATACAAATCCGATGACGTAATAAAAAGTTTTGTGCTAAGTTTAGCTCCAATAAGTTTGCATGAGAAAAGGTAGCCTATCACCATTTCCAGGTTCCCAGCTATCTCTACACTAAAATCCATCTATAGCGATTTAGGCGTGAAAGCGTAATAAATAAACCAACTCACTTTCGCATTTATAATATTAATAGCTTTTACCAGCGGCTTCGCTCGAATCAATATTGCTTTTGTCAAACAAATCGAATGATACGTTAAAAAGTTTCATACAAAGTTTATCACTCTCTTTACCCCAGGACCAATAAGTTTTTCTCGAGTAAAAGTACCCTACCACCGTCTCCAGGTTCCCATCTATCTCTATACCAAAATACATCATAATCTATTCAGCGGCTTAGGCGTGAAAGCGTAACAAACAGACAAACTTTCACATTTATAAAAGATTAGTATAAAGTATGATACTATAGTAGATAGCTGTTAAATATTATGTATGATAGTTGGGTGTTTGTGTTATAATGCCCCTTTCTGGCTTAAGTAATCTGGCTTAGAGACATAATCACTCTGATTAATTTCAATAGAGATACTCAAGTATCCCACCGGTCAAACCACCTTCATTTTACTTTCTAATCACATAACACTGGCGGAACTGGGCACTTCGCGAATGCCGCCATCACAGTAAAATTAAGAAAAAGCTATGCAAATATGCAAAAAAACCTATGCAGATTAAAATAGATCGTCTGAAGTATTCAGTACGGAAAAAAGAACTAGTAAAATTCGAAGATTTTCCTCCGGTGAAGCAGGATTCTCATTCCGCAGCAAATAACTTTTAAAGTAATAAGGCGGTCTGTGCCGGTTAGTTCCGACCGTTCGTCCGACGTCTGCGGTTTGCTTAAATAAACCGTACAAATCTGTACGTGATAAAATACTAACGATATTGGAGTATGAAGCGGTCATGGCTCAGTGGTAGTGTGCACGATCGCCGCGTCATGGGTCGTGAGTCCGAATCCAAGCATCTACGATGAGCTTGAGCTTTCAGTGAAGGAAAATATGGCGAAAAATACGGCATGGTGGTAGGGCGTTTTCTGGTGCCAGCCTGGGTAACAACCATTCTCAAGTTGAAAATCTGCCGCCAAATACAAATAGGTGTGTTCCGGGAGTTGCACTTGAGAGCCAGCCCGCTATATACAGTTCGGTACCACACCTTGGGCGGCGGTGATCACTTACCATCAGGTGATACGCTTGCTCGTTTGTCTCCTATTCCATAAAAAAATGTGTGTTGAATATATTGTGTACATAGAAATTATAACACAAATGCTGTCTCATAAGAAAAGATCTTTAAACCATTTATATCTCTAAATATTGATTAGTTGTACATTTTCAGTACATATGTTGTGTTAAACTATGATATTACGTTATAACTTAATCGCCAATAAAGCGATGATAGCTCATTTGGAAGTCTGTACAAACACCGCGTCGAAGTACGCGGGTTCGAATCCACTTTTTTTTTTATACTTAAGGTTTAGCGTTATGGCCATAATCTCACCTGATCTTAAGTGACGATACGGCCCAAGTCGGTAGACACGCTAAACCTCTGGAGGAACTGGCTCTCAAGTGCTGCTGCCGGAACACACCTATTGGTATCTGGCGGCAGGTTTACAACATGAGGGTGGTAGCTACCCAGGCGGGCATTAGAAAAAGCCCTACCACCATGCTATGGTTTCCTCACGATGTTTTCCTTCACCGAAAGCTCAAGCTCATTGTAGGTGCTTGGGTTCGAACCCACGTCCCTTGACGCGAAGTCGTGCACACTACCACTGAGCTATCATCGCTTCAGTACAATGAGTATGAGCTTACGATGAAGGAAAACATCGTTATGAATCCATAGCATGATGGTAAGACTTTTTCTAATACCCGCCTGGCTAGCAACCACTCTCAAGTTAAAAATCTGCCGCTAAATTCCTATAAGCGTGTTCCGGCAATTGCACTTGATAGCCTGTCCCTTAGGCTTAACGTGTCCACCATCTTGGGCCACATCGTCACTTAACATCATGTGTGATTGTGGCCATAACGATAAAACAGTATACTATAAAATAATCTTAGACCATGCAAAGGATTTGCAAACCGGAAGTCACTCACTACGAGAACACATTTCAATGATGACAATGTCTTAGAATTCATTTTTATTAAAAGCGCGTGATATTAAAGATTATAAATAACGTATAGTGCAACATTATTAATATTTATTTTTATTATTTTGTTATTTGACTCAATTCTTAATTAGTAACAAAACATTATTATAACTGACCCTCTACTGACATATTTCCAAATTGATAATCAAATCAAATCAAAAATCTTTATTCAATTTAGGCCCTAAGAAGGCGCTTATGAACGTCAAAATTCCTACCAGTTCGGAAAGTAACGCAGTCATCGAAAAGAACCGGCAAGAAACTCGATCTGCATCTTTTTTTTTTAAGTCTTAGTCTTATCTTTATATACTATAATCTAATGTGTTACAGTAGTTATTAGCGGATGTACAGAGAAGGGTGTCAATTCCAGACATCACGACCGCTCACATATTGATCCACCTATAAAAGCCTTTTGACATGAAAACCCGTTTGACATGGTTCTTGAACCTACTGTCAGGCAATACAGTAACGTGCTTTGGGACTTTATTATAAAACCTGACACTATTACCCAAAAAACTGTTACTTGTCTTACTCAGTCTAAAATAGAGAGTGACCAGTTTGTCGCGATTTCTAGTATTCAAATACATTAAATTATCAAGAATATATTGGAAGGGCAAACGTAAAATACCGTCAAATTCTTAAAATGATTTTTATTTATTGTTGTGACGTTATTATTGTTATTTCTATAGTTATTGTGGACATACATATTCCTAATAGTGGCTGTAACAAATAAAAAAGGGTATCGAATCATGTCCAAGGTGTTTCAGGGGATTTTAATTTAAAAAACTAAACCCCATACACCTGGGGGCACACGTACTTCCTGTAACTGTACCCGAAGGTTGCTCTTCCGGATCGGTCTACTCAGCCATGAGAGCAAGTGTCGTCCCTATGCTGCCTAAATCTTCTGCTAAAGATGTAAAAGCCATTTTAATTATACCATAGCATAGCATTAGGCATAGCATGTCCATGTTAGGTCATATCGTATTTAACATCAACAAATTTTTCGGCCAATCGCTAAACATATGAAAAGCAAAAAGCTATCACAGATATGACAAAGGGTTTTCAGTAGTTCAAATTAAATTTACACTTAACAAGATTACAAAGAAGAAGTTATACAAGTCCATTTGGACACGCATTCTTTGAGATGTAACAAACCCGAAAGTTCAGAAACTTGTTGCAGGGGTAAAAGGAGACAATATAAATGAAATAGTTTTCCCATACTGTCTATCTATTATATGTATTTATGCTTGGTGTCATCCGGCCACCACGTTTGACATATTTCGTTTTTAGCTACTCATACCATTAAGATATAGCTCAGTGGTAGTGTGTACGACTTCCCGTCAAGGGACGTGAGTTCGAATCCACTCCACCTACAATGAGATTGAGCTTTCGGTGAGAGAAAATATTATGAGGAAACCATAGTATGGTGGTAGGGCTTTTTCTAATGCCCGCCTGGTTAGCTGCCACTCTCAAGTTGAAAATCTGCCGCCAAATACCAATAGGTGTGTTCCGGCAGCTGCACTTGAGGGCCAGTTCTTCCACAGGTTTAGCGTAATCATTTTTTATCCTTTACTTTTTACGAGAAAAAATGGCTTGTTTACGAAGCGATTTTATACATTACAGTATTAATTCTTATCCAATTTAGTACCTTAAATACATAGTGCTTTTAATATAGATCAATATGGCTCTATACAATATGTAATTTAAACGAATATTTTTGAAGATATTACAGATTTAAAATGCAGGGACATAGCGGTTCCGGCGGTACCGGCCGCGGGGCCAGCGGCGCGTGCCTATAAATAGCGCGAGTAAATGTAAAAAAAGAAAAAAACAAATCGGTCAAACCATTTTTGAGTTTTAGCGAGAATGAAAAACATCAACTTCACCGAATCAGCTAGTCATAGATATATAAAGGAACAAATGAAAACTATTGCAATGATACATTTTTTGAGATGTTAGAAATAAAATTATTACGAACTTAAGTTTTAAGACAAAAATTTACATGATTTTTTGTTAACTTAAAATTTTACTACAAGAAAATACGACAAATATTTCCCGGCCACTTAGTGTATAAAAAAGTGGATTTTCCGGATATTAGTTTTTCCGCTCAAACCGACTGAGAATAACCGTAAACCTAACTCTGCGGTCGAGTGAAAAAGGTGTTACCGCATTTTTCAGATACAACAACTAAATAAAGTTAAAATTGGAAAGCAAATAAGTAAAGATCTTCGAAAGTATGTTTAAGTTTTATGTCCGAACTAGCTTGAAATGACTTTTATTTAGCAACAAAATTATTAACAAATAATTTGACTCTCTTATCATCCCTTAATATACAACTCTATATTCATGAAGCGATGATAGCCCAGTGGTAGTGTGTAGGGTCGCCGCGTCACGGGACGTCAGTTCGAATCCACTCCACTTAAAATGAGCTTATGCTTTCGATGAAGGAAACATCATGATAAAACCATAGTATGGTGGTAAATCACTTTCCAGTGCCCGCCTGGTTAGCTACCACCCTCAAGTTGAAAATCTACTGCCAAATACCAATAGGTAGTTTCCGGCAGTTGCACTTAAGAGCCAGTTCTTCCACAGGTTTAATGTGTCTACCTACTTGGGCTGCATCGTTACTTAAGATCAGGTGAGATTGTGGTCATAACCTTAACTATAAAAAAAAGTATTATAAATCGAAAAAGTTTGTTAGTCTGGATCTTTGTTTATTTGAACGTATTAACATTTGGATTAAAACTAAAATATTGTTGTGCGTGATAGATCAATTATTGAATAAGACATTCAGTTATTTAACATCACAGTACCACCAATATGCAAGGAAAGAAATATTTTTTGTATTTCCACTATATACAAATCACATGTTATATAAGCATATGTTAGTGTTAAGGTTGACTTTCGTTAGTTGGTATATTATAAATAAAAGACTCATGCCCTCTCATTGATAGTTTAATGGTCACTTATAATATAGATTGAACAGTATCCATATATATTTCAACAATTTCTTTTAACTGCATGCGCTGTGCTATGTTAGAATAGACACCCCAGACTCAAGTAAATGCTCCCGCAATGAACATTACAAAAGCGCTGGTTTTCAGTCGGAGCTTATTAAAGATATCCCAGAGTCTGATACGTCATCTATGTAGATTATTACATATCACACATAGTATATACATTTAGATGTAGGTGATGAATATTTAAATTATAAAAAAAAATCTGTTATTGTTTTGATCTTTATGAATTATGTTGTGTGTAATAATGCGTATGAATGAGAAAATAAATAATAATAATTTATTTATTTTTTTATATAAGAGAAAGGTCCCTGTCAATATTATTAACTTTTCGTTGTGCGTTCAAAAGAAATATTCACAATATGAGTAACGTTGTATTGAAGAATGTTACAAAAAGGGGTAAAAAATATTAAAAAACTTTTACTCGTAGTTCCAGGCGATCGAAGTCACAGGCATAGCTAGTCAACAATAAATTAAAACTATACCATAAATGAGCCGAATCATTACAACTCAATGTGATGTTAGAGTTTTTGCAATGATATATGAAGTACAGTTAAATGGTGGTCAAAAATACTTTTATTTGCAACTTTTGTGATTATCTGTCCACTTTTACGCGCATCACCGTAAAACTTTTTTTTATGGAATAAGGGGAAAACTAGCGCGCGTGTCACCTGATGGTAAGTGATCACCGCCGCCCATGGACACCCACAAGGCCTTTATAGGAAGGACTGGCTCTCGAATGCCACTGCCAACCTAATTTTCAACTTGAGAGTGGTAGCTATCCAGGATGGTATTAAAAAAAGCCCTACCACCATGCTATGGTTTCCTCAAGATGTTTTTGCCTCCGAATATTCAAGCTCATTATAGGAGGTTGGATTCAAACTCTCGTTCTATGACGCGGCGTTCCTACACGCACCACTGACCTATCATCGCTTCAAAAACTGTATGGTATATTTTTATGAAAATATTACTATACTAACAAATATTTTACGATACTTTTTATCAACAAAAAGGCACAGAAACCTGCTTGATAAGGAATAAAAAAAACTGAAGTACATGATTTTTTTTAGTTGGATTTTCATACAGTTTACTACCTGACAACTCAAAATTTGATATATTTTTGTTTGTGGAAAAATTAACAATCAATACCGTTCCAAACTAGGCAGCTGAAGGAAGCACTATGTGAATCTAATATTCACTAAACCCTCATGATGTTTCAACAAAACGCTGCGGTCGAGCCAAGGGAATAGTTGAAACCTCTAACAAACCTCGAAGCAATTAATGAAAGAGGAACAAATGATTCTTCCTTACAACATAAGCACTAAATCGAATCTAATAATACGATGAAGCGAGCAATTCTTGCATATAAATTGTGCGTATCTCGGAAACGGTTCAACGTTTTGGACCAAATATTGTATTTCGAAAGATTCCTGCTTTGTTAATTCGCCTATATTTTCTTTAATAAATGATTTATTACATTCCTTTTTTTATTTAATTTAAATAATCAGTACATCGGTGTGTAAAATCGAAAAAAATTTAATGTTTTCATCAATGTATGTTTCGTATCGAAATATATATTTTCAAATACGATAAACAATTTTAAAAAACTCGTCTAACCATAATTAATTTAAATTATAAGGTTGAACATTATTAAGATTATGTTGTCAAAGAGTTCTGTTGAAAAATAGGATTATCTTTGATATTCTGTAAAGACAAACAATATTAATCTATAATCTATTCTCAATTTGACCACAGACTTTAACAATAAGCAAAACAACATACAGACGCGAGTTTGTCAAATACACAGTAGTGTGTGTAATGTATTTATCATGCATAATTAAAAAAAATATATTAGCACTCTGCATTCTTTCTCTATATAAACTATAAGTGAGCGAAATTTCATATTCCTCCGTCCGCGCTATTTTCATAAAAAGGGTACAAAGTTATAGCTTCACGTATTAATATATAGAGATACCAACATAATCTCTGTCACACAAGTACTGAAAACAAAATGTTCACAAAATGAACCGATCCAGTCAATGTTAAATCTTTACCTTCATGTCTATCTATATATCTACAGTCTTGAACAGGAGTTCGATCGCGCATTTAACCTACATTACATCTCAAACGTTTAGGGGAGTTACACACAGATTTACGAGGCAGTAAAATTATACGAGATAGAGATATATATAACAGCACTTAGTCCGATCAAAAAATGACTTTACAATTTATTACACCGATGTCTTTGTTTTCCTTTCACAGTGCAAAGTCTTGGTCAACCCCAAAAAAAATGTGTGCAGTTCACACACGAGAGAAGTGAAACTTTCAAAAATTCGCTGCGTAATCCGCAGCTACGCATTCACACGTACAACGCGCGAACCCTGTAAGAAACACTGTGTAATGCCTACTATCTCATTCTTTCCCGCGTTACATATATGTATGCGGTTGTCTCTTTTTACTGTTGCTTATTCGTTTCATCGAGTTTCAAATCAGAACGATGCTAAATTAGCTTTTCCTTTTTTTTATATGGTTTAGGTTTAGCGTTTTGGCCATAATCTCACCTGAGCTTAAGTGACGATACGGCCAAAGTTGGTAAACACGCTAAACCTGTGGAGGAACTGGTTCTCAAGTGTAGCTGCTGAAACTCACCTATTGGTATTTGGCGGTAGATTTTCAACTTGCAGGTGGTTCCTAGCCAGGTGGGCATTAGAAAAAGCCACTATACTATGTTTTCCTCACGATTTCTTCCTTCACCGAAAGCTCAAGCTCATTGTAGGTGGATTCGAACTCACGTCCCGCGACTCGGAGTCCGTACACACTACCACTGGGCTATCATCGCTAAGGTTGAGCCGTCACGTCAGGCTATGTAACGCTGGTTTGCATAAAGTCAGCTCGAGTCGACTAAGGAGACGAGAGACGTAGGAAGCGCGCCAGTGCCATACCCGCTCGGCGGGCGTTACATAGGAGCGCATGACGCAGCAGTCGCATTCAATATCAATATAAAAATGGTATATACCGTGCCGATACATTGTATTTAATAACTTATACTTGTATATCGTACATATACATTGTTATCTTCAACTGAAAGTAGTTTTCATTTTGGTCTTGTGTTATTAAAAATAAACACCTTTTTTTCGGTTCTTTGTTACACAGCGTTATTGGTAATTCGACGTATTCCCGTTAGGAGGTGATTGGAATAACGATTTGCGATAATTTTAACCTCCTTATGCATTATGCGAAAGTGAACCATTTTTGAATAAAGCATTTTTTTTCTGATTTATAAAAACTATTAAACATTGGTTATTTATTAATATTAAAACACTTAAGACCGGTCCAAATTTAAATATCCGAGACGAAAAACGATATTATTGCAATATTTTTTTGAGGTTATTTACATTACGATTCATTAAAAACAAAAAAAAGGTTATGGTACTTGACTTGAATATTATTTTAAAAAGATAAACCGTTTTAAAAATTATCCACGAAGTCAAGCGTCGTTATAGGAAGAAGCGATAGGAATACTGACTGGGCGATGAGTCGAGAGACGGAAGGATGGGAATAGAATGATGTGTCAGGAGCATAGGCTGCTGCCTAAGCTAGGAAGGGTAAAATTGAAAGATATAACAGTACGCAATAGCGGAAGTCTCTTCGCGCAAGAATTTTAATTAGGCCAACAAAATGTTTTAATTGTAACTTATTATTTATTGTTATAATTACTAAACTATTACTGGTTCTAAATTGTATTTTAAATTATTAACTTTTTTGTTTCATTTACATTGCGTAATGTTTTTAATTATTTTCATGGAAGTATTAAAGAACGATCTTAAGTTTAGTTTGCATACGAACTTCCGGCGGCAATTTGTCTTTTTGTTCTGGGCGCCGTAATCTCTAGAGCGACCGCCGCTAATACAAGTCTAATTTCCCAAACTCATTTCGTATTTGATGGAGAAGTTATTGAAAATGTTTAATATTATGCAACCATCAAACAGAAACGACACGTACAAAAATATGAGATAATTTCATACAAAGATTCTGCGGCTAAAGAGTTGTCTGCTATTACTTCGAGAACTTTGACTACTTTATGATAGTATCAGCTTGCTGTTTAACCTACCACCTGGTTTAGCTACTTAATTTTCAACTTAGTTTTGTCCATTCTAGTTTTAAAAAAATATGTTTTTCCAAGTTATGATTTTAGCGCCCCCTGAAACTGTCGCCTGGGGCAGGTGTCCCGGTTTGCCCTCCCCCTCTACATCCGGGGCTGCTTGTTAGTGGTATTTTTATTGTTATTATCTGTACTAATATTATAAAGATGAAAGATTTGTAATTTTGTTTGTAACGAATAAACTCAAGAACTACAGGACCGATTTCAACAATTCTTTCACCATTAGAATGCTATATTAGCTCCGAGTAACATAGGCTATATAACAATTTTCAATGAAAATGATTAAATAATTTTTTTGTTTCACGCAAACGGAGTCGCAGACTTAGCTAGTTAGTAAAATTTATATCTATACTAAAATTATAAAGATGAAAGATTTGTATTATTTGTTTGTAACGAATAAACACAAGAACTACTGGACTGATTTCAACAATTCTTTCACCATTAGAATGCTACATTAGCTCCGAGTAACATAGGCTATATAACATTTTTCAATGAAAATTATTAAATAAATTATTTGTTCCACGCAAACGGAGTCATGGACTTAGCTAGTTATTAATATTTTAAAAATGTTTGAGGTATTTTTAAGCTGCTGCTCTCTATGAATAAACTCCTCTTCTATGGCATCGATGAATCCTTCTTTACTGTTTTCATGTCCCTGTTTTTATGACCGTCTCAATGGTATAAGTGATCATTTCTTTGGCCACCACCTTTAACTTTGTTTTGGTCGGAAAAAGATTTGAGTATTGCGAAGTACCACATCTTTAAACGGTTTTTTAACGCTTACACAGCCCCTCTCAACGCGACGGGATTAGATGAGACACGTAGGACTCAACCAATGCGAGCCGCCGGGAATATCCATTAAAACCCCAAGGGTATCTATCGCCTTCCCGGAATGACGCGACTTCGGGCTAGAAATCACAGCGTCACCTCAGCCACCGGCCCGAACTGATAATAAGCCGCTCCCCATTCATTGCTTAAGTTTATAAAAGCCAATAGAAGTGAATAATGTTACTTCTGTCACTTCTTCTAGAATCTTCACAAGTTTCTTCAAGTAGTTGAAGCAAGCGACAATAAGTTATTTATATATAGTTTCAAAAACATTTGAACTTGCGAGCACGGCTTGTTGCTAATAACTCCTTTCCGTGCACAAGAGAGGCAACCCGTGTACCTAACAGCCTCATTATAGGCCGTCTCGTTTACGCTGAACGAGCTTGAATCAACACTCGGTAACAAATCCTGGAAATAAGGTATATAATTTTCTCAAAACCTTCAATCCAAATTCGTAATAATATGATATAAATTACTTACGCTTGAATCGTTGTAATGAATCACAGCTCGTGTAACATCGTAATGAGAACATGGCGTGGAGTTATTTTCTAATATTTACCTAGATAGATACCACCCTTTTTTCGTGGTGAAAATGAATTTACTGTTCAGGCACGTCATGCGGAAAACGTAAAGCGTTAGAGCGATGATGTCTATTAGTCGCCACGTCAACAGACGTGAGTTCCTATACGTGTGGAAGGTGAAGGAAAATATCGTGAGGAAACCATAGCATGGTGGTAGGGCTTTTTCTAATGCTCAATTGGCTAGCTACCAACCTATAGTTCAAAATCTGCCACCAAATATCTATAGATGTGTTCCGGCAGTTGCACTTGAGAGCCAGACCCTTCGCTACACATAGCATGTCTACAATCTTCGCTCGCATCGCCCTTTAGATCACTGAAATTGTACCAACCCTTTAAATTACATAAAAAAGGTACTTCTCGAAACCCTACGAGTTACTCGTAATTTTGTTTTTATTTCATGATTCTAGAATTGGGATACTACGATATATATTTCTAAGGAACTGTTAGAAATTACTTCTGAATTCATAGAAAACATGGTGTGATGTTCATGTAAAATATAGAAAGACTTCTATATACTAAAGACTAGTAGCAAAAACTTCTGAAGACTAGTAGTAAATACTAGTAAAGACTAGATATAGTATACGTAGTCTATGGGTATTCTTTGTCATACCTACTTGAGAACCCGTTACAGATAGACAGTTAGCTAATCCTGAATCGTGATAAAAATACCTAAGAAGTATGAAGATAGTCTAATAACTGCTTTAATTAATTACATATTCTTATCTTCATTACCGAAACTACAGGACATTTTTCTTATTTTTTGACCTCAAGAATGTCTACATAACCCTTTTTCCGATTATCCACGCAGCTAGCAGCCTTGCATAATCCAATAAACTTCCCTTATTAGACCATGGTATCTATGATTACTGTTCTGATCGAGAGCTCTTGTTATTCTGGGTAAGCAGTAAGTATATATCTAAATTATATTGACCTCGGCTAACCTTGTTACGGTTCGTCTCGCGAGGTCTTTGTACATCGGATGTGGAAGTACGATGATGTATTTTTATTTTAGGAGGGTAAGATGTATCTACGTGTTATTGTTATGAAAATTATTGTTATGGGAGATTTGTGTTCAGATTCCGTATAATGTGTTTTAAGAAGTTATCTATCGGTTTATGTTCATCGTTACGTTCCGAAAGTGAGTTTGTTCGTTTGTTACGCTTTCACTCCTAAACCGCTGAATCGATTATGATGAATTTTGGTACACAGATAGATGAGACCTTAGAGAAGGTGATACTTCACGAAATACTCTAGCCCAAAACTTATTCGAATCGGGGTAAAGAGAGGAATAATCTTTGAATAAAACTTTTTATGGCGTCATCAGATTTGTCTGACAAAATCAACATGAACACGAGCGAAGCCGCAGGTAAATGGAAAAAATGTAGGGTTTTTAATGTGAAACATCCATTAACGCACTCTGGCCGTATAATCGACCCGCTTATCGAGACGGCAAACGGCATGACGCTTATGCCGACATGCCTTGACATCAACATTGTCGACTTCCGCTGTGTGTGCGGGCTTATACTATACACTTCGTTGCTACTGTGTGTTCAACTAGCCGTGTCCGCGACTTCGTTCGCGTGGTACTAAAAATTATTTGAGCAATTTTGTCCGTTTTTGGAACTATTTTCAGTACTGCTTCGGTAGTAATTGTGGTAGCGCGATGTTATATAGCTTAATACCTTCCTCAATGGTTACTCTATTAAATGAAAAGAGAATTTTTAAAATACGACTTGGAAAATTCTTAGATTACCGCGTTTTAACAACAAATCTCTTCCACTTTATAATATATTTACACTAGACACACAAATTAAGGTATATAAAAAAAATTCCAAATTTTTGGGTGATTTTCAACGAGCTGTAACTCCGAAGAACATGATCGTAGAGAAAAAACAAAAAAAGCAAATTGTAGCTCCATGTGTCTAGTTTTCAGATATGACTATGAAAATTTTGTCATGTCCAGGTCTGGAGAAATCCTAAGAAAACTACCAAAAAAGTTACAGCTCGTTGAAAATCACCCAAAAATTTGGATTTTTTTTTATATCCCTTAATTTTTGTGTCTAGTGTATATAGATAGATACTATATTCTGTTATTATTTTTGCAATTCAAATTATAAAAAATAACATTGATTTTATCAGTGAAACTCTACTATTTCTTATTGTTTTACTCCATATTTTCTTTATTCTGTTTAAATAATTATAGCTGTGGCCGCGACTTCGTCCGTGCGGAAATAAAAATTACCTTATAATTTTCACGCCTTTTTCCGTAATTATTTTAATACAACTTAGATACTATCGGTTTTGCATGGTGATAGGGCTTTTTCTAATGCCCTCCTGGCTAGCTACCACCCTCAAGTTGAAAATCTGCCGCCAAATACCTATAGGTGTGTTCCGGGAGTTTCACTTGAAAGCCAGTTCCTCCACAGGTTTATCGTGTCTACCAACTTGGGCCGTATCGTCACTTAAGATCAGGTGAGATTATGGACATAACGCTAAAACCTTATCTATAAAAAAAAAGTAGCGCGATTTTAATAGCTTAAAGCCTTCTTCAAAAATTACTCTATCAAATAAAAATAATAATTACCGACTGAAAGAAACAAAGTAATGCGTTTTATATATTTTATAAACACCAACTCTAATATTAATCTAAACGATTCACATCTAACGAGCGTCCCTTGATGACCTTTTTTTTACATTTTCTGTATAATTGTGTAATCGAAAGATATATTTCATGGTGGTAGAGCTTTTCTAATGGCCGCCTGGCTAGCTAACGCCCCCAAGTTGAAAATCTGCCGTCGAAAACTTATAGGTGTGTTCCGGTAGTTGCACTTGAGAGCCAAACCCTCCATTAGGAGTCGCGTGTTCACGATCACGGGCCGTATCGTTAAACGAATTGACTATATAAAAAAAAACTTTAATTATTTCTCAAAAAAATTAGAAGTAAATTAAAATATTAGTAGCACTGTTACATGTACTAGTACTCAGAAATACCAATGATTTTTGTATGTTTTATTTATTCATCGAAACACAGCATGCGCTAATCCAGTACAAAATATAAATAAAACTGACTTGATATTATATATAATAAATTAATAAAGTATATATTTCGTATGATTCACAAATATTCTGACTCGCTTAATTTTCAACATTGTATATTGTATATTTTTCTGTAACTGTATCCTATGACGTAAGCATGTCGGGGACGCGAACTTGTAGTTTTGTTCATAGAAACATGTCCCTATGCACATGTTCAAACAAGATTCAAACATCTCGTGCATAGCAATTCTGATAACAGTTCTAACAAGTTGATTGTTTTATAGTTTACCGACAATGTCGCATACAATTGTAGATACAATAACCCTAGTTGAGGGTTTGGTTCTCAAGTGCAACTACCGGAACACACCTATAGGTATTAGGCGATAGATTTACAACTTGATGGTAGCAAACCAGGGCATTAGAAAAAGCCATACCACCATGATATGGTTTCATCATGATTTTTTCCCTCACAGGGATCAAACCCACGTCCATACACATTACCTACTGAGCTATCATCGCTACAAAATACTATATAGTTTTAGCGTTATGGATACAATTTCATCTGATGTTAAGTAACGATTTGTTCCAAGCTAGTAAATATGCTAAGCCTGTGGAGAGACTGACTCTCGAGTGCATCTGCCGGAACATACCTATTTCCGATTTTCAACTTGAGGGTGGTAGCTAACCAGGTGGGCATTAGAAATAGCTCTACCACCATGCTATGGTTTCATCACGATGTTTTCCTTGTTTCAGGCTCGTTGCAGGTAGATTCGAAGTCACGTCCATTCACGCAACGTCGCACGTACAACCAACTGAGCTATCATCACTTCAAATTTACCAAAGAACCCTTATTTTATATTTGAAACAATGACAGCTCAGTTGGTAGTGTATACGGATGGCTCGCCAATGGATGTGAGTTCGAAGGAAAACATCGTGATATAACCATTGTAGGGCGGTAGAGCTTATTCTAATGCTTAACTTGCTATCATTGTTGTGTTAAAAATCTGCTGGCAAATACCTTATGTGTTAAGGCAGTTACACTTGAGAGCCGGTTCTTTCACTAGGCTTAACGAATCCAATACCAGTTGGTAAGAGTGTGGCCATAGCGCTAAAAGAAATTGAGATATTAGACGAAGAAAAAAATTAAAGCTATCATGAGGACTGCCAACAGAGGTGAAAACTTAAAACTATAAACAAACAGTTGTTATTTTTGGATCCCCAAATTAACTGTTTGATTTTAAATTCAACTTTGTAAATCAAATCTAATTGTCTTTGCAATAAGTGTATACTAATAGGAATAGATATAGTGTGTACGTTAACACGTCACGTGACCATGTCGATGACGACTTACATGAATTTACTCCCCATCCAAACCGCGCTATAGAAATTTTCAATTATAAAACACATCGATTTTCTTTCTCGAACAGCATAATATTATCCCACGAAGGGAATCCTCAAAACTTAATCTAATGCAAAAATCACCCGGCACGATCCGGCGCGATACAGTAACATCCGGATTTCGCCGGATTATCCTGAAAAATGCGTCTCGCGTTGTTCTTCAATGTTATCCTTTACATATATGTATGTATGTTTATGTTAAAAGTCCGTCAGTTACGAAACCCCGGTACAACGTTTGCTCGATATTACGACTGTTATAAATATTTAGCATAATTTTTTTTTTTATTGTTTTATTTATATTTTAACACGATTTTATAGTTAATTCAGTTGGTTTTTTAGATAACAAAAATGTCACATGTCACACAAAAAACGTTTTAATGTTTTGGAATTCAATGAGAATCAATTTTCATATAAACATTCTATAAGGGGTTAAATTAATACTAGTGAAACAACAAAATGCCACCATCAAAATCGAAAAAATGTTTTTATTATTATTTTAATGTTTTTTCTCAACGGAAGCTCAGGTTCATTGCAGGGATCGAACTCACATCCCTTGACGCGACGTCCATACACACTACCAACTGGGCTATCATCGCTTCAAAACACTTTACAGGTTTGACGTTATGGCCACAATTTCACCTGATGTTAAGTGACGATGTGATTCAAGCTACACGCTAACGTGCAAGTACCGGAACACACCTATGCGTGTTTGGCGAAACATTTTCAACTTGAGTGTGGTAGATAGCCAGGTGGGCATTAGGAAAAGCTCTACAACCGTGATATGGTTTCATCACGATGTATTCCTTCACCGAAAGCTCGGACTCGTTGCAGGTATCGAACTCACGTCCCTTGCCGCAGCGTCCGTACCCAGTTTATCCGGGGAATCGAATCGTAACTATAAAGTATCGACATTTTAAGTTGCAACTGAGAATTTTGTATCAGAAACGATATTCAGGAGAAACTACATATATCCATCCGGTTATTGCGAAGTGGAAATAAATTTCACATGTAAATAAAAGAACCCGATTATAACGAAATCCTCCCGCCATCCCTAGCACTTCAAGTGAAAGGACCACTATAAAATTCTCATATACCGTCCCTGTGCGAGTTCTGATGGGGAAATATAGGCATGTCGCAAGTATTATGAGTTCGCTGGAACACATTGCGTGTTGGGTCACTCTTGTTTTCTTGCGTCGAGGGTGTCTGGGGGAGAGATAAATAAAATTGCGGTTTATACAACCTTCATGGATACTTATACATATATGGAAACCGTATTAGTTAGAATCGTACTGATATTATAAATGCGAAAGTGAGTTTGTCTGTTTGTATGTTACGATCAAACCGCTGTTTCGATTGGGATGAATTTTGA
This sequence comes from Actias luna, assembly GCA_039707435.1. Taxonomy (NCBI): domain Eukaryota; kingdom Metazoa; phylum Arthropoda; class Insecta; order Lepidoptera; family Saturniidae; genus Actias; species Actias luna. The sequence continues at coordinate 12,010,677 of JAZHAC010000032.1, forward strand.
CATAGATGGGATCCTGGAGACGGAGATAGGATACTTTTTCTCGTGAGACACTTATATGAAGCGGGGTAAAGAATGGGATAAGGTTTGTATGAAACTTTTCATTTTATTTATCAATATAAACGCGAACGAAGCCGCACGTAAAATCTAGTCGGTTCAATAATCCAGAGTTTTCGGTGCAGTAAAACATCGCGACGTATCGATTGCATGTTAATAGGGTACTTTCTAACGCTCGCCTACCAAAATACTACCCTCATATTATCATAATAATAATAATATATACGGTATTTAAAACAATAAAGTAATTATAAATTAATACATATTTAAAATTGACCGATTACAAATACAACGTTAAACCGATATCCGCTTAACGTCATTATCAGTTTATTGTAACCGAGAAGGGTGATTTTATGATATATAGATATACATACACATATGTGAGTACATATATTTTATGGTTTTTTTTTTATTACCTTAATTGTGTATTTCGTAACAAATTCGTTCGCCTTCATGAGCTGCGTTTAATACCATTTTTAATTACACACCTGCGGAAAATTATATTAATTATGGGACGTTAAGCACTCCGTAATCTATTTTTTTGTAATTATTTCACGAGGTTTCGGCGCGTTTATAATTATTATCTTTATTAGATAAAATTTACCAACGGCTCGAAAATTTAATATCAAATGAATTTTAATTCTATTAAAAGCCTGTGATTATTTTATTTGGAGGAAAGAAAAAAAAAACATTGTGTGGTTAATGAAATCACGGTGCAAGTGAAACTTTATTTCGGATCGTAAACATTTAACTGGAAATTTTCGGAAAATTTGCGATTACAAATGCTACATGGCAAACTCGTGCGGGCCAATGCAGGGCCGGCTGTAATGCGACATGCGATAGATGGACGAAAAAACTTGAGACGGTGTAATAAAAATTTCACTTTAAGAAAGAAACAAAGACACAAAATGTGTTATCGAACAATTTTATTTTTTTCTTAAGATTTTGCGTTATGCCCATAATCTCACCTGATCTTAAGTGAAGATATGGTCAAAGTTGGTAGACACACTAAACCTGCGGAGGAACTGGCTCTCAAGTGCAGCTGCCGGAACACACCTAGTGGTATTTGGCGGCAGGTTTACAACTGGAGGGTGGTAGCTAGCCAGGCGCGCATTTGAAAAAGCCTTACCACCATGCTATGGTTTCCTTACGATGTTTTCCTTCACCGAAAGCTCAAGCTCATTGTAGGTGCTTGGATTCGAACTCCTATCCATTCACGTCGCTTCAATATCAGAACATTACGAAAATAAACACAAACTAAATGGTTTTAAGTATGCAACAAAACCGCCATACTCAGTTACATGCTACATTATGACATTACTGGTATATATTGCAACACTGGTTTTCAGTATGAGGCAAATAATTATATATACAGGATACGACAGTTTCAAACATCCAAACACTTTTTGATGCAATTATTGCTCAATATTAAGCGATAATAGCTCAGTGGTAGCGTGTACGACTTCGCGTCAAGGGACGTGCGTTCGAATCCAAGCACCTACAATGAGCTTGAGCTTTCGGTGAAGGAAAACATCGTGAGGAAACCATAGCAGGGTGGTAGGGCTTTTTCTAATGCCCGACTGGGTAGCTACCACCCTCAAGTTGTAAACCTGCCGCCAAATACCAATAGCTGTGTTCCGGCAGCTGCACTTAAGAGCCAGTTCCTCCACAGGTTTAGCGTGTCTACTAACTTGGGCCGTATCGTCACTTAAGACCAGGTGAGATTATGGCCAAAACGCTAAACCTAAAGTATAAAAAAAATATGCCTGAACCTCTTTCTACTGGTGGTTCGTCTCTATTCAGGAATCCAGTTCATCAGTTGCTGGTGACAACCATGATACCTGTATATCCTCTATCAACACTGTATCCATGCAATGAAACTAAGCTTTCGGTGAAGGAAAACATCGTGATGAAACAATAACATTGAGATAGGTATGAGGTTCCAAGCGATGATAGCTCAGTGGCAATGTTTACGGATGCCGCGTCAAGGGTCGTGAATTCGAATCCACCTACAATGAGCTTGAGTTTTCGGTGAAGGGAAAAATCGTGAAGAAAATGGTGATAGGGCTTTTTCTATTGCCCGCCTAGCTACCTACCACCCTCTAATTGAATATCTACCGCTAAATACTAATAGATGTGTTCCGGCAGTTGCACTTGAGAGCCAGTCCCTCCACAGGTTCAGCGTGTCTACCAACTTGGGCCGTATCGTCACTTAAGTTCAGCTTAAATATTTAAAATAAGTAGATTATTATCTAATACCTGCTTGGCTAGCTACCACCACCCTTAAATTAAAATGTTTGATGAATTACCTACGGCTGGGTGCATTTGAGAGTAGGTCGCTTCACTGAGTTTAGCCTGCCTATCATCCTTGACCACATTATCACTTAACATCAGGCGAGATTGTAGTCAAACGCTAAACGTATCTTAACTAATATTATCAATGCGAATATAATTTTGTTACGCTTCCAAGTTTTACAGGGATTTTTCCAAGTTTTTTCAGGGATACAGGAAAGTTTATTCAAATAAATAAATCGTTTATTCATAATGCAGTATGCAAGCTACGTTTACAAAAGTAAATAAATACTGCACATCCGGGCATTGCAAACGTCGGTTGGAGGCATATCAGCATATGCTGAAGTGCCCTAGGACGCGCTCCGGGATGATTTTTAACTTGAACCCAAGTCACAATAATGAATGTCTCCACAGACTTAGATACTTGTTAAATACTCCATAAGGCAGAATGTGTGTCTTTACAAATGAAAGATACCATATATATTTTTTTATAACCAAGGTTTACCGTTATGACAATAATCTCACCTGGTCTTGAATGACGATACAGCCCATGTTGGTTGACACGCTAAACCTGTGGAGGGACTGGCTCTCAAGTGCAAATACCGGAACATACCTATTGGTATTTGGCGGCAGATTTTCACCTTGAGAGTTGTAGCTAGGCAGGCGGGCATTAGAAAAAAGCATATCACCATACTATGTTTTCCTAGCGATGTTTTCCTTCACCGTAAGCTCAAGGCCATTGTTAGTGAATTCGAATTCGCGCCCTTTTACGCGGAATACGTACACACTACCACTGAACTATCATCGCTTCTTTAAAGTGTGTTTTCATTAATTATTGGACATCGTTCATTTAAACAGGGTAAGCAGATAAGTATGATTGAGATATAACAAGTTCTCTTACTATGTTAAAAACAAACGTCGTGTAAACTTTTTTGTTAAACGTGGGGAGATGCATTATCGCATCCCCTCCCAGCCTAGGGGGGACTGAGAGCAGGTAATACTCACTCAAACACAACGGCCATATGTCGCTTTTCTGAGGCGACGCGGATTCGTGCATGCAATCATGATGGTAAGCCAGGCCCCACCTGGGCAGCCCTTACAATCGGCCGGACTGGTGCAATGGGAGGCGGGACCCCCGATCCACCCCCTCAGACCAACTAAAGGCGGTGGAAGGGCACGGGTATACCGGCCCGAGGTAACATCTCAGAAGGAGGCCTCATTCCCTACATTCTCGCTCCGGAACATCAGAACTAAAAAATTGTGCTATGTCATCACTTTGGTATATGGGTAATATATATCTTCCATCCCCTCATCAAAACTACGCTCTTATGTCCAAACCAACGAGGCATCCCTTAAAATACGATTCGGCACAAAATAATCGTTTTCACATTGTGCTCCCGAACTCGCAACCAACAATAACTTCGCGTTAGTAGCTTTGGAAAAGGAAAGATTGTCTTGCATTCCGTGACATACGGGCATTGGTTACGTCTAACAATGCAGTGTATCTTAATATCTATATACTTATCCTGACTAATATTATAAATGCGAAAGTGAGTTTGTTTGTTACGTTTCCGAGCATAAACTACTGAATCGATTATGATCAATTTTAGTATACAAATAGATGACGATTTTGAAGCGATGATAACTCAGTGGTAGACTGTAGGAACGCCGCATCACGGGACGAGAGTTTGAATATATCGTGAGGAAACCATAGCTTGTTGGTAGGGCTTTCTCTATGCCCACCTGGCTAGCTACCACCCTCAAGTTGAAAATCTGCCGCTAAAAAACAACTGGTGTGTTCCGGCTGCTGCACTTGAGAGCCAGTCCCTCCCTCCTATAAAGGCTGGCAATGCATCTGCAATTGCTCTGGTGTTGCGAATGTCCATGACCGTCAGTGATCACTTACAATCAGGTGAAACGATTGCTTGTTTGCCTCCTATTTCATAAAAAAGATGGGATTTTAGAAACGTAATAGGTAGTATAGCCCAGAAAAAGTATTTTACCGCAAAAAACTTATTGGAAGTGGAGCAAAGAGATTAGAAAACTTTCTATGAAACTTTTTATTGCGTCATCCGATTTGACAAAATCTATATTAACGTGAGCGAAGCCGCGGGTAAAAGCATTTAGCAACCACCCTCAAGATAAATCTATGGCCAACTAAATGAAGAAAAATAGATGTATTACTGTCGTTTCACTTCAGAGCCAGTACCTTCACTAGGCTTAGTGAGTCCACAATCTCGGAACCGTCATAACATCAAGGAAGATTATGTCCATAATACATTTTACTTTATGTTAGCTCGGTAAAGTTACTGCACTGTACCTGATGTTAAGAACAGTACAGTCCAAAAACAGCAGCGACCATCGAAATAACGACAATCCATCGCCAGTCGATTATGTCATGGCGGCTTGCGTAAATGCTTTTTTATGTTTCGCTTAAAGGACCCCATGTTATATAAGAAAGGGAATATACGGGCTGGGAGACTATTCCACAACTTCACGGTACGCCAAAACTACGCCATATCAAACTTTATAGATCGAGTCGAGAATTAAAAAATAAGACCATACGACAGAAATGAATCATCCCTATATCTCTTTCACTTCCTTAGCTGGTTCTTACTTAAACTCGGCTTTACCCCAACGACTGTTATACAAAAAGGTTGTACAGAATTTCAAAGCATCGCATAAAGTTTCACTTCAAAAATAACGAAGTTACTAACTACTAAGCTATACGTATATAAATATTATTTATCTGTATGGTTATCCTCTACATGCTATTAAATCAGTCATCCGATTGTGACAATTGTTGTGCATAAACTCGAAAACTTACCTGGTCCAAAAAAAAACTTTTTGAAGTGATATTTTCTTCAGCATCGTTGTGATTTGAAACTCGATGAAACGAAAAGCGACAGTAAAAATAGACAACCGCATACATATATAGGATATAACGTGCGTGAGACAAAGATAGAAGGCATTATACTATGTTTCTTATAGGTTGCGAGCATTGTACGTGTGTTAGTATGTGTGTGTGCGCGCCTGCGTATTACGATGCAATTTCTTTAAGGTGCGAAATCTCGCGTGTGAACTGCACACACTTTTTTTTCTTTCCGTTACCTTGCAACGTATACCGCAGCCAGTATAAAACACAATCGACATTTTAATATAAAAATATCGAACGTAGACTCTGCTACGTAAGACCGCTCGATAACAATAACAATAATCGTTATTTGAACAATTTCGCTTTATAAAGGCAGCGGAACTGTGTCACAGATTGGCCGAGTAGACGGTGCGGCACCTTGAAATTGCCCCGGCAAGTTACCCTCCGAACTTAGAACGGGACCTCTTATAACATATTTTATACTGTTTCACTCCACGATATCGAAGTAAAACTGTTTTATTTAGTTTCAAATATTTTAATATATTTAGCATTACATTAGGCGACCGACATTAGCTCGGTTTATTTTTTTTAATTGTGTAATTAGACACCATATTGAATACACATCCACAATTAATGATGTTACATGCGTACAAACTGATTATTTAAATAAAAAAAGTCAAATGTAATTAATATTTTGGGATATATTAAAAAAAGTCATTTTTACAAGAAATCACAGCTATATAGATGAAATTAAAAAGCGAAAACATATCTCTATATACAAATTTTCCTCTAAATCGATTCGAATTGTTTCCGATATACGTAAAATTTACATACATATATACAAGACTTGCTCACTTTTTATCTATATAGCTAAGGTTTAGCGTTATGGCCATAATCTCACCTGATTTTAAGTGACGATACGGCCCAAGTTGGTGGAGACGCTAAGCCTGTAGAGGGACTGGCTCTCAAGTGCAACTGCCGTAACAAACCTATTGGTATTTGCCGGCAGCTTTTCAACTTGTGAGTGGTTGCTAAAGATCCTTACCACCATGCGACATGTTACATATAAAAATAAGAATAAATAAATTATATTACTAACATATGGCATATACGTAAACGACAATTTGCGAAATACATAAAAAAATACGGAAGGCACATTAACAAATGTAACATTATAAAGCCTTATGCTGATATCCGGTTGAAAAACAAAACAGAAACAAAAGAGAGTCGACACGCGTAATCCCTGAATGATGGACAAAATTATGTTTATTTAGGATTATTCTTTAAGTCGGCCCTTTTTCCTTGTCCCTTTTAGCTTAAGGACGTCTCATGATACGCCTTTAATATCACTGAGACATATATTTTTAAGCTTTGATAGCTCAGTGGTAGTGCGCAGTAACGACGCGTTATGGGACGTGAGTTCGAATCCAAGCACCTACAATGAGCTTGAGCTGTCGGTGAAGGAAAACATCGTGAGGAAACCATAGGATTATATATTAAAAAAATGTTAAACAACATAAAGCCGTCTTCAATGGTTGCACAAAAAGAATTTTTGATATCCGATAGGTAGGTCATGAGATTATCGCGTTCAAACAAACAAATATTTCAGCGTTGTAATATTACTATAGATATATAATCAAATGAAACTCCCTAACAAATGTAATAAATGTGAATATCACTTAGTTTGTTTGTCACCCTTTCACGTCGTAATTACTAAACTGATCATGATGAAAATTTTTATAAGCGTTGTCAAAGGTGGAAAAAGTCCATATTATAGAAAGATATACTTTCTTACGAACGGAGGCTGCGGGCACATCTGTTATACATAAATACATTTTCAAGTATCGAATCGACAATATTGTATGAAAATTCGTTAAAACATTTGTTTGCTTTTTTTTTTAATTTACACCTCGTATCCTGGAGTAACCCTGTCATTTTATGGGATAAAAAGTAACCTACGTATTGTTCCATAATATCAATTATCACCGGGACAAATTGAAACGAAGACATTTCAGACAGAGAAATAAATATACGAAATAAAACATTTTTGAGCTCTGTATCGAAAAAAATTCAGTCATTATTCTCTGGCCCCGATCCTAAGTCATTTAGGGTCGGCACAATACCTTTTCTACTTCCATATATCTCCACAAGCATCTTTTTATCCACTCCCTTTTCTTCTGTCTCATTACTCGCACTCTCTATCCATCTTCTCGTTTGGCTCCTCTTCTTTTTCATCCTTTAAAACACACGTTTATCACTTTTCTCACTACATGCGCTTCCTCTCTTCTCATGACTTGTCCACAGCAAGAACAATGATTCTCTTTCAACTTCTCTGCCACGGGCGCCATTTTAAACTCCCTCCGCGACACTTATTTACCCGTTACGCTCAAAAAACTGTTTTATATCTAAATGTGACTTAGTAACATTGCTATAACACGTATATATTGTCGCCATAAAAATCCAAGTTTCAACGAGCGAGAGTAAATTACAGGAGGCAAGCGGAGATTTTATAAAATTGTAGTGAGTGTCACGTCCGGGGTTTACGTTCGCGCCGCGGTTTACAACAGCGGGGGGTAGTCTGACATATTGTAGTCGTTACGTGTCTAACACCAAGAATAAAACGAAGGTTTAATGTTACCTTCATTTCACAAGAGGTAAAATATAAATCCTCTAAATGGAAAAGTCGCATAACTAAAAAAAAAAAAAAAAATATTTTTGTGACAAATTCTTTCTAGGTTTTTTTTTAAACTTAAGGTTTAGCGTTGTGGCCATAATCTCACCTGATTTTAAGTGACGATACGGCCCAAGTTGGTAGACACGTTAAACCAGTGGAGGAACTGGCTCTCAAGTGCAGCTGCCGGAACACACTTATTGGTATTTGGCGGGATCTAACGTCAAGGTGATGATGTGGTCTAAGATGTTGGGTACACTAAGCCTCATGGTACTGGGTGTCTATTACCGCTATACACCTGTAAATATTCGAAGAGACACTTGTAACTTGAGTTTGGTAGCTAACTGCTGAAGCGATGATAGCTCAGTGGTAGTTTGTACGAGTTCACGTCAATGGACGTGAGTTCGACGCCACCTATAATGAGCTTGAGCTGTCGGTGAGGAAACCACAGCATGGTGGTAAGGCTGTTTTTCTAATGCCCGCCTGGCTAGCTACCACCCTCGAGTTGAAAACCTGCGACAGAATACCAATAGGTAGGTTCCGGCAGTTGTACTTGAGAGCCAGTTCCTCCACAGGTATAGCGCGTCTATCAACTTGGGCCGTCTCGTCAATTAAGATCAGGTGAGATTATGGCCTTAACGCTAAACTTAAAGTATAAAAAATTACCAGACGAACATTAAAAATCCATACTACAGTGTTATGGCTTTAAGATATTTTAATATTTGAAGTTATATCACTTTTCTTTTAAGAATCCAAGTACTGAATAATATAGTCAGCTTTTTAGGTTTTAGCTTAAGCTCATATGACAGTTTTACAGTGAAAAATATCCATAACTAAATTTTACGTGCGGCTTTGCTTGTGTTAATAATGATTTTGTTAATCAAATTGGTAGACGCAATACAAAGTTTGTCTCTCTCTTTACCACACTTTCTATAAGTATTTATCAAGAAAAAGTAAGGTATCTCCGTCTCCAGGGTCTTGTCTATCTCTGTACACATTAAACTACTGAATTGATTATGATATATATAAGATTTGGTATAAAATTAATTTTAACGCGTCTGACGCCAGAGATAAAAGATATTAATCAATAAAGAACAATCTTATCTATACAAGCAAATTAGGACTAACCGACTAAATAACACAACACCAGATCTCTAAAACTACCAAATCTTTAGATTTGAAATTTAGCACATATTTTCCGTTCAAGATGTAGACATTCACTAAAACGGCTTTTAATATCAGACCAGGGTCATAAAAAAACACGAACAAAGTCGACAACACCAGCTAGTCTATATAAACAAGGAAACTACCACTGGCTGACTGAATGACTTATCACGAGATCTCGAAAACATCCAAATCTGTAGACTTGACATTTAAAATTCACATTCCTTTCAAAATGTAGATATTCACTAAAACGGCTTTTAATATCGGACCAGGGTCATAAAAAAACACGAACAAAGTCAACAACACCAGCTAATCTACATACAAGGAAAGTACCACTGGCTGACTGAATGACTCATCGCCAGATCTCTAAAACTACCAAATCTATAGACTTGAAATTTAAAATGCACATTCCTATCAAAATGTAGATATTCACCAAAAAATACTTTCTAGTTCAGACGCAGGACCTGGGACAGACTTGATTCAATGACTCATCACGAGATCTATAGAACTACCAAATCTATGTACACTGCGGTCGTGCATGATTGACGATAAAAAGTGAACGAAGTAGTAGGTAACAAGCAGTTCTTTAATAAAAAAATGTTTTATAAAATATACCTACATTTTTTATAAGGTTTGTTTATGTAAAAGATAACAAGTAAAGCCTACTGAATTATTCCGTGTAAGGCTTGTATTACTTTAGGAAAACCTGTCTTATATAATTCTTTTGTGTATATATCACTAGGTATTCCTGCGGCTCCGTTCGCGAACTATTACGAATTTATTTCATTATCTCATGTTTTTTTTATTTATTCATGTTTAATAATTTGTAAACGAATTATTAACAATTTTGTAAGCAAACAATAGAGCAATTATATAACATACTTCCCAAAGATACAATTACATGAAAACAAGTTAAATAAACAAAATGAAATATCTTTATGATTTTCTCAATTACTATTGATAGTTGTATGTCGCCCATCAATTGGGAATGGATATTTTATTGAATACTCGTGTCCAAAATTCCTTGAAAATAGGTTAAACTTTTTTTTTATTACTTAGAATATACATAGATATATTTATTAATGAAGATACGTTCATACTTCTCCTGTATCATATTTCATTAAAATTAATTGAAATTTGATTTCTATACTTTTACTTTTCAAAAATTAGTATTGTCATTTTTATAGCATTTAAATTGAGAAATTACATACTTTTCTCTTTTTCAAACGTTCAATAAAATAGCTTCAGAAATAATAAAGAATATATTTGATATTTCTTCAAGGGTTATTACAATTTTGAAATCTTATCTATTGTTCAATGATTTATAACATATAATTTTCAAAATAGATTACTGATCTATAGCCCTTCAATTGTGAAATAATATATAGTTTCCGCATTACATTTTTTGGTTGAATTGTTTGTAATATTATAAACATTAATATACTTATTTAGGTCTTCTCAAATAGCGTTTTCATTGTGGAACGATTTGTATCACCTACCCGTGCACTAAGTTGTGTTCAAATAGGTTAAATAATGCATTTGTTAATATTTCTAAATGTACTATTAGCAGTTTTATAGCCTATCAATTGAGCAGTATAAAAGAAAATCCGATTTAGTTCAAAATTGGTATTATTTTTTTAAACAATTTGGTACAATTTACAATGGTTTTTAATTTGGTGTACTTATTTAAAAAATACCTTGGACTGCAGCGATTTTGCGTGTTTACTCCTCATTGTTAAACAATTTATTGTACTTAATTTTTTTTTTTTCGTGGGCAAATGCATTTATGCATCCCCTCCCAGCCCGGGGGGACTGAGAGGGGTATGTGGGACTCACCCAGCGCTAAGCGCCGGGAATACCCACTAAAACCCCACGGCCATCTGTCGCCTTCCTGGGGCGACGCGGGTCCGTGCATGCAATCACTGCGTCACCCCAGCGACCGGCCCGGCCTGGTGGTAAGCCGGACCCCATCCGGGCTGTACTTACTTAAAAAATACATTTTTTTTAACTAATTTTAAACCCCTACATTGTGGAATGATGTATAAAGTGTTCGACACAGTTCGAGAGTGACAGTTCGACACTCGACAGTGCTTGATGAGTTCCTATTTTTTTTTAGCAAATGATCTTCTGTGCTTATTACGACATAAATATATTTATAAAAGCTTATGGTAATAGTGATCAAGGTTAGCATAATAATGCTCTCCCCACAAAGTTAACAAATAACTCCCAAAACATAATTCAAGTCCCCGCAAATGGAATCGCACGCACATCTAATATTGAATAATTTAGTCACAAAACTTTCCCGCGACAATGTAAATGGGTAAACAAGTCCCCACTGGGCGTATCACTATATTGTATTTATTTATAGTTGGAATATATGCTTCTGAAGTCATGGAAACTTCCACTTTCTATCTATCCCTTTCGTATAAACGACTAGCTATCACTCGCGGCTTCGCTCACGTTTAAATCGACTTTGCGAAATCGGATGATGCAATAAAAAGTTGCATACAAAGTTTATTCCTCGCTTCACCCCACATCTAATAAGGTTTTAGTGAGAAAAAGTTGGCTGCCACCGTCTCCAAGGTTCCCTCTGTCTATATTCCAAAATACATCACAAAGAATTCAGCGCTTTAGGCGTGAAAGCGTGACAAACAAACTCACTTTCGCATTTTTTAATATTAGTAAGAATATTCATTCAAGAACGACATTGACGAGAATCGGCGGTTTCGTGGAAAACGGGCGATATGCCAGGACATTCCATTGCGTCTAGACGGTCAACCCGAAAGCTGTTTTTATTGTTTCCACTGAGCGTTTGAAGTCATCGAGTTAAATAGACAGAATGACGATTTAGTCATCACCGGTGAATGAAGGAATAACATGCTTATTTACCTTGCCTTCTATCGTTATTTTATCATGTACATATTTACGGTTGCCGTTTCAGCCCGGGAAGGTTTTGTGGGACTCGCCCGGGGCTGGCCACCGACTAAAACTTCACGGCCACGTGACGCGGGCTTGAAAATCCTTGCCTTCTATGCAACTAAACACGGATTTCTTATCTTATAGCTTTATTGCCACGCGGCGATGGACGTGATCCTGAAGAAAAATATCGTGACGAAACCATAGCATGGTACTAGGGCTTTTTCCAATATCCGCTTCTCTAGCAACCACCCTCAATTTGAGAATCTGTCCCTCTAGAAAAAAACAGTGTGTGTCACACGACAGAAGCGAGACATTAGTATATCTCTCTCACTCCTTTAGTCGTCTCGAGCCGACTTTACCCGAACGAGCGTCACACAAAAGTTGCAGGTCAGAATTTCAAAGTCCCCACATATAAAGTTATCTGTCATGGTGTGATTTTTATTTTTATTTATACACTGAGTTATTTAGCCCATTTATTGTATAAAATAGGTGACATTCTACGTAATGTAGTGTAGCTGAAGAGCATAAGTGAAGTGAATTATGAATAATCATTCGGAACATGGTATATTGTTTACCACAAAAACTCCCAAAAGAGCTTCAACAAGAGAGTCACCAGATTGTTAAAGACAGTTAGTTGCATCTGCTCAAATTGCCAAAATCTTATCGCATGAGAATGCCACTAATAGTCTCTAAAGAGAACTGAGTTATCAAGAATAGACGAGAAGTAATTTCACTGAAATAAAAGTAATTTAAACGGATTTTAACGCGGTTATTTATTAATTTTGATCCCGACGTTTCGAAAGCTTTTCAGCCTTCGTGGTCACGGGGCGGACTGAGGTGTAGGTTGTTCAGAAAAGTTCATATTACTGTGTCTACCTTCAATTTAATTTTTGTTATTGATAGTTTTCCCATCTACGCAGAAAGAGCTCACAGTGTCAACTATCAATAAGAAAAACTAAATTGAAGGCCACTCGAAGGCGGGGCCGGAACGACATATATTTGAGTCAGGTATAATTGTAATATGTTAAGGTGATATATAAATATGACATCATCTTCCCTCGTGACCCATATTTAACAAAGTCCTTCGATATTGTTACAAAGTTTTCAGTTCGAATTGCTCTTAAGTAAAGTCATTCGTCAAAAGGAAAACTGTAAAATCACTTCAGTGTTATTAAATTTCACAAATATTTTTACTGTCGTATACTGAGAGTCCATCGATAACTCTTTTTTTTTATTTATTTATTTATTTATTTAATTGTACCAATTTCCATTGGCATTACAATCTAGCATATGTCACCTCAATTATACACACAAATCACAAGCTCAAAACATCAGCTCATTTAAATAATTGATTGTCTTATATACATAGAAAAAAAATGCACAGGAAACAAAAATTAATTAGCAGGTATAGTGCTATAAGTTATGTCATGAATGTAATAATTGAGTAAAGTCTTCACAAATAAAATAAAATATAAGAAAAAATAAAAAATTCAACATTAAGAACAAAACAGTAAAAATATATAATAAACAGTAACAAGCGATTATGTCATTATTATTAGCGTTGTAACGTTCTTTAAAAAAAAAAAAAAAGAATTTAACATGGCAACACCTAAACGCATTACCCTGGCTTAGGCTAATACAATAGGATCGTGTGGTCACTCATCCGGTGACAAACTATGTATACTAAAGTGTAATCTAGAGAAGATTTCACTAATTTTTTATAGTTAAGGTTTTAGCGTTATGGCCATAATCTCACCTGTTCTTAAATGACAATACGGCCCAAGTTGTTAGACACTAAACCTGTGGAGAAACTGGCTCTCAAGTGCAGCTGCCAGAACACACCTATTGGTATTTAGCGGCAGATTTTCAACTTGAGGGTGGTAGCTACCCAGGCAGGCATTAGAAAAAATCCTACCACCATGCTATGGTTTCCTCACGATGTTTTCCTTCACCGAAGGCTCGAGATCATTGTAGGTGCTTGGATTCGAACTCACGTCCCTTGACGCGAAGTCGTACACACTACCACTGAGCTATCATCGCTTCATCGTAGTTTTTCTCTTTCTGGCATAGAACACATTCCCGTCCCATTTGCGTCAGAAACGTTTCATTGAAAAGCGTTCCATGTACGAAGTTTTATTATATTTTATTTATCTACATATACAAGAGAGTTACATTCACACACACAAATTTAGAATGGCAGTCAAACCAGGCAGAGCCTGTATCTTGGCAGCCAGGAGACAGACAGAGCCTATATGGTATAATGATGAACACACTTAACGTGTTTACTTACATTGAAGCCGGCACTCAAGAGATGGAATGGATGTAACGTTGTGCAGCGGTGAACCCTAAAGACTTCAACTGAGCAACTAATTGGACGTCTCCTCATTATTTTTAACATTCGCTCCCTCAATTAAAGAGATATTCAACTAAAACACATCCAGTTTCACTAATTAGACGCGGAGAGTACTTTGCTTTTATATAAACGCTATAAACTAAGAAAAACAACTTTCTCTTTTGGCAAAGTTTTAATTATATTTACCCATAATTTATAATTAAAAATACGTTGAGTTAAGTAAGTTATATGATTGTTTTACTGTGGGTAGATTTGAATTTGCAGATTTTCGAAGCGACGATAACTCAGTTGGTAGTGTATACAGATGCCGCGTTAAGGGATGTGGGTTCGTATCCACTTGAACTTTCGTTGAAACATCGTGATGAAGCCATAGCATGGCCGCAGAGCTTTTTCTAATGATTGCCTGACTAGCTACCACCTTCAATTGAAATTCTGCCGCCTAACACCTATAGGTATGTTCCGACAGTTACACTTGAGAGCCAGTTCCTCCACTAGTAGGTTTAGCATCACCGACATCTTGGTCCACATAGTCACATGACATCAGGTGAGACAGTGGTTATAATGCCCTAACTATAAGAAAAACGTTATTTATGATTTCTTGAAATGAAAACTGTATATTTATTACTCAATGAAAAACGTTTTTATATAACTTTTACAGGCACCAATTTTAACATACAACACCAATACCACAATACCAAATACAATACGTACAATCAAACTGTATCCGAATGAATTGTATATACTTACTGATATTATAAATACGAAAGTAAACTTGTTTGTCTGTTTGTTTGTTACGCTTTCACGCCTAAACCGCTGAATCGATTATGATGATTTTTGATACAGAGATAGATGGGAACCTTGAGGCGTTGATAGGCTGCTTTATCTTGTTAATAATATGATAATAATCGCTAATATTAATATAGATAATGGTTTATTAATTCGGTGCTTGAAAATGCTGCACGACGTTAATGTGTCGTTTTCAATTTCAAAGAAAAGCGACGTTCGAAAATCAAAATTGGAAACAATTCGTTTTCTCTCTCGCAAGCTTCGTGTTCCTTTTAGCCTGCCCTCGGCACTCGACTCTGCTCGTCTGGCGCTTGTCTGCCACTCGTTGGCGGCGTGAAGTGGCCATTAAGACGTCTGTACGTCACTACCTATCGCTTTTATTGTATAAAAAGCAACCAAATGGAGCGTAAACTCACGCAGTTTCCCTCACAACGTTATTATTATCCGTACTAATATTATTAATGTGAATGTAAGTTTGTTTGTTACGCTTTCACGCGAAAACTACTTAACGGATCATCATGAAACATTGTACACATACTCTTGGAGGTATAAGAGGTAACATAGAATACTTTTTATAGTAATTTTTTTTTTATAAAAAGTAAATAATTGTTTGTCAAAAAATCTCGTAATCTAGCTACTTTAACGCCATCTAGCATTCCAGAGTATAGGTGATACGAAGTTTACCGGTTCAGCAAGTAATCCCATTAAACGTTCTAAGTCCGGTGAAGCTGTCAAAGCCCTTGGGGCTAACAGCGTAAGTCAGGTCGAAAAAAAAAAAAAAATTAAACGTTCTTACATTGTGTCGCGTAGACAATTAATTTAATTTATATAAAAGGTGTTAATAAATAAAACGAAATGAAATTTGAAAATGAGATTAATTACATGTATTACCCGGAGGTTTCTTTACAATAATAAACATAAAAACTATAAAGAATATATATAAGCGTGCTATTTTAAACAAAATAACGTAGGTACGTAGGATCCTTTCTGGCAAGGCCCTCTTCCTGTATCGAGTACTATCCAGAGAGCCTTCAAGGAGTATTAGTGTAATTAGTTCCCACTTTTAAGACATCATATCCATATCGATAGCTCAGTGGTAGTGTATACGACTTCGCGTCAAGTGATTTCGAATCCACTCCACCTACAAAGTGCTTGAGCTTTCGGTGAAGGAAAACATCGTGAGGAAACCATAGCATCGTGTTAGGGCTTTTTCTAATGCCCGCCTGGCAAGCTACCCCCCTCAAGTTGAAAATATGCCGTCAAATACTAATAGTCGTGTTCCGGCAGTTGCACTTGAGAGCCAGTTCCTCCACAGGTTTAGCGTGTCTACCAACTTGGGCCGTATCGTCAGTTAAGATCAGGTGAAATTATGGCCATGACTCTAAACCTCAACTATAAAAAAATATATCGTTTTAGACATCCGGGTATTTTTAGGTAGATAGTAATAATAAATAATATTGTAGACCGGTATCGTATTCCAGGCTGACGTTTTCATATAAATTTTGATACTAAAATTTTCCACACATGCGTCCATATCGGAGTCCAGATTTTGAATGACGACCGAATTGTTTTTGTTCATTTAATTCGATGTTTTCTTCGTTCGAAATATAAAATTTAAACGTTCTATATCCAAAGCGAATGCGTTAAAATATTCTATGTAATTCTGTGACAGTAGACATTGAAATAGTAAGTTATTAGACAACCTTCGGGGTTTCCTTATGAAATAAATATAATAATGAAACAATAATATATAAATAATAATAAAATATTTAATCAACTATTTAGATAAAATAAATAATAATTAAAAAAACTAAAAAACACGGTTTTTATAGAAAACTGAACTAAAAAAATTGAACTTAAGTTTTAATAAATTTAAATTAAGAATAGTGTTAAAAATTTCAATAAACTTAAATTAAGAATAGTGTTAAACATTTCAATAAATATAAATTAATAATAGTGTAAATAAAAAAAATGTATTTTATTAAAAAAAAGCGTAGGGTGCATGGTGTCAATAGTTATAAATGTTTTATCGACAGTTATGAGTAGAGTGATTATCAATTGATAGTCTTAAAAGCACCCCACGGTTTTTTTTAAATAAAATATTTTTTTTTTATTTATACTAATATTAATTTATATTTACTGAAATTTTTAACACTATTCTTAATTTAAATTTATTAAAACTTATTTTCTATTTTTTTAGTTCAGTTTTCTATAAAAAGCGTATTTTTTAGTTTTTTTAAACTATTATTTATTTTCTACTTTTTAGTTTGCTTAATTTATAATAACTTGTTTTTTTTTTAATTTTAAACTATTATTTGTTCTAATCTACTATTAATTCCGTGATAACTATAAGTAACTGTAATTATTTTCAGTCGTCTATGTATACAGTGAGACTTAACGGTCGTTGCCGAACAAGTGATATCGATAAGTCTTACTACGTGTTACTTCGTAATCAAATCATTTCATCTAATGCTTCTCTGTTACATGGGGTCTGACCTGTCATCTTTGAGCAATCAAGTTCTTCAATTCGAATTTAAATTTATTCAAATTCAAATTAAAATTTATTTTATTTATTTGTAGAATTAAAATTATTTCTAGTATTCGAAAATTTGTTAATATTAAAGAAATCGGCTAAAGATAGTAATTGGAAATTATAATATCAATTTCTGTCTTATCAACTATAGATGAAATTTATGTAAATTAACAAAAATCTTATTTTGCAAATTGAAAAACGGAATAATTTTATCAAATTAGTGTACTGTCATCGGTCCTCGATAAATCTACAAAGTCTGAACGAAATCTGGCCGTTTAAAGTGGGTCAAAATCGCGCCCAAAGGAGTCGGTTGCAAACATACAGGTGAAGTTTATAAAAAGCTTTTAATAAATCAAAGACAATCAATACAATTGTATTTAAGAATATGACAAATAAGATTTTAGAGAATTTAGTGTTTGATTCTTGTAATTTCTCTTGTAGTCTGTGAAGCGATGATGGGTCTGTCGGTAGTATGTACGAGCGACGCGTCATTGGACGTGAGTTCGAATCCCTGCAATGAGCCCGAGTTTTCGGTGGGAAGAACGTTAAAAATCTGCTGTCCAATACCTGTAGGTGTGTTCCGGAATAATGATTCCGATTCCTAACTAGGATGATTCGTGAGGCTATTGAAATTAAAAAACATCCAAATTTCAATATAGAAGATGGTTGGAAGCTAGCACAAGCCTGGGATCCAATTATACATTTAATTAAATCGGGGCCCAAAAGACCAATCGCCAGACCTCAAGACACTGTGAGCTCTTTCTGCGTAGATCGGAACACTATCAATAATAAAAATTAAATTGAAGGTAGACACAGTAGCATGAACTTTTCTGGACAACCTACACCTCAGTCCGCCCCGTGACCACGAAGGCTGAAAAGCTTTCGAAACGTCGGGATCAAAATTTAATAAATAACCGCGACAAAATCCGTTTCAATTAGTTTTATTTCAATGTGTTCCGGCAGTTGCATTCGAGGTCCTGTCCCTCCAGTAGACTTGGAGTACCACCGCCTTCGACCACATCGTAATTTAACATTAGTTGTGATTTTGCCAACAAGCATTCCCCATTTTTACAAGCTTAATTTAGTTTGCTAAACTGTTTTTTTTATAAAATTTACTCGTGATCGTAATACATCTTCTTAGTGGGCGTCTTAGTCATAATAATATTATCCCGTTAAATTGAATTAGGTCTGATAGTTTGCGAGATAGCTAAGTGAAAGTATCAATGAAAAATTTCGTCTAATTTTTTATTTTATTTTTATAGTTAAGACTTAGCGTTATAGCCTTAATCTCACCTGATCTTATGTGACGATACGGCCCATGTTGGTGGACACGCTAACCCTTTAGAGGCACTGACCTTCAAGTGCAATTGCCGGAACAGTCCTATTGGTATTTGGCGGCAGATTTTCAACTTGAGAGTATTAGCTAGCCAGGCGGGCATCAGAAAAAGCTCTACCACCATGCTATGGTTTTCTCACGATGTTTTCTTCACCGCAAGCTCAAGCACCTTGCAGGTGGTTGGATTCGAACTCATGTCCCTTGGCGCAAAGTCGCACACACTACTACTGAGGTATCATTGCTTCTAAAACATCTAATATTTCTATCTATCTAACAATCTAAACGTTAAAAGGCTTATTTAGTTAATTTTATTAAGGAGTCTTTGTACCAAATGTGTTTGTACCAAAAATAGATGAAGATTTTTTGTCTCACCTACAAATTTTGTTACCTCTGATTATCTCCTTAGAGGTTTAATTAAAAAATACGCTTCTTCGCGAGCTTCCGGTGTTATAAAAATGTTCATAAAAATAAAACTACTTGGACAAACCGTGTTAAATATTTATCGAACCAAATAACAACTATTCCACATCAAACTAAAGAATAATCACGTAAATAGGATCATGAATCTTAGCGTAATCGGTGTACATACATAAAAAATAACCAATCGAATTGAGAACCTTTTCGAAATAGGTAAGGTTTGAAATTTGTTTTTTTTTTTTTTTGTGTGGTAGCTCGTCAAGTGACCGCACTGTTCCTGATGTTAAGTACAGTACAGTCCAAAAACAGTAGCGACCATCGTGAGAATGACAACCCATCACCAGTCGCTACCGTCATGCCGGCCTGAAAACGGACTATAGTTCAGATTTCATTTCTCTAACTGTAGTACTTTTGGCTACGCCTTGATGTGTCAATCAACCAACGTCTTTATATATATACTAACTGTGCCCGCAAGTTCGTTCGCGTGGATCTAAACATTAATATAATTATTTAGAAGCGATGATAGCTCAATGGTAGTTTGTACGACTTTGCGTCAAGGGACGTGAATTCGAATCCAACCTAACCTAACCTACAATGAGCTTGAGCTTTCGGTGCAGGAAAACATCGTGAGGAAACCATACCATGGTGGTAGGGCTGTTTCTGATGCTCGCCTGACTAGCTACCACCCTCAAGTTGAAAATCTACCGTCAAATACCAATAGGTGTGTTCCGGCAGTTGCACTTAAGAGCCAGTTCCTCCTAAGGTTTAGCGTGTCTACCAACTTGGGCCGTATCATCATTTAAGATCAGTTGAGATTATGGCCGTAACGTTATCCCTTAACTATAAAAAAAACATATTTGCCAAGTTTTTGTAACTTTTTTTCAAAACAGCCTTGCTCCTATCGGTAGTAGCGTAATGTTAAATAGCCTAAAGCTTTTCTCAGTGATTACTCTATTAATTAAAAAAATGATTTTCGAAATCCAACTGGTAGTTCTTACGATTCGCGTTTTCAAACAAATAAACAAACAAACTTTTCCGTTTTATTATCTTAATATAGATAATACTAGAAATACATAGCATTCTAGATTATTGTTACCTCAAACTTATAAATTATATCTCTAATAAGTTATTATGTAATGCAAATATGTAATGAAACAATTTTCTCTTGCCCACAGATTCCCGAACAACGAACTCAAGTCACCGAACTTAATTTGACATGGAAGACAATTCTAAGTCGCTACCAAATCAATATATCATAAACCTACGCCTCAAAAATAAAGAAAAAGAATTAAGGAGTCAAAATATAATAAGAATTGGGTCGTAGTAAAAAATTTCATTTTAAAGTGGATTCTTCAAAGACAAAATCAACTAACAAGGACTATAAAATGAGCAATTTCTGTTGATACTGATAACAAATACCTATGAAATATATTGATAAATAATATTGAATATAATTAATAGCAATAATAATACTTAAGGACCATTTAAACAAATAATAATAATTTCATTTAATCCGTGAAAGTGGTTATCGTCAAAATCAAAAACGGTTTTCATGTAATATCTACAGCAACAGTGTCAGTTGGATGTGAAAGTGTTTTAATAACAATTCAAATAATTTGTGTTAAAAATAACAATAAGCTATACTGTGGAAATAGTAAATAAATAAAACGAACGCTCGTCGGCAAAGTATTTTCGCCAATATCAAAAACGGTTTTCATGTGATTTCTATAGCAGCAGTGCGAGTTGGATGTGAAAATGTTTTAACGACAACTCAAATAGTTTGTATTAAAAATAACAAGAAGGTATACTGTTGAAATATTAAATAAATAAAACGAACGCTCGTCGGCAAAGTATTTTCGCCAATATCAAAAACGGTTTTCATGTGATTTCTATAGCAGCAGTGCGAGTTGGATGTGAAAATGTTTTAACGACAACTCAAATAGTTTGTATTAAAAATAACAAGAAGGTATACTGTTGAAATATTAAATAAATAAAACGAACGCTCGTCGGCAAAGTATTTTCGCCAATATCAAAAACGGTTTTCATGTAATTTCCATAGCAGCAGTGCGAGTTGGATGTGAAAATGTTTTAACGACAACTCAAATAGTTTGTGTTAAAAATAACAACAAGGTATACTGTTGAAATATTAAATAAATAAAACGAACGCTCGTCGGCAAAGTATTTTCGCCAATATCAAAAACGGTTTTCATGTAATCTGTGTTTGAATATTGCGAATTGAAAAAAAAGTGTCTTGTGACAATTCAAATTGTGTTTTAACCGTCTTGTATTGATGGTGTTATTGTGGATATCGCGAATGCTGACGCGCGGCCATAACGGCCGGCAGGTCAATGACATCGCCGGCTCTAATCTTGATTTCCCTTGCATTTGGTAAGTTTCCGCTTTTCTTTTTTCTTTTTTTTTTATATATAGTTAAGGTTTACATTACGCGTCATTAGGTCCACAGTCTTACCTGATGTTAAGTGACGATGTGACCCGATATGGTGTATACACTAATCATAACCCTCGAGTGCAAATGCCGTAACATTCCTATAGGCATTTTGCAGTGGATTTTGAAGCGATGATAGCTCAGTGGTAGTGTATACGACTTTGCGTCAAGTCCAGAATCCAAGCACCTACAATGAGCTTGAGCTTTCGGTGAAGGAATACATCGAGAGGAAACCATAGCATGATGGTAAGGCTTTTTCTAATGCCCGCCTAGCTAGCTACCACCCTCAAATTGAAAATCTGCCGTCAAATACCAATAGATGTGTTTCGGCAGCTGCACTTGAGTGCCAGTTCCTCCACAGGTTTAGCGTGTCTACTAACTTGAGCCGTATCGTCACTTAAGATCAGGTGAGATTAAGGCCATAACGCTCAAACCTTAAGTATAAAAAAAACCTGAGGGTGCTAAGCCAGACAGATGTTAAAAAAAGTTCCACCACAGTGCATACGATGATCGGATCGTGACTACCTTGGACATGGTGATGAATGGTGACTTTATCGCCGCACATTTGGCTTAGCATTCGAGTCTCGCAGGGGAGAATTATTTGTGATACTTAACATTGGCAATATTGCGTACATAGCAGATCCTATTATAATAAAAGAAAGCACAGCGTAGTCGAATTAATATGCTAATATGGAAAAATTAATTAGCCGGTATGAAACAAACTAAAATTATTATTATGCATAACGTATTACATTCGTGTTCAGAATACATTTTATTATATTTTTAGATTATTTTGTGTAAGTGGGTGTTTATATTTTGTTAATTAATTTAAAGTGGGCAGACAACCGAGCTTAGCTTGTTAATTTTGTTTTTATTAATTTTATTTCATAAAATACATTTAGGATACTAATTACTTTTTTATATGGAATAGGGTGCAAACGAGCAAGCGTGTCACCTGATGGCAAGTGATCACCGCAATCCGTGGACACCCAAAAGACCAGAGGAATCACGAGTGCGTTTCCGGCCTTATAGGAGGGACTGGCTCTCAAGTGCAACTGCCGGAATTCACCTAATGGTATTTGGCAGCAGAATTTCAACTTGATAGCGGTAGCTAGCTTGGCGGGCATTAGAAAAAGCCCTACCACCATGCTTTCCCTCATCGAAAGCTCAAGCTGATTGTTGGTGGATGGATTCGAACTTACATTCCATGACGCGCGATTCCTACACGCTAGAACTAAGCCATCATCGCTTCTTCTTTCTGATTAAACATCCGCATTTTACGACGGAACTGGTCATATAAATAAAAGAAACACGAGTATAAATATAAATTTTATCAGAACAAATTTTCTAAATAAAATGGGTTTGCACGAAAATTACAACTTTATAGGAGAATTCAGAAAGGAAACATGTATTTGAATACAAAATTTCATCCAAACCGTTGGAGCTATTTCGGAGATACGGGAAACTTATACATAGTATTTTTTTATATACATACTAGCTGTGTCCGCGACTTCGTTCGCGTGGAACAGAAAATTATTTAATCATTTTTGGCCGTTTATATATTTTTTTTCAGTACAGCTTTGCTCCTAATCGTGGTAGCGTGATGTTAAATAGTCCAAAGCTTTCCTCAATTATTATTTCTCTATCAAATACAATCCAAATTTTTGAAATCCAGCTGGTAGTTCGTAATCGTTACGCCTTCAAACAAATAAACAAACTTTTCCACTTTATAATATTAAATATAGATAATATAGATATACAAGAATTGTTCTCTTAATATTATTACGATGTTATGTATTTGATTGTCACCGTGTGGCCTAATGTCCTGTAATATGGATATATATAAAGTAATGATAGCTCAGTGGTAGTGTGTACGACTTCGCGCCAAGGGACGTGAGTTTGTATCCACCTACAATGAGCTTGAGCTTCCGGCGAAGGAAAATATCGTGCGAAAACCATAGCCTGGTGGTAGGGCTTTTTCTAATACCCACCTGGCTAGCAACAACCAGCGTCAATTTTAAATCTACCGCCAAATACCAATAGGTGTGTTCCGGCAGCTGCATTTGAGAGCCAGTTCGTCTACAGGTTTAGCGCTTGTACCAACTTGGGCCGTATCGTAACTTAATTATAAAAAAATGTAACTTATTTTTTTCTTCACTACAGATGTTTCAATTGTATTTATTTGAATTTACAAGCGGAATTACACGAGTTAGTAACTTAATCCAAATATTGATCTTTCTATTATCATGATTTCTATTTTTTGGATTTAATATTGGTCTTTATAATATTCCTATTAACTAAGTTGATAATCAAATGATTTAAACGGACTTTAGTTAACTTACTGTTGTCACTTTTGTATTTGTTATGTCTCTCAATTTATCTGTCACCGGAAATGCGTTGCCTTCCTTTTGAATATCGTCCACAATATGGCCAGTACTGGTTCAACAGTCTAGGAACAAGGTCGTTAACAAATAATTACTGGTACTGGCTTCGAATTGTAACAAGTTGATCGAATGTGTTTTATAATACTTTAACATTTATATAAGTTTTTATATTAGAAAAGAAACGCCGTACTACATACATACACTAGAGTCTATAACAAAGACAAACGATAATGCCACGCCCCCGGACAATTCTCCGGGGTGATTCGTGATAATTCTTCATTGAGTGCGTCAGTAACTTACGAGAACGGTGACTGTAAACGTTTCGTCAGATTACACCCATCCGATTTCGACATAAGAATATATATTCTTACATTTTTTTAAAAATTTCGTCTTACTTCTCATCTATTTAGAAATGCGTAAAACATTTATATCTTTTCACGTTGGTACACGAATAAACGCGTCCATATTCTTTCCCCTTTGTAGCTGAGTATTGAAGATGAGAAACAACTGTCCACATTTACAATTATGCGACTAAAACTGAAGGAACCCAACGCCGCGTAACGTCAGAGCGAGAATTCCACTGTATTTTTATTTGACCGCAATATCTGTAATAGAATGCAAGAACTCCACGCGATTCTGCGAAATGTGTATTCTTTTTTCCCCTGTACGCGAAGCGAGTGTACTGTTGTTAACGTTTTTATATTATCTACTATATATTTCCCTGCTGAAGTAAATATTTAATAATAATCACATGATAAATGGCATCGTGATAGGGTTTTTTCTAATGCCAGCCTGGCTGGCAACCAGCCTCAAGTTGAAAATCTAATTTTGAATATAAATATTGAAATAATAAACAATTATGGCCATAACGCTAGACCCTAACCACAAACTTAAAGTTACACCCACACTGAAAAAAAGCATTTGTGGATTACAAAAATAGTTGTCATATGTAGGCTTCGAACCTACTATACTTCGGCGCTGCGTTATTGATTTTATATACGTCAGGTAGCCATTTATATGATTTCCAATTTTTTTCTATTAACAATACTTTATTTGCCAAGGTGTTTTATCGCAATGGTATTTTTTTTTTCTAAATGAATTTCATAATAATTTTAGCATTTAATTTTATCCAACATTTCATTTCATACTCAATTTAAAGGATCTAAATTTTCACTACGTATAGTAGTTTTTGAAGGTTCAATAATGAATTGTTATTGAATAAAGCCTAACTTATATTATCTTAGCGTTTCACGTCGATGAACGTGTGTTGAAACCTTCGTAACTATGTTGAGTTTTCCGATTAAAACTTATTTTTTTATTTATCTGTATAAAACACCAATACGATTTACATTAGATTATTTAAGAAATATCTAATCTATACATATAAATAAAATTGGAGTGTCTGTTTGTAATATTGAAATAACCGTTTTTTAACTACATGTATATGAATATACACGGTACATACACCAAA
Source organism: Actias luna (assembly GCA_039707435.1). Lineage (NCBI taxonomy): Eukaryota > Metazoa > Arthropoda > Insecta > Lepidoptera > Saturniidae > Actias > Actias luna. The sequence goes on from JAZHAC010000032.1 coordinate 12,036,378, forward strand.
ATACAAGTTTATTACAATTTTTGTCTGTCTGTCTGTTTGTTCCAGCTAATCTCTGTAATGGTTGGACCGATTTTGACGGGACTTTTATTGGCAGGTAGCTGATGTAATAAGGAGTAACTTAGGCTATGTTTATTTTAGAAAATTCTTTTATTTCAGTAAAATAAAGTAATGTTGCAATGTCCAAGTACTGTCCAGTACCGCGCGCAGCTCACGCGCATGCCACTGGGCCGTCACGTCGGGCGCCTCCCGCCAACGAATTAATATTAGTTAAATATATTCATAGTTAAGACAGGACAAAGTCTGTCGGGTCAGCTAGTATATACATATAAAATTATGGTTATGAAATACTAATTAGATTAATCGTCTTGAGTAATTAATTTAGTCATACATTTCTTTTTCTACTATTTAATTTATTATTTTGGAAATATTACAGATTTAAAATGATTACTTACAAAAATAATGTTTGAATTATCTATACAATATACATCTAATATAATAATGAGTACTTTTTATTTTCGCAAGTCCCTACATATTTCCAGTAATTAACCGCGATGTATTTAAAATCGTTAATCGCATTGGTCCTAAAAATACTACACGCTTCTCTGCATTTTTCAATAATTTAGAATCAGTCCTTTGAATCCGTTAATCATAGGAAATACTTACGAATCGGTTTTTTTTCCTATTTTTGATCCTATTTATGATAATATAAATTGCAAAATCTCTATCAGTTCCGTTACAATTTCATGCCTGAGCCGTTATACAGATTTTTATTAATTTTCGTATAGAGATAGAAGAGTTCTCAAAGAAGAAGGTGGGCTAATTTTTTTACCGAGAATTAATCTTTATATTACTAAATAGCAGATGAGAGTTTGTGCGAGATGCGATCAATTTTCCAAATATTTAGGACATCGTGTTATATAAACGCATAGGTTAAGATATATTGGCAAAAAAAGCAACACTCGACTCCGGTTATGTTTTAGAGTAGGTTGTCAAGTAAGATTAATTTTAGATGGGGGGAAAAACGGTAGGCATCTCAAAATAGTACTTCAATGCAAATGGGGTCGCGGGTACCAGATAATATATTTGTTAATAGCTCAACTGACCGCCATGAAAATTTGCATACACTGTGCCAAAGATACGGAAAAGGACACTGGTCATTTTTTATTAAGAAAACAAGTACTCAAATGATTTCAAAGTCCACGCGAACGAAGTAGCGCGCACAGCCAGTCGTTTTTATAATAAATCCAGTGCTTTTTAATAAAACCAGTTTGGAGCGTTTGGTCCGATGCCAGCATGCGAGCAGAATGCCTTCAGTGCCGAATGGAATGCGCAATGAGAAACATGACTTGGTAATAATGTACCGGAAACACTTCTGATAAACCATAAAGAAGTACAGATAGGCAACTTCGGTGTACCTTGAATTTAGATTCCCACGGTCGAATGTTGTGTTAAGTATGGCGTATACAATGTTCTATGATCTTTTATTATTCACGTATGTATGCAGAACTTTTTTTTTGTTAACGTGGTATTTAAAATCCCAGTCCTTACGGACTTCGTAAGTGCAACGCGCAAACGCATTACCCGGGCTCAGGTCAAAGACGTGAGCGGCATGTGACGACTCATTGGGTGTTAATCACCAAACACTACACACTAAAACGCACCACGGCGATGCTTCGAACTCCCGTGTTGCCAGAAACCAGGCACGAATTTCACAATACATCTAGTCACTGGCTTAAGTGGCTGTTGAGACTTTTTTTTTTATGGAATAGGAGGCAAACAGGCAGGAGTCTCACCTGATGGAAAGTGATCACCGCCGCCCATGGACACCTGCAACACCGGAGGGCTCGCAAGTGCGTTGCCGGCCTTTAAGGAAGGAATACGCTCTCTTCTTGAAGGTTCCCAAGTCGTAACGGTTCGGAAAGACCGCCGGCGACAGCTGGTTCCACAGAGTGGCTGTGCGAGGTAGGAAGTGCCTTACAAATCGCACTGTTGTGGAACGCTGGACATCGAGGTGGATTTGCAGTCTTTCCTTCGTCTCCTACCTAACTGGTCTGATACGGCAGATCGCCACCACTCTACGGACGAACTGTGAGGTAGCTGCTCGCATACGAACGCCAAGGATCTGTACATTACTGTAATGGCAAAGGGCTGCCCTTAAAAATTACCCTTCGCCGCAGACCCTGTCTGTGGAGCCCTAAGGTCACTCCCACGCTTTCGACGACTTGTTAAGCACGAGATGCGTGTCCCGCGTTAAGCTCCCGACATCGCTTCACCGTCTCTTTCATAGATATAACATGCTTGCATAAAGAAACGACCGATTTATGTTTATAGACTCTTAATTTGCACTCTTTTATTAAAAAGTAAAACATTGAAGTTATGCGGCCGTATTGATATTATAAATGAGAAAACAGTACTGTCTATCTGTTACATTTTCACGCCTTCAAATAATATTCACGGGAAATGCAAATTTCCCGAATTTTCACATGTTAATCCACCACTGACAAATACAATACGTTGTAAAAATTTCACTTTCCAAATCGCGCCCAATTATCAGATAACAACTTTAAACATTTTAAATTAATATAATAATACCTTGGACATAATCTTTTTTTTTCAGTTTATAGATTTAGTGTTATAGCCTCAATTACACCTGATGTTAAGTAGCAATTTGGCCCAGGAAAATGGACACACTAAGCATAGTCAAGAGACAGGGTCTAAAGTACAACTGCCAGAGCACACCTATAAATATTTACATACACATTTATACCCATTGACCCGACAGACGTTGTACTGTCTTAATTATAAATATTGAATTCGAATGGTATAATTAATAGAAAGTATATATTCAAAAACATAGTGTCCATTACTGTAATGCTATATGACAACTGAGAGCTAATTATGTAAAATTAGTATTGTCGTTATTATTATTTTTTTTAATTCTTAAATTTGCTGATACTCAGGTAAACTTGTTATGATGATAATTAACCTAACAAAAAGAGAATTAACGAAATTGTTCCATCCGTTCATGCGTGATGCGATGACCAAGGGAAGAGATAGATATGCAATTGATAGGTGATACTTAGCATTATATTTAAGCTACCACAAGCCTATTGTTTAGTTTTCAGAGTACCTACAATAGAAATGACGACCAGCCAAACAATGCAAACAAAACCAGTTTTCAGTTACGTTAAGTTAATTAAGTTTAACGAAAAAGTCCCAAAGCACATTACCGATTTGCCGGCCGAGTAAGTTCAAACTGTCAAGCTGCATGTCAAGCGAATTTGATTTCAGTCTATTACAGAGTGGATCACTATGTGTTCGACTGTGATGTCTGTCATGAACACCTCTCTCTATACATCGGCTAATAACTATTGTAATTAAGCATTTAAAAAAGTGTGCCTAAGAAGAAACAATCAGATAGTTTCTTGCCGGTTCTTCTCTGGGTTATTTTCCAAACTAGTGGTAGTTTTGACGTTCACTGGCAACTTCTGGAGCCTAAATTGAATACATTTTTCAATTATATTACCTCGTATACATAGTAATAATTTATTAAATATTTTGTTCTAACTTATTATTTAATTTCGTCTCCAGCCCTGACTAAAAAACAATTTATATACGATATCCCGAATCATGCGAATTCAAATTACGCATTTTCATTTTCCATTTAGACATATGCTGTTATACTTACGGTGTTTGCGAAACACCGAGCTTAACCGAGCTTTCGCAGGGAGCACAAGGGAGTCATGAAGAGATGATAGCTCAGTTGGTAGTTATATAGATACCGCGTCAACGACCGTGAGTTCAAATCCACCTACAATGACATTGAGTTTTCGGTGAAGGAAAACATCATGAAACCATAGCATGGTGGTAGGTCTATTGCTCTCCTAGCTAGTTGCCACGGTGAAATCTATCGCCAAATATCTATAGATGTATTCTGACAGTTCCACTTGAGAGCCAGTCCCTTCACTAAGCTTAGCCTGTTCATTATCTCGGGCCAAACCGCCACTTAATATCAAATGAGATTGTGGCCAGAATGATAAACCCAAACTTTAAAAAATTAGGTGGAAGCGCTTTGGCTTGGGATGTTCTCGAAGAAGCAAGTACATACCGTGAACCTGACTAATCTTACTTGGATCCTATGCTAAGCAGTTAACCAATTTAGTCACACAATAGGCTATATACGCGCAAAATCTACCAGACCGGTTAGATTATATATAGATTTTCACCATCTCGACTCACGAAACAAAACTCATCTGGGTATGTTTCAAACAGAGTTTAATATCACCACGTTTTTAAGTTTGGCTGTGCGCCAACATCCGACCCGCATTAGTGTAAATAAAACATAAACGAATTTTAAATGAAATTATAAAATTCCACTCACTTGAAGTTAGAATTTATTGAATTTTATAACATAACTACCAGACCAAACAACGTTGTACTGTCTTCACTATGAATTTTGATTTCGAATTGGTATAAATAATATTAAAAAATATATATTCAAAGACACAGTGTTTATTATTGTAATGCTCTATGACAGCTGACAGCTAGTTATGTAAAATTGATACTGTCGTTAAGTTTTTCAAATTTTCTTAAATTTGCTGATATTCCGGTCGACTTCTTTAATTTTTTCTGTCATAAGAACATTGTCCTGACGATAATTAACACAACGTAAAAATAATAAGCGGAGTTGATGCATCCGTTCACGCGTGATGCGATGACCAAGGGAAATAGAGATTCATTTATACACACTTATATATGTATAATGTAACTATGTCTATTTTATTGTAACTGCGTTTTGAATGGGCGTTGTATAGCCGTGCGTTTGACTGAAGTCTTACAGTCAGAGTTTACATCAAAAAATTGTACGTAAAGTTTTAACTCAGTTTTATTGTATTCACTGAAAACTGAACTAGAAACACTGAAGACGTTACAGTCACAACTTATCTATATCTATATACGTGAAGAAAAACGTCATACCTCTTTTCAGGAAAATTGCGCGGACGGAAGGAGTATGAAATTTTCAAGCTTATAGTTTATATAGAGGAGTGCAGAATGCATTTTTTTTTAATTATGCATAGAATATACATTAAATATAATTAAAAAAAAAAACAATACACACACTACCATGTATTTGACACACACGCGCATATATACTCTTTTGTTTATTGTTAAAGTCTGTGGTCGAATTGAGAATAGATTATAGATTAATATTGTTTGTCTTTACTGAATGTCAAACATAACCCTGTGTATTAATACAGCCTTTGACAACTGAACCTTAATAATGTTCATACTTGTAATTTAAATTAATTATGGCCTAATTTCGACCACTCGTAATATGAAAAGCAATGAAGTGATGATTGTTAAGTTTGAAACGATCTCGCTCATGTGCTAGTGTGTACGCACGCCGCATCAAGGGGCGCGGATTCGAATCCACCTATATTTAATTTTCATATAAATAAAAGACATGAAATTAATTGGAGATATAAGCAAGTTTCATTCAATAACTAAAACAGATGCAAAACGGAAACGATATTAAATATAGGCAGTCCTAACGATTTTAATGTATTGTCGTTGGAAGGTTGATTAGAATTGATTATAGGTGAAACCCTTTTTAGTTTTAGCGAGAATAAATACATCCATTTTACTTGATACAAAGTTCACCAGGTCAGCTAGTCTTCAAGACCAACGCATAGCCGGTTAATTAAAATTTTACGGGACGTTTAAATTGCCTCATTATTTACACACTCGTGGCGGTTTCAGCGTTGCTTTGTTTTAACGCGACCCATAACAACCGTTCAATGTACGATATAACCGTTATTTTAATCTGAATCGGGCCGTAAGTGAGTAAGGGGAGCCGGGAATGTCGCATATTTCGGTACATTTGCGAGATGATGGCTCGTTACTTTTTAGTATTACGCCCGGGGGGAGGAAGGTGGAGTGGAAAGAAAAAAAGAATTGCGGTGGTATGTAAGTGACATTGATGGCGGGTGTAATATAATGTCCCTTGTTACTGGTAATTGGGAGAAACCCGTATAATATGTTACTGAAAAGCATTTTTTTTTTCGAACTGACATACGCTGTTAGCCCCAAGGGCTTGGACAGCTTCACCGAACTTTTTGGGGCAAGTGCTGAAGGCACTCAGCGCCGAGGCAGCGGGCACAAGGGTGCCAAAACGGCCGAACCTCGGCTTGGGCTGCTGCCGGTAAATGAAAAAAAGATTCACGATCCTGATTAACCAACAGGTCTTGTCTTACAAATTTAGTGATCCTAACAACGACCTTATTAGGTAAGCAGCTCAGAGCCGCGAGGGTGTCCCTTACAGAACCGTGTACTTAACGTGTGTGTGTGCACGAATGGTATGCGGTGTCCTCTCGGTGTATGGTGTACTCTCAGTGATGTAGAGTGTCTCTGTATCGCGCGAGCAGAGTCACTCGAGGGCTCCTGTCCGAAGGATCGAACCTAGGCTCAGGCGTCTGCGGAGGGAGGCCGCGGCGGCGAGGACGGCGGTTGCGCGGGCGTGTGCGCGGACACGAGCGATTGGTGGAGACGGCAGGGAGAAGCGCGTTTAATCTCGTTATTTTATCGACGGGGTCGGAGAAGCAATTGCGTGGCCGGCGCGTAAAGCCTTTGGCGTGCGGATTGGAAGTGTAGCTAACTGAGCCTACAGGGAAACAGGCAGCCATCTTATTAAGGTATAATCTGTATCGAAGCCATACGTCTTTCTATGGCCATTCTTGTTTTTTTTTTAGTATATAGGTGTAGCAATGTCGAATGTGACCCAAGATGGTTAACATGCTAACGGAGAGACTGGCTTTCAAGAGCTACAGCCGGAACACACCTATAGATATTTGTTGGCAGATTTTCAACTTAGGAGTAGTGACTAACTAGAAGATATTTTATGTATTGTAGTGTAAAAATTCTTGTCAATAAAGTTATTATTATTATTGTTATTATTATTATTATATTTTGAAAGCTGTTCCTGGTGTCTGGTAACACTGGAGTTTGAAGTGTCGTTGTGGTGAAACATCTAAAATAGGGGTGCGCGGCGCGTCTCGTCAGGTAACTGTCAAACTACCCAAAAAAGCACTGCCGCGATACTTCAAAAAGCCGTTTTGCAAAATACTGGGGACAAATATCAAGCTTCTTTGAATCAAATAAGAAGTGAGCTTAGAATTACTTCTTTTTTTTTCAATATAATTACCTACTTCCTTTCCGCGCTAACTCGAGCTGTCTAAGGGACGGGTATACAGGAATTACTTTTAAATCGATGACAGCTTAGTTGGTAGGATTCGAATCCCTGCAATGAGCTTCAGTTTTCGGTGATAGAAAACGTCGTGATAAAACTGTAGTATGATTATATTATGTAATACTGTATTGGTGTGTTCCGACAGTTGAACTTGAGAGACAGTAATAACCCTAAGCTGAGCGTGTCGAGGGTCACATAACATTAGGTGAGATTGTAGCCAAAATAATAAACCCATAAACGATAGACGACTTACTAGAAATGGCCACAACATCCCTTAAAAAATCTCTTCGATGACCAAAGAACAGAACTGCATACGCTTTATTTCAATCAAATTCACCTTTATTGGCTGAAATTATAGGCCCGCTTCGGAGGAACTAACGGGAATCAGACAGAGGCACTAAAGTTGTGTAGGTAATGAATGAGTAGAACTGCGGGTGGCAGGTTACCTCTGTCTCCAGCAACGCGCTCCACTGAATGGGCGGGACGCGTTTGATGTCTTGGGTAGTGATGGGAAACATCAATAGTCGATATCGGTATCTAAGTTATATACACAGCCGTCACTCAGCCAGATCTACAGATTAAAATGTTTAAAAATTAAATAGAATAGAGTTGTACTTCGTTATCGATATAAAATAGAAACATCATTTTTTAAATAAAATATATCGGAATTCCTTTTTACGTTCATTTTCAAGTAATCGATACGGTAATAACTTATATTTTATAGGATGCTTTTTAAACTGTAATACAAAAGGGTTCCTCCAGGCTAAAATGAAAATTTTATAGTAAATTAACTTTTTGAGAGAAAGAAATGGAAGTAAAGTGTTCGCAACTTTTAGCCATGTATAACATAAGTAGAATGTAAGTTCGATAGTTCATCGAAATATAGATAAATAGTGGTTATAGTGTGTATGTGTGTAGCATAATAAGATAGGATAGTGTATACATTCTTTATTATAAGAGGAAATGGGAATACCCACTAAAACCCCACGGCCGTTTGTCACCTTTCCGGGGCGACGCGGGTCCGTACATGCAATCACCGCGTCACCCAGGCGAACTTTGTATCACACTAAAAACTAAAAATACGTGAATATTTTTTATCTATTTTTATTTTTATTGACAATAGTTTATTACGAATGACACGGCCAAAGGTGTACGCACCAGAGTTGTTGCCATCTCGGTTTGAAAACAGTAAATCCCGCTCTTTAATGTAAAATAGATAGAGGTAAGGGCAAAACGGTACTTTTAGGTTTAGGCCGGAATTTCAAGTGAAGACAAGACAGTTCGAGTTCGACTACGAGACAAAACCCAAAAAAATTCGAATACTGATACTTTTGCCAAACTGTGGAGCTGTGGAACCGTCTTACGTCCTGGGTGTTCGCTCTTTCATACAACATTGGGTCGTTTAAATGAGGTGTGAAGGTAAGTTTAGCAGACCGGCATGGCAGCTGCGACTGACGGAGCACATATTCCCTTTCGACTGTCGCTGCTGTTTCTGAACCGTACTGAGCTTACCGTCCGGTGAAATACGGTAATTATGCCAAGCCAGGAAAAAAATAGCAACCACTGTCAATAGCAGGCTTAGATAATTGCGATTACTGTAAATAAAGGAAAGCCTTCTTGTAGAAACTGAATCGGCAATACGTAGTTGTCGTAAACCAATCGCAAAGTACTTCACAAAATGAAAAATAGGTTTAAAATAAATACATTTATTGTTGAGTACAATACTATACTGATAAACAATACAATCACCAAGAATGAATAACCTAGACTATATAATCTAATGTTACAATGTATCATGCTTCGCAGTGCCAGGCCACTTATATTACCATTATAAGTGAACCTAGTGCAAACTCTAAATTGTGGCATATAAAAATAATTAAACAAAAACAATATTATATCCATTGCAGTTGCAACTGTAGATTTTATAACGTTATTATTTGTCTTTTCCCGCAGTAGCAATACCTGTCCTTTTTGTAATACACCATTTTGAAATGTGATGACGTGTAAATTAGTCTCCTTTGCTAGCTATATATTGTCATGATTACTGTTAGTCGTCTATTTTTTTATAGTTAAGGCTTAGCGTAATCCCTATAACCTCACCTGATCTTAAGTGACTATACGGCCCAAGTTGGTAGATGTGCTAAACCTGTGGAGAGGCAGGCTCTCGAGTACAACTGCCGGAACACACCTATTGGTATTTAGCGGCAGATTTTCAACTTGAGAGTGATTGCTTGCCAGGCGGGCATTAGAAAAAGCCCTACCACCATGCTATGGTTTCCTCACGATGTTTTCCTTCACCGAAAGCTCAAGCTATTTGTAGGTGAATTCGAACTCACATCCCTTGACGCGAAGTCCTACACACTACTACTGAGCTATCATCACTTCAAAACTTATAAATAAATGATAATTTTAGTGGCCGTTTTAAATATTAAAATAACAGATTTTTACTAAATGCACATCGAAGAATGTACTGTTCATATATATAAAACTTTCTACCTTTGCTCTATCTGTTTATCACGATTAATCACTGAACCTGCTGAACTTTTCCCGACAGATAGCTGATGTTATATATAATAACTTAGGCTAATTTTATTTTGGAAAAAAATATAGGAATCTACGATAAAACAATAAGAATAAAATACGTTAATCTTTTGGAACATTCTTTTGGAACGAATTTCCTTACATAGTATATTATTGATTAACAAATACAAATAAATGAATTACTAGCATCTGACAGCAATTAAATATAAAATATAAAATATAAATATAAAATGTTGAAGCGATGATAGCTCAGTGGTAGTGTGCACGACTTCGCGTCAAGGGACGTGGGTTCGAATCCAAGCACCTACAATGAGCTTGAGCTTTCGGTGAAGGAAAACATCGTGAGGAAACCATAGCATGGTGGTAGGGCTTTTTCTAATGCCCGCCTGGGTAGCTACCAGCCTCAAGTTGTAAACCTGCCGCCAAATACCAATAGGTGTGTTCCGGCAGCAGCACTTGAGAGCCAGTTCTTCCACAGGTTTAGCGTGTCTACCAACTTGGGCCGTATCGTCACTTAAGATCAGGTGAGATTATGGCCATAACGCTAAACCTTAAGTATAAAAAAAAAAAAAAAAAAAAAACGCAGAGATAACTAATGATTTCAAGAAATGGTACAGAATTTCGCAATTAACATAGTTTTTTGTAGTTATAAAAATAAACATGTTATTGTACATAATTCAATTCATCCAACACATTATAATACATATAATACGCCACGGAACAGCTGACGTGTATGACGTTTACAAACTATATTTGCGCAGCCGTTGAGAACTTACTGGCTGTCTTGAACCAATAAGCGCGCACCTATGACTGAGCGCAGCCAATAGCGTACGCGCTGTGGATAACCGTCTACACTGTAGAAGTATAGTGCAATATAGAACACACTAACGAAAGAGTCGTTAAAATCTTCTTACGTCTAACCTCCATCCGTGGCGAGTGAGAAAGACCTACGTTCCTATTAATAATCAGCACAATGTATTTGTTCTGTTGAAAAATACATGAAATATAAATTCATCGTACGACACGTCCATCCCTATAACGTTGTAAGACGAATCCCCTGAGACGCGCCCTGAGGTCGGTTCTAATTTATTCATTTCGCATTTGAGACTAACCAGCGGTTTAGGTTTGAATTTTTTTTAGTACTTACCGACTGAGTGAATAGTGTAGACACTTTTCTAAATAATAAAGTGGTAGTGTCAACAAAGTGGTCTAAATTGAAGTATAATCATTATTAAAATAAAAGAAAATTCTTATATAAATTGTTAAAAAAATATCTGTTTCCGTAATTATTATTATCATTGAAATTTACCTGATAAAACCCTTAAAGCCGCCTCTCCTAATGCCCGCCTGGTTTGTTACCACCCTAAAGTAGACAATCGGCAGCCAAATACCTTACCTTACCTTAAAGTTGGTAGACACGCTAAGCCTGTGTAGCGACTGGCTCTGAAGTGTAACTGACGGAACACAGCTTTTGGCGGCAGATTTTCAACTAGCTGAGATGATAATCGTAACGATAAACGCATTAATATATATATATACCAGTATCTATTTCTCTATATATATATATATATATTACCACACACGTTGCCAGTGGTAGAGAAATAGATACTGGTCACTTGGGCACTTTATATTCAAATCAAATCAAAAATATTAGGCCGTCAGAAGGCGCTTATGAACGTCAAAACTACCACCGGTTCGGTAAATAACGCAGTCATCAAGAAGAACCGGCAACAAACTTAATCTACATATTTTTTTTTGTGTAGCCCCATTTCGGAAAAGAATTACTTTAATAATTCCAATTCCACGCGAACGAAGCCGCGGGCACATCTAGTAGATGTTGAAACGATTGTAATAACTTTAAGTACAACATTCAAGTAATATTATATACTTGTACCACCTTGTTTAAACATACCGAAGCGAAGGGTATCGTAGGAAATTAACTTTACTCTAGACATATTAACTTTGAGATCCATCTAGATATGTTCTGAAGTCAAAGAACTCGCTCGTTACTTATGCAAAAGACTCTGAGATAGTATGTACTTGTAATCATAATAAATTTAGTAAGTGCGCAGCCTCACGTAAGTTTTAAACGAGATGTATCTCATACGAGAATTATAATCAATACTAACTTACTCCGTCGACTTCGTTCGCGTTTTATCATCAGCCGCGCGTTAGTTAAATCTGTTTTTAGTTTATATTATTAACTAGCTTTTACCTGCTGTTTCGCTCGTGGTGATATTGATATTGTCAAACAAATCGAATGACGCAATAAGAGTTTCATACATACTTCCAAAGTTCCTCTATTTATCCCACTTACAATAAGTTCTTCGCGAGAAATAGTTACCTATCACCGTCTCTTGGTTCCCATCTATCTGTATACCAAAATTCATCATGAACCTCTCATTCCACCATTCATCAAACCTGTGGAGGAACTGGCTCTCAAGTGCAGCTGCCGGAACACACCTATTGGTATTTGGCGGCAGGTTTTACAACTTGAGGGTGGCAGCTACCCAGGCGGGCATTAGAAAAAGCCCTACCACCATGCTATGGTTTCCTCACGATGTTTTCCTTCACCGAAAGCTCAAGCTCATTGTAGGTGCTTGGATTCGAACTCGCATCCCTTGACGCGAAGCTACCACTGAGCTATCATCGCTTCAGAAATCGCTTCTTGTCACAACTATGATTTCTTGCTAATGAATTTACATAATGATTTCTTATGTTTACAAGAATATTATTCATCGAAATAAAACTAATTTAAAAGGATTTTATGGCGGTTATTTATTAATTTTGAAGTTTAATTTTGAATTTTTTGAATTTAATAATTTTGAAAGCTTTTTAGCCTTCGTGGTCACGGGGCGGACTGGGGTGTAGGTTGTCCAGAAAAGTTCATGTTAAGACACAGTAACATGAACTTTCGAGGAAATGGTATGTGAAACAGTAAAATTTTGGGATCATTCATCTACATGCTTAGATAATATAACCTTTTAAACATATATTTGTATTAGTAAACAATGTGAACAAATGTTACAAGAAACTATATAATAATACAGGTGTAACAAGCATATTCAGCCTTGAACTTACAAATGTTGACCAAAGGGAGTAAACGTTAAAGAAAGCAGGAAATATAATCACATTTTATTGGGTCCCGCGAGATTATTTTTCCTTCGTACGTTCCATTATATTCCAATCTTGTCGAGTTATAAATATTTATTATTATCAGGAGTGAGGTGTATTTATTGGAACAATTCGTAAGAACATATATTACAATAACTGGTTCCACCACCAAATACGTTGATAGTTTTACCGTAAACTGCGATTGGTCGTTTTTTTATAACACTTTAAGTTAAGGATTATTTACACAATTTCACCTAATGTTAAATGAGAATGTGGCCTGAAATGGAAACTAGCTCTGAGGTGCAACTACCCGTATACATCTATAGATATTTAGCGGCAGATTTTCAGTTTCAGATCGGTTGCTAGCCACGCAGACATTAGAAAATTTTCGATTACCATGCTATGGTTTCACCATGATATATTTTCCTTTAACGACAGCTCATGTTTAAGTGACGATACGGCCCAAGTTGGTAGACACGCTAAACTTGTGTAGGAATTGGCTCTCCAGTGCAACTGCCGGAACACACCTATTGGTATTTGGCGAGAGATATTCAACTTGAGATTGCTAGCCAAGTGGGCATTAGAAAAGCCCTACCACAATGCTATGGCTTCCTCACGATGTTTTCCTTCACTGAAATCAAGCTCATTGTCGGTGGATTCGAACTTACGTCCCTTCACGTGACGTCGTACACGCTACCACTGAGATATCATAGCTCCAAATTCATTCGCTTCAGTTTATATTCGTTCAAGATCATCCAGTGTGTACGTAACTGACAAGAGATTTAAAGCTGACGTAACTTCTACAGTCTCCGTTGAACTCCTATTCCATGGAGGTTCTCCATATTATTAGATAGATGTGCCTGTTTTATATTATGGCATCTGCCTATGTAGACCATTTCGCAATAATCAAGTAAGCTATAATAATGGGTACAAAGTAACCACCGAATTGCGAACAACGATTTGTGGATCACACAAGTAATTGTCTTCTACGGATATCGAATCCAAAGCAGGTTGAGGCTGAATTTCCCAAGATAACTGCTCAAATATTAGACTATCCGTTGTCAGGTACACCAGCAGCCACTTTGATGGACTTCTATAAAATGTATTATGGCCAATGATCAATTGATTTAGCCTGGTGTAAATTTACAAATCTTTAACCGAACAACACCTGTTATAACCTGCTATAATTAACAATAACTATAAAATGTATTTCCTAATTATGACTATAAGGGTATACGACTATGAGATGTAATTATTAACAAAGGCATATCTTAAAAGTAATTCTGGCTCATGGAGACCGCTTCGATTGACCTATGTGCAAATACAAACAGCCCGACCTTTTGGTAAGAGAAAACATCCTGATGATACCATAGCTTGCTGGCAAGATGTTTTCTTATACCTGAATGAATAGATACAGTCGTGAAATTGAAAATTTGCCATTATCAACAGTTGTGCTTTAGCGTATCACCATTTCGGAACATATAGCCACATAGTGTCAAATGAGGTTGTAGCTAAAGGTAAAATCAATATAGAATTAAAAAAAAATCTTTAGTCCGTCGGTATGAAATGCGATAAAATAGGAAGGACTAAGACTTTTCAACAATTTAGAGAAAGGATAGTAAGGTCGAATCCCGTTCAAAATTCCCGTTTAACAAATCGTAGTTACAATAAATTTGACATGAATATCTTCACATCATTAATGTATGTTTTAAATTGTTTCAGTTTGTTCCATCACCGTCACAACAACGGATCTATTAGCTGATCATGACCAATATCCATCAGCAGTAATGGAGTATGATGCAACATATAATTCCGGTATACATAAGCAAAGGACCAACGTTTACGAACCGAGCAGAGATACAAATTCTGATAACAACGATATAGAAAACGTTAAATATGATCCGATATATGTCGAAGATGACAACGCGGAGTTAAATGAAAACAGGAATACTCTGAATAATAATATCGATGGGCATAAGATGGCTCTTCGGAAATTCGACAACGTTAAACGTATAAGGACCTTCGAAGAAAAGAAAAGTAAAGCCAAGAAACGTGTTAAAAGGTATGACGACGATGCAAGGTGTGAATATTTTAACTTCAACGATAAAGACCCAGCCCCGAGCATTTGGCATCCGCACGATCCGAACAGCAAAACATATTTTAATAATTCATATTGTGTCACGATTATAAATGGTAAGTTTTATTTTGGCACTTTCTCCTTATCTGATCTCATTTTGTTAAGGCTGTTGTACAATTTATTCGGTTAAATATTAAGGTTTTAAATTCTAAAGAAACGTAAACAAATGTTGTTAATGTTATCAAGATGTAAGCTTGTTTTGAAGAAAAATAAACGAGCATCAGGAAAGGTGAAAGGCTAAGTTTGAGGATCACTCAATGTTACATCCAGCTGTCATGATATTGACGTCTCCGAATCAATTACTGAGACTGTCTTTGTTATTTTAAACTATAGTACACTTCCTATTAGGTACAAAGCAAACACTTTGCTGTGCTACCATACAAAAAACATATATTCTATAGTACCATGACTTTCGTTGATAAATATTTCTAAAGTTCTCTCAGTGTAACTCTTTTTCTATTCCATTAATGTTTATCGGAATGACCACAATCGCATATGACGTTAAGTGATGATGTCAAAATCACTTTGACAATTTTCACACGTACCATTTCTTTACGTTGGCGATGCATTAACCATGATTGCAAATAAAAAATGGCGAAAGGCTTTAAAAACATGTTTGAATATTGAAACGTCCATTATACGTATTCATTTTTGTTCCAGCCACAGAGGGGAATGTTATTGAGTTAGAATTTGTTGATGTATTTCATATAGAATACCATCCAGAATGCGCATATGATTACTTAGAGGTAAGTGATTTTTGTATAATATTTTACTTAAATAAACACTTATTAACCTATTATATAGAACCTAATAAAATTTAAAACCTAATACAACCTAAAACCTCTTAAAAAGAAGTATTTTGAAAAAAGAAAATGGTGTCATAGTACATGAGATAGGAACGAAGTTCTTTATTATACAAATATTAATTTCAAGTTCTATTCAAGGTATAATGAAAATAATTATTCGGAAATACATTTTTATTATGATTTCTTTATCGATATAAATAAAATAAAACTTTTTTACAAAATAATCGTAACACCTTTATTGTGTTTACGATGATTTATAAAATTATATAATAATATAACAGTGATCACGTAGACTGTACATTAGACACTGTATAGCCATCATACATAGACTATATATAATGATCTTACGCTAACGTTACGGACTTAAAGGTCAAATTGATATCTTCCAGTACACAATAATTTATACAAGTATACAGTAATTTTGAAATACATGTTAAATTACTAACTGTTATTTACTAACAGTAAAAAAATAATTAGAGTGTATGAAGGAAAATATCTTAAAGTAAACCTACTCATTAATTCCGTGCTACGAAAATAAATACATAGGTATACAGTAGTTCATTACAGTTGCAAGTAATAATATTGATATAAGAAAAAAATGTTCTGTTGCAAATATTATGAAACCAAACAAATGTTAATAACAAATCAATAAATCAACAAGGAAAAATGGTGTTGCTAAAAATAACTTCAACAAACACAAACTTTTGAAGCGATGATAGCTCAGTGGTAGTGTGTACGACTTCGCGTCAAGGACGTGGGTTCGAATCCAAGCGCCTACAATGAGCTTGAGCTTTCGGTGAAGGAAAACATCGTGATGAAACCATAGCATGGTGGTAGGGCTTTTTCTAATGCCCACCTGGGTAGCTACCACCCTTAAGTTGTAAACCTGCCGCCAAATACCAATAGGTGTGTCCCGGCAGCTGCACTTGAGAGCCAGTTCCTCCACAGGTTTAGCGTGTCTACCAACTTGGTCCGTATCGACACTTAAGATCAGGTGAGATTATGGCCATATCGCTGAACCTTAACTATAAAAAAAAACTTCTACAAGCATTTTTACATATATATCCCAGATGAACCTAATCGGATCTCAATGACACGAATTAAACAAGGAACCAAAACAAATAAACATAGCCTATCTGTTTCTTTCCAATAGTCAATACAACTCTAATACAGAATCGTTTTACTTTTAATATATTGCTCTACCAAATCAATTGTACAAATTTTTAGTATCAACAAAGTTAATAAATTATTATGAATCTAATCAACCACCAGATACGAGACGGGCTGCGAGGCTACGCAAACTTGCTAGATCGCCTTTGCGGACAAACGTTTCCCCGGAAAATAGTTACGTCGGGTCCGCACGCTTGGCTCAAGTTCAGTTCAGATGATACTATCGAATACGAGGGCTTCCATATCAACGTCGTTTTCAAAACTCAAGCTAGTCGTAAGTATTACTTTGGTTTGTTAAGATTCTGTAGATTAATTCTAAATTTAGTTTTAAAGATGTCTAGAAAAGTTTAATGCCATGTGATGATCATCCACAGTAAAACCACTCAACTGATTGCAATGAAACTGTGTATGAACGTATTGCGTGGCTGAACTTGAGAATAAATGATAATTTTTATCCTGATTACGAGGACCAGTTCCGTTAACGAACGCAATATAGTTAGCTCTGTGATCGCATGGACTTCCGTTGTAATATCCAAAGTCATGCGTGAACACAATCACCTTCTCAGATGGTTTGTAAATACTTAATCTGTTCATTTTTTTTGTCATAGGAAAACTAACACACAAGTCTAGCTTCAACCGAATCGCTCAATAGATCGGTGCATTATTTTGTTACAAGTGTTAAAGTTGTGCATATATTTAGACGGTATTGTAATAATTTATTTCAATCCCGTGTTCACAAACCCAACTCAATCTCCACCACCCTTCCCAATTCTGCCATAACTATTCAATTCTGCCTCCCTTAAACCCTGGAGTATTATATGATCGCTGAATTTAACTGTAGACATTCTCGTTGCCACCGAAATGCTATGTTGTGTGTAGTTCGAACTAGTAGTTAGTGTGTAGTGTTTTAAGCGATGATAGCTCAGTAGTAGTGTGTGCGATTTTGCGTCAAGGGACGTGAGTTCGAATGCAACAACCTACAATGAGCTTGAGCTTTCGGTGAAGGAAAACATCGTGAAGAAACCATAGCATGGTGGTAGGGCTTTTTCTGATGCCCGACTGGCTAGCTACCACCTTCAAGTTGAAAATCTGCCGCCAAATACTAATAGGTGTGTTCCGGCAGTTGCACTTGAGAACCAGTTTCTACACGGGTTTAGCGTGTCTACCATCTTGGGCCGTATCGTCACTTAAGATCAGGTGAGATTATGGCCATAACGCTAAACATTACCTATAAAAAAACAGTTCAATATCACAATTATTACTATAAAATGTTTTTACTTTCAGATAGTATACCGGAGTCCTGTCATAAAACAATCAAAGGTACCCACGGTTTCATAGAGTCTGCTAGGATAGATCCAAACTGCATCAGCGGTAGCGCAAACCAACCTTTAGATGTACTTTGGACAATTATTACTGAGAAAAATACCAAGGTAACCTTTCAGTTTATATGATCTCAAACGCAGTTTTTTGCACGCCTCATAAGCGAAGCGTTGAAGTCGGTACTACTGTCACTTCACGCAAGACAACTGATTTTTCAAACTTAAAATGTCTCTATTTATCATATATTGCACTTGGAAAATTATATATACACAAACATATCAAGGAAAAACACTATTTTAACACTAATTATATTTTTGATGTCATTTTTGTTATTAAAACTAGTTAAAAAAGTTCCGTTTTGGACGTCCGTGTGTCTGTATGTGCGGATCCTGTATGTTATTACGATAACGAGCGAAATACTTTACTAGTCGAGTCTTTTTTTCTTACGTTTCAGTATAATTAGGAATAGAACCCTATTACTTTTCACGGTCTGATTCGATGTGGTTTCATTGTGTTAGATAAACAAAAAAAAAACACATTATGAGGCATGCACTTTTGGATTTTCCAAACTTTTTTAACTTAATATGAATAACATTATAATCTAAGAGTGTGATGGAAAATGTTAAGTTTAATGGAAGCCTCATCGTTACTCATACAGGTTTTTTAATATTATAGCAAATTACAAACATAACTGAAGAATTTTTGAACACATTGATTCTTTGATAATTAATCATATGTACTCCTATCAAATCGGTAGTGTTTTGGACATATCTCACTAGGAAACATTACAAATGTGATGCATAAACTTTTTTCTCGTTTTGTACATCATATAGATGCCGTCCATTACTTTGTAATCTTAGCAAAAATAATCATTTTACGATAAAATAGATTGGGAGATGAGCTTTAAATAAAATAACATATTAGTGAAAGTTTGTAATTAGTTTGTTAAACTGTTTATGTGAAACGAGTCGTAATGATTTAATAGAAGTGAATGTATGAAAGGACTTAATTTATTTTAGAATCACTAGTTTATGATCGGACTGGTATGATTCTTGAAAAATGCTCCTTTTTTTATATTATATATAAATGTAGAATTCATTGAAATAAAACTAATTTAAACGGTATTATCCCGGTTATTTATTGATTTTGATCCCGACGTTTCGAAAGCTTTTCAGCCTTCGTGGTCACGGGGCGGACTGAGATGTAGGTTGTCCAGAAAAGTTCATGTTACTGTCTCTACCTTCAATTGAAGGTAGACACAGTAACATGAACTTTCGAGGAAATGGTATGTGAAACAGTAAAATTTTGGGATATAGCCGCGATAAAATCCGTTTAAATTAGTTTTATTTCAATGAATAATATTCGCGTAAACATAAGAAACCATTAAATTTAGAATTGTTAAATTACTTTTCGCAATTTTCAGATTTACCTGAACTTCTCTACGTACGAACTGGCCAATCCTAACGAGTGCGAGGAGAATCATATCCAAGTTTTCGGAGCAGTCACCGAGTTAGGATCTAAGTAAGAGTCAACACCTTATTTCTTTCTCATCTTTGAATTCAAAGTCATTGTTGTACGGTTTCTATATTCATCTGATTCGGAACCATTATTTGGTAATTAAAAAGCTTGTCCAACTTCTTTCATGTTTTTTGTCAACTTTTTTTTATATACTTAAGGTTTAGCGTTATGGCCATAATCTCACCTGATCTTAAGTGCCGATACAGCCCAAGTTGGTAGACACGCTAAACCTGTGGAGGAACTAGCTCTCAAGTGCTTCTGCCGGAACACACCTATTGGTATTTGGCGGCAGGTTTACAACTTGAGGGTGGTAGCTACCCAGGCGGGCATTAGAAAGAGCCCTACTACCATGCTATGGTTTCCTCACGATGTTTTCCTTCACCGAAAGCTCAAGCTCATTGTAGGTGCTTGGATTCGAACCCACGTCCCTTGACGCGAAGTCGTGCACACTACCACTGAGCTATAATCGCTGCGATAGATTTTTCAAACTAATCTTTATTTGAAACAGCATGACCATACATAGTCCGATTTCGCGAGTGAGTACTATTTTAAAATGCTATATACCCAACTTTACATTGAAGAATAGTTACAAACTGATCCTGATCTTCAGTTTGGCCTATAATTCTTTATAATCAATCTTAGGTTAGATGACTATCTCGACCAATGGTACTTGAAGCGATGATAGCGCAGTGGTAGTGTGTATGAATTCGCGTTAAGGGACGTGAGTTCGAATCCAACCACCTACAATGAGCTTGAGCTTTCGGTGAAGGAAAACATCGTGAGGAAACCATAGCATGGTGGTAGGGCTTTTTCTGATGCCCGCCTGGCTAGCTACAACCCTCAAGTTGAAAATATGCCGCCAAATATCAATAGGTGTGTTCCGGCAGTTGCACTTAAGAGCCAGTTCCGCCACAGATTTAGCGGGTCTACCAACTTGGGCCGTAACTTAACTATAAAAAAAAAACTTGCTTCTTTAGACTAAAAATATCAGTGTCTTTAATTATTGTTAATATCCCATTTCAAAGAGGTACGAATATATAAGTTTTATTGATTTACAATGAAAAATGGTATGGCAATTGTATTTTCTCACTTAGGCCTGAACGTATTCGTCTCATTTCATCATCGTCTGTCGTTATCTTGGCTTCTTATGTTGTAGTAAAAACTTTTTTCAGGTTAGCACACTATTGTGGTTCCGTCGCTAATTCGGTGTCTACAAAAGGTGAAGGCTCAGATCCAGGCAACATCATGAACGTTAGGTTTTTTGCGGCCAAGATCGCTAAGGAAAAGAGTAAATTCAACGCAACTTTCACAGCATATAGAACTTTAAATCCCAGTAGCGATGGTGAGTTAAGCTTAAACGTATTCGTTTCATGGAACATTTTAGATGATATATATTTGGTACGTCATAAGTTTGGTAATGATAATTTAGAATATCACAATAAATTAAACATTATAGTATATCTCTTTTATAGTAATGATCTCAGAATATCAGCCTGATATGATAATGCTGCACCATTGGAAATTTCGTTGCCTACAGTAGTCCAGACACTTGCAAGCAAGCAAGGACTGATAGAGTAGTTACCTTCACAACTAACAATTTTCAGAAGTCCTGTAATAGGTCTAACACACACTGGCTATTGGTTGATTATATATTTTCAGTACGGAGTTATCTTGTTATTTTTTTATAGTTAAGGCGTAGGGTTATGCCCATAATCTCAACTGATCTTAAGTGACGATACGGCCCATATTGGCAGACACGCTAAGCCTTTGGAGGTACTAGCTCTCAAGTGCAACTGCCGGAATACACCTATTGGTATTTAGCAGTAGATTGTCAACTTGAGGGTGGTAGCTAGAAAAATCCGTACCACCATGCTACGGTTTCCTCACGATGTTTTCCTTCCACGAAAGCTCAAGCTCATTGTAGATGGTTGGATTCAAACTCACGTCCCTTGACGCTAAGTCGTACACACTACCACTGAGCTATCATCGCTTCAAAAGTTTTGACAATGCTCAAACGTTATGTAACAAATTCCTTCCGCTTACCTCTTACCCTACTTAAGCAAGGTCGTCCATGATTTCCTCTTCCATTCTCATCTGCCACCTCAGTATTTTTTTTTACACATATTACTCACACAATTCATCCACATCTTATTAGTTCACCTCAACTCTTATAGCCATTCACCTTAATACTAAACATTCTCAAGTTACATGGCCTTAATCTTACTACTAAATTTATTAACTTAAAATAAATTTTCATAATCTTGCTATATCATGCTTATGCCTCACTCCTCGACTTTTCTATCACTGATAATATTTTCATGCTTTCTTCAATATATTCATTCCTAATTATTTCCATTATAGTTACTCAGCACATCTATCTTAACATGCGCATCTCTGCCGCATGAGATTTTCATTCATATGTCTCATTCGTTATCCAGCATTCAGATTCACATGCATTACGACAACAAATTTTCATTCATCTGTCTCTTTCGTTATCCAGTATATAGATTCACATGCATTACGACAACAAATTTTCATTCATCTGTCTCTTTCGTTATCCAGCATTTAGATTCACATGCATTACGACAACAAATTTTCAAGTTAAGTTGTTAGAACTCACAATGATCACCAAACATATTCTTCGATAAAGTACATGGCTGTCTTCAAAGAGTACAGTGGATATTTAAAGTAGACAAAAAAGTTAATCAATGTTTGTGTTCTTCTAGATAAATGCTCCGATAAAGAATTTGACTGTGAAGATAACACATGTATAGACAAACTACTGAGGTGTGACGGAATTGCTCACTGCCGGTTGAAGGCTGACGAAGATCCGGAATCATGCAAGGTGACTATCCAAGAATAATTACAAATAACAGAATAAAGTAAATTTTCTTTGTTGTTGTTAAGTGACAATATAGCCCAAGATAGTGGACATGTTAAGCCTAGTGGAGAGACTGCCTCTCAAGTGTCACTGCCGGAACACACCTTTAGGTATTTAGTGGCAAATGTTCAACTTGATGGTTGTAGCTAGCCAGGCGGCTGCGAGAAAAAACCCTACCACCATGCAAATTTCCTGATCGCTTACAAAACGTACGCAAAATTTCATAATTATGGGTAGAGTGGGTTCTTTTATAGTTAATGTTTAGCGTTATAGCCATAATCTCGCCTGATCTTAAGTGACGATAGTGCCAAATTAGTAGACACACTAAACCTGTAGTTAAAGTAATGAAACCGTAATAAACAAACTCGAAGCGATGATAGCTCAGTGCTAGTGTGTACGACTTCGCGCCAAGGGACGTGAGTTCGAATGCAACCACCTACAATGAGCTTCAGCTTTCGGTGAAGGAAAACATTGTGAGGAAGCCATAGCATGGTAGTAGGGCTTTTTCTAATGCCCGCCTGGCTAGCAACCACTCTCAAGTTGAAAACCTACCGGCAAATACCAACAGGTGTGTTCCGGCTGCTGCACTTGAGAGCAAGTTCCTCAACAGGTTTAGCGTGCCTACCAACTTGGGCCGTATAATCACTTAAGATCAGCGTATAAAGCAAAAAAAAAACCTCACATTAGCCTTTTTAATACTAGTTACGATAATTCCTGTGACAAATCGCACGCTTACTATTTTTAGAACGAAACTGAGTCAATAATAAGCCAGCCTCATATAATGGTAATCTTGGTCATCTTCTCTTTGATCCTGTCCGGAATGAGTTTCGTATTTCTATTCAAATGCATAAGGAAACTTTATCAAGATCATAAAATAATTAAGGTAAGTCACACCTACATACTATAATTACATAACATTTTTACACCATCAAAATAAAGGTATTATCGAGTCTTCTAAATTGTTTATTGAATCTAGACCTTATTATCAGCACACACTGCATTTCAAAAATAAAGACGATCAATAAGAACCAGTTGTTTATCCCGGAACATTGCTGTGTCAGCGAGCTGTATACCTCGAAATATTGCACGCCTCGTAACGCAAAGCCTTTGAGGCTGTGCATTGCTCTCTGTTGAAGCGAGGTAATGTGTAGTGTGTTTGGCGCACACACGGTACTACGAGCATGACACCGTTTGAACCGATCACGCGGGATGCACTCATCCCGCACTGGACGAAACTCGCAATGCGTTCACCAAAGGGCGTTCACTATATTTTTCATTTTTTGTTACTGTACTGTTACCAGTAAAGTGTATTGTCAAAGAATCATCATCATACATTTCAAAGCCCATATTTCATCTCTTCGGCGACCACACTCTCTCAACACTCCACAACAGAGCAATTTTCGAGATTACAATGTTCTATTATTTTAAATATTTCCACGCCAATGCAAGTATTTTATTATCCAAAGAAGTTCTCTTACTGTCACACTAGATGATTTTTAAATTCGTTCATTTAATTATATACTTAAAAAAACAAAAATATCACGAATTATATTTTGATGTATGTCCAAATGTCTGTGTGTACTGATACGTAACTATTACGCCCAAAAATTTAATGCGTTTATTTAATATGTTCTTGTCACTTCGCTTAAGTCATCGTAAATGTGTTAACTATTGCGTATTCTACAAAAGTCATAAATAAATGGCAATAAATTAGCAAATGTAGCTGACACGTCATATTAATTTGCTATTTTGAAGCGAATTCTTAGATACGTAGTAAAGGAGCTAGTTCATAGTGATCGCATTCCAGTTGGATACTAAATAACCTAATACACTACAAAACAATCCTTCACCAAGTTAAATTTTGGGTCAAAATGTAAATAGAGTACTATGCATTTTTTTATTCACCTCACCACTGATCTTTGTTTAAATTTATAACACCATAGAACGCCCGCAATAAACCACAGTTCATACAATATAACCGCTTTAGGTGTATATAACTGATTTCAATATTACTACTGACAGGAACATCTCAGACAATCTTGTGAAGATCGCTTGGACAGTCTAGTCACAAGACGGTTGACACTAGACGCCAAACGGTTACAGAGGGACAGTGAACCGAGAGCCAGTTTGGAGAGAGAGAACCACACCAACGAAATGTTCAAGCGACAACGAAGTTTTTCAAAACATAAGGTTAGCATAAAGCCACATAGTAAATAGATTTCATACAATTTATCATACATATATTTATTGTATTTTGACTTTTATAAACTTACTGGTCCGTAAATAACCAAAGCTTTGTATTTGATGAAGAGATAAGTAAAAAAAAAAGAACTACCTACTTGCCAGGGATTAATCAGACGAACTGTGTTGATTGATGACGAGGGTTGCTAATTGATCTTGAACTTGATTGTTACTTATACAATGAATTTTCACTTTACTGTCCACTACACTAGTTTAATGTATTAAGTGTCCATATTCTAGCTATCACAACGTCCGTGTCTAATGAACTTGCAAAGTTTTCTCCTCGTCTTTAAATAGCCAGTTTTGTGCGCTCACAACTTTGCCAATGTTACTAGGTAGAACCATTAGTGATGAAGATTGTATCAAACAGTTTTCTCCCTATAAAGTGTAATGCAACAAACAGACAAGACGCACACATAGATTACAAATATACAAATCATACTTTTTTACTTTTTATTTATTGGCAACTCAGCCCTCTTTAGATACTACTATTGCCATTTTCAAGTGATAAGATTTGGACATTTGGACAGATGGCGACTCTTTTGTTGAAGCTCTCTTGGGAGTTTTTGTGACAATTAATATATTACATTCCGAATATATTTATAATTCATTTCACTTATGCTCTTCAGCTACACTACATCATGTAAAATGTCACTTATATTACACAGGACATGGCTAGATAACTAACTCTATGAATAAAAATAAAAATCACAACAAAAAGATCAAGATCTGATAAAAACTCCACCATAATTACGTTGCAAATATACAAAGTCATACTTATAACTGTCAAACGTCAATTATCAAAGGACAAAAACCACAGACTACAACAACGTCATGACATTCTGGCGTGAACATTTATCTTTAATATAAAATACCTGCCACACGAACAACTAACAAAGTTCGTAGTAAATTCTCAATATTACTTCTAAGTTCAAATCGTGAAACTAATACCAATTAAACTTCATCAACTACAGATGTTAAAGACAGCTAATTTGTTTATAATTATTCATTAATTTTCATCGCAAATCACAAAGGTTATTAAAAAATTACCAAGTAGGTGGTAATTCTTTATTCTTTTTTTTTTATGTTAGACATCCAGCATCGACTCAGACTACATCCAAGAAACGCATATAGATTTAGATGATGAACCGTGGCGTAGAGAAGTTGACAGTGTTCCAATAGAAACGGAAGACATAAGGATAGAAAGAAACGGTAGAACAAGGCGTAGTGATATGAGTAAAAAAGAAGAATCGATCAGAAGTAAAAGGAAGCAGAACGAAGATGTAAAAGAAAAGAAAGAGATAAGAGACGTCTCGGTGGGAGCACCAGATACGAAAGAATCGGGATGTCAGACTAGAGAGAGTTTGTTTCAAACGGATCCACCTCCAAGTTCCGATGGTAAGTTGGAAAATCACTGTTTTTCGCCTCGATACCATGTATATATTTTAGTTGTGATTTAGTTGGTTACTGATCCTTACCACTTTTTGCACATACTGTAATTTTCCTCTCGCAGCTTAATCTGTTAAGACCTTCAAGTACGTCATCACTTACATCCACTTTTCCTAAAAATCTTTTTCGCTTTTATTAACCTTTATGACCACAATCTCTCCTTATATTATGTGGCTCAAAATGGTAAACATACTAAGCTTAGTGGAGGGACTGGCTCTCTAGTGCAAATACTGGAACACACCTATACTTTTGGCAACAGATTTTCAACTTTAAGTTGGTGGCTACTCTATCACTATACTAAGGTTTCATCACGATGTTTTCCTTTACCCTAATCTCATACTCTATTGACGTGACGTCCTTACATACTACCAACTAAGCCTGTATCGAGTCTCTATTATAATTACCTGTTTTCGCAGGTTCTGGCACTAATAGTCGCGGCTTTTCGACCTTTGGTTACTCTGGTGCGACAATCGCGAGACCATCGCCACCAGCCCCGACCAAAACATCGGAGATCACCATCGAATTGTTGAAACAAGTTCCTCGACAAGAATCAAAACCACGTGAGTCCTTTACATTATTTGTTTTTGTTGTCTTGTTTTGCTGTAATTCTAGAATTTTTGTTTTTTTTAGCAGAACTACGTCTCTAAGAATTAATCTGTTACATTCAATTTCTATGTTCTGAGAAAGTTTCATAAATAAAAATTAATTAAAAACATAATTACCATTTTCCGAAATAATAGTAAAAAGAGAGGTTTCAATTTAAAGCTTTAATATTAATAACATAGCTATCGATCAACAAATTATATCTATATCAATACAACTTACAATGAATAATAAATCTCTCGTTAAATAAATACAAAAATTCATAGTCTTATTTTCGGGCAAAGTGATACTACAGTTAGAATAAATAAACGTAGAATATATTTCCTGATGGACGCATGTCATATAGACACTTATCGCTAAGATTTGTATTTATGTTTGTCTATTGGTTCTTTGTGTAATTATTTATGTCAGATAAATAATTTGAAGTGATTACTTATTGAGGAATTTGACTTTTTTGCTATTAAAATGTACAAATTGTTACTTGGAGTACTAAGAGACGTGAAAACGAGACCAATGTTTATGGTTTTAATTAATACATAATTCAGTTTTAATTATAATAACAAAAATATTTATAAAACTGTATGAAATCTCTGTTATTTTCTTTCATAAGTTTTCACTTCCGTCGACAATGTCTAGGTTTGTTTATAGATACTCGGCAAAGTGACTTGTGACAAAGCACAATATAATCCAAAAACAGTGGTGACAATCGACAAATTGATAAACCCTAGCCCTCCAGTCATCCATACTTATAATGTTTAACCGTATATTTCAATTACAGATAAGAGAATATCTGACCGCCGACCGATAAGCACGGAGACAACCCGATCCGCGCCCGACGTCATAATAGTGTCAAAACCGATTCGCTGAGGACGACCCCCGGGGCCCCAGCCGTGGGCCCCGACGCCCCCAGACTCGTGGTACCCCCCCGAACCGCGCACGTGCCCTGAGGGCTCCTTCCAACCGCACTCATGCAGAGACATGTTCTCAAAAAGCGCATCTTTCGACGACCACGACGGCTACTACAGCCAATACTTCGACGAAGGACCAAGATTAATTTACGATTACTGTTTGAAAAGTGATTTTAGATGTAAGTCGCATACACTGCCGCGGAATTTAGGATCCTCGGTTGACATCAAGAAGGTTCACCCGCAACGGAGCGTGCGTTTTTACGGTGTGCACGATACGCCGCCGCACAAAACTTTTGTGGTAACGGCCGACGTCGAACCGAATAGATAACGAATGTTTTTCTAGTGATGTGATAATATGGAATATATTATATCGCATTTGAGAAACGTACTTTTTAGTGTATCCGGGGCTTGGAAACTGTTTTTAAAATTATACTGCCATAAGTCAGTTACTAGTATAAAAAGGAAGTTCAAAACATTGAAATATTTTGATATACTTTTTTAAACACAAAAATTGGTTATTTGGTCCGAATTTATCATATTTTTTTCATTTTTACGCATGTCTTTTACACTTTTATTCTTAGTATTACTGAATGTCATCTTCTTGGAGTCGATCGGTTTTAAATTATATTTTATATTCACTCAAGAGAAATGTAATTTCTCACAAAACTACATGAATTTTGTTTTATATGACGCGATAAAAGTCGATTTGAAACACACAAAAAGATAGATATGAAATAGCAATCGAAATTAAGTCGACTAGTTATTGTAGCAATTTTTAATATGTTTGGAATGATAACCATGTTTCATATGATATACAGTTGTAAAGTTTTGTAAAGCAATGAACTATATTTTCGGAACTCAACAATAGGTCGAATAATATTTGATATGAAGTTCCGCACTTTTCATACAGAAAGTGTATGAGTTTTTATGCATTGCTGCAATGATTTATTGGTTATAATAGATTGGTTAAAATAACATATCGAAATTGTAATCTCTGACATTTTCGAACACTGAAAACAATTTTTAAATATTTTTAAATATTATATGTTACGTATTTATTTTTCTACGATTTTTATACAAATACATAGCTTAAAAATGTAAATGTAGTAGTATAAATAAATACTGCGAGGTTCATTTGTGTTTTTTTTTTTTTTTTTTTGTGTGCATAATAATTAAGCGTCGACGAACCGTATTTATTGTTATTATCCTGTGCCTACTTTCGATGCTCAACGCAGAATGTAGGCTTAAAATGTGAAATACATTTTTCTTTTAATAAATAAGATTCCTTACCATTTTGCGTTGCCAATTAATTTACTATTCAATGAGTATGATAATTAATATTAACACCAAATTATTCGGCTGTTATTTTTGACGTTATAACCGTTATCAATTGTCGACTTGTAACCTTATAATTTTTAATCTGTTTCCATGCCTCGTCACTGGCAGTTGTCAACTATTGTCAATGAAATACAATATCATTAGAATGTGAAAAAATAGTTAAACGAAATTATTAGTGAATTGCGAATTTTATAGATATTTGTGTATTGTGTAAAAATAATAATGTAATATTAATAAATAATACATAAGTTTATAATGAAACGATAAAAGGATTTAATTTGTTTTAATTATACGAAAAGTTTGTTGGGCAATCGGCCGCCAATTTTGTTCGGTCGAGTAACGCTTTGGTACGATTTAAATTGGAGAAGTTTCATTAGAAAGTTCACTGATTAATTTAGGAATATCTATGTATTTCATTTTACAAACGCTATATTTACATATTTATATTTTTACTTAATCTTGACGTCTTTATTAAGTTTTTTATTGCAAGATTTGCACTTTATCGATGGTCACCGCTCTCAAGCTGACTTCCAAATCCTAATAAGTCATACATTAGCTGATGTTTTTTATATGTGTTTTATATTTCATACATTTTGCGTCATAGCCTCTATCTCATCCAATGTGGCCCAAGATGGTGGACACGCTAAGTCTGGTTGTGGCTCTTAAGTTCAACTGTCGGAACACGGCTATAGGTATTTCGTTGCTCATTTTAAACTTAAGTGTAGTAGCAAATCATGCGGGCAATAGAAACAACCCTACCACCATGCTATAGTTTCATCATGATGTTTTCCTTCACCGAAGGCTCAAACTAATTGGAGGGCTTCGAACTCACATCCATTGACGCAATGTCCATTGAGTATTCATCGCTTCATAGATGTAATGTCAATATAATTGTAATTGTAGGCAAAACTTACTACAAATAAACACCGAAACTTACGACGACCACTTACTTGACGTTGTGTAGAAAAGGTATGAATGTTTAAATTTATAAAGTAAGAAAAAGTTATTCAAAGACGTGTCATGTTTAATATATAAACGTAAGTAATGAAATTTGTAAATGTGCCTCGATTATTCCAGACGCGGCCGCAGGAGGGGGTCATAGTGGTAACAACCCCTCACCTTTCTAAATAATTCTTCATTTCGTATTAAATTCTTCTCTGTTGTAACGAGATCGCCGTTGACTCTTCCAGAAACTTCATTATGTAATACATGACCCCCTCCCACAACAACTCTGAAACCGCACTTGCATTTCGGTTAATAAAAGGTTTATAGAAATACCGTGACCAGAGTTAACATTCGCTTTTATTTATATTCAATACTAGCTTTTACCTGCGGCTTCGCTCTCGTTAAATAAACATCATTATTAAAAAGTTTCATACAATGTTTACCCCATTCTTTACGCCACGTTCGATAAGTTTTTCGAGAGAAAAATAGCCTATCACCATTTTCAAGTTGCCATCTGTGTCTGTACCAAAATTCATCAGAATCGATTCAGTGGTTTAGACGTGAAAGCGTAACAAACAAACTCACTTTCGCATTTATAATATAGTAAGGATTAACTTACGGATCCTGCCATCAACTACTGTTTTTGATGGAATTTGTATAATGTCGATCAAGTTGGCCCGAAATAGAAAGATTGCAATGATGCGCAGTACCACTCGACATGAGTTCCCAAACCTTTGTATAAGTTTTCCCCTACTGTAATTGTAGTACAGTTTTTTAATTGTACTGTCCTGTATTATAATACGCACGACATGCAAATATTTTACCAATATGTTTTTTTTTTATGTCGAGCAGTGAGTTGAACACAATGACTGCACTGCACCTGATGTTAAGTACAGTACAATGAACCTAAATTTACTGCCAGTAACCGCTGTCATGCTGGCCTGCTTAGGTACCGTTTCGCGCCTCTTTTGAAAGACCCAATATCATAGGAAGGAGGGAACACGCTAACCGGAAAAAGGTTCCACAGTTCCACGGTACGACAGAAATAAGAATCAGCAAACTGTGAAGTCGTAAAACGATTTTCCGGCTAATATGTTCTATTTTTGATCTGATCTGATATATATAACTGGTCTATTTGTGATCTCTCAACGACATGTAAAGTTAGGTTTCACTGTGCTTACTAATAAAGACAGTGTTATCACTTTTTCGTGTACTAAAAGGCATATTATAAAACCATCACTGGGCTTAGCGTGCTGACAACATCTTGGACTTCAACGTTACAGGACATGATTTGAGATTGTGGCCACACTCAAAAACCTATGAATTAGAAATTAACTTTTAAAATTAGTACTCAACTACTATGGAAGCTCTAACCGTGATCGTACTCGATCAATAAGGCATTTTCTATTATTTAGACCAACCTTTAAAGAATTTTCATTGTCTTTTTATTTTATCAAAAATTCCTTTTTATTTCGTCTGTTATATTCGAATAAAGACAAAATAAGACCAAATACAATAAATAAATATCGGAAATACTAATTGTAAAAAGTTCAAGTATAAGTACTACTTAATTTAATTAAATTTATGTATAACAGATGATAGAGACGTAATTATAATTCAGTACAACCTCTATAAGTCGAAAATTCGAGTCGTACAGTGTTCGACCTATAGAGAATGGAGGTTTTGGTGTTTAAAGCGAAGAAAACAAAAATTTTTTCGAGATTTGGAGATTCTCAACTTGACAAGGTTCGTCTTAACGAGGTTCGACTTAACGAGGTTCGAAATAACGAGATTCGACTTAACGAGGTTCTACTGTATTATATCTTATTGAATTCATTCTAAAAATTATAATTTAACTCGAATCATAGAATTGACAATACGAATAACCAATACGCCTTTTGAACATTATTGTACTTAATGTTTTTAATTGTATTTAACATGTAGGATTCGAAGTAAATGCATCGACGAAAATTATCTCCACGACTTCCCTTATTCGCAACTCATTCCTTTCGCAACTATCACATTCGTATCTCATTGCAGATGAGTTCGAACTCACGTCTATTGACGCGACGCCCGTACACATTACCAACTGAAAACGATTGACAAAACATAGAGTCCTTAAAAGATTTTATCCAAGAATAGATATATATTTAGCATATGATAACTATAAAGCACGAAAAAGATTGTACCAGTAATCAATCGAACTAACTTAGGCTACTAAAGTCGTGTCTTTGATATTTTCATGGGTCATTTTAAATATTCTTAAAGCGCGCGCCCTTCGCTTCTAATGAATTATCTAAGTAAATTACACTCCCGCAAAGTAAACCGAAAATAAATTGGGACGAAGTGCGGTCGACCGTAATTGTAATTTGGTTACTTCTGATAAAACAGTCGGATAACTGGATTAATATTTACAATTTCTCGAACTTTTTTCATATCTCTTTTTAACTTTATATATTACATAGGTCGAAATACAAATATTGCCTTACGACCGGAAGCGCCTTGACATTTACAGCGAAGTTTCGACGTTAATGGTGTGTTCCGGCAGTTACACTTGAGAACGAGTCGGCCGAATACTCTTGGGCGTCTTCATCTAGTGCCATACCGTTACTTACTGTCAGGCGAAATTGTGATCAAGTGCTTTTATTAACGTATGTTGTACTTCTGCACTGAATTTCAAATTTTCAGATAGAAAAATATTTCGACGACATTATAACACGGTGTAAACCAAATCCCCGATGTCAAGCCGTTATGCCTGCAATCTCACTTGATCTTAAGTGACGATGCGACCCGAGATTGCGGTTAACAACACGCCATAAACTTACATTCCATCCTCACAATCAGGATCAATGGGCATCCGCGACGGTGTGTTATGCGTGTAATATCTTTCCACGCACGACTACCTTGCGTAACCGACTTCGTTATTCGGCAACGCACCTGCGGGTTCCTCTGCTACTGTAAGTGTCCTTGGGCGACGGTTATCACTTACCATCACATGACCCGCTTGTTCGTTTGCCACTATTCCATAAAAAAATATTGCGTTGGCGGTATTTTCCGAACGATACGACTTGGAAACCATGAAAAGATTTCAGCCCTTAGAAGCTGGTATTGCACATGCGATTCCTCTAGTGTCGTGGGTGTCTATGGAAGGCGGTGATCACTTACAATAAGGTGATCCCGTTGCTCGTTTGCTTAAAAAAAAACCACGTTGCAAAAATATGATATAGAAATATAAAATCAAAAGTCTGTTTGTACTCTAATATTGATTTCATTGTTTATGACACGCATCAAATGAATATCAGCATAAAGATAAATTGGTATTTAAAAACCTGTACGTACATTGAAATATTGAATTTGTATTAGAGAATCAAACAATCCGTGAAAGTTATTTCAACATCGCCAATTACCAGAAGAGATTTGTTCGTATTAACAAATGGAAGTTCAAAGCGAGAGAGTGAGGGAGTTTACGAGCCCTTTGAAGTTACGAAGAAATAAAATTAAAACTTCTCAAGCGCGACTGACCGTTTAGAGCAAAGTACGGAATTGAAAACTGCGTTTTGGGTGATAATGATTTATATGTACACCAGCTGACCTGTTAAACTTTGTTCTGTCTTCTCGAGTAGTCAATAACATCGAATAGGACATCTGTCGCGTTATGATCACTTATCGAGATCAAAAGTATCCTATATTTTAAGTTGGATCAAACTTCGCACACAGTTTGCGAAATTCGATTAAAATCGTTTGAGTAATTTATAAGTTCATCGCGCACAAACAACGTGACAGTAAAGATATATATAAAAGAAACGTAAGAGAATTTCCACGCTTAAAGGTTTGCTAAGATTTACACTGTCTCTGGTCTGTATGGAAAATTTAAAGTGGTGTGGTAGCCGTTTTTAGTGACGGTAGATCTCATTTAATAAGTCCCATATACCTCTTTTGTTTACCTACCCGCTGCAAGGTAAGATGCAGTACGTTAGGTGTTCATCAGGGCAACAAAAATATAGTCGGTGCTTTATATTTTCCCCTCAACCAATCGCAGTGTGCATTCTTAGTGGAAATCTACGCTATAATACTGACAAAATGACAAGTAAATCGGGTATATTTATGGAGAGCTTCTTATAAATGTTCATCTGTTGGTATTCCAGATGAAAATTTCATTTCGAAAATAAGATATATCCAAAACGAATTTGTTAATTATTATTTTTTAGTTTAAATTGCTATATGTTTAACATTTATAAGTTATATCTTATAACTGGCTGTCCGCCCGCCCACTACGGTTAGCGGGTCCTCAACGATTTGCCTTTTACTGTCACTTAATCTACCATTTTAAACAAAACTATAACGAATTGTACCACTAAGCCATTCTCATTCTATCTATTGCTGATAATCACATGACAATTCGTTTAATATTTTTTGAGTTTATCGCGAATAGAGAGACGAACGGGCGACTTATTTTATAATATATGTTATGATAACTCAAGGAGATACATTTGTTAATAATGTTTAAAAGGCTAGTTTAAGGAACTGATTTTTATATGTCATGCTAGACCTGTATTTCTCGATAAAAAGTGTTATAAATCTAAATTAATTTTTCTAAGAAGTAACCAAGAAGCTATGGAGTGTAACTCTGACGCCATTTTTTACATATGTTATATTTTGTAGACCTCGGTATAGTCGTGTATGTAGAAAAAATGATTGCTGACAGAAGCTGGTAACACTGAAATTACAGCGTTCTTTTTTGTATATCTAAGTAGATTTATTATCAAAAATTTAACAATTTTTAAATTGTAATTATTAACATTTGTAAATATGGCGTTTACGTCTATCGGTATTCCGAACAACAGTAAAACACATTTCTATAGCTACGTTCGACTGTTTGATAATGGCTCAGTTGGTAGTGTGTACGGATGCCGTGCCAATGGAAGTGGGTTCAAATCCAACCACCTACAACGAGCTTGAGCTTTCGGTGAAGGGAAACATCGCGAGGAAACCGTAGCATGGTGGTAGGGCTTTTTGAGGTCCCCACCTGGTTAGCCACCACCCTCGAGTTGAAAATCTACCCCCGAATATTTGTAGGTGTGTTGCGACAGTTGCATTTGTGAGTCAGTCCGTTCAATAGGCTTAGCGTGTTCACTGTCTTGAATCAGATCACTAATTAGCATCAGATGAGAATGTGGCTATAACGTCAAATTTAGAAAGTACTAGCCGTGCCTGCGACTCTTTCGCACGGAGCTGAAAAATATTTAACTAATTTACATAATATACTATGTTATATAGTGTATTATTATACTCAGGGATAATATATATATTTCTAGTAGTGAAAGAATCTTTGAAATTAGTCTAGAAGTTTTCGAGTTTATTCGTTACAAACAAAAATACAAATATTTCCTCTTTATAATATAAGTCTAGATTTAAAAAAAAAAAAGTTTTTTTTTTATCACGTCTTGCAAGCAGTTACGAGACGCGACTTTGAATTATTTTATCCGGAGAAAATCACACGACAATACAGGTCTAGTGAGACAGTTACATGTCACCATTTTTTTCTAGAATATTCTACTAAATAAAGCGAATAATTAGAACATAATTATTTATTAATATTGTAATTTTATAAATAAAATTAAAAATTTTTGTAAATAATTAGTAAGTTAGCTTATATATTGTTAAAACTTTATAAATAAATGAGAATTCAAATGATTTTTTAAATTGGTTTTATTTTTATTTTTTTACAATTCAAGAATCCATATTAAATGGTCCATGTAACTTCCTATTTAAGGGTTATCCATTAATCACGTTATGCAACCTCCAACCACCCCCCCCTTTTTTAAGTAATGTGTTCTTTAAAATCCTATTATTTACGGACTTCCTTACAGCAGCCCGCAAACATATTACCCAGGCACAGGCCAAGGCGAGAGGGGAATGTATTGGTTCATTGGTAATCTCCCAACACAACACACTAAAACGCATCACAGTGATACTTCAAACTCCGGTGTTGCCAGAAACAGGGGAGAGTGCCCACACTTCTTCCAGTATAATCCCCTTGGTGATACTTGGACAAGGTTTCAGAGTAAATCCAAATATCATGTGTAGTTTTTGATAAAAATTACCTATCTTTAAACGTCTCATATCAATACGATTCTGATAGTAAGTATGATATATACATATTGTAGATAGATAGACTATCTTGTAGGTATCTCATAGAGACAGGGTCCTTATCGAAATCATGCAACACGTATTCAAGTTTATTGGTTTATAATAAAAAGATTTTCATGTGTTGTATGTATGACAAATATTTTTTTTCCTGTCTTAAACTCTTTGAGAATATTACACGGCGGTAGTCATGCAGAAAGGAAAATTGTTGCTTGCCAACTGTTTTCCGGCTTAGAGATAGTAAATTAAATGAAAAAAATAAATAATCCCTATACCTCATTGAATGGAACCTATAACAAAATGGCATCCTAGCAAGAATAAAAGAAGTCAAGGTAGGTAAATTAAAAGATGGAAGCACGATATAAAAGATGTAGCTGGTCCTGCGTGGATGCAAACTGGAGAACATAGGAGAAAATCTAAGTCATTAGAGGAGCACTTTATCGAAGGATAAGTTGTATAGAAAGTTACTTAAGAAATTTAGTTTATTATTTTCACTGTAAGTACAACAATCAAGGCCTATTTGCGATTATTCGTTATTTTTCCAAAGTACTCTCCCCCCCTAAGAAGCCCTACGTAATTAATGGTGAATCCCTTAAGAAGAACTCTGCCCGTGACTCCTTTCGTGTGGAAATATAAGTTATTTTTAATCAAACTATAAGTTATTCTATGAGTGATATAAAACTTATTCACTAACTTTGGCAATAGTACTTTTTTATCGATCGCTTTTACCTCGTACATTTGGCTATAATATATAAAAATATTTTTTATAATCCGGCCGCAAGTTCTTCCGGTTAGCGACTTTAAACAAACAAACTGAAACCTCTTTAGTTTTATTTTACTACTGTAAATTACAGTGACAATTGTCAACTGATCTGTTTGTTGGCTTTACTATTATATGATGAACTAGCCAGGCTTGCGACTTCATTCGTATCGAACTAAAAAATTTTCAATAATAATTTAAATTATCTTAAATTTAGACAAAGTTAATAGATTTTAATGAAACAAAGCCTAAATGTTACACGGGGATAAGGTTTACGATTTCCTTGGTGACGTTTTATTAAAAATGTTTTACTTCAGCAGTGAAGCCTGCACAAAGAAACAAACAGATAGACATTAAAAAAAATGGTATAACTTACATTTCTTATTATATATATAAATAAGAAATAGGCTTAAAACGTATTTACTGGATTTGTTACTGTATCTTGTATTATATCTGTACTGTGTACTGATACTATGTACTGTATCGGTATCACCTGTGCCTCTAGCTAAGTAAAAATAAAAAAAAATGGAATGGCATTCAATATAAAATGTCAAAGTCACTTTAACATGTGTCATCCAATAAATTTTTATTTTTGATTTACTACATTTGATTGACGAAGGCGTTAGTTTGCGAAAATCCATTATTAAATGTTGAAGTACTTTGCTCTCTCCTTCTGATAAATAAACAAATAGTTTGAATACCTCTAGAAAGAAAACTGAGTTCAATATAGTGAAAAGACGAGGAAGCGAAAGTTATTATTTCACTCTAAACCAATTCAAATGGAAAAATAACCTAAGAAAATAGACTCAAAGGCGTCGCAAAAAAAAAGTAGAAGTTATCCTTATAAAAACTTCGTTTTACAGGATTTTCTACTTTATTTCTCGGTCCGTTGGAAAAAAGGTCAGACGAAGTTTCTACGTGCCTATTACCTGCTAATGGTTAGAGATACCTTATGAGGTTTACATAATACACCTACTTTATAGCTAAGGTTTAGCGTTATGGCCATAATCTCACCTGATCTTAAGTGACGATACGGCCCAAGTTGGTAGACACGCTAAACCTGTGAAGGAACTGGCTCTCAAGTGCAACTGTTGGAATATTCTTATTGATATCTAGCGGCAGATTTTCAATATGAGGTCGGTTGCTAGCCAGGCGGGCATTAGAAAAAGCCTTACCACCATGTTATATGATTTCCTTGCGATGTTTTCCTTCAATCTCATTGCAGATGAATTCGTACTCACGTCCCTTAACGCGAAGTCGTACACACTACCACAGAGCTATCATCGCTTTTAAATATTCTATCGTATATAAATAAAAACTTATTTAGGCCCCTTAAACACTATTGGGTATGGAATTCAGACAGATCTGTAACACTCGGCTATAGACGTGTGATCGGATAAAGTCGGCTAGAGCCGACTAGGAAAGCGAGAGAGATATAGTTAACGCGACATCTCTATACACGCTTGGCGAGCGCTACAAGACACGGCGTGACGCATCACTCGCATTTAGTATCGACATAATCAGGGTACGTGTCATGCCAATACGTTTTACTTAATACATTATGGCGCCTTCATTGCCACCAGTTGCAAATCCCTTTTGTGTTTCTA
This sequence comes from Actias luna, assembly GCA_039707435.1. NCBI lineage: Eukaryota > Metazoa > Arthropoda > Insecta > Lepidoptera > Saturniidae > Actias > Actias luna. The sequence goes on from JAZHAC010000032.1 coordinate 12,075,109, forward strand.
TAAGTAAAAATGTAACATTGAGCGAGCGCTACAAGAGACAGCGTGACGCATCAGTCGCATTCGATATGCGAGCGCTACAAGATACAGCGTGACGCATCACTCGCATTCAGTATCGATATAATCACGGTACGTGTCATGCCAATACGTTTTATTTAATACGTCATGGCGCCCTCATCGCCACAGGTTGCAACTCTCTTTTATGTTTCGCTAATATAAGTAGAAATGTAACATTGAGCGAGCGCTACAAGAGACAGCGTGACGCATTAGTCGCATTCAGTATGCGAGCGCTACAAGATACAGCGTGACGCATCACTCGCATTCAGTATCGATATAATCACGGTACGTGTCATGCCAATACGTTTTATTTAATACGTTATGGCGCCCTCATCGCCACCGGTAGCAACTCCCTTTTATGTTTCGCTAATATAAGTAGAAATGTAATATTCGAGTTCGAATAATAGAATGTTTTCGGAGTTGACATTACAACACGCGTACTCGAAGACATGGACTCTTACCTCAGCCGCTCATAGTAAAGCTATAAAGCTATACACACAAAGCGATGATACCTCAGTGGTAGTGTGTACGACTTCACGTCAAAGGACGTGAGTTCGAATCCAAACATCTACAATGAGCTTGAGAAATAAAATTGAAATAATGTCGTTTCTCGTCATGCATTTTTAAAATTTGAACCGTTAATTGTTGTTTTAATATTGGTAAATAAACTGCGTTTAATCGTTCTTATAAATCAGAAGTAAAATTAATTTTAAATTGATAGTTTATTTTTTGAATATAGAGCCAGTTCCTCCAAAGGTCTACCAACTTGGGCCGTATCGTCACTTAAGAAATTTAAGTTTGTTTGTTTGTTACCCTTTCACGCATAAACCGCCGAAGCGTTTTTGGTGAATTTCGGTATAGAAATAAATGGAAACCTGGAGACGGTGATAAGCTAGTTTTTCTCGCGATAAACTTATTAGAAGTGAGGCAAAGAGAGGGATAAACTTTATATAATACTTGTTATTTAAGTCATCCAATTCGTTAGACAAAATCAATATTAACGCAAACGAAGCCGCTGGTAAAAGCTAGTTTCTAATAAAATAATTATTTAATTTTGTGGTTAATTGTAACAATCAGTTCGTACGTATGTGAAATCGTGAAATGTGAATTTTAATTAATTAATAATATATATTTAATATGTAATTAATTAAGTACACATATAAGATTAAGTAATAGCTTCAGCTTTTTAAAGAAATGAACAGTAAGATTTTAAAATTCCCAAAATATTAATAATAAATCAAAAGTTTCCTTCGGATTAATGAATGTAACGTCCCGAGGGTGTCGTGCTTACGCTTATTTTTTTAATAAGAAAGCTCATTTTATACCTCCTATAAAAGGCGTCTATAATAAGGTTTAGAACGTTAAGTTTTATGAAAGGCCTGACTAATTTTAATAGGAATATTATGAGAGCCTACATATTTTAACAGACAAGGTAAATGTTTACTACTTTGAATACCTCGAGCACTCTATTGTGAACTTCTATTTAACGTAATTTGATTTAACGTCGAATGTCCTAGAACGATATAAATTACTATGGTTGTGTTTATTACGATACTAGCTGTACCCGCGATTTCATTCGCGTGAAACAAAACAAAAAAAAATAGTCAATCGTTGCCCGTTTACGTAACTTATCAATACAACTTTGCTACTATTGGTGATAGCGTGATGTTAAACAGCCTAATGCCTTTCTCGATAGTTGATGTATCATTTACAAATGTAATGTTTGAATTCCGACTAGTAGATCCGCTTGAAACAAACTTTTCAGTGATAATATTAATATAGCTACTTATTTATATGTCGCATCAGGCGTGGCAGGATGTGAAAAGACGTGTTCGTTATTTTCACCATCCGTGATTATGGGCGCTACCGGATTCCGCAGGCGACGAAATAAAACGAAACACAAAACGTTCACGATTTGTTACAATTCGAACACTTCACAATAATCCGTGAATAATCTATCTAGTGCAAGTGTACTTAATAAACAATGTATGTATCCACGCGGTCACAAACAAGTCCTCTAATATTCGTCTTGCTATGACCGAGTTTAATGAATAACTAACTCGATATTCCGTGCAACACGTATTACTAAGGCTTTGTCCAGACGTTCCGAAGACTGTGAGGACATCCGCCTTTCCGAATATTAAAAAGATCAAACGAATGTCTTATTACACTGTCGAATGAAAACTGACTTTTAAAGACGGAAGTAGCTAAACGGAAATGAACTTCCTATTCTCGAAAGAACAATCAAATTAACTTTACCAGAAAATAGATTAAGATTAAGATTAAAATAAGAAATATTTAGGATCAATTAGCCGGTTCATTTCCATGTTGTAATTCAATTTGCTACATAGATTATATATAAATACTTAACGTTTTTTTTTTTTATATCGCTTTGCTTTTACCTAATAACTAATAAGGTAGACGGACAATTATCTATATTAATATTATAAGTCGAAAATGCTTGTTTGAACGCATTAATAATAGGAATTAGTATGATTAAAAAAATAGGTTTTTTTTTTGTCTATTCACAGCAGTAAATGTACTGAGAATGTTACAAGACCGTTCGTTAAAATTTATCAAATAATTTTTAGTTCCATTCTAAGGAAATCTCAAGGACAGTTTTGTATTATCAAGAAATATACTAAAACGATTTTTTTAACTACATTTTTTTAAGTTTATAGGTTTTAGCGTAATGGGAATATGAGATTATTTTCACCTGATGTTAAGTGACGATACAGCCCAGGTTGGGGACACGCTAAATCTACGGTGGGACTGGCTCTCAAGTGCGACTGGCGGAGCACACCTAATGGTTTTGGAGACAGATTTTCAATTTGAAGATAATAACTACCAACATGCTATGGTTTCCTCACGATGTTTTCCATCACCGGAAGCTCAAGCTCATTGTAAGTGGATACGAACTCACGTGTCTCTTTACGCGCCTCCGTACTCACTACCACCGAGCTATCGCTTATAAACACGTGTTATACAATAATCCCTACTAAGGGTTGACGCAATTGTTTAGTTAAATCCCTTCCGTAAAGGGAAGAACATCGTCTGAGCTTCGAGCTAGAATACTGTAGAATAAAAAGTAACCTCGGCGACTAACGAAGCGCACTCAACGAAGGTTTCGTTCCCGTTTGGTGCAATTACACCGACACTTTGAACACTCCGTGGAATTAGTGTCGGAGCGCGCGACTCTAGGACACTCGCTCTAGACCGCACTAGACACTCTGCAATCTAATTAGACCGACTTGAAACGTGTAATAGATCTGCAACTTGCGCGTCCAAATCTGTATTTACGAGGCAGCTTCGTTTGTCGTATTTTCAAAGTGAAATTTCTTAGTCGCTTATTCTTTAATTTAGTGAGAATTTAACGTCACGTTTTAAGAATATTTGGTTATATGACAGATAAGAATTTTAAATCCAATAGACAGTTTAGGCCATTTCCGTTTCCCTTTCCTGTTGTAGCCTTTCATATTTACTCTTATTATGACCAGATTCGTAAATGACCAAACCATTTCTTGTCGGTTCTCCTCGATGGGTGGGTTAATTTCCGAAGCGGTGGTCGTTTTGACGTTCATAAGCACCTTTACCCTAATTGAATAGTTTTTTAGATTTGATTTAATAAAAAAATTCATGCAATGATTATATTTTTGGTTCTTTGGAATTATGTATCTGGCTTTTGCATGGTGGCAGGGTTTGTTCGAATGCCCGCCTGGACAACTACCACCTTCAAGTTGAAAATCTGCCGCCAAATACCTATAGGTGTGTTCCGGTAGTTACACTTGAGAGCCAGTCCCTCAAAGGTTTAGCGTGTCCATCATCTCCGGTCACAACATCACTTAACATCAGGTGTGATTCTGGCTATAACGTAAACCTGAACTTAAAAAAAGTGAGAAAATAATTAATTCCCACTAGAGAGAGGAATAAATTATTTTGGAATATAAATCAAAGCAAACATAGCCGGAGAGTGTTTTAATTAAAAATCTTATATGGCGTATCAAAGCGTTTAAGATTGCTAATTATCGAAGTGGAAATAATTAAGCTAGAGTTCGATAATTGGACGTGAACGAAGAGTGACATGCCAAGGTCACGTTACACTTTTGGATATTTTATTTATATAAGAGAGAGAAACGTCTATTATGTTCATTTCAAATTCTCTCTCTTGTCGAGAGGACAATTTAATTTAATAACTATAACAGATATTATAAAATGAAAATATAGAATGACATGAAATCACATATAATACTGTAGGTTTCCTTTACAATAATATATATGAAATTAGAAAGATTAAAAAATCTGATATTTTAGCCAAGGTGAGGGTCTCTCTGGCAAGGCTCTCGTCCGATATCGGGTACGTCCCTCTTTTTTATAGTTAAGGTTAACGTTGTGGCCGTAATCTCACCTGATCTTAAGTGACCATACGGCCCAAGTTGATGGACACGCTAAGCCTGTGGAGGAACTGGCTCTCAAGTGCAACTGCCGGAATAGCCTATTTGTATTTGGCGGCAGATTCTCAACTTGAGGGTGGTTGCTAGACAGGCGGGCATTAGATAAAACCTTAACACCATGCTATAGTTTCCTCACGATGTTTTCCTTCACCGAAAGCTCCAGCTCATTGTAGGTGGATTCGAACCCACGTCCCTTGACGCGAAGTCGTACACATTACCATTCAATTATGCAATTGTGCAAAAATGTAATTTATATTTCACTGATATGTTTATTATATTATTTCATAAAATGTGAAACCTGAAAGCTTTTAAATTTTACAGTCATATTCCTTGACTTTCAAACTGTTGTATATAAAAAAAATGACCTTATCGTGATGCCGAGCAGATATGAGACATTAAAATTAAAGTTAGAATATATAATTAATAAGTGCTAAGTGCAGTGGGCTGGGCTCATTGCTCGAAGAACCGATGCCCGATGCGGCCAACGGGTTCTCGAATTGCTACCACCTACCGGAAGACGCAGCGTGGGTAGGCCCCCCACAAGGTGGACCGACGACCGACTTCAGGTCGCGGGAATCCGCTGGATGCGGGTGGTGTAAGACCGGTCGTCGTGAAGATCTTTGGGGGAGATCTATGTCCAGCAGTGGACGTCTTTCGGTTGAATGGATGCGCTAAATCACCGGAAATCGGTATGTTAACTTTCCGAGCTATCGCCTCATGTATTTATATAAATATTCGCTGATCTGGTGATTTTCGTATAACCTAATTTCATTGTTGTTTATTCTCGCTAATAGTCAAAAACAATTGAACCGATTTGTATTTATTTTTACATGTTCATTAGCTATAATCAATCCTAATCAACATTCCAACTTCAATACGTTAAGATCAATAGCACTGGCTATATCTAATACCGTTTCCGTTTTTCATTTCTTTTAGTTATTGGATGAAACTTGTTTATAACTCCAATGAATGAAATGTCTTTTAATTATATGACATTTAAATATAAGTGAATTCGAACCAAGTCCCTTGACGCGGCGTCCGTATACACTACCAACTGAGCTATCATCGCTTCATTGCTTTTCATACAAATCTTGTCCGTGTCTTGAAAAAAAGAATTATCCAGTTTGGTACAGTCGTTCGGAATTTACTGCGCGTAAATACATTCCATATATATATATATATATATAATTCTTGTGTCACAATGTTAGTTGCCTTGTACTATCCACTCTACCGATTTTCTTACCTCCTCAACTAATATTTTAACTAAAAGTCTACTCCAGTAGGCTAGTCCTTACCATTCCTTATTTAATTTTTTTCCGGCAGCAGCCTATGCCGACGGCCGCCCACTATGGCACCCTTGCGCCCGCTGCATCGGGGCTGAGTGCCCCCAGCATTCGCCCCAAAAAGCCCTGCCAAGCTGTGAAAGCCCCACCGGGTGACAACGTATGTCCTTTATTATATATATATATATATAAACTTAATTTTCAACACTATTTTCTTTGTGTGTATTACGGCAGTAAATGTTACCTTGCAGTTTTTACTTATATAAAGATTATCTATTAAAATTAAGTTTTTAGTTCAAAAATTATTTCTTAACATTGCATAGTACTAAGAAAGTACCTACAAAAGTTCAATCTTGCATTGGTAGTGATTTGAAAATTCACATCCCAGTCGATACATTCGATGCCATTTCTCTACACGGTGCAATGAACACGCGTACGTTGATGCGGCAAAACTTTGATATTTCATTCATATTTTTTTTATATGGTATATGGGGTAAACGAACTAACGTGTCGTCTGATGGTAAGTGATCATCGACGCCCATGGACACCCCAGCACCAGAGGAATTGTAGGTGCATTGTTGGCCTTTATTGAAGAGACTGGCTTTCAAGTGCTACTACCGGAACATAGCTATTGGTATTTGGCGGCAGATTTTCAACCTAAGGGGCTAAGGCTGGCATTGGAAAAATACTATGGTTTCCTCACGATGTTTTTCTGCAGTAAAAACTCAAGTTTATGTAGGTTCTTGGGTTCGAACTCACGTCCTATGACACTGCGTTCCTACACATTACCACTGCGCTATCATCACTTAAAATCTATATAGTTTATAAGTTTAGCGTTATTGCTTCAATCTCAACTGATTTAAAGTGACGATAATGCCCAAGGTGGTGGACACGTAAAACCTGTGAAGAGGCAGGCACTCAAATCCAAAAGGTATTTTACAGCAAACTTTAAACTTGAGCGTGGTAGCTATCCAGGCGGGAAAATTTACTAAACTAAGTCGACAACAGCGTATTTTTTAATCACAATAGAAAACATTCCTATTTATACATCTTTGTCCCACATTTCTTGCCCTATTATGTCTTCGTCCGTATCAACCGGTAATGTTACTGCTTAAGGAAACATTAATTAAGTTAGCGGCCATCCCTAGGCAATATAACTTGAAAAAATAGGAGGCCTCCTGTACAACGCGCAGACAATTGACTAAGACCTATAAATTAGGGGTGTGTTACGAAGTATTAATTTCGAATCGAGTAGTAATATTCGGTTCGAAATTCGAACCGAATAATTCGAATTATTTGAAAATTCGCGTATAATTCGAAAATTTTTGATTAATTTGAAAATTTAAGAATTGTTCGTTCTTTTTCGAATATTTCGAAAATTTACAAATAAGTCGCGATTGGACAAATAATTTTGAAATTTTCGAACTTTTCGTAAATTATTCAAACATGGAATTTGTCACTCTGTACATTTTAAGTACTTTATAAACAACTCATATAATTTTAATTAGAAATATTAAAATTAGCTTTCTTCTACTATAAACTAAGTTGGCTTCATTGATGTGAAGTTTGCTTAATATGAATCTCTAGTAAATCAGAAAATGCTGTAAGTAATCGAGTACTGATGTGAAAACATTAACATACTCTTTTTGAGATTAATTTTTAAGTAAAAAAAAGACTTACAAAATGAATGAAAATTTAAGTAATATTTTGAGTATCAGATTTTTTTGTTATGCAGTAGAGTTCACAAATCACTAGAACACTCGGATTATTATTTTTTAAAACTTACAGCTTTATTGAGAATATTATGTAATTATTAGAAAAAAAGAAGAAACAAAAAAACGATAATTCGTATGTTTGAATTCTATTCGAAATAAACGTTCTATTCTTTAAAACCTTTAAAATGTGTAATTTGTGTAAAAATTCCGGTTTCAGCAAATCGAATTAAATTAAAAACGTAATAGCAAGTACAATAATACTACTTTAGTAGAGTCATATATAATGAAAAAATAAATAACAAATGGATACCGGTTTTTTTTTTTTAATTAGAGTTGAAACAAATGCACTTTACATAAAAATTTGCAAATCCTTCGATGTGAAACATGTACATTGTACTTTTGCAGTTAATTTGCCCTACCCAGCCAAATTTAAAAGGAGCCTGCTAGCGCAGCTTTAGAAGCATTGTTCTGGTAGAGACAAGACCTAGATAGTCAATGATTTTTTAGAAGATTATAGAGAGATTTTGCTGGTATACCTCTCGCTCCCACTTCGACCACGTATACATTGACCACGTAGCCATTCCTATTCCCTCGCGCGATACAGTGACTGAGATTACACCATCACACCGCATACCATTCGTGCACACTCACACGTTAAGTACACGGTTCTGTAAGGGACTACCCTCGCGGCCCTTGAGCTGTTTACCTGATAAGGTCGTAGTAAGTATCAGTAATTTAGTAATACAGAACCTGTTGATTAGTCAGGATCATGAATCTTTTTTCATTTACCGGCAGCGGCCCTAGCCAAGGTTCATCCGTCCTGGCACACTTGTGCCTGCTGCCTCGGGGCTGAGTGCCCTCAGTACTCGCCCCCAAAAGTTCGAGAAAGCTGTCAAAGCCCTTGGGAATAACAGCGTACGTCAGTTCGAAAAAAAACATTCCTATTCAGGTCATTTAGTAACTCGTAGTATTTATTTGTTTTTGTAGCGTGGTCCTTAGGTATGTTGGTTTTCTATGGTATAGTGGACTCAATTAGTACTATGTGTTTAGTTGTTCTAGAATAAATTCATTCATAATAACCGAATCATATCATGCAGAATACTATAAAATAACTTAAGTTTATAAATAAACATGCCCACTACAAGATAAATCAATGTCGTGAAAAACATTGTAAACGTAACGTACATCGAACAAGCAGAGAGCTGCCAAAAACGGATTTATAAGCTATCAAAGCACTGACAGATCAAAATTGGTAAGTTTTTATGAAGGACACAGTAAATACAGTTTTATTTCTTTACAAAACATGCTTAAGAAAATACGACATATGTATATTGGCGCAAATGTTATATATGCAGAAAATCCATTGAGAGTAAACTTAAACTAAAACTTAAACTTAAACGAATGTTTGTGCATTACGAGTACATCAACGAATTACGATTAAAAGTACTTCAACGGATGTTTGAGCATTACTTGACGCCAGCGCTCCACTATACTATAAAAAGGCGCATCAGTTAGATTTGAATTTAGTTTTTTCTAATCGAGTAGGTAGTAATCTCAGGCACCGCCAGTTAGATTTGCATAAGTTCAATCTTTCGCGCCATTGTTTATGGCACAGTGCAATCACTCTTTCTATTTTTAAATTAATAGCTAGTACCGCGTTCGATTTTCTCTTACGCGTTTCGGCAACAGCCCAAGCTGAGGTTCGGTCACTAGTGACACCCTTGCGTTAGTTGCTCCTCGGTCTCGAGCGCCCTTCGCGCTCACCCCCCTAGTTCAGGTGAAGCTGTAAAAGCCCCTCAGGCTAACAGTGTAGGTCCTATTAAAAAAAAAGCTGTCTAGGATATATCGTGAGACACTCGAGCAAGGCTGATCATTCGGAGGTAGTTATCATTGTATGACTAAAAAACATGAATCAACTAGATGGCTTATGTCCTGAGAGTACCCCTGTACTCTTACATGTATGTATATACTGCGTCGTGTCTGCGACTTCATTTGCGCGGACCTGAAAATTATTTCATAATTCTTGTCCGTTTTAAAACTTGTTTCTATTCAGTTTTTCTCCTCTTGATTGTTGTTAAATAACCCAATGCCTTCCTCAGTGATTGATCCATTAAATACGAGAAGAACTTTGTAGTCAGACTGGTAGTTAGTAAGATTAGAACTTTCAAACAAACGAACAAACTTTTCTGCTTTATTATATTATAGTGCACGTAGATAACTGCATGATCTATTGTCACAAATATTCACTGGGCAGCTTTAACAAAAAAATCGCCATTTTGCAAACGTGAATAAGTATAAAAGATTCGTCTGTCGATGTCAATGATAAAAAAAAATACTTGCAAATTATAATATATTCATACTCACAGAGTCATTTATGTTTTTATATCTTTCGACAATGACCACAGCATATGAAATTTATCAAAAATAATTAACATTGTTTTTTTTTTGCAAAAGTCGTATTTCGAAGTTTGCCTGAAACACGTACGAAGCTATAGGTGAAAACGACTAGACAGTGATACATATATGGGATTCTAAGTGTCGACCGGTCCCGGATTTCCCTCAGGAGTGTGGTAATATCTGTGAGATTGTATTGTTGAATATAGTGACATCTAGCGAAATATGTTCGTATCATTTGGACTTTGTGTTAAAATTAAAAATAATAGATTTCTACATCGCGCAAGCGTTGTTATCTGACAATATATTTTATGTAATTAATTTTTTCTTTGCAAATATTAAGCGTGATGAAAGTTTCAAAGCCCTTAAGGCTAACGGTATTAAATACATTGTGGTAACTTTTTCCCATATATATCTTTTTTATATGTTTATACTTTTATTTCGAGTTTGTTGCCGATTCTTCTCGCTGATTGTATTATTTTCCGAATCGGTGGTAATTTTGACGTTCACAAGTGCCTTACCGGGGCTTCAATTAATTTTTTTTTTTTTTGCTACAGTCCACCTGATGTTAAGCGACGATGTGATCAAAACTGATGAAAGCGCTAAATCAAGTTGAAAATCTGCCGTCAAATACCTATAGCTGTGTTCCGGCAGTTGCAGTTGAAAGCCAGTCCCTCCTATAAAGGCCGGTAACGCACCCACGATTCTTCAGGTGTACGGGTGTCCATGGGCGGCGGTGAACATTTACCATCAGGTGACACGCTTGCTAGGTTGCGTGATATTACATTAAAAAAAAAATTAAATCAAAAATCTACTATTATTGCGGATATAACATGGCGTGCTGAAAGAGAAGAACCGCCGAAAGAAACTCTTCAGTAAACACTCTTTTTACCATATACTTTATACAATACTTTAATCCTAGCATGTTTATCTGCTAATTTTTAAGCGATGATAGCCCTGTGATAGCGTATACGACTTCGCGTCAAGAGATGTGAGTTCGAATTCAACCACCTACAATGAACTTGAGTTTTCGGTGAAGGAAAACATCGTGAGGAAACCAAAGCATGGTGTTAGGGCTTTTTCTAATGACCGCCTAGCTGGCTACTACCCTCAAGTTGAAAACTCGCCGTCAAATACCAATAGGTGTGTTTCGGCAGCTGCACTTGAGAGCCAGCTCCTCGACAGATTTGGCGTGTCTACGAACTTGGGCCGTATCGTCACATAAGACCAGGTGATATTATAGCCATACCGCTAAAATCTTAAGTATAAAAAAACTGCAATACTATATTAAGCTTTTTGTATAAGCTTTTGATTCACGATTATTTTAAGCTTTTATAGTTGCAGATTCTGTAGTACAGAAATCACAATATTTCTTCATAGTGAGCGACATACATATATGTTGCGTCTAATAAACATATGTGCGACAGTAGTTCAAGCGCAGAATCTGCACGTAATTTCCCTCAGGAGTACTGTGACATCTACAGATTGCCGACAGGAGTCGAACGAGACCAGATTTATTGACATTAGAAATTGAATATAGTGCCATCTAGTGTAAATTGGTCAAACTACTTCATTACCATATTTAGTTATCTTACTCTGTATTCTATATTGATTAATTTTTTTAAAGATGTTAAATCAAATTATGTGCGTTTTTATTAAGTTATACTAAACGGAGGTCACGCAATGGACGTGCGTTCAAATCCCTGTGAAGCCTTCGGTGGAACAAAACATCGTATTGAAACCATAGTCATAGCATGGTGGTAGGGTTTTTTTAATACCCACCTCGAGTTGAAAATCTACTGCTGAATACTTATAGGTGTTTCCAGCAATTGCACTGAATAGCCAGTCACTTCACTGGCCTTAATATGACCAACATCTTGAGTCACTTTTTCACTTAACATCAAAACCTACAAAAATATATACAACGCCTTGTTTTTTAAGGAATTGAATCATTTTCGTATTTTTTGTATTCCTGATATCTGAGTAGTTAGTTAACTAAAATGAATTCAGTTAGAACGTTATCTCCTTCAGTAATATTCATACTATGAAATACATAGGGTCAATGTTCCGTCGAACGTAGAAAATGAGATATTTGTTACAAAAGATCTCGTCTATACGGAACCCTAAAAATCCCTTAATCGGGAACCCCTTTTAATTATCCATAAGAGAATAATAAATCGTAATACTCCGGGTTCCGTGTCAGCTAAATCCAATCACGCTGACAAAATGATATACTAATACTTAGCAACTATATATATCGAGATTAACGTGAACGAACATCCTGACAGTAGATTTTATTCATATATCGTTCAATTGCTTAAATTGTTATGAAGCGATGATAGCTCAGTGGTAGTGTGTACGACTTCGCGTCAAGGGCCGTGAGTTCGAATCCAAGCACCTACAATAAGCTTGAGCTTTCGGTGAAGGAAAACATCGTGAGGAAACCATAGTATGATGGTAGGGCTTTTTCTAATGCCTGCCTGGGTAGCTACCACCCTCAAGTTGTAAACCTGCCGCCAAATACCAATAGGTGTGTTCTGGCATCTGCACTTGAGAGCCAGTTCCTCCACAGGTTTAGCGTGTCTACCAACTTCGGCCGTATCTTCACTTAAGATCAGGTGAGATTATGGCCATAATGCTAAACCTTAAGTATAAAAAAAAAAAATTGACTGTGCAAATTTGAATTTGAGCTTAACGTTTTAGCCACAGTCCCCTTTTGTATTAAGTGACTCCAGGGCACAACGGACATTGGCGTAGTTGGAACATCACCGACGGGTGGTAAAATTTTTATTTCTCTCTATTAACAACTTTCTTTTTCATAATTTGGTCTATAATGTGTAAATCAATATAAGAAATAGTTTATAGTCAGTTTATGGTAATAATTGTGTTCCTTCGCCCGAAATAACCACGGCGTTCGATTGAAACGTGCATTTTTAGATTTAATTATTTTTTAAAAGCTCCGCTTCTGATGGTTAAAATATATATATAATAAATTTAAAAAAAAAGTGCTACAAGTGAACAGCTAAAACCGGCCATGGTACATACTGCAAAACACTTCAACCTTAAAACGTCATTTCCGCATGAAGAATGACAGATGACGTCACAAGTTAGTAAAGCGTCGGCAAAACAAAATCGATTTCTTTACCAATATTCAATTTTTTAGTTTGTTTTTAAAGTTTTACGCTTAAACCGCTGCATCGATTATGATGAATTTTGGTATAGAGGTAGATGGGAACCTGTAGACGGTCATAGACTACCTTTTTTCGTGAAAAACTCATTGGAAATGGGGTAAAGAGATGAATAAACTTTGTATAAAACTTTTTATTTGTTTAACAAAATCTACATTAACGCGAGCGAAGCCGCAGGTAAAAGCTACTTTTAACAAGATTATTAAGAAAGAGTATTCATAAACAAATTTGTTTCTTTTAGGTCTCCATGAAAAATTCGCTTTTCAAAATATATCCGCCTATAAAAATAGTTTGAGAATCGCTGACCTAGCATGACTATGTAACATAACATAGAGTAGGGCGTAAAAACTTATAGCATAAAAACAGAGTTACAAGTTACTAGCGGCTCGTCCCGGCTTCGCAAGGGTGGACATTTTTATTTTTAACATTTCGGGATAAACATAGGGTGAATGTGTGTTTGTGCAGGATACAAGTATTTTGTCTTCAAATTAATATTCATATTTTTGTTATAACAAACCTAGCTATATTCTCAAAGATTATTTTTACATTTTACTTATCGGCGCCCTCTTCCTCGTCGCGTTATCCGTGGCGCTGCGTGAAACCACGCCGGTCACGGCGCGGAACGGCGATATTTATTTTTCTATTAATATTTTGTTTAGATTGACATTTTTAAATTCGTAATATCTTTTGCATTGAATGTCCGATTTTTATCATTCAAAAAGTAATCAACGGGTATTGAAACACCCTTGAATATGAAATAATTTATTAGGATAAGCATTAATACAAAAGTACATATAGATAACATGGTCCGATTTGGGTCTGCATTTATATCAACTGAAAATATAAATAATTAATTATAATGGCATAACTACAATAGTTGGGCATATAGTATCGAAAAGTTTTTTGTAGATATTGATATGTCCTTTAATATTGTAAAACATTTCTTTGTTCTATCATCAATAGTTTTTGCAGCCACTCGATGTAAATAATATTTTAGGTATTTTTTTACACCTTCGGTTATATTATTCGAGTTTTTTTTAATGATTCCTAATTTTTTGAAAATATAATATATCCTAAGTCATCTGGGGATAGTGTAGCTTCCCAACCGTGAATGAATTTTACAAATAGGTTCAGTAGTTTCGTAGCCTATTCAATGCAAACAAACAAACAATCAAATCTTTCCTCTTTATAATATTATTAATATATATGTCAGAACCACGCACAAACGACAGTTTTGAAACTACGTACGTACAAAAATGTGGATGGTGGATTTATTCTGTGAAATAAGACGAAGGGGTTTTATAAACAATAGATTCCTTAAGAGGTTTAAAAAAGGGAATAATGATATTGTATCAATAATACTTTATAAGTTTAGTGTTTCGGCTACACTCTCACCTGATGTTGAGTGACGATGTAGTCATATACGGTTGACACGCTAAGTATAATGGAAAAATTAATACTCAATTGCAACTACTAGAACACACCTATAGGTATTTAAAAAATATAGCATAAATATAGAGGACTGATTTCCGTGTAAATTTGTACAAAGTGTTTTATCTCGGAAAAAGTTTTAAAGCTCTTCTAGATTACGTAAGGCATTGGTCAAGTTATTAAATGCTTGATAGGTCATGACAACGTCCAACATGTTTATATCAATGAAATATTATAAAGTAGAAATGTTTGTTTGTTTGTACGCGGTAATATTTGGAACTACGAGTCTGATTTCAAGTATTTATATTTGATAGAGCAACTCCTGAAAAGGTTTAGGCTAATTATCATCACGCTACCACCATTGGGAGCAAAGCTGTATAGAAAAAAGATACAGAAATAGGCAAAAATGATTAAATATTCTTTACCTTTAATTTTATTTTCGAATGGACAAATGGGGTCTCAGGTCTCAGCTTCACCAAGCTTAGAGGGCGAGTACTGAAGGTAGTTTTAAGCGAACGAAGTCGCCAACACAGCTATTATAAACGAAAACTAATGTTAAATACCACGTCTACTGCTTATTGGCGTAGACACATAATGATACTACATGATTCAACTACGATCAATAACTATACTTTGCATTACAAAAGCTGTTCTAGTGATCTTAAAGTTAGTGTAACGACTCTAAAAGAAGGTCTCGAACATTATTCTATAGCTCACGTAGGCAATATCTCGAGCATGACATAAAATCGCCAAATAATAAATACAAAAAAAAAAAAAACAAAACATTTAAATATTTTATTATGAACAAATTAATCTTTATTTGTTGACCATACGTGCACCGATTCACTAGTTTTATATATTCTCTAAATAATATTAAATTCGGGAAATAATCGATCTAACAAAACAGAGCATTATAATATTATATTATCGACAAATTTATATTTTTTTCCGACCGTACGTACACTGATTTATTCATGAAATATCGGCACTATAATTTAATGTGTCAGTTTAACTTGATGTCGTTTTGATGATTATAATCATCGTTTTAATTATGAGAATAATTAAAACTGTCAGTTGGGCTTGATATCCGGTTTTATAAATACGGATTGATGTTCAGTCAATTCTTACATTTTTGGTAATGTTATGGAAGAAAGAAACTTCCGTGAAAAGTTGGTTAAAAGTTCTTTCATTACTAAAGAACCCTTTTCATGTTTTTATAAAAATTTTCAATACCGCTTTGCTCGTATTAAATTAAATTAAGATTAAAATAAAAAAATTAAGATATAATATGGCGAGTAGTTTTTTGACAAGATAATAATAATAATGTCAGGATGAGATACGAACTTCTTAGCAAACTACGGATTCACCGTAAGGATGCCGGGTACATCGTGAAACCTAATCACTATGGTAGAGAGAGGAAAACACGAGAGTAGCCCAGATGTAGGTTTAAGGAGTCCCTTTGTCGACAACCGTCAATGGTCTCCCATTCACCGCTCGTGCCTCACTCCACCAAGTATAAACCATTCCCGATAATGATTTACAGCATAAATACCAAAACAGTGTCAATAATAAAGAAATATAAAATCTCACGTCCCTTCGGTAATGTTCCAGCTACGTACGATGAATACGCTTCAAGCGCTAAGCTTAGACTGCTCCCAAAGCCACTCTTGCATCGCGCTGTATACTAATCGGCGTTTAAAACTACCCTCCTATAACTGTGTTCTACCATAAACACAAGGCTATCGCTTTATATATAGAGTTTTGGTGGTGGGAAGTCAGAAACATATATATAGTTATATATATCAAGTACTAAAATTCATCCCAATATAAATAAATAAATATGATGCCTATGCATCACAAATGCTGGTATGTACTATATGCTGTGCCTATCATACATATTTTTAAGAATTTCTACTGATATCCGTGACGTCGCCTTCAGAGGGTCCAGTCAGAATATCAGCGCTGCACTATATCAGTGTAGCTGTTATGCTGAGACTGGTACCAATTTATCCACACATTAGTTTCTTTATTATTTATTTATTTGTGATCTTGCTGTAATGTTCTGTTGTTTTTTGTATTATTTTCAGTTTATTTTCTTTTATTTATTTGAAATATCATTTGCTGTGTGTTGGATAAATAAAACTTTCTTTCTTTTCTTTCTTTCATTCTTTATAAAAAAAAATTATAAGCCAAATGGTAGTTCCTAAGATAAGTGTCAACACAAACAAACGATTCATCTTTATAAGATTAATAATATATATATAATGTATACATACGTAATATTGTAAATGTGAAAGTTTGTATTTACGTTACATGATCACGTGAAAACGGATGAATGAATTTAGATGAAATTTGATACAAACTTTTTTATGTAATAGGAAGCAAACGAGCGTATCACCGCATATCACCTGATGGTAAGTGATCACCGCCGCCCGTGGACACCCACAACACCGGGGTAATTGCAGGTACCGACCTTTATTGGAGGAACTGACTCTCAAGTGCAACTGCCAGAACACACCTATTGGTATTTGGTGGTAGCTACACAGGCGGGCATTAGAAAAATCCCTATCACCATACTATGGTTTCCTCAAGATGTTTTCCATCACCGAAAGCTCAAGCTCATCGCAGGTGGTTGGATTCGAACTCACATCCTATGACGCGGCGATACTACACACTACCACTGAGCTATCATCGCTTTAGCTGGATTAACACATAGGATACGTTTTATTGTAGACATATTTTTAATTCTCCATTCTAATATCAACGTGGATGATGCCGCGGGCGACAGCTAGTATATGTATGTACTTATACATATATGTGACGTCTCTATATCGATTTACAAGTACACTTATATATAATTTTAGGGTACAAAGTTGGTTCAGTATCAGTTTATTTCACAGTTTAGACAGCCCATTTCACTTGTTCGTAGTAACTTAAGTGTGCCAAGTAATGATGGGCGTGCATTCGAATCGCTAAGATGAGCCTAGGCTTTGATTGATGAAAAACGTCCTAATGAAACCATAAAATGGTGGTTACATGTTTTAAAATGTCCATCTGACTAGCTACCACTCTTGTAAAAAATCTGTCACTAAATACTTATTAGTGTATTACGGCAGTTGCATTTGAGGGTATATTGCATGTGGTAGAACTTTTTCTAATGCCCGCCTGGCTAGCTACCATCCTCAAGTTGAAAAATCTGCCGTCAAATACCAATAAGAGTGTTCCGGCAGCTGCACTTGTGAGCCAGTCCCTCTACAGGTTTAGCGTGTCTACCAACTTGGACTGTATCGTCACTTAAGATCAGTTGAGATTATGGGCATTACGCTAAACCTTAACTATGAAAAAAAACTCTCCAATAAGCTCGGCGTGTCCACTACCTTGGGCTACGTCGTCACTAAACATTACATGAGTTCGTGACTCTTATGAAGTATTAAAACATAATTTAGGATCAGATCACATGCATTTATGAATCGTAAGTCCAAACGAACGCATGTGCGTCAGAGCACTCGACGGAAGAAAAACCTTTATGAAAGCGAAATTAAAAATACGAAATACATCTGTAACGTATGTCATAGACCGTGGAGATTACGTAAAATTATACTCAGAGCGTCGTTCTACAATCGTTATATTTTACAGCAGAACTTCCGCTTACTACAACACTTCCGTTCACAACTGAAATGACCGAACTCGTCTCGAGTGTCGTTTCGACTGAACGCAACCTCTGTTGAAAAGCTGCTTTTTTTTGACCGGATATACTCTGTTATCCGGTGGGGCTTTCACAGCTTGGTAGGACTTTTTGGGGCGAATGTTGAGGGCACTCAGTCCCTCGGCATGGGCTGCTGCCGGAAAAAGATATGAACCTCTAGACGCGCTTGCATTGCACTTATATAGTATAATATGACTTATCAACTACCCTCCATCTCATTAATTTCATATATATAGTATTATTAAGATTCCATATTAATTAGCGGTAGACGTGGTATATGACACATATTTAATTAAACGTATTAACATGACACATACCGTGGTATCTCAATACTGAATTCGACTGATACATCATCCTGTCTCATGTAACGCTCGCCGAAGGAGAATACCAGTGACGCTTTGACTATATTTCTCTCCATTAATCGACTCGAGCTAAGTAATCATAACGAGCGTTACATAGTCTGACGTGACGGCTCACTCTCATACACACACAAAATAAAGTGCTTTCAATTAAAAATAAATCCCGGGTACTTGTTATTTCGAACTAAAATATATATTATTTTTGTGTAAAACATTCATACATAATTCAAACACAAACACATATAAAACCAAGTGGGAGGTAATAACAAAACATCAGACAAACAGAAACTTAGATAAAGAAAGCCATAAATTTCCTATTTAATTCATGTATAAAACCGGAAACGTAAATTGGATATGCGCCAACTATGCATGGCCAACTGTTATAGCAGAATCGGAAATGTTTTTTGGTTCCTTATAATAAATAATATTTTAAGTGCAACCGGAGGAATAACTTAGTAATTCATTAGTTAAAAAACTATTTCATTAATTTTTTTGACTCTGCGCTTTTTTTGGCTGCAATCTCAGCTGATGTTCATAAATGGTGGACACGCTATGCCTGATGGAGTGACTAAGTTTCAAGTGCTACTGCCGGAACACACCTCTAGGTGATTGAGGATAGATTGGGTGGTAGCTAGCCAGGAGGGCATTAGAAAAAGCATTACCACCATGCTATGGTTTCCTCACGATGTTTTCCTTCACCGAAAGTTGAAGCTCATTGTAGTTGAATTCGAACTCACGTCTCTTGACGCGGCGTCAGTCACACTACCGATTGAACTATCGTCCTATAGCCTATAAACTATAAAAAGCGAAGACAGCTCAGTGGTAGTGTGTAGGAACGCCGCGTCATGGGTCGAGAGTTCGAATCCAACCACCTACAATGAGCTTGAGCTTTCGATGAAGGAAAACATCGTGAGAAAACCATAGCATTGTGGTAGCGCCTTTTCTATTTCCCGCCTGGCTAGCTACCACCCTCAAATACCACTAAGTGTGTTCCGGAAATTGCACTTGAGAGCCAGCTCCTCCACAGGTTTAGCGTGCCTACAAACTTGGGCCGTATCGTTACTTAAGATCAGATGAAAATATAGCTATTTTTTTATGTAATCCGTCTTGTAGTTCCTTGAGTTCGCGCGTTCATATAAACAAACTTTTCCACTGTTTAATCTTTATATATAATAATTTCGAGTCACGGTATTTGTCTGCGACGAACTCCTAAACTACTTAACCGATTTTAATCAAATTTAGCACACCGTATGCAGTTTGATCCAACTTAAAAGATGGAATACATTTTTATCTCGATAAGTGATCATAATGCGGTATATGATGCTGTAGTCGATGTCAAGAACAATGTCTGCCAGGTCAGCCGGTATTACTATAGATTAACTCATCGAGTAACATAGACGAAGTTAAAAAATGAACTGACAGATTGCACACTCGAAGCCAGGCCTCGTCAACCTTTGGTTCGAAAATTTTTAACAGTAAATCTGCATGAATGGCGCTGTAGATTCGTGATAGATGACCGACATCGTGCCAGCGAGCCGTGTGTATATATTCATATAAAATACTAAAGCGGATATCAACGGCACAGTTTTATACGATTTCGTTGGAAGAGTTTTTGTTCGGGCCCCAATGCATGCGGCTATTCAAAAGAGATATATTGTCAACACATTCGGTGTTATTTTAAAAATTAAACTATCCATTAGTATTTAGATGAGCGAAATATAACGTTCTACGTGTGAGAACTAGATTACGCGAAATCGACAATGTGGGTAGGAATATATTTTATGTTTACGATATTTTATTATCTATAAGTGTTAATTTAAAACTTTTTTTTTAATATAAAATATTTAGTGAGCGATTATCTATATATATACATTTCGCATATCTCGGAAACGGCTCTAATGATTCGGATGAAATTTTGTATGTAGAAAGATTCTTGCTTTTTCAATTTACCTTTATATAGCGGCGTAAATATTATACAGGCAGTAAATACAATGAAAGTATATCAACGAATTATGATTAGAGTACATCAACGAATCATGATTAAAAGTACTTCAACGGATATTTATGCATTACGTGACGGCAGCGCTCTACTATACTATAAAAAGGCTCTACGTAATGTTGGCTAGGATAACAAACCAAATATAGTTTCCAGATCCCGAAGGGCATCAGTTAGTGTTTTAGCTTTTTCTATTTTTATTATTAGCTAGTACCGCGTTCGATTTTCTCTTACGCGATTCGGCAACAGCCCAAGCCGAGGTTCGGTCACTAGTGACACCCTTGCACGAGTTGCCCCTCGGCCTCGAAGGCATTCCGCGCTCGCCCCTCTAGTTCGGTGAAGCTGTAAAAGCCCCTCAGGCTAACAGTGTAGGTCCCATATAAAACAAAGCTGGCTAGGATATATCGCGATAGACTCCCGCCCAAGACTGATCATTCAGAGGTAGTTATCATTTAACGAATAAAGACAAGTCACTAAAAATGGGTTATTTCCTGACAGTTTCCCCGATACTCTTACATATAATTATATTTTTCGTTAAAACATAAACTTTCAAACAAACTATTTATCTTAAAATGATTAATTATCCTCGTGTCGTTTTATTTATATGTACAATTAGTTCATACATATATCATAAAATGTAAATGTTAAATCAGTATATAATTTATTCATTAATTTATTTGGGAAACATACAGTTCTTTATCCTTATAAATGTGTACATAATAAATTATCATATTCCAATTGAGTTTCCACGTATATCATAAAACATACAATGTCAAACGTATTATTTGATATCAGTCTATTAAATTTTTTGAATAATAATAATCCGTGGTAAAGAAATAAATAAAATCAAAAACAATACACAATACCACTACAACAACATTAGCGTGAGATTAAGAATAAATTTAAAATGTAAACTATAATAGGAAAATAACTTCGACCATGCTATGGTTTCCTCACGATGTTTTCCTTCACCACAGTCTCAATCTCATTGTTGGTGATTGGATTCGAACTCACGTCCGATGACGCGGCATTCCTACACACTACCACTGAGCTATCATCGCTTCCAGATTATATACAACATTTGTCTTAAAAAAGGCACATAAAACAAAAAAGTGATTCGTGCTGAAATATGTTTCTTTATGTTAAGCTAAACTAAGCTCGATTACTAAGGTACTGTAAATTCTATAAATGTAACAATTACTTAAAAAAAGAAAACAAATAAAACTAAACGTGGGTTTTCCAATATTTACTACTTTTTATAATAATTCTATAAACTTATCAATAAATTCGTAACTGAAACTTTTCTACAAATTTTGATAGAATTTAACACTATTATATTCAGCATTAAAAACCAATATATGTGACACTTTTCAGCTCATAAAACGCAATGGTTCTTTAAAGATAGGAAGCAAACTTCACAATTGTATAATGTATCTGTATTTTAATACGACTTTAAAAAAGTTGACCCTTCACAGGTTTAGCGTGTCCACTAACTTAAGCCGTATCGTCACCTAAGATCAGGTGAGATTATGGCCATAACGATAAATCTATAAATATAGTGAACGATGCGTTCTATACGAAACATAAATTAGAACGTAGACGTGGGTTAATTAATTAGCTTATATTATAGAATCTGTGAATGAAAGTAAAAATTAATAAATATTTTATATACGTTTCTATATTTACTTTTGATACAGCTTCGCTCATTTTGATAATAAAGCAAAGTTACACAGTGTAATAAAGCTTTTGTCAATGATTTCGCTATCAAAGACAAAAAAGTTTTTAGAAATCCGACTGCTGGCAGTTCTTAAGATGAGCGCGTTTAAACAAACAGACAAACAAACTTTTTCGGGTTATAATATTAATACAGTTTAAAAATTTAACCCCCAAAATTCACAATCGGCAAGCCGGTGTTCGTAGAACTCTCAACCCGTCTAATAGGGAAAAGGCATAACTTTCTACGCCGATAACTAAGGCGAACATTTTATTTGTGAAAATCAAGGCTGAGAGAAAACGGGTAAAAGTTGAAAGTTGCGATATTTACCGGAGTAAAAAACACTTTTATAGCCTTTGATGTAAACAGTTTCGTTACTGAAATGTTCATGGAAGCTTTTAAGCTTCCAAAAGTTTTCGTAGGAAAATTGAACAAAAAAAATAATAATAACCGGTAATAATAACAAAGTTTTAAAAATTATGCATGTATTAGGGTATTTTTCAAAGTTGGATACGTGTATAAAAAACCGGAAATGGATGCTCGAAAGTGTGAGAAAAATCTTAGTAAAAGTATCAGCGAAAAATTTCATCCCTAATTTTCTTTTATGCTATTACACAGCACACAGGCAGACCTCCCGTCTGATGGTAAATGTACATACACAACACTGAAGGTATTACAGCCATGTTGCTTACCTTGCCGGAGAGAGCTGGTTCTCTGTAATTATGCCGGAACACTAAGACTCATAATAAACCTTTATTTCGCGATAGGCTAAACCCGAGGGCGGTCGCTAACCAGTCGGGCAATAACTCTACCACCAAGCCGTACAGATCAAGGATTACATGGTTAATCGGCAGGACCACAACCAAATGTGGGACCAAGAATCTCCAGAAATTCGATGGTTACGTGGCAGGGTACAACGCGTGCAGATGAGGTTGATTTGGGTAACTTAAATGGTACTCGATACCCCTTTACACTCTCTTATTGTGCATACTGAGGGAATGAAATTACCCGCCTCGGCCTCCTTCCGCAGACGCCTGAGCCTAGGTTCGATCCTCAGGACAGGAGCCCTCGAGTGGCTCTGCTCGCGCGATACAGTGACACTCTACATCACTGAGATTACACCATCACACCGCATACCATTCGTGCACACTCACACGTTAAGTACACGGTTCTGTAAGGGACTACCCTCGCGGCCCTTGAGCTGCTTACCTGAGCACTCGCCCCCATAAGTTCGGTGAAGCTGTCAAAGCTCTTGGGGCTAACAGCGTACGTCAGTTCAAAAAAAAAGGATAAAATTTGAGAAACACTAAAATAAATGATTATTATAATTTTCGTGCTATAATATAATTGAATATTTTCTTATAATCCTGTAATTTTTGCTACCTCCTCTCATTTTTTCAGGATCTCAATTTCTGCGTCTTAAAAATAAATCAATGAGCAAATTTCATGTTTCTAGATTCAGCTCTTCAGATTCTTGAGCGATGATAGCTCAGTGGTAATGTGTACGGACTCAGCGTTAAGGGACGTGAGTTCGGATCCACCTGCAATGAGCTTCAACTTTCGGTGAAGGAAAACATCGTGAGGAAACCATGGCATGGTGGTAGGGCTTTTTCTCATGCCCGCCTGGCTAGCTACCACCCTCAAGTTGACAATCTGCCGCCAAATACTAATACGTGTGTTCCGGCAACTGCACTTGAGAGCCAGTCCCTCCGCAAATTTAGCGTGTCTACCAACTTGAACCGCATTAGTCACTAAGATCAGTTTAGATTATGACCGTAACCTTTAACCTTAACTATTAATAAAAAAACACATTTTTCACATTATTCGCGTTTGCTCTGTTTTTTCCCGAAATGGCTGAATATGCTAGCGCCCTGTGGCACGCCTTTAGTTAAATACATTTTCTCCTCTGTAGTACTTCTAGGCGTTAATAGATAGCGCTCGAATGAAACTGAACAAGATTATGGTACGTACAGGAGTTAAGTATGACTCTCTAATGCTTGCAACTCACATGTAAGCCTTTAACCCATGCTTCAATATTTAAAGAGGTCGCGGACGCATTTGCATTCCGTCTCTATTTCTACGGTACCAAGAAATTTAAGTGCCTAACTAAACAACAGGTCCTTACTTAGTGTATTTGCATTATGGTAGAGCTTATCTAATGCCTGCCTAGCTAACTTGACAGATAGGATGATTCCTCAAGTTGAAAATCAGCCGCCAAATACCAATAGGGTGTTCCGGCAGTTGCACTGCAGAACCATTCCTTTCGCAGGCTTAGCATCTCTACCAACTTTAGTCGCATCGCCACTTAAGATCAGCTGAGATTATGGCCATAATGCTAAACCTTGATTACAAGAATAAAAAAAAAATTGCACAATTTTGTTGTGTGCATGGATAATCACTGAAACTCCCGGACCACCGCATTTACGAATTCATGAAGATAAAAGTGCTCTCGACACAAAATATCGCCTTACTACACATCCCCGGGGAAAATAATACGCGATAACTCCGGTCTGAGTAATAAGTTTTCGGCTTTTATTAGGCACTTGCTGCTACCCACGTCTTGGGCCGGATCCTCGGGCACATCGAGAGCTCCTGTCAATAAGGCTTTGTATTGATATAATCTAACAATGAAAACGTAACCGAGCCAAATCTGAATTGTTTATTATAATTGCGATATTCGAACCGGAGTATATTTTGTGCTCAGATATATTAAATAATAAATAATAGTTAAAAGAAACTAAGCAACACGCATTTATAGAAAAACAAATTATCAAAACGAAACCAAACGAGAAAAAAAAACTAAAAATTGTAATAAATTTGAATTAAGAATAGTGTTTTTTTTTTTATAAATATAAATGAATAATAGTGTAAATAAGAAAAAAATATATGTTATTTTAAAAAAGGCTTGGGGTGTTTTTTAAGATATCATCGAAATGATAATCCTTCTTTCAATAAAATATTTACAACTATTGACACCATGCACACCGCACTGTTTTTGTTTTTTGCAATAAATTAAATTTTATTTTCTATATTGAAATGTACAATTTTCTATTAGCTGACCAAAGTGAACTTCGTATCACCAATAATCGATTATCTTTATGCTATCTAATACCCAAAAACGGTATGTATATCTTTTTACATTTTGATCAGCTATAATCGATCCAAGTCAACCGTCCAACTTGAATTCGTTAGATCAATAGAACTGGTTATTTAATGAAACTTGTTTATAACTCCAATTAATTAAATGTATTTTAAGTTTGCGAAATTTTAATATAGTTAATATAATGCTAATTGATATACTATGTTTTCTGTTTCTTTTTGTGGTGCGTAAATATTACCACCACCAATTCACCCGTTCTCGAATCTGGAAAAACTCCGAGTACGCAAACTTCCAACGACTGGTTTCGTTATTTGTTGACTGTCCACGCATTAGACAGACGCACGGGAAATTTTCGTAGCTTAAAATCGAAGGTCAAATCCGTTGGAATCATCTGTACACGTAAAACTAAGACGACCTCTCCTTTACATTTTCCCTTGATCGTTGCTTCTTTGACATTATTAATTAGACTTTTTTCCAGACAATCTCGTTATATTGCAAAGTCGTGATAGTAATGTTGGTAGATACTGTGATATTTCGTTATTTGCATATGTTACAGCAAAAATGACCGTATAACTGCCTTTTTTACTCATTTACATTTCTACTTTATTGATTTGATGGAGTCAAAGTATTCCACATTGATGTGCCTCCTATAAGCCTTAAACTAAATTGGAGTATACTGCACTATCCAACAATTGCTTACATGAACACCTTGTCTTTTAACTTCACTACTATTGTCTGCAACTGATCGTCTACATTGAGTATCCATAATTAATTGTGATAGTGTCCGTAATCTGATTTCTCGGGTATCGCTTGGAACCATGACGTCGATCATACAGGATGAGTTATTGTTGAAATCTCCGCAAGGTCTACTTATCATTATTATCGCATGTAATTTTAGAACAACTCTTTCTCCGGGGATTTCCTTTGAAATGAGAGGAACTTTTTGACTACCTATGGATTACCCACGCGGGTGCCGGATACGTCGTATGGCAGAGAGGGAAACCCTGAACAGTTTCCGAGACTTGTGAAACGGATGTACGTTTAAGGGGTGTCTTTCCGTCACGCGTTCACACTCACCTTCACTACTCATGTTTCTCTTCGTGGCCAGTCAAATTTAGTAGTGGAACTTAAGAGACATGCTCTAATATAGAACTTACTGCTGTCGTAGACAGGCCAATATTTTTAGTAGGTTATATAGATTTTGGTGGTACACCTCTCCCTCCCACTTGGGCCGCGTATAAAATAACTACGTAGCCATTCATATTCTGGGTATTCAATAATTTTATACTGTAGTATTTTGGTATATTTATTCCCCACGGTACAGCGAGCTCAATCAATGTAATCAATTTCATCTGGCCATGTTTTGTCAACTAACCACAATATAATGTTCACATGTTGAAGACCACGTTTTTACCATTCAGCAGAGTGCATCGAATAAAATTTACTTTTATTAACAAATTGTGAGGTGGTAATCCATGCAAAGTCAGTTAATTTTAAAAATTTGTGGAATAGTTCACTACGCCATTCTGATAGATAACTGTGTCGACTGACTTGAGGAAAAATACCTGACCTCCAAAAAAATTCAGAACTGTCGCATCTTGATCGAAAATTTAATATTTCTCCGCCACCATTACTCGTACGTTCTGAATTGTAGGTATTATTTACCCTGGTATAAAGTTATTCTTTACAATATGCGTTGCGCCAAATACTTCATTTCGATACAATTACTTAAATTAAATTACTTTACTCAATAACTACCAAGCGGAATAGATTTGGTAGTAGGAGCAATTGTGATAATTTCAGTTTTCCATCTGCACAACACAATACGAACTCATTTTCTTTTCAGTAACTCTCGAATGCAATACAGAGATACCAGTTCGACTATTCTCAATATCTGTCGTACGCTGATCATTAGCTCGGTTAAAACGCGAGGTGGTTCGTTGCACATTTGAAATAATAAAAGTAATTCGTTTACTCGTGAAATTTAGATCTTCGTTTAGAATAAAAGTGTAACTAATGTACCACTCTGTGACGATTGCGAAATGTAACGCCATTGTGTAAGATGTACAAATATACAATGATCATTTTTTTTTATAACTAATTATTATTTTTTAAACCTATTTATTTTTGTTTTTAATATTATTTAGGTTTTTTGTAATTCTATAATTTTCTTCGCAATTTTCTTTAATAAATTCCTCATAGTCTTCTGTCCAATACTTCCATTCGCTTTTCATATTATGGAATTAAAAAAAAATGTTCGTTTTTTTATTTTATATAAACTATGCCCTGACAATAATGAACACAATAAAAAAAGAATTATCCGATTTGATGCAGTCGTTCGGAAGTTAAGCGCGTATATACATTTTGACGATTAATTTTTTATACATAGACATTTTTTAATGTTCCGCTCAATTTCCTTAATTTCTTCCGTAGATAAGAACATTCACCTGACAATAGTTACCACGACAAAAAAATATAGTGATTTGTGATGCGATGATCAAGGGAAATAAAGATTTATTTTTATATGTATAGATTTTTTAATTTGGTTTTCTATAAAAGCTTGTTGTGTAGTTTTTTTTAAACTATTATTTATTTTCTTTGTGTAGTTTATTTATGAAAGCGTGTTTTTTTTTTTTTTTTTTTATTATTATTTTTATTAAAGTAAAGGTAATCGGTAACTCATTTATCATTCATTACAATAGCGAACCAGGTTCTTTCCTCCAAAATTGTAAAATTAAATTCTTGTTTATTTTGTTGATTTAAAATTATCTTTGTTATTTGAAAATTCGTTAATATTAGATATATCGATTAAAGATAATGATTGGAAATTATAATTAACATAAATTCCTGCCTTATCGGCTAAAGATGAAAGTTATTTAAACTAACAAATCTTATTTCGTAAATTAGTGTACTGTCATCGGTCCTCAATAATTCTACGAAATTTAAATGAAATCTGACGGTTTAAAGTGAGTAAAAATCAAGTCCAAAAGAGCCGGTTACAAACATACAAGTGAAGCTAATGAAAACCGTGTAAAAATGACTCGTCGAAATGTATGTACACGCATAACTTACATTAAAAATTAGATAGAGGGCTAAACTTATACAAGCCATGAAAATCTATTACTTAACATTAAGCCGAGGGTCACGTTAAATGTAGAAGATAAGGACAACTTATACAGGTTCCACACAGAAACTATTTTTGTTGGATTGCAGATTATATTATGTATATCATACTCTAGGAATACATTTATTTGCTATTATATTGCAACGACGTGTTTAACACGCACTCACCCACAATATTTTCACTTATATCCTTAAAATGCACGCAAAGAGCTTTCAATTAAAACTGAAACCCAGGGAATCTTTGGTTGGACCTTTAAATGGATTGTATGTTTTTTTTTTGCATTATTCTTGTTTATGTAAACGCTCAACGTCCTATTATGTAACTGTCTCATACAACACAGTTAATACTAAAGCTTTCTGCCTTTCTTTATATTTTCCTTATATATTTGTCCCGGAACATTTTGTTTTGAAATAGAATTATTATTATAACTTCCGAACGACTGTTTCAAATTCGAATTTATAATTTATTATGTTTTTTTATTGTAACAACAAAGTTTGTATGTAATAAAAAAAATCATAATTTTAAAAGTAATATAGCGATGATAGCTCAGTTGGTAGTGTGTACGGAGGCCGCATCAAAGGACGCCGGTTTGAATCCACGTATATTTAAATTTTGTATAATTAAAAAACCCAGCCAGTTCTTTTGATCTTTACGAATTGAAGTTGGATGGTTGATTGGGATTGATTATAGTTAATCAAAATATAAAAAAAATACAAATCGATCAAACCGTTTTTGGGTTTTAGCAAGATTAATTAGCTTTGAGTTTAGGTGATACAAAGCTCATCTGGTCAGCTAAGTAGGTCATAAATAAAAATTGAATGTTTCAGTATATATATATATACTGAATATATATATATATATATATAAATATATACTGAAACATTCAATTTTTTTTATATTTTGATTAACTATAATCAATCCCAATCAACCATCCAACTTCAATTCGTAAAGATCAAAAGAACTGGCTGGGTTTTTTAATTATACAAAATTTAAATATACGTGGATTCAAACCGGCGTCCTTTGATGCGGCCTCCGTACACACTACCAACTGAGCTATCATCGCTATATTACTTTTAAAATTATGATTTTTTTATTACATACAAACTTATATTATACTTATTATATATATATATATGTGTAAAAAAAATATCATTAAATCTTAACCACGAACTTCAATAACTATATGTATACTATAATACTTGATATATATATATATATAAAAGTATCATGATTTTCGATTAAAAATTATTACTCAAATATGAAATAATACATATCTTTAAAGAAGCTGCATTTCTTTTTTTTTATGTCAACTTGGTTCATCAATAAGGTTGCTACCGAGAAGATTGAACCCCACACATAGTAATGGCCGCTCTGGAGATTACGGCGCCCAGGACAAAAAGACAAATCGGCGCCCTTTGGAAATTTCAATATAGTGTAAATATAGGGATATATAAGAAGGGATGAATATGTGAATTTTTGTCTTTGTTAGTAAAATTTAAGTACTAATTAATTTTTTCCAAAAAAAAGGCCGCCATAGCGTCTCTAAATTTTGCCGCCCCCTAGAGCGAGAGCCTTGCATATAAGTATTAAAAATATACAATTACAATTTAATATAAATATAATTTAATTGTTTATTTATTTATTAACTCTTACTAAACTTATTTAAGACCAGTTGTGACCGTGACTCCGTTCCCGTGGAACGAAAATTTTATTTATTAATTTTTAATAACAAATGTAATATAGCCTATGTTACTCAAGTATAATGTAGCATTGTAATGGTGAAAGAATATTTGAAATCGGTCCAGTAGTTCTTACAAACGAACATACAAATCTATCCTCTTTTTAATATTTTTTTTTATACTTAAGGTTTAGCATTATGCCCATAATCTCACTTGATTTTAAGTGACGATACGGCCCAAGTTGGTAGACTCGCTAAACCTGTGGAGGAACTGGCTCTCATGTGCAGCTGCCGGAACACACCTATTGGTATTTGGCAGCAAGTTTACAACTTGAGGGTGGTAGCTAGCCAGGCAGGCATTAGAAAAAATCCTACCACCATGCAGGATCATGACCATATTAGTATTTAACATAGTGTAGAAATAGTGTCCAACTTCTCGACGCTCTACTAAGAACCCTTGCAGATGATGTTTGAGCATTGTATATGGAAAATGGTACATAGCGATAAAAGTATTTGTAACTGAAAATTTTGCTAATAATCAAATCATGGTAAATAAAATGTCTTAATCTCGAAAAAGTGCACATAATTGCTACTCGTTTGACAAAGACGAAATTGAGTATCCCTATAGAAAATTCTACTTGTTAAATAATATCTATAAAAATAATTGTTTTCGAAACGCTGATGGCTCAGTTGTTAGTGTGTACGAATGATGTACATGAGTTCGAATCCACCTGTAATGAGCATTAGCTTTCGATGAGAGAAAACTGCGTGAGAAAACCGTAGCATGGTGGTAGGGATTTTTCTAATGCTCACCTGGCTAGCTACCACCCTCAAGATAAAATTGACTGCCAAATAACTATAGGTGTGTTCCGGCAGTAGCAATTGAGAACCATTCTCTCCACTAAGCTTAGCGTGTCCACCGTCTTAGGTCTCATCGTCACTTAAAAATAGGTGAGATTGTAGCCAAAACGATAAATATATAAGTGTAAAAAAAGAAAACAAAAACTTAGATACGTTCCATCTCGGTCTTAAAACTTTTTAAAAAACTTCAGCTAGAAACAAATAAATGAACTATATATATCAGGAATTGTGTTCGATTCCTGTCAATGATAGGAAGTGAAGATATTATAACCCTTTGAAATATTTGATGTCGTTTAGACAGTATCGTTATGTTGGCTAATTGAACAGAGAGAGGTAATGCACCTGAGCACTTATGTAGACAATCGATATTAGAAAGTTATGAATCGAGACGTTACGATTATTGAATTCGGTTTCCACATAAAATGTATTTTTGCAGGTAACCCTGAGACGTTGCAACTAGCAATACTTAAATAATGGAAGAATATCATAAGCTTGTAATATTTCTGCTCATAATAAAAACCAATTTCAGGCATATTTGATGGCTATTCAAATTTAGATGTTGAGTGAAGTAAGCCAGTGAAATAAGTGAAGCGTTGAGGTGGGTACTACTGTCACTTTACTACAACCACCGATTTTTTCAACCTTAAAATGCCTTTGTTTATCATACAATGCACTTGTAAAATAACATATACACAATTATATCAAGAAAATCACTATTTTTAACACTCATGATATTTTTGATGCCATTTTTGTAATATAAACTAGTTAAAAAACTGTTTAAAAAAGTTTTGTCTTAGACTTCCCTGAGTCTACATGTGCGGATCCTGTATGTTATATTGATAACGAACGAAATACTTTAAAAATCGAGTCTTTTTTTTCTTACGCTTTAGTATAATTAGGAATAGAACCCTATTACTTTCACGGTCTGATTCGATGTGGTTTAATTGTTATAACTAAAAAAAATTATGAGGCGTGCACTTTTGGATTTTCCAAACTTTTTCATTCCTTTTGTAAGCTGCAACACAATCATACTACAAACATGTTGCCATATAGAAATCGTCTTTAACTCCCAGCCACCTTTCTTTATCGAGGAGAAATCAGTTTCAGTGCGAAACGGGAAGACCTACTAAAACTCCACGGTGTATCTCTACCACATAAATTGGGGCGACCCGAGTTCGAACTGACAATTACCATGTCGCCCCAGCGGCTGCCCCAACTAGCCTCCGGCACTAAAAGGAACACCTTGGTGCACCCCATCCGCCCCCCAAACCACCCCGGATGGTCCAAATCTTTTTATTTAACGCATAAAAATGTATTTACATAATCCTCTCATAGTGTGACAGCTGAGATACGAAATGTTAGTTTCGGACTAAAGCATCACGAAAGACCCACAAACAAAATTCTTACTTTTAATTTCGACCAGATCCCGGTCACCACTCAAATATATTGTTAAAATAGTGTACGGTTATGTACGTTCTTCTGGAACATTGAATTCTTTTAAATAATGTATAGTTATATACAATAAACATACTGAAGGTATGTTGATTAACCACTACGTCCATTTGTACAAGCGTTTTATTGCAGTGCCACCCGTGACACAGGGTTTCCGTAGTGCGGGAGCCACGATTGGTAGAAGAACATGTAAAAACTATTATAGGTAAATAAACTTTCATTATTATTACTATTCTAATGCGTGGTCGGTACACCTAGACCTAGCTAACATCTACTAGGCCTGCTATATAATAATAGCTAATATATTAGCACTACGGAATCATATAGTTTTAATAATTTATATTTTATAGGAGTTCAGTTGGTTTACTTTAAGCGACTATAGGTAAGTGGACGTGAGTTCGAATCCAACCACCTACAATGAGCTTGAGCTTTCGGTAAAGGAAAACATCGTGACTAAACCATAGCATGGTGGCAAGGTTTCTTTCGATTGCAGCCTTGCTAGCTACCACCCTCAAGTTGAAAATCTGCTGACAAATACTATTAGGTGTCCAAAATAGCCCGTCCAAAATAAAGGCCGGAAACGCACATGCGATTCACCTGGTGTTGTGGATGTTCATCGGCAGTGGTGATTACTTACCATCAGGTGAAACGCTTGCTCGTTATAACATAAGAAAAAAAAAGTTACAATACATCACTCAGTTAGGTAACACAACATTACTGTAACATTATTAATAAAAACTTTTTACCTAACGTAAAACATTATTGAAACAATTTGATTAATATAGGACTTGATTCTTACCACTAGACCCTACCAGTGTACTTTGGTGCCATCACAATATTTTACCTTCATCGAAAGCTCAGGGTAATTACAAAAAAAGTTACACAATTAGTTCACAATAATCACATAGTCACCTTTTCGAACGAAAATTAACCTATGTCATTC
Source organism: Actias luna (assembly GCA_039707435.1). Taxonomy (NCBI): domain Eukaryota; kingdom Metazoa; phylum Arthropoda; class Insecta; order Lepidoptera; family Saturniidae; genus Actias; species Actias luna. Next base: position 12,108,558 of record JAZHAC010000032.1, read on the forward strand.
TCTGTACCTCGCAAAACGTGTAAATATGCAAACATTATGATAATCGAATGAACCAAACGAACCAACAAATCAACAAATTCGCACTCACATTTATAATATTACTTAATATCTCATAACCGATCACTTATTTTCTAAAGTTTACAACGGTTATCGTTTAGTTTCAAATGTTTTAATATCGTTCCTCAACATAACCGACTTCTTAATTGAATTAAGTTGCGGTATGTGTTTCGGAAGGCAGTTCTGAGAGTAAATTACGGTACATTGATACCAGAATATAAAGATGGAATGCCGTATGATAAAACATTTCGGATTCGTTTCATATGATATTTTATAATTGATAAGTTATTAATCTTTAAACTCTAGCGCATACATTGCAACCCTAAACAAGACGTTTTATATGGTGATATGGCTTTCTCGAATTCCCGCCTCGCCAGCTACTACCTTTTTTTTATTTTTTTTTAGGTTTTGAGGTGGTAACCCTCAAGTTGAAAGTCTGCCACTAAAATACCAATAGATGTGTTCCGGCAGTTGCACTTGAAAGCCAGTCCCTCCACAGGTTTAGTGTACCTATTATCTTGGGTCGTATTGTCACTTAAGATCAGATGAGATTATGGCCATAACGCTGAACCTAAACTATAACTAAAACCTGTACTACCATATCCAGTTTTAACTCAGCCAAATTTAGTAAATACCTTTGAATAAATCAGAACACATATTAAGATCCTATAAGCTCCGTGAAACAATGTGGCCGTAAGCCAGCCAGTGTGCACACCTAATTGATTCATCCAAAGGGACTCGTAAACATAATGCTTGGGATTTTTAATTAATATTCAGGAATGCATACAGTTTAGCAGGAAATACATATATATATTATACTAGCTGACACGACAGACGTTATTCTGTTTTAACTATGAATATTGGATAAGAGTTGGTATAATAAGGTTGCCTGGAAAATATTGCTATCAGCAATAAGGCAGCCCTTTGTACTAACTAACTAATTTGTTATGTATAATTGTATGTTTTAATGTGTACAAAAAAGATTAAATAAATAAATAATTCATTTTTTTTTTTTATTTAAAAACATAGTATAATTACTATTGTAATGCTCTATGAAAAATGACAGTTACGTAAAATATTATTGGCGTTAAGTTTTTATATTCGTTCACACTACTAACTGAATTATCATCGAAACACTTTCTTAGTTGCTAAACTGAATTAAAAAAAATATTTTATTTGATTAGAACCACAAGATCAGGTAAGTCCCACATACCCTCTCAGTCCCCCAGGCTGGGAGGGGATACATTTTTTTTTTATAGTTACGGCTTAGCGTTATGGCCGTAATCTCACCTGATCTTATATGACGATACGGCCCAAGTTGGTAGACACGCTAAACCTTTAAAGGACCTGGCTCTCAACTGCAAATGCCGGAACACACACATTGGTATTTGGCGGCAGATTTTCATCTTGCGGGTGGTAGCTAGGCAGGTAGGCGTCAGAAAAAGCCCTACCACCATGCTATGGTTTCCTCACGATGTTTTCCTTCACCGAAAGCTCAAGCTCATTCCAGTTGTTTGGATTCGAACTCAGGTCCCTTAACGCAAAGTGGTACACACTACCACTGAGCTATCATCGCTTGAAAATGCATTTACCTAGGAAAAAATACAATATTATAATTAATTTACAGCCTGGCAGTGTCTAGTTTCTTTAGCTTGGCCATCTAACACTAATGGTAAAAATGCCAAGTGTATATAATAGATAGGCAAAAACAAAGTAGTAATATAGTAGTAGTATAGTAGTAGTAGTAGTAATAGTAGTAGTAGTATAGTAGTATATAGCAGGCATATAGCAGACTTATTTCCTTCTGTTAGTCCATTTATCTTACTTTTTTTACTTAGTAACCACTAACAAGCTTTAGTACTATAAAGAAAAAAAATAGTCGTGTCGTGGGGCACCAGATAGAAACCAAGTTCTTCATTATAAAAATATTAGTTTCAAGTTTTATTCGAGGTATGAAAAAAACAATTTATCGGGTAAACATTATTTATAATGTCTTTTTATCGCTAAAAAAATAAACTACATTACCAAATTATCGTAACACCTTTATTTTGTTTACAATGATTTATAAAACTATATAATAATAACAGTCATCACGCAGACTATACATTAGACACTGTATAGCCATCACACATAGACTATACATACAAATCTTACGCTAACGTTACGGACGTTTTTTGCCGGCTTGGGTACCCCTCCACGACGCCCCATAAGGAAAAAACTGTAAACCTTTTAAAGGTAAAATTGATATCTTCCAGCATACAATAATTCACACAAGTATAGAGTGATTTTGAAATATATATAAAATTACTTCCTCCTGTAAAATAACTACGCCTAATGATAAAAAAATAAAATATTACCTGTACAAACTTTTCTCATATTCTCTTGAATAATTAAATTACGATCAAATTTTCACCATTCGACAAAAACAATATTTATTACAAAAAGTTTTCACTGTACATTTCAATCTGAAGTATTATATATTACGCTTTCTGAAGATAACATTAGAATTTCCTTAGAAAATAAATTGCTAACGATAGTTATTGCAACAGCTTTCGGTAATATACAACTTCAGTACGCCGCAAGAGACGTCAATTAATTATGGCAAGTAACCATTGCAGTTTATACTAAAGAGCTTAGACTGCACTAACGTTCCGCACAAGTTTGTGAATTCTAGAATACCCTTACTGATATTATAAACGTGAAAGTTCGTAAGTATTACTGAATGGATTTCAATGAAACTTTACAACGATATAACTTATACACTAGAATAATACAAAGGCTATAATTTATATATATGTCATGTCAATTGTCCAAAATATAACGATAAGTGTCAAGTAAGTAGGAAAAAAATCTGACATCTGCGAGCTATTCTGACGTGCGCTGCAAAAACCGTTAGAGTTACACGTATATAATGTAAGATGGAAATATTTATCATAAATAGTTTTACAAAAAAGCCAATGATAGTATATATTTATCTGTTATGTGTAAGCCATTAACACCAAAATAGTGAGCGGCCCGCGTATAAATGATTACGAGCAAATGTTCTTACACCAGTTTCCTTTAATACAATTTATTCAAAATAGCGGGTATCGGAATCAGTATTGTTTAACAAGATCAATATAACGTGAGCAAAGCCGCGGGTAAAAGCTACTATCTATATATAGAAAGGTAAAGACAACGGATCAGTGCCTTTTTTCTACTATGTTTCTCAATTGATTTTTTCGAAATAAAACTTCTAATGGTAGACCTTTGATATTCTGTTTCGCAATCATTTATGTGACGTTCGCTTGGGTAAAGTCGGTTTAAGGCGACTCAGGGAGCAAGGGAGATATAGTGATTTTTCGCTTGCATCGTGTGGTTTAAAGCACACACTGTATATTAACGAAATTTAGCTTTATCAATAAATAAACGCGGCGCGCTTAAGCGGTCTGAAGACCACACTACTGAAATACAAAATATCATCATGACGAGGTTAATAATATGAAATACAAGTGTAACGTGTTAAACAAAGCATGGCACGACATATACCGTGTTTGTGTCGATACTGAAAACGAGTGATTTTTTTTTTTCGAAGGACCTACACTGTTATCCTGAAAGGCTTCTCAGTTTCACCGGACTACATGGGCGAGCGCGGTAGACGCTCGCGCCCGAGGGGCAACTCGCATAAGAGTGTCACTAGTGACCGAACCTCGGCTCGGGCTGTTGCCAGTAAATATCTTTGAATCATTTCTAACGTAAAGAACTTAAGTATTTACCTAATCATCTACATATTTAGTTCCATTTTTTTATATGTTTATGTTGCTTGGACTTGGGCTGTTGTCGAGGAAAGCGAGTGACGCGTCGTGCTCTGTAATGTATACTCGAACCAACTTTATCCGAACCAACATTACATCATCGAGGATTTATCTCAGCTACCTTTAATATACATGAAGTGCTCAGCGCACCTAAAGAAGAATTCTACGCTCATAGGTAAGACGCTCCAAGAGACTTCGGAAACGTTTTTCTATGGAAACTTCTTATCAGACGGCTTTTAAATTTAATTACCTTGATTCTCTGCGTTCACAAAATATATAATAATGTAAAATAAATAAAAAATAGTATAACGCAAAGAACACGAAGACACTCATTATTTAGCACAAAAAAAATTTACACTGTTAAATATATTTAATGTTGGAAAATTACAACACATGAATTGACAGTTTAAACACACTTTCGCATTTATAGTATTAGGAAGGATTGTTTATCTTCCGTATTATGTTTCCATCTGAAATTGAACGTGCATGAAACTCCGGCATTAGACAAATAACCAAGGTAAAACACACGTATATTAATTTTTCATAGATAAAGTTTTATGAGAGCTTCGATCTCAATAAATGGCGCTATATTCAAGCTATTGACCGCTGAAAACGACAAAACAACGTTCCTGTAACCAGCTAACAAAATGAAATTATCATCCATTCGAGCACAGTTTTGACAACCCTACGCTTTGTCGAATATAAGTACAAATAAGATAGTCAACTTTAACAAAAGAGAGTTTCTCGACTCGCATTATGGAACAAAAAATTATTCACACGTCGAGAACATTATACTTGGGATGGCGAGTTGCTATCGATTAATAGAAGAATCGATTATTAGGGGGAAAATATCGATTTTCTAAATCGATTGATGATGAATTTTGAGGATTTGAATGTTATAAACGAAACTGTTGTGTTATTAAAAACGGTTGTAACTAATAAATTTGTGAAATAAATGCTTCCTTGTATCTTCCATACTGTTATATACTTCTAAATAAGTATTAAAATAATAAAATATCGTTTATTTAATTAGTGATATCGATTATTATGACGTTATTGTGTATTCTATGATTAGTTTTATATTGAATAAAAAGGGAATCGAGAAAAAAAACGATTTTCGGTGAATCGATCCTTTGATTTCGATTCGAATCAATTAAAGAATCGATCTTTTTCAGAAATAATTCCTACATCACACTTCCCGTTTGAATTATCAATTTCAATGTTAAATTTATATCCCGCGGGAATAGTACTGTTTTTATAGATGTAAAGTAAAGAAATAAATAGTTTATTCGCAATGCACTATACAATATAAAGCTTAAAAAATTGATAAAATATTTTATTCCGGCATTATGAAAGGGTATCCAGCTCAGCATATGCTGAAGCGTCCGCGGAAGGCCTCGCGCTGATTTTCAGCTTGAACAATATTCAGTTACGTACAATATACATAAAAAACGACCGGTGTCGTGGGACACCGGATAGGAACGAAGTTCCTTATTATAAATATATTAATTTGAAGTTCTTTTCGAGGTATAAAGAAAACAATTTTTCGGGTATACATTTATTATTATAATTTTTTATCGATAAAAATAAAATAAAAAACTATTTTACAAAATTATCTTAATATCTTTATTTTGTTGACGATGATTAATAAAACAATATAATAATAACAGTCGTCACGTAGACTATACATTAGACACTGTATAACCATCATACATAGACTATACATTAAAATCTTACGCTAACTTTACGGACGTTTTTTGCCGGCTAGGGTACCCCTCCGTGACGCGACGCCTCATAAGAAACTTCGTTCCAAAAATATAATTTAATATATCATATACATACATACACGTATAATCTTTATATATTTAAAATTTCGCATCAGAACAAGGTCTAACAAGGTCATTTCTCTTCTTCTTTTTCACATTTTCATGCATAGTCATACACTTAGAGTAAAACACTTAAAAGTTCCATCCGGACAAACATACAAGAAAGCGCATTTATAAAAACGTGATAAAAATCACATTATGACAGATTAAGTTATCCTTAACAACACCTTGGCTAACTTCAATATTGAAAAAAAAAAAACTTTACACGTTGTATAAATACGAGGAAAAACATGGACAAATAATAATATTGTTCTGTCAACCTTTTAGCAAATTGAACGGTCCGAAGTGAAGTGTGTTCTCCCGTAAAATATATTTTTAGTGGGGGTACATTCTATTACTCTAGATAACTCGTGTTGTATTGTTATTCTTTGCCAAGGCGTTACTCACGCGTATACCGATATCACCAGTTATTAAAAAAAAATAAGTTTTACTTATTTCAGCACTTTATGCGCACAATGTAAACTATATTAATACCTGCTGCACTGGCAAACATTGATCTGCCTTTTCTAACGTTAAACTTTAAAAAAAATGAGCCCACTCTACAGATTATGTATCAACTGCGCGGACGCGTTCATGTCATAACATGCTGGCGTGATCAATAATGAAGTATCGGATTACTGTACAACAAACTCTTCAATCTTGAAAAAAAAGTGTAGTTTTGATTAATATTTGTTATCAAGTCTGTTATAATAATAATAATAATAATAATTTTATTTCAATACAAAATGTTGCAGGTACAGATATAAGGAAACTCTGCCTTCTAACTTAGTAATAACTATAATATAAATAATATAAAAAAAATGTGTATAATTTATTTTTAAAGCAAGGCAACATCATACTTCTTTCAACTCATTTAAATCGAATTATGATTAAAAAGAATTTCGAATACGTTTTTGATAAATTTCCTTCGTTCAATATCATCGCTCTAACAAAAGTTGTCATAAACACAAAAATCTGTTTGAGAAATTTGTTAATGTGAAAAATATTTTTTAAATACAGCACAAAATCAACCTTTTCTCTTTTCAGTTGAATCGTTTTCAATATTATTTTGGTTTCCGGTTGAGCGTTAAATTTAAATAAAATAGATTTCGGCCGGATTATAATATGTAATATAATGACTTTTTAACTAACTCTCAACTGCAGCTGCCCAAAAAGCCTCAAGGTATTCGGATTCAGATTTTTAACAAGACGTTATTAAAAAATTTGCAAAGCTGGAACCTTATTCACTACTGGCAATTTTGCTTGATATAGTTTAGTGTTATTTTTTTTACAAATGAGTACTAATAATAACAGGATTGAGTTTGAAGGTTACCACATAAATCTTCCTTTTATTAAAAGCCTCTTTAACACAGCCTGATGGTAAGTGAACACCGCGGCCCATGGACACCCACAACATTAAGGGAATTGAAGATGCGTTGCCGGCCTTGATAGGAAGGACTGACTCTCAAGTGCAAATGCCGGAACACACCTATTGGTATTTGGCTACAGATTTTCAACTTCAGTATGGTAACTAGCCAGGCGGGCATTAGCAAAAACCCTACTATCTATGCTATGGTTTCCTCACAATGTTTTCCTTCACCGAAACCTCAAGTTCATAGTAAGTGGCTGGATTCATACTCACATTCCTACACGTTACCACTGAGCTATCATCGCTTCAATCTGCAATCATCTGTTGTCATTTCATTAATGTAGGTAGGTTTCGTTTTAAACCTTTTTTTTTTTTTTGTTTCCCCGAGTCATGAAAGGGTGACTGCGGGAAAGCGAAGATTGATGGGGGGTCACCGGATCTTGGGCCCACCTCGCGCCTAAGATAGCGAAATAAAACGTAATATACCCCCATGTGAGTGATTGCCGGTGGTTGAGCTGCCAGAATACCTGCCATTGTGACTCGTATGGGAATAAATCAAGGATCATGGACGTTATATTTTTTGTAGATGTGACATAAGTGTATATCTAAAACTACATGTAGGTTTGATTTTATTTTATTATGTTCCTATGTCATTAATTTAAATAAATTTGTAATTGATTTTAAAGTAACTTCCCGATGAGTTACATACTTGAAATTTGGACCATAGCTCTGAAGTAGATGAAAGTTTTATTTATTCAACACACAGCAAATGATAATTAAAATAAAGAAATAAAATAAAAATAAAAAATTATACAAAACAAACAACAACAAAACATAACAGCAAGATCACAAACAAATAAATAAAAAACCTAATGTGTGGATAAATTGGTACCAGTATCAGCATAACAGCTACACTGATACAGTGCAGCGCTGATATTCTGACTGGACCCTCTGAAAGCGACGTCACGGTATCAGTAGAAATTCTTAAATATATTTATATATAATAGACACAGCATATAGTACATACCAGTATTAGTGATACATGTGAATGACGCAATAATTGTGCAACACAAAAATACAAAAAAATTAAAGGATGAATATATAAATGATACAGATGAATACTATAGATGACAATGCATGAAAATGAGAATAAAGAAGAAGAAAAACGAAAAGCATTAGTTCACGATAATATGAATCTATTTCAATAATGCCAGATGAATATAATATATCAAAAGAGAAATAATATAGATATACTAGCATTTACAGGCGGCTTCGCCCGCGTTAAAATTGATTTTATCATACAAATCGAACGGCGCTATAAATAAAAAAAAAACATATAAAGTTTATACCTCTCTTTACCCCCATTAATATTTTAACAATATTTTCACCAAAAAAAGAAACCTACAACTGTTTACACGGTCCTATCTATCTCTATACCGAAATTCATGATAATCGCTTCAGCGGTTTAGCAGTGAAAGCGTAACAAACAAACAAAATTACTTTCACATTTTGAATATTGATACAGGTGATTTTTTTATTTTTTTACGTTGCTCATCATAGTGACTGTACTGCACCCGGTGTTAAGTACAGTACAAACCAGAACAGCGGTGACTGACGATGATCCAAAATTCACAATCAGTCACCGCTGTCATGCTGGCCAGCTTAGATACCATTTCACGCCCCTTTTGAAGGACCCTATGTCATAGGAGGGTGGGAATACGCTGACCGGAAGACGGAACCACAGCTCCCCGGCACGACGTAAGTATAAATCAGCAAACTTTTTAGCTCGCGAGTCAACAGGAGTCACCCTGAAGCTGTGACACCGAAGTCGCGCCCGCGTGACCCGTAGGTGATTATTGTAAGTATAGCACATCCATTTTTACTTCGCTCCATGTTCGTTCTTACGTAACAAATAGTGGCTATTAAATAGACGACGCCTCATGGACTCGAACGAGACTTGATTTGTCACCGTACTTTCCCGACTCTATTCCTTACGATAACTCGTACATCTCACCCGGATCGTAATTGAATATATCTCATGTGCTCGCCCTTCGAAACTGTGATGGCGTGGTGTCAGCGCCTTCGAGAACCAATTATAAGGGGCAATTCAAGCAACCTAAACGGGATTGGGAGATCTCTGCTTATTTAACAGGAAGTTCACGATCGAGGGGTAACATGGTTTTCTATGTTTTTTTATATACTTAAGTTTTAGCGTTATGGCCATAATCTCACCTGATCTTAAGTGACGATACGGCCCAAGTTGGTAGACACGCTAAACCTGTGGGGAAACTTGCTTTTAAGTGCACCTGCCGGAACACACCTATTGGTATTTGGCAGGTTTACAACTTGAGGGTGGTAGCTAGCCAGGCGGGCATTAGAAAAAGCCCTACCACCATGCTATGGTTTCCTCACGATGTTTTCCTTCACCGAAAGCTCATTGTAGGTGCTTGGATTCGAAGTCGCATCCCTTGACGCGAAGTCGTACACACTACCACTGAGCTACCATCGCTTCAGAAATCTCACCTGATGTTAAGTGACGATATAGGCGACATAGTGCGCATACTAAACCTAGTAAAGGGATTGGCTCTCAAGTGCAACTGCCGGAACACACCTAAAGGTATTTGGCAGCAGATTTTCAACTTGACGCCGGTAGCTTTCTTCTATCATGGTTTGCATTCTCCAAAGGCTTGAACTCATTGCAGGGATTCGAAGTCACGTCTATTGTCGCGGCATCCGTACACACTATCAACTGAGCTATCATCGCTTGAAACCATATGTAAAGACAAGGGCCTATATAGTGTGCTTGTTACTTAACATTAAATTATCGACATATCTGTGTTTCGTAATTCTAAATGCGATTAAAATCCCTTTATTATATTTTCAAAAGGCTCGCACAGAAACAGGATGCAAACTCGAAAGCTTAAATAATTAAACTTCTACAATTAAGATCAATACGAACATCATAATCTAAACAGCCTTCAGCCAACACTCTCTAATGTTTGACAAGCAAAAATACACATTAAAGTTTAACCGACAAAACTCAAATTCGTATTGTTTCGAAAAGCGTATTTACAGAACACAGCGGATTGGAATCAATTGGTACTCGACGGTAGACGAAAGTCGATTTCACTGATTTATTTTGCTCTACCAGTTGTAAGTTTTTGATTGCTCGATACAATTTCTCTTTCATACCAGAACAAATAGGTCAAATTTTAGTACAATATACAATATATATTCTATATTTATCGGCTTATTTTTAGCGATCAGAGGCGGAGTCTTTTTAAAACTAATAAAATCGATAAAAATAACACGACAGTATCGAATTATTCACGTTGTCAAAGAACGTTATAATTATTTCTGATAAAGGAACAAAATTACAATCAGAAAACTCACTATAAACTATTCCCAATAACGAATTATAGCATAAAAACCAAAAATAGAAAAATAAAAACTTATATTCAATGGGCTTCTATTCCTCATTGATCCAGTCAATTAAAAAAAAAAATGTGGTTGTGTGTGCAAATCACATACGGTATAAATAAAACTTTTGAAAAGTCTCATATTAAATCGTATCTCCACGTTCTCTCGTTTCAGGAAGAGCAGAGATATTGCATGTCAAAGTAATATAAAGATTCAGTCAATCTGCTTATAACATAATATACTAGCTGTCCCTGCGACTTCGTTTGGGTGACCTAAAATTTATTCAATCATATTTGCCCGCTTTTGTAATTCTAACAATACAGTTTTTCTCCTGTCGGTGGTAGCGTGAAGTTAAATCAACTAAAACGTTACTCAATGAATGCTCTATCAGATACAAGACAAATATTTGACATCTGACTGATAATCCCTTTAACAAGCGCGTTCAAACAAACACACAAACATTCTTAAGTTTTATAATATTTTAAATATATGCCTTTGTTAATGAATTGTGAAAATGATTAATAACTGTTTAAGTTATTATGATATTATATTTGAAAACACAATTGTATGGTTATTGAAGAAACATGTGAACAATTAAGAAAAAAGAAAGAAAATATATGTGTGTGTGCAAGTCACACGGTATAAATGAAACTTTTGAAAAGTCTCATATTAAAAATACTTATTGAAACGTATTGAAAAAATAAGTAACCGCTTCATGTAAACTGTATATTTATAAATACATAAAAAAGATATACTTAGTATTCCACTACACAGGAGCGTACATTTTTTTTAAACCGATATACGGTAATGATTTCTTAGGTTTACGCGCATATTATTCATTGTAATAAAACTAATTTAAACGGATTTTATCGCGGTTATTTATTAAATTTTGATCCCGACGTTTCAAAGTAACATAAACTTTTCTGGACAACCTACACATCAGTCCGCCCCGTGACCACGAAGGCTGAAAAGCATTCGAAACGTCGGGATCAAAATTCACTGATATACGCTGTTAGCCCTGAGGGCTTTGACAGCTTCACCGAACTTTTTGGGGCGAGTGCTGAAGGCACTCAGCTCCGAGGCAGCGAGCGCAAGGGTGCAAGAATGGCCGAGCCTCGGCTTGGGCTGCTGCCGGAAAAACTAACAAGGATTTGAAAGACTAACTAATCAACAGGTCCTAACTTACTAATTTCGTGATTCTAACACGACCTTATCGGGAAAATAGGAGCGTACATATGAGCAATGCTCAGTAGACGATAGTGAAGACGCTTCGAAGCAATGCACAAAGAGGAGAGCGAGAACGTGTAATGTGTTCTATCTCATTCTCTCGCCGGCTGAATCCTATACGTTTACGTGTTTGTGTCTCTGTCGAGTCGCTTTTACGTTTCATCGAGTTTGAAATCACCAGGATTCTAAAGAAGTTTCACTTCAAAAACAACTCAATCAAATTGATAAAGCCAATCGATCTTAATTTTATTTATTTATTTATTTATTTATATATAGCAAGTCAACATTGCACAGACATAAAGTTAATATACAAAACATAACGAATAACGATTCCAATGCCGGTACAATAATTATAAAAATGCATAACTTTCACAGATAAATATGAAACAGATTTAAGTCTAAAAGTTTAACAAACATGAATATATAATGATTTCTTAGGTTTACGCGAATATTATTCATTGAAATAAAACTAATTTAAACGGATTTTATCGCGGTTATTTATTAAATTTTGATCCCGACGTTTCGAAAGCTTTTCAGCCTTCGTGGTCACAAATCGAATGCAAAATAAACAAAAAAATCGAATGTGACTGTGGCCTCTCCTATATCGGACAAACCAAAAGAAATATAGGGACCCGCGTAAAAGAACATATAGCTGATGTTAAACACCGACGCTCTACGAAGTCTGCAGTTGCTGAACATTCAGAAGAAGGCTCCAAACATTATCTTCGATTCGACAAGCCACAAATCCTTGCCAAAGAACACCGATTCCTACCTAGGATGATTCGTGAGGCTATTGAAATTAAAAAACATCCAAATTTCAATAGAGAAGATGATTGGAAGCTAGCACAAGCCTGGGATCCAATTATACATTTAATTAAATCGGAACCCAAAAGACCAATTGCCAGACCTCAAGACACTGTGAGCTCTTTCTGCGTAGATCGGAACACTATAAATATTAAAAATTAAATTGAAGGTAGACACAGTAACATAAACTTTTCTGGACAACCTACACCTCAGTCCGCCCCGTGACCACGAAGGCTGAAAAGCTTTCGAAACGTCGGGATCAAAATTTAATAAATAACCGCGATAAAATCCGTTTAAATTAGTTTTATTTCAATAAACATGAATATGCAAACAAGTGAAATCATGATTGAGAAAGCAAATAATGTACAATGAGAGATTTCCAAATCAAAGTAAACTAAAAAAATAATAATAATAATGTGTTTACATCCGCACATCGGAACCACATACACGTTGTCAAACATTCTCAAGCGTTTATTGTGATAATTATATCTGTTAAAAGACATGACATAATATAATTTTCTAAATTGTAAAAATGTAAATTCCTTTTTGTTAATATTTAAAAAGAATATTCAGAAAGAAGCACCGGCGTGCAATATAAATCTTACGGACCTTTCGATAATGTTGCCGTTACGAGAAACCTCCGATAAATGCTTTGCCTTGAGTGCGCGCCGGTATGGTAGCCTTAAGGGCTTCCACAGCTGCACCTAGCTTTGGGGCTGAGTACTAAGGCACTCAGTCCGAGGCAACGAGCACAAGGGTGCTATGAAGTCGCTGATCCTGTGCTTGGGCAGTGGACATGATAAGAAACTGCAGCCCTGAATAATGCTAAATAGAATCCTATACTAAACAGAATACCTACTCAGCTACAAGAGTGCAAATAAGCCTCCTAATCTTAAAATAATTAGAAGTACCCGTAACCGAAGAGCATGTATGAAGTTGCTTATGAAAGTAGAAGAAGCGAAAGATGTGTGTCAGGATCATAGCAAGTGGAAGGATGTGGTCTCTGCCTACCCTTATGGGAGAGAGGCGTGATAGTATGTATGTATGTATGAATCTAAAGGATGAGTGACTGACTGAATGACTGAAGGAGGGCTTTACATTTATCAGAGTAAAAGGCCGTACCAAATTCTTGGCCCAGGCTTTCCCTCACAGAACCGTGTACCTAACGTGTGAAATGCAGTGCATTATAGCGATAATAGCTCAGTGGTAGTGTATACGACTTTGCCGCTAGATAATAATAGGTGTGTTCCGGCAGCTGCAGTTGAGAGCCAGTTCCTCCACAAGATTGGCGTGTCTACCAACTTGCTAAAACCTTAACTGTAATACTAATAACATGATCAGTGTCATTGTTTCCTACCAGTGTAAATACTTGAGAGCTCCTCATCCCAGGAACGAACCTAGCTAGGCTCGGGCATCCACAGAGGTAGAGGTAGTCAACTGCTCAGCCTCAGCGTCGAGGGCAACAGGTTCACGGACGCAGATATACTTGAAATCGAGGGTCATTAGCAAGAGCTTAGTTGGACCCCGTGATCTGGTCCACTGGATACGTAAAACATACAACAGCCGAGTTCCCACCCTCATTCCCGCTTATCACCTCTGTCGGTAATATCCCGATCGTAATGGGGCTACGTCATGGAAAAAATTTTCATGGGAAAATTTCAAATCAACAGGTTTGTTCATTTTGGAGATATCTCAGTAAAATTATCAAAACATATGGATATAAAAAAAAAGTCTGAAACAAGTTTGTATTTATTTTAATAAGGACTGCTATTATTTTTGCATTTGTTACATCCATAGATTTATTTTGTGGTTACTGAATGAGACCGAGCCGTCACGATCATATTTGTAACGCTCGTTCGTGCAACAACAAGATGAGATATAATATAAATCAATTAAATTTGCTTTAATTCTACAAAGCGACGTAATATAATAAAGTCAAGTTAGAAGTTCCCGGTGGATAATCAGAAACTGTGTATTAATCTCAATCCGTTGTCGACGCAAACGTGTTGTTATAATACTCAGTATTCATTTACTTACTTAATACTAAGTGTTTTGTTGAACTCTGCGTTTAACCTTTATGTTTATAAAGGCATGAGCTCATAGTTATGTTGAAACTAACTTACCCTCCGTTATTACGTATTCTGCAATAGTAAAGCGATACTAATAGTTGTAAATATTCGGCAATAAATTTGCAAATCATACGTAATTCTTATTTGCTATTTCGAGGAAAATATTTAGCGAGTTTTGCTATCGGTTTTCTTTAGCGAAAACTATATGAATATTGAAAAGCGTGCAAATTTGTTTATTTAAACGCGCTAATCTCAGAAATTAACGGATGGATTTTTTTTTTATTTGTGTTTGATAGCACAATTATAGCGGAAGGATTAAGGGAGGAAGAAAGAATTAACCTCACGCTATCACCAATAGGAGTATAGCTATATTGAAAAAATTAGAAAAACGGGCTAAAATCCGTGCTAATATTATAAATGCGAAAGTGAATTTGTTTGTTACGCTTTGACACCTAAACCACTGAATCGATTATGATGAATTTCGGTATAGAGAGAGATGGGAACCTGGAGACGGTGATACACTACTTTTCCTTGCGAAAAACCGCAATTTTCTTTCGAATTGGAAGTGGGATAAAGAGAGGAATAAACTTTATACCAAACTTTTTATTGCGTAATCCGATTTAAGTAAATCAATAATAATGTGAGCGAAGCCGAGAGTAAAATCTAGTTAATAATATGAGCACAATAAAGTCCCCGTAACCAGCTAACAATATGAAGGTATGATCCATTCGAGCACAGTTCTATGCAACGTGGAATTTAAAGTTTGACAACCCTACGCTTTGAAAAAAAACTAATATAAACGGATTTTATCGCGGTTATTTATTGATTTTGATCCCGACGTTTCGAAAGCTTTTCAGCCTTCGTGATCATGGGGCGGAGTAACATGAACTTTTCAGGACAAGTGACCACGAAGGCTGAAAAGCTAACGAAACGTCGGGATCAAAATCAATAAATAACCGCGATAAAATCCGTTTAAATTAGTTTTATTTCAATGAATAATATTCGCGTAAACATAAGCAATCATTAACCCTACGCTTTGTCGAATATTAGAACATATAACATAATCAACTTTAACAATAGAGAGTTCCTCTGCTCGCATTATGGAACAAAGAATTATTCACACGTCGAGAACATCATAACTCTCCCTGTACGCACCCATATTATTATTATAAAGTGGAAAAGTTTGTTTGAACGCGTTAATCTCAAAAATCGCTAGCCGAATTTGTAAAAATATTTTTCTATCCCATGAAGCCATTATTGAGGAATATTTTAAGCTATTTAACATCACGCTGCCACCGATAAGAACGAAGCTGTATTGAAAAAAGTTACAAAAGTTGTCAACAATTATATATATATATTTTTTTGTTATTTCATGGGTTTAGTGTTATGTCCGCAATCTCACCTGATGTTAAGTTACGATGTGGTCCAAGATGTTAGACACGCTAACCGTAGTAGAGGGAC
Organism: Actias luna; assembly: GCA_039707435.1. Taxonomy (NCBI): domain Eukaryota; kingdom Metazoa; phylum Arthropoda; class Insecta; order Lepidoptera; family Saturniidae; genus Actias; species Actias luna. The sequence continues at coordinate 12,124,624 of JAZHAC010000032.1, forward strand.
TGGTTCTCAAACCCAGCCGCCGGGAAACACGTATTGTATTTGGCGGCAGATGTTCAACGTCATTGCAAATGCACTGACATTGAGAACAAAGAAATGTTTACAATATTAAGTGAATTAAGAGTTTCAGATTACTTTATAGAATGCAGTATGTACCCAGCTTTATATTTTACTAAAAGCTTAAAAGGTGCAACGTCAATCTACAGAGGAAAGTTCAATGCAACGCAACTGTAATAACATCTTCCATAACTTTAATAAACTGAACACTCTTTACTTACCTAATCCTCTCGAAGCGAACTCTCCACTGTACTGTATACAGTTAATATTCAATTTAAACTTATCTATATGAACAGTATAAAGCAAAAAAGTTTGTTTGTTTGTTTGTTTGTTTGAATACGCTTATTTTAGGAACTATAAGTCAGATGTTCAATATAGCGTTTTTCTTTTCATAATAAAGCCAACAATTTTGTACTTTAAAATGTCACTAATAGTGTATTGAACGATACAGTAATCTTGCGACAAAGTGTAATCCTATCACGAATATGAATTAAATGGAAAATACTCTATTAGAAAACACAGCATGGTGGTAGGGCTGTTTCTGATGCCCGCCTAGCTAGCTACCACCCTCGAGTTGAAAAACTGCTGCCAAGTACTATTAGGTGTGCTCTGGCAGTTGCACTTGAGGTCCAGTCCCTCCAAAAAAGGCCACACGCAACCTTCACCGCCCCCAGTGTTGTCCTAGTGGCGTTCATGGTTGAGGATGATTACTTACCATCGGTTAACAGGCTCTATTACATAAAAAAAAAAACAAATATGTCACGCTTTTCATAACAGAAAAGAAACTTGTAATGTTGCGGTGTTTTCAACCGTTTCAATTTCGATCATTTCTGCCCAACTTTGTAACTATTTTCAATACAGCTCTGCCCCTATTGGTGGTAGCGTGATGATAAATAGCCTAAAGCACTCCTTAATAATTACTCTATCAAATACAATACTAATTTTGAGAATCCAATCGGTAGTACCAAAGATTAGCGCGTTCAAACAAACAAACAAACATACAACTTTAGCATTACATAATATTAATATATAATATATATACCCAAAACTACTATAATACATTATTATATTAAGATTTACAACATACTGCATAAGTAGGTAAGTCATCCCATATACCTACATATATTTATGCCATTTCAGACGAGCCCGCCAGTTGTAAAATAAAACATTACTGGTTGAAACGCATACGTCAATAGTAGGATGACTATTCGAGTGAAAAATTGTGGGTTTCCTTATAATGTACCAGCTGTCGTAGCAAACATCGTCTTGTTATTAGAGAGAGTTTATGTATCCGGTGTTGCCGCCTCTACGTTGAACATAGACGTATGCCAAGTTGATGTTATCGAATTATATGTCGATGTTCAGGGTAAGAAATCAATAACTTAGTTTTTTTTCTGTAACGTTCCAAGAGGTGTTATTTACATATTATTTTTGTGGATTAGGGGGCAAACGAGCAAGTGTGTCACCTGCTGGTAAGTGATCACCGCCGCCTATGGACACCCACAAGACCAGAGGAATCGCAAGTACGTTGCCGGCCTTCATAGGAGGGGCTGGCTTTCAAGTGCCACTGCCGGAACACACCTAATGGTATTTGGTGGCAGATTTTCCACGTTACGGTGGTAGTAAATCAGGCGGGCATTGAGAAAAGCCTTACCACCATGCTTTAATTTCGTCACGATGTTTTCCTTCACCGAAAGCTCAAGTTGATTGTAGGTGGTTGGATTCGAACTCACGTCTCATGCCGCGGCGTTCCTATACGCTACCACTTAGCAATCATAGATTCAACACCTCAACCGTCAACTCGGTTGAGTTTGAGAATGATGCCAAAATGGATGAGAGAACCAGCATGGGATGTTGCAGAATAATAATCTAGAAGCAGCTCGTAAAAGGAAGAATATGTGAAAATCGACTAAAACTGTTTAAATTAATTGCAAAACAGAAAGTTGTCAAAAAAGCGTGTTATACAATTGTAGTTTACTTAGCAGATAAAGATGCATGGGATTTAAGTATTGTTAATTTTATTATTTGCATGATAGTAAGGTTTTCACAGGTTGAGAATCTACCGCCAAATACCTGTAGATGTATTCCGCCAGTTGCACTTGGGAACCAGTCTCTCAGACACTAGTCAACTTAAAGCGATGATAGCTCAGTGGTAGTGTGCACGACTTCGCGTCAAGGGACGTGGGTTCGAACCCAAGCACCTACAATGAGCTTGAGCTTTCGGTGAAGGAAAACATCGTGAGGAAACCATAGCATGGTGTTAGGGCTTTTTCTAATGCCCGCCTGGCTAGCTACCACCCTCTAGTTGTGAACCTGCCGCCAAATACCAATAGGTGTGTTCCGGCAGCAGCACTTGAGAGCCAGTTCCTCCACAGGTTTAGCGTGTCTACCAACTTAGGCCGTATCGTCACTTAAGATCAGGTGAGATTACGGCCATAACGGTAAACCTTAAGTATAACAAAAAAAAAAAAAAACTTGGATCACACCGACACTTAATATCAGGTGATATTGAGGCCGTATAACGCTAAAAAAAGCCTTAGCTAGAAAAATAATCAGAAGTATACATTTAAAAAATTGTTCTATGGATACAAGCGTTCTGGTCACCCTACCTGGGGATATATCGTAAGATTTTTTATAGGTTCCACCTGCGTCACATACGCTGACCCTTGTTTTAATTTATGCCATAGTCGAAAAATTTTCTTTGATCTCTTTGTTTTATATTTATTTTTTATTCTTGGCAACTCAGTCCTCTTCACAGACTATTACTGCCATTTTCAAGTGATAGATGAAACTATTTTCATCAAGATTCAATACACTTTTTTGTGTATTTTGGTTATATTCAATGTAAAGTTCACTTTATTGTTATATTTTCTTAATTAATCAATTTTTATTTTCTTTGTCAGATCTACACAACTTTTTTTACCGATGATTAGCTGGAAGAAAATGCCTTGTGGCATTAAGCTTGTCTGTGTACACATTAAAAGTGGAATAAAGTGTTCACTAATTCAAGATGGCGACTCTCCTGTTGAATCTCTTTTAGGAGTTTTTGTGGCAACTTATATATCATGTTCCGAATGATTACTTATAATTCACTTCAGTTACACTACATCGGAAAATTACGCTTATATTACACAATACAGCGATAAATAACTAAGTATATGAATAAAAAATAAAAATCACAACACGACAGATCAAAATCCCGCCACTCTGTTTAATACTTACCCATAATTTTTCTCTTTCCGTATCCTCACGCTCTATACCTATGTAAGGTAAGTAGAATGTACCTAAAATTTTAAACAGATTATTAATATAGATTATATAGCGTTATAAGCACAAACTCACTTGATATTAAGTGAAGATATGGCACAACATGATTGACATGCTAAGCCTAGTGAAGCAATTAGCTCCCAAGTGCAACGGCCGGAACACAAGTATAAATATTTAGCGTCAGGTTTTCAAATTGACAGTGTTAGCTAACTGGGCGGGTATTAAAAAAAGCCCTACCACCATGCTATGGTATTATCAGTTTTTTTTTCTTTCACCGAAAGCTCAAGCTCGCGTCCATTGGTGCGGCGACCGTACATACAACGAACTGGTCTATCATGGCTGCTTTGTTGAAGCGACGATAGCTCAGTGGTAGTGTGCACGACTTCGCGTCAAGGGACGTGGGTTCGAATCCAAGCACCTACAATGAGCTTGAACTTTCGGTGAAGGAAAACATCGTGAGGAAACCATAGCATGGTGGTAGGGCTTTTTCTAACGCCCGCCTGGCTAGCTACCACCCTCAAGTTGTAAAACCTGCCGCCAAATACCAATAGGTGTGTTCCGGCAGCCGCACTTGAGAGCCAGTTCCTCCACATGTTTAGCGTGTCTACCAACTTGGGCCGTATCGTCAAATAAAATCAGGTGAGATCATGGCCATAACGCTAAGCCTTTACGTGCTTTTACGTGTACAAAATCGCCAGACGAGATTACAGAAACTCTCTCTTATCAGAGCATATTTAAAAACAATGCTTAACCGAGTAGATTTGAAATCGTAAACGGCAAATTGCAAACTGTGTCACAGTTTTAACGAGTGCCTTCGATTGTACGGAACAAAAGCTCTGGAATGGAACTCATTCCGTCCGGGCTCCAATATTATTCAAATATTTCGATATTTAACGCGAAACGGAACATAATAAATAGTGATTTCAAACGCCGGGATTAAACTGGGATTCCGGGAATACACTTAAACATTTATGTTTCAGCTGTCTGCTTGTGTGCTTATGAAGCGATGATAGATCAGTTGGTAGTATGTACGGACTCCGTATCAAACGGACGCAGCATCAAGGTATGTGAGGTCAAATCCACTTACAATGAGTTTTAGGTTTCGATAAAGGGAACACATCGTGCTGAATTCATAACATATTGGTAAGGTTATCGAAATGAAATTAATTTGAACAGATTTTATCGCGGTTTTATAATAACTTTTTTTTTTTATACTTAAGGTTTATCGTTATGGTCGTAATCTCACCTGATCTTAAGTGACGATACGGCCCAAGTTGGTAAACACGCTAAACCTGTGGAGAAACTGGCTCTCAAGTGCTGCTGCCGGAACACACCTGTTGGTATTTGGCGGCAGGTTTTACAACTTGAGGGTGGTAGCTACCCAGGCGGGCATTGGAAAAAGCCCTACCATCATGCTATGGTTTCCTCACGGTGTCTTCCTTCACCGAAAGCTCAAGCTCATTGTAGGTGCTTGGATTCGAACCCACGTCCCTTGACGCGAAGTCGTACACACTACCACTGCGCTATCATCGCTTCAAGATTGTTGTTTGATTGTTTTTAGAAATTGGAATGATTCACTCTTATACATATACCTTTTACACCTCTGGCGGATGCTTTAAATAGATAAGTAACTATAAAGACCGATACGGGAAAGGGTTTCTTGGCCGCATCTGCGACGGATATACGCACATCCAGAAGGTCGTGGGTTTGAAATGCACTTGTAACGCCTCGTTCGACGTTCATTTCTCTTTTACTAAGTACACCTAATGTGTTTCACCAGTTAGTATCTAAGTCTTATACATATGGATATTTTTAAACAATGTACATAGTCCTATGTGGAATTTAATTGTAGGTGGTAGAGTCGATAAAATTTAAATAGCCTACGGACGACAAAAGTGTAAATCCGCCATCGCACTTGGATACAAGTAAATCTAATAGGGGCGTGTCCTAAAGTCTGCGATCCCGGTCTTCCGGGATTGCGGATATAGTGCGGAATAGGGCCCATCACTAGTAAAGGATGAAAGGCGACAGGTGCGCGCCGAAACTCCTGACTTATTAGTATGACGTCCGCTTGTTTGTACTCTGAAAACATTACCGAAATGTTTAAAATATATCACAAGAAGGACTAAGCTACATTCCCTCGGAATTAAGTAGATTTCTATTTATACTTTTATTAACTGATTTGTTAATTTCCATTGGAAACATATTTTTTTATACTCACCTGTTCTTAAGTGACGATACGACTCAAGTTGGATGACAGAGTAACCTGTAGAGGAACTGACTCTCAAGTGCAACTACCGGAACACACCTATTGGTATTTGGCGGCAGATTTTCAACATGAAGGTGGCAGCTAGTCAGATGGGCATTAGAAAAAGCCCTACCATCGTGCTATGATTTCCTCACGATAAATTTCCTTCATCGAAAGTTCAAGCTCATTGTAGGTGGATTCGAACTCACGTCCCTTGACGCGTAGTCGTACATACTACCACTGAGCTATCATCGCTTCATAAGCCCTATTACTTAGTACACTATCACTTATCATAACAATTCTTTAACATGCCATAGCAAATGAGCGGCAACTCTTGCATTGTTACTAATTTTGTGTGCCTAATCGAAAATTCGACACAGTCTATGTTATCGCAGAATTATAATGAAACTGTAATGGAGCCACATCTATACAGTAAATGTTTTTTTTTTATTGATAGGACAATGTTGTTTTGAATGTTCATTCGTCTCTTTGTACTCACAGCACTTTGAAACTATTGAATACATTTGGCAATAGCTTAATACAAAGAGAACTTTTACTGTGGATTAAATTTTAAGATACATGTTGGACCATGACACAAAAGGGTTCATCCGGGATTTGGGATGAAAGTTAAAATTCCAAAAATCAAACGAACACAATCCCGTGTCATAGCATCCCGCTATAAAGCGATGATAGCTCAGCGGTGTGTGTAGGAACGCCGCGTCATGGGAAGTGAGTTCGCATCTACCTACAATGAGCTTGAGCTTTCGGTGAATGAAAACATCGTGAGGAAACCCTAGCATGGTGGTAGGGCTTTTTCTAATGCCCGCCTGGCTAGCTAGTACCCTCAAGTTGAGAATCTGCAAATATCAATAGGTGTGTTCCGACAGTTGCACTTGAGAGCCAGTCCCTCCAATAAGGTCGGCAACATATCTGCCATTTCCAAGATGTTATGGGTGACCATGGTTGGCGGGGATCACTTGCCATCAGATGACACGCTTGCTCGATTGCCCCCTATTCAATATAAAAAATGCCGCACTCACTAATTAAAAACAAAAACTTTTTTTTAGAGTTTAGTTTTAGCGTAATGGCCATAATCTCACCTGATCTTAAGTGACGGTACGACCCAGGTTGGTGAACACGCTAAACCTGTGGAGGAACTGGCTCTCAAGTGCAGCTGCCGGAACACACCTGTCGGTATTTGGCGGCAGATTTTCAACTTGAGAGTGGTAGTTAACCAGGCGGGCATCAGGAAAAGCCTTACCACCATGCTATGGTTTCCTCACGATGTTTTCCTCTACCGAAAACTCAAGCTCATTGTAGGCGGTTGGATTCGAACTCACGTCCCTTGACGCAAAGTCGTCCACACTACCACTGAGCTATCATCGCTTCAGAACTGTACGTAAGCAAGTGAATAAAGACGCACGCCGACTCTCTCATTGCACAGTTCGCTCAATAAATTCATGCGAAAATGAAGTTTGCATGTATTTGCATTATATCCCTGCTCTGTGTTCAATTCGCTGGTGTAACTTGTATCAGTTTGTTCCCACCAGAGACGGGACGATTCTCCGGAGCATCTTTAATTAGAGATTCAAAACCCAATAATAACCATGAAAAGGGGTATATGTTTTTTACCAACGGATTGAAATGCAAAGAACATCGTAGAAGAATTACCGACATAAAGGACTGTCCCACTGGAACTGTTAAATTCCCGGACGGTAGATGCGTCGAAACGGAATAACATTACATGAACTTTTTATTTTTAGATTTACATGAAGATACTGTATCTACTTTATTTTAAATTTAATATCAATACTAATTGTTTCTAATATAATAAAGCTGTGATTTTTTTTTGTTTTTGTTTAACTGTCTAATTTCTTAAATAGCCGATCGTATTAAACGCATATTTTTGTATATGAAATTAAATGTAAAATAATATATGAAACCATTATAAGAAAGTGCTAGGATACTTTTTATCTCGATAAGTGATCATAACGCGATAGATAACGCTGTAGTCGATGTGATTGAGTTGAACAAATATATTATTATTATTTATTTATTTCAAAACACTTGGGCGGCAGTGATCGCTTACCATCCGGTGATATGTTTGTTCGATTGCCACCTATACCATAAAAAATACTTAATAATTAATTAATTAATAATTGTGCGAAGCTTAATGTCTTATGGTATTTTACTTTGGGAGACAGCAGCTGAGGTAGACACCGTATTTCTTTTACAAAAACGAGCAGTTCGAGCCATTTACAATATGAGACCTCGAGAATCATCAAACGATAAGCTTTCGGAATTTGGTATTTTAACTTTGCCCTCCCAATATATTCTTGATAATTTAATGTATGTCTACAAAAACTTATAAAAGCTAGATTTCATTAAAGACCACCATAATTTGAATACTAGAAATCGCGACAAACTGGTCACTCCCTATTTTAGACTGAACAAGACAAGTAACAGTTTTTTAGGTAATAGTGTCAGGTTTTATAATAAAGTCCCAAAGCACATTACTGTATTGCCGGACAGTGGGTTTAAGAACCATGTCAAACGGATTTTGATGTCAAAAGGCTATTATAGGGTGGATCAATATGTGAGGGATCGTGATGTCTGGAGTTGACACCCCTCTCTGTACATCCGCTAATAACTACTGTAACACACAAATTATTGTTTATAAGCATAAGAATAAGACTTAAAAAAAAAGATGCAGATCGAGTTTCTTGCCGGTTCTTCTGGAAAGTAACGCAGTCAGCGTTAATTTCCGAATCGGTAGTAATTTTTGACGTTCATAAGCGCCTTCTTAGGGCCTAAATTGAATGAAGATATTATGTACTTTTTATGCCTATTGGCTATAAATAGTATATAAATGTCTGTTATACAATATAGGATTCTGTAACCTCGCTTATCTGGTGGTGGTCCGAGGTCCCAGTCACTGAAGTCAGTACCAATATTGTCCAGTAAAGTGCCGTCTGCGACGCATACATACCTATGGGGTGTATCGACCAATCGGGTACCACGCTCCTCGGGTAATACGGCATATATATTCTTGTACCAAATTTGTTATGTCTGTTTCGGCTTCAGCCCCAACTGAGGTTCGGTCACTAGTGACACCCTCTTGCGAGTTGCCCCTCGGGCTCGAGCGCATTCGGCGCTCGCCGCCCTAGTTCGGTGAAGCTGTAAAAGACCATCAGGCTAACAGCATAGGTACCTTCGAAAAAAATCAAAACGTTATGTTTGTTTCGATATAGTATGCAAAACAGAATTTTCCAACGGTTTTCACCGAACCGCTCACAGCTTTGTTACTCTATGGCGGAAACAAACTTTTGAAGTGAAACTTCTTTAGAATCATTGTGATTTCAAAATCGATAATATTTTAATAATTTTCACATATTTATTTAATAAGCATACAATTGTATTTTGTAATATAATATCAATATTACTTAAACAGTTCTTAAGCATTTTCACAATTCAGTAACACAGGCATATATTTAAAATATTATAAAACTTAAGAATGTTTGTGTGTGTTTGAACGCGCTTGTTAAAGAGATTATCAGTCAGATATCAAATATTTGTCTTGTATCTGATAGAGCATTCATTGAGTAAGGTTTTAGTTTATTTAACATCACGCTACCACCGACAGGAGAAAAACTGTATTGTTAGAATTACAAAAGCGGGCAAACATGATTGAATAAATTTTAGGTCACGCAAACGAAGTCGCAGGGACAGCTAGTATACTATATTATGAGCAGATTTACTGAATCTTTATATTACTTTGACATGCAATATCTCTGCTCTTCCTGAAACGAGAGAACGTGGAGATACGACCGTACATACCACATCCGTGTGCAGTGGGGGTATTGTGGTAGCGGTTTCATAACCAAACTTTACGACACAACCGGACAAAATGAAAGTTTTCATAGAGATATATTAGTTTATGCCGATGACGCGTTTAGATTGTGCAGTTGATGGATCTGTGGACAACTTGCACGGTTTTTACAAATATATTTTTATCATAGTATTATTTAAACCAAAGTTATTATTTACCCTTTTTAGAGTTTCTATGTTTTAGAGTTATGGATACAGTCTCACTTGATCACGTTAAACCTAGTAGAGGGAGTATTCCTTAAGTGCAACTGCCGGGACACATCTACTGGTATTTGACGGCAGATTTACAACTTGAGGGTTGTAGTTAGCCAGGGGGACATTACAAAAAGCCTTGCCACTGTGAAAAGCATTAATCACTTAAGGACAATTTTAGACATTTGTTACCAGCTTATTACCATGTAAGACCACATAAGATATCTTAGGCCCACTTGCTTCCCCGTCTTACGAAGGATTTCATATTGAAACCTTAGAAACCTATACAAATTTCGAAAATATAAGTGTGTATGCCCATGAGTCTATGTTGAAAATTGTACATTTTAATTATTTATTTTAATTTATAAAATATTACCCCTCGGGAAAAGCACTTTTCCTTTTAAATTACAGAGGAAGCATTACGTAGAGAAGGTTTTTGTTTTTCATTTTCAACTTTTGTTTATTGTAAAGTGTAGTAGATATAACACTTTTATACACATAAAACACGCTTTTATTGAAAACAAAACTAAAAAATGTAAAATTATTTTAATAAATTTGAATTAAGAAGAGTGTTTTTTTTATATAAATATAAATTAATAATAGTGTAAATAAGAAAAAAAACGTAATTTATTTAAAAAAAAAAACGTGGTGTTAAATTCTGAAGTCAAATTTATTGAAATCTATTTTCTATTTTTTAGTTTGGTTTTCTATAAAAGCGTGCTGTTTTTTTTTTTTTTAACTATCATTTTTATTCGTGTTTAATTAATCTGTAGCTCAATCATCATTCATTACAATAGCGAAAAAGGAAGACTCTTTCCTCCAAAATTGTAAATTTAAATTCTTGCTTACTTTTTTGAATTAAAATTCTCTTTGGTATTCGAAAATTTATTAATATCAGATATATCGTTTAAAGATAAAGATTGGAAGTTATAATTAACATCAATTCCTGCCTAATCGACTATAGATGAAATTTATATAAACTAACAAATTATATTTCGTAAATTAAACAATGGAAAAATCTTATCAGATTAGTGTATTGTCATCGGTCCTCGATAAGTCTACGAAATTTAAATGAAATCTGAACGTTTGAAGTGGGTCACAATCAAGTTCAAAAGAGACGGTTACAAACATACAAGTGAAGCTAAAAAAAAGCGTGTAAAAATGAATATGCGCGCTTCAAGTTTTTGTAACTTTTTTCAATGTAGCTTTGTTCCTATTGCTGATAGCGTGATGTTATAGCCTAAAGCCCAATGATTGGTCTATTAAATACGAAAGCAAGTGACTATCCTGATCCTGGATCCGTCACAGCTTGATGGTAACGTTGTTGCGCGACTGTTAGCGACCAATTTCGGGCTTAGACGGGCGTAAAGTAAAGATTTAGTATAAGCCTTTGTGCTCAGGCATAGTGAACGAGAACCAAGCCTTTCCTTCGGGTTCAGCAACATGGCTGCAATACCCCTGGTGTTGCTGCTGTCAACAGGCGACGGTAACAATTTACCATCAGATGGGCCGTGTGCCTGTTTGCTGTCCATTATCATAAAAAAATGACTAGCGCGGTCAAACAAACAAACAAAATTTTCCATTTTTTTATTGTTAAGGTTTAGCGTTATGGCCATAATCTGACACGATCTTAAGTGACCATACGGCCCAAGTTGGTAGACACGCTAAACTTGTGGAGGTACTGGCTCGCAATTGCAGCTGCCGGAACACACCTATTGGTATTTGACAGCAGATTTTCAACTTGAAGGTGGTTGCTAGCCCGGCGGGCTTTAGAAAAACTCCTACCACCATGATATGGTTTCCTCACGATGTTTTCCATCACCGAACGCTCAAGCTCATTATAGGTGGTTGATTGCGAACTCACGTCCCTTGACGCGAAGTCGTACACACTACTACTTAGCTATCATCAAAAGATAGCATATAAATATTATACAAAGTATTATATATAATATATAACATTAAAATAGATATAATGTATACATATGTATGTACATATCTCCTATGCCCCTTGTATTACTATTATTTAGACATTTTCTCATGCTAGTAACTTGCCCGATCTAAACGAACCACAAACACGTTCACTGCCGGGACGTTTACGCTCACATTTCGTAATAGAAACTACATATCAAACATTACTGTCATATTTACACAAAAATTCCCATCACACAGCGCTGTAAAATGGAAAATATAATCGAATTACCTTTTTCATCGACGCGCACTAAGATGAGTGCTTTTCCCACACCCACAGTAAGTTAAACGAGTTATCGGATAAACATGACCGTCGAAAGACTAGGATCCGGTTACGGTCATGACCGTCCCGTGAGACTAAAATGATTTACACGACTGGCTATATATATACATATGCATATTTCAAAATACCGATAGAAAAATAACTTCTGTAACAACGCGAACGAAGTTACGTCCAAAGCATGTATATAGCACTTGTGTACAGCTATAACATAACCAACACGACCAAATAAACTTTCCTCGAAGGAAAATTGACTAAAATAATACCGAGCCCTGAAGATTTATTACTCCGAGAGAGAAAAAGGCGTACCGTTCTATCGAATTATGGGGGAAAGAGGGGAGTTTTACCGCTCTACTGTTCTCATAGATGTACAGTTTTAGTTATGTTATGCAGCGACAACTTTTACTATCTCGACAGGTCCAATAAAATGGTTAATATATACGGCTTGAACGTAACATGAAATAAAGCTGGCATGATGACAGCAGACGCTGTGGTAAGGAACATGGGAGTCATACTCGACAATAGAATAATTGGAAGCAGTTCTCAAGCATTCCCCGGTTTCTGGCGACATTGAGGAGTGCACGTTTGTTATGGTGTCCTATATCTATTTTTCGCACCTACGCGCCTTTTTAAAGGCACTATCTCCCTAACCCGTGCGGGTTTCGAGGCCGTACTGCGTTCTATTGAACACGCAAACGGAAATACACAACTGGATTAGTTTTACGTGGAACGGAAAACGATGAGTGACACTCGAAAGCTACCCAACTATAACGTGATATATAACGTTAGAAGCAATGATAGCTCAGTGGTAGTGTGTACGACGTCACGTCAAGGGACGTGAGTTCGAATCCAAGCACCTACAATGAATTTGAGCTTTCGGTGATGGAAAACATCGTGAGGAAACCATAGCATGGTGGTAGGGCTTTTTCCAAAGCCCGCCTGGCTAGCTACCACCCTCAAGTTAAAAACTTGCCGCCGAATACCAATAGGTGTGTTCCGGCAGCTGCACTTGAGAGCCAGTTCCTCCACAGGTTTAGCGTGCCTACCAACTAGGGCCGTATCGTCACTTAAGATCAGGTGAGATTATGGCCATAACGTGCACTTTATAGATACGAATGTGTGTGTCCGTACAGTTTCCTCTGTTGCTCGCAAGCCTTGTGTTAACATTAAATGAGTTTTTCTATCTTTCTTATCCGTATATTGTTTTTCTTTTACTTTTTTTAATGGAATTTACAAATTCCTATTAAAGTTAATTGTCGCTGAAAGCTAAATTCAAGTTTATTACAAATGCCTGCCTCTTCAAAGTTCGTCAACTTAACATCGGAACTCGCTAAGTTAAGAACAAAAGTACTTAACGATCGGGGCGGGGGTCCGTACATTTCCTTATTTATGGTATTAGAGATCCTTAATGTAGGGTTTTTATTCGAGAACACTTTTATAATACATTTTTAAAGTGAAAATATCAGGCGCGCTTTGCATTATGTTTTGTGAGTAGTGAATGAGGCTGAGCTGAAACCATCTACTATGTGACGCATATAATCATTACCTGATGAAACATAACGCATCATTCACATTCAGTATCAATATAAACACCATATATGCCATGGTAATACGTTTTGGCGTTGAAGCGATGATAGCTCAGTGGTAGTGAGTCGCGTTAAGTAACGTGAATTCGAATCCATCTACAATGAGCTTGAGCTTTCGGTGAAGGAAAACATTGTGAGGGAACTATAGCATGGTGATAGAACTTTTTCTAATGCCCGCCTGGCTACCTACCATCCTCAAGTTAAACATCTGCCGTCAACTACCAATAATGCCGTCAAATGAAAAAAGATTACAGGTGTAGTTTGCATTATTTATCTTGTCTACATGAATTTTTCTGTTCTGTGGTGTGGTCCTCAGCACACACCGATTTGTTTTTTTTTTTTCATCATGGTTAAAGCTTATCCACGATCAAACTGGTTTTCCTCTGGAGTGTACTTGAACGAGTACGAGAGAAGCATAAGGGAATCGACTGACGCAAACCACCACTACGAATCTCCTTACTTTCCAAAAACCAGGAACCCACTACGCAACGCTTCCCACCGCATGCCTTGCTGCTCGAAAAGGGAAGAGTCTTACATGGATCTCTTAATGAGATTTTCCCTGTTTGACGACTCTATTCGACTTAAAAAGAAAATTCGCGGAACCCTGCGTTCACGATTTCACGATTGCGCGTAATTTATGAACACGGTTATTGGCGAGCCGAGTAACGACAGTTGGCAAACACTTCGACTTGCTTTTTGATTTTTATTACGTGTAGATACGACACGACGGTAGGTGCCTACTTCAGTGATAACGCTAAATATTGTGTCATTAATAGACTCAAGTTTTCCGCATCTGTGTATCAATAAATAAATAAAATAGAATAAGACTTTATTTTCGTAGTTACAGTTCAAACTAATTTTTTTTTTTTTATATAACTTTATGTACAACTTTTTAGCTTTTAGCGTTATGGCCAGAATCTCACCTGATCTCAAGTGACGATACGGCCTAAGTTGGTAGACACGCTAAAACCTGTGATGGAACTGGCTCACAAGTGCAGCTGCCGGAACACACCTATTGGTATTTGGCGGCAGATTTTCAACTTTAGAGTGGCAGCCAGCCAGACGAGCTTTAAAAAAAACCCTACCACCATGCTATGGTTTACTGACGATGTTTTCCTTCACCGAAAGCTCGAGCTCATTGTAGGTATTTGGATTCAAACTAACATCCCATGATGCGAAGTCGTACACACTGCCACTGAGCTATCATCGCTTCATAATTACACTTTAATATACAATATTCTTTTTCCAAGTTTAGACAAATTTCGCTTCCGGTCGAAACTGAGACCCAAACCGAAGGACGATTTCGGTTTCGGCTGAAAATCCTGTCACAGTCAGCCACTAATCAATACACAATCATATCAATTACTTCGTCCAATTAATTTATATGTAAACAAATTAACCTAATTAAAAGCGAAGAAACATTATCACACATGACTTTTACATTTACCTTGAGCTAATTAGCTCGTAGATAAATTATAATACCGACAAAGCATTCCATTATTGATCCGTTAACACTGCAGTCGTAAATAATATACAGTACAAATTATTATTATAATATAAATTTAGAATTCAAAATGAAGTTTCTAGTACTCATTCTGTTAATCAACGTTCTAAATGTAAACTGTGGCCTATTAAAGGAACTCCTAACGCCGGTGACGGAAAAAGTTCAAAACAATGAACTCCTAAATGAAAACGAACGCAAAACCGAGGAGCCTACTAAAAAGGGCGTGCTCACAAACGTCGTCGAATCTTTAGACAAGGGTGCTGATAATCTGGTCGGTATACTATCCAAAGGTAAACCTAAAGGTAAAGATGAGAAAGTTACAGTGGAACCAGCGAAAGGTGAGCCTCAGCCCGTTCCTACTACGCCAAAAGCAATTCCTGAACCAGAAGAAGCTAAGAAGGAGTTTGAGGTTAATAGCACACTTGCGACTACACCTAGTACAAGCCCAGCACCACCTGAAGAAAATAGAGATAAAGACGCAATAAAGACTGAAAGCATCAAAGAAAAGGGTAAAGAAGATAAAGGTACCGTTACACCAGCAAGCGGTGCTGATGCTGAAGCAGCAGAGACTCCTACCGACACATCGAAAGGTACTGACGCTGAAGCGAAACCAGCGGAGACGGTAGAAAATAAAAATAAATAATGTTTTAAATTTACATAAATATAACATGAGAATAATGTCCAATTATTAATAATTGTTTTAATTTTAATTTAGCCTTTTATTTTTACACGTTACCTGAATCCCTTGATCTTGTTCAAACCTTTACAGTCAACTGAGCTTGATATTGATTTTCATTTCCAAATCAATCAATCAATATATGTGGTACTTTTGAAGATATCGTGATGAGTCAGTTTTAAATCGGTTATATATAAAGTAGCTTTTACGTGCGCTGGCATTAATATTGATTTGGTCAAACAAATCGAATGGCGCAGTAAAAAGTATATCTTTACCCCCACCTCCTATAAGTTTTTCGCGAGAAAAAGTAGTCTATCACCGTCTCCAGGTTCTCATCTATCTCTATATCAAAGTTCATGATAATTGATTCAGCGTTAAAGCGTAACAAACAAACAAACTCACCTTCGTATGAATAATATTAGTACGATGATATTACAATCCATTAATATAAAAGATTTTTATTTAAAGTAAGAAAGTGTAGATTATTAAGGGACCGTCTAGACAGATCAAGGTGGAATAGTTCGACGCCCTAAAATCTCGATCTGTATCGGCTATAATCCCTAGACACTAAATAATTGTATTATATTATATTTCTTATTCTAAATAATGTTCGAAAACTAAACAGTGATTTTTAGTGTGAATTATAATACGCGTGTGATTATCTATTTGCTACGCTTTCAGACCTTTGCCCCTTGCCAAGTTGTATTGCAACAATTGCTAACGTAAAAAATAAAACAATAAATATATTGGGACAACACGTAAATGTCACTTAACGCCGTAGCGTGTCTAGCCAAGATCAAGCTAACAGAATTGGCGAATTGGCACCGTGTGTAATATTACACGAACCATTTGGAGCCACTCTTGACATCCCCATATATCAAAAACAATTTCACATAAACATGTCAAATTTGGCTCATATATTGAGACTAGCGATGTACGTATGTGCTTCAAATTTCATCAACACACCCTCAAACAATGATTTAGATATTAACGTCCAAAAATCGTCGTTTTTATCTCTGACCTATGTATCAAAACTCTAACCCAGTTCTAGGTGATCTAGAAAGTACAAACTTTTGACGTCAAAACCCCCTTTGACATGGTTCTAGAAGATCCTACTTTCCGGCAATTCAGTAATGTGCTTTGGGACTTTATCATATAACCTAAGACTATTACCTAAAAAACTATTACTTGTCGTACTCAGTCTAAAATAGGGGTGATTAGTTTGTCACGCTATCCAGTATTCAAATCGTGCTGGTCTTTAACGAAATCTAGCGCGTCAGCTAGCATTGGCAGTTAACATCAGGTGTAATTGTGACCATAACCAAAATCCTACATGCAGACAAAATTGTGACCCCCGGGGATAAAACAACAGCTTTTAGTACCATGCGATTTGCTCGCACGGGTCTTACCAGTATTATTTGTAGTACCATGCGATTTGCTCGCACGGGTCTTACCAGTATTATTTTTAGTATCATGCAATTTTCTCGTACGGGCCTTACCTGTGGTATTTTTAGTACCATGCGATTTGCTCGCACGGGTCTTACCAGTATTATTTGTAGTACCATGCGATTTTCTCGCACGGGCCTTACCTGTGGTATTTTTAGTACCATGCGATTTGCTCGCACAGATCTTACCAGTATTATTTTTAGTACCATGCGATTTGCTCGCACGGGTTTTACCAGTGTTATTATATTTGGAATTTAAGTAACCGACATTTTGTTAATAAAGTTAACTACAAGTTAACCATTGCCACCAATAGTAAGCTTCATAAAATCTTATGTCACGCTTCATAGTGTTTTGTAATTGGTAATTATTAATATCGACGGAAATAATATTTTTTAAGCATTCCATTTTTGTTTTCACGTTCACAACAAACGAGCAATATATTTTTTTATTTGCAAAACTTATATCAATACGTGTAAAACACAAATTAGGTTATTAAGTACGAGTGTATGAATATTAGGTATTAAATTAATAATGTTATCAAAAACGAAATATCTTATAGCAGTAATAATTAATGCATATTTAATCTCGATGATAGAAGGGTTTATATTAATAACAGAAAGAGACGGTATCGAAAGTTTATTGAAACAACTGAAAACAGCGAGACAAGAAAAATATCTCCATAGGTATGACTCAAGTGAATTTAAAAGAGAATTACTGAATAGAAAGGTGTTTACGAAATCGGGTGAAGTTCACGACCATATCGCGCCCGGCGCCTTCACTATCATTAACACTCACGAAGAAACCAAGCAGAAGACACCCACGCGACTTCCCGAGTATCCTTTCTGGAACTATTGGACGGTAACTACTCTTTGACAGACTAACAAATAATTATTCAAATATAAATGCAACGTTAAAAGTATGGTACATCAAAGTGAAACTGGTCACCGCAATTTTAGACTCAGACCAGTACATGTTTTTTTTTATTTAATAGCGTTAGGTTTTATAACAAAGTCCCGAAGCACATTACCGATTTTCCGGATAGAAAAGTTCAAGGACCATGTCATGCGGGTTTTGATGTTAATAGGCTATTACAGAATGGGTCGATGAGTGAACAATGGTGTCTTGTTTGGAATTGACCCCGCTCTCTGTTAATCCGCTAAAACCTATTGAAAATTTGTAGCTAGTTTTTAAATATGTACCCACCAAAAATATCTATATCTTTATATATATTGTATGGTGGTAGGGCTTTTTCTGATGCCCGCCTGGGTAACTACCACCCTCAAGTTGTAAACCTACCGCCAAATACCAATAGGTGTGTTCCGGCAGCTGCACTTGAGAGCCAGTTTCTTCGAACTTGGGCCATATCGTCACCTAAGATCAGGTGAGATTATGACCATAACGCCTAAACCTTAAGTATAAAAAAAAAGAATAACGACATCGAATTTCTTGTCGGATCTTCTCGATGGCTGGGTTTTTTCCAGAATCGATAGTAGTTTTGACGTTCTCTGGGTTTAACTTGAATAAAGTATTTTGATTTGATTTGATTTGATTTGTTTTAACTGGAAAAGTATCTGCAGAAATATACATAATAATGGTACAACAAATAATCGGAACGTCCCGAGTGATACAAGATGGTGAACACGTTAAAGCTACAGAACTAAGCTGCAGCTGAATCCTCTCTTTAAGTATATATATATATGTAATATTTATTTGGCATTCCTTTGCAGTACAATAAACAAATATATACAGACGAATGTCCTATGAACACTGTTAAAAATGACGGCGTTTGCATACGAGTATATCCACACTGAACAATCACGTTGTACGAACGAGGACGCGATCCCAGGACCTTAACAAATAAACTTAACTTTTATTGCATTTATTTTTTATTTTTTGAAGCGATGACAGCTCAGTGGTAGTGTGTACGACTTCGCGTCAAGGGGCGTGAGTTCGAATCCGAGCACCTACAAGAGTTTGAGCTTTCGGTGAAGGAAAACATCGTGAGGAAACCATAGCATGGTGGTAGGGCTTTGTCTAATGCCCGCCTGGGTAGCTACCACCCTCAAGTTGTAAACCTACCGTCAAATACCAATAGGTGTGTTCCGGCAGTTGCACTTGAAAGCCAGTTCCTCCACAGGTTTAGCGTGTCTACCAACTTGGGCCGTATCGTCACTTAAGATCAGGTGAGATTATGGCCATAACGCTAAAACCTTAAGTATCCAAAAAAAAAAAACAAAACAGGATTTTCTGCGGGAACCGAACCCGAACATTATCTTGGGTCTCAGTTTCGACGGAAACCGGTTATCTAAACTTGGTCGAAAATGTATTGTATGAATGAATGAATAAATTGTTTATTTCACTTTAAATATGTACACTGGCGAGCTTAAAGCCATAGGACATTTTCTTCCAGCTAACCAGCAGTAACGTAGTAGGAAATAATTACTATTATTGAAGGTAGTGCAAATAATTGGTGAAATAAGAATGTAATAATGAATATACTAATCTAATGTAAATAATTCATAACGAATAGCATATTTAATAAGCAAAATGTAATCAAAATAAAATAAACGACATATATACATATTATAAAAACATACATACATATGAACAAACTTTATAACAGCGAAAGGTGATAACGTCACTCTAACTCTTGTATACAAATGTTGATATAGTTGTGATTTCAAACTGGAGATGGTTTTGACATCTTGAATATGAATATTCCACAGCCGTACGACTATTATTGTAAATGCCGGAACACACCTATAGGTATTTGGCGGCATTTTCAACGTAAGCGTAGTAGCTAGCCAGGCAGGTATAGAATAACCCATACCAACATGCTATGGTTTCATGATATTTTCCTTCACCGAAAGCTCAAACTCATTAGAGGTGTATTCGAACCCATGTCCCTTGACGCGGCGTTCGTAGCCACTACCAACTGAGCCTTCACTTTACGGGCCGCATCTAATGAATTTATTACGAACCTCGGATAGTATAGTTACGCAACTGTCAAAAAGTGTGATGATCCTTAATATAGCTTCTTGCGAAAAGCGCCATTTTTTTGTTGTTGTTTATTCTGTACTTATCATCAGGCTCGGTGTAGTCACTAAGAATGAAGACTCTTTGTGAAAAAGATCGATTATTGGATCGATACAAATCGATTATAAATTAATCGATCTACAAGAAATCCGCTGTCAAATTATTTATTCATCAGAAATCGATTTTTATTTTCGATTGAGTTTCTTGTGCTTATATTTTCATTATAATGTATTACCAATCATACTAATGAAAAAGAACACCACAATAGCCGATTGATTATTCTATATATGTGAAAAAATATCATTTCTATATACTATTGTGTAAAATATACAAATAATTGTAAAAAATGTATTAAGTAGGTAGATAAAAATCGAATCTAGATTTATAAGGGTAAAATATCGATTTACTATATTGATTCAGTGCTGCAAATTAACTTAAAAATCGATTTTTTTGATTCCCTAAATAATCAATTCTTCGATTAATCGATCTCAGATCGCCATCGCTAGTAGTAACTATGTAAAGGAATAATAAAAAACAAACAACAATTAAAATAGAGAGCTTTATTACACACAGCCAAATATATTTTAATGTCAAATTGTAACATATAATTTGAACTTTACACGTGTAATAATATATAAAAATAAAAATATTAAACATCACAATAATATTTAATTATTCAAATATATTAATCGCAAAACTGAAGCTGAAGCAATAATTATAATTGTTATCCAACATTTAATTAATGACTTCTATACTACACTAGACACGTTAAAAAAAAAACCAAATGGGTCAAATATCAAAAAGCATCTGTTTAACCTGAAAACAGTGAATCTAGTACATTTTTTTTTTAAGTTATAAAAACATTTCGTTTATTCATTTCGATATATAACAGTTATATCTAAACTAAATATTAGTGCTCATCCACATGGTTTCACTTTTAAATACACTACATTATAATTGACAGCCCCAAAGAATATATTTTTAACCGGTACACCAAAATTATGACACTAATTTTAACAGCTTGAATAGTTCGTTCTCATAGACTTATTTAACATATTTAATAGCTTGCCTAGTATAAATTAGAAGTCTTCACGTGAAAAAAGAAAATGGTTTAATTCCAAACAATACATAGAAGTGATTCTTTTAAATTTAACTTAAATCTAATTGTTTGTATTGTAGTCGATAGTAGATATAGAGACACGATAAGATATAAAATAAATTATATACTAGTAACTTTCTATTGGTTTTAAAGTACTAAAACTTCTAATGTTAATTATTTTTGCACCAAATCCAGTATTGGTCAAATTAAAATTACATATGCAGTTCTAGATGATAGATGGTCCACCATTTTCTTTCTTATTCCCACAAGACCAATGACAGGATCGTCATAAATAACTACATGTATTAGTAAAAAAACGAAATTAAAATGTTTTAGAAACATAAAAGTATAGTAAATTATATAAACTTATTAAATCATTTCAAATCAACTGGAATATAATTAATCATGTATATTTTTTTTAATATTTATTTCGACAAAACGTGTCAGATCTAATAGTTTCTCAATTTCATACGTGAAGGATAATAGAGGGATAAGAGAGACATCAAAAATTTCTTATACAAAAAAAAACATGTCGTCAAAATTAAAAACAATGTTACCATTATTTATTTAATATTACAAAAACATGAATAGATAGTTAATTATATTAATCTATATAATATAATTAATAAATACCTATCTTTTTAATTAAAAAAAAATTTCAATAGTGATACGCACATGTTGAGATATATACAGGAAATTGGGATATCCACTACCGACAACAACACGACATAAATATATTTTTTTTTATTTTTTTTTGGAAAAATTATATTTTTTCCCCTCAAATCAGCACATAAGTCGGTGCGCTTTGAACCCCGCAGTTGTTTTCCTTCATGGACATAAGAACGTATCCATCATTACCCCACATGTTGGACCACGAGTTCTTCACCAGCCAGTACTTCTGCCCGTTTAGTACCCCGTAACCGACCGCCAGCACGGCGTGGTCGAGCTCATCGACTTTGTTCTTACTAGAAATATATACGGCTAGCTACCACCCTCAAGTTGATAGTCTGTCGTCAAATACCCGCTTCCGGTCGTTGCGTGACCACAATTTTGGGCTATATCGTCACATAACACCAGGTGAAATACCTATCTTTTTAATTAAAAAAAATTGAAATAGTGATACGGACATGTTGAGATATATACAGGAAATTGGTATATCCACTACCGACTACAAAACGACATAAATATTTTTTTTTTTTGGAAAAATTATATTTTTTTCCCTCAAATCAGCACATAAGTCGGTGCGCTTTGAACCCCGCAGTTGTTTTCCTTCATGGACATAAGAACGTATCCATCATTGCCCCACATGTTGGACCACGAGTTCTTCACCAGCCAATACTTCTGCCCGTTGAGTACCCCGTAACCGACCGCCAGCACGGCGTGGTCGAGCTCATCGACTTTGTTCTTACTAGAAATATATACGGCTAGCTACCACCCTCAAGTTGATAGTCTGTCGTCAAATACCCGCTTCCGGTCGTTGCGTGACCACAATTTTGGGCCATATCGTCACATAACACCAGGTGAGATTTGGACGAAATGTTGTATACAGACTGATTCTTGCTTTTCGCATTCACCTATATATGGACCGTTTACTTTGAAAGTTGTGTAAGTCCATATTTTCGTTTGTTTCGAGGAAATTAAAGATTACTACTACTGTATTCGTTGATAATGCAATTTCATTTACCGACCGGTTTTAAGTTGTACAAAACATGGGATTTTTTCGAGAAATTAAACACGGACTAGTTGTATATAAAAAAAAAAAAACTTTTTTTATTAGCTCATTTTTCTCAAAAATGGACTTACACCACTTTCCAAATCAACGGTCCATATTATAACTGTGTGGTAGGGCTTTTTCTAATGCCCTCCTCACGAGCTACCACCCTCAAGGTGAAAATTAGTACCAGCACTAGGTGACTCCACCATACTGAACCACATTACCACTTAACATCTAGTGATATGTTAACCCTTAAATTGGAAATCTATTACAGAACATAGGTGGTGCTTGAGTAGTTGCACTTGAGAGCTAGTCCCATTACTTAGCTCAGTATGTCCACCATCTTGGGCCATATCGTCACTTAAAGTCACATGAGAGCAATCTCTGGCCACCAGGACAAAAGCAATTAACCCCATAGAGCAAGCATATATTTTGCACCCCAAAGATCACAATTTTTTTTTTTTATCTCGGCAAAATTTTTTTCGTAGTTAAGGTTAGCGTAATGGCTCTAATCTCACTTGATCTTAAGTGACGATACGGCCCAAGTCGGTAGACACGCTAAACCTGTGGAGGAACTGGCTCTCAAGTGCAGCTGCCGGAACACACCTATCGGTATTTGGCGACAGATTTTCAACTTGAGGGTGGTATCAGAAAAGGTCTACCACCATGTTACGGTTTCCTCACGATGTCAACCTTCACCGAAAGCTGAAGCTCATTGAAGGCAGGTGGATTCGAACTCGCACCCTTATATTTCTTCCAGTTTAACTTATATAAGTATTTCAAGGGTTCTACTGCTGGTTCCTTCTTTCACACAGTAAAGAGGGGACAGAGGATAACTCACCATTTGGGTTCAAAGTAGACACCGTTCGAGTAGAAACTGAAGGTCTTGTGGGCCGCATCGATGGCGACGGATATAGGGCCGTGCTTGAACAGGGCCAACTGGATGTATAAATGTTTTTTTTCTAAATACCCACATATATGGAATACCTAAGATACCCACCCACATATGTTGGCGTAAACACCATCTAGACCTTATAATCCTAACTAATATTATACATGCGAAAGTGCGATCGTTTGTATGTTTGTTTGTTACACTTTCAAGCTTAAACCGCTGAATCGATTATGATGAATTTTAGTATTGAAATAGACGGGACCTTGGAGACGGTGATACGCTTTGTTTTTTAGTGAAAATCTTATTGGAAGTTGGGTAAAGACAAGGATAAACTTTGTACGAAACATTTTATTGTGTCATCCGATTTCACTAAATCAATATTCACGCGAGCAAAGCTACGGTAAAAAGCTAGTATTCGTGCATGTTACTTATTCAATGTTTCATTTCTAGTATTTAATATTTTCGTTTTGACTTTTGAATGTATTTGAAAAATATGAACAGATTCTTAATAAGACGCTAAATATATTTAAACAGACATAGATAGGACACTTGAATGGTCACAGAGATTTCTTCTACCAAAGAGAACATACTTTACGAACTACCCTAAAAAAATAAGTTTTTTTTTTACTACGTATACTTAAAAATATTATATATTTAGCCGTGTGACATACCTTAAGCGCGTTTTCATTGTTGGTGGTTACATTGACCCAGCCTTTGATGGTAGTTATCGATGTCACATTATCGATATGGCAGTACCCGTCCTATAACAATTATAAAGATATGTAAATATCATGTAACTTCACGCTGTAGACTCGGCAGCTAATATATATGGACTTTACATGCAGTTCGAATCACGTGATTTATAACGTGTGATATCGCTGTGATTAAAATAATTATTTCACGGCGTTTCTTTAACCATTGAGATTACAAAACTTTACATGCAATTCTAATCACCTAATAACATGTTTATATTAACATTCCCGAAATTACGCCACGCAAGACGTATTTTTTTTTTTGTTGTTAATAGATTTCAAGGTTGTCAATGAAGGAAACCATAGAATGGTGGCAGGGTTTTTTCGAATTCCTGCCTGGCTAGCTACCCCCCTCAAGTTGAAAATCTGACACCAAATACCTATAGGTGTGTTACGGCAGTCGCACTTGAGAGCCAGTTCCTCTACCAAGCTTAGCGTGTCCACTATCTGCATATTTACATTCCCCAATTTATGCCACGCAAGACGTATTATTTGTTGTTAATTGATTTCAGGGTTGTTAATAAAGGAAACCATAACATGGTAGCAGGGGTTTTCCGAATTCCTGCCTGGTTAGCTACCCCCCTCAAGTTAAAAATCTACCACCAAATACCTATAGGTGTGTAACGGCAGTCGCACTTGAGAGCCAGTTGCTCGACCAGGCTTAGCGTGTCCACTATCTCGGGCCGCATCATCATTTAGCATTAACTGAGATTTCGAGCAAAACACTAAACTTATAATTTATAAAAAAAAAGGATTAAATACATAGAAAGTACCAGCTACCGTCAACGAAATTATGTATATTTTACTATACTTCTATGTCAGTTATAATATATTTTTACTTCGGTTTAAATTATTTCATGTATTACAAAATAACAGGTAATAAACACCAGTTAAATTCACCGATAATGCTTGCTTTTATACGTAAGTTTTTCCACGCCAGTCGATTTACATTATAACTCACAGAATTTTATAAAAGTATCACACCAGTGCATATAAATCAATAGAATTGTAAAATAACAGCTTATCTCACTACCGTGTATGAGAATTTGATTTGAATAAAATTTAAATTTAAATCTCAATATTTTGTTTTATTTAACTTCATATATATATATACACTACATTTATTCTTTTTTACTATATGTTCTTGCCGTGTTCCTGGCACAGTTCAAAATAGTCGTTACATGTGAAATATAACTTGTCGCGATTTATCACGTGTGAAATCATCGACAAAAGTAATTATTTCACGGCGTTAAGCATTTAGCTTGAAGGGTATCGCTGAAAATTATCATAGTAACAGAAAGACATGATAACTACACATATTGCAAGAAACGTCACAGATAGCACATCGGGGGTTATTAGTTCGTGATTTGGTGAAGACGTCTCACCTGTCCAAGATAACCGCCATAGTCTTCCTCCGTAGGAAGACCGTGCTTCATGATCCACTGGTAAGCTCTATAGTCCTCACCGCCATCGCATCCGTTGTTGCCGAAACTGAAATATAACGATAAGAAATAAGTAGCCGTGACAGTGACTTCGTTCGCGTGAAAATAAAAAATATTTCAGTATTTTTTCGTGTTTGCAATTTTTCACCTATTGGCGTATATGAAGCGATGATAGCTCAGTGATGGTAGCGTGTAGGAACTCTGCGTCCCCTGGAACGTGACTTCGAATCCACCAACAATGAGCTTGATCTTTTGGTGAAAGAAAACATCATCATCAACCGTCACCAAGAAAATCATAAAGCGTATCCTCGAGTAACAATTAGTCTATGTTTTTTTGAAATAAAACTAATTTAAACGGATTTTATCGCGGTTATTTATTAAATTTTGATCCCGACGTTTCGAAAGCTTTTCAGCCTTCGTGGTCACGGGGCGGACTGAGGTGTAGGTTGTCCAGAAAAGTTTTTGTTACTATGTCTACCTTCAATTTAATTTTTATTATTGATGGTGTTCCGATCTACGCAGAAAGAGCTCACAGTGTCTTGAGGTCTGGCAATTGGTCTTTTGGGTTCCGATTTAATTAAATGTATAATTGGATCCCAGGCTTGTGCTAGCTTCCAACCATCTTCTCTATTGAAATTTGGATGTTTTTTAATTTCAATAGCCTCACGAATCATCCTAGGTAGGAATCGGTGTTCTTTTGCAAGGATTTGTGGCTTGTCGAATCGAAGATAATGTTTGGAGCCTTCTTCTGAATGTTCAGCAACTGCAGACTTCGTAGAGCATCGGTGTTTAACATCAGCTATATGTTCTTTTACGCGGGTCCCTATATTTCTTTTAGTTTAGATCGGAACACCATCAATAATAAAAATTAAATTGAAGGTAGACATAGTAACAAAAACTTTTCTGGACAACCTACACCTCAGTCCGCCCCGTGACCACGAAGGCTGAAAAGCTTTCGAAACGTCGGGATCAAAATTTAATAAATAACCGCGATAAAATCCGTTTAAATTAGTTTTATTTCAATGAATAATATTCGCGTAAACCTAAGAAATCATTAGTCTATGTTTTATTAAAATCTCTATATTAAAAGTTATTATAATTGGAATTACGGCACGAGATTAAATAATCTTACTTATTATATCATCTATATTAGTATTATAAAGAGGTAAGATTTGTATTTTTGTTTGTAACGAAAAAATTCAAGAACTACTGAACCGATTTCAAAAATTTTTTCACCATTAGAATACTACAATGTCCATGAGTAACATAGGCTATATATATATATATTTTTTTTTTATAAAAATTAATAAATAAAATTTTAGTTCCATGTGAACGGAGTCGCGGACACAACTGGTATCAAATAAATCTACAAAATTACTCACTTAAGTTATATTGTATTTTCCTTATATATACATAGTATATACGTTTATATATGTATCATAGTTAGTCTTATATATATAAGAATCTATATATATACATACACATCTATATATATATATATAGATTCTTGTATTATTATTACGTGCATATTGTACTATTTAATAGGTAATATAATTTATATTGTCTATTGCACCTACTTTGCATTATCTCTGCACCACCCTAAGATTGATTGGTAGAGAATGCCACAAGCATTAGTTTCCGCCTTGTATACAAATTTCAAATGGAAATATTAATAAATATATAAATAAACAAAAGTCCTTACCCCCAGGAGCAGTCGACGAGCGCCTGCTGACTGAGCCTCACGAGGTGGCCGCCGTTATGCAAGAACAAAGCTCCCTCGACGGCGCCCACCGTCCCGAAAGACCAACAGGATCCGCACACGGATTGATCTATACACGATCGCAATACGAAAATTTGTATTACAACGCGTCATATCGCGAAGCGGGTGAGGTAGTGCTCTACTCTCGACGCGTCAAGATCAAACAATATTTTTACCTCTTAATCTGACTCTATCACAACCGATTTGCATTTCAAAAGACCAACAGGATCCGCACACGGACTGATCTATACAGGATCGCAATGCGAAAATTTGCATTACAACGCCACATATCGCGAAGCGGGTGAGGTAGTGCTCTACTCTCGACGCGTCAAGATCAAGCAATATTTTTTCCTCTTAATCTGACTCTATCACAACCGATTTGCATTTCGAAAGACCAACAGGATCCGCACACGGACTGATCTATACACGATCGCAATGCGAAAATTTGTATTACAACGCCACATATCGCGAAGCGGGTGAGGTAGTGCTCTACTCTCGACATTTCAAGTTCAAGCAATATTTTCTCCTCTTAAACTGCCTCTACCACAACCGATTTGCATTTATGCGACAACTATGGTAACTAACATTGTGACACGGAGATTTTATATATAAGATGATTAATAAAATAATTAATCAAACAAGTCAATGATAAAGCTTGTTTTTTCGATCTAAAAAATAAATAAATGGACTGATGCGTGCACTTTTGGATTCTCCAAGCTGTTTTATACTTTTTGAAGTGAAACGACTTCAGTATCGTTGTGATTTCAGACTCGATGAAACGTAAAAGCGACTCGACAGAGACACAAACACGTAAACGTATAGGATTCAGCCGGCGAGAGAATGAGATAGAACACATTACACGTTCTCACTCTCCTCTTCGTGCGATACTTCATAGCGTCCCCACTATCGTCTACTAAGCATTGTCCATTTGTATTTTCAATACTTTTCAATAGGTATTTTTAATAGAAGTTTCACTCCTTCGCTTGCACACACACACACACACACTTTTTTTTCTATTATAGCATCGTTTACTAACGTCATAAAGAATAACAAAGCAACAATTAAGCAACTGCCGCCCAGGGTGAGAACAGATATTTAAAGGTTACACAAATATTGAATATACACCGTGAAATTGTGGAACCGTCTTCCTGTCAACGTGTTCCCTCCTTCCTATGATATTGGGTCCTTCAAAAGAGGCGTGAAGAGGTATCTAATCAGGTCAGCATGACAGCTGCGACTGTCAGTGTATTCTGTTCGCTGTCAGTCGCCGCTGATATGGATTGTACTGTACTTACCATCAGGTCCAGTGCAGTCACTTTGCTGTGTAACATAAAAAAAAAAAAAAAACAAAAAAACTGTCCTGTGTGGTATTCGAAGCCACAGTGTTGTAAGCGACGAGGCGACTGCTTAAACCGCTAAACCGAGAGTAGCTTTTATAGTTCAAAAGCTACACCAAGACAACAGACGGTCTGATGTGTCGCACTTATGTTTGACATAAAAAAATTATATAACTGCGGGTTAGAACTCGATTATCTAGTTACAACTAGTTAAATTGATTTATTGTAATAATGAGGTATATGGAACGTTTATTTTGAAAGTGGTGTAAGTCCATTTTCGTTTGTTTCGAGAAAATTAAACGTCACTATATTTGTTGATAATGCAATTTCATTTACCGAACGATTTTAAGTTGTACGAGACATGGGATTTATTTGAGAAATTAAACACGGACACTAGTTATATATAAAAAATTTACATTAAATTAAGCATGTATTACGTGATAGCTCATTTTTCTCAAAAATTGACTTACACCACTTTCAAAATAAACTGTCCATATATATATGTATATATATGTGTTTTTTTACGTATCTAATGTATTACAAAAGTCTCTGATCTTCATCAGAGGGAATATTGGAAGAAATAAAAAAAAAAACTTGTTTATCTATAATCACCTTTCACAGGAGTGACCGCTCCGAAGAGCCTCCAGTCGAACTCTGGCGGCAGCTTCACGCTCAAATCTTCAACCGTAGACTCGCTATACGGGAAAGGGAGACCTGGGAATCGCCCCCGGAATAATTATTTCTCACCAAAAGATCTTCGGTTAGTGTTACTGCTACAAAATCCCAAAACGAGATTTGGTGATGGTGCAATTTTTTTTTATATTTTGTAGGTTTTATGGCCTTATGGCCGTAATCTCACCTGATCTTAGCGACGATACGGCCCGAATTGGTAGACACGGTAATCCTGTGGAGGGACTGGGTCTCAAGTGCAACGGCCGAAACACACCTATTGGTAGGCTTACCATAATTACGAAGAGCCAAACCGGGACGTACAAGAGAAAGAGGCTCATTTTCATTTTGCTTTTCGCTTAATTTGTATTTTTCATATTTGAAATGCAAAAACCGGGACGCAGAAGAGAAAGAGGCTCATTTTCATTTTGCTTTTCGCTTAATTTGTGTTTTTCATATTTGAAATGCAAAAACCGGGACGCAGAAGAGAAAGAGGCTCATTTTCATTTTGCTTTTCGCTTAATTTGTGTTTTTCATATTTGAAATGCAAAAACCGGGACGCAGAAGAGAAAGAGGCTCATTTTCATTTTGCTTTTCGCTTAATTTGTGTTTTTCATATTTGAAATGCAAAAACCGGGACGCAGAAGAGAAAGAGGCTCATTTTCATTTTGCTTTTCGCTTAATTTGTGTTTTTCATATTTGAAATGCAATCAAAATTTTGACCGGGACGCCGGGACAGGGATCTCAAACCGGGACTATCCCGGTCAAACCGGGACGTATGGTAAGCCTACCTATTGGTATTTGGCGGCAGATTTTCAACTTGAGGGTGGTAGCTAGCCAGGCGGGCATGAGATAAAGCCCGACCAACTTGGTACAGTTTCATCACGATGTTTTCCTTCACCAAGCTCATTGTAGGTGGATTCAAACTATATTAAATCATCGCACGGTGATATATCCAGTCTTCCATTACTCTAAGAATAGGGATATTCCATTGAAATAATCACCAATAATATTACTTCGACTATTACATAACGTGTTTGTTACAGAACTGATTGACACATTCTATCTTCTTAAATTACTGGCCAGACACACGTCACAGTTTGTATTTAACCTTTTATTTACTACCCAAATCTGTGAAACTATAAATTAATTCTACGGCAATACCAAAACACATTTTTCAAAACGTACGGACACCGCGTTGACGGACGTCACTTCGAATCCCGCAGTCGGCTACAACTCGGGTGGATTCGAACACACGTCCCTCGACGCGGCGTCGCTTCAATATTGCTATCGACACCGTGAAAAGTGATCGTTACCTAAGGAGTTAGGGCCGGAGTACCTTCGCCCGCGTAGGGCGGCCAGTTCATCGTCGGTGCGGTCAGCTAAATGGTTCACCGAGGTCGTGAAGCCCCGATTGGCTCTATTGTGCGAATGAATGAACCTGGACAGAATACGATCAGGTTTAAAACCCTCCCCCTATCCTTAGTGACAGCACAAAGACACCAACCATAGCTACAATTGTCGATAACGATTACTGAGAAGATCAATTTATGTTAACTCCGGCTGTTCATTGTCATGTCTTCAGCAGTGGAGTACAATATGATGGAATCGGGCGTGACCTCATAATTCCTATATTAAACATCAGGTGACACGTTTTTTTTTAAATAGCCTCAAGTTTTATAGTAAAGTCCCAAAGCACATTACTGTATTGACCGACAGTAGGTTCAAGGTTCTCGAGGACCTCGTGAATCATCAAACGATAAGCTTTCGGAATTTGATATTAAAACTTTGCCCTCCCAATATATTCTTGATAATTTAATGTATGTCCACAAAAACTTACAAAAGCTAGATTTCATTAAAGACCACCGTAATTTGAATACTAGAAATCGCGATAAACTGGTCACTCTCTATTTTAGACTGAGTAAGACAAGTAACTGTTTTTTAGGTAATAGTGTCAGGTTTTATAATAAAGTCCCACAGCATTACTGTATTGCCGGACAGTAGGTTCAAGAACCATGTCAAACGGGTTTTGATGTCAAAAGGCTATTATAGGGTGGATCAATATGTGAGCGACTGTGATGTCTCTAATTGACACCCCTCTATATACATCCGTTAATAACTACTGTAACACATTAAACTATTGTATAAAAGGATAAGAATAATACCAAAAAAAAAAGATGCAGATCGAGTTTGTTGCCGGTTCTTCTCGATGACTGTTTTACTTTCGGAACCGGTAGTAGTTTTGACGATCATAAGCGCCTTCTTAGGGCCTAAATTGAATGAAGATTTTTCATTTGATTTTATAGTTAAGGTTTAGCGTTATGGTCATAATCACACCTGATCTTATATGACGATACGGCCCAAGTTGGTAGACACGCTAAACCTGTGAAGGGACTGGCTCTCAAGTGCAAATGCCGGAACATACCTATTGGTGTTTAGCGGCAGATTTACAAGTTGAAGGTGGTAGCTAGGCAGGCGAGCGTCAGAAAAAGTCCTACCACCATGCTATGGTTTCCTCACGATGTTTTCCTTCACCGAAAGCTCAAGCTCATTGTAAGCGGTTGGATTCAAACTCACGTCGCACGACGCGGCGTTCCTACACACTACCACCGAACTATCATCGCTTGCTCGTTTTCCCACTATTCCATTCCAAATTCCATATTCCATATATTCCAATAATACCATATTCCATATAAATTCCATAGTCCATACATTCCAATATTCCATACGTTCCAAAAAACCTCTCCCCTTGACCCGTGTAACATTTTTCTGTACCACCCCCACCTCTACCTTCTCAAACGTTACGTAACACCTTTATTATGTTTTACCTTTCTCTACTGATAAAAATTTAAAAATGAAATAACTTATCTTAAACTATTGTAATGCGATTAAGAATAATTCGAGAGATTTTCCGTAAAACATAAACGTGAAGGGAGAAGTCTGTACAAGTAAAATTACCTTGTACAGTAATAATCACTGCACTTTTTTTTTTTATACTTAATGTTAGCGTTATGGCCATAATCTCACCTGATCTTAAGTGACGATACGGCCCAAGTTGGTAGACACGCTAAGCCTGTGGAGGAACTGATTCTCAAGTGCTACTGCCGGAACACACCTATTGGTATTTGGCGGCAGGTTCACAACTAGAGGGTGGTAGCTACCCAGGCGGGCATTAGAAAAAGACCTACCACCATGCTATGGTTTCCACACGATGTTTTCCTTCACCGAAAACTCAAGCTCATTGTAGGTGCTTGGGTTCGAACCCACTGAGCTATCATCGCTTCACCCCTTTATTCAACTGCTTATTCCACTACGTCTCAATATCGACTTTTTCCACCGCAGAGTCAGCCACGTAACATTTATCGATTGACTTACTTATTTCTTACATTTAGTAATAATTAATAAAGCCTTACACAAAACACTAAAAAATACATCTTAATAAATTCAGCTAATTCCTAGAGTATTAATTAAGAGTGATTATTAACCATTTCATAAATGAACCCTATTTCCAGATACCCCTTTCCGGTCACAATCAAGTCCACTACAATCCGTATATAAATAAATCAAGGTTTATAATTGTATATAAATAACAAACACTCTAATGAACCTAAAAAACGAGAAGGGTTGGGAACTTGCGAAATTGAAATTACCTAGTTGTTTGTTAAAATAAAAACGAACAGTGTTACGTAACGCATCGTAACGTTTTACAAGAAAACTGCGTTACGTAATACTTGAACGTACCCTTAAGGTTCCTTACCTTAAGTTCTGTCTGAAAATGTTCAGTCGCTTCTCGTGTTCGACGTCGCTCGCGTAATTTCTGCTATGTTTTGTTTTAAATCTGAAAAAAAAAAAACTTTTTTTATTATTTGAATCTCTACAAAATACTCGACTTCCTTTCATATTCGAAATCTACCGTCGAAAGCTATCGAAATCTACCATCGAAAGCTACAAGCCGATACGACAGTAGTGACCGTCGACAGATCCCAGATTTCGCGATGGTATCTATTGTATTCAGATTACATTCTACTTACCATGAGACCCAAAGAGCGGTCAGTTTGACGCGCCATTATATTACAATACAAAAAAAAACAAAGTTACTTTATTTTCTTTACAATATCACGACTATCACATATGTAAGCTATAAAAGCTTTCGAAACTTCGAGATCAAAATGAATAAACCACCGCGATAAAATCCGTTTAAATTAGTTTTATTTCAATGAGTAATATCCGCGTAAACATAAGAAATCATTACGTATTCAGTCATCATCACCTTTGGAACTCATCATCCACGTGGACGCTGTGGACGGGATGGACGAACTCCATCATCGGGTTGAACGTGGCGTAGTGACGGGATCCTGGTCCAGGGAAGGATGTGCACTGCATATCTGCACCAAGGAATATATATTTCTCTATACTTTATAGGTTCAGCGTTATGACCACAATCTCACTTGATGTTAAGTGACGATGTTGCCCGACATTTTGGATACAGTAAACCTAGCTGAGGGGCTGGATTTCAAGTGGAACTGCCGGAACACACCTATTGGTATTTGAAGGTCAGATTTATTTACTGGTTTGTCAAGGGTTGAAGAGTAAATCCTTGTGTAATTTAATAATCAGTACGATTCCAATTAATGAATTTTGAAACGATGATAGCTCAGTGACAGTGTGTAGAAACGCCGCGTCATGGGACGTGAGTTCGAATCCAACCACCTACAATGAGCTTGAGCTTTCGGTGAAGGAAAACATCCTGAGGAAACCATATTATGGTGGTAGCACTTTTTTAACGCCCGCCTGGCTAGCTACCACCCTCACCTTGAAAACCCGTCACCAAATACCAATTGGTGTGTTCAGGTAATTGCACTTGGGGAAAGCCCCTCCTCTAACACCCGCAACGCACTTACGATTCCTCTGGTATCGTGGATGTCCATGGGCAGCGATGATCACTTACCATCAAGTGACACGCCTCCTCGTTGGCCCCCTATTCCATAAAAAGGCATTTATAAAAGCCCTACCACCATGCTATGGTCTAACCACGATTTATCCTACACCGAAAGCTCAGCATTAGTACGCATTTCCAACTGCTTCAGTTTTTGCTGTATAGCTAAAAAAAAAGATTATAGGGCTGATCTCTGGTGCTAATTTTAGTGCAATTGTTTATCATAACATTAATACAAAATTGCAGGAGATTACTAATAATAGTGCAAGATGAGAACACATATATTTACCAGTGTCCACTTTGAAGACATCAGGGTCGATGTCTTCGATGTCGTAGTCCAGATACTGGATGTAGTAATGGTCGTAGTGCGAACCCAGCAACGAATTGAACCCTTTCATTTCGTACCTGGAAAAAAGAAGGAATGATAGGTAAATGTGTAGCTAATGTTCTTAGTCATCAGTGGTAGTGTGTATGACTTCGCGTCAAGGGGCGTGAGTTCGAATCCAAGCACCTACAATGAGCTTGAGCTTTCGGTGAAGGAGAACATCGTGAGGAAACCGTAGCATGATGGTAGGGTTTTTTTTAATGCTCGCCTGGGTAGCTACCACCCTCAAGTTGTAAACCTGCCGCCAAATACCAATAGGTGTGTTCCGGCAGCAGCACTTGAGAGCCAGTTCCTCCACAGGTTTATCGTGTCTACCAACTTGGACCGTAGCGTCGCTTCAGATAAGTTTATGGTCATGAAGCTAAACATTAGCTATTTAAAAAAACCGCAAAATACTGAATCTCGATCTTTTTAATACCCCCCTTAATGCAGCAAAACCAGCCATCATCAAATCACACGAGCGACTAATATGTAACCCTTCACTGTACTTTATTTCTATTATTTTATGTTTCTTTATTACTATTTCATTGTCTACTAGTGAATATCTCTAATAATCTCTAAGTTGCATATTATATCTTAAATGGTGTATTAACAGCTTTTCAAATTCCTTAAAATAAATAGGTGGTAGGCAAAACTCAATGAACGTGTATTCAAATCTCTTCAATAAGCCTGAGTTTTTTGTGAAGGAAACATCGTGATCAAACCATAGCATGGTGATAGGGCTGTTTTAAAGCCCGTCTTACAAGCTACCATCACGGAAATCTTTCGCCAAAGCCAGTCCATTCACCAGGTTTAGCGTGTCCCCCTATCTTGGGTCACTACGTCATTTAACATAAGGTGAAATTGTGGTCATAACACTATATCTATTGACTTGAAACTTGCCATGGATAGTCCTATCACGTAGACACCTACTAAGAAGAGATATTTTGAAGACGCGTGATTGACGGGAATAATGGAAACGAATTCGCGGGCATCAGAGTTTTTCTTTTTTTTATACTTAAGGTTTAGCGTTATGTCCATAATCTCACCTGCTCTTAAGTGACGATACGGCCCAAGTCGGTAGACACGCTAAACCTGTGAAGGAACTGGCTCTCAAGTGCAGCTGCCGGAACACACATATTGGTATTTGGCGGCAGGTTTACAACTTGAGGGTGGTAGCTAGCCAGGCGGGCATTAGAAAAAGCCCTACCACCATGCTATAGTTTCCTCACGATGTTTTCCCTCACCGAAAGCTCAAGCTCATTGTAGGTGGCTGGATTCGAGAACTCACGTCCCTTGACGCGAAGTCGTACACACTACCACTGAGCTATCATCGCTTCAATATTTGCGTTTGAAGTAATGCGATAGTCTCAGGTCTCTAGTAAAAGTGGAAGGGAAGGGTACCCTTCAGGATTTTTAGTGAGTATTGCTGGTCCCACATAGCACTCGCATGGCGTGCCAAGAAAAACGCAGGGATGATCTGTAAATACACTTTACCTTCCCTAAAAAACGAGGAAACATCTAAAAAAAATGGTCGATCATTTCGAGCCTCTCACATATTTTGCTCTATAGCCCAGACTTTTAGACTACCTGATTAACCCAGTATTACAATACCGTCGTAATGGTATTGGAGCGATGAAAGCTCAGTGGTACTGTGTACGACTTCGCGTCAAGGGACGTGAGTTCGAATCCAATACCACCTACAATGAGCTTGAGCTTTCGGTGAGGGAAAACATCGTGAGGAAACCATAGCATGGTGGTAGGGCTTTTTCTAATGCCCGCCTGGCTAGCTACCACCCTCAAGTTGAAATTCTGCCGTCAAATACCAATAGGTGTGTTCCGGCAGCTGCACTTGAGAGCCAGTTCCTCCACAGATTCAGCGTGTCTACCAACTTGGGCCATATCGTCACTCAAGATCAGGTGAGATTATGGCCATAACGCTAAAACTTAGGAATAAAATAAAATCTAGACGCTCAGTTATCTCCTACTCACCTCACAGGAATAGGGACACGATCTCCCTTCAGAGTCTTCTTGTATTTGATCCAAATCGTGTACTTATTCACTTTATCCCCTGTCGTTTGGACCAACTGCCATTTCGCCGCTTCGGAATCTTGCATCGTCTCCGTACCTATAAAATATAATCCTGCCCTAGTGACTTAATAATACTTTTTTATACTAAACCCTTGAGTGGAATCTCGTCTGGTGTTAATTGACGAAGTAATCCAAACTTTTTTTTTTTATATTTAAGCCTTAACGTCATGCCCATAATCTCACCTGGTCTTAAGTGACAATTCGGCCCAAGTTGGTGGACACGCTAAACCTGTGGAGGAACTGGCTCTCAAGTGCAGCTGCCGGAACACACCTATTCGTATTTAAAAAACCCCTACCACCATACTATGGTTTCCTCGCGATGTTTTCCTTCATCGAAAGTTCAAGCTCATTGTAGCTGGTCGGATTCGAACTCACGTCCCTTGACGCAAAGTCGTACATACTACCACTGAGCAGTACAGCCTTCCCAAACAGTACTATCAGAATACAACAGTATTATATTAGTAGAAGAACAGCAAAATAACTGAACTGTACGTGGTGGTGACCACAATATAATCCAAAAACAATAGTGACCACCGATTGATTAGAAATTCATCGACGATCATTACTGTCGTGTTTTATTTTTATACATAAGGTTTACCGTTATGGCCATAATCTCACCTGATCTTAAGTGACGATACGGCCCAAGTTGGTAGACACGCTAAACCTGTGGAGGAACTGGCTCTCAAGTGCTGCTGCCGGAACACACCTATTGGTATTTGGCGGCAGGTTCACAACTAGAGGGTGGTAGCTACCCAGGCGGGCATCAGAAAAAGCCCTACCACCATGCTATAGTTTCCTCACGATGTTTTCCTTCACCGAAAGCTCAAGCTCATTGTAGGTGCTTGGGTTCGAACCCACGTCCCTTGACGCGAAGTCGTGCACACTACCACTGAGCTATCATCGCTGTCGTGTCGGCCTGCATGACTTCACCCGAGTAAACGGCGAACACTTTTTGGAGATTTTTCACTATAAGGTAATAAATGGCCTAAATCTACCACTTACCGATGTATTTAAAGTCGGTCATATCAGGAAGAACAGTTTGGATTTCTTGTGGAGCTTCCGAGCTTGCGTTCACTTGTAGACATGTCTGTTTGTTTAACACTTTTTCCGTAGTCACTGGCGCTACCTGAAATACAAAATGAGTTTTATCTTAACTATATCTTATAGCATTTTGCCCATAATCTCAACTAATGTCGTTCAAAAATGATATCACTTAAGCTGATGGACAGCTAAGCTTAGGAAATGGACTGGATCTCAAATGCAACTGCCGAAACACACACATGAAGCGATGATAGCTCAGTGGTAGTGTGCACGACTTCGCGTCAAGGGATGTGGGTTCGAACCCAAGCACCTACAATGAGCTTGAGCTTTCGGTGAAGGAAAACATCGTGAGGAAACCATAGCATGGTGGTAGGGCCTTTTCTAATGCCCGCCTGGGTAGCTACCACCCTCAAGTTGTAAACCTGCCGCCAAATACCAATAGGTGTGTTCCGGCAGCAGCACTTGAGAGCCAGTTTCTCCACAGGTTTAGCGTGTCTACCAACTTAGGCCGTATCTTCACTTAAGATCAGGTGAGATTATGGCCATAACGCTAAACCTTAAGTATAAAAAAAAAAAAACTATAAGTATATGGCGGCAGATTTCCATGTTGAGGGTGGTCACTAGGCAACTAGGTTCCTTCACAACAAACCTTGATCGATGTTCCATAAGGTGGGTAGACAGACGGACTGAGTTGATATGTCTTCACCATAGCGCCATAATAATCGATGCGTGACTTGCTGTTTTTACTGTCATACCTGGAAACGGAAACATGGTTATTAAAAATTGTTAAGATATACATTCATTGCATTACATCGATATGTCCCAGGTCTAGGTGGGACTGATCAGGATAAAAACACTGTCTATACCCATGATGACAGCTCGGTGGTAGCATGTACGGATGCAGCGTTAAAGGACGTGAGCTCGAATCCGTGGAGCTCGAGCTTCCGGTAAAGGAAAACATCTTGATGAAACCGTAGTTGAAAATCTGCATGCAAACACATATAGGTGTGTTCCAGCAGTTGCACTTGAGAACCAGTCCATTCACGAGGCTTAATATTTCCACCATTTTGGGACACATAATCACTTAATATCAGGTTAGATTGAGGCTATAACGTTAAACCTATTAATTATAAAAAAGGTATGATTTAACTCAAAATAATTTGAAATTATATACAAATTTCAGATCTAGAAAAATAGAAACTACAGAGAAATATAGGCGTCGGTGGGCCAGTTGTCAGCACCGATTATAAAAATAGAGCTACAATATATCAAGATGAATATCACCACGAATAGTTACGACATAGAATATGTGTTTTTTAAAAATATAAATAAAAATACAATTAGGTTTGTGAACACACTAATTGTGAACACAGAATAATTTGCAACGTCTCTGTCACCCTCAACGCTTGCGATAAAAAAATTACATCAGAAATCTATGCAACCAAATCTA
Source organism: Actias luna (assembly GCA_039707435.1). Taxonomy (NCBI): domain Eukaryota; kingdom Metazoa; phylum Arthropoda; class Insecta; order Lepidoptera; family Saturniidae; genus Actias; species Actias luna. The sequence goes on from JAZHAC010000032.1 coordinate 12,164,315, forward strand.
TTTGGCCATCTTATAATAAAGCAACTTAATAGGGTTAGAATGAGCATAAAATAAGGTTTCAATAGATATAAGATACGATATAATAGATGGCAAGATTATATTAGTAAATAAACATTTTTTTTTTATCAATATTTGCTGACCCGCTGAACTTTGCATCACCTACTATCGCTGCTTGTTGGTCTTGGTAATACTGAAAAACGGTTTGACCAATATAATTATTTTTTCGTAACTTTTTAATTACCTTCCAACTTGAATTCATTAGGATCAATGCAACTGGCTATATATTATTTATTATTTTTTATTTCGCAAGGGTGACGCGGTGATTGCATGCACGGGCCCGCGTCGCTCCAAGACGGCGACAGATAGTTGATATTCCCGACGCTTAGCGCTGGGTGAGTCCCACGTACCTCTCTCAGGCCCCTCAGGCTGGGAGGAGATGCATTAATACATTTTCCCCACGTAAAAAACAAAAAAATATATATCTTATTTATTATCCAGTTTTAATTGATTTTATATACCGACTTCGCACGGGTGTCATGTAGATTTTAGGATAGGTAAAAAAAACTTTTTTTTTTACATGTGACACTAGTAGTACTACTCGAGAATTCAAAAATTCTTTACCATTAGATGATTATATAAAAACTGAATAAAAAAGGCTATAAATTAGTTCAATAATTTTCAGTAAAATCAAACGAAGTCGCAGGCAAAACTAAACCGATGGTCTATTATATATTTCTTATACCGAATCTCGCATTATAATATTTACCTAGAGCTGTAACAAACCGTATGGTTTTTTTTATAAGTTCATATAAGGCTCAAGTTAGTAAACACGCTAAACCTGTGGAGGAACTGGCTCTCAAGTGCAACTACCGGAACACACCTATTGGTATTAGGCGGCATATATTCAACTTGAGGGTGGTAGCTAGCCAGGCGGGCATTAGTAAAAGCCCTACCACCATGCTATGGTTTCCTCAGAATGTTTTTCCTTCACCGAAACTCAAGCTCATTGTAGGTGAATTCGAACTCGCATCCCTTGATTGATCGCACCATATAGTGCCGAGGACTCAAACGCTATTCACGAATACATTTCGTTACTTGCACATTTTCCTATTGAATATACAAAGTGCCAACTATGCATTGGCAATGTCATATCGTAAGCGAGACGACTCGATGCGAAGCTCTCTGTCAGGTATCAGAGTAACTAGTAACGTAACGATATGATAATAACGAGTACTGGTTGTTATAATAACGAAAACATACGGGTACGCTATATTTCTTTACTTTTCCACTTTAGTAATGTGACTCGAGCCGTTTTTTACTGGGGTGAATTTGTTATACTCGTATTTGAATACAAATTCGACTCGAGTTCCTTCGCACTCGACACGCCGAGTAGATTAATTTTATTTTTCTATGTTAATTAATGGCATAAAGTAATTATGTATTTTTCTTTAGATAATAGGTTTAATTTTATTGCCTTTTTCTTAATTATACATACACCTAGATTGTGTTGTTACGATTTTTCTTATTAACTTGTAGAATTTAAATATATGGTACTATAGGCTTATTTGTTTATAGTGTTGTGATACATTTTTATAATGGCTGTTTGTTACCTAAGTAAATAAATTAAATAATATTACGTATTTTATTTCGCATTACCAAATATTACTAATTTAATAAAGGTATTTAAGAGGTTCTAGTCTAAACGAATCGAAACTCGGCTCGAGTGATAAATTCATCCTATCCATACACCTGTAAGCAGTTTATTCGAATCACAAACTTCTACTCCAGTCGCATCTCTATTACGGGAACATTATTTATATTAACTCTCTAATATGAAGAACCAAGTAATCTGTGAATCACGTAGAACCTACCCTATCGGAAGAGGTCCCTCCAAAAAATCGGGCAAAGCTAGTATTTGAAAAACACTAAGTTTGTTTGTTTGAAGGATATGCCGAAGTCTCTGTTAAACTGTACTGATAAGACCAGACTAAATGAAGTTTACGAAACCATAGCACGTTTCAAAAGCGTTGAGCGCCATCTTTTAACTAGTTCGCGAGTTATAGCAAAACTGCCAAATCGTACAGAACCACGCCACTATTCAATACGAAGCGATGATAGCTCAGTGGTAGTGTGTAGGAACGCCGCGTCATGGGAAGTGAGTTCAAATCCGAACACTTACAATGAGCGTGTGCTGTCGGTGAAGGAAAACATGGTGAGGAAACCATAGCATGGTGGTAGGGCTTTTTCTAATGCCCGCCTGGCTAGCTACCACCCTCAAGTTGAAAACCTGCCGCCAAATACCAATAGGTATGTTCCGGCAGTTGCACTTGAGAGCCAGTCCGTCCAATAAAGGCTGAAAACACACCTGCGATTCCCCTGGTGTTGTGGTTGTCCGTGGACGGCGGTAATCACTTACCATCAGATGACACGCTAGCTCGTTTGCCCCCACTCTATTTTATTATCACAATGTTTTATTAACCAGGTGTAATTTTGTAACTGACTTTAAACTTCCCGATGAGTTAGATACTTGGAATTTGGACCATAACCAAGTGGATGACAATGCGTGAAAATATTGATTTGTTAGTGTTTTTGATAGAAAATTTCCTAAACGATTTATAACTAACTTTTCGATCAGCTATAATACTTGAATATAGTTCAAATGTAACTGACAAATGAACAGAATATATTAAAATTTCATTAACTTAAACCTTGAAAAGCAGAAAATATAAACTTTTTAATAACCACATTGGAAACAAAAATATGGGGCACATGCAATAAATAATGCGCCCTATGCTTTTCATTTTAAATCTTTTATTACAATGTTTTCATTTTCTATTTTTAAGCCATTATAAGCACATATTTGTATTTATTATTATTTAATATAATATTTAAAAAAATAAGAAACATTATAGCAAAAAAAATACTGAATAGGGGACAATTGTGTAAGCGTGTCACTTGATGGTAAGTGATCACCGCCGCCCATGGACACCCACGAGTCCATGAGAATCGCAGGTGTGTTGCCGGCCTTTATTGGAGGGACTGGCTCTCAAGTGCAACTGCCGGAACACACCTATTGGTATTTAACGATAGATTTTCAACTTGAGGGTGATAGCTAGCCAGGCAGACATTAGAAAAAGCCCTAGCACCATGCTATGGTTTCCTCAGCATATCTTCATAAAATACTATTATAAATATATTGAAGCGATGATAGCTCAGTGGTAGTGTGTACCACTTCGCGTCAAGGGACGTGAGTTCGAATCCAAGCACCTACAATGAGCTTGAGCTTTCGGTGAAGGAAAACATCGTGAGGAAACCTCAGCATGGTGGTAGAGCTTTTTCTAAATGCCGGCCTGGCTAGCTACCACCCTCAAGTTGTAAACCTGCCGTCAAATACCAATGGGTGTGTTCCGGCAGCTGCACTTGAGAGCCAGTTCCTCCACAGGTTTAGCGTGTCTACCAACTTGAGCCGTAGCGTCGCTTAAGATCAGGTGAGATTATGGCCATAACGCTAAACCTTAACAATAAAAAAAAAATACTAGTGTTTAAGAAATTGGTCACTACCATGTAGTACTAGTGGCGCCCCCTATTATTACTTTTCCGACGCCCACTAGGGTTAGCATGTCCGCCATCATGCACCACATCGTCACTTAAAATCAGGTGAAATTGAGATCACAACGTCAAATCTTTAAACTATAAAAAAAAGTTAAAAATGTATTTTAATATTGCAATGTAATACATTACGTATGTAAAAACCATGTGTGCAGAATTTTATCAGAAATTTATCGATCTAATTTATTCTCTTTTTTTCCTTACTATGACTTTCAAATCTGAAATATACATATACCTAATTAAAACAAGTATATTCTATCTTCCATCTCTCTCGTGGAACGAAGTGTGCATAAATGTGACGTGTACTTAACAATTCACTGTAAATTCTCATCTAACACACCATCCATCCTCAAATGGTACGTAACACCCAAGGGTCCATTGTTATCCACAACTGATAAGTATGTTCTAACTCTTTCTACTAATAAACTCTTAAAATATCTTAAATAACGTAATATAACATACATATATAAAATAACGAAACGTTACGTATACTTGAACGGACCCAAAGATGCGTTCTCGAAATTCCACTCTCAGTACTCGAATCGCCATTTCGAAAGTTCCACCTCCAATAATGTACCATACAATAAACTGTCATTAGCTACAAAACATTTATTTATTTATTTATTGAGGACCGCCAGTGGCCAGTACATTGCAACAGTTAAAAATCACAATTAAGCCAATTCAGAAAAAATACACTGGATCTCTTAAGGCAAACCACAACATGCCAATTGGAAGACAACACAAAAATAAAAATAAACTTCAAATAATTTGTCTAAGTAGACAATAAATAAAGACAAATGTAACATTAGCCCTAAAACTAGAAAGGGAGTCTTTAGAGATGTCAATATTTGTACTGAGAGTGTTATAACATTTACATATTTTTCCAACGGCAGCATGATGTAAAATGAAATAAAACTAATTTAAACGGATTTTATCGCGGTTATTTATTTATTTTGATCCCGACGTTTCGAAAGCTTCTCAGCCTTCGTGGTCACGGGGCGGACTGAGATGTAGGTTGTCCAAAAAACTTTCGAAACGTCGGGATCAAAATAAATAAATAACCGCGATAAAATCCGTTTAAATTAGTTTTATTTCAATGAATAATATTCGCGTAAACATAAGAAATCATTACGATGTAAAATGTTATAAATATAACGTTTTAAATCCTATAACAATACCGTTAATCGACCACAGAGTGACCTTTGACTAACGCCGTCATTCAAATCATCGTAGCAAGTTCATAACGAGCGAAACAAATATTATTCCGCTGTGTTTATCAGTACAAAGATGTGTTAACCTCAAGATAAGAGTTCAAATAATGCAAACAAACTATTGAACTAGAAATATATCCTTTGTTATTTATTTGTTTTTTGTTCTGTTTAAACAGGGCGTCGAGTCGAAGAACTTACGAGTGGAAACAACTGAGGCGTATGATAGATGTAATGTAATGTATGTTCGCGTGGAAGTAACATTTATTTGATACCCGCTTTTGTAAAGATTCGCAATACTGATTTGCTACTATTGGTGGTAACGTGATGTTAAAGCCTAGAGCCTTCCTCGATGATTACTTTATCAAATATAACATTCTACTGTGCTCACAATCGGATATAATATTGTCACTTTGCAGTACCACAATAACTATGGGGAAACGTGTTTTTTTATATAAATAATAATTATAAACGTGCTAAAATTTTGTTTATCTAAATTCACACGTCAACTTTATGACCCACTTTATAATTGATGATATGCATATAATATTTCTATGTCGATTCCGTAATTCTGAACAAGCGTTTTATATGCATAGAAACTAACTGAGTAAGTAATAAAGTAATGATACATCGGCGGTAGCGTGCACGGACAGCGCGTCGATGGACGTGAGTTCGAATCACTACAATAAATCTGAGCTTTTAGTTGAGGAAAACACGGTAGTAAAACCTCTATATAGCTTACCACTCTCAAGTAGAAAATCTACAGGTGAATTCCGACAATTGAATTTAAGGACCAATTCTTCCATTAGTTATTAAAGTATTCACTATCTTAAGTGAACTAAATAATAGAAAGAAACAATTTCAAGTATAGAGACAAAATAAAAACCAGTGGAAAAATGGTAGACAAAGATAACAAACTGATAGCAGAATACCTGAATAACATCAAATCAAATCAAAAATCTTTATTCAATTTAGGCCCTAAGAAGGCGCTTATGAACGTCAAAACTACTACCGGTTTGCTAAGTATCGCAGTCATCGAGAAGAACCGGCAAGAAACTCAATCTGCATCTTTTTATAGGTCTCAATGTTATCTTTTTTAAATATAATAATCTAATGTGTTACAGTAGTTATTAGCGGATGTACAGAGAGGGGTGTCAATTCCAGACATCACGATCGCTATAATATTGATCCACCCTATAATAGCCCTATTTAATAAACCCTTTGACATCAATGAACTCTGAAACTACTGAACCGATTTTAATCAAATTTTGCATACTGTCTGCAGTTTCATCCAACTTGGGAGAGGGGATACTTTTATCTCGATAAGTGATCACAACGCGATAGATGTCACTCTAGTCGATGTACTCGATGACTACTCAAAAACGCCAAACTAGGTCTGCTAGGTCAGTCAGTTATTTAATAAAATTCAGCATTATACATTTTATATAAATACATAATAGTTTGTAAAATCCAAAAGTGCATGCCTCATAACGTAATTATAATTGAATGACATAGATTTAATTATATTTAATGAATTTATTCATTTTTTTAATTAAATTGCATTCCATTACACGGTAATATTCAAAACTGAACGATACTGAAGCGAATGAAAAAAATTGCCTCAAAAAGGTAAGTTTTTTGGGAGTTATCATGACCACATACATCATCCGCACATACAGACAACCCGACGTCCACCGAAATATATTTTCAAAACGGTTTTTTTTTTCATACTATCTAGAAACTATAGTGTTTTTTAAAGTATATACTGTCATACAAAATTGTTCTTGTTGATATTTGTCAACTCATTTTATACTCAAAGTGCAAAATAGACCGGATATAAGCAATTTAAGCCGAGATAATTGCTTGACCTTGGAAGAGGGTGAAACAATACTCAAACGCTTCGCGTTTTGAGACGTGCAAAAATGGATTAACTTCACGCATAACTAAAGACCATAAACAAATTCAAATAAAGTATATAGATTAAAACGCTTTCATTAGAAAAGGATGAATTTTAGAACGAATCAATTTAGCTAATGCGAACATTCTGTGGCCCGATCTTTAAATTTTTAAGGTTGTATTGATACTTTTCGCAACAGAGGGAAAATAATTTTATTAATAATCCTGTTGCTGTACTAAGTGTACTTGTTACGGGTTACTGGTACTGAACTACTCCTTGAAGCGATGATAGCTCAGTGGTTGTGTGTACGAATTTGCGTGAAAGGACGCGAGTTCCAATCCAACCACCTACAATAAGCTTGAGCTCTCGGTGAAGGAAAACATCGTGAGGAAACCATAGCATGGTGGTAAAGATGTTTGTAATTCCCGCCCGACTAGCTACCAACCTCAAGCTGGAACCGCTAAATACCTCTAGGTGTGTTCCGGCAGCTGCACTTATAGCCAGTCGTTCCACAGGTCTAGCATTTAACAAGCTAGAGCCACATCGCCACTTAACAACACGTGAGATTGTAGCCATAACGCCAAAACCTATAAACTATAAAACATAATCACTCTGACATTGTTATAATACAGATAAATATTAGTACAGCTGTGATCATATATATTGTCAATAAAAACAGTCTCGATTATGTATTGTTATGAAATTAAAAAAATGCATTACTCATAAGTACTTCATTCCACAGACAATGTTATTGTTCTACAGATAAAACAAATTTTATTTAAATTGAATTGTCATACTAGAAATAGACATTAAGTAGAAGTAGGTAAGTAGGTAGGTACAAAGTTATATGAAATGAGTGAAAGATGATGAAGAGAAGAGAAGAGAGAACGAGGATGTACGGAATAGTTAGATTGTAGTATTATTTAAGGTTACAATGGAGCTGATATAACTACGGTTTAAACCACTAAAAAATTAAGGAAAAAAAATAGACATAATCTTGCTCTGATCCACACGAGGCTAACGAAATACGTGCACTGCAACGAAAACAGTTTACAATAATTGTGAAATAGGAACTTGTCGAAAAAACGTTATATACAATCGCAGATTATTTAGCAGATAAAAATGCGGGGGGTTAAAACATTATTAATTCTTTCACATGATAAACAGACCGATAGCTGGATCATTTCTTCCGACGTCTCTTCTCTTCCAGAACGGCACGTTGTTTCCGAAACGGTGGTAGATATTAAACATCGAAAAATATATTATTGTTATGCTATTTTTGAGAAAAAAAAACAATTTGATTTAACTTGAAGTCATATTCATACCTATGTAAGTTTTAATAGAATAATTACCCGAATACTACACTTTTTTTATTCTCTTCGCAAAATGTTGCCAGTATTAAATAACATAGGGTCAAGTAATATTTATATATGCAATGGCAAATGTTATGTATGGATATATTTTATCATACAACAAAAGTCAATGAATAGTAATAATTGGAAATGAAAGGTGCTCACATGACCTTTAGAAACATTGATTTTATAGTTTGAAAAATATCTCATTACGCATGAGAGCATTTTCTGTTGTTTTAAGGCACTTGATATTACAATCGGTACACAGCATAGAGCCTTGGACGCCGACGCGATACTGACGTTTAAGTGCGCCAATTGCCACAAAATCGGCGTGTCACTTTTAGAGCCGATATGCTGTGTCTACACATTATTACTTATACAGTAGAATCTCGATAAAGTAAAAATCAGTATAATTTCAAACAATAATCCGCTCCGTACTCCTCGGAGGTCAAAACCTCCATAACTTAAAATACGCACCTTCTATAACTTAAACTAAAAATTTCAGTATTCGACCTCAATTACTTAAAAGTTTTTTTTTTTAAGAATCGACCGCTATAACGTAACCTGTCTGCCAATGAGTCATTTCGAATGAATGTACAGAGCAAAAAGTTTCTCGAAAATCGAGAGTATCCATCAACGAAACAAGAAGAACTATAGTACTGTACATCGATAGACGAACACAGCAACATAAAAGGTAATGTGTTCTCCTCTCTATTCATCATAGGAAATCAAATCTATTTAGAAACCGCGAACTGTATATAACAAAAAAAAACAATGACTTATTTCAGAAGACTGAACTTTAAATCAAGTTTTTTTTTATAGTTAAGGTTTTTAGCATTGTGTCCATAATTTCACCAGATAAACCTGGAGGAACTGACTCTTAAGTGCAACTGCCGGAACACACCTATAGGTATTTGGTGGTAGATTTTTAACTTGAGGGTGGTAGCTAGCCAGGTGGGTATCAGAAAAACCTTACCACCATGCAACATTATTATATGTAAAATGTGTATCTATTTTATTATACCACTTCTTTTGAAGTATTTGGGTAAAAATAGGAACAGTATATTAAACTCATCAATCACTCTCTAACATAAATCCTTGATAAAGTAAAAAGTCTACAACTTAAAATATTTTGTGTTTCCCTTGGTTTTTAACTTAACGAGTTTCTACTGTAATATTATTGGTCCCGAATCACAATTCACTTCACTATGGTGTAATATAACGTAAATTGTCATTAATATTACAAAAAAGGTTCCAAATAGCTACTAAGTACATAATTTAGAATATAACTCACAATATGTCAGATCAAGATCCCGCCAAAATGTACTCCGCCATTTTCGCGTAGTTAAAATGTACACGAAAGAGTATGGCCGGCGAAAGATCCGTTATGTTCAATTGAAATAAGCAATTTAATTTTTATTTTAAGCAGAGATATTTAAAACTCATTGGTCGTTCATAATAAAAAATAAAATGTTATCACTAACCCATACAGCCGTACCTACAATTTTTGTTCCAACTAAAATAAAAAAACAGTGACTCATCCAAGCGAACTTTGATCGCAATTTTTAACTGTAAATGATTTAACTCATACAAACCGCAATTGCCGTCTCAAATTACTACTACCAAACGCAAATAACTTATAAAAGATACATAAATTAACTATAAACTTTATAATATGTAGCAACAATACCTACGACTTTGTTATAGATTACATATCACAAATTGAAAAATTAAAAACTAAAAACAAATATTTACAAGAGACATCCACTAAGGGTATACACTGCACCAATCTTGCAATACACAAAGTCCATAAAGTGGACGAAAAACATCAAGAGATAGTGACATCAATCTGCTAAGATCATTTATTAGACAAAAAAATGCGTCAGTTTCGTGGAACACTCTGTTAGAACGAATTTACTTAGAGAGAGAGAGAGAGACGAACTCCTTAGCAGAACATGGATTCATTGTGCCGATGCGGTCCGTCGTGTGGTAGGGACGGAAACTCTGAGGAATGTCTGAGACTTGTGACTCGTAAGTTTAAGGGGCCCTTTGTCGACGCGCCTCAACACTCACCTTCCCCACTCGTGTTTCTCTCATTACCCAGCCAAATTTGGTAGACTTTGCTAGCGCAGCTTTAGAAGCATGTTCTAGTATAGAACTTACTGCAGTACTAGACAGGCCAAGATCTTTTAGGTTATAGAGAGATTTAGCTGGTATACCTCTCGCTGCCACTTCGACTACATATAATTTGACCACGTAGCCATTCTTATTCAGGTTATTTAGCAGATCCTAATATTTATTTATCTTAATAGTGTGGTCCTCAGATATGTTTGTTTCCGATGGTATAGTATATTATTATTGATAAACGTATTATATTACTGATTAGCAAATACAAATAAATGAACTACTACCATCCAAGATCAATTAAATGAAATAAAAAGATAACTAACGAATCGAAGGAATGGTAGGAAATTTCGTAATTAATATATTCTCTAGTTATGAAAGTAAACATTCTACTGTACATTATTCAATCCATCTAATCTGTGCAGTGGTTGAGATCCTACTTGCTGTTTTGAACCATAAGTGTGCACCTTTGGCTGGGCACAGCCAATAGCATACGCGCGATGGATAATCATCTACACTATAGAAATATAGTGTAATATATAACACACTAAAGAATGGGGTAATACATATAATTCTTACATTTTCATTTGTCTAGCCTCCATCCGAACCATACGACAAGAGACTTAGTTTGACAAATTTGGATAAGAAGTATCATATATGCTGATTCATAGTATCCGTTATTGTGTCAAATTTTATTAAAACCTATGCAAATAGTTTCAGAGAGAAACACATTCAAAAACAAAGATAAAACTCAAAATAAAATATTCTTGTAATAAAATATATAATTCTCAACTTTTTTCAATATAGCTTTACTCTTATTGGTGGTAGCATGATGTTACATAGTCTAATTTCCCATTACTGAGATATAAAATGCATAATAACAGACTGGTAGTCCCTAAGAGTAGTGCATTCAAACAAAGAACCAAACAAACAAACTTGTCTGTTTTATAATGTTAATATAGATATAAATATATAAGCTTGACTATACATCACATGAATCTTTGCTATTGTTTATTATTAATGCAATAAATACTAATATTCCATGTTTTTTAAAGATAAATATTGTAATAAACTATTTTCTATTATGTATTTCCAACATAGATATTGAAATAAATAGCTGGCCCCAAATGGCCTAGACATCTTTTTAATTTTATGCTCATTTTTCCTTATAACTTATGATTGTAGAGTTAGCAGTCAGTGTTTATTTTCTAAATGTATTATAGGTGGCCAGTTTTAAATCAGTGTAATAAATCATTTATATAAACAAGAATATTAATTATTGTTGGAATTTTAATTGTTCTCCCCGGAATGTGACTGATTATAATTTTTTTCTTGTACTCTGATTATCTGGATACATTTTAGCTATATTTGGCCACAGTATATAGCAGCTTTTACTTATTACTTTTAAATGTAATTCTTATTTCTGTCAAAATAAAGTTTGCTTATTAGGTTGATCAGTATATGTATACATACACAAACTGTTGTCAAAGGGATAATATAAAATAATACTAAAGATGAATTAATTATAATAGCATATTCTAAGATACCAATTCAAGATCTAATAGTTTTATTTATTTGACATATTTTTTTATCTTTGTTCTCGAACTATATATTATTGCTATGTATTATACAAATAATATGTAACTTACCAAGCATAGAAGGGTTCATGTAATTCTGCATAAGGGATGTCTAGCATCCCTTTTACTGTATACACTGGGCTCCATTGTGGTGGACTGTCTTTGGAATAAATAAAAAAAACGGTTTAGAAAGTAATATACAATTATCATAGTACCTACATAAAGTAAAAAAAATACAATGTCTACTAAAAACCGACAGATAATACATAGCCCTAAATATAAATAAAATAATGTGGAAACACACACGAAAACCAAATATTATAAAATTATCGCAACTTATTCCTTTACCCATCCTTATAATGTTTTTACTAACAATAAATTGTTATACTAAAAAGTTGAGGAAAAAGACAGAATAATAATTTATAGCAAAAAATAGTGCAATAAAACCTACGTATTATATACGGTAATTATTAGGTTAAACGAACTCATTAGTGACGGTATATACCTTTATCGACATAGCCGAAAACGGAAGCCACGAAGAAAAATAAAACCGCGGCAAATATCATTACGACTAACCGCGACCAAAACACTGAACAGAATGATTATTATAATCAAAATTGACGTGTTGACAACTTGAATTTTACGAAATATTTGACTTAGAGTTGACGTTGACATATACAGAACTATTTGTCATTTGCCTGACAGCTTTATATTTTTTTTATTATTCAAATTTAATTACCGGTAAGTTTAAATGAAAAAGTAAAGAATTCTTTTAAATTGGCAAGACGAGTAGAACATAAACAAACAAAAAAAAATGTTTCCTAATTAGTTTCAAAACCTATAAAAAAAGGTATTATAATTTTTTTGTTTTAATGTTAATTTTTCTTTTAATCATTTAGGGCTCCCACACATATCTGCGAATTCGCATCGCATCGCAAATATCTACGAGCTCGCACGAATGCAACGCAAGAACATCCGATCTAATTCGCATCGCGCATTCCCACGATATTACGTCGCACTTGGTGACGCCATTTTAGTTCGCTCTGAGACAGCGTGGGAGAAATTCCTAACGTTTTAAAGGAACCGGAAAACAGGCATTTGTCTTTTTTTAAGGGAATTCTACCGTCTCTGGAAAAATTGGATGATAACAAAACATTTATTTTTCAAAGTCGTGTTCTCCAAACTTTAACTGACTTACTTCAACCTGCACATCAAGGCTACCCACCCCATAATTACTTCTATCAGCCTAGCAACTACCAGACTGGTTATCAAACACAGCATTTCGCAAACCAAACACCACAGACACATACAAATTTATCAAACGAACAATCATTAACACGGGAAGATCAAATAAATTCACCTTCTACTAATGATAATTATTCCACATACAGCTCAACATCGATTGAAGAAGAGTTTGATTTTACATAAATATTACATATACTAAGACTAATCTATAAGTCACAAATTTGATTTAATTTGATTTTTTAAGAAAACCAATTAAAATGTGAGTAAATAATTTAATTTTGTTTTACTTTACCTTAAAGTCAGGCCCAGCATTTCCAAAGGCATAACAGAAAGTCTTCCCCTGTACGATCGTTTTTGTAGACATGGTGATAATAAACTCAAAATCTCATCAAATGAAGATATGCTCATTCGAAAAAAATCAAAAAATTTATCTTCTTCTGTTCTCAAAGCATAGTATTTTCGAGTAAAATAATTTCCATCAGGGTTCATAATCGTGATAAATGGATGAACCCAAAATCTTCTTTTTCTTCTATATCTTTTTAACAATAATAGCAGTGCAACAATTTTTTTGCGATCCATCAAGTCACTATTTCTAAAAACACGTCCAATACGACTGACTACCGTTGAAGTTATGGTCACCTCAACTAACGCTTTGCCGCACGAAATCGTATCGCAGCAATTCGCATCGCAAATTCCTGCGATGCGGCGTCGCATCGCAACGCATCGCAATTATGTGTGGGAGCCCTTAATGACAAAATACTTCTATAGAAATGCCTATTTATCGGGAAACTTATAATTGGTTCTACAATAATTACAATATCAGAAAATCAGTAACTGCTAAAATTTGTTATATTAATAGTATACAGTTTACAGTGTAAACCTGTACATGACCTATATTTAATTATAACTAATAAACAATTGTACGGTGCCGAAACTTGGAGCCTGAAAAGTTGTGACAGTGGCAAGGTTGACGCTTTCGAGATGTGGTGTTGGCGGAGATTGCTTCAAATACCTTGGACTGCGATGAGAACCAACGAGTCCATTTTAAAAGAGCTCAACATCACCACAAGACTCTCAGCAATTTGTCGAAGACGGGCCCTCAGCTTCTTCGGACATATTATGCGGTCTCCAAAACACCATATGGAGAAGCAGATCATTTTGGGACAAATGAATGGAAGACGCGCCCGGGGCAGAGTGCCTTTGAGATGGTCTGACATGATCAAGAAGGCGGTGGAAGAAGGCAACATGCACCGTGCCTTACACATGGCGTACGACCGCTCCCGCTGGAAGCATATTTGTGGTCGCGATCCTCAGCAGTGAGGGAATGAGGAAGAAGAAGGATAAACAATTGTATTACCCATATTGCCTTCTTAGGGCCAAACTGAAAAGAGATTTTGGTTTGATTTGTAATCATAATATAACCAACCGGCGTTTTATTATAATAAAGTTAAACTTAAATCTTCATAGTTAACTCAAAATATTCATTTAAACCCGCTATTTTCAAACTGTGGCCTGCCGGGCTTTTGTGGTTGGCCCATCTGGTATTGCTTTTTTTAAATTCCCTAGAGTCCCATAACAGCTAAGTAAACTATTATTTCAATATTCACATGTTTGTGGCCCCTATAGAAAAAAGGTTAAGTATCGCTGATTTAAACTATTCAATAAAACATTATTTTATTACAATAAATATACATAACAAGGCCAATTATACTGATTGATGATTCATAGTAATTTAAATATTTGCTACATAGCAATGTACAAATTCTTTGAGTAAGAGTTTCAAGATGCTATAGTTGCCAGTGTTGACCTGCAGCTGAAATTATTTTTGATATATCGTTATTGATCTGTGTTAGTTATTTACTTTCGTGGTCTTGTTTTCACATATATCATACATTGTATTTATAATTCGGTTACTTATTACAGTGCGCATTAATAAAACAATTTACGTTTGTAAATAAAAACTGCGTCATTTTATAATAACTATGTGAAAACTTAATGCTTGACGCGAAAAAGAACAACATTTTACAAGCCACAACATGAGCAAAAAGTCCATTTCCTTTGGAAAAATAAGTCTTAATATCAACAAAACCAAAGAAAACAATGATAGCACTGATAATACACCGGCCTCAGGCTTTGGAACGTTCGGAAGGACTCCAATCCAGGAGCAAAAACTCATCGAAGAGATCGCCGAAGATTTAGAGAATCAGCACGTACAACAAGTAATGGGAATAAAAAACTTCGGTAAAAAAGCGAAAAACTTCGATTTACAAGAAGTATTCGAACAAGCGAAGAAAACGGCTCAGGAAGCCAACAAACAGAAGTCCGAAAACGAAGCCCGGAAAAGAGAAACGGACACAAATCAGCAGTCGGCATCAAACACAGACGATGACAATGATATTATCGGTCCTTTACCGCCGCCAAATTTGTCGAAAACGTCAGAACTGAGTACAGATAAGGAAATAATTGGTCCACCGATACCTTCACAGATTAATGATGATGTAGATAGTGAGAAAGGAGAAGACAGTTATGATGAGTTAAGTGGCTCTGATGATGAGGAGTTGACGCTGGAAAAGCGAATACCTAACAGCCATGAGGTAATTTTATAACAGGTTTAGTATATTTTACTCAGGGCCAGATTTTCCTACAGCCTAACTAGGGTTCAACCTAGATCCTCAAGATCAACAAGGCTATACATTCAAGCCGTTAGCAAAATCAAAATTATACTATTCTGAAAACAATGAACAAGAAAACACTGGATCGAAAAAAGAAGGAGTCATCAAAAACATGTGATTGATAAACAAACACTAAAATTTATTAGTTAAGATCAATGATAGAGATAAAGGGCCTCATAAGTAGAATAACCTAGGACCACTTTTCATTTAAATCGGGCCCTGATATTAGTTTACTCAATGAAGATGTTTGCTAGATTGACCAAACAAAATTGAATCAATATTACTTTATTCTATTTTAGTTTCATAGCCACTTATAACCATGAAAACATTATCATCAGTGTAATAAGCATCTCGGCCAACATAAAAACTGGCAAGAAATTTGATTGAGTTTACATTTTTATACTTAATTGTATTTATTTACACAATTATTTAGAATCTATATATATAATAAAATCTATTTCTATCTAAAAATTGGCAGAACCAATATTTATGGTTGTATTTTATCTGAATTTAATTTGAACTCTGTGGGGGTGTTTAAATTTGCCCATGGGACCAAGAGGTGGATGTCAGTCAATGATAATAAAATAATGTCAAGTAGAAATTTTAATATGAATGTGAATTGAATTTTATTTTACAACACATAATATTATAAATATGACAATGTCAAAATAAGAAAAAGAATGCATTCAAGAAAGATGATTAACATTGTACTAGAACAGGGGGGCTGTAAATATATATTTCAACATATTTACACGTTAGGCGCACTGTCCATATTTAAGTACATGACTTGAAAATGACTGGAAAAACTAGGCTTACATGGCTTTTGATAAGTTCAAGGGATGAACTTTTCAACCGTATTTTCATTGATTCCGGTATTGTTTGAGTACCTTTTAAAACTATGGAAAAAATAGACCTATTCTTTATTTTCAGGTGGAAATGCATCATGGTAACAAAGCAGTTGTGGCTCTTGCAGTAGACCCTTCAGGTGCCCGTTTGGCAACTGGATCTATTGACTATGATGTCTCATTCTGGGATTTTGCAGGTTTGTACTTATTTTCGTCAATTAAACCTATTGTAACTGCAGTCTACAAGTACTAGTAGTAGAAGCAATGATCACCAAAAGATTTATATATCATGGGGGAGTCTTACAGTGTTTCTCCTGTCTCTGAGATGTAGAGGGATATTTAGTGGCTATTTCTAATGGTTCAAACCAGGAGAATCACTTGCACACCTCTGTACTAACCAGCCCAGGCATATAACTGTATTTTACGCCTGTTAAAAGGGGAGTCTTGCTGTGAAGTTGGACTATTAAGGTCTCATCATTGGGATAACTCGTTTGACATGGTTCTTGAACCTACTGTCCGACAATTCAGTAATGTGATTTGGGACTTTATTATCAAACCTGACCCGGTTGCCTAAAAAACTGTTACTTGTCTTACTCAGTCTAAAATAGGGAGTGATCAGTTTGTCGCGATTTCTAGTATTCAAATTATGGCGGTCTTTAACGAAATGTAGCTTTTGTAAGTTTTGCGGACATACATTAAATTATCAAGAATATATTGGGAGGGCAAAGTTAAAATACCAAATTCCGAAAACTTATCCTTTAATGATTCTCAGGGTCTCATATTGTAAATGGCTCAACTGCTCGTTTTTGTAAAAGAAATAACATGTCTACCTCAGTTGCTGTCCCCCACATTAAAATACAGATAATCTTTTTGAGGCATACATAACCATATGTATATGGGATATAAATCAAAAAGTTACAGTATTGATTGAAAGTAGTACTGAATGTTGTGAAGATGGAAAGTCATCAAAAGTTATTCTAACTTCTGTGACAGTAGAATAGTTTTTAAATCTTAGGTTTAAGATCTTATCTTACCATTGTATTAGGAAAACTTAAATTTTAGTCTTAATTTCGTCTCATATCATTTATTCTTTTATGTGAGTGTTATGCATGTCTGTGATTATTAATGCACTGGCATTATAATTTGTTATTCGTTTTATGTTTCATATTAACTTTATGTCTCTGCAAAGTTGTCTTGCTATATATAAGTAAATTAGGTACTAGTCTGTGAATTGAGTGAGGCGAACTTTTTTATTTCGCCCCCAAGTAAAATGGCTGAGGTCACATTCAACATAACACTCGAAAATAAGTGATAACGCACATGTAGTCAAAATTGAACATAACACAATGCGAAATGTTTTTTGGAAATTATAATTATGGAGATTTTTGTTTATTTGTTTATCTGTCTGTTTTCTTGTCTGTGCATCAGTTTGGAAATACCTAATAAATTTTGAAACTAAATTACACATGGTGTCACTTTTTTATGTGAATGCAATCCATTAAGAGATTTCCCTCTTGTTTATGCCTGGGCACAAGGAAATACCCATGAAAAATCTATAATTAAAAGTAATGTCATTCCTCAGGTATGGACGCATCGATGAGATCGTTCCGGACCCTCCAGCCATGTGAGAATCATCCTATAAAAACCCTGCAGTATTCCGCAACCGGTGACTCGATACTAGTTGTGAGTGGTTCTGCCCAAGCCAAAGTCCTTGATAGAGATGGCTTTGAACTGCTGGAGTGTGTTAAGGGTGACCAGTACATCACAGATATGGCCAAGTATGTTCTTTTATTTTTGTTATGTTGCTGCACTTGTTTTTAATGTGACCGCACTGCTTCTGATGTTAAATACAGTACAGTTCAAATCAGAGGTTACTGATATTGAACCAAGATTCACAATCAGTCACCGTTGTCATGGTAGTCTATTTTTATGTAAAGGTTCAATTTTCACTTCAGTCAGTTTTTTAGACACTATGCAAAGAGACTGAAGTTTACAACTTTTTCATAATATATAGATTCAGCATTTTTTTTCTTAATATCATTTAATAGTAAGGAAACATGTGACCAAAAATGATGGACACACTTAGCCTAGTGGAGGGACTATCTCTGCTGCATGTGGAACATAGGTATTATTGTGGGAGTTAGGCAGACATTAAAAATACCCTACCACCATGCTATGGTTTTATTACCTATGTTTTCTTCCACCAGGTACTCGGACTCATTACAATGATTCGAACTTCATATCCGTTGGTGTGAAATTAATAGTAATTGAGCCATCATTGTTCTGTATGGTTAGAATGATATAATCTTCGAACTGGTTCTAGGGTTAGGATATAGGTTGGGCTAAATAGGATATCCAGTTTAGAAATTATAACCGTCACCTTCTTAGGCTGTGGTTTGATAATTCGGAGTGAAATATTAAGAATGCATAACGTATTGAGGTGCTCTCATTCTGTCATATTCTAGAAGTTTCTAGTATATTAAAATAGATATTTTTACTTATCTGTTTTCCAGGACCAAAGGCCACACCGCGTCCTTGAACAGCGGCTGCTGGCATCCGCACATCCGCGAGGAGTTCATGACATGCTCCCAAGATGGAACTCTTCGACTGTGGCTCACAGATAACCCTAAACAGCACAAAGCTGTCATCAAGCCTCGGCAACAGGGTGGGCTTAAGACCAGCCCCACAGCCTGCACGTTCTCGAAGGACGGGAACACGGTCGCATGCGGCTGCTTCGACGGCTCAATTCAGATGTGGGACCACCGGAAGAACTTCGTTAACACGTCGACGTTGATAAGAGACGCCCATCAGAAGCAGTCGGTGATCACCAGCGTGGCTTACTCCTACCTCGGATCCTTCCTAGCCAGTCGAGGGCAAGACGACACCCTGAGGATATGGGACCTGAGGAACTTGAAAAAGCCATTGAACACGTTCAACAACCTCTTCTCGAGGTACGAACAGACCGACTGCGCCTTCAGCCCTGACGATACGATGGTGTTCACGGGGAACTCCTTGAATCGAGGGGAGACTGTTGGAAAACTGACTTTCTTCAATACCAGAACCTTCGGAATAGTGACGCAGATGGAAGTGACGGACTCGCACATTATAAAAGCGGTGTGGCACGCGAAACTGAATCAGATCTTCATCGGATGTGGCAACGGTGTAGTGAAGTGTTACTATGATAAGAGACGCAGTCTCCGGGGTGCTAAGTTGTGTGTGGTGAAGACGAACAGGAAGAAACAGTCAATGGAAGTGGTCAGCACTCAGCAGATCATAACTCCTCACGCTCTGCCACTCTTCAGGCAGGAGAAGCTGCGTACCAGTAAGAAGAGGATGGAGAAAGACCGCCTTGATCCGGTCAAGTCTCATAGACCGGACTTGCCTATAACGTCCGGGCAGGGGGGACGGGTTGCTGCGTCCGGCAGCACGTTGAGCTCCTTCGTGATCAGGAACCTGGGGTTGAGTAAGAGAGTGGATGATGAACAGGATCCGAGGGAGGCGATTTTGAAGTATGCGAAGGAGGCCGAGGAGAATCCTTTCTGGGTGGCTCCGGCTTACAAGAAGACCCAACCGAAGGCGATTTTCCAGGACGGTGATGATGATGGGCCATCGGATGCGAAGAAACCGAAGTCCTCGTAAAGATGCAGGAAGCTGCAGGGTCAGGACTGTGACAAGTGAGAATGGAATGTATTCACCGACAGTTGCTGTTGAATTGTAGAATACTTCCGATCTGGTGTCGAATGAAAAATGTTTTTTTTTTTTTTTTTTTTTTATTCTTAAGGTTTAGCGTTATGGCCATAATCTCACCTGATCTTAAGTGACGATACGGCCTAAGTTGGTAGCCACGCTAAACCTGTGGAGGAACTGGCTCTCAAGTGCTGCTGCCGGAACACACCTATTGGTATTTGGCGGCAGGTTTACAACGTGAGGGTGGTAGCTACCCAGGCGGGCATTAGAAAAAGCCCTACCACCATGCTATGGTTTCCTCACGATGTTTTCCTTCACCGAAAGCTCAAGCTCATTGTAGGTGCTTGGGTTCGAACCCACGTCCCTTGACGCGAAGTCGTGCACACTACCACTGAGCTATCATCGCTTCAAATAAATCAAATAATTTTTAAGTATTACAAAGAAGTTGTTATGTATATATTACTATCTGATCCGGTGAAATTCCTATCACCAATAGTTGATGTTATTGGTTCTTACTAAAATTGAAAAACTGTTTAATCGATTTGTATTTTTTATTTTAAACTTCTAATCGATTCTTATCAACCTTGTACTTCGATTCGATAAGATCAATAGAAGTGACAATAAATTTAATATGGCTACAGTTTTTTATTTCTTTTAGTTATTAAATGAAACTTGTGTATAAATCCAATGAATTAAATTTCTTTTAAGCATATGCAATTTTAATAAAGTTTAAATATAAAGCATATTGATAAACAATGTTTTTGTTTCTTTTTGTGGTGATTAAATATACAGTTATTATTAACCGACGCTCGAACACACGACATATATGTATTCGTCCGTTTACTAATCTGCGAAACTCCCAAGTTGAGTAAGCAAACTACCAACAGCTGGTTTTGTTATTTGTTGTTCATTGGAATCAACGGTATATGCGAAATCAAGACAACCGCGATCGATGACTTCGCGTCAAGGGACGTGAGTTCGAATCCAAGCACCTACAATGAGCTTGAGCTTTGAAGGAAAACATCGTGAAGAAACCATAGCATGGTGGTAGGGCTTTTTATAATACCCGCCTGGCTAGCTACCACCCTCAAGTTGAAAATCTGCCGCCAAACACCAATAGGTGTGTTCCGGCAGTTGTACTTAAGAGCCAGTTCAACCACAGGTTTAGTTTGTGTACCAACTTGGGCCGTATCATCACTTAAGATCAGGTGAGATTATGGCCATAACGCTAAACTTAAGTATAATTAAAAAAAAACCTCTCTTTTGTACTTTCCTGTACTGAGATTCTTAGTCATATTTTTTTATCCAAGCTCGGTAAAGTGACTGTACTTCACCTGATGGTAAGTTTCAGTACAGTCCAGTAACAGTAGCGACTGCCGTAGAAGCAAATGTCCTTGCCGGCCCACTAAATGTATCTTCACGCCTCGTTTAAAAGACCCCATATTATAAGAAGGAGGGAACACCCACATCGGAAGACGGTTCCACAGCTCCACTGTGCGACAAATAAAAGACTTCGCGTCGGGATGGAGGTTATGGTAAAGCTGTGGCTCCGTAGTCCAGCTCGGGTGGATCTGTTGTGGAAACGAGAGGAGAGGATTAGGTGAAATAACTCTTCAGAGCATTCGCCATGATACAGTCGATACAACACGCTAAGCGAGGCTATATCCCTACGCAGTTGAAGCGGTGCTAAGTAATTGGTAATGACTGGATCATTCGCCATGCGGACAACCCATCGTTGCAGCCTGTCCAGGACATCTAGGAGGTATTTGTATTTGTTCCAGCCAAAATGGTCATATAACACTTCCCGTCGATCTTAAAGGGTGAGTTATTGTTGAAAACTCCGCAAGGTCCATTTATCGTTTTTTATTGTTATTGCATGTAATTTTTACAAAACTCTTTCATCTGGGATTTCATATAAAATAAGAGTAACTTCTTAGCTACGCATGCATTATCCGTGCGGATTGTTTGGTCCATCGTATGACAGAGAGTGATATTCCGAACTGTTCTCGAGACTTGTAATACGGATATAGGTTTAAGGGGGCCCTTTCCGACACGCATCAACACTCATCTCCACTACTCGTGTTTCCCTCCCTGCCCCGTCAAATTTCGTAGAACTCTTCTAGCGCAGCTTCAGAGACACGATATAGAACATTTTGCTGTCCTAGACAGGCTAAGATCTTTTAGCAGGTTATAGAAATTTTGTGGGTATAGCTCTTGCTCCCACTTCCACCGCGTATAACTTATCTACCATAGCCGTTCCTATTCCGGTTATTTAATAACTTGTAGCGCTTACTTTATATTTATTTTATAGTGTAGTATTTTTGTTTCCCATGTAACAATGAGCTCAATTAATGGAATCAATTTTATCTGGCTACATTTTGTCAACTAAGCACAATAAAATGTGCACATGTGGAAGACCAGGTTTTAACCAATTAACATAGTTCTTACATCCAACAAAGTCTACTTTTATTAACAAAAATTGTAAGGTGTTAGTCCAGACACGGTCAGTAAATTTAAAAATTCTGTGAAATAGTTAACTACGTCATTCTAGTTGATAACTGCGTTGACTGATTTGAAGAATAATAACTGAACTCGAAGAAAATTCTGAATAGTCGCATTGAGATCTACGTTTTTGTTTCTCGCAGCCACCATTGCTCGTACTTTGTGAATTGTACCACTTATTAACGTTTTTATTAAATTGTGCTTTACAATATGCGTTGCGCTAAACAACGTCGTATGCAACTGTTTTGTTTTTTAATGTTGGCCAAGAAATGGATATAAGATGGGATGGGAAGTGATCTTCTCATTTTAAATTTCTGAACGCACGTATAATCATTTGACAACCAATAAATATGTCAATTATTTTTTCATTACTGACATTATTCTACATTTTTTAATTGTAACATACGCCACTATCCGAATATTGTGGATATATGTTTACGATTCGGAACCTTTATTTAAATACGTTCCTTAATTTAAGCAGAGAGGTTACCGTAGCGAAGAGATGAATATTAGACGTTTGACAGTTACGAAACCCACGAGCAATTGGCATAGGAAAATATTTTTTCTTTTATTTATTTATTTTCGTCAATTTTCCAATGTCTTTATTAGTTACTCTGCTATTCGGGACGGAGACAAATACAACAAATCAAAAACCATCGGTTGTGCCGTTCTCGACTCATAAGTGTTCTAACAAACCCGACTTAGTTTTATATATGTGGCGGTCGGTCAACATACATGTTAGTAGTATACTTTTGTATATGTCAACTGAAAAAGGTTACTACTAATAAGAGGGTTGACCGCCACACATATATATATATATATATATATATATATATATATATATATGTGTATATATATGTGTGTGAAAATTTGACACAGAGTCGACTTTTTTGAAGAGAAACTTTGAAATTCTGACCCGCAACCTTTTTGCGTGATGCTAGTTAGCGTAAAGTCGGATCGAGGAGAATTAGGAAACGAGACATAGTGATGCCTCTCTTCTGCTGTGTGGTCTTAACCCTTAAGTATTCAAGGTTACAAATTTGTAACCGGACTTTTTAATCACTTTGTGCACTTACAATTGGTTTGTTTTTAATATTTGGCTGTGTATTGCCCAATATTCTTTTGAACAAAAGTGTCCAAGCCGACTAAAAATAATACAGAACACACTTTAGCACCTTCGCTATTATACGCTTAGATACATAGTATAAATATTTTACTAAAATCAGTTGACAATTGTTAATTCTTGTAACATTGCTTCCAACATGAAATTTCCCTACTATTATATGTACAAGTATTATTAATAACATCATAAAAATCTTTAAATGGTGGCTTAGAGAACGGATCTCCTGACCACATGTTCTTTAATTGCTCCAGAGACAGTTTTTCTCTTAATGATTTTTAATTCCCTCTATTCTCTAACTCCCTCTCTAACTCTCGCCCCCCGTTCCCCTATTAACATTATGTGCCTCCTAACTCTTGTTACGGACAACCGCTTAGTTGTAGAATGCTTGTCAAATTTTATACGAACTAATAAAATTAAACTTTAAGCTTTTAGTATCATTCTGTGGTGTGTATTTGTAATCTAAAAATATATATTTTATGTAGTTTGCATACAAACATTAGTTTGTGTCGTCTATTTGTTAGTGAATAGTCTGGTTTGGATATAATTTAAAGAGAATAATTTATTTATTTTGTTTAATGGAATTTGGCATATCAGGTTTTTAAGGACTCTCAGCACACCCTGTTTTTTTAATACATAATTAACGTTCTTAATACTGAGCAGGGTATACAATTACGTACTGTTAGCGGGAAATATCCTAACGAAGACGAAATCATCCGCCGGTACATATGTTTTTATTTATTTCATTTATTTATAGTATATTTCTTCATAGCACATTTAACAAAATCTAATTAATTACTCTCAACAGTTAAGAGGTACCAATTAGGATGATATCATAACTAAAAAAAAAGTGTGTATTTTATTTGCGTGCAATCGAGGCAATGTTTTTCTACAATGTATGATTTTTTCTAGATTTAGCGTTATGGCCACAATCTCATGTGATATTAACGTCGATGTGGCTCAAGATGGTGGACATTTTAAGCTAGAATGTTCTATGTATTTCAAGTTAAAATAATATACACGTTTGATTTAACATATTTAATTAACTTATAATCACTATTAGTACTAAATACACTATGTTTTTATAGTTTACAACAATTATGCCGTAACCGCAACACTTTCTTCTTGATCTTTTTCATCGTTGTTCATTACCTTGGTACTATGCGGCGGCCTCGTAGAGTTCTGAAATGTTGTATTTATATTCAATAAATTACTTTAAACACATTCCAGTTTAATATAAATTTGTATAAGGGGACATTCAAGTATTACGTATATCAATTTTTGAAGTTTTTCGATCCTCCCTCCCTCATGTAACGCGCCGTGACATTTTTCTGTACCCTCCCCCTATCCCCCCTCAAACGTTACGGAACACCCCAGTTAGCATTTTACCTAAGTCATAATAGTGTTTTACCTTCTTTTTACTAATAATCTCTTAAAATAAATAACTTTGTTAACTATCTTAACCACTCGAAATGAGATTAGAAATAATCGATCGTAACGCATCGTAACGTTTTACAAGACCCACCACCCTCCAAAATGCGTTCCGAACGGACGGAGCACATAATACAATGAAATGAAATAATTAATAATACAAATTTCTTATTTGCTTACCAATTATAGAGCCCCTAACCAAAAAAGTCTTTCAAATATTGCTGAGGTTTTTTTATATAATAGCGGGCAAACTAGCAAGCATTTCATCTGATGGCAAGTGATCACCATCGTCCATGGACACCCACAAAACCAGGAAAATCGCAGACGGGCCTTTATTGGAGGGACTGGCTCTCAAGTGCAACTGCCGGAACACATCTATTGGTATTTGGCAGCAGATTTACAACACGAGGGTGGTAGCTAGCCAGGCGGGCATCAGAAAAAGTCGCACAACCATGCTACGGTTTCCACACGATGTTTTCCTTCAGCGAAAACTCAAGCTCATTGTAGCTGGTTGGATTGGAATTCACGTCCCGTGACGCAGCGTTCCTCCCAAAAAAATAAAAAGTAAACATATGAGTGACAGTCTATAGAAAATGTCTTCCCATACGTATTTAGTTTCCTCTGAATGTTATTAATTGTTGGAAGACAACTTGGCTTCGACCAAAAGTACTCTTGTCCCATTTTTTTTCTTAATTCCGCACTTTTATATATAACAAAATAACAGTATAGAAATGTTTCAATTGAACAATTTTATATTTTCAAATATAATTGTAGAATAATGTGCCATATTTAAGGCCTTGATTGTTGAACCACTTTTTTTTTATATATGCCTTTATAAGTTTAGCGTCACGACCGAAATCTCTCATGATATTAAGTGACGATGTGGTGATGATGGTGGACACGGTAAACCTATTGGATCCCTTGCTGAGAATCTAGCAGGAAAGATTAAGATCCAGTGTTTTTACTGGCCTTAGGAGCTAATTTACATCAGACGAGATTATGACCATAAGAAATATATATATAATATATATATATTTCTTATGGTCATAATCTCGTCTGATGTAAATTAGCTCCTAAGGCTATAATATATATATTTCTTATGGTCATAATCTCGTCTGATGTAAATTAGCTCCTAAGGCCAATAAAAACACTGGATCTTTAGCTTTCCTGCTAGATTCTCAGCAAGGGATCCAATAGGTTTAGCGTGTCCACCATCATCACCACATCGTCACTTAATATCATGAGAGATTTCGGTCATGACGCTAAACTTATAAAGGCACAAAAACTCACCAATTTCTTAGCTCTGTCGACGAGGATCTGGAAAGCGAAATGGTTAAGGCTGACGCCGGTTGGCAGGGCGACCCCTTGGAACCTGTATAGCTGCTTCGATCCATCCTTTGTTGATGCTGGAAATTCAAGACCAACTTTAGTTAGTCCTGCAGTAAAAAATAAAGTCCAGGTCTCATAAACTCTTTTATTTTTTGTTTATTTATATAAACAATTAAACCGCATCGAATCAGACCGTGAAAAGTAATAGGGTTCTATTCCCAATTATACTGAAGCGTTAGAAGAAAAAAAAACTCAATTAGTAAAGTATTTCGATCTGTTATAAAGGAACCCTTATTTGGGTTTAAAAAAAATATACTTTATTATTACACTGGAATATATTTGATTGAAATAAAAAAAAAGATATACAAAAATTATTAACGGAGCCAAGCGTCGTTGTAGGAAAAGAGCAATAGGACGACTGACTGGATGATGGACCGAGAGACGAAAGGAAGGGAATAAGAATGGTGTGTCAGCAGTATAGGCTGCTGTCTAAGCTAGGAAGGGTACAATTGAAAGATATAACAGATCGTTATCGTGATAACATACAGGATCCGCACATACAGACAGACACGCGGACGTCCGAGACGGAACTTTTTTAAACAGTTCTTTAACTAGTTTAAATAACAGATATGGCATTGAAAATATCATGACTTTTAAAAATAGTGTGTTTTTTCTTGATATATGCGTGTATATATTATTTTACAAGTGCAATATATGATAAATAGAGACGTTTTAAGTTTGAAAAATCAGTTGTTGTGCGTAAAGTGACAGTAGTACCTACCTCAACGTTTCGTTTATGAGGCCTACAACAAGACACCGTAATTTGTATGTTCTGATCCCCGAAACTAAACTATGACATAATAATACATTGAAATAAAACTAATTTAAACGGATTTTATCGCGGTTATTTATTAAATTTTGATCCAGACGTTTCGAAAGCTTTTCAGCTTTCGTGGTCACGGGGCGGACTGAGGTGTAGGTTGTCCAGAAAAGTTTATGTTTGTTATGTTGTATGTATTGTTTGTTTATGTGTAAGTTTATGTATGTGTTATAAAATCCGTTTAAATTAGTTTTATTTCAATGAATAATATTCGCGTAAACCTAAGAAATCATAATAATACATGTTTTTTTTTTCATATTTGGTATAAGAAACTTACCTTCCACTCGGTGCACCGAAGGTATTGCCACTCGTCCAACGAGCGAAGTGTTGCCAATCAAAGGTCCCTTCGATATATCCACGTGGTTACCGACTCTATATAGGATCACTTTACCTGGATAAATAGATATAGAGGCGATGATAGCTCAGTGGTTGTGTGTACGAACTCGCGTCAAGGGACGTGAGTTCGAATCCAAGCACCTACAATGAGCTTGAGCTTTCGGTGAAGGAAAACATCGTGAGGAAACCGTAGCATGGTGGTAGGGCTTTTTATGATGCCCGCCTGGGTAGCTACCACCCTCAAGTTGTGAATCTGCCGCCAAATACCAATAGGTGTGTTCCGGCGGTTGCACTTGAGAGCCAGTTCCTCCACAGGTTTAGCGTGTCTACCAACTTGGGCCGTATCGTCGCTTGAGATCAGGTGAGATTATGGCCATAACGCTAAACCTTAAGAATAAATAAATATATATATATATATATATATATATATATGAATCTCTATATCCCTTTGTCATCGCATCACGCGTGAACGGGTGGAACAATTTCGCTAATTCTTTTTTTGTTGGGTTAATTATCTTCAGGACAAGGTTCTCATGAAAGAAAACAATTAAGGAAGTCGACCGGAATATCAGCAATGTTAAGAAAATTAAAAAAAATAATTAAACGACAATATCAATTTTACACAACTAACTGTAAGTTGTCATAAAGCATTACTATAATGAACACTATGTTTTTGTATATTTTTTTTTGTATTAATTATACCAATTCTTATTTAATATTCATAGTTGAAACGGGACGTCTATCGGGTCAGCTAATGTAATTTAAAATTTCCATATTCATCAAATCCTTACTATAATATTAATAATATTATAAATACGAAAATGAGTTTCATTTCTTTGTTACGCTTTGGGACCGTTCAACTATTACGTTACGCAATTTTCATGTGAAACGTTACGATGCGTTACGAGGGCGTTACGTAACATTGTTTTTTTTTATCATTTATATATTAAAAGTTCGCAATTCTTTTAGTTTATGATTTACGGGGAATTCCCTCACTATTTGTAATCGCATTGCTGGAGGTTAATGTTCGTAAATTATTTTATTTTAAGGGTTTATCAGTAGAAAAAAAGTTAAAACGCTCACTGCGGTGTTACGTAACGTTTGAGGACGGGGCAAGGGGGACACAAAATAAATGTTAAGTCGCGTTACATGGGGGAAAGAGAGACAAAAAATCTTCAAAAATTACGTAATACTCAAACGACCCCTTTCACGCCTAAACAGCTGAATCGATTATGATGTATTTAGGTATAGATAGATCTATCTCTATAGATAGATAGAATCCTAGAGATGTTGATAGGTTACTTTTCTACGAGAAAAACTTATTAGAAGTGGGGTAAAGAGAGGGATAAACTTTGTAAGAAAGAAACTTTTATTGCGTCATGCGATTTGTTTGGCAAAATCAGTATCAACGCGAGTGAAGCCACCGTAAATTCTAGTCTGTTTGAAGCATATATCGTCACATAACAAAAAAATGTCCAAAGCAGTCATGAAGACAGCCGACACAAGTGAAAACTGAAAACAATTGCTATATTCGCATATCAAAATAATTGTATGACCTTGAAATTAAAACATGTAAATCGAAACTGTTTACAACACAATAAGTTATATTAATAGGAATAGATATAGTCTGTACGTTAACACGTCACGTGACCATGTCGATGACGACCTACATGAATTTACTCCCTATCCAAAATTCCTTCCTATAGAAGTTTTTTTACCATTCGCACTCGCTATGCTCGGTATCTGCCGGGTTTTGTGCTCATTATCGATGAACATCTCGAGTGCCAGTTCTTCGCCGACCTCGAGCCGTTCCAGCGGCAGGTTCCGCCTGACAATCTTCACGTACTCCGCGCTGAGGGTCACCAGCTCTTGCTGGGTCGGCTGCCAGTTCGGTAACGACGGTAGGTCCACGTCGTAGATAAACGAGCCGCTACGGACTGCCATAGTTTTTATAGTTAAGGTTTTAGCGTTCCGGCCACGATCTCACCTGATGTTAAGTTTCGATGTGACCCAGGCTGATGAACACACTAAACCTGTGTAGGGCCTGGCTCTCAAGTGCGACCGCCAGGACCGGCATTAAAATGAAGCGATGATAGCTCAGTGGCAGTATGATCGACTTCGCGTCAAGGGACGTGAGTTCGGATCCAACCACCTACAATGAGCTTGAACTTTTGGTGAAGATAAACATTGTGAGGAAACCATAGCATGGTGGTAGGGCTTTTTCTAATGCCCGCCTGGGTAGCTACCACCCTCTAGTTGAAAATCTGCAGCCAAATGCCAATAGATGTGTTCCGGCAGTGACACTTGAGAGCCAGTCGTTCCTGGGTGCCCATGGGCGGTGGTGATCATTTACCATCAGGTGACACGCTTGCTCGTTTGCCAGCTAGTCCACAATAAAAAGAAGACAATAGAAGAAAATTTTTATTGAATAAAGTGACAAAAAAGGACAAGTATTATTATATAATTTTTAGTTATACGCGAACGAAATATTACTGAATAAAGTTTGGAACATCCAAAAGTGTCTTTGTTTTCGTTAATGACAATTAAACCACATCGAATCAGAACGTGAAAAGTAATAGGATTCTATTCCTAATTATATTGAAGCGTAATGAAAAAAAGACTAGATTATTAAAGTATTTCGGTCGTTATCGTGATAACATACAGGATCCGCACATACAGACACACGGACGTCCGAGACGGAACTTTTTTAAACAGTTCTTTAACTAGCTTAAATTACAAAAATGGCATCAAAAATATCACGAGTGTTAAGAATCGTGTTTCTTCTTGATACGTGTGCGTATATGATAAATAGAGACATTTTAAGTTTGAAAAATCAGTTGCTTTGCCTAAAGTGACAATAGTACCCACCTCAACGCTTCGCTTATGACGCGTGCAATATAAATGTAGAACAAAACGAAAATAAATGAAAGTACTAATGAATAAACTTAAAAAAAAAATGTGAGCGAAAAAAAAATTATGCTTATCGATTTTCTTGCCAGCCCTAGTTTGGCGTTTTTGAGCAGTCATTTACATCGACTAGAGTGACATCTATCGCGTTATGATCACTTATGGAGATAAAAGTATCCTATCTCTCAAGTTGGATGAAACTGCAGACAGTATGCAAAATTTGATTAAAATCGGTTCAGTAGTTTCAGAGTTCATTGATGTCAAAGGGTTTATTAAATAGGTCTATTATAGGGTGGATCAATATTATAGCGATCGTGATGTCTGGAATTGACACCCCTCTCTGTACATCCGCTAATAACTACTGTAACACATTAGATTATTATATTTTAAAAAAGATAACATTGAGACCTAAAAAAAGATGCAGATCGAGTTTCTTTCCGGTTCATCTCGATGACTGCGTTACTTTTCGAACCGGAAGTAGTTTCGACGTTCATAAGCGCCATCTTAGGGCCTAAATTGAATAATTGAATTATAGATTTAATCTGAAAACATCTGATTCACAAAATATATGTTTCTAGTCAGAATTGTGACACAAAATAAACAACTCACTGTCCGGGTGTGGGAAACTGTGCAACAGAACGGGCACAGACTGTTTGAATGCTACAGACGCGCACGCTCCGAGAAGCAGTGAACAAGTCCTCCAGAAGGCCTTGTTCACTTGCTGTGGCTCAGCTGTTGTGAAGTTCTGAAGCTGAAAACACTCATATATCTCACTAGTCAGTAAAATTGGGTTACACGGTGGTAGGGCTTAGTAGCACCGCCTGGCTAGCTACCACCCTCAAGTTAGAAATCTGCCGCCAAATACCAATAGGTGTGTTCCGGCAGCTGCACTTGAGAGCCAGTTCCTCCATAGGTTTAGCGTGTCTACCAACTTGGGCCGTATCGTCACTTAAGATCAGGTGAGATTATGGCCATAACGCTAAACCTCAACTTGAAGAGCTTGAAATACACTGACAGTGATCAGTGACTAGAGCCCGAAGAGTCCATAAAGGATTCTTTCTGAAACTATTTAGATCAGGACACAATAAAATCTGTCCTCTAAATACCACAATATATGCTGATAATAATTTATTTGCTGTTTTTGTGGACCTAAGAATAATTTTATAATTTTTACTGGTTTTTGGGAACTATTTTCAATACAACTTTACTGCTGTTTGTGGTAGAGTGATGTTTAATAGCCTAGAGTCTTCCCAAATAATTGATCTAACAAATACAGTTTTTCTTTTATCCAACTGCTAGTTCTTAAGAATAGTTTCTCATACAAACAAACAAACTTATCCACTTTGTAATATTAATATAGAAAACATGAAATATAAATATATGCCTACATTATAGATTAAAGTATCTAGTGGTTTTAATGAATATAAGAGATAGTTGTTTCAATCCCTTCCAAAGAAGAAAGCATAATTCAAAAATTAATATAAAATTCACAAATCAGTGTTCTCTTGAATTTGTATTTGAATGCAAGGTTAATTTAAAATATTATCATATAACATATGTAATTAAGATTCTTAGCTAACATTTGTTAAAAATGATATATAGACTTACTTGAAGAGTACAGCTTTCAGTTAAAGGTCTATGCATATCCCAGAACACTGAACCATCGAGAAGGGCTAAGGCACTACTCTCTGCATGCCATTCACTCAAGTCTGTAGAAATAACAATACACTCATACCAGTTACATATATCATAATTCGCATACTGTGGATAAAGCTGAGTCAATTCAATACAAATTCAAATTAAAAGTCAATTCAATTCAAGCTCAGCATATGCTATGGCAAACTGCTATAGCGCTGGTTTTCAGCTGAACCTGGAGTAGTTTAATTAGATTAATACTCGTGGCCTTGAATCAAAACGAGTGGATAAACTAACATACTACTGCAACTGTGCAAATTGCTAAATTAATAAAAATAATTTTGAATTTATTGTGATGTTATCACTGTTATTTCTATAATTTTCATATACATAAATGTTACTGATTTACAAAAGTTGCTGTAACACAAAATAAAGTCACAGATTGGATCATGTCAAGGTGTTTTAGGGAATTAAAAAAAAAAACTAATCTGAAATTAAATGTGTATAAATCTGACCCAATTCAATGAGAATTAAACAGAGCCATTTCAAAATTCTAATTAAATTATTTATACTTTGCAGAATGGCTTAAAGATAATGCTTTAGAACAAAACTTAGCTTATATTAAAAAGAATGACATTTTTTTAATAATACAGAGTTAAACATATGTATGTTTTGATCTCTTTCCCCCCTAAAACTAACTACAATGCATTTTTAAGCCATACCGTATAGATAAATCACATAAAAAAAAAACATTTCTCATTATATGTATCATCTAAATTATATGTATGCTGCTCCGAGCCATTTTTGGCTGCAGCAACTGCCGCAGATCCATCACGTGTCACATACATGTGCTCTCCAGTGGCTAATATAGCCATTCTTTGATCACAATCTAAAGACTGTGGTATAGACCAGTAAAAATAATTTTAAAACATCTATTTAGTTCCAAAATACAAAAAACTTAAGTGGACACTTGCTAGATATAGCTATATATATATAGATAGGGTTGCCATTGTTGAGCACTTTCCAGAAAGTAAATACACTAGAAAATTTGAACTTTTATACAATATTATTTTCTTTCATAATATAGATGAATAGTTTTAACATAGATATTGTAATATTTTGTACTTAACCAACAATCTTCAATTTATTTATATATTTATTTTGTTGGCTTTTTCATTTAAGGCATCTGTAAAAGTGACAATGTCACGAAGACTTGAAATTTAAAAGAACTTGTCCTTAAATAATTGCTTTAAATTATGTAAAAATTAAACCTGAGACTTTATATATCTGATCATGACATTTCCATAGATATAGGTACTCACGTCTAGCACAATCATAAGGAGTTGACAAATCCTTATTCAAAATCAAAGTACAATCCTTTGGTACACCCTTATATTGAACTTCAATTTTTTCTACTCTACCGACTTTCTCGACTTGTCGTTTTTTCTCTAACGTGAAAAGATGATTTCGACGGTCAATAGCTTCATCTGTATTTAAAAATCCTGGAAAAAGAGCAGTTTATAACATACAAAATTTTTACTATTTTTTAGTAGGAATATAGTAAAAATAAATATTACTTGTAAATGGCGCTAGTTTTGTACAACTATTTTGAGCGTAACTTCTTGATAAACCTATTACATGTCGTTTCATTTTTATTTGTTTTGAAATATTTTTGTACTTTTTATCACGGTGATCAGAGGTTATGTTTATTTTTACTCCGAAGTGACATTAAAATGACATACTTCAATTTCGGCATAATGTCAGGGTTACCAGTAATGAAGACTCAAACAATAATACATCTACCATGAATACTTGATACATGAATGTAAAGAGACTGTTATAATAATTATGTAAGGATAAAGTTAAAATCTGATCTAAAAATCATAAGCTAAGGTCCATAGACTCGAATATTTTTTTAATGAAAAGAATATATATTGTTACATATTTAATCTAGAAAACTATAATGGAGGAAAGGAGTTCTCACACACTAAGAAAATGTAATGAAATAAAATGGAATACCATAAATAAGCACGATTTAAAATAACTCTTACTCACATTATAAGTTTTAGTACAGGAAAATGTTTACCGTATTCAAACTCTTATATCATATAAAAATTGTTGTTAAGAATGCATACGTAAACGTCTAAATTGACTCTTTAAGTTTAGTATATCCAAAATATAGGTTCTTTACATGTTTTTATATAAATAACAATTATTCAATCCTGACAGAACTATCTGCCCAGTCAACTACTAATATTTCGTTTATTTTTATCATAATGAAAACACATGTTTACAAACCTCTTCTTGTAATACGTATTCGCATTACCAATTACAAAGTTATCACTTTGTATTATATATGTTATATTATAACAAATGCTAAGGTTTATAATGTCTAGGATTATCAAATATAACTTACAAAAATTTACTATAGTCGGGCTTGAGTAAATGATCATACATATTAAGATGTTATAATATTTATGTTATAAAAATTCGTTTATTATCCTAGTAAAAAATTCATAGCTTGACAATACTATTACTTTATATATCTTACTTATAATATCATTTCTGTATCATAGTAAATAGCTTGAGTTGATGGTTATAAAATAATGTGTTTACATTCATATTTGTGATTATATCATTCCTACTAATGATTTTAAATTTTCTAAATCTCTGTAATAAAGATTGATATTATATGTTAAAGTAACAGAAACAATAAAACACTAAATCTCATAAAAATATTTTAATTGTACAAAAACAAAGTTGAACAAATTGTTATATTATATTTAGTTATTACATAGTAATTGAAATATTATTTTTTATTCTTTTTGTATCTGTATGGTGTTATTATATAAGCAACATACATGTATCCTATTATTGAATATTTAATGTGTACTACAGCAAACTTTATAACTAACTGTAAAAATTATTTACAAGTAACTTAAAAACAATTATTTTTGAAACATATCATTCAAACTAGTAGTCTTTATATAACTGACACTATAATAGCTATTCTGACAGATGAAGTATTTCCATAAATACTAATAATACTAATGTTATAAAATGTTAATTGCAACAGATTAAAACTTGAGACAAATGTATCATCAGATAGTTCTATTGAGTCTAATTTATAAAATAACATATAAAAATCTAAATGTTTTATCAATTATATCATGAAACATTTCAGTATCTATATATCAATTTACTTATTTTTTAAATTGTGTAAATAGATATTACTGATAATAAATATTTATACATACAATATCTTGTAATCTGTGAATAAATCATTGAAAAATATAAAGCAATATTTAAAACTGGACTACAATGGAATTTCTTTATTAATATTATTAGTCTTTAGTATTATATCTAAGTATAGGGTAAGTCAGAGAAAGTGAGATAATAAAAACATTGTACAAATCCTATGTCACAATGTATAAAAAATCACCCAAATTCAGTAAAATTAAAAAAATACATTCATGGCATGAACTTGAAATACAAGATATTTTTTAACCTAATAAATAACCCTGTCTTTGAATGCAATATGTGGCTCTGTTTAATGTATCTGCTCTGAGTTAATGATTAGAAATATGGTCCCAAGATCTGTTAGCCCATTTAATAGATTAAAAGTATCAGGTAACCTCTGTACAATGAGTCAAACATTCCTCCTTACAGATTTCCGCTATCAGACTCTCCACAATGCAATAAGAAATAGAAGTATACAAAGCCTTATATGGTAATATTTTAATTTACCCAATCATAACTCTCTTACGCCCACGCTCTCTGACTAATTGATACCTCGCCATGACTTCTGTCAGGTTAAACTTGTTATTGTCTTTATATGCAGCCATTACAAGATCCAATAGCTTTGGCAGGTCACTGTGCGTGCTAATGAAAGACCTTTCCATGACATAAAGGTCCACCGCTCTATCTTCAACTGTAGTATCAATTGCAGCCAGCCCAAAATCTATGATGGCCAATTCGAAATCACGTTTCTCGATCCACTTACTCTCGTTGACGTTCCTCCGAACGAGAAGCATGTTTGACGTGGTCAGGTCTCCATGCACTATATTATTATTATGTAATTTTCCTACTGTTACTCCAACCATTTTGGCGATAACCTCGAAACCCTCGGTTTCCTCACCCGGCGAATATTTTGACAAGTTCGACAGGTAGTCTTTCACGGTAATGTTTTGTTCGAAATACTCCATGTATATTCTACGCCGATCGAAATCGATTAGATATAATGTAGGTGTTAGGATGCCTGCGGTCATGCTGCGTACAATACCTCTGGCCTCGTTCTTCATGCGCTCTTTTGTAATAGTGAGATCTAACACTGGATGCCTGTAGCCTTTTGGAAATCTTTCTTTTATCAATGCCGGTTTACCGAGGTAATTGCACATGTAGAGTTTGGCTTCCGCGCCTTGTTTTAATACTTTTAATTCACTCGTCATATCTCCGATGTAAGCTTTTTATGTATAGGTAATATATGTATATTGTAAAAGTTTTATATTGAAATAGTAAACTATGTATTTTCGACGCGCTCGATCAATTCATTCGCATTGATGTTATCATTTGACAGATTGACGAATAATAAAATAGATTATTATGACAAGTCCACAGACTAAACGATGTACTTATAAGCGAATGAAAAGTATTGCGGTCAATAAAATTTTTGCAATGGAGTAGTTTATTTTGTAATACTCACTTGACTAAATATTACCAAAAAAAAGAGAATAGCTCGTCACGTACTTATAGATATCTTACAGAAGTTATACTCCATATTAAATTACTAAGTTGTACTCGGCCACATCGTTACTGAACATCAGATAAGTTTGTGGTTAAACACAAATAAATTATAAAACATATATTAGTATGTAATAAAATAATATACTTTTTTATAACTTAGAAGCTTTTATTTAATTTTGTTACTTATTGAGGCTAGTGTAAAATGGAACATAATAAAGGCCTATCCATACAGTCGCTCATTCTTATAGGATACGTATATATTACATATAAAATACTGTCATATACTTAATATTGCACTTCCTACTCTAAATATCTATTAATTTTTGTATAATATTAATGTATTTTTTATAAATAACCAATAACTATAATACAATAATATCTTAGAATATTGTTGATTTATCAGGAAGTAAGTTCAAGCACCATGTTAAGCGGCTCACGTTCAGTATATTGAGTTATATGCCGGTTCTTCTCGGTGAGTGGATTATTTTCCAGTGTTGGTAGTTTTAACATGTGCGCCTTCTCAGGACCTAAATTGAATTAAGTTTTTTAATTTACATTTATTTTGACAACAATAAACTGTACAACCTACTTCAATCACATAAAAGCCAGTTATATCTCGGCAATAAATTTGTGATCATCGAATCTACCTTTAAATAAAATGTATCAAAACTTGTTATCATTTGTTACAAATTTCGTCTTTCGTTTAGAATTTGCATTCGTTCATCTGCCGATCATCGCCGAGCATATATTACAGCCTTAACAATCGATATCGTAGTGTATAGACCGCACTTAATATACCACTGAGAGAGAAGTTGAAATGTTTGTTACATTCATTTATACATATGATATATGTATACATATTTACATGCATATTCACTTGCAGGAGAGCTAGAGGGAGGCTGTGGGCGTGAATCTTGATATTAGTGAAGTGCCGGCCAACGGCACCAAGCACCAAGTATAATCTGATCCAAATTAATTCCCGTCAAATTCTTTAATGTAGTGATTTATTCGTTTAGTGACGGTCCAACGTTCGAGCGCTCCGCTAGCTCTTGATTGTATACGAAAAAAATAACTGATCGAGTGTGACTTAAACTGGTAAATATACCAAAAAATAAAAAAGACTGTGCGTATAACTGTGATTTTTTTTAATATTTGTGAGAGCAATGTCGGAGGGTTTGGAATACGAAACGATTGTGCAGAATGGTCCAAGAAAAGTGAGTTGTTTTTTTTAATAATTTTTGACAGCAGCATCTTAAATTTCTTTTTTTTTGTGGAATCGTATCAAAAGCAATTGTTTATAATTTTTTATATATTTTAAAATAATAAAACAATCTACCATGTTATAGCACACAACTGTTTGAATAAATAAATAGTAATTAAAATTTTATGAGAGCGTATGTAGCAATGAGCAGACTTTATTACCGCAATTTGAAGCGCGGCTGTAGGCATAGGTACAAAACATATATGTAGGTAGCCGGAGGGATGAAATGTCCTATGCCTATACGAATGTCTGGGTGCATTAAGATAGATATGTCGTACGTCTCGTCTCGAAATGTCGGGTGATTTGATTTATGATTTCCCGTGCGTCCTGTTTTTTTTATTGCATATTGGCGGGAAATTACTCACAGGTTTGACGCGAAACGTAAACGAATGATGATGTCACTGGATAAAATAATTAATTCATTGATGTCGGTATAAATACGACGAGCAGCGCCGTTGAGAATATTTTTTGCCTTTCTTTATTCAGCATAATTTAATGTCATTATGTTAGAATATTAATGAATCCGATTTTTTTATATGATTGCTTAATATATTTAATTATACCTCATTATTTTATTATGATGACAGACTTCAAAGTTTTATAATATGAATTAGATTTAAAATAGTTATAAAAGTAGTGTTGGTTTAATAGTTGAAATATTACCATAATTTTTATAGAAATTTCGTGTAAATGTGTAAAAACAATTACGAAAGCTTCTCAGTAGCTTATACAAAAAATATATATAAAAGAAAACTCATGGAAAGATTGAGGCTGGGTCTAAGACGTTTAAACCAGTGTAATGGGAAGATATATGATGTGGTGGTAGACTCCAGCCTTGCAGCCCTATGTCAATTCCGCTTAGTCATGATTCGCGACGATGGTTTTGGGTAGCCCTTCAGTTTTTAATAATGGAACAAACAGGTCCTTGGCCTGTACGCATGTAGTCCTATTCATACACATTCATCCGAAGTTTAGGGAGTCTGCAGACCAACTAATACGACGCCCGAGGCGACTCTTGACATGATCTCCACTTTCCTGGTAAATAAAGGGGGAATGTAGGCCTACCCTAGGATTTTAGCGGTTAATAGCTTTTACCTGCGGCTTCGGTCGCGTTAATATTAATCGTATATAACGTATTGGATGACACTGTAAATAGTTTCATAAATTATTTCTATCTTTACCTCACTTCCAATAAGTTTTTCGGGAGAGAAAGTAGCCTACCACTAAAGACTGAAATAGTCATACTGAAACCTATCACCGTGTCCAGATTCCCATCTATCTTTATACCAAAATTCATTATAATCAATTCAGTGGTTTAAACGTGAAATATTAAGAAACAAACAAACTCACTTTCGCATTTATAATGTTACTAAGGATAACTACTCATCTGTCGAGTCTCACATAGAACACTAGCCGTCTACAAAGGAATTGTTTTGTAATGCATATTTCGGCATAAATACTGTCCTGATGGCAAGTTCAGTATGGTCCAAGAACAGTACCAGTTGCTGTAAGGGAAAATTTCCACTGTCAGTCGCAACTGCCACGCTGGACTGCTGCGTCTCCACGCTTCGCTTGACTGCCCAAATGTTATAACAAAGAGGGAACACCTAGATCGGATTAAAATTGTATAGCGTATTAAAATATGTTTAGAATGTATTCTTTTAATTTATCATATCACGACTCTGTAGTTACGGTTAGGAGGTAAAAAAGAAAAAAATTAAAAGGAAAAAATAATATTCGTATATTTATTAATAGCCGTGCCCACGACTACGTTCGCATGAACTTGTATTATTGAAATCATACCCTATTCTAAAGGCATAAAGTGCGATTTTTCATAAACACTGAACACCTTATTCTTTTTTTTATAATTATGGCGTAAGCAAAAGTATTGATATCAATTTTCATATACCTAATTCGTTTTATTATGGGTCTCCCATTCCCTTTAATTTAACCTTAACATTTTAATTGATGAAGGCGTTATTTTGCGGAAGCAAATTCATAATTAAATATTAGAGTGCAAAGGGCACTTCAACTCCGTCTGGAATTGATTGGCCGAATTTAAATCTGTGATAAAGTTCATTTATTATTAAAAAAAAAACTTTTACCCAGTATCCCGGAGGAATCGCTTCGTTATGTAGGATAATTATGTATGTTGATCCATATAGCTAGTTATCATCATGGTAAATATCATTAAAATACAATACCTAAAATAAATAAAAAAATACCTAAAAATCAAAGCTCACACTAATTATTAAAAAATATATTTAACTTAATAATAATGTATAAATTTAACCCCGTTAAATGTTATATGCATAAGTATACCTATTTAGCGTGTTATTAATATAATCATTAACAAATACAGACGTGCAATGTCAATATTTATCTTTGTTACCGTTTAAAAATAACAATTTTATCTGTATACATACCGTCTCAAACGACTGAGCGTGAAAACTTCGTAATATGATAATTCATTATAATTAATTCAAAATTATTTTAATTTATAACGTAGACTGTATAAAACAGGCGTTGTAGTCTCGTCGACTGTATAAAAAAAAGTTACATCTTACTAGGAATTATTATAAAAAATGTTACGAAGTTTTTCCCGCGATTTTAATCTGTCATTTGTTGGTATCCATTTAATTTTATGATATCATTTTATTTCATATGATATGTTGTAATATTTATTAAATTTTACGTGATTTTATTTCGATTATTTTGTACGACTGAAATGATTAATAAATTACAAGCTGTGTCCGCGACTTCCTTCGCTACACTATTTTAGCCCGTTTTTGTAACTTTTTCAACACAGCTTTGTCCCATTGATTATGGCGTGATCTTAAATAGCCCAAACCTCGGCTAGGGTTGTTGCCGACATGCCATTCCGTCAATTAAATCTCTCAGTATCCCTAACCATTCGGGCTAAATAATTATACATATATAAATAAATATACGACTATTCCTTACTAATATTATAAAGCGCAAAGTTTGTATATTGCCACGCTCTAATCTCAGAAACTACTTGTCGAATGTCAAAATTATTTTTGTATATGATAAAACAATGATCATGAATGATTTTAAGCTATTTATCATCACGCTACCACCAATAGCAACAAAGCTGTATTGAAAAAAGTTACAAAAACGGGCATCAAGTCCTTTTTAGTATCACAGTTAGTCTGATATAATTGTGTTGACCTACCGCCTCGCATTTGTTGGAATTATTTGAGAAATCGTTATTATTTACTTTATCTCAGACTAAAGTCTAAATTATAAACTGTATAACGTTAGTTTCGGCACGATTACAATGAAACTGGTGGGCGGTCAGAAAATATTACCACAAAGATATCGAAGTAGGCGGTAGTTATAAAAAAGGTTGACTACCTCTGATTTAGAGACTACATAAAAGAGACTTGAATTTATAAATAAATTTCCATTGCTTCATACCTATCTCTTAATCTTTATATTTATATAAAAATCCATTGTTCGTGTACGCCAATCTCGAAAACCAATTTCAATGTAATTTTGTCCAACTTGAGAGATAGAACAGTTTTTCTTTTGATAAGTAACGGTATATTTACAAATGTGCCGTCTGTAGGCTAAATCAAATCGCCATCTATGCTATATTTCTTACAAATTTAAAATTTGATAGGTACTCCATTTTCAGAGGCGCAGTAAAATGCCGCCTTCGGAAATTGACTACCGCGTATCCACACTACCTGGAAATCCATCTATTTGAGATACTACATTGTTTAAACAAATTCGAAGACAATTTCCAATTCTCTGCATATATGGAGGACGTTTTTCCAGTATGCCCTGCCCTCTATGACGTATAGTGCCGAAATATGGAAACTCAAAACACAAACTGTGCACAGAATGGGGGTTGCACAACTAGTCCTGGGGCAGGCCACTTGACCAGATATGGTGATAGCAGGTGGATTAGATCCCTGACCGAGTGGTGGCCAAGAGAGGGCAAGCGAAGCGTAGGTAGGCCGATGGCAAGATGGGTCGACAATATGACTAATCTTGAGCGAAAAACTTTCGTAAGACTGGTACAGAACGGGAAAAATGTCGTAAAAGGTCGTTGGTTGAAAAGAGCTGTCCGTGATGACGATGATGTAATGTTCGAGATATTGAAAACAGAGATATTTCAGTAATGGCTTTAAAATGCGTAGATCATGATAAACCAGTCTTCAGCACCAAAGATGAAGACATATCTACCATAAAATAAGTCAAATATTAGATCTCATAATACCAAAACTACAAGTTGTAAGTTGTTGCACTATGTTCTTGATACTCGTTTAGAAGTGTAATTATTCTTTTGAAATGCACCATTTTATAATATTCAGATAGCAATTTTAGTATGTCACTGTTACTGGCTTAGCTTATGTCAGGTACTAGGTAAATTACATTCCTAATGTCAGGCTTAGGAGCATTTAGACATTATTATAATCGAAAGCCTGAAAAGAACATGAATATTATTGAGAGTAGGTACGATAAATTTTGAAATCATTTGAAAAAATTGAGTCTGTAAAATTGTTAATGATTATTTAAAAAAAAAAACATTCTTGCATGTTTAATTTTGTCATGTACTGGTATATTTATGTTAGGTCTATTCAATTGGTAGCACTGATAGCGACGCTTAGTCTTCTAAGCGAGAGATTTAGGAATGGAGGTAGTTTTGGTTTGCATCAGACGAGTCCCACAACAGCCACACCGCATACCATCCATGCACACGCACACTACCGATAAGGTCGTGCTAGGGTCACTAAATTAGTACTTTAGGACTTGTTGATTAGTTTGAATCGCGAATCCTTGTTTATTTTCCGGCAGCAGCCCAAGCCGAGGTTCGGCCATCCTGGCACCCTTGCGCTCGCTGCCCCGGAGCTGAGTACCCTCAGCACTCGCCCCAAAAAGTTCGGTGAAGCTGTCAAAGCCCCTAAGGCTAACAGCGTACGTCAAGAAAAAAAAAACCACAAAGTGGCGATCTGTAAATGGATTTCGCGAATGAGTTTTCTTTTTCCCACGTATCCGTGTAATAATACATAACGGCTTCACATATTTATT
Source organism: Actias luna (assembly GCA_039707435.1). NCBI lineage: Eukaryota > Metazoa > Arthropoda > Insecta > Lepidoptera > Saturniidae > Actias > Actias luna. The sequence continues at coordinate 12,207,736 of JAZHAC010000032.1, forward strand.
GTCGATATAAATCTTTATACGAACGTGGTTTTATTTAATTAAAATGAGCACTTTCACCGAGCAAAACGTAATAGTCCGTGTAACGGTGGATCAACCGTGGGACTTATCCGACGCGTCCCAGACATTGACTTTCACGAAGTCATCTCGATTACTGGGTCGGTGAGTGAGTTACAGTTTTACAATGATTACTAGTTGTGCGACATTGTAATTATCCTCGTTTAGATGACTCGGGTTCTACTATTTTTCACTCAATTATAACGTGTGTACATTTTAGTATAATGAGGATGTAACGTTTATTTCAAACAGCTTGTCTGTCAAACGTTATACTTAGGGCCGGATTTACCGTAGCTGACGCCCTGGGACACCGTGAAAAATAACGCCCTATTATGTATACGTTGCTTACAGTTGTTTTTTTTTATTATTACCAAAACTATTTTTAATTTTTAAATAATTACAATAAATGTTTGTAAAGAGAAAATATGCACTGTAACTAGACTTTGAATCGTAAATATCTGACGTAAATGAAACCATTACCTGCCGAATTTCTGAAAATCATTGATTTTTATAAGAGAAAGTAAATTTTTCTTGCTGACTGTCCAAATTTTACCGCTCTCAAAAATATCTCTATTGACTGTGTTATAATGAATTAAATCAATTGAATCATGTACAATAAAATGATTATTGATTAAGAATTTTAAAAACTATTTAAGAAATTATTTAAGAAAAAAAATTAAAATTAGATAACTCTGCGTTTAATTTAATTGCTTTTAGACGTTAATAATTTATTTATTTTTATTTGTAAATCAATAATATAATACGTTTATCAAAAATAATATACTACGTAAGTACGTACGTAAGTACGTACGTAAGTACGTAAGTACGTGTGTACGACTTTACGTCAAGGGACGTGAGTTCGAACCCAACCACCGACAATGAGCTTGAGCTTTCGGTGAAGGAAAAGATTGTGAGGAAACCATAGCATGGTTATAGGGCTTTTTCTGATGCCCGCCTGGCTAGCTACCACTCTCAAGTCGAAAACCTGTCGCCAAATACCAATAGGTGTGTTCCGGCAGTTACATTTGAGATCCAGTCTAGGCTTAGCGTGTCTACCAACTTGGGCCGTATCGTTACTTAAGATCAGTTGAGATTATGGCCATAAAGCTAAGCCTTAACAATAAAAAAAAATCAACAGGTATGTATCAGGCAGTTGCCCTTAAAAACCAGCCCTTCTACTAACTTTGGCACGCCCACCATGTTAGGTAATATCATCACTTTAGATCCAGTGAGGTACCTAACGCTAAATTTACCATCAACGCATAAAATCGATTATTACTAGCGAGGTGCGTGTTTTTACAATAATAAGTAAGTACATCGAACTGTATTTACTTGTAATGCGTGGTCCCAGGTGAAGCGTAACGTTGGTCACGGGTCGATGGCGGAAGTGAATCTCACAAAAAAAAAACTATGAGAAATCGCTGAATAATGCTTAACATTGTTAGTAGTGTCCACACTAGTTTTGGATCTGCATGTATATAACTGGCAATGTGGTAGGGATTTTTCTGATACCCGCCTGGATAACTACCACCCTCAAGTTGAGTCTGCCGCCAAATACCAACAGGTGTGTTCCGGCAGCTGCACTTGAGAGCCAGTCCTTCCACAGGCTTAGCGTGTCTACCAACTTGGGCCGTATCGTAACTTAATATCAGGTGAGATTAAAAAAAAACACAGACTGTTGGTAGGAGAGGTTATGACAACTTCATTGGGCTTTGTGGCTAGTGCAGAAGGCATTTAGATGACAAGCAACAATCCCTAAGGTGCAGAGTGGTCCCAATAGAGACTAGAAGAATTGCGAAGGCTGTCTCTGGCAACCCGGGGGGTAGAAGCGTCGTCGTGGTGCGTTTTTGTGGGTAGTCTTGGGTTATTAGTACCTGATCATTCACCACAAGCCGCTCGTGCCTCTGACCTGAGCCTTGGTAACGCTTCCACTAGGGTTGTTGCCGACATGCAATCCTGTCAATTAAATCTATCAGTGTCCCTAATCATTCGGGCTAAATAATTACACATATATACATATATATACGAGTATTCGTTACTAATAACATAACGCGGAAAGTTTGTATGTTTGCACTCTCTAATATCAGAAGCTACTGGTCGGGTATGAAATTATATTTGAAATTAATTGTATAATCATCGAAAATGACTTTTGGCTAATTAACATCACGCTACAACCAAAAGGAACAAAGATATTTAGAATAATGACAAAAACGGGCAAAAATTATCAAATAATTTAGTTCGATGTGAACGAAGCCGCGGGCACAGCTATTGTATTAAGTGACGACGTGGCTCAAGATGGTGAACACGCTAAGCCTAGTGAAGGACCTAGCTCTGGAATGTAGTCACTAGGAGAGACTCGTACAGGGATTTGGAGATAGACTTTCCGCTTGAGGGTGGTAGCTAGACAGATGGGCATTAGAAAAAAGTCTACCACTATGATATAGTTTCATTACAATGTTTTTTTTAATTAATAGCGGGTAAGCGAGCAAGCGTGTCACCTGATGGTAAGTGATCACCGCCGCCCATAGACGCCCACAACATCTGGGGAATCGTAGGTGTGTTGCCGACCCTCATTTTGGAGGTACTGGCTCTCTCTACAAAGCTCAAGCTTAATGCAAGGATTCGAACTTAAGTCCGTCGATTACAACCAAATATGCTATCATCGCTTAAAAGCTAACAGTTAAAAAAATCTAGTGAATATTATTTTTAACGGATTTATGATGTTTTTTTTTAATTCGGTATCTGAAAACTTAACCAAAAATATAAAGTTCCTTCCATCTCTCTATAGTGTCTTATTCTTAATAAAACGTGTCATTTTTTTTTTCTTGCTGTTCATAATTATTTATGTGTAAATACGTAGGTACTGTGTGATAAACAAATAACTTGTAACATGTGACCCAAGGCGTTCGGCCAAAGATAACATCGTTTATAGTTTCCTGCCTGCCCCATATCGCTGAACAAGATTCGACATACATAAAAGTGAACTGTAAAGATAATGTGGGCATGAGATCAAAAAAATGAGATTGCATCTCGATGTGGGCGAGGGTCGTCGAACTCGCGGGTTTAACTTCAATCTCGGCGTGTATTAACATCTCGCTTCATTCGTTAATTCGACGTTTCCGATTCGAGAGGTATATTGCTCGGGCACGGAACTACGTCATGGCCGAGAATACTCGAATATCTCGGTAGCTACCAACGATGCTTATCTGCAATCGAATAAAAATTAACGAATCCATCCATCCATCTCCATCTCCATGTCCATACTAATATTATAAATACGAAGGTCAGTGTGTATGTTGTTTTCACGCCTAAACCGATGAATCGATTGTGATGAATTATGTTATAGAGATAGATGGGACCCTGGAGACGGTGATAGGCTACTTTCTTTCATACTAATAATACAAATGCGAATGAGTTTGTTTATTACGCTTTCACGGCTGAACTGCTGAACAGATTATGATACATTTTGGTATTGAGGCAGATGAGAACGCGAAAACGGCGATAAGTTACTTTTTCTCTCGAGAAACTTATTAAAAGTAGGGTAAAGAGAAGGAAGGACTTTGTATGAAACTTTTTATTGCATCATCCGATTTGTTTGACAAAATCAATAATAACGCGACTCAAGCCGCACGTAAAATCTAATAATCCATAACAGTCTTATGCCTCAGCAAAGTTGGTTTCGAACAATTGCTAACGTACATTTTTCGATGATAGCTCAGAAAAAGCGTGTACGAACTCCGCGTCAAGGGACGTGAGTTTGAGTCCACCAACAATGAGTTTGAGCTTTCGGTGAAGGAAAACATCCTGAGGAAACCATAGCATGGTGGTAGGGCTTTTTCTAATGTCCGCCTGGATAGTAACTATTCCAAGTTGAAAATCTGCCGCCAATGCCAATAGGTGTGTTCCGGCAGTTGCACTTGAGAACCAGTCTATTTATTTTACGTGGTATTTCATTTTAGTGTGTTCAAACAAACTTTTCTGATTTACAATATTCATATAGATATGTATAGTTAGGTATCCAATTAGTATCCATTTAGATGATGATTGACATAAATTCTATTGAATTAACAATACACTGTTCATTTGTTCACTCAAACCGAAGTAATTTTCCTGTTTATAATACAGTACATTAATTAGTTTAATCATATACAAGAATAATGTCATTGTGCAGGTATTGAAAATATTTATACAGGAATATGAGGATATTTATAAATAACTAGCTGATCTGGCGGACCTTGTTCTGCCTTTTAGTAGTCAATCACATCGACTACAGCGTCATCTATCGCGCTATGATTAGTTATCGAGATAAAAGTATCCTATCTCTCAAGTTGGATCAAACGGCACACAGTGTGCCAAATTTGATTAAAATCGGGTCGATAGTTTAGAAGTTGATCGCGGACAAACAACGTGACACGAAGTTTTTATATATAAATATACCATCCCGTCAACAGACACATTTTTTATAGGTTTACCGTTGGCCATAAACGCACACTTTGGGACGGCTTTTCTGATGCCCACCTGACTGGCTGCTTTCCTCGAGTTGAAGATCTGCTGCCAGATACCTATAGTCGTGTTCCGGTAGGTACACTGGAGAATCAGCCCCACCGCTATGCTTAGCGTGTCTACCAATTGTATATACCGATTATATATATAAAGACAACACATCAGAAGTGAAAAATTGATAAGGGTGAAGTTAATAGTATGAAATGAATCATGTTCACTCCTCACTCCAACTCCTCTATGTCCTGTCATGTGACTCGTGCGCTCGTATATGGCTTATGTAGCCAATGTGTCCTGAAAAAGTCCTCGCGCATGGCAAACATTTGAGCACACTGTTGACATATTTGTAATTAAATACTACAGGTGGTCGGGTTTTGAGTTCGTTGCGCTTTGTATCCAGTTCAAGGCGCTGTGGACTCTCTTCCTAAACTCTAAAACTCATGGAATTTTTCCTAACGTATTTTTTTTTTTTTTTCTTATAATATACACAATCTGCAGACTCTGGATTCCTGTTTTAGGTAGGTGATTTATTTCTTCCTAACGTATTAGCACGGCATATGGTGGTATTTATGTCGATACTGAATGCGACTGACGCACCATGTTCTCTCATGTAACGCTCGCTCATTATAGTAGTGACGCGTTGACTATATCTCTCACGCTTCCTTATACGACGATTTAACTCGAAGGAGCATCACACAAAAAGGTTGCAGATCAGTATTTCAAAGCCCACGTATAAGATGCCTACTTCAAAACGAAGCATCAGGCAAAATATAGTAGCGTGAATAAATCGAGCTGTAGAAGACATGCATGTCGCCATTTTCAAGGTATTTCAGTATAAGTGCACGCGCTGAGGCGTATGACTAATGTGACGTTTTTGGGGGGATGTTCCAAAATTAGGCACCATCGGTCGCGCCCCGCTGCGAACGTCTCGAAATAACACGCGTTAATACAGTTTCCAACTATAGTAATAGTTTATCTTCGTGCCGACAGAGTTATTTGTATAACATAGGGACGGGTGTAAGTCGATGAAAAGAAAAAAAATGTATCGATAACTTTCATATCGAAAACGCGAATAACGATATTGTAAACGATGGTGACGTTTGGAACTAAATCCTCCCTTTTTTAAAATTGGTAATGTATTACAATGTTTCTTTGTTAAATATATGTATGTAGACTTAAAAATGATAATACAACTAGATCGATTTTCTTAAAGGTTCTTCTCTATGATTCGGTTGTCCCGAATTGTTAGTAGTTTTGACGTTCATAAGTGCTTTCTCGTGGCTTAAATTGTATAAAGTAATTTGATTTGATTTAATTTTTCATGTATATAATAAACATTATATAATAAGTATGTAATTTTCGTTCTGCATTTCTATAAAAAGGCCAGTTGATCACGACTATGACATCAAAAACATTATCTGAATATACCTGAACCTGGCAAATGTTGTACTTGACCCTTCCATTGCTTTGTAACACGATCATAGCGCCACCTATCACGTTTATGAATTACATCAAAATCTTATACTAATGAGCAATATATCAAAGCACCCGATCGATATAATATCCCGGCGTGCACCAAGCCCAATCAGACCTCGTAACAGGCAGAGCTGCAACCTCCGCCATTTGTTTTGGCGGTATCCCCTTACTCCGTGATGGCAAATTGGCACGAGATAAACAGTCAGTCAGCTTTCTCCATAATATATATAAGTACCTAGTTTTATCAAGACCGGTCCTTACTTTTTGGAGTCTAACGATTTTATGTAATACGAATATTCATTGTGTACTTACAAATTTATCTCAAAACCGGCTTGACTGGTTTTTTTATTAAAAATTTGTGTACAGGAAGTCTTATCTTGTTTCTTAATTAATATACTATAAGAACTGATTCTGAAGATACTATGAAAAATATAATTACAGGGGTACTCCGTAACAAACACTTAAAGAGACGCGGATATGTTCAATAGTTTCTATTTCGCTATCAAACTAAATAGTTCTCTTGATGTAAATATGATAATCTTGTTACTACTAAGGTTGTAAAATTCCTTTATAATTTTTAACGCACATTAGCGATTAAATTACATTTCTTACTAAAAAAGTGCGCGTAATTAAAATGAACACTTCTTCAAAATGATAATGTTCTAATGCTCACATCTTTTGTTAAAAAATATTCCTCTGTTAGGCTTTACGAATTAATATTTCAGGCCATATATTAACTTAACTTCGACTGGCATTCTGGTCAAACAATAAACTTATAAAGATTAAAAAAGTAAAAATAAGTTTATATTTCTTGTAATAATGAAAAGGAAGGCAGTCATCGAGGACAACCGACAGCAGTAAAAACTAAAAACTTTCAACTATATGGTTTATTTTTTTCATCAAAATACAGCTGAGTTGTGTGCAGACTCAACACAAAATACAAAAATACCTAATCGACAACTTTAACTTTAACTTTTTTTTCTAACTAGAAACAATAATAGCTCAGTTGGTAAGGTGTTTGGACGCATAATAAATGTACGTGAGTTCGAATCCCTAAAATGAGCCTCAGGTTTCAGTGTAGGAAAACATCGTGATGAAACTGTAGCATGACGGTAGGGTTTTTCTAACGCCTGCCTGGCTAGCTACCCCCCTCAAGTTGCAAATCTGCCTGCAAATAGGTATAGATATATTCCGGTAAATACACTTCAGAGTCAGTCCCTCCATTAGGATTAGCGTATCCACCATCTTCGATAACCTTGTCACTCAATATCAGGGGAGATTGTGGTCATAGCGATAAACCTATAAACTATTACACATATATTTAATATATTATGCATTTATATTATAATATTTTTATTTAGTTTATTTTACAAGGCACTGATACAGATATGAGATTAAATACAAAAGCAACTTAATTCTAGATATCATTTTAAATCCCATACCATATTACATTTGTGCACAACTTACACAGTTAGGAACTTTTATTATGAGTAAACATGAAATGAATACAGATTACATAAATTGTAAAAAAATTTACAGAAATTATAATATTTTAAAGCATTTTGAACGCAAATGTACACAAAACAAAAACTTGGGCAAAAGAAATTGGAGATGTAACATCAACCAGTTATGTAATTAAACTTTTGAATTTTACTAAGCTATTGAAGAATATGTCGTTATACATGGTATTGGTATTTACAGGAATTACAAAAAACTTGATTTCGAACTTTATTTTCTTGTATAAAGTGTTCGACCTTAAGGTCTTTAAATACAAAAAGCTTCTAACGCGTCTAAAGAAGAAATTCCCAAAACGAAAAATACCTTAATATCTTTATCGATAAATAAATCGTACATCACTAAACCCAGCCCTCTACTTAATACGTTGTACGTTTTTAGTCTAAACACTGGGTCTCGGAATAATAAATATGTCGTGACTTAGTTTTACCCTTCGAACACATAGAGTCACTTAAGTGGGCTGATATTTGTTTCATATAAGCTGTGCTTTTTTTAATACTTCATAGATTTAGCGTTATGGCTACAATCTCACGTGATGTTAAGTAACGAAGTGGGCCGAGAAGGCGAACTCAAGCGTAATTACCAGAAAGACACCTAAAGTGGGTAGTGTTAGGTGATGCATCTAATGAGTCGCCACAAATCCCTCACACCTTTACCTGACCCCGAGTAACGCGATTCCGCGTTGCGATGAGGTAGTCCGTGAAAATTGGCACTTTAAACACCATCTTAATAAACAAAAGGGGTGTTCGAGCCAGAGACTAGAAGTGTGTGAGCTGTCTCTGGTCTCTGGTAATAAGGTAATTTGCAGTGTCGTCGTGGTGCGTTTTAGTGGTGTGCGGTGCTTATCATGCGAAGAGGTTTGCCACACCTCCATCTCGCCCTGGCCCGAGTCCAGGTAATGCGTTTGCACGATGCGATAACGTAGTCCGTATATAAACAGGATTTAAAAGGACACGATAATAAAAAAGGGCGGCTGCTCGCCAGTTGGGCATTACAAAAAGTACTACCACCAGGCACGTGCATGTGCACCTTTGGAATAATTAAAAAAAAAAATCACTCTTGAATCTGTTTATAGTAAAAAAATCTTATACATTTTTTCGCCTAACCCCCATCCGCTAAGTCCGTAGAACGCGATAAGGAACTTCGTCCTAAAAATACTATCACAGTTACGGTTAAACAATTGTTTTTAATAGCGATGATTGCTCTGTGGTAGTGTGTACGGATAGAACGTCAAAGGACATGAATTCGAATCCCTGTAATGAGCTTGAGCTTCCGGTGAAGGAAACAATCATGAGGAACCCATAGAATGGCGGTAGGGCTTTTTCTAATGCCCGCCTGGCTAGCTACTGCCCTCTAGTTGAAAATCTGCCGCCAAATACCTGTAGGTGAGTTCCTGCAGTTGCACTTGAAAGCCTGTCGCTTCGCTAGGATTAGCTCGTCCACCACCTTGAGCGACATCGTCACATAATATCAAATGAGATTGTGGCCATAATGCTAAACCTTAACGATAAAACAACTCACCATAGTATAAATATTATGTTGCATAACCTGTACAGATATTATCTATGAATTAAAACAATAATATGTGTACAAAGCGAGTGCTTGTTGGTAATGATAAGAGAGTCGACAAGATATAACGTACTATATTTAGCCGCGGCTACGTTCGCGTGGGACTAAATGTTATTTATGAAAGTACCATTTGTCCTTTTCTGTACGCCTGGCATAGGCGTAAATGACACCGCATCTATGGACGTCAGTTCGAATTCCTGCAAAGAGAATGAGCTTATCGATAAGGAAATATTGTAATAAAACCTGTGCACAATAAATAAAACATGTTGTTAGGGCTTTTTTCTAATGCTGGTAACGTTAAGGTGAACCTGCCACCAAATAGCCATAGGAAAGTTCCCGCAGCTGTGTTTGAGAGCCAGTCTATTAAATAGGTTAGCGTGTCCTCCATACTGGGACGCATCGTCACTTAACATTAGGTGAGAAACTATTAAAAAAGGAATATAACAAAGAACAAACAAATTCACAATCGTATTTAAAATATTACTTACTTTGGCGGTAAAAAAATGGATAAGATCATTCAAGAACCTTACGCTACACTGGACCGGTTTTCGTAACAGACGATCGACGCAATCTCCAATGATAACAGTATCGGTATTACGAAAGGTTTATTTATTCTAATATGTATATAGGTTTATTAATAATTGGACACTTCAGATTCAGATCAGGTCGTCTGCCTATTTGCTAACCAATAGCATAATAAAATGACAACATGATTAATGAACGGAAAAAATATCTAAAAAAAAGCAAGTTAAATCCGGAACGAAACGTGTTTCTTAGATAAAAAGTTATAGTACCGCAACAGAGAATACTTTCGGTCGACATTTGAACATATGTTACGAGCACAATATGGATCTTTGTCTGTCACAGGGGCTCTTTGTACAGCTTAAGACAGTGCGATGACCTTATTCAGCCCGTCTCAACGATGACTAAGCGTAATGGTCAATGAAAATATTTGTGATGGTAACCCAGTCGCGGTTTTATTGTGTTTGGTCCCGTGGCTCTAAAACATTTATACCTATGCCTTTTAATAAGTAATTTTACTAAAGGAGTTTTGGCGGGAGATTAATATTAATATGTCGTGTTGTAATTTTTGTTTTAATTCCCATACTTATTTATTTGGCTGTATGTTATGCAATATTGATGATATTCTACGTGATGAAGTTTGGCTATTGTGTCTATGTGAAGTTAAATAATAATTCGGGACATGATATATTACTTACCGCAAAAACTCATTGGACACTTGTAATAAGAGAGTTACAATCTTGTTGAAGCGTTAACCTATTAATTATAAAATATTGTCTATCTGGCTGTATGGTCTCGGTACCATTGCGTTTATGAACTATAAAAGTGATATTAAAAGGTCCTCTTCGCTGTATTTAGTGGCCATCTCTTAATATGTAACTCTAATGAGAATTATACGTCAAATTGTAGAAATATCTTGCGATTCTTCAATGTTCATACAAAGCAAAGAAGATTACGACTGTCTTCTTATAACTGTTCAAAGCCATACGTGTTATGTAATGAATAATTCCTCAAGCAATTATTTATAAATAGCTTGACTTGTGTATAATAAACAAAGTATATCACGGAAAATACATAACATAGGGTGAAATAACTTTAATTAATTAATTAACTTGAATGATCAAGAACGCACCAAAACTGTACAGATTATATAAGTAATTTTGTTCGAACATGATTTTTTTAATTTAAAAATTTTCATTTCAATTATATATATTATCTGTGCAACACAGTTCAGTTCCATCACAGAACTGTTTTTTTTTTTTAATAATAAACATGGCTTGTACCTACAGATTATTAATATAACATTTATATGTAAATCTAGAATTTATTTTCCATATTATCATATACATAACTTTTAATTTATGATCATGTGTGAATAATTCTTGATTTATTACAGTATATTATATCTATATTAATATAGTAAAGCGGAAAAGTTTGTTTGAATTTTATTTCCACTCTACTACCAATAGGAGCAAAAAAATATTTAAAAAAGGAACCAGAACGAGCAAAAAGCGTTGAATAAATTTTTAATTCCACGCGAACACAGTCGCGGGCACAACTAGTTATAAATAGAAAATACTATTTTTATGACGTAGTCTATTATAATTAATATTATTAGGCGATTATTTTGAAGCGATAATAGCTCAGTGGTAGTGTGCACGACTTCGCGTCAAGGGACGTGGGTTCGAACCCAAGCACCTACAATGAGCTTGAGCTTTCGGTGAAGGAAAACATCGTGAGGAAACCATAGCATGGTGGTAGGGCTTTTTCTAATGCCCGCCTGGCTAGCTACCACCCTCTAGTTGTGAACCTGCCGCCAAATACCAATAGGTGTGTTCCGGCAGCAGCACTTGAGAGCCAGTTCCTCCACAGGTTTAGCGTGTCTACCAACTTGAGCCGTATCGTCATTTAAGATCAGGTGAGATTACGGCCATAACGGTAAACCTTAAGTATAAAAAAAAATAAAATAAATAAATAAAATCTTTGAAGATGTTTGTTTTTATTTCTATTTGTATCATTTTTGGAACGTTATATATGCAGTTTCCGCGTACAAAATTCATCGAAACACAGGTAAATTGTGTTTATCTATTAGAAACAATATTATAAAAAACTTTTATTCGAGTCATTGGCAATTAACAAAGCTCCCTGTGTAAAATAAAAACAACCAGCCGATTTTGGAAATATTGGAAATATAGGTAAAGATTTTTAAACGCCAAGTAATTTAGCATCATACTAAATTGTGCCTCTACACATAGCTTATTATGTATTGAAAAAAAAAACTGTTATTTGCTGACCAGAATAAAAAAAAAATCTCTCCTGATAAGTATTCAGTGTAACGTAGGATAATATAAAAACGCCTTGTATATCAAAATTCTCGTATTTCGCCAATGGATTCGAAACGGCTGGACCGGCGTTGATGAAATTTTCAGGCAATATTCAGGTTAGCCAAGCGATTGATCATGTGAAGTGTTCTTTTCTCTGGCTATAGATAATTTGGTAGTATAGGCGGAAAGTCGGTGCGGGTCGTTACAAAGACAAACCTCATTAGGAATGACAAATAGTTTTAAAACTATAAGTTCATATAACTATAAGTCAACAATCGTTTTCAAGGATAAACTATGAGACATACAACTGATAGTGGAATATCGACAATCGAAATAACTGAAAAATGTATGACCAGGAAATATAGAAATAAACATGGATCTAGATTGTAAGTTTGAAAGAAACTTTTTTTTGTTATATACTTAAAGTTTTAGCGTTATGGCCATAATCTCACCTTAAGTGACGATACGGCCCAAGTTGGTAGACACGCTAAACCTGTGGAGGAACTGGCTCTCAAGTGCAGCTGCCGGAACACACCTATTTCGTATTTGGCGGTAGGTTTACAACTTGAGGGTGGTAGCTAGCCAGGCGGGCATTAGAAAAAGCCCTACCACCATGCTATGATTTCCTCACGATGTCTTCCTTCACCGAAAGCTCAAGCTCATTGTAGGTGCTTGGATTCGAACTCACGTCCCTTGATGCGAAGTCGTACACACAATCAGTCAAGGATTTGCCGTATATCGAGCTCAAGCACCATTTTTTTTTTTATATAAACACGCATAGTGTCATGCCCCAGTCTCGCCTGGTCTTAACAATGTGACCCAAGATGTCGTATAAGCTAAGCCTATTGGAGGATATGGCTCTCAAGTGCAATTGTCGGAACACACCTATTGGTATTTGAAGCGATGATAGCTCAGTGGTAGTGTGCACGACTTCGCGTCGAGGGACGTGGGTTCGAACCCAAGCACCTACAATGAGCTTGAGCTTTCGGTGAAGGAAAACATCGTGAGGAAACCATAGCATGGTGGTAGGGCTTTTTCTAATACCCGCCTGGGTAGCTACCACCCTCTAGTTGTGAACCTGCCGCCAAATACCAATAGGTGTGTTCCGGCAGCAGCACTTGAGAGCCAGTTCCTCCACAGGTTTAGCGTGTCTACCAACTTGGGCCGTATCGTCACTTAAGATCAGGTGAGATTATGGCCATAACGCTAAACCTTAAGTATAAAAAAAAGGGATTCAACTTTACTGTGTTAGTTGGCCAGGTGGGCGTTAATAGAAGCCCTACAGCCATGCCATGGTTTATCACAATGTTTTCCTTCACTAAAAGCTCAATGCTCATTGGTGGGATTCGAACTCACGTTCACAGGGTGGTGGATCAATATGTGGATGGCGGTGGTGTGGATTGAACACCTCGATCTGGGCATATGCTAAAACTATTGTGATTTCAATCTACTGTGTAAAAATACGTATGATAATGTAAACGCGTGAACTTAAGTTATTATTAGGCGTCTATTCTCTGTTATCTATTTCTATTCTCATTTTATAAAGAGGATATATTTGAAATTTTTGTTTGTAACGAATACACTCTAGATGTATAGGATAGGTTTCAAAAATTCTTTCACCATTACAATGTTACATTAGCCTCAGTAACATAGGCTATGTAGATTTTTTTTGTAATGCAAATGATTAAATAAAACTTTAATTCCACGCGAACGGAGTCGCGGGCTCAGCAAGTACGTAATAAATACCTAATTATATGTACACTAGTGATTACTTATCAGCAAACCAATTCCAATTAATGATAAAGCGTTCTTTGAAAAGATTACCGCATGTTGATTTATTTAATTAGATTATCATTGTTTGATTTGTCATTATGATAATTGATATCATATCCTGTGATTGAAGTTTCACCGCTAAAGAATATTATGGAATATGATTTGAAGTTCGACTGCGGTCCTATCATTGCATGGTCGTAGGGCTTTTTCGAATACCCGCCTGGCAAACTCCAAAGTCATCAAATCATCAAATTACCTATATGTGTTCCGGCAGTTCCACTTAAGAGTCAATCCCTCCACATCGTGTATCCCACCATCTTTGCCACATCGTCACTTAACATGAGGCTGTGGCAATAACTATATATTGATTTGGCATTGATTGAAATTGGCCAATTTGAGAGTCAATCCCTCCACATCGTGTATCCCACCATCTTTGCCACATCGTCACTTAACATGAGGCTGTGGCAATAACTATATATTGATTTGGCATTGATTGAAATTGGCCAATTTGAGAGTCAATCCCTCCACATCGTGTATCCCACCATCTTTGCCACATCGTCACTTAACATGAGGCTGTGGCAATAACTATATATTGATTTGGCATTGATTGAAATTTGCCAATTTGAGTCAATCCCTCCACATCGTGTATCCCAGCATCTTTGCCACATCGTCACTTAACATGAGGCTGTGGCAATAACTATATATTGATTTGGCATTGATTGAAATTGGCCAATTTGAGAGTCAATCTCTCCACATCGTGTATCCCACCATCTTTGCCACATCGTCACTTAACATGAGGCTGTGGCAATAACTATATATTGATTTGGCATTGATTGAAATTGGCCAATTTGAGAGTCAAACCCTCCACATCGTGTATCCCAGCATCTTTGCCACATCGTCACTTAACATGAGGCTGTGGCAATAACTATATATTGATTTGGCATTGATTGAAATTGGCCAATTTGAGAGTCAATCCCTCCACATCGTGTATCCCACCATCTTTGCCACATCGTCACTTAACATGAGGCTGTGGCAAAAACTATATATTGATTTGGCATTGATTGAAATTGGCCAATTTTCGGGTGGCTGTGACCACAACTTTTATTGAGATGCTGGAATCGCGCCTGCTTACCAGGTTATACGTTTTCTATCATTCAAGCAATATACGTGTATAAAAATCATTGGAATCGGTTGAGCCGTTTCCGAGATTATTTAGGACGAACGTCACTACATAGGGTTTTTATATATAAGGACGTATCTGTATTCTAAATATAGAAGTATATATTTATATTATAAAACAGGAAAAGTTTGTTTGTTTGTACGCAATAATTATAGGAACTACCAGTAAGATGACAAATATACTTTTTGTATTTGATAGAGTATTCATCGAGAAAGGCTTTTGGCTACATAACATAACGCTACCACAAAAAGGAACTAAGCAAGAAGAAAAAAATTATTTCCACACGAATCGAGTCGTGGGAGCGGCTATTTAATATTATAAACCAGACAAGTTTGTATGTAATGTACCTATAAATATTAAATAACTCATATGTAGGAAAATTTACAAGAATTAGCGGAACTACTAAATGTAGGAATTTTGTAAGAATACAGAATGGATAAAATACGTCATTGTAAGAATATCTTGACAAAATTTAATATTACAAAGCGGGAAAGTTGTTTGTTTGTTTGAATGCGCTAACGTTAGGGACTACCTGCCGAAATAAAAAAATATATATATATTTATTAGAACAATTAAGGAAGGCGTTAGGTTATTTAACATCGCGTACCATCAACGGGAGAAAAGATGTATTGAAAAAAAGTTGCAAAAATATTTAGTTTTTTTTTTTATTTTCACGCGAACGCAGTCGCGGGCTGAGCTAGTGGATATATACCATGCCTACGGTGTCGGTTCGTTCACCCTGCGCACGCGCATGCATGCGTCACACGTCTCATTTCGATCTCGCGAGTGTTGACCTTGGTGCGGGGTGGCCGACTGTCGGTATCATCACGACTGCCTCTCTTATCGGGTAGGCAGATGCAGTCTACACTTGCACTTTTAGACGCTGTTTGATCCCATCAATTCTTGCGTCACACATTTTGAGGTCGTTGTTTATATAGTTAAGGTTTAGCGTGTTGGCCATAATTCCAACTGATGTTAAGTGACAATGTGGTTCAAGATGCACACACAGACATTTGTTCTTACTCTTTATTTCTAACTGTTGGGTTTTTTTTGTATCTCGGGGCCCTTTTTTTTGGGATCCGGTCAATCTTAAACATATCTACCAGTCTTAGATTTCGCGGATTCCATAAAAAATCAAATCAAATCAAAAATCTCTACTCAATTTAGGCCCTAAGAAGGCTCTTATGAATGTCAAAACTACCAATGGTGCCGAAACTAACGCAGTCATCGAGAAGAACCGGCAATAAACTTAATCTTTATGTTTACATCCCTTTTTAAGTACTTTTTTTAAACAATGCTTAAGTGTTTGCGGTAACAGTAATTATTAGCAGGTGTATAAAGAGGGTAGTCAATTTTAAACATTACCAACGACCAAATATCGATCTACCGTATAATATAGCTTTTGACATGAAAACCCGTTTGACATGGTTATTGACCTTCGAGTCGTAATTTTGTTTATTGCTATACATTATGATATATCATGTACGACGGAAATCGATCATTTGTGACGTAATATTGAGAGGGGGGTCGCAGAAAATGTGAAGAAGGGAGAGGGAGGTGATCTAAAAAGTTAAATTTTGCATGACTTATTTTACTGACGGGGGTTCTTGATTTAGATTTAATTTAACTTAGAAAGTTGTTTAATATTATGTAATTTGCTTAGAACAAAATAAAGGCTTTCTTTATTTATTTTATTTTATGAACTGCTCCTAAAGAAAAATCATTTATAATTTAACGCGAACAAAGTTCCGAGTTTGGCTAGTTAATGTTTTTGGATTTCCTATCTACTGTTCCGTCGGTTTTCTCCGCTTGGACTTGAACGATTTGTTTGTTTCAACACGCTAAACTCAGTAACTTCTTTTTTTATTTTTTTATTGTTGAGGTTTTAGCGTTATGACCATAATCTCACCTGATCTTAAGTGATGATACGGCCCCAAGTTGCTAGACACCCTAAAGCTGTGGAGGAACTGGCTCTCAAGTGCAACTGCCGAAACATCTATTGGTATTTGATGGCAGATTTTCAATTTGAGGGTGGTAGCTAGTCAGGCGGGCATTAGAAAAGGCGCTACCACCATGCGAATTTGCATCACGCCTCATAAGCGAAACGCTGAGGTGGGTACTACTGTCACTTCACGCAACAACAAGTGATTTTTAAACTTAAAATGTCTCTATTTATCATATAGTACACTTGTAACATGATATATAGACACACATATCGAGAAAAACATTATTTTTACCACTCATAATATTTCTGATGCCATTTTTGTTATTTAAACTAGTTAAAGAACTGTTTAAAAAAGTTCTATTTTGGACATCCGTGTGTCTGTATGTGCGGATCCTGTATGTTATCACGATAACGACCGAAATACTTTACTAATCGAGTTTTTTTTTTACCCTTTAGTATAATTAGGAATAGGACCCTATTCCTTTTCACGGTCTGATTCGATGTAATTTAATTATATAAATGTAATATAATTTAAATAAACGAAAAGAAAATGCGATTATGAATTTCCACTTTTGAATTTTCCAAACTTCTTGAAAAATCCTTTTCGCATTTCACAGCCAAAATATTAAGGAAGGTAACAGAAATCTGACTGATAACTTTTAATATTAGTGCGTTGACACGAACATTTCCGGTTTATAATATAAACTAGAGGTGCCCGCGACTTTACGTGGATCTAAGAATTACGTAATAAAACCTTTTTCAATACAACTTTGCTGTTATCGGTGGTAACAGGATGTCGAACAGCCTAAAGCCTTTCTCAATGGTTACTCTACCAAATAGAAAGTTAATGTTTTAGATCCGACTAAAACGACGTACAAACAAACAAACTTTTCCACTTTATAATATTAACTAGCTGTCCCGCGACTTCGCGTGCTACGAAAATGATTCAATTTCGCGCCGCCATTCAAAATACAATAACATTTGATAGAGTTAATCGATTGTAATGAAACAAAGACTAAACGTTACTCGAGTATACGCTTCTTGATTCTCTCTAACACGTTGTACTTTAGCATTGATGCATGCATAATCAAACAGACGGACAGACGGACATTTCTAAAAATGACCTAGATGTATTATATATTTTTTTATACTTAAGGTTTAGCGTTATGGCCATAATCTCACCTGATCTTAAGTGACGATACGGCCCAAGTTGGTAGACACGCTAAACTTGTGGAGGAACCGGCTCTCAACTGTTGCTGCCGGAACACACCTATGGTATTTGGCGGCAGGTTTACAACTTGAGGGTGGTAGCTACCCAGGCGGACATTAGAAAAAGCCCTACCACCATGCTATGGTTTCCTCACGATGTTTTCCTTCACCGAAAGCTCAAGCTCATTGTAGGTGCTTGGATTCGAACCCACGTCCCTTGACGCGAAATCGTGCACACTAAAAATTCACTCTTAGTCGCTTGTAATATTTTATTCACGTACAGCTAAAAAGTACAGACGCGTGTGATTTACGTATTCATATATATACAGATTAGTAAGCGTATATGTTGTGCTACCCGTGTAAAGCCGGGGCGGGGCGCTAGTACTGCGTGTAACTAACTGTGTCTATGAAATGAAGAGGATAAACAAGTGCTTTGTCCTAGTCGGCCGTGTTTATAAATAGGTTATGTGCTAACCGCATGGTATGCAAACCGCACGGGGCGGCGCGACGCGACCGCGGCAAACAGGAAACGCGTTCATCTTAAACGTCCAACGTTTATATAAACTGTTGTATTTAATAATATCAAAACACACACAAACTATAATGATTTCTTAGGTTTACGCGAATATTATTCATTGAAATAAAACTAATTTAAACGGATTTTATCTTGGTTATTTATTAACTTTTTGATCCCGACGTTTCGCAAGATTTTCAGCCTTCGTGGTCACGGGGCGGACTGAGGTGTAGGTTGTCCAGAAAAGTTTCTGTTACTGTGGTCTACCTTCAATTTCAATTTACCAAAAAAAAAAAAATTAAATTGAAGGTAGACACAGTAACATAAACATTTCTGGACAACCTACACCTCAGTCCGCCCCGTGACCACGAAGGCTGAAAAGCTTTCGAAACGTCGGGATCAAAAAGTTAATAAATAACCAAGATAAAATCCGTTTAAATTAGTTTTATTTCAACACACAAACTATGATGTGGAATCGGTAACAGGTAAAATCTGGAACGTGTAGGGAAGTTCGTATGTACTAAGTGACACGAGTTGTTTGTATCGAATTTATCCAGTTGCATTGTGGACACGTATTTTTGTTATTTAATTATTTAGGTAACAAACAACCATTACACTATGTTATCTTGTGTTTACGCGAATAGTATTCATTGAAATAAAACTAATTTAAACGGAGTTTATCGCGGTTATTTATTAATTTAAAGGTAGACACAGTAACATAAACTTTTCTGGACAACCTACGCCTCAGTCCGCCCCGTGACCGCGAAGGCTGGAAAGCTTTGGAAACGCCGGGATCAAAATCAATAAATAACCGCGATAAAATCCGTTTAAATTAGTTTTATTTCAATAAACCATTACATAAATATATATCCAATAAGGCACATAGTACCGTATATTTAAATCTACAACTTAATTAGTTAAATCACAACAATATAATCTAGGTTCGAAAAGAAAAATTCTGAAAAATACATAACTTCGTAATATCGGTTTTTAAACAATACATCACCAATTTTCTTTTTATAAGTAAATAGGCCAATTAAGCATGTCTATATCATTAAGAAAATTGTTATAATGATAGCCAGAGCGTTGAAGAAATGAGTTCTTGAAATAATTTGTCCGCCACAGAGCGGTGTGAAATATATAATTCGGTCGTGGAATGTCAAAATAAATATATTCCAGCAGTGGAAAGGAGTCGATGTAGTTGTTTATAATTTTATAAAATAAATATGTATGTAGACTCGCTAGGTATGTGCGGTACCTATCTAGAAGAATTGAGCTCACTATTCCTGGTATCTGATAACACAGGAGTTTGAAGTGTCTCCGTGGTGCGTTATAGTCATTAGTCTTAGATGATTTTTTTTTATACTTAAGGTTTTAGCGCTATGGCCATAATCTCACCTGGTCTTAAGTGACGATACGGCCCAAGTTAGTAGACACGCTAAACCTGTGGAGGAACCGGCTCTCAAGTGCTGCTGCCCGAACACACCTATTGGTATTTGGCGGCAGGTTTACAACTTGAGGGTGGTAGCTAGCCAGGCGGGCATTAGAAAAAGCCCTACCACCAAGCTATGGTTTCCTCACGATGTTTTCCTTCACCGAAAGCTCGATTCGAACCCACGTCCCTTGACGCGAAGTCGTGCACACTAGCACTGAGCTATCATTGCTTCACATCATTAGCACCCGAGGACGATATGCCCCTCTCGCCTTGGCCTGAGTCCGGGTAATATGTTTATGCGTTGCTTTAATGAAGGTCGCAAATAATGGTATTTGAAATACCACATTAATAACTAAAAGTGGTATTCCGCTTACAGAACAAGAAGTTACTGAAAATTGCGTGTACAATTAACACTGTAAGATTTTTTTTAAATATTTAATAGGTTTAGCGTTCTGGCTACAATCTCACGTGGTGTTAAGTAACGATCTGGCCCCAGAGGGTAGATACGGTACGCCTAATCGAGGGGCTGCCTCAAGTGCAACTACCGGAACACACCTATAAGTATCTACCAGCAGATTTTAAAACTGAGAGTGGTAGCTAGCCGTGTGGGTATTAAAAAAGACCCTATCACCGTGCTATGGTTTACCAGCGCTGAATGTGGATTCTTCTTTCTTCAGTCAGTGTAGGGAAGGTACAGTAAAGTCACTTCGACCTGTAACAAAGTCAGTAAAATCCTTTAGATTAGGTTAGACCGCGCTCTTAACGCGCGTGTCAATAGAGTAGGTATTTCTGCTTAGTTTTGATCCTTAGGAGTAGTCAGGACTTCGTTATTTTTCGAGTCCCTGGCAACAGCCTAAGGCGAGGATCCGGCCACTTCCTGGCTCATTTGTGCTCGCACGGATTGCCTTAGTACCCGCTCAAAGATCAACTTTGAGAACCCTTAACAGCATGTGTCCCTTCGGAAAAATATCCGTACTATGGTTTCCTCAAGATGTTTTCCTTCATCGAAAGCTAGCGTTCAAAGTCACGCCCATTGCCGCGGCGTCCGTACAACTGAGCTATCATCGCTTCAGTAACTAACAGCACTGAAACAGTAAAGAAAACTGTATATAATGGAATGTTTAATCGCATACACCGGGAGGTAAACGGTCCAGTTTGCGAGACGTTTTCACTGAAACGAAAGTGATTTCGTCCGCGACAAGCTTCAGTGCTCTCGCACATACCAGCGATCGAGAAGCTATTCGAGATTCCTTTTTTTATCGCTTCGAATAACTTGGCAGAGTTAATATGCATAGCAGAGGCATCGCTAAAAAAAGGGCCCTCCCTTTAGCTCGTATACTGTAAAATTCGCTAATTCTGATATATGACTAATCCTTACCTATCCAGAACGTCATATCTCATATCTTGTAACATAAAAAAGGTAAGTACAGACAGACGATTTCAGTTATAAATTTAGAATTCAGTCTACCATCTTCTCTGAAGATATCCATAAATCTATATCTATCTAACTAATACTGTAAATAAGAAAGTGAGTTTGTTTATTACGCTTTCACACCTATATTACTGAATCGATTATGATGAATTTTAGTATAGAGACAGATGGGAACCTGGAGACGGTGATAGGCTAATTTTTCTCGAGATAATCCACAGTAACAAAGCTGCAAGCGGTCTATAGAGAGTGCGAAATCGGATTTAAGTATAGCGATTTTAGGTTGCGCGGGTCTGAGGAGGGACGGGGGGATAGTGAGGGGCTCGTCCATTATTTGTAAAGTGATGTACATACGGACTGCTGCTACTGGCACCGTATCGACATTTTGATTATTTTGAAAAATGTTCGAAGAAAAATGATTCATTTTATTTATTAGAATAATAATATTAACTTGTTAGTACTAACTTAATCATTTAAAAGTTTCATAATTCTATGCGAAAACCTTATTGGAAGGTGAAGAGAAGGTTAAACTTTGTATGAAACTTTTTATTGCGTCAACTGATTTGTTTAACAAAATCTAGTTGATAATATAAAGCGGAAAAGTTGGTTTGTTTGTTTGAACGCGCTCATCTCAGAAACTACTTGTTGAATTTAAAAAAATATTATTGTATTTGATAGAGGAATTATTGTGGAAGGCTTTTGGGCTATTTAACATCAAGTTACCACTAATACGAACTTAACTGTATTGAAAAATGTCACAAAAATGGGCAATAATTATATATCACGATATCGGCTCACACTTACGCGGTCACATATCAACCTTTTTGACAGTCGATAGACGAAACAAAATTTGTCATATAAATGTCTTTTTAATGTTAAAAATATATAACCCTATGAAATAATTTAAACGAAGAGACTTGTCCCGAACGTGTCTGTAATAACATGCGCACGAAATAAAAATGGACGGTGAAAATTCAGGTCCTCTCGAAGACCGTTATAAAACCCTGCTAAATCAAATAGACGAACTGACAGAGAACCAGGCCTGTGTTGTAACGAAATTCGATATGGTGACGAGAAGCGTGGAAGAGCTTCGCAAAGACGTTGCTCAGTTCTCCGAGAAGATGGTCAGTCTGGAGGAAGCTGCAGTAGAGAGGAGGAGACTGAAGGCCGAATTGCGGACTCTGAGGAATAGGATCGATGAACTTGACGATATCGTGAAGGATGGTAAGGGAGCCGGCTCGTGCCACAGTGACGATGTCCAGGACATAGAGTCATGTCACTCTGGATTCTCAAGTTCTTCAAAGGTATTATATAATTCAAATCAAATGAAAAATCTTAATTAAATTGTGGCACTAAAAAGGCGTTTATGAATGTCAAAACTACCAGCGGTTGGGAAAGTAACGCAGTCATCGAGATGAACCGGCAAGAAACTCGATCGGCATATATGTATTTTTTTTTCAAATCTATTTTTTTACATAGTAATGTAGTGAGTGTATTTAGAGTAGTTATGGGGATGTACAAAGAGAGATGTCAATTTCAGACACATCACGATCGCTCCCATGTTTATCCACCTTGTAATAGGTTTTTGACATCAAAACCCCGTTTGACACAGTTCATAAACCCACTGTCCTGCAAAGCGCTAATGTGCTTTGGGACTTTATTGTAAATCCTAACACTATTACCTAAGAAACTGTTACTGGTTTACTGAGTCTAAAACAGGGGGTGACCAACTTGTCACCATTTCAGTGTGGAAGGATGCCGCGTCAAGGGACGTGAGTTCGAATCCACCTACAGTGAGCTTGAGTTTTCGGTGAAGGCACACGTCGTGAGGAAACCATAGCATTGTTTTTTTTTTATTAATTAAGGCTTATCGTTATGACTATAATCTCACCTGATCTTAAGTAACGATACGGCCCAAGTTGGTAGATACGCTAAACCTTTGGAGGAACTGGCTCTCAAGTGTAACTGCCGGAACACACCTATTGGTATTTCGCAGCAGATTTTTAACTTGACGGTGGTAGCTACCCAGGCGGGCATTAGAAAAAGCCCTACTACCAAGCTATGGTTTCCTCACGATGTTTTACTTCACTAAAAGCTCAAGCTCATTGTAGGTGGTTGGACTCGAACTAACGTTCCTTGACGCAAAGTGGTAGGGTTTTTTTAATGCCCACCTGGCTAGCTACCGCCCTGTAGTTGAAAATCTGCCGCCAAATACCAATAGGTGTCTTCCGGCAGTTTATGAGTCAGTCCCTCCACTGGTTTAGCATGTCCACCAACTTGGGCCGTATTGTCACTCAAGATCAGATATAAAAGGAAAGGGAAATTAAGTCGAAGGAAGTTTTTGTTGAAATAAAACTAATTTAAACGGATTTTATCGCGGTTATTTATTAAATTTTGATCATTTTTTTTGCTTTTGCTTTTGCTAAGTTTTTGTTGCTAAAATATATACTACGAATGAAAGAGCATTGCGCACGTCTCAAAGAGCGGACGGTTTATATATAGATGCGTTATTACTACTGGCCCAAAATCCAGTACATCGTCGAAGAGCTGTGTGACCTTTAAGATCGCCTAATTGCTTCCTGGAAGACTGTATCGTTTTCACTGTCGACGCCCTAAATTTGTTAAATGAATTTCACCCACTATTTTCAATTTTTCTATTTGCTATACAAATTCATGAGGAACATGATGTACCATAACAACTATTTTATAATATTACTAGCTTTTACCTGCGGCTTCACTCGCGTTTGTATTGATTTTGTCAGACAACTCGGTAGTCAATAAAAAGTTTCAATCGAAGTTTATCCTATTCTATACTCCACTTCCAATATGTTTGTTGGGAGAAAGAGTAGCCTGTCACCGTCTCCATGTTCCCATCTATCTCTATACCAAAATTCATCACAATCGATTCAGCGGTTTAGACGTGAAAATATAACAAACAAACTCACTTTTGCATTTATAATATTAATCAGGTAAGGATAAACCGGAAAAGTTCGTGTGGTTGTTTGAAAGCGTTAATCTTCGGTTCTGTCTGTCGGATTTTAAATATTAGTTTTTGTATTTCATAGAATAATCGTTAAGGAAGGTTTTAGACTGTATAACATCACGCCACCACCAAAAGGAACAAGGCTGTATTGAAAAAAGTTACAAAAACGGGCAAAAATAGGCATCTAATTATACAATGTAGGGCATTTCATCTAGAAAAAAATTATTGTCGTCTAGAAAAATAAGTTTTAGTTCTATACGTTTCAAAACGATTTCAAACGACATGAAGGCTACCTTAGAAGTGCAAATTTATAATGAATATTGTTATATATATATATATATATATATATATATATATATATATTTATTGTCTTTGCGTCAAGCCGAGGGTTGACTTTTCCGAAATTTCAACAATTATCATCACATTTCCACCAATTTAAACAAAACTATGACAAATTGTACAGTTAAACCTTTCTCGTTAACCGCTCTGCCTATTGCCTGCAATTCACGCAAAATAACTGATAATTTATACTTACAAAGTCTCTATTTATCATATATTGCACTTGTAAAATAATATATACACACACATATCAAGAAAAACACTATTTTTAACACTTATGATATTATTGATGACATTTTTGTTGTTTAAACTAGTTAAAAAACTGTTTAAAAAGTTCTGTCATGGACGTCCGTGTGTCTGTATGTGCGGATCCTGTATGTTATCACGATAACGACCGAAATACTTTACTAAGCTAGTCTTTTTTTTGTTACGTTTCAGTATAATTAGCAATAGAACCCTATTTCTTTTCACGGTCTGAATCGATGTGGTTTAATTGTTATTAAATAAACATAAAAAAAATGAGATTATGAAGAGGACCTTTGGATTTTCCAAATTATTTCAATTTCTTATAGATTTTAAATTACACGCCGTGATCACTTTTAAATATAACGGAATTTCTATTTAAACTTATTTTATTTTTAATATGAAACGTGAATCTATGATAGTTCCTGCGGTAGTGTGTACGAACGTAGCGTCAATGGACGTGAGTTCAATTCCCTGCATAAGTCCGAGCTTTCGGTGAAGGAAAACATCTTGATGAAACCATAACATGGTGGTAGGGCAATCTAATGCCCACCTAGTTTGCTACTGTCCTCAAGTTAAAAATCTATCGCCAAATACTTATAGGTGCGTGTCGGTAGTCGCACTTGAGAGCCAGTCCCTCCACTACATAGTGTGTTCATCATCTTGAGCACATCGTCACTTAACATCATTTGAAAACGTCGTTGACCCGTAAGTAAATACTTCGCGACCACAGCTTGTATAGTATCAAGTAACGGGTTGATTAATTATAACTTAAAAAAAAATCAAAGCAGTAATGAGGACTGCCGACAGAACTGAAAACTTAAAACTATAAACAAACATTTATTATTAATTGTTTGATATTAAATTAAAACTTGTATATCAAAACTGTTTACAGCGCAATAAGTTATACTAATAGGAACAGATATAGTGCATACGTTAACACGTCACGTGACCATGTCGATGACGACTTACATGAATTTACTCCCTGTCCAAAATTTACTATAGAAGCTTTTAATTTAAAAAAGTGATGTCGTTAATTTTGATTTCACATCCCGATAATAATGGCAAAGTGAAACATGCCCGGTAGATCGTATTTAAATAGATAAGCGGCGAATGAAAGTAATTTTACGGTGAAATCGATTGCAAAGTTTGTCGCCTGTTACCAATTCAATAGAACGAGTATAAAAGAAAAAGATGCATCTCACGGAGTTTCTAAGAATGATTTGTCATATTTCGACAGTGAATCGAGTAAATACTTTCCTCTCTATTTGAACAGATTAGTGCTTGACCCTGTGGTTAAAATTCGATATAAACAGTCCCCTAAAAATCTACGTTTGCAAGGAACATTAAAACACATAAGTAAGAGATGTCCAAGAAGGAATAAGTTGTGTAAATACAAAATTTCAACTCGATCGATAGAACTGTTTCCGTGATATATGAAAGAATACCTTCCTTATTAATAAAGATTAAAATATATTTATCTAAGATGCCCACAAAACAATTCAAGCGCTACTTCGGGGTATTTATTTTCGTAGGCCTAGAAAATTAAATTAGTAGGCGTATAAAGTGCAAATGGTGCAAAGGGAGAATGAGCAATTTTATAATTAAAAAACAAATCGTGACACGTAATTATTTGGTAAAGCATAACTGGGCTATAATCAAGGTCCGTCGAAAAAATGTCCCGAAGCAAAAAATCTTGAATAACAGTCTCATACTGGTGTGAATGCGACATTCGGTAAGTGAAATGTTGAAAGGCTGTCTTTTTGTCGATTTGGAAGTCGTTAAGCTCTCGGCTTGATAAACAAAGTGCATTAATTATGGTAGCGGAGAAAGCTGTTTTTCTTTTTTTAATAACCACCGCGGCTTCAAAACTAACGTCTGGCTTTTGTGATTTAAAGTATTGTTTCACGTTTCGCATTGAACGGTTTAAGAATAGAATTGTTGTGAAAACTATATGAATTTTCGGCAAAATTTTTGTGTGTGATTTCCAATTGAACGAATCGATTTGTTACTCGAGTTTTTAGCACGTTATTGGTGGGTTAGTGTAAAAGAATACTTAGGTGTTTCAATTTATTCGGCTCAACCAACTTTTATAAATCATCAAACCGCTACTAAATGGAAAACTAATAAATTTTCACTTTTTAAAATCGAATAGTAAATAGTTTTTTATAGCGACGGTAGTGTGTAGGTCCTGCAGTGAGCTGCAGTTTTCGGTGAAGGAAAACGTTGTGATGAAACCTTAGTACGGTGGTAGGGATGTTTTTTAATGCCCACCTTGCTAGCTACCACCCTTAAGTTAAAAATTTCCCGCTAAATACCTACAGGTCTGTTGCGGCAGTTGCACTTGAGAGCCAGTCGCTTCACTAGGCTTAGTGTGTCCACGTCGTCTCACATAACGTCAGGTGAGATTGTGGCCACAGCTTTCAACCTATAGAGTACAAAAAAAAAAAACATGTGAGGAAACCGGTTTTTGAATTTACGTTACTATTAAAGGTTGCACGTATTTGTCTCTAGCTATATTTATGTGTATTTAAGTTTGAAGAGAGACGTTATTTTTAAAGATACACGGTTTGATTCCAGAGGGCACAGCCAAGAAATCTTTTTCCTACATTCGCTTTCGTAAAGAGAATACTAAAAATATGTGATATTGCATTCTAATCAAAACCCTTCATAAGAGCATGTTAAATATGACGTCTTTAGTATCAGCTGAAAAATAAATTTCAATGTTGAGTTTCAAATGTACATATGTAAATTTTAAAGATTTCTATGATTACAGGATCTATTGTTCAGATGTGTTTTCAATTTAGGATTTAGAATGTCATTCCAAGCGTTTTTTTTCTGTTTATCTTAACGGCTACGATTAGGGAAAAACGAAACCAGGGCGGGGACGCACAATACCAATGACGTGCTACCACTAGCTACCATAGCTGGGTTTCCGTTAGATTTTAAAAATATCCTACCTTATGTTTCCTATCATTGTATATACGCCAGAATGTCATGCCGTGAACGCGCCCGCGCAGTTGACACGTAATCTTCTGACGTGATCAATTGTATTTATATATTTATTGACAATGGTTTCTCAACATAATAATGATACAGTTTATTTATTTGAACATGTCAGATATTTATTATTTTTATAGTTTATAGGTTTTGCGTTCAGGCCACAATCATACGTGATGTTAAGTGACGATGTGGCCCAAAATGGTGGACAAACTAAACTTAGTGAAAGGACTGGCTCTCAAGTGTAACTGTCGGCAGTCACCTATAAGTATTTGCCGGCAGATTTTCGACTTGAGGGTGGTAGCTAGACGGTGCTTATTATAAAAAGCCATACCAAGAAGTTTTGTTTTCATCACGATGTTTTTCTTCACCCAAAGTTCAGGCTCATTGCAGGTGGAATCGAACTCACGACCATTGACATGGCATCCGTACACACTACGAACCAGCCATCATCGCTTCGCATAGACACACATCACGATTATTGACTGTTAACCAATTACAATTATCTCTTGTGTTCCTCTAATATCAACTGTTTTTTTTGTTCCAGGTGACAATGACCACCGGTATAGACCGGGACACGATACGGGCGGCCTACGAAGATGTGAGATCCGATGCATCACCTACAGAATGGTATGTTCCATATTGCATTCTCCCTAAAGTTCTCAACAGATGCATCTGCAGACGTCATCTTTGGATGCGTCTGCGGACGTATTGAGGGAGTCATTTGCGCGTCTGTTATAGGTATATACCGTCTGCATATGCGTCCAGCTTGTATCTATTGTTGTTGGTTTTTATGGCAAGGATCAAAGGGATATTCGGACGTCTGTCTACACGTTTGATAACGCATCAGTTTGACTGTAGTAGGAGATTGGAGTTGAAATCGTAAACACTAGTCTATACTATTACTATAAAGACGAAAGATTTGTATTTTTGTTTGTAACGAAAAAAATCAAGAACTACTGGACCGATTTCAAAAAATCTTCACACTACTTTCAGGCTATATAACATTTACGAAAATGTTTAAATAAATTTATTTAGTTCCACGCGAACAGAGTCGCGGACAGAGCTGGTCTTAAATAGAATTAATCCTCAAACAGATCCTAGATCGCACAGTAATTTAGCAAGGCTACTGCTTTAAGCACTATACCAACCATATCTACCTTTGTTTTTTGCTATATTTTGGGCAGAGGCCAAAGATAACTGCAATTAAACGTTGCCTTAAGAACTCGACATGTTCCCAACTGATAAATAATCTACTCATATTTATCCATATACACTTATTATATAAGAATAAGTTTGAGGCACATTCAAATTTTAAACTCATATTGTTTATAGTATTTGGTAAATATTTTGTTTGGTTTTTCATAAATCTTAAGGTCGCGCAAAAAAAAATAAAGTTCACAATGTTGTAGTGTAACTCGTTACACTATTATTAAAAGTAAGGTAGGATAAGATGAAAATAAATCGCAGTATACCTTATGCCATATGTATATATCTTGTAGCTATATTAAAATATATGTAAGTCATATCTAGGACATACGGGAAGAAAACAGCGTCTGAGATACAGGCTCAGCCTAGTTCAGGCGCTAGGATTCAAAAATGTATAGCGATACTATGTCTTAAGATAATTTTTATATATTGTAGTGTAAAAATTCTTGTCAATAAAGTTATTATTATTAAATGAGGCCGATGATTTGACAGTTAAACTTTTATGTTATTCGTAGGCGTTGTAAGTGCGTTGCCACTTATATATCCCGTAATTACGGCTTACGTTCGTCTTTGGCATTATTTTAAATGACCGCCAAGGACGAGGGAACGTTAGCTTTTACTGGAAATGCGTGGGCTAAGACAGCATCATCGACTTGTTTACAAATAACTCGGTTATACATATAATAGAACTGCACTGGAGCCAAATGTGGTGTCTTCGATACATTTGTAAAGTTATAATTGAGGTGTAGTTTTTAGCGATATCGCACGGTGGTAGGACTTTTTCTGATGACCGCCTGGCTAGGTACCACCTTCAAGTTGAAAATCTGCCGTCAAAACCAATAGGTGTGTTCCGGCGGTTGCACTTGAGAGCCAGATCCTACACAGGTTTAGCGTAATACTAATAGGTATGTGTATTCCGGCAGCTGCACTTGAGTGCTAGATCCTACACAGGTTATGACCATAAGCCTTACCTTTGAGCCTTAACTATAAACAAAAGAAAAAAAAGCAGAATATATATTTATGAAGAGAAAGGTACTTTAGGCACTCTGTGTACTTCATTTTCTGGAGATTGAATGGGATTGTGCTGAAACGCTCGTCTATGTGACGCTGGTTCGGGTACAGTCGATTCGAGTCGACAAAGAGAGTAAGAGAAATATAGTCAGCACATCACTGTCATACTCGCTCGACGAGCGTTACATGTAATAACATGATGCATCCGTCGCATTCAGTATCGGCATAAATATGTTTTGTCTAAAACGTTATATTTGTATTATTAACCTCGTATTGATGAAGATTTCACTTATGTCGTTCGGTTCTTAAATACAAACAGGTTTTTATTTCTGTTATTTTTTGTTCTGTGACTCGTTTGATTTTAACAAAACTTGGCACGCCGATAACTAATATTGTAGACTAACGTATAGTGTATATTTTGTCTTAAAAACAAAAGGGTTTCTACGGGAAAATGGATAATACTTTCAACGAATGAATTTACACACGAATATTAATGCATTTTTCTCAGCTCTCTATCTTTTTTATCGTGGGCTATTTACGCTTCCCCCCCCCCCCTCCGCCTAGCATAGGGAGGCAGAATTTATTTTATTACTAGATTTTACGTGCAGCTTCGCTTCAATATTGATTTTGTCAAAAAAATCGGATTACACAATAAAAAGTTTTATACGAAGTTTATCCGTCTCCTTACCCCACTTCCAATAAGTTTTTTTGCGAGAAATAGTACCCTATCTCCGTGCCTTGAATCCCATCTATCTCTGTACCAAAATTCAACACAATCGGTTCAGCGGTTTAGGCTTGAAAGCGTAACAAACAAACAAACTCACATTCGCATTTATAATATTAGAATGGAACTATGTATTAGGCTTAATGTGTATATATATATAGCTAAGGAAGTTATTTTTTTTATCTGACAGGGCTGTTTTCAAGTTCGAAGGGGCCCGTATAGTGTGCTCGGGCCGTGGAAGCGACTTCACAGAGTTCCGTACGCAGTTTTCGGATGATGAACGTGCTTTCGGATATTTGAGGTCAGTATATGAATCCTGATAGTCTGTGTACGGACGTAACGTCACTGAACACGATTTCGAATCCTCGTAATGAACCTGTGCTTTCGGTGAAGGAAAACGTCGTGATGAAACCGTAGCATGGTGGTAGGGCTCTTTCTGATGCCCGCCTGGCTAACTAACACCCTCAAGTTGAAAATCTGCCGCCAAGTACCAATACGTGTGTTCTGGCTATCGCACTTGAAAGCCAGACCCTCCAATAAAGGCTGGCAACGAATCCGCGATTCCTCTGGTGTTGTGGGTGTCCATGGGTGGCGGTGATCACTTACCATCAGGTGACACGCAAGCTCGTTTGCCGGCAATCACATTTAAAAAATATTTGATGTCGCTACCTACATATTAATGAAATGAAAGTACTCATGTCGTTTAAAATACCAATTTTAAAGTTTGTTATCAATATTTCGTCATAAACGGAAAACCTATGCACTTTAAAATGATCCTAACTAATTCTAAGAGATATGGCGTTATCGTAGAAAAGCGAAAAAACGCTTTGAGAAAGCGATGATAGCTCAGTGGTAGTGTACGCGGATTCCGCGTTAAGGGACGAGAGTTCGGAACCACCTACAATGAGCTTGAGCTTTCGGTGTAGGAAAACATCGTGAGGAAACCGTAGCATGGTGGTTAGACTTTATATAATGCCCGCCTGGCTAGCTACCACCCTCAAGTTGTAAACCTGCCGCCAAATACCAATAATTGTGTTCCGGCAGTTGCACTTGAGAGCCAGTTCCTCCACAGGCTTAGCGTGTCTACCATCTTGGGCCGTATCGTCACTTAAGATCAAACTTTAACTATAAAAATAATCTAACGTAATGATATATCTCCAGGTTGCAAATGGGAGACGAAATGTCGAAGCGCAAGAAATTCATGTTCGTGACGTGGGTCGGACCGAACGTCTCTGTCATCAATCGCGCCAAGATGTCCACAGATAAAGCTATCATCAAAGACATAATATCCGTAAGTCTGTCTGTCTTATTGTCTGTAGAAAGTGTCAAGAAATTTTCCTCTACCTCCTCCTTGTAAAGCTAGCATAATTAGTGTTCGGTCAATAGCCGATATTCGTTCCATTAACATTATTAAATTTTTTAATTGTTTATTAGTTACAAATGAGGTTTGGTCCTGTAAAAATCTATTTGTACTTAAAACCTCATACACGTTGATGTCGATACCGAATGCTGCTGATACGTCATGCTGTCGTAACGTTCACGGAGTGTGTATTGCAATAATATATATCTCTAGTTACCTAAGTCTACTCAAGCAAACTTTACCCGATCGAACGTCACATAGCTGAACTATTTAGTTAAGTTTCACTCAATACCAACAAAATAAACGTGTACAAAACGCCTAATTAGTTTTACTAAAAAAAATTGGAAACTGGTTATTTTCTCGCATGTTACATGTACTTCCTGAAACTTTCAGTGATGATTATGAATGAATACTTTATTGCCATTTAAATATGTACACTGGTGAGGTTAATGCCATAAGCATTTTCTTCCAGCTAACCAGTAGTAATGTAGTAAGAAAAAGTTTACTACCATTGTACGTAGTCCAAATCAAATAATCAGTAAAAAAGTAAACAATAATAAATAATTTATAAGGAATAGCATATTAAATGAGCAAACTGTAGTTAAAATAAATAAACCTACTAATATATAACACATACATACATAATTACAAGCTTAGTAACAGAAACATCACTCTAAATCTTATCATTCAACTTCAAACACTAGTTAAAATAAATGCTTCTGTTGGACCATTATTGTTAATGGGTAAATTTGAATGAATGCATTGTGGGCTATAAGTTCTTGTTAAGAATAATAAATGAAGTCTTGCAAATGCTAAGTGTAATGAAGTCATCAGGTATATGTTGACATTAGAGACATTTTAAAAAAAGATAAAAGAATCCAGTGTCAATAAACCTAAATACTTGAAAATTATCACCATTTTTAGGGCTTTAAATTGAATAAAGATTTTTTAACTACTACTGTAGTTATATTCGGTAAATAAATAATTAGTTGACTAATCCCTTTTTCTTTTGGATAATAAAGACTTTTTGTCTAAATCTTTATTTATTTTTGTGTATTTTTCTGTTTCAATTCCTAAGATTATGTTATTTAAGCCCACTCTTGTATTTTTGGTTATATTGTGTGTTATTTAGCTTGGTTATTGTGTATGACTGGGAAAACATATTTTTTTTTATACTTAAGGTTTAGCGTTATGGCCATAATCTCACCTGATCTTAAGTGACGATACGGCCCAAGTTGGTAGACACGCTAAACCTGTGGAGGAACTGGCTCTCAAGTGCTGCTGCCAGAACACACCTACCTATTGGTATTTGGCGGCAGGTTCACAACTTGAGGATGGTAGCTAGCCAGGCGGGCATTAGAAAAAGCCCTACCACCATGCAAATGCAAATTATGTGTAATAAACACCATCTGGACGATTTTGAAAGTGCATCAATTGTATTAAAGCTAGATTTGAAATATACAGGCCACATTTGGGATCAGCAAACATTGACAAAAGCCATAATTAAAAAAAGAAACAAAAATTAAACACGTAGATGAATAATTTAATAGAGTATATGGTACAATCAAATGAATTTTAAAATTAGATGAAATCATATAAATATTTTCTAACATTGAATCCAACTGTCTGGGCTACAGCAGATATGAAGTCAAAGCCAACAATACATTTGTACTTTGCGGTGTCTAAATCAATCTCCTTTCCTCCGGCAATCAATTTTAATTCTACCAAAGTTGCAATCTGAGCTAACAGATTGCTTGTAAGACCGATTTTCTCATCGAGTATTGCATAGAAAATTGCTAGCAGACGGTCCAGTGTAAACACTTTTGGTCCGAGTTGTGTGCATAATTTTTCACTAATTTTTGCCTTTGCCTTCACTTGCTGCAGTCTCTTACGTTGTTTCCCATGATTCTTCATGAACAGTCTCTTGTCCTCTTTAGGAGGATTGTAGCTTGCTAAATATGCTGCGATTAGCAAGAACTTTGCATAGTATGGCAGTTCAAAACTCTGTGCAAAGGTTTTTGTTGAGGTCAGCTCCTCTTTTAATATTTTCTCATAGTTGAAATGATTGAATTCTTCATCAGTGTTTTCTTTATCAGGTTTTATTGGTTTACTGTCACTGATTCGGAGGTAAAGTAATTCTAGACTTGATTTAAGAATTGGTGCAATGTGCCTCCAGAGTCTTGTCAAGTCATCGGACTGTATTTGATTTGAAATCAATGGTTCACAGTACTTTACGAAATTTACACGCGCCATATGCTGTAACTCAATTAAATCTCGACACGGTCTGTAAAATACACTAAGGAATGCATTAAGAAAGTTTGCAAACAGCTCTGGTTTTTCTAATTCAGTTTGAATTTCATTATCGACGTCATTGATTTGTAACAAATGATTAATAAATGATTTCTGATATAAAAAAATAATTTTAAACAATTCTTCTTTATTGTAATTCGGGAAATATAGTTTTATTGGTTCGCGAACGCCTAATTTGAAGTGAAAATTCTCGAAAATTATATGCGATACAAATATAGTACAAATATTTGTATTACATAGTTCTCGGAGTCTCATAAATGATGATAGGAGATTCTGGTCCATGGAACGCAGCCTGTCAGCGTTATCAAGAACAATTACAAAAGGATTATATCCGTCTTCGAACCTGCTGATACAATTTACAAGGTCCATAACAGTTTCGCATTTTATTTCTATTTCTTCATCGTACAGACCGCACAAGATGTTCTCGTACATTATTTTCGGCGCATAGCACTCTATACAGTTGATAACGACATATTTGTAGCCTAAATATTGTAATACGGTGTCTAAACATAAACTTTTACCGGTGGCCATGTTACCGCTTATAAAAATAGAACACGGCAAAGGTTCATTGCCGTCACCGAGTAACTCGAATAAATCGTTTAACTGGTTCTCTCTGCACGGTATTTTCGCGTATATTTCTTCCATTTTGTCTGTTGTTTTATAAACATAACCTTACGAAAACATAACTGCCAAAGAGAAACATAAATATTTAAGTATCACCACAGATTAGAAAATAACTGGCGTAACGTTTCGTTATGCACACCCTTCATACTAGATAGTGCGGACTTCCTACGTCGAATAATAATTTAGAACATGCGAAAATAAAATAGTCATACAATATAAATGTAAATATTTTATATATAAACCTAAATTTTCTTTATTGAACAACGATGTTAATTATTTAATTTTTGTTACAGAATTTCGCAGTGGAGCTACAGTTGGAAAATCAATCCGAAATAGATATAGATCAATTCAAAGACGTCTTGAATAGGGCGGGAGGAGCGAACTACGGTACTGGGATTAGGGATTTATGAATTAAACATTAAAATCCATCAATTTATTTACCACTTAACTAAGCTATATAAAGTTCTGCTTGAAGAATTTATATAGGTAGTTTTGTGGTAACTTTTTTTATACCATCAGGATGATTATAAACCCAAAAGTATATTTTCTACATTGATAGTGTTACTAAAATTTTAATTAAATTTAGTTCTCACTTAGGTCATTTTTAAGTTATGATAAATAAAAAAAATAATTTATTTTTTAAATATTCAATCGGAGCTATATATTTTACTTTGGGTTTATTAATAGAAGTAGTAAATAAATATAAAATTTTCGATAATGTAATATTATTTTATTATGCGTAATAATTTTGTGCAATTACCTATTTAATATCAGTAATAATAATCGCAATTTTTTGTACCAAAAATTATTAACGAGTGTTGCCATGTACGGGACGCAGGAATGAGTTTATTTTTTGTGGACGTATTTAAATGACCGTGTTGAATATTTTTACAACATATATTGTTTACAGGAAGTCTATTAATCGCGAACTATGATTAGTAATGTATTCTATTCAATAACTGATTTGTGAAGTAATTACACATTAACCGAAAATTATTTATGGATTTTTATTTCGTATTACCCATGGTTCCTGGTTGAATAAAATAAATAATAATACTATTGAAAGGTTGTGCAGTATCAATGAGGAGTTTCTGCCGAGAATTCTATTTATATTATTCGTTCCAAATTTTTTGTTTATTTAACAGTATACTGTGTAACATAGGTGGCATTTTACAAATTATAGGATACACAAGTGCATTAAGCATAAAGTGTGTTATGCAATTTTGGTGCCATTTTCCTAATGTAGTTTGATTAATAATGATGTAGTTTGATGAATAGCTAAACATAGTCTTGAAAATAGTCTTGAAAATTTTAAAATAGCCTCTTGGCCAATATTGGCAGACGCACAATAATTATTCTATATGCACCATCATTTCATGATATATTCAATCTTCAATCCTAAGCATACAATGTTTTTGTGGACAGCACCAGCCAAATATATTTTAGACACGCATTAATATGATGGATTCGTTTTACACTGAACAATGTTTAACTAGTAGTATTAAAAAAACTACAGTTTCAATAAATAATGCTTAAAGGGGTTAACGTTAAAAATTATCTCGAAATCTTCAGAAATGCATCGGGAAAAAGTTGTTCGACGATGAACTGTGTAACTCGTGACAGAACCATGTGAAAGAAAAGTAATATGTTAGATATTATGTCATATAATTGTTTTTTCAAGATATCTCTGGCCGGATTTTTTTTCTTTTGATTTTTGAATTATTATTGGCCCTTTGACGTGAATATACCGATTTTCTCTATAAAAAAATGGGCCAATTTGTTATTGTAAAATTAATGATTATGTTAAATAAAAAAAAAACTTACAGGGATACCTTGTAATTTATGTACGGAAGAAGTATACTATATTTCAAAAGAATCGGTCTACTAGATTTTGATTGAACCTAGACACCGGCTACAAAAATAACAAGTGTCAGAAACAATGCTCTTGAACCTACCGATTTTCGGTATTTCTACCAATATGGCGCCTTTCCTACCAAAATACCGAATAGAAGATAATGCTACCGGTTTTTACGGCTCCTAGTTGACTTCCCATTTCGTTTCTCTTTGTGTAAAAATTCCTTGGTTATATGTGGTACTACTCGTACATTAATAGGTAACGAATTTTTATCGGAGATTCCTGTAGCATTTTTTTATATAAAGTATTTGTTTTTTTCGTTTGTCGTCTCTTAAGGAACCGAGTATGAATGCGAGGGCAAAACGAGAAAAAGGATGTACGACCCTATAGAAAGAATGGGTAACAGAATATTTAGACTGGTTAGAAGTTCGTAAAGTCGCAAACTATACATATTGTAAAAGTTGCAGTAAGTATATTAACATTACATAAGAAACACTCTTTTGAGATAACCTAGTGATGACACTTAAAGGTTTCTTTTGTTTATTTTTCCATCTTTGCTATTTCATAACTGCTCCATTCGCCAGCTAATGTTGAGCGCATGTTCTCATATGAAACTCATTAAAATAAAATAGGGTAATAAGTTCTCAAACACTGATCTTTTACATATAAAAAGTCTATTAAATTACGCTAATTGTTGTGACTTCTAAATAAGTTCAAAAATGACTGCTGC
Source organism: Actias luna (assembly GCA_039707435.1). Classification (NCBI taxonomy): domain Eukaryota; kingdom Metazoa; phylum Arthropoda; class Insecta; order Lepidoptera; family Saturniidae; genus Actias; species Actias luna. The sequence goes on from JAZHAC010000032.1 coordinate 12,245,569, forward strand.
TGTGGATAAAAAGTATGGTTTTTCTTCATAATTAAGTTTTCAGCGTAATGGTCTTAATCTCACCTGATCTTAAGTGACGATACGGCCCAAGTTGGTAGACACGCTATACCTCTGAAGGAACTGGCTCTCAAGTGCAACTGCCGGGACACACCTATTGGTATTTGGCGGCAGATTTTGAACTTGATCGTGGTAGTTAGGCAGGTGTGTATCAGAAAATGTCCTACCACCATGCTATGGTTTGCTCACGACGTTTCCTTCACCGAAAGCTCAAGTTCATTGTAGGTGGTTGGATTCGAACTTACGTCCTCTCACGCAAAGTCGTACACACTACCACTAAGCTATCATCGCTTCATTATTAAATATTATTGTATATTATTATAGCCTATTACAATATACTTACACTCTCGCCCTGTATTCAAAAAAGCCTTCTCACAGTTTTATATGTTTTGTGATGTAGTGAAATAAAAAAACATACTTATTCATATAAATGTTTATTTCCCACAAAAAGCACAAATACTTGACAAAATATAACCCGACATAATAACTTTTTATCCTGTCCAGCTCTTCCTTACATATGTATTAAAATAAAACTAGTACAAAAATATAATGGCGTAACGATTTGGCTCTTACGAACACATTTGAAGCCCATAAGCTTCAATCTTTGTAAAAATTGTGTGCATATAACATCTCATATAGTTTCCCATTTGCTGTTAAAAAAATCTAAACATTTGACATGATTCATAGAATTCTCAAAATTTGCTACCAATTTGACGCAAAGTTGCATAGCAAATTGACAGCAATCTATTGTTGCAAATGGACGTCAAAGTGACACCCAAAATCAATTTTTAATTGTATATTAACTATTATTTTATAATTCGCAAAGACAACAGAGGAAATTGTTTATTTGAAAAAGGCGGGCGTTCACACTTCCATTAGCATCTATTTGTAACAGTCGTTTCTTCGCGACTCGATCCCAAAGTCCGATGTTGCCAGCTGAAAAAACTACCTACCAATTTTCAGCAAATTTCACGAAATAAACACACACACATATACTGGACAATTATAATCGGTAACAGTGTATTAGTAAATATTATTTCAACAGTTAATAATTATTGTACATTTATTGCTTTCGAATATTCACAATGTTGTAAGAAACAACTGTAACGTTTACTATCGATTATATTACTACTAATATATATAAAAAACGGTAAAAATAATTATAAGTCTGTCTATATTTAGTAATATTATGCTTACAGTCATTAAGTTTAGTTTATTTATGTTATATTTGAGGTGAGACTCGTTGGTTAATTAAGGCAGTTAGAATACTACATATATATATGAGGGCTACAATTGCACGGGCGACCATAATTTGATATCATAAAGAAACTAAATTCACAATTAATACTTAGTATAATGCATAATATTTATGTAGACAATCGAACTAGCCTCCTAATGCTTCAATCATAATTGATTAAAAACTTCCCGAAAACTGCAGAGTTATTCTTATGTTTCCGGGAATTTCGGGTAACTATATTGTATTTGAACGTATCAAAATATTCAGTGTTCAGGTAAATCATGCCAAATTCTGGTCCAAACACTTTTTAACGTGCTTCAATAGTCAAATTATGCCCATAAACAATAATATGGAAACTAAATTCACAATTAATGCCATATTTAATAATGTTTTCTTAGGTAACGGAAATAGCCTTGCAGTGTTACAACAATCAGAGATACAAAATTTCTCGAAAACTACAAAATATCCAAATATGAAATTCTTGACGTTTCCGGGATTTTGAGTAATTTTAAAGTATTTAACGTATATAAATATTTTCTATATTCAGGTAACTGACTTACAAAAGATTCCAGAAATTACCAATATTATTTTTGAACTACTTATAGAACAAAATGGTAAAATAATTTAACCATATTTATTGTACTTTTAACATGTATTATATTATTTTGTACATGACAAGGTTATATAATTGAAAATTTTTATCTTTGTTGTGTATATTAGACATATAAATCACTGTTTTGTAGTCAACACTTACTAGCATCGGTTACTTATTAATAACATACACGCATATAAAAAACGTTTTACTTTTAATAAACATAAGAAAACTGTATAGATTATTTATTCAAAACACACACACGTAACGTTATGTTACATTCCTTTTTAAGAGATGATGTTTGGTAGGATTTTTTATTTTGCACTATAATAACCTTGGTAGGATTTAGGAAAGGCTGGTAACACTGGGAAACGACAGATTGCGACTGTTCGTCCGAGGGAGAGTTAGTAGAAATATAAAAATAACGATAAACAGTGAACCCATATGTATTCGTTACAATAAAAATTAGTACTCGTTACTATTGGAAACTAACAAATAACATTGAATCGAGTCCTGTTGCGTGCGATATGACGTTGACATAGAAAGTTCGCACTTTGTATATTGTTGCCATTTTATTGGCTCAAATTAATATACTTTAAATTAGCCAATATATATATACTCTATGGTAATATTTTGGTACTCGGTACTGAACGGTGTACCCGTGACTCAGCTCGCGAATACATACAGCTTGTTACGGCTGTAAAGTTAAGTGTTTATTTGGACAGTATATTTGTAAGTAAAGTTAGGGGTTGAGAATTGGGGTGCCGCTAGAGGGTGCCAGCGGGGACCGGGCAGAGGGCACGTAGTAGTTTGCTTTGTGTGTGTGAGCCAAACAGCACAGATAGTAGCGCTACCCCGTACCCTGTCGCGCGTTCGCCCTGTTATAATAATATTATATTAAATAGAATTTGACTTATTTTAACTGACAGTAATTGTTGTCCTCTGTGTGAACTTCTTTTGAGTTTTATAGTATAGGTTCTCAAACTGGATGGTAGTGACGGTACTGAGGGGGCTGTTGAAATTTCAAGTGATATTGGAGAAGCCTTAAAAGTCAATGGGTGGTGGATTTCGGTACAAATTTAGATTTGTATTGGGACGTTGGACATTAAATTTTCTCTAAAGTGGGCGGTACACCAAAAAGTTTGAGAAACACTGGTTTATAGGTTAGCATAATGTCCATAATCTCACTTGAACTTAAGTGACGACACCCTTAACCTGTGGAGGGACTGGTTCTCAAGTGCAATTGCCGGAACACACCTATAGGTATTCGGTGACAGATTTTCAACTTGAGGATGGTAGCTAGAGAGGCATTACCACCATGCTATGGTTTCATCACAATATTTACATTTACCCAAAGCTTAAGTTCACTGTAGGTGGATTCGAACCCGTGCTTCTCAGATTTGTTGATGAGTGAGTGGGATTGATGTTAATAAATGTCGATATTCTGTGAATACTTACACAATGGGCAGGTGCAGCCATGTCCACGTGGAGCCAGGACCCGGGGAAGTCGAATCCAAGATGGGATAAGATGAAGAGGCCAGCGCAAGATGGTTGCGCGTTGTTACGGTCCTGTAACATAATGTTTCTTATATTAACGCGTATAAAGTATACTCAAACAGATATTTTAATACAATTCTTTGTATCAATTTGTCTCCCATTTGCGACAGCAAATTATGCCGGAATTTGACATACAACTGCAATTTTTTACTACCAAACTTTGCAAATGAATTGGTGGTCAAATTACTCTTATTATTATACAGAAACGTTAAGACTAGATGGATTGGATAGTTGTAAGTAGGGGATGGATAGTTGAAAGTAAGGGGACATGAAAGATCACCACGGGGTTTTAGTGGATATTACCGGTTTTGACATATTGAGTCTCACATATCCGTCTTAATTGGCCAGATAAAAATGTAAAGAATACCGCTGGATAGTTGAAAGTAAGGGGACATGAAAGATCACCACGGGGTTTTAGTGGATATTACCGGTTTTGACATATTGAGTCTCACATATCCGTCTTAATTGGCCAGATAAAAATGTAAAGAATACCGCTGGATAGTTGAAAGTAAGGGGACATGAAAGATCACCACGGGGTTTTAGTGGATATTACCGGTTTTGACATATTGAGTCTCACATATCCGTCTTAATTGGCCAGATAAAAATGTAAAGAATACCGCTGGATAGTTGAAAGTAAGGGGACATGAAAGATCACCACGGGGTTTTAGTGGATATTACCGGTTTTGACATATTGAGTCTCACATATCCGTCTTAATTGGCCAGATAAAAATGTAAAGAATACCGCTGGATAGTTGAAAGTAAGGGGACATGAAAGATCACCACGGGGTTTTAGTGGATATTACCGGTTTTGACATATTGAGTCTCACATATCCGTCTTAATTGGCCAGATAAAAATGTAAAGAATACCGCTGGATAGTTGAAAGTAAGGGGACATGAAAGATCACCACGTGGTTTTAGTGGATATTACCGGTTTTGACATATTGAGTCTCACATATCTGGCCAGATAAAAATGTAAAGAATACCGCGACGCTGTTCTTCATGTCGGCGACGGAGCTGGTGAACTCGGTGAAGTGCAGCTCGGGGGCGAAGGGCACGGGGTGCGCGAGGTCCCCGGACCGGAGCCCCGCGGCCACGCACACGCGCTCCAGCCGGCTCTTGTTGCTCAGGATCGCGGCGTGGTACTTGCCCGTCGCCGTACCCTGGACAATTTTTTTTTATACTTAAGGCCATAACCTCACCTGATCTTAAGTGACGATACGGCCCAAGTCGGTAGACACGCTGAACCTGTGGAGGAACTGGCTCTCAAGTGCTGCTGCCGGAACACACCTATTGGTGTTTGGCGGCAGGTTTACAACTTGAGGGTGGTAGCTAGCCAGGCGGGCGTTAGAAAAAGCCCTACCACCATGCTATGGGTGCCTCACGATGTTTTCCTTCACCGAAAGCTCAAGCTCATTGTAGGTGCTTGGATTCGAACTCACGTCCCTTGACGCGAAGTCGTACACACTACCGCAGAGCTATCATCGCTTCAATTTCAAATCAAATTTATTCATATCTACATTATTCATATATTTACATGACTTGTGACTTGATCGAAACCGATAGGATGATGATCTAAACATACATTAGAAAAATTATGAAGTAATCTTTTGTCAAAATTGTATTTCAGTTCGATTATATAGATAAAAAAAGTTAATAATATTTTTAACTTACATCAAGCATTGATAAGTAATTTTTTGCGTACACAATTCAATAATTATAAATAAAAAAAAAAATGGTGTTTCAGAGAATCAGAATAGAGAATGTTTAATTTATAAAATCTAAGCTAAAGTGTGCGAAACCGCCGGTAAAAGCTAGTGTGGGGAATAATGAAGGTAAAATATTGATTAATTAGAAAACCTCATAGTGGTATATAATTTTAAATTTGACAGTGACCTATTTGGTCTCTGATCTTTGGTCTTATGCTACGATGTGAATCAAAAGAAATATATAAAAGTATTAAATATTCTCATGTTTAGTTATTATCTGTCTTATCATATCATATAAATATATATTACATAATAATTTTATTTTACAATTGCATTCACACACTATTTATTTATAATAATATTCAAAAGTGGAAAAGTTTGTTTATTTAAATGCGCTTATCTTAGGAACCACCAGCTGGATTATAAAAAATCTTAAGACTTCTATAGAGAAATCATTGACAAAGACTTTAGCCTATTTAATATCACGCTAACGCCAATAGAAGCAAGTCTGTATTGAAAACAATTATACGATAGGGCAATAATGATAAAATAAAACTTTGGTCCTACGCAAACTAAGTCACTAGCACAGAAAGTTATGGAATAAAGAGCCACATGTAATTAAATGTGATATATGAAATTTGAAATTAAACACTTGGATAAATCAACTTGTGCTGAAATATGCAAAAAATACACAAGCTCTCACGCTGTATGTAACAAAGTGTGACATTTCAAAAAAGTGTCCGAGCTGAGACCACTATGTTAACTTACCTGTGCTCCGGTGAGGGTTGCCACGTCCACTATAGTATCGGCTTTGAGGTCTCTCGATGCGTACACCACTCCATCACTTAGCACCAGCCGACCCTCAGCATCCGTATTGTTGATCTCCACAGTCCGGCCCGAGTACAACTTATGCACATCATCCGGCCTGGAACGTTATACATAACTTAAATACTATAAGCGATGATAGCTCAGTGGTAGTGTGCACGACTTCGCGTCAAGGGACGTCGTGGGTTCGAACCCGAGCACCTACAATGAGCTTGAGCTTTCGGTGAAGGAAACCATAGCATGGTGGTAGGGCTTTTTCTGATGCCCGCCTGGGTAGCTACCACCCTCAAGTTGTGAGCCTGCCGCCAAATACTAATAGGTGTGTTCCGGCAGCAGCACTTGAGAGCCAGTTTCTTCACAGGTTTAGCGTGTCTACCGACTTGGGCCGTATCGTCACTTAAGATCAGGTGAGATTATGGCTATAACGCTTTTTTTTTTTTTTTTTTTTTTTCTTTATTTTGTTTAGGGGCTTTTAACCGTAGTTATACCAGCCCCATCGTAACCTAAAATAATATTATAATTTAGCTCTTTCATACATCCTCGTTCATACCATCATCTTTAACTCATTTCATACAGCATTTTAGCTGCCTCTCTCGAAGGCTTTACTAAAATGCTATGAAACATGCCCATATTTAATTTATTTTAATTACACTTGTTAATTAATTTATTTCTAATAGTACTATTCTTAATACATTCCATCAGACAGTGGCCATAACGCTAAAACCTTAAGTATAAAAAAAATCGTTACAAGCTGCGGTCACCTATATTTTATACTGAGTAAGACAAGTAACAGTTCTCTAGGTAATAGTGTTAGGTTTTATAGTGAAGTCCCAAAGGACGTTATCGCTTTGCAGGACAATAAGTTCAGGCACCATGTCAAGTGGGTTATGATGTCAAAACGCTATTACAGAGTGGATCAATATGTTTTTTTTTTTTTTTATACTTAAGGTTTAGCGTTATGGCCATAATCTCACCTGATCTTAAGTGACGATACGGGCTAAGTTGATAGACACGATTAACCTGTGGAGGAACTGGCTCTCAAGTGCTGCTGCCGGAACACACCTATTGGTATTTGTCGGCAGGTTTACAACTAGAGGGTGGTAGCTAGCCAGGCGGGCATTAGAAAAAGCCCTACCACCATGCTATGGTTTCCTCACGATGTTTTCCTACACCGAAAGCTCAAGCTCATTGTAGGTGCTTGGGTTCGAACCCACGTCCCTTGACGCGAAGTCGTGCACACTACCACTGAGCTATCATCGCTGTCGTGATCGATAATGATGTCTGGAATTAGCACCACTCTCTATGAATCCGTTAAAACCTTTTGTATATGTATTTAAATATATACCTAAAGCAATTTTAAAGCGGTGATAGCACAGTTGGTAGTGCGTACGGATGCCACGTCAATCCGGATGTGGGTTCGAATCCAGCAGCAATGAGTTTGTGCTTTCGGTGAAGGTAAACATTGTGAATAAACCATAACATGGTGGTACGGCTTTTTCTACCATTAGCTTCTCTAGCTAACATTCTCAAGTTAATAATCTTTAGGTTTGTTCCGGCTGTTGCACTTGAATGCCAATCCTTTCATTGGGTCAAGCGTGTCTATCATCTTGAGCCACATGATAACTTAACATCAGATGAGATTGACGCCATAAACTATATAAAAAAAGTACGAAAATTAGTCTAGTGATTTACAGTAAATGGCTGTGAACATGGTTTTATAAATTAATGAAGGTAATTTTTTTACCCTAGCTCGGAAAAGTGACTGTACTTCACCTGATGGTAAGTTTCAGTACAGTCCATAGCGACTGTCGTAAGTAAGGGTCACTAAATGTCTCTTCACGCCTCGTTTAAAAGACCCCATATTATAAGAAGGAGGGAACACCCACATCGGAAGACGGTTCTAAAGCTCTACAGGTCTTGATATACAAGTTCTATAAGGAATATTGTTCACTAATTTTCTTAGTATTTAAAAAATTAAAGGGAATGGGATAAAACTAGTTTTGAAGACGGTTCCACAGTTCCTCAGGTCTCGAGGTACAATTACTTCAAGGACAATTTTTCACAAATTTCTTAGTATTTAAAAAATTAAAGGGAATGGGATAAAACTAGTTTTGAAGACGGTTCCACAGTTCCTCAGGTCTCGAGGTACAATTACTTCAAGGACAATTTTTCACAATTTTCTTAGTATTTAAAAAATTAAAGGGAACGGGATAAAACTAGTTTTGAAGACGGTTCCACAGTTCGTCAGGTCTCGAGGTACAATTACTTCAAGGACAATTTTTCACAATTTTCCTAGTCTTTAAAAAATTAAAAGGAATGGGATAAAACTAGTTTTGAAGACGGTTCCACAGTTCCTCAGGTCTCAAGGTACAATTACTTCAAGGACAATTTTTCACAATTTTCCTAGTCTTTAAAAAATTAAAAGGAATGGGATAAAACTAGTTTTGAAGACGGTTCCACAGTTCCTCAGGTCTCGAGGTACAATTACTTCAAGGACAATTTTTCACAATTTTCTTAGTATTTAAAAAATTAAAGGGAATGGGATAAAACTAGTTTTGAAGACGGTTCCACAGTACCTCAGGTCTCGAGGTACAATTACTTCAAGGACAATTTTTCACAATTTTCTTAGTATTTAAAAAATTAAAGGGAATTGGATAAAACTAGTTTAAGCCGACTTTATCGCGGTTACTTATTAATATTGAAATAAATTAGTTTTATTTCGACACACAGTACACATAAGGAATGATTAAAGGGAATGGGGTGTCGGTTACCTGGTGGCTAGGGGTCCCACAGCGTTCTCTGCGAGGCAGAGCACAGCGTGCAGGTTGATGGTGGGTCGGGCACGAACCAGCACACTGAACGCACCGAGCACTGCAGCGGCACCACCACAATCGCCCTTCATACCCACCATTGACGTCTGGGGATAACCAGAACCATTCATTTTATTATAAGTGGGATATAATGGGGTAGGCTACTAAGAAAGAATGTCGATTGCATGCAGCAGAAATACGAATGTTGAGCTGCATGTGTGGTTTTACAAGAATGAGTATGTTAGAGGAAGTTAGAGAGTGAGTGACGCGAGTGGTAGGAAAGTTTCTTTTTTTTACATATGCATTATTCTAATCTGTTTTTTGTCTCGTTTCTTCTCTTGCAGGGCGGTCAGTCCAGTGGCATATCCCCTTTACTGTAGGTGGTTTTTATAAAGTTTTGTCTTATTCAAGAGTTATGAGATCCTTTGGTGTTTGAAAGTCGTATCGAAATTCATCAAGCTCGTGGCTAGTATATTCGGATATTTGTCTAGTCTGGTCTTATAAGAACGCATAGGTGTTCTCTGGTCTCTTCTTGAACTGTTCTGATTCGAAGGTCGTGGTGCAATTGTTGGTTCGTAATGAACCAGGGAGAATTAGTGATTATCCTAAATTGGTTGGAAAATTGTAAGGGAATCGTTTGTCTTGGTTCGGACATGTCATGAGAAAAGAGGAAACGCATGTGGTGGGAAAAGTAATGGATATGAAGGAACGAATGTTGAAGGATGGAAAGAAAGAGAAAAAGGTTCAAAGAAAATATGGATAGAGTGTGTGAGGAATGAGATGAAAGAAAAGGGAGTGAATGAAGAAATGACTTCTGTTAGAGAACGAAGAAGAAAATGTACTGCACCGACCCCAAACGACTCGGGAACAGGACAAGAAGATGATGATTGTGAGATGGTGTGAGTGGTGTGAGATACAAAACACGATCTACTATAATAATTTATTGGTTTCTATTTCGGAAGGTATAGAATGAAAGAGGATTATTTGTGATGAATTTATGCAAGTTTTAACAATTCACCGCCAGACCTTTTATAGTCCACCTAATTAGAGTTGACACCAATTGGTTGCTTCAGCGCGGGTTATGAAATGCACGACACTAAACTTATTGTCAGGTAATGATGAGCATTTTTATCTTTATCTCGTAAATGAGCATTTTTATCTTTATTTCCCAAGTGAGCATTTTTATCTTTATCTCGCAAATGAGCATTTTTATCTTTAGTTCCCAAGTGAGCATTTTTATCTTTATCTCGCAAATGAGCATTTTTATCTTTATCTCGCAAATGGGCATTTTTATTTTTATCTCGCAAACGAGCATTTTTATCCTTATCTCGTAAATGAGCATTTAGAAGCATTTACCTACTGGCTTGTTTTACGGGATAGTAAACTTGTTGCACTATTATCAACCACCCTACATCATGAGATCAAGTCCTATATCCTTACAACGGTGTCGTATGTGAGAAATAATGTTTTCAAGTTAGCCAAAAACGTATGTCATTAACAATATCACAGTAATGCTGTGTCACGTAACTGCGTTCTGCATTGAAATTGAACTAATATAACATAAAGATTATTAAAATCATGTAATTTCACAGTGATGTCCCCGGAATAAGAGAAATTTTAGTATTGCTAACTTATAACAAAGTATAAAACTAGTAATTAGCCTGTGTTGGTGTTGCCAAAATGGTGTCGTTTGTTTTGACTGTCGCATTTTCGTTTCATCGAGTGTGAATTGACAACGATGTCCAGTTTTCACTTAAGCAGAGAGGAGAGTAAGAATGTAGATACATGCGTTTGCTTTTTTTAATGTCGCATTTTCGTTTCATCGAATGTGAAATCACGATGTTAAGATTTCACTTGAGTCGGGAGGAGGGTTAGTATGTATGTGTATGTGTTCGTCTATATTTACTGTCGCAATTTCGTTTCATCGAGTGTGAAATGAGAGCGACGCTAAGTTTGACCCTTGAAAGGGTAGTACCTTACCCTGGCCTTGATGCTGAGTCCGCCGGTGTCGTAGACGATGCCCTTCCCGACCCAGGCGAGGGTCTCGGTGGCGGCGGGCGGGCGGTAGGAGAGCACGAGCAGGGCGGGCGGGCGCGCGGCGGCGGCGCCCACACCGGCGAGCCCGCCCAGCCCGCGCGCGACCAGCTCCTCGCCGCGGATGACGCACGGCTCCGGCACGTCCAGCCGCTTGGCGACGCGGCAGGCCTCCTGCCCCACGCACGCACAGACAAACGATCATTCCAAATGTATCCATCCGCGCGTGCCGTCACGGTACGCGGCATGACGCTCGCTGTGCCGTCACGGTACCTCGGCATCAAAACATCCATCACGCTCACTAATACAATATCTACTCGTGTGCCGTCACGGTAAGCGGTATGACGCTCGCTGTGCCGTCACGGTGCCTCGGCATCAAAACATCCATCACGCTCACTAATACAATATCTACTCGTGTGCCGTCACGGTAAGCGGTATGACGCTCGCTGTGCCGTCACGATGACTCGGCATCAAAACATCCATCACGCTCACTAATACAGTATCTACTCGTGTGCCGTCACGGTAAGCGGCATGACGCTTGCTGTGCCGTCACGGTGCCTCGGCATCAAAACATCCATCACGCTCACTAATACAATATCTACTCGTGTGCCGTCACGGTAAGCGGTATGACGCTCGCTGTGCCGTCACGGTGCCTCGGCATCAAAACATCCATCACGCTCACTAATACAATATCTACTCGTGTGCCGTCACGGTAAGCGGTATGACGCTCGCTGTGCCGTCACGATGACTCGGCATCAAAACATCCATCACGCTCACTAATACAGTATCTACTCGTGTGCCGTCACGGTAAGCGGCATGACGCTTGCTGTGCCGTCACGGTGCCTCGGCATCAAAACATCCATCACGCTCACTAATACAGTATCTACTCGTGTGCCGTCACGGTACGCGGCATGACGCTTGCTGTGCCGTCACGGTGCCTCGGCATCAAAACATCCATCACGCTCACTAATACAATATCTACTCGTGTGCCGTCACGGTAAGCGGTATGACGCTCGCTGTGCCGTCACGATGACTCGGCATCAAAACATCCATCACGCTCACTAATACAATATCTACTCGTGTGCCGTCACGGTAAGCGGTATGACGCTCGCTGTGCCGTCACGATGACTCGGCATCAAAACATCCATCACGCTCACTAATACAATATCTACTCGTGTGCCGTCACGGTACGCGGCATGACGCTCACTTATGCCGTCACACTGTCTGAACATCCTTCACACTGCTTCCAGTACTCATCAGGGGTTATCCTACCATCCTTATTTAATATTATAAAAGCGAAAGTAAGTTTGTTTATTACACTTTCACATCTAAACCGCTAGGTAAATTGTGATGAATTTTGGTATATGGATAGATGTGACCATAGAGACTGAGTTACTTTTTCTCGCGAAAAACTTATCGGAAGTGAGATTAAAGGAGGAATAAACCTCGTATGAAGCTCTTTCTAATGCGTCTTCCGATTTAATAATATCAATATTAACATGAGCAAAGCCGCGGGTAAAAGCTAGTACAGTATAAATATGTAGTATCACTACCTAACATTTTCTTCGACTTACAAAGTCTATATAATTAAATACACCTCGTATTTAGGATCTTCAACGGAATGAAATATTTTTTTTTTCAACTTACTGAAGATTACGACTTAACGAGATTCGAGTTATAGAGGTTCCACTGTACTATCAATATAATATTCGAATCTTCTTCCCCTCGTCTATACATTGAATCTTTCTCCTTCTTGTGATGCATATAAATTACGAGTCCCATGAGCAATGTAAATTCGTGAATAAACTTGGCTATGATCGATATTCATCGATAGTGAATAAACATAATTTTTTTTTCTCCGCAATACGCGGTAATCGAGCAAGCGTGTTACCTGATGGTAAGTGATCACCGTTGCCCATGGACACCCAGGACACCAGATAAAGAGGAAGCCAGGCAAGAGTGCCACTGCCGGAACACACCTATTGGTATTTAATGGCAGATTTTAAACTTGAGGGTGGTAGCTACCCAGGCGGTCATTGGAAAAAGCCTACCACCATGTCATGGTTTCCTCACGATGTTTTCCTTCACCGAAAGCTCAAGCTCATTGTCGGTGGTTGGATTCGAACTCACGTCCCACGACGCGGCGTTCCGACACGCTACTATGAGTAACGCTTACCAATAAATATATCTTTGCATTTGGTAAGGGATAAAAATAGCTGTCAACTTCAACTCTCACTGTGATTCTTGTGTGATATAAATGAACTTGTGAACCAGAAATTCATTGTCAAATTATTATTAAAATTCATTCAAATGTCAAATTTAATTTGCTCAATAACAATAAACACATAATAAATATAATAAACAGTTGTATTTGCTACCGAAAAGATGGATGTCTTTAGACACATTGATGTCTCCCTATCGATGTGTATCATACATCAATACCTTTAAATTTTTTTTTTTTTTTTATAGTTAAGGTGTAGCGTTATGGCCATAATCTCACCTGATCTTAAGTGACGATATGGCCCAAGTCGGTAGACACACTAAACCTGTAGAGGAACTGGCTTTCAAGTGCAGCTGCCGGAACACATCTATTGGTATTTGGCGGCAGGTTTACAACTTGAGGGTGGTAGCTAGCCAGGCGAGCATTAGAAAAAGCCCTACCACCATGCTATGGTTTCCTCACGATGTTTTCCTTCACCGGAAGCTCAAGCTCATTGTAGGTGCTTGGGTTCGAACCCACGTCCCTTGACGCGAAGTCGTGCACACTACCACTGAGCTATCATCGCTTCAACTTTTAAATTAACGTTAACGTTGATGTACTTCTAATATTGACCATCCCTAAATAAACCCAAGCTATATACATAGTGATGAAACCGTATCATGGTGGTAGACAATGTCCCAACTCTCAGGTGGGTAGTTGCAACCCTCAAGTTGAAAATCATACACCAGACACCTACAGGTGTATTCTGACCGTTGGAAAGCGGAGTTAGTCCCTACTCTAGGTTGGTTAAGTCCATCGTGTGAGTCCAAATCGACACTTAACATCAAGTGAAATCATGGTCAAAATCTACCGTACCTCGATGAACTTGTCCACGTCCATGATGTTGGCCGGGGTGTCCGTGATCCGGGCCGCGAGTCTGGTCGCGTCGGCTGCATCCTGGATCGTGCCCAGCTCCTCGGTGGACAGCGAGCTGTCGGCCAGCACCGGGTCCAGGGTACCGACGCCTTCCTCCTCCGACTCACCCTCTGTAACATCATATACCAGCTTTTTAGAGACCTTTCTACTGTCTAAGATTCCATTTTTTTCTTAATATAATAGAAAAGCAATATATGACCTCATGGGAATTGGACAAACATTGGCTGATCCAAAAATGTTAATATATAAAAATGGTGGTAGAGTATTTTCTACTAGCTACCACCTTCAAGTTGATAATCTGCTGCCAAATACCTATAGGCGTGTTCCGGAAGTTGTAATTCCGACGTAACGATATATGAAGTTCCATAAAAAAGTTAAGCCCTCTCTTTACCACGCTTATTCTAAGTCTTTCGACAGAAAAAATAGCCTATCTCTGTCTCCAGATTCCGAAAATCAAAATTCATAACAATGGATTCAGAGGTTTAGTTATGAAATCATAACAAACAAACATACTCACTTTCGCATTTAGAATAATATAGTAAGTATAGTATATAATATATCTATATAACGATAAAGTGCAGCTCTGAAAACTCAAGAAAGACTACTGAATTTATCGGGATGAAACTATGACGATTCGATAAGGAATTTTCATAGATAGATCTAAATTACTTAAGTACCTTTTATTTATTTATTTATTCAGGACCACTAGTGGTCAGTGCAATAGAACAAATTATATATATATTTATACTTAAAGTTTAGCGTTATGGCCATAATTTCACCTGATCTTAAGTGACAATACGGCCCAAGTTGGTAGACACGATAAACCTGTGGAGGAACTGGCTTTCAAGTGCTGCTGCCGGAACACACCTATTGGTATTTGGCGGCAGGTTTACAACTTGAGGGTGGTAGCTACCCAGGCGGGCATTAGAAAAAGCCCTACCACCACGCTATGGTTTCCTTCACCGAAAGCTCAAGCTCATTGTAAGTGCTTCGATTCGAACCCACATCCCTTGACGCGAAGTCGTGCACCCAACCACTGAGCTATCATCGCTTCAATCAATTGGGGCAATTCTGAAATAAATACACCTCCAGAAAACAAATATGATTTTAAACGCAAAAAAAAAAAAAAAATGTTAACAACTGAACAATAATCAGGATAATTTGCATTCATACATCTTAAAAAAAGGCTTAGCCAGTATTTGTATAAAAGGTTCTGATACAATAGACTGTTGAGTTAGAATGTGGTACTGACCGTTGTTGGGTTCTTCGGGCACGAGGATAATCTCGACGGTGACCGTCCTGGAGCGGACGGGCACGGGGTTCCCGAGGGGGGCGGAGGACGAACGGGCTTGGTACAGCGGGAACGAACGAGCTATGGCGATTGCACTCGCAAACAAGTCCTTTTTCCGGCACGTCAACTAATCAACAGAAATCAGAGTGTATACTTGCCTATAGACAAATATAAATTTATATTTATTTATAATTAATAAATATCTGAGCCCGCGATTTTGTATCATTTACTTATAGGTTTTAGCGTTATGACCGTAATTTCACCTGATCTTAAGTAGACCTGTGGAGGGACCAGATCTCAAGTGCAACTGCCTGATCACACCTATTGGTATTTGACGGCAGATTTTTCAACTTGAAGGTTTAACCAGGCGGGTACTAGAAAAAGCCCTACTACCATGCCACGGTTTCCTCACGATGTTTTCCTTTACTGAAAGCTCAAGCTTATTGTAGGTGGATTCGAACCCATTGTCCCTTGACGCGGCGTTCGTACACACTACCACGGTGCTATCGTCGCATCAAAATATAAAATTACTTTTAGTACATAAACTTTATGACACTTTACGGCACGACTATATTATATGAGGCGATGATAGCTCACTGGTAGCGTGCACGACTGCGCGTCAAGGGACGTGAGTTCGGATCCATCCACCTACAATGACCTACAAGCTACCTTCGGCGAAGGAAAACATCGTGAGGAAACCATAGCACGGTAGTAGTACCCTCAAGATGAAAATCACCACCAAATACCAATAGACGAGAATACCACTTAAGAGCCAGCCCCTCCACAGGTTTAGCGTATCTACCAATTTGAGTCGTAACGTCACTAAGATCGGGTGAGATTATTATACCCATAACGCTAAACAGTATGTATATAAACAAAATGCTTATAAAGTCGTTGAATTGTTGCGGAATTTCACTAAACTGACACTGGCAGAACTGAAAACGGAAGTTAAAAAAAATGCTTATAACGACATCGAATTGTTGCGGAATTTCACTAAACTGACACTGGCAGAACTGAAAACGGAAGTTAAAAAAAAATGCTTATCACGACGTTGAATTGTTGCGGAATTTCACTAAACTGACACTGGCAGAACTGAAAACGGAAGTTAAAAAAAAATGCTTATCACGACGTTGAATTGTTGCGGAATTTCACTAAACTGACACTGGCAGAACTGAAAACGGAAGTTAAAAAAAAATGCTTATCACGACGTTGAATTGTTGCGGAATTTCACTAAACTGACACTGGCAGAACTGAAAACGGAAGTTAAAAAAAAATGCTTATCACGACGTTGAATTGTTGCGGAATTTCACTAAACTGACACTGGCAGAACTGAAAACGGAAGTTAAAAAAAATATGCTTATAACGACGTTGAATTGTTGCGGAATTTCACTAAACTGACACTGGCAGAAATGAAAACGGAAGTTAAAAAAAATGGTTATAACGACGTTGAATTGTTGCGGAATTTCACTAAACTGACACTGGCAGAACTGAAAACGGAAGTTAAAAAAAAAATGCTTATCACGACGTTGAATTGTTGCGGAATTTCACTAAACTGACACTGGCAGAACTGAAAACGGAAGTTAAAAAAAATTGCTTATAACGACGTTGAATTGTTGCGGAATTTCACTAAACTGACACTGGCAGAACTGAAAACGGAAGTTAAAAAAAATGCTTATAACGACGTATAATTGTTGCGGAATTTCACTAAACTGACACTGGCAGAACTGAAAACGGAAGTTAAAAAAAATGCTTATAACGACGTATAATTGTTGCGGAATTTCACTAAATTGACACTGGCAGAACTGAAAACGGAAGTTAAAAAAATGCTTATAACGACGTTGAATTGTTGCGGAATTTCACTAAACTGACACTGGCAGAACTGAAAACGGAAGTTACAAAAAAATGCTTATAACGACGTTGAATTGTTGCGGAATTTCATTAAACTGACACTGGCTGAACTGAAAACGGAAGTTAAAAAAAAATGCTTATCACGACGTTGAATTGTTGCGGAATTTCACTAAACTGACACTGGCAGAACTGAAAACGGAAGTTTTTTTTTTTTTTTTTTTGTTATCAAATCAAAGTAATAATAATACTAACGACGATAAACTCATCGGTGGTCCTCTGCGTGGCCCGCACTATCTTCGCGAGGGCGTGTCCCCGCGCGGGCGCCGCGTGACGCGACCGGCGCGCCGGCAGCGACGCCAGGGTCGCCGCGCGGGGCCACAGCTCGCACGAGTCCCCGGGCGATGACGTCACACAGCTCATACCTCGCCGCCATGCCTAATTATTATTATTATTTTTTTTTTTTCTTAAGGTTTACCGTTATGGCCGTAATCTCACCTGATCTTAAGTGACGATACGGCCCAAGTCGGTAGACACGCTAAACCTGTGGAGGAACTGGCTCTCAAGTGCTGCTGCCGGAACACACCAATTGGTATTTGGCGGCAGGTTCACAACTAGAGGGTGGTGGCTAGCCAGGCGGGCATTAGAAAAAGCCCTACCACCATGCTATGGTTTCCTTCACCGAAAGCTCAAGCTCATTGTAGGTGCTTGGGTTCGAACCCACGTCTCTTGACGCCAAGTCGTGCACACTACCACTGAGCTATCATCACTTCAATTATACCATTAACCCCAATCATTACTAGTTCCCATTACCCCATTAGCATTACCCTATATCATTACTAGCCGGCCCGACAAACGTTGTTCTGTCTTATAGATTATTTCAAGTGAATATACTTCGGCTGTGTTAAAAATTGAGAGGATGCGGGTAGGATGGTGATATTCAGGGTGGACCACCCTTATCGCTTAGGGTAATGAAAAATAGATTACGACCGATTCTCAGACCTACCGAATATACATATAAAATAGGGTGGCGCAAAAAAACCGACTTTTTTTTTTTTTTCAGTCTCGAGTGAAAAAATGTTAGTTTTTGATGTTTTAAGAGCTCTCTCCAAAGAAGAACTAAAATAAAGATTAAGAAATCGCTCAGAATATTTTTTAATTTCATAAATCGTCAAAAATCGAGTTTTTTTTTTAATTTTTATATCTATAAATAAAAAATAAAAAATGTATGGAATTTAAATTTAAATATTAAAAGGTCGCTCGAAAAATTCTAAAGTAATGAACTAATAATTTCAAAAAAATTTGGAGCGACCTCTTACAATTTTTGTTTTTTAGTTGTTCTTTGGAGAGGGCTCTTAAAACATCAAAAACTAACATTTTTAAACTCGAGACTGAAAAAAAAAAATAGCCAGTTTTTTTGTGCCAACCTAATATAAAATTTCATGAAAATCGGTTAGGCCGTTTCAGTGCAGTATGGCAACTAACATTGTGACACATGAATTTTATATATAATATATTATAATGTGGAATAGTTTGTTTGAACATGTTAATTTTAGGAAACTTTAGGAAACTTAGGAACTAGTCAGATTGCATTTTTTTATATTTGATAATCATTGTGGAAGGCCTTAGGCTGTTAAAATCACGCTATCACCAATAGGAGGAAAGCTGTAATGGAAGAGTAACAAAAACGGTGGGTTTTAATGGGTATTCCACGTGATTAGCGGGGGCCAGCCCATATAACTTTCCCAATCCCCACGATAAAAAAGAGGGTTATGTATTTCGGTGTGCTGAATCCGAATTTGAGGATCGTTTTCTCCATACACCCCGTGGCTGAATACTGAGAAAAATTGCAGTTTATCTGAATAAAAAGACTGAACATGTTCTCCGTGTATTTGGATGCACTGAATCTAAATTTGGAGTTGCTTTAACTCGTTAACCCTTCAAATTAGAAATAAGTATAAACTACCAAAAATATCTCTTCATTTGTCGTCTTCATCTTGGTCATGGCAGTACAACAGAATACTTGGCTAAAATGAGGATAAGGGATCACTCTCTTTGTGAATGTGAGCTTAGAGGACGGATCTCCTGACCACATATTTTTAAATTGCTCCAGGAATAGTTTTTTCTCTTTATGATTTTTTACCTCCCTTCATTTCCTATCCTATTAACATTATGTACCTCCTAATTCTCGTTACGGATAATCGCTTAGTTATAAAATGCTTGTCAAGTTTTATAAGAACTGATAAAAAATCAAACTTATAGAATTTAGTGTCATTCTGTGGTGTGTATTTGTAATGTAAAAATATATTTTCTATGTAATTTGCATGAATTATTTGTCATCTAAATGTTTAGACTGGTTAGGATATAATTTAAAGAGAAAACCAAAAGTAGTTTAATATAATCTCTATTGTTTATGGGTCTACCTACGTGACATTGGAAAAATTGTGTGTGCACACATGTGGCCATGAAATGAAAGATGATCATTCTATACACTTTTTTGATTCCCACTTTACACTAACAATTGCACACACAGAAAACTTAGCTAAGGCAGCAGTAGTATAGAACTTATAGAGTAACAGAAACAATAAAAAATAACCCCTATTAATATAGTACTAAATGTTAAAATAGAAAATTTATCAACATAATCTAGAAACAATCAAATGAATAATTCATAATGACATAATTTTTAATATACCATAAATTATGCAAATCCTTGATATTTTTTCAGTAATAAAACCACAGGCGGTTATTATCATATATGTGATAAACATAAATAAATCAGACATAACAAAATAGTATTGAAAAGGTTAGCAGTAAATTAGAAATGGCATTATTTATTTTGGTATAATTTTAGCACCATAAATGTCAAGCTTTCCGAATTAATGACTATATTTTTAACTAATGACCTTTATATATTTATATTTTACGAGCAATTGATGAGACATGACAATAAATTAATTTACAACAGCTATTTAGACTTTATTCTCTTGGAACTAAAAATTATTTAAAAATTTTTGACTATATTTGTAACATTATTTAATAATGTAGCTTAGCCTGATGTTAAATGAGTTAAAGCCTTCCTCAATGTTTCCTATATTAAATACAAAAATATTTTTTAATATATGACTGGTAGTTGCTAAGATTCAAACATACAAACTTTTCCATTTTATAATATCAATATAGATAAAAATTATTGAAGTGTGTGACTTTAATTTTGTGATTTGACGAAATATGTTGAAGGAATGCTATTCGCTCAGTGGTTGACTGTGATTTTAGACCTTGCTTCATTAGTAATGTAATTTTAATTAGCAAAAAAAATCTTTTTAAATTATCAATTGTTGAAAGACTAATTTGTTACAAGGACAGATGTTCTGTGTACTACAATAAAAATACATACTCACCTCTTGAGTGACCCTTGGTTCAAGTTTACACCGTATATTGTTCCACTGCAGCTGATTTAGGTGGGCCACCTGACCTACTATAAGGACAGGTTGCTGTTCCGGATCTGACGTAGTCAGACCCGTTTGGAACTTTATGGCGACTGATGCATTTGACATCATGCGAACTGGGGTGGTATAAAATAACAAATTAATACTCTATAACCATATGGAAATAAGTTCAACTATGTTTTGACTTGTCCCTTTATTAAATTTTGTATAGGATTAGTATTTTATGTAGTCTAAAAATCTGTCTACTGTCTACAGACTTCTATCGCAATGCAGAAATGTACTATGTAGCCTAAACCAAAGCGAGTAGCGTATCTGGGTGAACTCGTGTCTATGACCAAAATACTCACTAAACATCACCATAATGACACTTCAATCTCACATGTGCCAGAGACCAGGAACAGGTTTCACACTTCTGCTACTAAGCCTATTTTTGTAACTTGTAATGAAGTTAAATGTCTATCTAACTTTTTTACATTGTATATATTTTGTGAATGATAATCAGTATTATGGTATTCATGTAGAAGTAAAAATATATTTTACTTTGAGTTTCTGTACAAGTCCTTAGGGAGCATTCAATAATTATGTGGAGCGTTTAGGGAGAAGGTCCAGTCAAACCTAACCTAATCTTATGTGAGGAACTGGTGGTCTCAGCAACTGTCAGTTACTGTCTGGTTGTTATGTGGTGACTACTATATCATGTTCTGATTCATTACACAAAATTTAACTCATTTATGGTTGTTAAGGAAGCTACATCAAAGAAAAAGTCACCAATATACCAACAAAGGGTCAAATAACGTAATATAGTAATGATTCATAATAAGTATGTATTTATTACAAGGTAATTAAAATAAAGATCCTAACAGATAAAGATCCCGCCAAAATCTTCCAAGTATGTGTTCGTAAAAATCGAACACAGCCTCGTGTTATAAGAAAATTGGAAAGAATAGTTACTACTACCCAGTTAGATGACAAGTACACTATTTATTAAAATTGGAAAGGAAATTTTTAAATAAAGTCAGTGCACATATAATATGTTTCATCGTTTAAAGTTTATAACCTACTGTGATGAAATGCAATATACATTACAAAGGATCAAATTATAAATAATAAAAAGGTCATTCACCTGCCACATATCTAGGTTTGATTACTGTTATATACGCACTTAACGTCCTTAGTAATAACATTATCACTTATATAATGGAAAAAAATGACAATACTCTAAACAAATATGATTGCAGCACAGATTTCATGATTAGAAGCGCTAACTTTAAAAATACTCACCGATAAACAACGTCCGCTTTGTTTTAACCTATTAGACTATGGGAAACATTAATAGATAGTAATTATTTGCTAAGTTTAAACATATATGTGTATAGGAAATTTACCACGTCTACCTACTTTTGTTTATATATTATAATAACGAACACAAAATAACGTTAACCTAAACCTCAGCGTATAACTTGCCAAATCATTGACGGCAGTGTTGCGAACTTGCAAATTTTCGAGGCGACATTTACAAACTAGTATAAATTATAATATATATTTACTCTGAATAAAATAAAAATAGACCAGTGAAAGGGCATTAATAACTTTAAATACAGATTTTTAGATATATGAGGTTACATATAAGTGTATCTGAAAAGTTTATTTTTGATGTTAAAAAAAATAATAATATTTTAATTACATATTCTCTATTAACAACCATGTAAAACAATTTAGTAACTTAGATTTCATGAATTTTGATCATTATGAAGTGATAATATTAAACATTTTATTAATGGTAAGTATAATCTGATAAATTTTCTAATACCATTTTCAAAAAGTAGTAATAATACATTGAAAATGAAGTATGTGTATATAGAAAGCGTAAGTAAAAATAATTACATACATCTTTGTTGTTTCAGAAGTTATACTCTTTATAATGAATTATGTGCTTAATATCTACATTTTGCATTAAATTTATAATTGTTAGTTTCCTTTGATTAAAATTTATGTTTATAGCGCAAGCACAAGAACGGACACACAACCTTCTTCACAGCACCCTCTTCGAGCCCCTTACGGGCGAAGCGACAACCAAAACGTTTTGACGTTTAGTCGATTTAGGCATTGTCTTAAGTACATTCACCATATTCTTTCTTTGTATCATCATTACTACAATTCAGTTTGGAATATTCATAACCAGTAGTTGCAGAAATGGAGTGATTAAATAGTTAGAGGGAGTTACAACCTTCTAATAACATTCATAATAAATACTATTGGCAAATAAAATAAAATACGTCATCTTGATATAACAAGTGAAGCTTCATTCTTTTTTTTTCTGTATCTTTTAATCCACATATCAAAAAAGGTTACAAACAAAAAGGCCGACTGCCACAAGTTGTAGATTGATAAAATGATGAACAATTATTAATTACTTCGCTATATGCTCTCTTTATACTTTGATATGTAAACTGTGTGGCCAGAAACTCTCTTGTAGAAAGGCATAAGAGCCAGACAGTTTTACTAAATCATCATAAGACAACAGTAATATAAAAATGCTTGCAAAACAAATTTCGATTTCAAATAGATATATTCGCACATTATGTACACAGTCAAAGCGATAAACGAATTATTTATTTTCACTTTACTGCGGTAATTACAATTACACTTGGTAACATTATAGTTTAAAATAATTTCAGTAATGACGACCGGCGTTATATTAAAAAGAAATTGTGATAAGTACTGGTAGATCGGCAAATATATGGATTGGAAGCGTGTGGGCGAGCAGAGGGACTGAAGTAAAATTTGGAAAAGTTGACGAATATTTATTACTACGAATACTAGCAATTGCCGCGACCATTTTTTTTTATGTTGACAGAGCAATGAGACATGACACGCAATACTAATACGCTTAAAGTAGATAAATGATTTACCGTCGTAAATAATTATTAATTTACCAAATAATGTAATTGCCATACTACATTTAAAAAATACACAAGTAGCACCATATTCGTGATATTATGTCTATGTCGTACATGACAACCATGGTCGTTGTGGTCGTGACGTTCCATTGTTTCAATTGATTATTTTCACTCACGCCAGGCTCACAATGATCTGGAAGGGATGGACCCATACTCGATTCCATTTAGGTAATGATTTTAAAGCTCACAAATAAGTGGAACGGGAAAACATGTGGTAATGATCGTCTTGAACGCTCAGTAGAATGTAGCCCTAGATGTGAAAGTACTTCGATAACTTTCCAATCTCAACCGTTATTTTAATAGGCATACCAGTTTGGAAAGGGTGGATGAAGTGGCGATAGGTTTCGGACACATTTTTTTTATATAGTTAAGGTTTAGCGTTATGGCCATAATCTCACCTGATCTTAAGTGATGATACGGCCCAAGTTGGTAGACACGCTAAACCTGTGGAGAAACTGGCTCTCAAGTGCAGCTGCCGGAACACACCTGTTGGTATTTGGCGGCAGTTTTTCAACTTGAGGCTGGTTGTCTGCCAGGCGGGCATTAGAAAAAGCCCTACCACCATGCTATGGTTTCCTCACGATGTTTTCCTTCACCGAAAGCTCAAGCTCATTGTAGGTGGTTGGATTCGAACTGACGTCCCTTGACGCAAAGTCGTGCACACTACCACTGAGCTATCATCGCTTCCACTTTCCACTTTTTAATATTAATATAAATGGTCGCAACACAGTCAGGTACAAATCCCTGCCGCAACAACTGATTGCTGAATATACATCTTCTGATACCAGAACGTGATATGCATAAGCTTATGGCTAATGCAGTGGTTACACTGTAGGTGTTGCATTGTAGGTGATTGGATTCGAACTCACATTCCATTACACGAAGTCATACACACTACCACTGAGCTATCATCGCTTCATCAATTTCCGACTGCAGAATATACCTTAGGTTGAAAGGTAAAATATATAAGTCCATTACAAGACCTGTCATTTTGTATAGATAAGAGAATTGGGTTACTAAGATGGAAGAGTGTCGATTGCATGCAGAAGAAATGTGAATGTTGAAATGAATGTGTGGTGTTATAAGAATTGGATAAAGTCACGAATGAGTATATTACAGTTTGAAAGTGTCGCTAGTGGTAGAGAAGTTAGAAGAGATCGGTTGTGTCGGTCCAAACGGACATGTCATGAGAAGAGAGGAAGCGGATGTTGTGAGATAAGTAATGGTTTTGAATGTCGAAGGATAGACAGGCCATAGAAACGATGGATAGAGTGTGTGAACTACGATGAAATGTAAGGGAATGGATTAAAGGATTGCAGCAAATTCTTTTTCTATCAAATTGGGGGCAAACGAGCAAGCGTTGTCACCTAATGGTAAAGGTTCACTGCAGCCCATGGACACAGATAACACCAGAAGAATCCCAGGTGCATTGCCGGCCTTTATAAGAGGGACTGGCTCTCAAGTGCAACTCCTGGAACACCTATCAGTATTTGACGGCAGATTTTTCAATCAGGTTCAGCAGCTAGTGACAGCTAGTCAGGCGGGCATTAGAAAAAGCCCTACCACTATGCTATGGTTTCATCACGATGTTTTCCTTCACCGAAACCTCAAGCTCATAGTACGTGGTTAGATTCGAACTCA
Source organism: Actias luna (assembly GCA_039707435.1). Classification (NCBI taxonomy): domain Eukaryota; kingdom Metazoa; phylum Arthropoda; class Insecta; order Lepidoptera; family Saturniidae; genus Actias; species Actias luna. The sequence goes on from JAZHAC010000032.1 coordinate 12,270,709, forward strand.
TGTCCCATGACGCGGCGTTCCAACACACTACCACTGAGCTGTCATCGCTTCAAAATGGCTTGGGAACAGGACAAGATAATGATACCTGTTTGAAAAATAAAACACACGAGATACGATTTGAATTTTCCTTTAATACCTTTAATTACATATTTAATAGCTATGGAACGAAACCGAATAACAAAACTAGTTTAGTAACATTGCTGTTATCGCATTAGCTCAAATAAAACTTTACAACTAGTTTACACATCAGAAGACAATTTTTTCAAAAAAAAAAAATATATATATTTTTAGTACTTTTTACAATCATTTGTACTGAATAATAATGGAAGCGCTGTTTATTTTATTAACTTTTTACCAATATTATACATATTAATATATAAGTTGTTATATTATCACCTCGTAGGTAGGTATTAGTGACGTAACTATAGAGTGGTAGAGGTGGCAAAATGGCCCAGGCCCGAGAGACCGCGAGCTCGGAAGTAATCTAACGTTTTCAATAAAATTTCGTAGAATAGATTTAATTTTCGAACCTACGCTTTTCGCTATTTTGTCTATTGAAAGTTCTATTGCCCGGTTTTTAAACTCTGATAATGTTATTGGTACTTTGCGGAACCTTAATAAAACCTTGTTAAGATTAAATGAATATAATGCCAGTAATGATCTACCTAGTATGGCTACGGGAGGGGTATATGGGACTTAACGTGGTGCAGATCACCGAAAATACCAAATAAATGCGTGTGTTCATTCCTCCCATACTTCATAGAGAAGTGGGGGAAGTTTTAAAAATAAAGCCACTGCTTATGGTAGTGAATTCACCCTAAGACATTTTTCCTACTTGGTAATGAGTAGTGATCTTCAAAAAGGAGGATTTTGTTAGTAGGAATAATCTTAAAAAAACGAATGAAACTGGCGATCATAAAAAAACGTGTAGAAAAAAAATAAGTACCAAATTTTTTAAACTATGACTTATTATTATATTATTATTAGTAATTAGATTAAAAATAGTTTTTTTTTTCATTTACTTTGCTATAACAAGTTCACATTTGTGACAATATAAGTGTGATAATATAAATTGCGTGACATAGCAGTGAATACGTACCAGTGCTGGTATCAGACAAGTTGTCTTTGGACAAGCGCTGACGTAACGAAAAAAAATAACAGTGTGAGCTGCGACACAAGTGAAACACCACTATATCTCTCTCTCGCTCTCTCAGTCGACTTGAACCGACTTTACCCGAACGAGCGTCACACAAAACGATTAAAGTTTCACACAAACGAAAAAAACATAGATTTACTTACATTATAACGCCACTGCACCAACTAAATCGTGTAACTTACTTCGCTTTATATAAAGTTTTTTGGACTTCTAAATTGTTTTGATGTTATATAAAGTGTTTCATTTTGTATTTTGTCTTTGTCTCTTTCTCAACACATGTCAAACCTGAACTAAACTAATTAACTTCTACTGCGGTGGCGTTAATACGTAAGAACTAACATAGATTGTTATATATTTTTTTTTTACGTTGCCAATTGTTGAGAGACGAATTGGCTCCGGGCATAGCGGCTGTTTGAATGTCGTTTGTATCATACAAGTCATTGATAAACGCACGTTTGTTCTCACAATATATCGACATAACGCGTCAAAGAACTTGTTCGAATAAATCGAAATGGTAAGACTATATAGTTACCGCTAAAGCTCGAAAATAGTTAATTTGTGTATTATCTAGATAATATGTTGCTAACTTGATTTAGAATTTTAAGACAGAACCTTTTTGCATTTTCTTTCACATTGCACTGCCTAGCGCTCTTTCCTTCCCGCCTGGATACCTACTACGCTCAAGTTGAAAATTTGCCGCGAAATACCTATAGGTGTGTTTTGGTGAAGATGTTCTTCAAAATAACCGATTTTTTCACTTTAACGGTAACTTATCATACATAATGTAGCACTTTCGGTGGAAACTTCTTTGGACGCGGTTAAAGCACGCTGTTAGCCGGAGGGGCTTTCGCAGCTAGGCAGGGCTTTTTGGGGCGAATGCTGAGGGCACTCAGCCCTGAGGCAGTGGGCTCAAGGGTGCCATAGCGGCCGTCTCTCGGCAGAAAAAGAATAAAATAGAAACGATAAGCTCTGGCCGATAAGGTACTGGAGTATGCCTTTGAGTAAGGTAGTGACTAAGGTGGCAAGGAAGTCGGTGGAGTAGATTGGACTGTGCTGAGCTTGTAGTGACCTAGTTTGGATGAACGTCGTGTATGCATTGCGCGAATAAAATAACTATTAACGTGAATGAGACGGTGCAGATAGTCAGAAGGACGGAAATAAACACTTTGGGAAAGAGAGAAAGAGATAGATACATGGTAAAAAACGGGAGTCTGGTGATAATTAAAAACAAAATAGGTCGTTGTTGATTTATTTGTGATTATCAATGAAATATCTCTTTTATCACTTGTAGTGAGGTGCACGTGTATTTTTTTATCTCTCCCAATACCATATACTTAAAAGCAATCTAGAATAATCCTGAAAATCTAGATTTTTCGGGGTTATGAGAACGAAATGAAAAGTATCAAGAGAAGATGTTCAATTATTACAAACGTCAATTACAATATATGAGAAATAAATTTTTAAAACTGTGGTTATAATTAAAATTTATCGGTATAGGAAAGTAATGGAGAGGATAGAATTTTATTCATGCTTTATAGGCACCAAAATCTCATTTGGTCTTAAGTGACGATGCGAATCCAAATATGACAAACTTGGGCTTTTTAAGAACACACTTATAGGTGCTTGGCGACTTATTTTCAAACAAACCGAATGTGCCTTCAGAAAATGTTGTACCACGATGTGTCATCAACGTATTTTCCCTTCATTGAAGGTTAGTTTCAAATAATATACCGAATTAAAGTTATGTCACCTCACAGCTGCCGGTACGTCGAGTGCTGTAGGTTCGAATCCGACACTGAACAATGATTAGTGTTATATACAAATAATTATTCAGAGTATGGATTTCAGATTCTATTCCGAGTGTGAGTGTCATAAAAAAAACCTGTCAATTACTTGACATTTTCAGCGTCTTTTTTTACATGTGACAAATACCGATCAAAGCTCCTATACATACATTTTTTAATATCAATACTATTAGAACATTTTTATCTAGCAATACTATACTCTAATACATTTGTTTCACTAGCCGCTTCATTATAATTGTTGTAGCATTTATTTATATATATATCATTAATTGAAAATTTTCTATCACTTAAGTACATCGATTACAAAAAAAAAAAAAAATTAAACAAACCTTTAAACACATAAAGGTATTGAAATATGTCAATTGGCGCCGTCGAATATTTTTACTCTTTTAATGTCAAAGCAAACATTTTTATAATCTATACTAAACAGCTTGGCGCCAATTTCTCGCTTTACCTTTTTAAAAGGGTTACTAGTTATAATAAAATGAATATTCATACATTTAACTACATAAGTTTTGTTAATAGGCAAAGATTAATTATTAATTGTTTGCAATAATATAATTATATAACAGTCACACATTCATAACGTTTTAATTATTATAAATACACACAATTTTATTTATTGTCAATTCTTCATAAACTGGCAACATCGTGCGATGTCGTGTGCAGTGCAAGTGTCGAATAACATTCGTATACTATGGGTTCATATAGACCGAAAGATAGCCCATAGGTACGCAGGCGCAAACATACACACACAGGTCATGGAGACATTTAGACGAAGATCTGGGACACATTTACACGCAGGTACAGGAAACATAAACACACAGATTCGGCAAACATAGCCGTACAGGTTCAGAAAACATTAACAGGTAGATCCAGGGAAAATTTACACGTATGTTCAGGATAAAGGACACACAAGTCCAGGAAACAATAATAGGTAGTTTCGGGAAAAGATTACACGTATGTCCAGGGTAAAGGACACACAGGTCCAGGAAACATAATCGTACAGGTTCAGAAAATATTAACAGGTACAATCAGGAAACATTTACACGTAGGTCTAGGAAACAAGGACACACAGGTTTTGGAAGTATGCTGCTATATATGAAAACTAGAAAATTCTTTATCATTAGATTATTTGTTACCGTTTGTTAAAAAAAAAAGTAGCAAATTCCTTAATATTTTGTTCCTTTTCCCTGCAAAAAATTACTTAATTATACATTGTTTTTTTATTTTATTTTACACAATGCATTAGTAGCAACCAGAATGCGTAATCATCTTGAAAATTGTACATCGTCGATCAGAAGGCAAAATCTACTGTGTCCAAATAGTATAACTATGGGATAATGATTTCTTAGGTTTACGCGAATATTATTCATTGAAATAAAATCCGTTTAAATTAGTTTTATTTCAATGTATAACTATGGGATGTTAAATGAAATATCAGTTTGTATTTGGCAATGTTATGGCGGTTGCGCGTATCTCATTTATTCAGCGATCACAGTTCACCGTATAATTTTTAGAGACGCATAGCAAAATTTTTATTAATTAGTAAACTGGTCATAAAAACTCGAAAATCACCGAAAAGTGCACACGCAGATATTGGATTGACAGCGACGATGTATAAAATAGAACCTAACACCGATATATACAACTTACTTAAGAACAACGTTATAAGTACATAGAGAGAACGAACACAAGCGAACAGCGTTAAAATTGAAGTTACAACAGTGTTTTATTAAGAAATTTATAATCGATAATTTTAAATATTTCTAAAATCTTATTAATCTTATATACAAATAATAATATCCCTGATAAAAAACCTCACACAATAAAAACGTAATAATATAAAAAAAAACCATTAAAACCCCCTCCGACATTGTGACACGATTTCTATTACCAATAATTAAATTATCGATAGTACCTTTTCCCTACACTATCAATCTAGTTAATGAGTAATTATCTTAAAAAAACGTTAAATTAAAAAGTAAACTACGTTAGATCTTGTCTAATATATGCATTAGTTTAGAAAAGTTAAAAAGCAATATCGATTATTTTTAACATAATCGACCTATAAAGTGAATATTGTCTTTTAACAAAATTACTGTACTAATTTCTTGGGAGAATTGACGATAAGATTGTCTCGTCGACCGTCTTCTAGATAACTGGGGATACCTAATACTATAAATACAAAATAAATAATAATAATCGATTATCGATACCTACAAATATTAAAAATTCATATTAGTATTCATAATCTATTAAAAAAAAAAACGTTAAAATAAGATACCTTACGCCTCAGGGGCGGATTAACGATAAGAAAAAAAAAACATAACACGGTTAATATACGCGACAAAAAATAAAGTCGACAAAAAAAACATTCGATACAATAATACAAAACAAAAAAGAAATAACATTGGAAATGTAAACATTTCACAGCCACCATTAATTGATAATTATATTAACAAAGCAAGCTAACAAACGAACAAGCAAACATGACAATAACGATCATGTTTCTATTTAAGTAGTCGATATTCATAATTGATAATCCAAGATAATAGTGGTTAACTTATACATCATAAAGCAGATGACGGGTCACCCTGAATAAGACATAAGAGAACGCAAGAGAAATAGAGAAAGAGGAGAAGAAAAAGAGAAAACGGGAGATGATAGGAGAACTTGGAAGACAAGCAAAAGAACCAACAGGGTAATAATCCTTGAGATCGTGATATAACGAGTCAAAAGCACGGGGGGGGGGGGGGCTGAGTTTGTATCGACCAATCACGTTACGTATAACTCCAAATGATATAACGTCGGTTAAATATAAATAATAATAATAATAAAAAAACATTCGCACGTTTTTCTTTTTCAATCTTTTATTATTATAATTTTTAGTCTGTTTTAAAAAATGGTACATTAAAAAATATTTTCTCCTTTTTACGGCTATTTGAATGACATTTTGATAAATTCTGTTCATTTGTCAGTTAGATTTTTAGCTATATTTAAGTATATCGCTATTTAAGTATAACACATAACATTATTTTTTTTTTACATTTTCGTGCATTGTCATCCACTTCTGGGCTATGGTTTAAATTTCAATTGTTCTAACTCATCGGGAAGTTAGTTTTAAAATCAATTACAAAATTCCATCCGGACAGGACATAAAAAGCGAGGTAAAATGACGTTATTAAAAAAAAAAGAACAAATTTTACACTACAATCATTGGAAGCTTTGAATTTCAAAAAATTCAATTTTTCATGTTTAAATATTATGCGTATGTAAATGTAATGTTACGTAACACTTAAAAAGAAATACGAATTTTAATGAAATTAAAATCTTTAAGTGTATTGTAAAGTAAAATTTGGTATTTTTGAACGAGTTTATTTTTTTATTTAACCGACGTATATATATTGAAGACAAACAAAGTTCCAAAACTCTACTATCGACTTGTTATTTCTCACCAACAGTCCTTTCAGAGTAGATAGACAACACAATGCAGACAAAGTCGCAGGAAACAGTCAGTGACAATATATCGAATTGTCTCAGAACACCTATCAATCAATCTGGTTTTACGATAATCGACAAGTATTGGTACTTTACGATGATATTCAGGTGAATGAGAGAGATAACAAGAACTGATTCATGGTTAGAAGACAGTTTTGGACAATACCATGGGATACTAGAGACCATTTCTATATCATACTTTTGATAGGAAGAGCGATATAATAGAAGAAAGAAGTGAGAAGTCTTTCGTATACGTCATGTCTTTTTTAATCTGCATATATATAAATATGTATGTTTGTTTATATCTAATCGATAAACTGAAACGTCGTTTAAACGATTCCCTGGAAAATTGACATATATTTATTTTTATATAAGGATTTTATGTCACCTCTAGACTCGATAGATGGCACAGTGGCCTGGCTAATAACTATTGGAATAATCAGGACATTTTCCGTCGGATTAACTAGTTAACTATGTATTGGAAGTTACCAAAAAATAGATCCTTATCAGCATCATAGTCGATAATTATTATCGATAAAAAAATACTCAACAAAATGAATAATTGAATAATATAAACGAAACGTTATATAATTTACACATCATTTAACCTTTCCAATAGAATCCGCGGGTAAACGCAACTAAATACGAATGTATTTAGTTATCGATTCGTAATTTAAACATAGCATTTTATAAACGTGTTTATACAAATAACTGAAAGTTGTAAAAGTATCAGCTTAGTTTGGACTATGATATAAAACTGTTAGAATGTAACACTGTCATGTTTTGTGAAAATATATCGATTGTGAGATGCGAGATTGCATCGTGAGCGTTAACGCTATCCCATCACTATTAATATTATTTTAACGCGTAGATAATTATAAAGCTATTACAAAGAACGCTAAGCGGTAAGCGCGCACAACCAACTAGCAGAGGAGCTCGCACTGCGGCTTGCGCTGAAAAAAAAAATACAAAATTCAACGTCATATGCAGATGTAATGTTACACTGATTTATGGACCGATAAAATTAGTTTATTGTCTAGAACAGGGGTCTGAAAATTAAGACCTGCGGGCAAATCGGCCCACCAGTGCCATCAATCTGGCCCGCCAGTGCCAACAATCCGGCCCATCAGTGCCATCAATGCGGCCTGCCAATGCCATCAATCCGGCCCGCCAGTGCCAACAATCCGGTCCATCAGTGCCATCAATGCGGCCTGCCAATGCCATCAATCCGGCCCGCCAGTGCCAACAATCCGGCCCATCAGTGCCATCACTGCGGCCTGCCAATGCCATCAATCCGGCCCGCCAGTGCCAACAATCCGGCCCATCAGTGCCATCACTGCGGCCTGCCAATGCCATCAATCCGGCCCGCCAGTGCCAACAATCCGGCCCATCAGTGCCATCACTGCGGCCTGCCAATGCCATCAATCCGGCCCGCCAGTGCCAACAATCCGGCCCGCAACAAGTAAATTAAACCAATCTGCCAGTTGACTGTATTACAAAATATACTAAGTACATATGTCATATACAAATTTAATATGTACATCGACTAGCATTTTTATAGTTTTAAAAATTTTCAGCTAATCTTCAATTAGTCTAGCGGTTGGTTCTCAAAAGTTTAATGATGGAAAATACATTTTTATTTCACACTGAAAGCGAAAGAGCGCGAAAATCGCGAGCAAATGCTAGTTATTCTATAATATGGTGCTTAAATAGTCAATTTAATTAATAAATTATACTGACATATATGAGTAGAAGCGGTCACCAGATCCTGGGCGCCTTGAGGTCCGGGAAACCGGCTTCGCGAGATTTCCAATATTCCCCAGTGAACACCCAAGTCTCTTCGCCGCTCTCGACCGTTTTACTGTAAAAAAATGCATCTGGGATCAGTTCGCCGTCACTAACAGTGCATCCGGGATCAGTTCGCCGTCACTAACAGTGCATCCGGGATCAGTTCGCCGTCACTAACAGTGCATCCGGGATCAGTTCGCCGTCACTAACAGTGCATCCGGGATCAGTTCGCCGTCACTAACAGTGCATCCGGGATCAGTTCGCCGTCACTAACAGTGCATCCGGGATCAGTTCGCCGTCACTAACAGTGCATCCGGGATCAGTTCGCCGTCACTAACAGTGCATCCGGGATCAGTTCGCCGTCACTAACAGTGCATCCGGGATCAGTTCGCCGTCACTAACAGTGCATCCGGGATCAGTTCGCCGTCACTAACAGTGCATCCGGGATCAGTTCGCCGTCACTAACAGTGCGTCCAAGGTCGGTTCGTGGTCACGAACTCTATCAAGTTTATCATTTCTTCTTGTACGAACTATACACAATATATACATATAACATCGCGAGAGCTAAATTACTCTTGTATACGAATAAACAAAATTGTAGTGTCTGTTTGTAATATATGTTTTTATATATACATATAAACATTTTTTTAAATATTTGTCTGTCTGTCCGGAACAAACAACAAACCTAACCTTTGAAACGACTGGACCGATTTTGACGCAACTTTCGTTGGCAGATAGCTGATGTTATGAGTAACTTGGGTTACTTTTATAAAAAAAAAAAACAAATTCACGCTAACGAAGATGCGGGTACTTCTAGTCAAGTCATGTAAATGGCAACTTTAAACGAACCATATATTGAGTTTTGATTATGACTCCGTAATATAATGGTAGAGCTTTATATAATGCGCACCTGGCTAGCTACCACCCTCAAATTGGGAACCTGCCACCAACTACCTATAGGCGTGTTCCGGCAGTTCCACTCGAGGGTCAGTGTTCAGGCTTAGCGTGTCCACCATCTTGGAGCACATCGTCACCTACGTGTATTTAAATGATTAAATCAGTGAGAGAAGGTGATGTACCGGAACCAGGCGGGCGAGTGCACGGGCGAGTCCCTCCTCCGGTCCCTCTGGGCCTGCTCCAGCTCGTGCTTCAGCTGCTCCGCGGTCTCCACGTCGCCCTCCTCCAGGGCGCGCTGGTCGGGCCTGGGGGGGGGTGGGGGGGGGGAACACCCAAATTATTAACCACGGTAAGGGCTCTTCCCTAGATGACTCTAGTGAAGTGGCATTGTTATTTCTTGGCCTTAAATTAAAAACTAATTCATGGAGGTTTTTTTTTTTATCGCGAAATCATGTATTTTGGCCTCCCCTTGCTAATGGGCCGGAAGGGGTATGTGGGACCCAACAGTATGTGTTATATATGTATGTTGTACATTTATCGTTTATTGAAATATGTTTCTTTTATTAACAATTTAATTTATTTAATGTCCGACCGAAGGTTCGGTTATGGTTTCGGCGAAAAGTCTGTCAAATACTTCGGCAGTGCCGACGTTTAGCGTATTTATTTACGAAACAAGGGACTTGGGTTTTATTCGCAAGTAAAAATTTGGGGGGGGGGGGGGGGGGGGGGAGAAAAATAGGTTGTAAGAGAATATGGTGGGAGTTACCGGAGCCTGGTGTCGGTGTGCGGCAGCGCGTCCCGCATGCCCGGCTCCAGCTCGTTCAGCTCCATCGCGAACCTGGTGAACCCGTAGTACAGCTCGTGCTCAGGAGGCATTGCACCTAACGGATAAACCAGTCTTAGCATCAATCTTAAGTATGTACGACTTCGCATCAAGGGAGGTGAGTTCGAATCCACCTATAATGATCTTGAGTTTACGGTGAACGAAAACATCGGGAGGAAACCGTGGCATGGTGGTAAGGCTTCTTCTAATGCCTACCTGGCTAGCTACCACCCTCAAGTTGAATCAGCCTCCAAACACCTTTACTTATACTTGAGGGCCAGTTCCTCCACAGGCGTAGCGTGTCTACAAACTTGGGCCGTATCGTCACTTAAGATCAGGTGAAATTATGGCCATAACCTTAAGTATAAAAAAAGGCTGTGAGAGATTCGAGATACTCTATTTAAAAATGTTTATAAAAGGTGTAGCAAATATAATAAACTTAATGTTCATGTCACAGAAGTATATATCTATAACATATGTGTGGTACCAATAGTTTTATTATAATATATTTCTAGTTCATATCCTCATTGAAAAGTTTGATGTTATAAATTGGCTCAAAAAAGTTTTTTTTTACCATATATATTGACATTAATTATTTTTTTATATTGTCTCATAATAATAAATCACTTCCCACAATGTAGGTTTATTTAGGCATGCCAAGCACGTTTATGTTGTGGGTATTGAATGAGAAGTCTCTCGTATCATCTTAAACATATAACATTATTTTTTCTGATAGTTCTCGTCGTGGTAAGACTTATGAGGCGGTTTATGAATTCTGACAGTATTATTGAACCAAAAAAAGGCTTTTTTTAATATCGTTTGGTTACGGGTTCTGTGTGATCCGGTTTACGCGGTTAAAGCTACGGTTGGTGCGTAAGTGGACTAAATATAATGCATAGGATATTTAATGAACATAGAAGCAGTTGTAATAGGGAGGTAGGCAGGATATCTTTGTCTTCGCTGAGATGTATTCTTCATGTATTTCGTCCAAATATCACACCGGACCGAACAAAATACAGTAATCCCTCCTATGATATGGTAGATTGGTTGCGCGTTACAGAAAATCGTGTTAAATCAAATCAAATCAATTTTTCATCAAATCAAAATTCATTCAATTTGGGCCCTAAGAAGGCGCTTATGAACGTCAAAAATTACTACCGCTTCGGAAAGTAACGCTGTAGGAGTATTCCCGTATAGCGCGTTTTTACGACCCCGTATAACGCGTTACGTATAAATTATTCACGTTTAACTTTTCTCGCTAAAGGGGGTTTAAATCGAATATTTAAAAAAAAAACTACATTATGAACGTAATACGTTAAAACGAAATTTTTATTAAAATCAAACGAAACTAACAACATTTTAAATAAAAAAACTTATGCATATCAACACAATTGACACATGTGAACACACGTGCGGGACTAATTATGAACTATACGAATAATTATAAATTTCACAATACAGAAATTTAATGTGGGAAATCCCCGCGTTATATGGGGGTGTGCCCGTGTTATAGCGGGGATTGAAATCGCGTAATATGAAAATGCGTTATAAGGGATCCGTGTTATATGGAGGGATTACTGCAATATTTTAAATAATATTAAAATGCGTGAGGTTATGCGCAGTCACGGTCACAAGTTCGAATCTGGCACAGCGCTATCTGACCTCAGATATGAGGGATAGAGAGGGGGATCAAGGATGCACCAACCCATACTGTATTTTTTAAATTCATTTTTATTTATAAAAAATCTATACATGTCTTAAAATTGGTGTACACAATATACAGAAAACTCAAGTATCACGCGATCTATGACCACCAGGTTGCCAAATTAATTAAACTAAGGCAACTAGCTTGTCTTCGAATAGGTATACATGCGTACTGTATCTTTTGATCCCACAGTAGTCAAATGAAATGTAACAAAATATTACAGATGAAAAAAATATGACATGTTTTTATGTTCTCTGGCGTGTATGTATGTGGGTGTATGGTTGTGTGTGTGAATGTGAAATGTCAAGCAAAAGTGTCCAATGGATCAAATTACGTCTATCCTACCGTTTTCAGTGACTCCTCTGTTTCTTCTTACGACTTTATTCATAAGACACCTCAATTTCGCGATTAATCTTATTCTATAAATAAGACTATCAAAGACCCGAGAAAATGGGAAAACTGGTTTAGTTATTGGGTGCACGCGTACCGGGTCTCCATAAGCACCGCGCTGCAGGCGGGTCTCCAGCGTACAGGGCTTCGGACCAGCGGCCGGACAGCCGCAGCCGCGTCCCGCCCGCGCTCACCGCCCCCCGGACCTCGTGCCGGCTGCTGGACCACGAGCTGGCCTGCGCACACCACGACCCTCAACCAACACCCCTCCACTAACCTCCTCACACCACCCCACACCGCCCCACACAGCCCCAGTACGCAGACGCCGTATCAACGGTGTACGAATCTCATATCAATTCAGTGGCAACACTGACATTTATGTGGCAACATTATAACATAAGATATAAGAAATCGTTCTGCGTGTTAGTAGGGGCCCATTCGTTAATTACGTAAGGATATTTTCGGTCACTTTAGACACCCCCTACCCCATTTAAGTGAACGTACAATTTCTCGAACCCCCCTCTCTTTTTTTACATAAGAATCTATCTTGATGTTCTAAATAAAATGTTATGTGAGGAAACGAAAAGGTTTTTTATTTATTAAATAATAAAAATAACGTAAACACGGAAAAAAATATTATTTTTTTTATATATAGATCAAAACACGGATAAAATAGAAACATATGACATATTATTAAAAAAAAAAAATCAATAACCAATAAAAATAAAATTCGACCATACACTTTAAAATTAACAAAACTAGAATCCAAAATGGTATTAGATTTTAATATTGAATTTTGATTCGCAAAACATTACGTAAGAATGAATTTCACCCCCCTCCCCCAACATAAGCACATGTTGAGATTTACTTAACACCCCCCCCCCCTCAATACCGTTACGTAATTCATGAATGCCTCCTTAGCTGTTATTGCTATAATGTCACCTGATCTTAAGTGACGATATGGCCTAAGTTGGTAGACACGCTAAACCTGTGGAGGGACTGGCTCTCAAGTGCAACTGCCGGACCATAGCTATTGGTGTTTGGCGGCAGATTTTCAATTCGGGGTGATAACTAGCCAGGCGGGCATATAATCATTCATGTACACATGTTTTGAAGAGATGATAGCTCCACGATAGTGTGTACGGACGCACAAAATCAAATCTACCTACAACGAGCTTGAAACATCGTGAGGAAACCATATCATGGTGGTATGGCTTTTTCTATTCCCCGTCAGGCTAGCCACCAACCTTAAGTTAATTAAGCCAAATACCTATAGTTCCATGAGTTGCACTTTAGAACCAGTCCTCCCACTAGGCGTGTCCACCATCATCTACCTTAACTATAAAAAAGTGGCAGTGCTCAGGGACCCGCGTCAACGGCCTCTCAATTGTCAGCAAAAGTAATCTTACCCCCCCCCCCACTTGATATGTAAGCATTCATATATATACACATATATTTTTAAATGTACCGTAGATGTTACACTTAGTCTAATAATCCATAACGTTCAAGATTAGTTTAAACTGCACGCAAATGCATGTGTTACAAATATTATTTTTTCTGTAAATAATTAATAAAATAACAAAAAATGCGGGCCAAAAGTCTACAGAAGTAGCTTCATAAAATAAAATAAAAAAAACTTATAGAACACTTCACGAGAACGAGGAAGTATTAATAAACATTTCATTGTATCATTGTTCACGGTACGATTTATGACGTCATACATTTCCTTATGAAATTCTCGCAGTATATATCGGAACATACCGTTAAACGATATCAATCCATCTATCCCTTTCGCTCTCGCAATGGTTACATATTTTCCGTCGCATTCGATGATACAAACGTTGCCATATCTATGACATTGTTTCAACTTTTTCTCCTTTATACGCGTAACTAATTTCCCATAGTTGTCACGCCGGAAATGTGGTATATAAGTAAATTGTTTTTTTGAAGTGAAACTTCTTTAGGCGCATGAGGGTAAAATTTTTACAGATGAAACGTCACGCCGGTACGCAACGGAAGTGTCGGAAAAGAGAGAGAGAGAGTGATCGAGACCGATTGAGAGAGAGTAAGACAGGGAAATTTAAATTAAAGTTAAAAATTAAATTATTAATTTAAAGTTAATTTAAAGTTTTAGATTTGTATAAATATAAACAAGATTTATAAATTAGTTCGCCAAAGAAGTTTCACTTCTGACATGTGTACTTTGTACGCACGCATGTTTTTTTTTTAATTTTTTCCTTCATACCTTAACGAAGTTGAGCTTACACCCGATGTCGGTCCCGTGGCAGGTTATGTGCATGTCGCCGTACTGGTCGACCCACCGCTGTCCGCCGAACAGGTTGTGGACGCACGTTGTCACCTGCCACCACGGAACATACGGGTTTTTCGAGTGTCACTCGTACAATAAACCTAATTTCTTATTAAAATGTAGGAAGAACGTCGTTATAATTCAATCACACGTTCATATAATACGGGGACAAGGTGTCCCGGTTAGTAACGAACGCTGCGACTGCCAAACGCAAACTGAATCACAAACTGTCCGTGCACGCTCTCCCTAGCGCCTCTAGCGGATGTTACGCAAAACTAATACTCGACGCTCATTGGCTGCCGCCGTGACACGTCACCGGCCAATCAGCAACCGGCAAGCACCGCGCGTTACCAGCGTGACACCAAAGATGGCGCCACTTCCGCCTTTAGTCCCCCAAAATTATACAAGGTGGCGCATAACTAAATAATTCTTAACACTTAACTATTAACCACTTGTATTTGTCAAGGTTCTGATCTTAAGAGACGATACGGACCAAGTTGGTGGATACCTTAAACCTGTATGAACTGGCTCTCAAGTGCAGCTGCCGGAATACACCTATTGGTATTTGGCGGCAGGTTTTCAAATTGAGGGTGGTAGCTAGCCAGGCGGTCATTAAAAAAGCTCTACCACCATGCAAAATTGTTTTGATTGATTGATTCGTTTTATCAAACAAATCAGATGACGCAATAAAAGTTCCATACAAAGTTTATCCATCTCTTTTTACCCCACATCCGATAAGTTTTTCGCGTGAATAAGTTTATCACCGTTTCCAAGGTCCTAACGATCTCTATGGTGAAATTCATTATAATTGATTCAGCGGTTTAGGCGTGAAAGTATGACAAACAAATAAACTCACTTTCGCATCTATAATATTAGCATAGATCTCCTATTTAGTCCATAAATCCGGAACTAGAATTCATTTGATATATTCTTGCCCTATATAGCCAAGCGCCAAACTTTATAACAAATGGGCAGAAATGTAAAGGTTTACGACACCGGCCTATAGACTAAACCGATCAAGATGATCTAAAAGATATAAAGTCAGACTACTATGGAATTGCTGATTATAAATATATATTAAATAAAAATAAATAAACAAGACACACTAACCAGTTGAAATATAGCTAAACGAACAATATTGAACCAAGAACTTTACCAGTGCATTAAGAGAAAGGATTCATCTTTTACTATATACTATATATATATATACTATATATATACTATATACTCTTTTACTAAATACACTTTTAATGTGAAACATTTATAGGCGAGGGTAAACCTGATTATTGGCGTGGCGATAGAGGCCGTGGCGACGCATCGCCACGCTATATGATGGAATATTTGTACTATACGTAGTCTAGTCTTTAATACTTAAGGGTGGCAGCTGGCCTGTGGGTGTCAGAAAAAGTCTTAGCACGATGCTACGGTTTCATCACGATGTTTTCTTTCACCGAAAGCTAAAGTTCATTCATTTTCGAACTCACGTCCTTTAACGCGGTATACGTGCACACTACTACTGAGCTATCATTACTTATTATTAGTAAATACATAATTTGTAAAAAAAAGAAAATAGTCTCACATCTGCCAGACGTCCCGCAACGGCTCCCTTTTTTTTAAATTTGATACATAACTCCTGTCTCTACTTACTTCTTATTAGCCCTTATCCCAAAAGCAGGGGCAGCTTAGGGTCAGCAAAATATATTTTATTCTTCAACTTTGCTCTATCAGACGTCATCACAGTATTCACTCTTTTAACACACAAATCATTTCTCACACAGTCCATCCATATCTTCTTCGGCCTTCCTCTTCTCTTACATCCATACACCTTCATACTTCAAATTCTTCTAGATTTATGGCTCTCATCCCTTCTCATAACATGTTCATAACAACTCCTCAATTACTCTATCACTGGTCGTATTTCTATGCTTCCTCGAATGTATATACATACCTTATGTTATCCATTTTAGTCACTCCACACATCCATCATAGTATTCAACAAGCAGTGTTCCACATTCAGATCCATACAATACTATAACTACAAAAACTTAGTGTCCGGACTTACTAAAAACCTATACACTTACCTTATTCCAGCTGTAATGGTCTCCGGTGGTGGTGAGCCTGACGTGGACCTTGCCAGTCGGCTGGAACTCCATCGACTTCCCCCAGAACTTGGTCTTGATGCGGGCCTCCTGCCAGAAGCACCAGCGGGGAGACTCCGCGTGACAGGCCGAGATAGGCGGGTGATGGGATACCTGGCCATCATAAACAATTCATCACCACTTTTGATAATGAAGAGTGCCATCCACAAAGAGCATATACACTAATTAATTCTGAAACGATGCTCAGTAGTAGTGTGTACGGACGCTACCTAAAGAGATGTCAGTTCGAACCCTGTAATAAGCTTGAGCTTTCGGTGAAACATCGTGATGAAACCATACCATAGTGGTAGAGCTTTTTTTGATGACCTCCACCTGGATAACCACCAAGCATTGTTTTTAATAGCGATGATTGCCCGGTGTTACTTTGTACGGATAGAATGCCAAAGGACATGAGTTCGAATCCCTGCAATGAGCTTGAGCTTTCGGTAAAAGGAAACATAGTGTTGAAACCATATCATGGTGGTAGAGCTTTCTTTGATGCCCTCCACCAGGTTTACCACCAACCTCTAGTTAAAAATCTGTCGACAAATACCTATAGGTATGTTTTGGCAGTTGCGCTTGAGCCCGCCTTTCCACAGACAACACGTCCACCATCTTGTGCCACATTCAGTGTGCCGGGTTTATTTCCACATATGTGGTGTGTATGACCCAGTTGATTGGAAATTCCTATCATCACATAAACCTCTTCAAGTTCATAAACGTCAGGTTCAAAGATTCTAATGAGCTTGGAATCTTGATAATCATAATTCTATATTTTTACTACTATCAGAACCCAATCACAATGGTGTGGTTATGTCTGAGATCTGGAGAAGTTGGTAGGGTACGAGAACAATATTAGACTGGTTTCTGATCATCATATACCAAGAATAGCACTCGAAATAACGGCACGCTAAGGGATATCGCATTTCAGAATCAACCACGAAAAGGGGGAATCTTTTTTGGGTTGGCTATTTTGCTAGACTGACCTCCCTTTTGCTGGGGCCTAGTATCTTTTTGGTTCTTGTATTTCTAGTTGTTACTAGACGAACTCAGGCTTGTTTTATGTTATAAGAGAGATTTGCAAATATATTTCACTATGTCAGGTATGTGTTTATTATGACTATGTCAATTTTGTATTCGGTGTCATATCTGTTTAGCGAGGGTTTGGTGGTCCCAGTAAGGGTGTCCCTTGCTCATGGAGATAACGGATGGAATTCAGCGTGTACCCCACCGCCTATAGCTTGAAATGTTAGTAAATGTGTATGTGTGTGTGTAGTACCTGTTTAGCTAGAGTAAAGCCCTTGAAAGAGGGTTTGTTAATATATATTCAGCATGTTAAGAAAGTGTGTGTGTGTGTACAGTACCTGCTAATCAAGTGTGAGGTAGGAAATCGCATATGAAGGTAACGGACCATCCGTTACCATACAATGTGCATCTTACATTCTATAGTTTGAAGTGGGATTTGCGAGTGGATTTCTGTATGCTACAAAGGACACTATATGTATCTTATCAGTTCAGTGGAGAAGAGGATGACGCTTGCCCGTGAAGGTAACTGGATCATACATTGTGTGCCTCATCACTATAGCTTGACCATGGATTTGTAATTATGTGTCCAGCATGTTGTGAAAGTGTGAGTGTGGTTTGCGTGTGTGTTTGGTACCTGCCCAGCGAGGAACGGGGATCATATTGTACGTGTGTATGGGTGCGTGCATTAGTGTGTGTATATGAGCGTGCGTGCGTGCGTGTGGTACAGTACCTGCTCGGCGAGGAAGAGGAAGCATGTTGTGTGCGTGCGTGCTTGGTGAAGTACCTGCTTAGCAAGGAAGAGGAAGTATGTTGTGTGTGTGTTTAGTAGTTGCTCGGCGAGGAAGAGGGATCATATTGTATGTATGTGTGAGTGTGTGTGCGTGCGTGCGTGCGCGCGCTCGTGCGTGTGTGCGTGTATATGTGCGTGCGTGCATGCGCGGGGCGCAGTACCTGCTCCGCTAGGAAGAGGAAGCGTGTTGCGTGTGTGTGTGTGTGTGTGTGTTAAATACCTGCTCGGCGAGGAAGAGGAAGGCGCGGTCGTCGCGGCGGCACTCGTATGTCTCCGCGAGCAGCGGGTTGAAGGGCTTGGAGGCGGCGCGGTGCGCGCTGGCGGCGTACGCGCTCACCGCGAACGCGGCCACCAGCGCCATGCGCTCCACCGCGCTCTCGCACTGCGCCGCGCTCTCCAGCAGCGAGCAGTACTCCAGCTCCTCGCACAGCCGCTGCGACCACCACTCACTCTACATACCGACTCCCACTTCTGACACTCACACACTCCCGCACTCCCGCACTCTGTACTACCTACGCGACGACGTTACCGAACCTGATATCCTAAATACGGTCACTCTACATAGCGACTCCCACTTCTGACACTCACACACTATACTACCAACGCGACGACATTACCGAACCTGATATCCTAAATACGGTCACTCTACATAGCGACTACCACTTCTGACACTCACTCCCGCACTCTGTACTACCTACGCGACGACGTTACCGAACCTGATATCCTAAATACGGTCACTCTACATAGCGACTCCCACTTCTGACACTCACACACTATACTACCAACGCGACGACATTACCGAAACTGATATGCTAAATACAGTCACTCTACATAGCGACTCCCACTTCTGACACTCACACACTATACTACCAACGCGACGATATTACCTAAGCTGATATCCTAAATACGGTCACTCTACATAGCGACTACCACTTCCGACACTCCCACACTCAAACCACACTCTGTACTACCAACGCGACGACATCAAATCAAAAAGGTAGACGGCTACCGCAAGATCAAGTAAGCGCTCAACAGATAAAAACTACACAATTGATCTTAAAATGTGAATAAAACAAAATTCCACTAATATAATTATCACCATATGTATGTTTGTAACAACCTAATGCTACCTACACAGATATGACTGTAATTCGTATAACATTACAGAGTAGAATCACAAAGATAACGTTTTCAATGCAAAGTTTTTTATATAAGCAATACCTTTTTCTGTTTTAACGCGATGACAGCTCAATGTTAGTATGTACGAATTCACGCCAAAGTGCACATCCAATCACTTCTCACTCTTCTTACTACACACTCAAATCAATCCGAACACATACAATTAGGTTGAGCTTTCAGTGAAGGAAAACATCGTGACGAAACCATAGTATGGTGGTAGAACTTTTTCTAACGTCTGCCTGGCTATATACCCCTCCTCAAGTCACTTAACATCAGGTGGGATTATAGCCATAACGCTAAATATTAACTATTAAAAAAAAAAAACGACCACGAAAAGACCAGCCACGTATCAAACGGCGTTAGTCCTAAAATCTTACAATTGATGTCTTTTGTTATAGTTAATATTCATACACTTACACATATAGATTTGACTTTATCGATTGGCATGTATTTTTTTCATACTTAAGGTTAAGCGTTATGGCCATAATCTCACCTAATCTTAAGTGACGATACGGCCTAAGTTGGTAGATATGCTAAACTTGTGTAGGAACTGGCTCTCAAGTGCAACTGCCGGAACACACCTATTGGTTTTTGGCGGCAGGTTTATAACTTGAGGGTGGTAGCTAGCCTATGCTATAGCTATGCATAATAATGATATAACTTACTTGCAACATGTTGAGGGGCTCGTTGATAGTAACCGGCATTGATATCTGGCTGAGGTCCTTCCCTATGTTCTTGTAGAGCAGGTTCCAGAGGCTCGGGCCCCCCGGCGTGGGCCGCGTGGCCGGCAGCCGCGTGCGCCGGCTCCACCCGGACCCGGCCCGGGGTTCGATTCCGTTCGCGGTCACACGCAACGTGTCCTGCTCCGCCGAGAGCACTGTGGACCATTTATTTCGGATGGAAATTACTTTGGGCAATTTTCGCTGATTAGTACGCGTGTTGTTGCGGAGGGAGCAAAATAATGGGAGAACCGATTATAAAGGAAGGGAGATGATAGGAGAAATTGCTGTAAAGGGGGGAGGGGGGAAGATGATACAATTGTTAAGATGGATGGTGATTGTAGAGGGAAGGAATAAATTGCACAAGAAAGAGATGATGGGGAAATCAGTTATAAGCAGAGGGATTTAAAGAATTCAAAGGATCGGAAAAGAAGGGGAACCAATTATAATAATGACTCACTCGCACCGTCAGAGTTGTCGGAGCTGGCCGAGCCCTCCTCGCTGCTGAGAGACCCGGCTTCAGAGGACGAGTCTCCGTCCAGCTCTATAACCCCGGCCTGGAATTATATTTATCTCATCAAGTCATCTATCCTCTATTTCTTGGTTTCTGTAGGGGCTCGATTAGGGCAAACGCAGCGTTTTACCGCGGAGATCAGGTCCCAGTCAGTGGTTCTCTCTCTTTACTCGTGTACACACGTAGCAATTACCCAATATACGTATAGTCTGAACACGTGGTTTTATTGATTGGATAGTCGCCCAATAATAACTAAAAACCCTTAGGCAACTTTATATTTCTTCCTTGCCTGTGACTTTTTTTTTATTAATTAAAGTTCAGCGATCTGGCCACAATGTCACCTGATCCTAAGTGACGATACAGTCTACTAAGGATCTCGCTAAGGATCTGCTCGGCAGCTTGAAAACCATCGTCGCTACATTGGTGAATTCAAACAAAATAACATTAAAATTGAAATAAAATGTTTGCCATTTTAGTAAAAGGAAAAAATCATTGCCACTTTGCTAAAAACATAAGCATTTTTTTATAGTTTAGGTTTAGCGTTACCGCCATAATCTCACCTGATTTTAAGTGACGATACGGCCCAAGTTTATAGACAAGCTGAACCTGTGCAAGGACTGGCTTTCAAGTGCAGCTGACGGAACACACCTATTGGTATATGGCGGTAGAATGAGTGTGGTAGCTAGTCAGGCAGGCATTAGCCAAAGCCCTACCACCATATTAACTTTTCCTCACGATGTTTTCCTTCACTGAAAGCTCAAGATCATTGTAGGCGTCCGTTCGCACTACTATTGAGCTATCATCGCTTCAAATTCTTGCTTGTTACCTGAAAATCGTTTCCACATAGCTACCAATCCAATGAAAATTAGCTGAAAAATACACTAACCTCGTCGCCCCGCAGCACCTCCTGTCGTTTCAGATCATCGTCATCATGTTCCTCGGCGTCGAAGAATTCCGAAGCGGACACGCAGGAAGAACTATAGCTCAAGGACTGCTGCTGGAATTGCCTGCTTCCTTGCTGCGTACCAAATAACCTAGTAAATCTATGTATTTAGGGATTAAGGCCTGGATAAAGGGAAGTTGCACCAAACCATAACGCACCAGTTAACCGAATAATTAGAGGCTTTTAAATACTTTAAAGGTTACGGCCATAATCTCATGTGATCTCAAGTTACAGTAAATTATATCTGTTCTTATTAGTGTAACTAATTGCGCTGTGAAAAGTGTTGATTTAAAAGTTTTCATTAAACATCAAACAATTAAATTTCATATCGAAAAATAACAAATGGACCGTTTATTTTGAAAGTGATTTAAGTCCATTTTCTTTTGTTTTGACAAAATTAAAGGTAACTATATATTTGTTGATAATGCAATTTCATTTACCGACCGATTTTAAGTTGTACAAAACATGGGATTTTTTTGAGAAATTAAACACGGACTAGTTATATATATAAAAAAAAAATTACATTAAATTAATCATGAATTACGTGATATCTCATTTTTCTCAAAAATGGACTTACACCACTTACAAAATAAACGGTCCAAGTTTTTGTTTATTGTTTCAAGTTCTAGCTTCTGCCGTTAGTCCTCGTGACTACTTAATTTTTTTTTTTTTTTTTTATATATAAAAACTAAGTAAATTAATGTATTTTTGTAAGTTATGTTATTCTACGCACCGGTTCCGCGTTGGCCCCGACGGAGGTGATCTCGGCGATGTCGGATGCGAGGTGGATGCGGGAGAGACGCGACCGGAGCTCTGCGCGCAAAACTTCGCTCGTCATTATTTACGTACAAACAAACGTACGTTTCATTCGCCAACCGTTAAATAGAACTCGGATTTACCGGATAGAAAAAAAAAACAACGTTTTAATCCACTTAAATTTTACAAATAAACAAACAAAAAAGAAGTTTTTTACGAATACTATAGCAATAAAATCATGGATAAAGTCATTAAAAACAAAAATGTATATATATTGTTTATCAATCTTTAATCAGTTTATTGAATAGAAATGAAATGCGGTTAATAATAAATTTTTTTTTATATTCAAAGTTGAAGTGGCTAGTTTAGGCGGGCATCAGAAAAAGCCCTACCACCATGCTATAGTTTCCTCACGACGTTATCTTTCACAGAAAACTCATTCGCATTGTAGGTGGATTCGATCTCACGTCCTTGAACGCGAAGTCGTACACCCTACCACTGAGCTATTATTGTTTTTAGGGCTTTTGCAGCTTCACCAAGCTTTCAGGGCGAGTACCAAGGCACTAGAGGCAACGAGCACAAGGGAGCCCATAAAATGGCAGAACCTCGACTTGGACTGTTGCCGGGGATGTACAAAATAAGTAAATAGAGTTAGAGGTTAGCTTTTCTATTAGTATACCGAAAATTGTTGTAGTAACACATATTTTTTCTTTTTTTTATAGTTAAGGCTTAGCGTTATGGCCATAATCTCACCTGATCTTAAGTGACGATACGGCCGAAGTTGGTAAACACGCTAAACCTGTGGAGGAACTGGCTCTCAAGTGCAACTGCCGGAACACACCTATTGGTATTTGACGGCTGATTTTCAACTTGAAGGTGGTAGCTGGACAGGCGGGTATCAGAAAAAGCCCTACCACCATCATTCCATGTGGGCGTATAAAGGGACGTTCAAATCCAAGCACCTACAATGAGCTTGAGCTTTCGGTGAAGGAAAACATCGTGAGGAAACCGTAGCATGGTGGTAGGGCTTTTTCTAATGCTCGCCTGCCTAGCTACCACCCTCAAGTTGAAAATCAGCCGTCAAATACCAATAGGTGTGTTCCGGCAGCTACATTTGAGAGCCAGTTCCTCCACAGGTTTAGCGCGTCTACCGACTTGGGCCCTATCGTCACTTAAGATCAGGTGAGATTATGGCCATAACGCTAAACCTTAAGTACAAAAAAATATATATTAGTGAGAGGGGAGGTTCTGTCTGTTATTCTCACCTGAATTCTGCTGGAGGGCGGAGGACAGGTTGGTCCGGAGCGCCGCCATCACGGACCCTCCGGGAGTGCCCACGGGGTCGGAGGCCTCCATAGCCGCGCGGAGGCGACCGCGTTCACAAACCTGCACATGTTACCTCATAATTCGCAAAACAGTTGTTTTTTTATTACCATATAGGGGTTTTAAGGTACTGCAAGTGGTGATAAACTCGAAAAACTGACATAGTTGTACCTGGTGGTAAGCAAAGTGCAATTTGAAAAGACTTCAAATGTCTGATCTTTAGGGTGGTAGCTAGCAAAGCGAGTATTATAAAAAATAACTGACCGCAATGCGTGTATATTTTAATTTTTTACTTTTACTTAAGTGGCAACGATTTTTTTTTTTAACTAAAATAGTATATAATTTTAATGATTCACATTTTTTCATGTTCGAGTTTATCAAAGTAACTACTATGGTTTTTAAACTGTCGAATATAAAACTATTGAGCTTGAGGGTGTTAGCTATTTGAGCGGTCATGAAAATACCTCCACTGCCATATTCAAGCTTTGAAGCGATGAAAGCTCAGTGGTGGTGTGTAGGAACGCCGCTTAAGGGGACGTGAGTTCCAATCCAAAACACCTACAATGAGCTTGAGCTTTTGATGGTAGAGCATTTTATAATGCCCGCCTGGCAGCTACCACCTTCAAATTGAAAATCTGCCGCTAAATACCAATAGGTGTGTTCCGGCAGTTGCACTTGAGAGCCAGTTCCTCCACAGGTTCAGCTGTCTATCAACTAGGGCCGTATCGTCACCTAAAATCAGGTGAGTTTATAGCTGTAACGGTAAATCTAAACTATATAAAAAAAAAAAAACAATACTTATGTTTTTAGCAAAGTGGCAATGATTTTTTCCTTTTACTAAAATGGCAAACATTTTATTTCAATTTTAAGGTTATTTTGTTTGAATTCACCAATGTAGCGACGATGGTTTTCAAGCTGCCGAGCAGATCCTTAGCGAGTACGGTGAAGTCCTCGCGCAGCTGGTGGTCGGGCGTGAGGCTGGTGAGTGAAGCGGGCCCGGCGGCCGCACCGAACACCTCCGTCCCGGGGAGGGACTGAGGCCGAGCGGCCGCGCATGCTAACCGACCAAATTCCGAATATATATTACTACACACTGGTCTATATAACGTCATATTTCTTTTGGCGTTATGGGAAACCGATGAAAATGAAAATTTGAACACAAAATTTGACGCGCCACGGAACAAACCGTGGAGACATGACGAAAATATACAGTTTTCAATTCCTTGGTATTGATTTACATCGGCGCCCAGGTCTTTGTATATTAATTCAACAGTATTCATCTTTGATTCGGTATTTTCTTAATTTTGCATTTTAAAAAAATGAATTTAAATAATATTGAGTTCAATTAAATCTGATACTGAAAATTGCAAACATACATATTATTCAATTAAATCAATTATGTATGGAAGAATTTTATATTCAGTTAATAAGCTCATCTTTAGTACTTTGATACTCGAGACTATGATCACAACGTTTGAAGAGTGAAAAAATATTTTTTTTAACACACACCAAAAAAAAAAATACTAAGTACTAACTCTTTCTCTAATCTCATATTAACTATAAAATGTATGACCTTACTTCCTTGTAGTTGCATGAGTGGTCGATGAAAACTACGTATACAATACAAGCTCTGATCTTTCCTGAAAAAGCTACATGACGTATGTGTTAGTTGCCAATTGTCCTAAACCCGTAGGAGTAACATGTTCATGTACCATAAAATATTCTAATAACTTTAAAAGTACTTGAGTGACCGACCCTAGCGTGGCTCATTTTTTTTTTTTGTATTGTATTTGTGTAGAAAAAATTATTAAATACGAATCACATATTGATAAAACGTTCACATTACACAATTATACAAACACATGAACTGATTAGTTGAATTAAAAAGACCGAATCATGACACATAAATGCATGGTCGTGTGTGTAATGTTTCTTTTATCGATTTAATGAATTTTGTTATGCATAATTAAAAAAAATATCGGGTACTAAACGGGTACAAAGTTTTTGCTTCATGTCTTAATGTATAGATATTTAATGACAATTATGGCGATGTCTCGGCGACTATAGCGTGATAATTATCTATTTGTTGTGTTTTCAACGATTACTTACATATTATTATTGCGAGCAACTACAATACGCACTACAACAAAACTATTTCTACTAATCTACGTAAATGTTTTGCAAATAAATGGGCAAAGACAGAAACCATTCAGTACCTTCTTCTTCTCTATTTGTCTCTATTTCTTTCTTTTTTTTTTCTATATTGCCATCTCTCTTTGCAGACGTATTCGCCAATGTCAAGCACAATTTTGGCTTTAACACAAGTAACGGAGAGATAGTGAAACTAAATTCCAAACAACTATTTGTGTAGGTATCACACAAATAACTGGCCTATGTGAGAATCGAACCGACATCACTCGGGGCGGCGCGGGTTGCAGCCAAGCATCTGCTTCAACCGTGCCTTCGATTTCTTTGTTTGTTTATTAGCCACTAGATGTGCCCGCGACTTTGTTCCCGTGGAGCTCAAAATTATTTAATAATTTTTGCCCGCTTCTGTAACCTTTTTCACTATCAATGATTGCTCTAAATGTTTTTTGATATCCGACTTGTATTTTTTACGATTGGCGCGTTCAAACAAACAAACAAACAAACTTTTCCGTTTCAACATATTAATATAGATTCCCGAGCTTTGATGTACACAATAAATATAAAAAAATAAAATTGAAAATATATCTTCTATTTTTCCGCTATTTAAAAGAATTCTTTCAAATTTGTAACAAACGTTAATTAAAGGCTAATTTTGACCACAGGAAGAATGTTTCTAAATTGATAATCTTGACTTACACTTATCTTCCCTGCAAGCCCTTAATATATCCACTATATAATTGTGTAGTATTCTGCCAACCGATATCAAAACACCGCCACTATCACTCGACATTTTCGAAAATGGGTTAAAAAATATAAAAAAAAAATTGATCTTGTGTTATTCCGAATCTTCTCGCATACAAGATTACTCTACCCAGATAAAGGCGCGATAAATTCAGATCAACCTTATCACTGATAACGCGGAATTCACAGAGATTAACCCATCAAGGTCGCAGGACTAAATAAAGTCCGTTATCAACATCATCAAATTATGTCATAGAGTTCAAAACAGAATAATCTCGCGTCGACTAAGAAAACGGAATCATTTGAACGATATTATTGGGTAATTTATAATAAACATAAATTCAGTTTTTTTATATAGGTTTAAGCGTTCTGGTGACAATCACAATTGATGTTAAGTGACAATGTGGCCGGAGATGGTGGATGGATTATAGTTCTCTCGATGGTGGTAGTCACTTTGCCGAGCTACCAAAAAAAAAAAAAACGTTTTCGGCAGTAGATTTCCAACTCGAAGTTGGTAGCTAGCCAGTAAGGAATTTGAAAATATCCTGTCACCCCATTATTGTTTAACCGTGATGTTTATTTAACTAAAATCGCATACTTGATGCGGGGATTTGAACTCACGCCCATTGACGCGGAATCCCTACACGCTGAGCCAGCAGTGTTAGTAAAGTTCTGTGGCAGATATTTCATTCTAGAAATATTACGAAAGTGATCCCTTCTCACTGGGAACAAGGGAAGGTTCTGGTTTTTCCAGCAGATGAGGTCCCAGACCCGTTTAGGTTACACGACTCATTGCAAAAGGCATTAGATAAATTAAGGCGTCACTTCCTATATTGGTCGCGAACAGACAGTTTCGTTGTATGAGTGAGAAGAAAGATATACCTTAGAGAAAGGACAGACAGAGATGTGTATTGTTTTCTAATACACTGCTTTTTGTTTGGCCACCTTTTGAGATGCCCTTTATCTGAGTTTCACACTTAATCTCTTTTATTCTTTACTTTCTAAATTGTTTAGTTTTTATTACATGTACAAATGTTTTAATATATTTTTCTTTACCTCACGTCGTAACTTTACGTTCATCCTTACGTAATATAACGGGGGAGGAAAAAAGTCCTACGAGAGGGCTGTAGGGAGCGAGTCTTGGTTGTTGCTAGAGACCAAGGACTACCTTCGTAAGACTTGTAGTCTCTGGCAGGGTTTTAAAATTGTAGGAAATCATCCTCAACGTGTTTTCAGAATATCCAATAGGAAAACGTATTTTTGTGATAAAGGGTGACGAAACCATAGATCGTCATCTACTAAAATGTATGTTAAATAACCGAGTACTTTAGTGAGATAATAATACATTGCGTGAGTAAATAGCATAACATTTAAATGGACGATAGTAGGATGTGATACAGAAACGCTAGCCGTCACGGGACGCCTGAATGATGCGAGGTAAACATAATTATTTATAATTAACAATTAATAATGAGTATATGTGATAAAATGATACAAATAATATAGCGAAATGTATAATATACACAAGGGAGTCGAGAGCAGTGAGGTAGAGGAAACATGACAGTATGAGAGCGTCGTGTCGTTGACCGTCACGGCAAGCGGGTCGATTTTACTACCAAGACTCACGAATAAATGATTCACATCAAAAACCGTAAATGTTTGTGTGTGAAACGAATGGAGGAGAAATGTCAG
This sequence comes from Actias luna, assembly GCA_039707435.1. Taxonomy (NCBI): domain Eukaryota; kingdom Metazoa; phylum Arthropoda; class Insecta; order Lepidoptera; family Saturniidae; genus Actias; species Actias luna. Next base: position 12,299,051 of record JAZHAC010000032.1, read on the forward strand.
TAGGGAACGAGTAGAAAACGAAATTAAAAACAGTCTTACGATCTAATAAAGTAGAGGCCAGAAATGTAGAAAGAAACACTGCAAGGCAAATAAGAAGTCGTATTAGACGTAAAAGATCGATACAAGAAATAAATCTTTACAATTAGCATAGGAATTTCCTCAAATTGTATGTGATGACTTCGGGTGAATTTTGCCCACTGCTCGAATATTGTTAAAAACATAAACCATTACCTGATAGAATAGCATCGCACCAATAAGAGACTTTGTAAGATCCTTTTTTTTATAACATGTATGGCGAATGATGTAAGTTTATTTTTGATATTTAGAAAGACTTCTTTGGTACGCCCCTTTTCGTTCAAACAACACAGATATTACTTTTAAACCTTCTACAATTTTAATTAACCATTTTAATTCATAAGGGAAAATGACTGCACTATGACTAAATGTTAAACAATACAAAATCGACAGTGACTGTCAAGGGACCTCCAATTTATCACTGGTGTTTTTTTTTTAACTTTAAATGCGGGAACACGCCTATAGGTATTTGGCTAGCCAGGAGGACATTAAAAAAAAAACCGACAGTCATGGTGGTTGGTGTCATACCGCTCTGCAAGCTTCTAGGTTGTTAGATGCACCCACACTAATTTATCTTGATATGTGACAACTGAGGTACAGCGGCACATAATAATAAAACTGTCTACATAGTGTCATCCTTGTCGACTATATAATATTGACATATGAGTGACAAAGTGAGATATTGCAATTGGCTCGTTCAGTTTTAAACATGCGTTCAGCATAGAGCTTAGAGAGAGATAGCATGATAGTAACGCTCCCAGCATCATGCTGTGTGTGAAAAGGATAGGTTGCTATTCTGTTTGATTTTTAGGCATGCCAGGGCTTTCACTTACCGATCTCATAGAATCCTTGTAAAAGATATAATATATATATTTTATTTCACATTTATTAGACAACTGTTAACCGAAGCTTTGCTCGCACTAAAGTAGAATTTGTCTAATTTTTTTTTAAACATCTCTTATTTTTTTATTATCCCTTTTTTTTTTTTAAATACCCTATCATTTTCTTTAAATTTTATGTTAATTGATCGAGCATTGAAGTCATTACAGCGTAACAAACAAACGTTCACTTTAATTATATGAATTATAAAACGATATTGAAAATAGACTGTTAATTAATAATTTATTATAAATAATAATTACAACAATAAATATGTACAAATGTTTAAGAAGGGCTTCGTGGTAGGTTCTGGGATTTTTAAGGATATTCTGGGATCTGTAAGACAAAGGATACCTATATATAAATATAAATACTGTATGATACAGTGCTGGTATATGTCCATTAATTCACGGACAGTTAAGAAAAAAAAAATGTATAGGACACAGACACTAAAAAATAACGTGTTAACTCTATTTAATGCCTCCCCATTTAACGCTAAACGCTTGTCGTGTGCAAACTGTCATCTCAGTAAAGACAAGAACTGTCAATATGCACATAAAATACGCGTTCCCCGAAGTGCCCCCCATATAGAGATCACACAGTACTTACTTATGTAAACAAAACTCAAAGCAATCATGAGGACTGCCGACGGATGCGAAAACTTAAAACTATAAACAAACAGTTGTTATTTTTGGATATTCAAATTAATTGTTCCATCTTGAATTAAAACTTGTAAATCGAAACTGTTTACAGCGCAATAAGTTATACTAATACGAACAGATATAGTGTGCACGTTAACACGTCACGTGACCATGTCGATGACGACTTATATGAATTCGCTCCTTATCCAAACTGCGCTATAGAAGTTTTCTCTTAAAAAATCTTCATGTTTCGTACTTATAGAATTTTGCTTTCAAGGTATCGAATTTTTCCAAAAATAACCACAAACACCGAGAGATAAAAATTCACTTAATGCCACAACATTTTTGGACATTTTGGGACAGTTTTCTCAAGTGAATACAACTAGGATTTAAATTCCATTGTGCGTATTAAAGAAGCCATAACCGGGACAATTTAATAGGTAACTTTTGAATTTTACGTTATGTATATTTTTAAAAATATATTGTAGGTATAGCAGTATTTGGCCATAATCTCACTTGATGCTAAGTGACGATGTGATCCAAGATGATGGACACTTAAGCCTAGCGGAGGGACTGGGTCTCAGTGTTTGTCTCTATTTGGTGTTTCATACCTAAATGTGTGAACAGATTTTGATGAACTATGGTATACAGATAGATTAGACAATGGATGGATATTGTTGCCAAAGCTAAAACTCGAATGGAAGTTTGAATGAAAAACCCATTACTTCTAAAAAGCCAACCTTTAAGTTATGTAACTGTCTCCTACGACACAGTTATTACTAAGGTAAGATGCAGAGTTTCCCTATATTTGTACCTGTATTATTTTGTATTGAAATAAAAATATTATTACTATTATCATATTATATTAGGTATAGATAATAATTACTTCATTATAGCTTAACGCGTAGGACTAAGGCTGTCGACGCACTCTTATATAGTGTATTTTAAAAGGCATCAGTATGTAAACGCCAGAATGTTATGACGAAACAGAACGCGCCTGCGCAGTAATAACATGGTGAAACAGACATTGTGAAAATATAAACAATAAAAATTGTGTATTGTCAACTGAAAACTAAACTATGCAAAGACAAATAATTCAGTTCGTCGCACAATTAGCACCGATCAGCAAATTGCAAGGTGGTTGTCATCTCTCATTTCAACATCTATCTAACTACAAATACTTGGTAGTTACCATAATTAGTACCTAGAACTTAGTTTCACCCTACGGGAAGACGTCAAGATAACACAAGCATGTAAGATCACCATATTTAGATTAAGTAAGATAACTTATTTAAGTTCTAGAAGAAACCTAGCATCCATTCTCCTTAGAATAAGTCATCTAGAATCAAGTTAAGAGTTAGTTAAGAGTCTAAAATTGGATCAGAATAGTACTTTAAACAGTATAAAATGGGCCAAATTAGTTTTTTTTTAAATACCTTCATGTGCTCCCAAAGTTAACTACCTATTAAATTATCCCGATTGTAATATAGCGTACACATCACAACACAAAAATGCAACAAGATTCAAATGATAACAATCGTATGACAGATACATACCGATGGGAAGTGACGCTGCAGAGTTTGGCGCCGAGCATGCACCTCCACCGGGGGAGGGTGGCGCCGTGAGGGTTGACAGAGCCTGAGAAAGAAAATATTAAATAAAAACGTGTTTAGTTGTGTTGGGCACTTTCGTTTTTAGGTATTGAATGAGACTGATACGTCGCGCTCGGTTATGTGACGCTCGTTCGGGTAAAGTCGGCTCGAGTCGACTGAGGGAGTTGCTTTTAAAAAAGTTGTTTATTATATAAAAAGGAAAATATACTAATAAGGGAGATCTAAATGTTTTACATAGTAATCTTCTCGTCTTCCTTTTTTATACTTATAGACGCTATCTAATGTGGTGTTAAATAAGTGTGGACCAAAATGGTAGACACGTTAAACCTGTGGAGGGACTGGCTCTCGAATGCAACTGCCGGAACACACCTTCGGCTGGCGAAAACTTGTCAACTTGAAATTAGGTTTTGAAGCGATGATAGCTCAGTGGTAGTGTGTACGACTTCGCGTCAATGGACGTCAGTTCGAATCCGATCACCCACAATGAGCTTGAGCTTTCGGTGAAGGAAAACATCGTGAGGCCACCATAGCATGGTGGTAGGGCTTTTTTTAATGCCCGCCTGGGTAGCTACCACTCTCAAGTTGAATATTTGTCGCCACACAGCAATAGGTGTGTTCCGGCAGCAGCACTTGAGAGCCAGTCCCTCCACAGGTTTAGCGTGTCTACCAACTTGGACCGTATCGTCACTTAAGATCAGATGAGATTATGGCCATAACGCTAAAAGAAAGCCCTAGGATCATACTAGGGTTCGCTTGACATTGACCAAATAGACAAGACCAGATAACAAAAAAGAAATTATCAAAGCATTCACGAGGACTACCGACAGAAGTGAAAACTTAAAACTATAAACAAACATATGATATTTTCGTAAATCGAAATTCATTGTTTGATATTAAATTAAAACTTGTAAATCAAAACACTATTTACATCCCAATAAATTATACTAATACGAACGGATATAGTGCGTACGTTAACACGTCACGTGACCATGTCGATGACGAATTACATGAAATTATGTATTGTATGTAATTGACCTCAACGACGACACAACTACCCCCATCACTGCTTATAGCCACTGCCTATAAAAGGGCAGCTAGACCGCCGATACGCTCCCCGCTGCGGCCTCCCTCTGCGGACGCTCGAGCCTAGATCGATCCTCCGGAATGGAGCCCTCGAGCTGACCCTTTAACCGCGATACAGTGACACTTCACACTCACTGAACCCACATCATCACACTGCATGTCACAATCGTGCACACTCACACAGTACGTACACGGTTCTGTGAGGGACCGCCCTTGGTCCTGAATGTTGTTCGGCCTTTTATACAATTTATTATATATAAATTTAGCTTTTCAGATAATTCATATAATTCAGTGTGTCATTGCCTCCTTCTCGGTTCTTAGGGTTCGATTCACTAGGTTAGATACTCGCGTCATTCGCTATTTAGGTACAGTACAATCTAAAATAAGTTTTTTATCAGATCCCTAAGGGGATCAGTTAGTTTAGATTTTCACTTTATTTTATTATTACTATAACATTCTCTCATAATAGCTAGTACCGCGCTCGTTTACTCGTTCGCGATTCGGCAACAGCCCAAGCCGAGGTTCGGTCACTAGGGTCACCCTTGTGCGAGTTGCCCCGCGGGTTTGAGCGCCTTCAGCGCTCACCCCACTAGTTCAGGTGAAGCTGTAAAAGCCCCTAAGGCTAACAGTGTAGGTCCTTTCAAAAAAAAAAAGGCGATGCGCTCACTTAGTTCCGAGCGTTCGTCGCGTGCACATCAGTTGTGTTGTGTTGCGTTAGCGTTAGGCCGTAGCAAACTTGTTTTTTTACACGCTTTATATTAGCTTCACCTGTATGTATGTATGTATGTATGTATGTATGTATGTATGTATGTATGTAACCGACCCCTTTTTCCAAGTAAAAGACATCAACGAGATCTAATGAGGTCTTTACACGCTTTATATTAGCTTCAGTTCCAGTAACTAAAAAATAAAAAAAATAATAATAGTTTAAAAAACTAGAACACACGCTTTATATCGAAAACTAAACTAAAAAACAGAAAATAAATATTAATTAAGAAAAATGTAAAAAATTTTGATAAATATAAGTTATTAATAGTTTGAATAAGAAAAAAAATGTTTTATTGTAAAAAAAGCGTGGGGTGCATGGTGTCAATAGTTATGAATATTTAATTGACAGATATGAGAAGAATTATCATTTCGATAATATCTTGAAAAGCACCCCCGCTTTTTTTTACAATAAAAAAATTTTTTTCTTATTCAAACTATTAATAACTTATATTTATTATTTTTTTTTTTACATTATTCTTAATTAATATTTATTAAAATTTAATTCCGTTTTTTAGTTTAGTTTTCTATATAAAGCGTGTGTTCTAGTTTTTTAAACTATTTTTTTGTTTTTTTTTTTTTTTATTAAGAATTTCTGCTTCCGATTGATAAAAGTATATTATTTATGGTTCTATAGAATAATAGTTTTAACTTCGATAAATACATACCATATGTGAGCCAGAAGGGTCGACGTGCGGAGGGGCCAGTTCGACGGACGCGCACTTGCTGTTGGATTTCTTTTTGCGGAGTCCGAACTTGCGTCGATCCTTCTTCACGTTGGGCGAAGCGCCCTCTATCGATACCTGGTATATCATTTTTATTTTATTTATTTTTTTTACACTAGAGACATAAAGTTATCTAAGAAAGTATACGTTACAAAATATGATACGAATATCACAGTATGAAAAAATAAGTGGAATGGCTTAGAAAAACGACAAAGTTTCAATAAGAAAATTAACTTAAATTCATAATTTTACTAAAATTAATATTATATATAACTTTGCATGGTGGCAAGGATTTTATCCAAACCTGGTTAGCTACTGCCCTCATGTTGAAAATTTGCTAACAAATACCTATAAATATGTCCTAGGAGTTGAACTTGGGAGCCAGTCTCTTAGACTTAACTTATCCACCAACTTTAACCACATCGTCACTTAACATTAGGTGAGATTGTCATCATAACGCTAAGCCTATAAACTATAAAAAGAGTTAGCTATAAGAAAATGCCTTAAGAAGCGTGTTAGTTCAAATAGACTGAAATATATTTCTTAAACAATTAATTTAATAAAGCCTTTTTTAATATCCAACTTTTAAAGGCGTTTTCAAGACATTCTTTGTAGATAGATAAATGTTAAAATAAGTCAATTTCATTTTCGACATAAGGCATTATAAACTTTAATAATACTTAGGGAAAAAAGAGATGACTATTATAAAATTTTCGAGAGAGAGGGAGAGAGATAATCGGACGGTTGTATGTAGTAAATATGAGAACTGTTTATAGCATGTTGGTGCCAAAATGCTTCGATAATTGGTATATTTAATCTGTCATAGTAATCAGACCTAATTTGAAAGTAACAAGTTTTGAAGCGATGATAGCTCAGATGATAGTGTGTACGAACGCCACGTCAAGGGATGTCAGTTCGAATCAATGAGCTTGAACTATTGACGAAAGAAAACATCATGACGAAACCATAGCATGGTGGTAGGGCTTTTTCTATTGCCCTCTTGGCTTGCTACTACCCTCAAGCAGAAAATCTACCGCTAAATAGCTATAGGTGTATTGCGGCAGTTACACATGAGAGCCAGTCCCTCCACCATCTTGTGCTACACCGTCTATTAATATCCGGCGACTTTGTGACCATAACGCTAAAATCTATAAACTATTAACTATTTTACAATTTAAATCAATTTACAAATATAACGTATCTATCAATCTAAATAAATAAATAAATCTATATTTAGTATGAGATACATTTTTTTTTTGGAAACGTTATCTCTAATTTCTTTAGTAAGTTTATTCTACAATCACAGTACAGCTACTTAAATTCTTCTACAATAAAACATATCCATTTACTTATAACACATGCGTTTTTATTTTTTTCATTTTCCTCTGTATTTTATTAAATAACATCAACTTCCACTTTTGCTATTAACTGAACCTGAAATTTAAAGCTTAGTTTAAGAAGAAGCGGAAGTCATTCAAAACTACGCATTTAGATTAGGAAATATATGAAAAGTATATCTCTTATAGTTTTCACTGTAACTCAATGAGAATTTGTTTAGATATTCGTGTTTTTCTGCCTACTTATTTTCCCTTCCTTTATTAATTCTTAAATAGAATCAATTAATTGGGATTTTGCCCTGACTTCTATAATAGAGTGATGTTTTTATTTATCAACTTATTATTTGACCCTCTATCATTAAATATTTGCCGCACTTTGCACCATATAGTTTTTTGGTTTGTCTAAATTAATTATAAATAATAGCTTAAAACATGATAATTTAGTTACCAAAAAAACTTCCTGAACAGTTTCAACAAGAGGGCCATCGTCATTAAATGGACCGTTTATTTTGAAAGTGGTGTAAGTCCATTTTCTTTTGTTTCGAGAAAATTAAAGGTTACTATATTTGTTGATAATGCAATTTCATTTACCAACCGATTTTAAGTTGTGCAAAACATGGGATTTTTTTGAGAAATTAAACAAGGACTAGTTATATATAAAAAAATTACATTAGATTAAACATGAATTACGTGATAGCTCATTTTTCTCAAAAGTGGACTAACATCACTTTCAAAATAAACGGTCCAAATCATTATACCTATGGACTCTTAGAATTTGAAAGATATTGTAGCACTCCACGTGACATTGGGATAATTGTATATAAGACATTATCGTAAGAAAATTTAAAATTACCAAGTGGATCAAAAATAAATATTAAATTAAATATGCATTATTGCGATAATATCTTTTGATGGACAAATCTACTCAAAGTTACAGAATGTTTAAGATCTGTCAATTTTTATGTTACGTTCAATATTTTTTAAAGCATCTTTCGCTTAAGAACGATTCTGGGTTATGCCTAGTGTTATTCTTTGCGCAGAAAAATTAATATGTCTTTCTAAAGTTATCAACTCACATCGGTGTCATGATGCACCTGTTGCTGCATCTCTAAGGCGTCCAATAACCTCTGCATCTGCTGGATGGAAAGTTGCGCTTGGCCCAATTCTCTTGACGCGTTCTCCAACGGACCTCCCGATTCTGAAATATCGGTCATTGTCAGGGCGTGTCAATATTCAAATAATCCAATTTTGTACATATAAATCTTATTACCGCTCAATTTACTAGCGCTTTTAGGTAAACTAAATTTTAGAACCCCCTTCGTTTAGTTAAAGAAGTTAGTTCCAATTCCAGAATAAGCTTAAATCCTAGGCGGACTATTGCGGTAAAAACATAGTACGTTAGTTAGCTACCCGGTTGCATATTAAGATAATATTCCAAATACCCCATTCTAATAGTCCGAGTAGTTTCGCATGAAAGTTATCTCCTTATCTAGTTCCGCTTTATACAATTTTCCGTGAATTCAACCAGGATCACGTAAATATGAAGAACCCATTTTTTTGTGATAACAAAAACAAATATCCTCCAACGAGTTGTCGACTATAGTTTAATTATAGTCAACAGGTTTAGCGTTATAGCCGTAATCTCACCTGATGTTAAGTGATGATGTGGCCCAAGGTGAACAGGCTAAGCCTAGTGGAGAGACTGGCTCTCAAATGCAACTGTCAAATACCTACAGGTATTTGGTGGTAGATTTTTATCTCGAGGGTAGTAAGTTAGCCAGGCAGGCATTAGAAAAAGGTCTACCTACAAACTATGGTATCATCACGAAGTTTTCAGTGAAAGATCAAACTCACTGCAGGGATTTGAATCGATGCCTTTTGACGCGGTGGCTGTACACACCACCAACCCAGCCAACATCGCTTCAAAATCGCATCGGTATGAGCCGAGTAGTTATGTATGAGAGTCAATCAATAGGTGTTAACTAAACTAAACGTATGTCCCGACAAAAAGGAAAAAAATGAGACAGAGCTTTTTTGTCTTAGTATATTTATACATCAATTTATGGATATATAGTTAAATAGCATAAACACAATATGTAAGCAAATCCATACAAAATACCATGCAACAAACATCATGCTTTCAAGATTAGGACTTTGGGTAAGCTAATGAGCAAGAACCTTTGAATAATTTTAAACACGAATTTCCAACATACGTTGATGATTTAAAAAAGGGTTTCTCTTTTTAATAGGACGCATAGTATTTCATAGTTCAAATCTTACTTGTTTTAACTCTGGTTAAAAGCAAGCAAGATACATAATAACAGTATTTAATTTGAAAATCGATGAATTTTCAAAGCTTCTATAAGAGGATGATTTGGATAATAAGTAGACAAAACAGCAGATTTAAATGATAGCGGTATTGCAAATTAACTGTTTTTAGCTTCAAGTCTTATGACATTAATGAAAGAAATACATGACCAATGTAATGCAGTTTAATATGTATGCCATGAAGATGTAATTGACCAAAAAATATGTATTTTACATGATAATAGATTTGAAAGAGCAAACATAGGATTAGATTGTAATTAGATTATAAGCGAAAGCTATAAATAAAGCTATGACATACCTATAATCCAACTCGCAAGTCGTCCACCAGGAGTGCCGGATACGAATTGCGGACCGCGGATCGGCGGCGACGTCGGGCTTATAAGCCCTACGAATAAACATACAGTGGAAGAGGGTGCTAAGGCACAATTACAGCGATTTGAACTGACTTCATAAACTGACTTAGTGACTTGATATTCTTTAATTTTGAGCAATTTTGACCGGCAGAGAAATAAGATAATTTAGAATGCGATTTCGCAAATTTTAAACATCTTTGCAAAAATAAGAATTTAACAGAACGATGAAATTTGAGTTAGAATCAGCTACGTGCTTAATTAAGTGAGCATATAGGGTAATTTTGTAAGACTTCAAGAGTTATAGAATAAATAATAATAATAATAACAGCATTCGAAGCAATCGTGACGACGCAAGTTTGTTGATGGATGTCACGATAAATAATTTTATGGATATCCAAAAATATGTTGACTATTTGAAATAAATATTTTAGATATGTTACAATGGAATTAATGACAAGAAGGGTCGATATAAAGTTAATAGAAGAATTTTCGAATTTACAGATTTCTCTTTTCCTAGTTTAAATTGTTCGCAAAAGTTATACTTAAATGTCTGTCAAAATTCCCAAATCACTGTAATTGTATTTTAATAAAGGGATTAAATGGCAACGTATATATCAATATGCTTGTGTAATAAAACCTATTTAGTAACTGTTTGTAGTTTTTAAATTTAAATAAGTAAAATTGCTTTTAGTTAATAAAAGGTTTTAAAGGTCATCGAGTTAGTCTCTGATATGACGATATTTATTTACTCTTAAGTTATTTTATTAATCAAGCATTTTTTAACAAAAAATGGGTTTAAAAAAAGAATACATGCGAAAAATTATAACTACATAAATACGATATACTCTTACTCTTACTAATAGATCTATTTCAAATTGAAAGAAATACGTAACACTAAATTATCCAATTCTTTAATGAGAACTAATTAATATCATCGTCAATCTATATGCATTTGAAGTTAACTTCACAGATATTTCATTCATTTTGATCAAATATTAAGCCTTGTATTGGCATGATCTAACAGGAGTATAATGAAAAACTGATAGATGGATAACTAACACTTTCAAGTCGACATGATACTACTAAAAACAACTTGAATAACAGACCGGAACAATAGGAGGGATCACTGGTACATCTGTATATGGTCTTCAAATCACTGCTCGAAGCCGTTTTAGTCTCCAAAGCTGTCAGCGAGCTTAATCTCGTAACTGGGTATTGGTTTTCCAAAAAGAATTGATAAACTTGAAAATCTTTGTCTTTTGTTACTGTGTTCGATTTAGGTCTTTGTGACTGCGTTGAAAGCAATGGAATCTCTTTTATTATATTATTTCTTAATTTGGGTGAGTATTTTTTGTGTTTTCTCAAAACGTCATATTCTAACTGTGAAGATCGGATATTATTTGAATCGCTGCCGTTTGGGATGTACCTTAAAACTCTGTTACCAGTGCATTCTTTATTATGTTCAAGCCAAAAGGGATTTGTGGACGCTTGATCTGCTGTAACGTTTGATGTTACGTTATTTGTCATCCCGTAGTTGATTGAATTAAATTTGAATGCGTTTTCAGTTTGATCTCCGATGTTTGGTTTGCTTTCTTTTATACTCAGTACATTTACAGATCTATTCTCGGAAATCTTACTCTTGAAATCACTTTTCGTATTTATCCCTACACTTATGGCTTCTTTAATACATGCTTCCGCAAGAAGGTTGAGATTTATATCAGTTTGTGTTTGATTGTCATTAATTTGTTTTATAGAGTTTTCATTGTAAATTTTACCTATTAGGCTAAGTCCTAGAACGTTGTCATCGTTTTGATTAACCTTTTCAATTTCTTTCTCCAATTTGAAATATAAATTATTAATATCTTTATTTAAAGTAGGTATATTTTTCGACAGTAAACTCAAATTGTCAAGCAGTAACCGTATGAATTTCTCATCTATAACTTTTTTTTTAGGTTCTTCGATCGTCAGTTCGTCATACGTTTGTCCTGTGAATGATAATTTCGGCGAATTGACGCTCGGATTTAAAACTACACCATTACATTCTTGTAGTCTCTCTTTATTTTTAGTTTGAGCTCGGTTTTTCAAGGCATTGTTTTTAAATGTCGACATAAATAAGTATGATTGGGTATTGTTGTTTTCGGCATTTATTTTACTGTCTAGCATTTCTTTACGAATTGATCGGCTGCTTCGAAATAATAAATCTAAGGAATGATCACTTTCATGAACTATACGATATGCTTTCGACGTAGCTTCACTGGTACTTAAGTACGGTTTCAAATCAATGAAATCATTAGTAAGGTAATTTTTACATGGAATTTTACTTCTATCAGCAGGAATGTTATTAAATACAAAGGACGTATCACTCGGGTCTATATATGAGAACCAATGGTTTTTCTTTTCATAGTCATTTAGTTTTGAATCTTTAGAAAATTGCAAACTGAAATGCTTACGTTTGGAAATTTTATTTTTTGATAACTTTTCTTTGAGTTGAACTGTAACTGACATCATCCCTTTTATTGATGGATCACTAAGCACAGAAATATTTTTCAAATCATATTTAGAAAGATCAATAACAACAGAATTTTCATCATAATTATGATATATGAAATTTTTCTTCGCATATTCTGAGACGGTTCTTCTTAATTCATTTTTCATGTTAATTTTACTCTCAACTCGTTTGGATTCATATTTTGATACATTAAGAAATATATTATCACTATTCTTTATTTTAGAAAATATTGTTGTTACTTTATCTAACATGTCTTTGAGATATCGATGTCCATCATCAACACGCTGCGTACTCACGAGTTTAGGACAGATTTTCTCACTTGTATTTTTATCAATATATGATTTGGAAGTTCTTACGCTTTTAGAAAATCTTGTAGTGACTTTTTCGGTCTGTACGTCACAAATTGGATAGCCTGTTTGTTCTATATTATTACTGGACTGCGTGCTAGTGTTTGTAACACTTTTACTAGCATGAAGCACTCCTAAGTATGCATTTAAAAATTCTATAGCTACATCAGGAGGAAGCGCTGTCTCACTGATTAGATGATTGATAGTATCTTGGATTTTAGGTAGCTCGGTAGAGGAATTTGATGTATCAATCTCATTATTATTTTTGCATATGTTTAAATCAGTAACTTTTGATACTTTACCCAAATTATCAATTAAAGCTCTGGTTATTTCAATATCTTTCTCACGGCTCTGACTGATTCCAGTTTCGCACATATAAACAGTATTTTTAAGTAACCTCTCCAGGTTTTGTACCCGTCTTTCCTTTTCAAAACTTTCTGTATCACGCTTAGGACTTTGGCATTTTGGAGGACTTCTATTTTTGACATTGTTTTTACAAATGTGTTTTACATTATTCTTATTGTATTTCAGCTCTCTCATAAGTTCACTATGGTCGTGATGTTGTGTTTCTTTACAAACTTTGTCTATTACAACACTAGATAAATATTTATCTTTAGTAAAGAATCGATTAGATTGTTTACTAATCGATTTAGTTCTGGTCATGGCTTCTTTAACTAAGTTTACAGATGTATTTTTTAACCAATACTCTAATAAGGTCCTGAACAATGCTTTAAGAGGATGAATGTTTTTATCCATTTTAACCTTATACAAATCACTTATAATTTGATTGATAAAATATTTTACTTCGTCTCCTTTACCACTACTAAAATGAGTTTCGAGAAGAGTAATCATAAGTTGCTCAGTGATTCGATCACATTCAGATATAGTGATTTCGTCTTGTATTTCTTTATGTGCTTTACTTTCAATCCCTACTTGCGTTTCGTTATTTATTTTTGTAACACGATCACACGTCACTGCCCTATTTCGATATTTCTCCTTATCCATTTTTTTGGAAACCTTCAGTTTATATTTAGTTAACAGCATGCAATTACTCAAAGGTCTTTTTAAAGGGGGTTCCTTCAAGATATTTTTATATTTTACTAAATTAGTTGATTTATTGCTTCTTTTCATTGGCGAATCGGGACTACCGGAACGATTTTTATTTCTAGTAAATATTGAAAACGATAGAGCTTCTTGTGGTTTACTTCTTGAGAGTTTACATTTTAAATTATTATTTTCTTTATCCGAATTTGAATGCGAAAAACATTCAAATGCCTTATTATTGAATATTTCGATAGTTTTCACTGGATTGCGTACAACATTATCTGAATTTAAAGAAACCTTACAAATCGCTGACGATTCTACACATGGATTGACACTTTTAACTGAATTCAAATCTGTGGCATGCAATTGCCTTTCACCATCAGTGGTTCCTTGTGAAACGTCAGGAGATTTTTTGGCTTTCAAGCTTCTCGTCAGTATCCTTGCACAGTTCATCGAACACAAGCTCTTATTGTACACAGCCCCTAATTTACCTATGGCTTTTTGATCCATTAAACAATTATACACACGTATACTTTTATTATCAGGAAAATTACGGTTGTTTTGATTCTCTTTGGATATTAAACTAGGAGTAATGAGATCATAATAATCTTCAGGAGAATTTATACAAGACGCTTCTGTAGTTGAACTCGATGTACCTTCAGGAAGGAAAGAATTACGGATAAGGACTTGGGCGCGGAAGGTAAGAGTTTAAATCGTATTCTAAGCACACCTACTTATAAATTTAAAGATATCATAATATTTTGTTAATATAATATACTGAATCATTTTATCTATAATTGTTTAAGGTGGAACAAAGCGAAGGGCAGAAAAAAGGTGAAAAAAAGAACTTTAGAGTTTATGAGAGAAACTGTTTCATAAAACCCATTCTATACTAATCTAATATTATAAACATGCAAAGTTGGTAAAAAGACACACCTAAAGTACTATGAAAATCTAAGTATTTCCTACTCTAAGGGCCGTATTTGGAGAACGAAAACTAAGCAATTGCGTAATTTACTTACGTGATGACGTATCCGTTGGTGGCATGTCATCGAGGGGAGCGTGTATCTTCGGAACTGATTCCCTAGCGCCGAATGTTAGCAGATGTTGACGATATAACCTATATGGATAGAAACATTATAATGTAATTAAAAAATACTTTCTATTTAAAGAGAAGAGTTGCCTTTAGTGGGACATTTGTTATTTGGTGCTGTTACTAACTTTACATCTTCTATATCGACAAAAAGATAACTTTTTCTCGAGACTTGCCGTTATAAAAAATGCAAACCTTAAAAGCTAGGTAAGGAAGTGTCTTCCCACAGTAAAATATCGGGTCCTGTGAGCGTAAACTGAAAAGATATCTATGGAGATAGCATGGTGGTAGGACTTTTCCTAATGCCCGACTGGCTAGCAACCACCCTCAAGTTGAAAAAGTGCCGCCAAATACCAACAGGTGAGTCCAGGCAGCTGCACTTGAGAGCCAGTTCCTCTACAGGTTTAGCGTATCTACCAACTTGGCTCTTACCGTCACTTAAACTCGGTGAGATTATGGCTATAACGCTAAACCTATACTATGACAAAAAAAAGACCGGTATGAAAGCGTTACCCGCGATCTTTGGATGTACACTTTGGATTACAAATTTCAATATTCCCTCTATTAGGGCCCATTTAGGCAGAGGAAATTAGCACGAAAATCTAGCATGCGTGCCACCTGATAGTTAGGGATCACTGCTGCCCAGGACCCTCACAACTCCAGGGGGATCGCAGGTGCGTTGCCGGCCTTTATTGGAGGGGGCTCTCAAGTGCTACTGCCGGAACACACCTATCGTTATTTGGCGGCCGACGTACAACTTGAGGGTGGCAGCCAGCCAGGCGGGTATTCGAAAAAGCCCAACCACCATACTATAGTTTCCTCAAAGCTCAAGCTCGTTGTAGGTGATTCGATTCGAATCCACATCCGACTCGATACAGACTTACCGGTGCGCTTTCAGCACGTTGAGCCACGTCCGGAAGACATCAGGGGTCTTGGCTCGGAGGTGGTAGATGAACTCGTCGGCGTCGATGTCGATGCGACGCCGACGGGCCTTCGCCGATATGACCGAGAGGCCGACGTCGACGGACCCGTGCAGCCGGCCGCGGGCCACGTCCGTCGGCGACCGCGCGTACACCAGTATACCGCCGTCGATCACGAAGAACCGCTAGTGGGGTACCACTTTAAACCTTATTTATTCACAAAGCTCAGTGGCAGTGTGGACGTACAATGAACTTGATCTTAGGAAAACACCGTGTGGAAACCACGGCATGCCTAACTACCACCCTCGAGTTGAAAATCTGCCGCCAAAATACCAATAGGTGTATTCCGGTATTTGCACACGAGTCAGTCCCTCCACAGGTTTATCGTGTCTACCAATTTGAGCTGTATCGTCATTTAATATCAGTTACGAATATGGTCATAACGCTAAAACCTTAACTATATAAAAAAATAATGTGTTGGAAGACCAACAGCTATATCTTACATTATTTAATAGTTACGTTAGAAATAAAAAGCCATTTACTAATTTTTTTATATATTTAAGGTTTATCGTTATGGCCATAATCTCACCTGATCTTAAGTGACGATACGGCTCAAGTTGGTAGACACGCTAAACCTGTGGGAGGAACTGGCTCTCAAGTGCAGCTGCCGGAACACACTTATTGGTATTTGGCAGCAGGTTTACAACTTGAGGGTGGTAGCTAGCCAGGCGGGCATTAGAAAAAGCTCTACTACCATGCTATGGTTTCCTCACGATGTTTTCCCTCACCGGAAGCTGAAGCTCATTGTAGGTGCTTGGATTCGAACTCACTTCCCTTGACGCGAAGTCGTACACAATACCACTGAGCAACCTCGCTTCAGCTATAACGCTGCCGCTGTATCTTTGGTAAATTACAGACTAATCATTACAGTGCATAGACGTTTATCAATGCAATTATATAGACCTGAACAAATATGAACCTTAATACTATACACACAAGGATCTGGTCCTTGCTAATAAATAGCAAATTAAACATATGAACCTAATATTTAAAACGCAAAAATAGAAAATTTATTATTTTACTAACAATCTCCGTTATGAAGGAAGGAACTGCTTACGAATATTGTCGCCTTATTTATGTTAGATTTGAAAAAATCTAAATCAATTATCTCGCTCCCAACATTGAAAGAGCTCGCCTTGTGTCAGTACGTTTAAACACTATAGAACTATTATAAGTGAAATGTAGAGTGAAACCCTTAACATGCCCTACAATAGCGGCTAATATAAGGTCCATTCTTCAAATTAATAACACAAACTGCTGTATTTCCACCATTTGTATTGATAACAACTCGACCGCAGCGCGACTATCGCGTTAACAGGTAACATACAGATAAGTTTCGTTAAAAATAAGTAACGTTCCGGATCGTGCATGGTGTTCAGTGAAACGGGTTTAGAGTGTACTGATTTCATATATGCTAACATCTATTGTTATATATACAAAAATGATACACTTTTAAGTGTAATCTATAATCCCCTTAGTAGGGGTTTTTTTATACTTAAGGTTTAGCGTTATGGCCATAATCTCACCTGATCTTAAGTGACGATAAGGCCAAAGTTGGTAAACCTGTGGAAAAACTGGCTCTCAAGTGCTGCTGCCGGAACACACCTATTGGTATTTGGCGGCAGGTTTACAACTTGAGGGTGGTAGCTAGCCAGGCGGGCATTGGAAAAAGTCCTACCATCATGCTATAGTTTTCTTACGATGTTTTCCTTTACCGAAAGCTCAAGCACATTGTAGGTGGTTGGATTCCTTTCACGTCGCGGCGTTCCTTCACACTACCACTAAGCTATAATCGCTTCTCAGACATGCATTGCTTACCTTGTGCCAACCTTTTAAAGGCCATTTCCTCTTCTTGTGCAAATAGCCGTTGAACACGTCCGGCCTCTTCTCGAACCTTTGACCGTCCTTTAGACCTTCCAGAACCTCCCATTCGCTACCACGTCGTCGACTGGAAACAAGCAGAGGATGCGCGTGTTATTCCGTACTTAATATTATATATGCAAAAGTGAGTTAGTTCGTTTGTTACGCTTTCAAGTCTAATCCGCTGAATCGATTATGATGATATTTGGTGTAGAAATAGATAGGAACCTAGAGACAGCTAATGATAGTTAAACAGAGTTAAGAGAACGTTGTCTAATAAATTTACAAGGAATGTTAAGATACATTTTCTCTAAAAGATTAGAAACTAGACAATTAATTTAACTACGTAAAACGAAACTAACATATATAATTTTTTTTTTTTAGTTTATAGGTTTAGCGTTATGGCCATAACCTCACCTGATCTTAAGTGACGATACGGCCCAAGATGGTAGACACGCTAAACCTGTGGAGGGACTGGCTCTCAAGTGCTGCTGCCAGAACACACCTGTTGGTATTTGGCGGCAGTTTTTCAACTTGAGGGTGGTAGCTAACCAGGTGGGCATTAAAAAAAGCTATACCACGATGCTATGGTTGCATCACAATGTTTTCCTTCACCGAAAGCTCAAGCTCATTGTAGGTGGATTCGAACTCACGTCCCTGGACGCGAAGTCCTTACACACTGCCACTGCGTTATCGTCGCTTCGAATCGCTTTTTGTTATAGTAATGGAAAAATCCACTGAAAGACTTCTTCACGTAACGCGTAATGACAATGAGCTGGGCAGGCCAATAGAGGAACGTGTGATAAGACTCATCAGGGTGCTAATTACTCCGGCCTATTAAAAATTCACCACGGTGACTTCAAATCCCTCATTTTCCGAGGCACAAGAGACAGCATTTCACACAGCTTCTAGTCTTTGGTGGGTATATACTTCAGAACTAGGGTAGTATTCTGGGTAGACAGCATATTTCATTCGCAAAAACGTCCTGAATAATTGGGACCACGCGAATCATTTAAGGATAAGTTTTGGTAATTTGTAGGGGTGTGCGAATAATTTGAACTCGAATATTAATATTCTAAATTAGAATTATTCCAAAGTTCCCGAATAATACGAAAAAATAATTATCGAAAAATTAAAAACATTTCGAATAATTCGTTTTTTTTTTTCTGAATTATATCAATTATATTATTTGCAAATTTTCGAGTATTTTGAATTCAGAGTTTGTTATGTTCGATATTTATGATTACTATTTTTTTATATCGATAGAATTTTTTTATTACTGACAGAGACGAACATATATTGAAATTGAACAATTGTTTTCTCCGGGTAATTGATTTTTTATCAAAAAGTATATTATTCCAAAATAGAATATTTCGATACTCGATTTAATGGAATTCAAATTGGAAACAATAGAAAATTCAGTGATATTTCGATAATTAGCGAATAATTCGAATCGAACAATAATATTCGACTCGAACAATGTTCACACACCCCTAGTAATTAGGTATCTCAATTCTGCCTTCCCAAAACATTCTTGATAATTCAATGTATATCCCGCAAAAACTTGGAAAAGTTAGATTTCGTGAAAGACCTGCATTTAAATACTAGCATTGGATTCAATCGAGCGTCACGCCCGTCGTTTAATTAGTGAACAAGCACTGAAGGGGGCAAATATGCTCTCTCTTGAGCATCGTCTTAAGTTGACTGGCCTCTCAGTGTTTTACAGAATACACTTTGAAGAGTGTGCCCAGGAACTGCACAATTTGATTCCACCAACTCCATTCCATCTGAGGACGACCAGAAGCCGCGAGGGTTTTCACACGTATATAGTTGATATTCCCCCGATCCGCACGGAGCGTTTTGCAGCTTCTTTTATAATGCTCACTGTAAGGGAGTGGTATTCACTACCGGCGTCTGTCTTTCCTATATCGTACAATCTGGGAGTCTTCAAACATAGTGAACAGGTACTTCCTGAGTAAGCGCGTTCCATCATAGACCACATCGTCACTCACCAGCTGGTAAGATTGTGGTCAAGCGCTTACTTGTCAAATGTAAAAAAAAAAACAGAAATCGTGACAAACGAGTCACCCCCTTATTTTCGGTTCAATAAGGTCAGAAACAGTTTTTTAGGTAATAGTGTTGGGATCTACAATAAAGTCCCTAAGCATATTACCGAATATCCGAACAGTAAGTTAAAAAAAAAAAACAAATGAGTTGTTATACCTAGAAAAAGATATACAAAAAGCAGATCGAGTTTCTTGACGGTTCTTTACGATTACTACTGGTGGTAGTTTTGACGTTCCCAAGCGCCTTCTTAGGGCCTAAATTGAGTAAGAATGTTTGATTTGATTGGACGTCTGACATCAGGGTATCGTACACTCACCTCCTGGACTTGCCGCTTCTGGGAGGCGGCGGCAGCGGCCTAGCAACGCGGTCGCCGCTGTCCGCTGACAACGATGCTGTCTCCCCGGAGCAGTCCGAATCCGAGGGAGCCCTACGCAAGACCGCCGCACGCCCGGCAGCGCCGCGCCGTCTCTCACCTGGAACATTGTCTATCCAACTAAAGTGCTAAATCAACTAACGACCCAGCTAAGGGTTACAACATTGAACCCTTGAAGCGATGATGGCTCAGTAC
Source organism: Actias luna (assembly GCA_039707435.1). Lineage (NCBI taxonomy): Eukaryota > Metazoa > Arthropoda > Insecta > Lepidoptera > Saturniidae > Actias > Actias luna. The sequence continues at coordinate 12,319,318 of JAZHAC010000032.1, forward strand.
AGTTCATCAACGGACTTAAGCTTTCGGTGAAAGTAAACATTGGGATGAAACTATGGCATGGTGGTAGATTCTGGCAGTTAAACTTAAGAGCCAGTGCCTTCATTAGGCTTAGCGTGTCCACCATCTTGGGCCATATCGTCAGTTAACATCAGATGAGATTGTGGTCATAAAGCGAAAACTATAAAGTACGAACGAGAACGCAAATTGCTGATATAAAATAATAAAAGACATGATTCAACCTCTACTCATATAAAGTAATTCTAAATGAACACACTGGGAATTAATTAATCTTATCAAACCCACGTGCCGTTCCCTTGAAATCATTTTAATTAGTTATCCGAGTCGTGATAGACAGACGTTATAAATTTTAACAGCATAGTGTTGGGACACGCCTTCAGTGTTGTTCTAAAGACCTAACCCGAACTTTCAGCTTTGTTGTTCCATCGTAAATTCTATTTCGTGGCTTACATTTCATACCAGATCTCCGTAGTGATTTCTATGGCGTAATTGAAGCCGTTATATTTAAAAAAATATATATTTAAAAGAAGTTCTAATGAAATCCAAAGAAAAGGACATGCTAGTGTTTTTAAAATGTAACGTATATTTTAGATTATTCAAATTGTAAAACACGTGAAAATTGTCCTCATTTTATAATATAAAAAAAAACGGTGTATGTTGTAATCCACACGACACGAGTGAAACATCACTATATATCTCTCGCTCCTCTAGGCGCCTCGAACCGAATTTACACGAACGAGCATCACACAAAAACGAAACGGATTTTTGATCATTCGCGTATGAAGTCCCACTTCAAAAAGCTACATTTAAATTACTAACAGGATGACCGCCATTTTTAAAACGCATAAATTGACTGAATATGGTGCAACTACAATACCTCCTTGCTGAAAGCATTAAAGTAGGAGTCTTGAATAACTAGACCAGTACACAAAATAATAATCGATCGCAATAACCAATCAAACAGCAGCCTTTATTATTCAACAAAAACAAAAGAACGAAGAGGAAGGACACCCAGAGATAAAAAACGTGTGTGTGTGCCAGCTTGAAGTTGGAACGCACAATTGAAAGAAAGAAAGAAATCGTTTAATACTAATAAAAGACATACAAGCATTAAAGAACACTATAAATAAAAACATTAAAATAAAATAAAAAATAAAAGACAATACCACATAAATAATAACAGTGTATATCTAATTATTAGCATAGGGCGTCCAGCTCAGCATATGCTAAAGTGTCCGGAACACTGGAGTGGAGTTTACTTCTTAAATTGATAAATACGATAGGTGAAGGTGCGCAAGGTAAGTTGCATAGAAAAACGTAAGGTTTTTAACGCTTGTATTCATTTAGCTCCTTATAAAATTTCCATTCCGGGAGCCTTACACGAAAAATCGATAGTTAAGTTTTCGAAAAATATACCTTTAATAGCGTCTACAAAATTATACTGGAATCTATCGACACGACGCCGAAGGTCATATCCCAACACTAACGCCAATCACGCTACATAGTAATAGAGTTATAATAAAGCGTCGTACACACTGTATCGTGTCGTGCGTGACTAGCTTACATTAGTGAAATATTATGTCATATTTTTCGCTCACTTTTTGCGAGTTTAATTCGACATACAAATGATTCGGATTCATTAAAAATATATATATTTTTAGCAGTAAAAAAAAGTCACAGTTTAGTACATCTTGAAGGGGAAACGTTCGGTTTGTTTGTTTAATTGTTTCAACGCGCTAACCTTAAGTCCTACTAGCCGTATTTCAAAAATTCGTTTCCTATTTTATAGAGCAATTATTGAGGAGGGAAGGAAGGTGATCGGCAGCGGAGGTAGGATGATGGACGACCTCAAGCTGCCGTGAGCATGGCCTATGGGCGGAAGACGCAGGCACATTCCTCCACCATCGCACACACAGACCCGAAGGGAGGCGCATCCTGTGTTCGGTGCGTCCCTCAAAGACTCTTCAGAGGGTCTTTACCATCTTGACCCACCTAGTTTATAGAAGGTGGCTCCTGTTGGGGGACCTAAGTCTGTCAGGGGGGAGCAGATGCAATGTGAAGACAGATCCTGCTCCCTGGCCCAATAGGCGGTAAAAGAACACCGTGGAGTTTTAGTGGATATTACCGGCGAGTCTTCCGCCGGTTAAGTCCCACATACCCATCAGGAAAGGGAATTAGAAAAGCATTACCCCACGATAAAAAAAAGGGAAGGAAGGTGATTGAACATCACGCTATATTTAAAGGATTATTAAATATTTCTTAGTTCCATGCGAACGAAGCTGTGGATACATCTAGTTGTATATATATATATGTACCTATCTTTTTAGGATCACAAATATGATGAATGATGATAGTGCAGTGGTAGTGTGAACGACTTCGCGTCAAGGGACGTGAGTTCGAATCCAACCACCTACAATTAGCTTGAGCTTTCGATGAAGGAAGACATCGTGAGGAAACCATAGCACGGTGGTAGGGCTTTTTCTGATGCCCGCCTGTCTAGCTACCACCCTCAAGTTGAAATCTGCCGCCAAATACCAATAGGTATGTTCCGGCAGCTGCACTTGCAGCATGTCTACCAACTTGGGCAGTATCGTCACTTAAAATCAAGTGAGATTATGGCCATTACGCTAAGCCTAAACAAAAAAAAAAAACGATTTTAAACAATTGGGGTAAAGAGTGGGATAAACTTAGTATGAAACTTTTTATTACATCATTCAATTTGTTAGATAAAAACAATGTTAACGCGAGCGAAGCCGCAGGTCAAAGCCAGTATAAGAAGGTACAAGGTAAAGAGTATTAACAAAATTTTAGTTGATAGGACCAAGGGGAGACACGGGCACGGTTAGTCTATTATATATTGAGGTAACCGTTACTGCGAAATCCAAAGTAGAAAATTAACTTTGAACACGCAAAGAACTGTTTACTGCATCGCTAAATCGAGGTCAGGTGTGGTGCAACATTTAACATATGCAATAGGGAGGGGGGGAGTCACGTCAGAATCAGTGACTTCTATGTTGTTCTGGAATCGATTTTACGTGCTGTCAAAATCGTAAATGGTGCTGCCTGGTGCTGGCTCTAGTTAGCCCTTTGGCCGTATGCTTGCACACCATAAGATAAAGCCCCTACCACCATGCTATGGTTTCATCATTATGGTTTTCTTCACCGAAAACTCCGGTTTATCGCGGAAATTCAAACTCGTATCCATTGATGCAGTGTAAGTAAACTTAGCCATAATCGCTTGAAGTTTATGATGTAAGAACGTTGATTGGAACACAGCGTTCCTACACCAATGTTAATATGTGTAACCTGATAGATTTAGCTTTCGGCCTTTTTTATGGAATAGGGGGCAAAAGGGCAAGCGTGTCACATGATGGTAAGTGATCACCGCCGCCCATGGACACCTACAACATCAGAGGAATCGCAGGTGCGTTGCCGCCCTTTATAGGAGAGACTGGCTCTCAAGTGCAACTACCGGAACACGTCTATTAGTATTCGGCGGCAGATTTTCAGCTTGAAGGTGGTAGATAGGCAGGCGGACATAAGAAAAAGCCCTACCACCATGCTATGGTTTCCTCACGTTGTTTTCCTCCGGCGAAAGCTCAAACTCATTGTAGATGGTTGGCGCCGAACTCACGTCCCATGACGCATCGTTCCTACACACTACCACTGAGCTATCATCGCTCCGTAACATCCCTACTGTCAGTCATAGCGCAGTCACTTAACAGTGTTACTAATAAAAAAAAAATACTAACGTTTGTTGTCAACTTTCGTCGGTTCCGCGGGACCATGTTTGACCCCACCCTGATTCATTTCTTTGCCACTACACGCGTCCACTAGCAACCATCTTATATCACCTGGAAGATAAAATAAAATACTATTATTCTGCGTCCTCGGTTCACTTACACCACTTAGGAGTTGAAACCGATATCCTAATATTAAATATATGTAAAAATTTCGTGACACGTTTATCCGCGATAAACTCCTAAACTACTGAACCGATTTTAATCAAATTTTGCACACTGTGTGCAGTTTCACAGAGAGATAGGACACTTTTTATCGCGATAAGTGATCATAACGCGATAGATGACGCTGTAGTCTATGTGATTGACTACTCAAAAAGGCAGAACAAGGTCTACCAGATCAGCTATTACAAACTGTATAATAAAGCTGTGCTCGCGAGTTCGTTAGCCTACAACTAAAATGAATGTAATAATATTTGTCCATTTTTATAACTTAATAAGCTTAACTGTTATTTGTGGAAACGTTATGTTAAATACCCTGAAGCCTTCCGCAGTGATTGCTCAACGAAAAACAAGAAGAATTGTTGAAGTCTCATATCTAAATACTTGTGAAAACCTAGTTAACAGCCTTTTGTATTTTTTTAATTTAATTTATTAATGATTGCTGTTAGTATTCCTTGTAATAAATAAAATTAAATAAAAAATAAATATATCTGACTGGTAGTTGCTAAGAGTAGCGCGTACAAACAAACATGTGTATATATTATTTTACAAGTGCAATATATGATAAATAGAGGCGGTTTTAAGTTTGAAAAATCAGTTGTTTTGCGTGAAGTAACAGTAGTACCGAGCTCAACGCTTCGCTTATGAGGCGTGCAATACAAATTTTTCCTTTTTATAAAGTAAAAGCAGCTCGTCAGGCTGCCCAAGTGAGGCCCAGCTTACCATCAGGCCGGGCCAGTCGCTGGGGAGACGCGGTGATTGCATGCACGGTCCCGCGTCGCCCCAGGAAGGTGCCAGACGGCCGTGGGGTATTCCCTGCGGTTACCGCCGGGTGACTCTCACATACCGCTTTGAATCTCTCGGTCTGGGAGGGGATGCATAAATGCATTTCCCCACGTAAAAAATGTGTATAGTTTAGATGGGTTGTATATAATGTGAGAGCGTGACGAAGGTGCGAAGCGCTCTAAAAGGGTAGAATTTTGCTTGACGTATTTTGCGAACGGCCCCAAAGTAGATCTAAGTTTTGTTTGAAGAAGCGAGTTATCTTTGCACTAAATAGATGGTGCTATGATCGAGTTATTGAATACGGGAAGGGACAAACAACGCTACCTGGGCTGGGTAGTATATAATAAACATAGTCTCACTTTGTAATTTGGCTACCGAGTAACACAAATAGATACCTCAATGCATACAACAAGAGATATTCTCTGGATAATGGTGTCAACATGGCAAAAAACAAAAACGAAGTAGTGAAACTAAATTTTATAACCTGCAGTTCGGATGTTGTTAAGTGGCCATTGTAGTTTATAACAAAAAAGCAAATTTTTTATAGGTAAAGTTTAGCAGTATGGCCAATAATCTCACCTGATCTTAAGTGATAATAGGGCCAAGTTGATAGACACGCTAAACCTGTAGAGGAACTGGTTCTCAAGTGCAGCTGCCGGAACGCACCTATTGGTATTTGGCGGCAGATTTTCAACTTGAGGGTGGTAGGTACCCAGGTGGGTATTAAAAAAGCTCTACCACTATGCTATGGTATTTTCACGATGTTTTCCTTCACCGAAAGCTCAAGTCCATTGCAGTTGGTAGGATTCGAACTCACGTCGCTTGACGCGAAGTCGTCCACACCACCGTTGAGCTATCATCGCTTCGAGAAGAATTCAAAAATGAGCGAAATTCTGAGGCCAGCTACAGTACCAACATTGCTTTTTAAAATCTAGTCAGACTGCACGTTTGGCCTTGAGATTAAATCAGATGTGATTCACAAATAATAACTCCAATTTTGTTTGTTACTTGATGCTTGTTAATGGTATAAAATCTTGAGACTGACGAAATTTTCTACATAGGTAGATATAATAATTTAAAAAATTAAATCAAACTGATATTACAAATGTGAAAGTAACTTAATCCTTCTGTTGCGCTTTCACGCCAATGCTTACGAACTCTGATCATAAAGTCGTGAAATAGAGAATGGAAGTTTGTAAATAGAACCTAACATTTCTAAAATTAGGGATATTAACCCATTCCTCCCCACTGTCATATGTTTAGGACACTATTTTCAAAATTTCTTTTTACGTATTAGGACTTTTATTTTTGTTTTTTTCTGATGAAATTCATGTTTTTATACTATTTTTCTAATAAAGTAAATTTTTTCCCTGTAAAAAATGTTTAAATTTTAAAAATAAAAGTCCTAATACGTAAAAAGAAATTTTCAAAATAGTGTCCTAAAAATATGTCAGTGGGGAGGAATGGGTTAAAATTAGTATTTATGATTTAGGTACGCAATTAACAGGTACCGCGGTTTAAAATATTATCCCTCAATGCGGTATAATAGGGGTGATTTAAAATATTGTATGACTTCGTGTCAACGGACGTGAAATCGAATCCTGCAACCTACAATGAGCTTGAGCTTCCGGTGAAGGAAAATATCTTGAGGAAACCATAGCATGGTGCTAGAGCTTTTTCTAATGCCTGCCTGGCTAGCAACTGCTCCCAAGTTAAAAAACTGCCGACAAATACCAATAGGTGTGTTCCGGCAGTAGCACTTGAGAGCCAGTTCCTCCACAGGTTTAGCGTGTCTATCAACTTAAACCGTATCCTCACTTAAGCTCAGGTGAGATTATGGCCATACCGCTAAACCTTTACTATAAAAAAAACAAGGTCAAGCCAGTGTAGCCGCAGGTACATCTAACGTTTTACGTTACGTTTTACGTGTGGCCACAATCTCACCTGGCGTTAAGTGACGATGCGGCCCAAAATGGTGCACACGCTAAGCCTAGTGGAGGGACTGACTCAAGTGCAACTGCGGAAACACATCTATTTGATGTCTGATTTTAAACTTGAGGCTGACAGCTAGCCAGGCGGGCATTAGAAAAAGCCCTACCGCCATGCAAATTTCCTTTATACCTTTCGACCACCATAATGTTTCTATTAAAAATTACACAGGCAACAACGTACTCCTTAAAAAAGGGCACGTATAACCTAAGATTATATTAGATATATAATATACAGTTATCTCTCTCCTTCACTCTACGTGTATATCTTCCATCTCACTCGTACAACAAAATGTGCCTAAACGTGATTTGAACCCTTGAAATTTTAAACTAAATTCTCGTACAGTAATCGAATTACTGTCCAAAGAAATTTCACTCTAAAAATATATAGACTTACGGTAATATTTAATCTAATACGTACCTATACGGAGTACACTTAAAGGATTTTTTAATTTCATATTATTTATTCACTGAATCCGATACTCGACAATATCACATACGTTGACAATATATTAATGATATTTCTCGAATATTCTTATGACATTGTGAGCCATATCACAAGAAACATGCTCATTTAAAATCAATTAATATTCAATTATCGAAGTCATCACAGAATTTTAAAATCCTAAGATTATTTTTTACTTCAATTTTTTTTTTAAATAAAATTTCAATAACTAAAATGGAAATTAATTAACTGATCTAATTCCATAACAAAACGTTTTTTTTTTTTTCATTTAATTAAATCGTGACACAATTCCGTATTGTTTAAAATAAGAATAAGTACTGATAGTATATCGGTGTATAAAAAAGATAAACTTTAGATATCTTTTATCATCGGGGATATCAATAAGAACACTGGTTTAATATCAGTCTATATCAATGTTAACCGTCTTGTAGTAAAAGTAAACAACGAAGCAATGATAGCTCAGTGGTAGTGTGTACGACTTCGCGTTAAGGGACGTGAGTTCGAATGCACCTACAATGAGCTCAAGCTCAAGCTTTCGGTGTAGGAAATCATCGTGAGGAAACCATAGCTATGCTAGCTATCACCCTCAAGTTGAAAACCTGCCGCCAAATATCAATATGTTTGTTCCGGTAGCTGCACTTGAGAGCCAGTTCCTCCACAGGTTCAGCGTGTCTTCCAACTTGGGCGGTAAGATCAGGCGAAATTATAGCCATAACGCTAACCCTTAATAATAAAAAGAAAAAATACCTCCCTTATTTAAATTCCACAGAGTATTTTAACAGTAACCAATGACAGACTTGAAAATATTGTTACCGCATTGATTTTTCTATTCTTCTGCCTTGCTGTTTATTTAAAATAGGTATTCATTATTTAGAGTCTGTCCTCGCACTAGATTTTGCATGTCAGCCATCTTGGCCCACATCTTCACTTAAAACAAGGTGAGATTGTCGTCATAACGCGAAACCTGTGAAGTCTCTAAGAAGAGTCAAAATCGTCGTACGTTAGGCAAGGTCTGGCAATATGGGAGTTTTAGGGTCGCCGTGGTGCGTTCTTTAATTACTATTAACACTTCTTCCAGCAGTCTGCCCCAGGAAACAGAGACAGAGTCCAATGTAAAAAGTACTGCACTGAAGACAATTCTGAGACCCACACATGCGAGCGACGTCTGGTCTATGAGGCACAATTAAGGTTTTTTTTACACTAAGCCTGCGGAGGAACTGGCTCTTAAGTGCAACTGCCGGAACATACCTATTGGTATTTAGCAGCAGATTTTCAACTTGAGGGTGGTAGGTAGCCAGGCGGGCATTAAAAAAGCCCTACTATCATGCTATGGTTGCCTCACGATCATTCCTGCCCAGGAAGCTCAAGCTCATTGTAGATGTATTCGAACTCACATCCCTTGACACGGAGTTCGTATACACTACCGCTGAGCTATCATCGCTACACTTTTGTACTTGATAGGGTCCTGAAAGAGAGACAGTGTTAGTCTCACTCAGTAGTCTCGAACGACAAAATGCGAAATCGGTAGAGTTGCCTAGTAAAATCGATATATGTGGACCCAAAATCGGTAGGACATGAAAAACAAAAACAATATTCAATCAGATCTCGTTATTTTAACATTTAAGAACTTACAGTTAATATTAATTAAACCCAACAACATGATACTATATTTATCATGAAAATGAAATACACTATTTATATCAATAAATTACAATGACAGGAAATTAACAATACGTATCTTAATTATAAACTTTAGAAATAAAAAAAAGAAATACTTTAAAGAAATGTAACGGACGTGTTCTTTATTACAATCAATAAAACCGAGAATTGATATTTAATTAGTTTATATAATTTTTAGAATTATTTTAATTATTTTTTGGTATAGGGTGAAAACCAGCTAGCGAATCACCTGATAGTAAGTGATCATCGCCACCCACGGACATCCACAACACCGGGGAAATCGCAGTTGCGTTGCCGGTCTTTACTGGAGGGCCTTTATTTATACCAATGTCTTTTTACCATACTGGCAGTCATTTTTGAACGTATTTCGAAGTGTTAAGAATTAGCAATATTAAATAGACGTTTTGTATGTTATAGACCACAGATTCACTCAGGATATAACCTATTTCCCTGGTCTATTTTCATGTGATTAATGCGAGAAATAACCCTGTACCATTGGTGGATGAATGGGGCAGTTATAAACTAGCAAAAATTTATAAATAAGCAAAGAAAACCTGTCATCATTAAGTTATCCCAAAAGTATTTTTCTGAAGTATCGTAAATGTTCCTATTCAAACTTTTACAATATTACAAACTATGCAGTTTGCGCCTTAGAAATTTTCTTGTAATCGGCCTAAATATTTTTCTACCCATTCTTTTCTATACAGTTTGTAATTTTTTTTTTCGTTTTATTCGGTGTTTCGTGTGACGAAAAATGAAACAAAAAAAAAACAAATAATTATTTACCTAAAATATACATCAATGCTTGGGGAATTTCCAAAACATTTCGTTACCTATCAATGTACGAACAGTAACACATATAACGAGCAATTTCCCGCAATGAAAAAACGAAAGGGAACCAACTAGGCCATAATGATTTCTTAGGTTTACGCGAATATTATTCATTGAAATAAAACTAATTTAAACGGATTTTATCGCGGTTATTTATTAAATTTTGATCCCGACGTTTCGAAAGCTTTTCAGCCTTTGTGGTCACGGGGCGGACTAGGCCATATTGAAAAACAGTATAAAAAAACCGGAAGAATTTTCTTGCATTTTTCGAAATCACAGAAAAACTGTTTCATTTCGGTTGGACAGGCACGATATTGGTAGAAATACCGAAAAATCGGTAGTTTCGAGACCACTGGTCTCACCGATCCGGGGACGCACTCGCCGTGTTATATTACTGATTGGTATAGCCAAATATGTATATGTAAATTATTAAGATTTGCATTAAGAAAATACTGTCTATTTAAAACCAGTGACACCCCTAAGTAATTACTAATTAGGCAAACTTCAAAACGTGTACGATACGTATCACGGTACAGTCTGCACTTGTACAGTGCATTTGAACTCGATTATCACTATACAATTCAAATATCATATCAGAAATAAATCTATACGTTGGCTTATAGATTAATTCATTATTTGTTATCACAAATAATCACGTTATATATTTAATCATTTTTGTATAAAAAACCTATAAATAAATGCTATCAGAAACCACGTGGTAAACTAAGCTTGAAGGTGGTGGAATATTTATATGATATTTCTCCAAGCGACGTTAGAGTTATGGCCGTAATCTCGCAAGATGTTAAGTGTCCTCAATTCCAGATATTGCCGGAACACATCCATAGTAATTGGGCGACAGACTATCAACTCGAGGGCGGTCGCTTGCCAAGCGGGAACTGAAAGCTATCGTACCATACGTACGTGAAGCGATGATAGCTCAGTGGTAGTGTGTACGACTTCGCGTCAAGGGACGCGAGTTCGAATCCAAGCACCTAGAATGAGCTTGAGCTTCCGGTGAAGGAAAACATCGTGAGGAAACCATAGCATGGTGGTAAGCCTTTTTCTAATGCCCGGCTGGGTAGCTACCACTCTCAAGTTGTAAACCTGCCGCCAAATACCAATAGGTGTGTTCCGGCAGCTGCACTTGAGAGCCAGTTCCTCCACAGGTTTAGCGTGTCTACCAACTTGGGCCATATCGTCACTTAAGATCAGGTGAGATTATGGCCATAACGCTAACCCTTAAGTATAAAAAAAAAAACATTTTCGATGGTTGGCAACACGGCTATTATGCTCCTGGTGTTGCAGCTGTTCATAGGCGACGGTAACCATTTAACATCAGATGGGCCGTCTGCCTGTTTGCTGCCCATTAACATTAAAAAAAAACCAGCATTCTACGGTCTCATCACGATGATTTACCGTCACCGCACGCTTGGACTCATTGCAGAGGTCAGAAATCAGTCTATCGATGCGTTTTCTCTACCACTGAGTCATTATTGCCTACAATAAATATCTGTACTAATATTATAAATGCGAAAGTGAGTTTGTTTGTTACTCTTTCAAGTCTTTACATCTTTTATGATGAAATTCGGCATAAAGATAAATGAGAACGTAGAGACGGTAATAGGATATTTAACTCACGCAAAAAACTTATTGGAAGTGTGGTATACAGAGGGATAAACTTTGTATGGAACTGTTTATTGCGTCACCCGATTTGTTTGGCAGAGTTAATATTAACACGAACGAGGCCGCAGGTAAAAGCTAGTAAACACTAAATAACTTATTAGATCTTACCAGATAATTTATCTATCGTGATTGATAGATTTGTTAAGCAAGAGTCGGCCATCTTAAATGACAACATGACGATAATTGTGACGAACCGCAGACTTAGTCATTATGGATATAATCATAAAGCGGCCAAATCGCGGATTAATAAACACAGCAATAAACAATAAAAAAGATAAATAATATGCGTACAAAGACGTTCATTTTACGACAATGTTTCAATCGAGCTCCTCTATCACGAAGCAACCCTTTCATTCTATACGATAAAATGTTGATCTGAAAAATTAGTTATCTAAATATAAAAGCGTACTTATGTTACTTATATAGTAATATTATGAATGCGAAAGTATGTATTTTTTTATACTTTTAGGCCTAGACTGCTGCATCGTTTATGATGAGTTTTCGTATAGAGATAGATGAGACTCCGAAGACGGTGAGAGGTTATTTTATAAAAAAAGAGGTGAAGAGAGGAATAAACTATTTATGACTCTTTTTATTACGTACTCCGATTTGTTACAAATACTAGAGAACAATTGATTTCAATCTAATACATATTAGTGCGAGCAGAGCCGTGGGTAAAAACTAGTATCATATAAAATAAAAATCTGTACCCACTAATATTATAAAGAGTATAATATTAACTGAAAAACTACTGGACCGATTTTAAAAATTATGTCATCATTACAATGCTTTATTACCCCTGAGTAGCGTAGGCTATATATTAGTTAAATAATTATAAGTTCCACGCGAATGAAGTCGCATGCACAGCTAGTGTGATATAAAAGTGTATATTTTTTAGATTTATTCCGGATTCCGGAGTAATCCTGAGGTGTAAGGGTTTCAAGATTATGTTTTCTTAATTTCAACTTTGAATGGTTTTTTAAGGTATTTAATGGTTTCCAAATGGACTTTATTCAAAAACTTGTACGACCATTTGCCGCTAAGTAATCGTCAATTAAAAAAAGGTAAGACGATTTGCCGCTAAGTAATCGTCAATTAAAAAAAGGTAAGACGATTTGCCGCTAAGTAATAGTCATTTAAAAAATGGTAAGACGATTTGCCGCTAAGTAATCGTCAATTAAAAAAGGTAAGACGATTTGCCGCTAAGTAATCGTCATTTAAAAAATGGTAAGACGATTTGCCGCTAAGTAATCGTCAATTAAAAAATGATAAGACGATTTGCCGCTAAGTAATCGTCAATTAAAAAAAGGTCTTTTTTTGAGTTTACATAGAAAATAATAAATTTCCGTGTATGTAATATGTGGACTGAAAAACTCGACAGGCAGTTTCAGCAACGAAGCCAATATAGGTGGTTCTTGAAGTTATTTAGAGATAAGAAAAATATGTTACGCAGTTGACATTACTATTCTCAATTGGTGTAAAGGAAACGTTATCAGTAAAATGAATTTATGATAGCTCGGTAGTGGACGGACTATGCGGAAATGGACGCGAATTCGAATCCCTATAATGAGTCTTTGCTTCCAATGAAGGAAAACGTTGCGAGGAAACCATAGTATGGTGGTAGGGTGTTTTCTAATGCCCGTCTCGCTAGCTAACATCTTTTTTACTGTGTCTAAGTACCAATTTTTACGGATTTCCTCAACGCAACGCGCAAACGCTCAAGCTCAGGTCAAGGCGATGATTAAAGCGAAGATAGCTCAGTTGTAGTGTGTACGACTACGCGTCAAGGGACGCGAGTTCGAATCCAAGCACCTACAATGAGCTTGAACTTCCGGTGAAGGAAAACATCGTAAGGAATCATAGCATGGTGGTAGGACATTTATTGATGCCCGCCTGGCTAGCTACCACCCTCAAGTTGAAAATCTGCCGCCAAAAACCAATAGGTGTGTTCCGGCAGTTGCACTTGAGAGCCAGTTCCTTCAAAGGTTTAGCGTGTCTACCAGCTTGGCGTGACAACCTTAACTATATATAAAAAAATGCGAATATATGTATCCTCGTGTATATTAAACACTATCGTATCATACTATCTATATCGATATTATACAACGGAAAGTTTGTTTGTTTGAATGCGCTAATCTTAGGAACTACCATTCGGATTTTAAAAAATATTCATGTATTTAATAGAGTAACCACTAAGGAAGGCTTTAGGCTATTTATCATCACGCTACCACCAACAGTAGCAAAACTGTATTTGAAACAAAAACAATCAAAAATCATTTAATCATTTTTGGGTTCCACGCGAATGAATTCTCAGACACAAATAATTAATGTTATACAGTGAAAAAAGTTGGTTTGGACGCGCTCTTCTTAGGAACTAACAGTCGAATTTCATAAATCGTTTTTATATTTGATAGACCAATCATTTATATATATATCATAAGTGATTTAACATCACGCTAAATCAAACAGCTGCAAAGTTGGGTCGAAAAAGGAGTTCAAAGACTGGTAAAAAAATTGTTAAATAGTTTTGGTTCCAAGCGAATGAAGCCTTGGGCAAAGTTATTACGTAATAAGGGGCGGGTTAGTTCGACCATATACAACTCAGCAAGGGCTGAACGGATTTTTGTGGTCTTTGATTTATCGGATTTGGTTCCGCCCCGAATAGCAGAACACATTAAAGCTTCGAAAAAAGTAATCATGGAAATATTATTAAGCGTTACGGCCATAATCTCACCTGATCTTAAGTGACGATACGGGCCAAGTTGGTAGACACGCTAAACCTGTGGAGGAACTGGCTCTCAAGTGCTGCTGCCGGAACACACCTATTGGTATTTTGACGGCAGGTTTACAACTTGAGGGTGGTAGCTACCCAGCCGGGCATTATAAAAAGCCCTACCACCATGCTATGGTTTCCTCACTATGGTTTCCTTTACCGAAAGCTCAAGCTCATTGTAGGTGCTTGGATTCGAACTCACGTCCCTTGACGCGAAGTCGTGCACACTACCACTGAGCTATCATCGCTTCAGACATATTCCTTTATGCCTCCATTAGTCTGCAACTATGGGATATATTTTGAGGTAATATACCTAGGGTGATACCTAATAGTGTGGATCAAACTACAGAGTACCTGTTATCCTATATACCGAAAGGATTTCTCTGGGCTATAAAATTATGTTAATTATTCTATCTATTCTTACTCACGATAATGGTTAAACATAAACTGGTTAAAAGTAAATCTGGCTGTCATTCCAAAACAAGATGGCGTTAATAACTACTGGAATAAGGGCGGGACAACGTGTACCAGGCTAGATAGTTTTATTTATTTTAAAAATGAAATATATACATAATATGTACAGTTTATTATACGTATTTATTAATACCAGTGGTCGAAGTTCGACCATAATTAATTTAAATTATAAGTTTCAACATTATGAAGGTTCTGTTGTCATAGAATTGTACTAATATATAGGGGTATATTTGACATTCAGTAAAGACAAACAATATGAATCTGTAATCCATTCTCAATTTGACCACAGACTAACAATAAACAAAAGAGTATATATGCGTGTGTGTGTCAAATACATGGTAGCGTGTGTAATGTTTTTTTTAATTGACTTAATGTATTTTTTATGCAAAATTAAAAAAAAAAAACATTACGCATACCTTCTCTATATAAACTTATAAGTGTGCGAAATTTCATACTCCTCCGTCCGCGCAATTTTCGTAAAAAGGTATACAAAGTTTTTGCTTCATGCATAAATATATAGATAATATCAGTGTCCGCGATTTCGTTAGCGTGAAAATAAAATGTTAGTTACTCATTTTCATTAATAAATGTCTCATATGACTAACTTGGAACTGAAGTGGTCTATGATACAAAATGAACATTTTGAGATAACAAACGATACGTATCTGAAGTCACTGTGTGCTTATGAATGTCGGCCATATTGATGTTAAACAGTTATGTGCTAGGTAAATAGATAACTTAGCTATCCATATGTAATTTAGTGATAGGTAGGATAGTAAACAACAATAAAATTGTGAAAATGAATAAAATCGCTTTACGCAATAAGAACGCATGAAAAGGAGGTGATAAAGATATAAGAGATGAATGTATTTTAATAATTACAGATGAACAGAATATATTAAAATTTCATTCGCGCAACCCTAAAAGACAAAATAATTATATAGACCATGTTTCTATAAAAGACAAAAAAAATGATATATATATATATATATAGCAAACGAAACATATGGTCCATATGCAATACATAACTATAAACTTGCGTCCCATGTTTTTCGTTTCCAATTCTTTATATGAAGAGAAACTTTTTATGGATTTTTTTTACTTTTTTATGTGACGCTCGTTCGGGTACAGTCGGCTCGAGGTGACTAAGAGAGCGAGAGAGAGATATCGAGCCCTTTCAGGAAAACATCGTAAGCCACAATTTGCACTGCTTATCATTCCTAATTCAAAAGGATTTATGATATTTTGGAGTGATGATAGTGTGTACGACTTTGCCTCAAGGGACGTGAGTTCGAATACAACCACCTACAATGAGCTTGAGTTTTCGGTGAAGGAGAACATCCTGTGGAAACCATAGCATGGAGGTAGGGCTTTTTCTGACGACCGCCTGGCAAGCTACCATTCTGAAGTTGAAAATCTGCCCACAAATACCAATAGGTGTTCCAGCAGTTGCACTTGAGAGCCAGTTCTTCCAAAGGTTTAGCGTGTCTAGCAACTTGGGCTGTATCGTCACTTAAGATCAGGTGAGCTTAAGGTCATAACGCATAACTATAAAAAAAGAACTAGATGACCCGATGTACATTGTATCACCCAAACTTGATGTTCTTTATCGAAAATAAATACTAATAATCAAAAACAGTTTAACCGATTTGTTTTTTTTTTTGTTACAGTTTGATTAGCTATAATCAATCCTAATCAACCTTCCGACTTCAATTCATTAGATCAATAGAACTGGGGACATATTTAATTAGTACCGTTTCCGGTATTTTTTTTGATTATTGAAAGACACATGTTTGTAACTCTAATTAATTAAATTTCTTTTAATTATATGACATTTATATACAGTTAAATTGATACTTATTTATTAACTATGTTTTTTGTTTTCGTGGTGCGTAAATATACATTTTTTTTGATACGACATGCGCGAACACGCGATGTCCATTTGTCAGTTGACGAATCTCGTAAACTCCAGGTTGAGTACGCAAACTTCCAACGACTATAGGTGATTGGCGACAGATTTTCAACTTGAGCGTAGTGGTAGCTAGCCAGTTGGGCATTACAATAAGCCCTACCACCATGTTATGGTTCCGTCACGATGTTTTCCTTCACCGAAAGCTCAGGCTCATTGCAGGTTTTGGGGTGACACGGTGATAGCATGCACGGACCCGCGTCGCCCCAGGAAGGCGACAGATGGCCGTGGGGTCTTAGTGGGTATTCCCGGCGCTTAGCGCTGGTCGAGCCCCACATACCCCTCTCAGTACTCCCGGGCTGTGAGGGGATGCAAAAATACATTTCACCACAAAAAAAAAAAAAGATCCTTGCAGGTGGATTCGAACTCACGTCCGTTGACACTGCGTCCGCACACACCACCAACTGAACCGTCAACGCGCGACATGACAAAGTGACTATGATATTTTATGTCGAATGTCATCCCATACATAATTCATTTACACATTACGTCATCAATTGTTCACAAATTGGCTAAGGCAAAGGTCAAACGGAAAAACCGCTAGCCTAATGTATGGTAAAACACTTCGTATCAGTCATGCAGTATTCCCAATTCCGATATTATATTACTGTAAATGTTTTATAGGCCATCAGCCTATATCTGTATCGGCTTTTTAGTATCACGGCTTTATGACGTCACTGTACCGGATGGTAATCACGGTACAAACCAAAAACAATAGTGACCACTGATTGATAAGAAATTTATCGAAGGTCGTTGTCAGTGAGGGATTTATGTTCGATGGCGCCCTACGCCCAAATTAATTTGACGCCCTTATATAAAATAGTTGTGCCCGCGTCTCGGTTCGCGTGGACTTAAATTATTATCAAATAATTAATTGATCGTTTTTGTAACTCATTCCAATACAGCTCTGCTTCTATTGGTGGCAGCGTAATGTTAAATAGCCTAAAGCTTACCTCAATTATTGCTTACCAAATACAAAAAAATAAAAAAAAATAGAACCCCGACTAGTGTTTTGCGCTTTATAATATTAGGTAATATGGATTAATTAAATTGCTTTTATATCTTACTAATATGATAAATGCTAAACTGAGTTTGTTTGTTTGTTACGCGTTCAGGCATAAACCGATAAATCGATTATGATGAATTTTGGTATAGACATAGATGGGAACCTGGAAATGGTGGTAGGCTACTTTTTCTAGCGAATCATTTCTTGAGAATGGGGTAACGAGACGCATAAGCTTTGTATTAAAGTTTCTATTGCGTCATCAGATTTGTTTGTCAAAATCAATAGTAATGCGAGCTAAGCCGAAGGTAAAAGTTAGTTAATAAATGAGTTACACTTAGACACTAACACGATTAACTATTTTCGAAAATAATTCAACCTTTTAGGTCTTTGTCACCTTGAAGTTGTCAAAGGAAAAAGAAAAACTTTAGAATTCGCTCTGACAGTTGATGAGAAACAAGATTCATTTAAACATTTTAAGCTCGAACAGTTTGGTGCGCCTAAACATTTGCCACCCTATGCCCAGGCTTCACATGAAATAATCTAGGCCGAGATCAGTCACTCGTCCTTGCTGTCATGCTACCCTGTAATATTTCCGGGAACTTAATACATATTCACCTATATACATTTATTTAAAATCAATTTATGCTCTTCCGCGCGTTTCAATATGCTCGAGAGGGGTATGTAGGAATTATCAGGTGCGGTCTATGAATACCCTATAAAAACACCCATGAAGATTATGTTTTCCCCCTTTGCTTAGCGCAGGCCGGGAAACGATTTTGCATTTTTTTTTTATGGGAAGTACACTGTTTGCTTGAGGGGCTTTTACAGCTTCACCGAACTAGAAGGGCGAGAGCGGAGGGCGCTCGAGTCCGAGAGGCAACTCGCGCAAGGGTGTCACTAGTGACCGAACCTCGGCTTGGGCTGTTGCCGAATCGCGTAAGACGGCATCGAACGGGGTACTAGCTATTAAAAAAAATTGAAAAACCTAGAATACTAACTGATCACCTTCGGGATCTGGAAACTAAATTTGGTTTGTACTGTGCCATGGCAGGCGAGGCAAGATTGTATTGTGCGATTTTGTATTACTGTCAGTCAGCTAGATATGCATTAGCTCATACTGAAACGTGAGAAACCTAAACATAGTCTCTGTAATGGGCGTAACGGTCAGTTTGTACAGATCCTTACCACCCATTACTTTTTTCTCTGTGATAATAATAATAATAAAAATCTTTATTGGTACAAAAAACAATATAACATATAGTACAATTGTATGTTGCTAACTGCAGTAGTTAGTAATCTAACTGTGTCGCAGTTAACAGCGCCCACCTCCGGATACTGACAAAATATAAGGGGACATTGAATAAAATAAAAAAATAATTTTAAACAATAAAAAAAAAGAAGTTAAACAATATAAAAAAATAATGATAATAATACAGTTATTGAAATTTATACATTAAGTTAATGAAAAAAAAAAAGAGTGAATTGTGTGTGTGTGTGTGTTTGAGTGTGTGTATGCGTGTGTGTCATGTAAGCAATGTGTGTGTGTGTGATGAAAATCTTATTACTAATTCCCTCGCGCAAGCCGCAAAGGCATTACTTGGATATGTGGTGACTCAACGGATGGCAAACACTCGTTAATACCCACAAAAAAACCACATCGACACTTTGATCTAACGTGATGCCAGAAACCAGGTACAGTTTTCACGTTTCTTCTTGTTTCCGGCGAGGGAAGATATTCGGAATTGAAGCCCTAACAGCGTTACCTACCTAATCGGTATGATACGGCAAACCTCACCAAGCTACGGACGACATCGTGACGTACGCCGTTGTCATTCGTATCGCCAAAGACATTATTGTTATGTCAGAAAACTGCCCTTAAAACATTACCCTTCTCCACAGATTTTGTCTATGGAAGATCTACACTACCCTGCTTGAAAATTTTTTTTTCGAAATAACAAATAGTTTTGTCATAAGAAGTGCCATAACTAGGAGTTCGATGCGTATATATCTATGTACTTATTAAAAATATGTATGTATGTAAATATGTAAGTATGTATATTGACTTTATTTATTTTGAATACATTTTGCTTATTTAATATGCTATTTGTTATGAATTATTTATATTAGGTTAGTATATTTATTATTATGCTCTCATTTTACCAATTTTTTTTGCACTATCTACAACGGTAGTAATTATCTCTTACTGCTGGTTAGCTGGAAGAAAATACCTTATGACATTAAGCTCGCCAGTGTAGATATTTAAAGTGCAATAAATTCATTCATTCATTAACAGCATTACTAAACTAGTTATTTTGCCTATAGTCGTAGTAATCCAGACAAACATTGCTGTCGTATCAAACCACTAGACGATGTTCTAAACATGGTTTCTACCACAAATCTCTTAACCCAATTTATTATCAGCTCTTTAGTACATTATGAGGAACGTTATAGTAATCGAGTAACGAAAAACAACGAGTATACTTGAAGGATAGCATCAGGAATGATGTAATCAGACATAACTCGTTTGATATTCACTAATTAAAGATTAATTAGATACACTGTATCGGCTGATGTTGAAGGAAATTACCGCGTAAAGGCCTAAGCGCCTTGAAATATGTTCTTCGAATACCATGATGTAATAGGAAAACTACATTTAAATATATTGGTAATTCATATTGTGAATATCATGGTGATTAAAGTCAAGTTTCTCTGCTAACAGAGGTCTTGACTCAGCTCAGTAATGATGAGTCAATGTGCAGCAAGTACAGGCACTATATCAATAGGCAATTTCCCACCTTCTACTACTATACATAAAGATGTGTTTCTGGATGTTGTACTTGACAGTTTATATATATATATATATATATACTAGCTGACCTGACAGACGTCCTGTCTTAACTTTGAATAGTGAATTCGAGTTGGTATAATTAATAAAAAAATAATTTTGAAAAATATAATGTTTATTATTGTAATGCTCTATAACAACTAACAGATAGTTATGTCATGTTTCTAATTTTTTTTTATTTGTTGTAATTCCAGCCAACTTCCTTAATAATTTTTTTTCATGAGAACCTTGTCGTGACGATAATAAACCAAAAAAAAAAAAAATTAGCGATATTGATCTATCCGTTCACGCGTGATCCGATGACCAAAGGATATAGCGATTCATTTTTATATATATAGATCTATGAGGTAAGCCGCGCGAATGATAGAAGACTTCAATTTACTGTTTTGATTTAAAATTTCACATACATATTACATGTTCTATCTGATCTGTGTACAACATATTTTATATTCTATTGTATATCAAACACATAACAGATTGAAGAATTGAATTTTATTAAAAGAAACTCGCCTTTGATTTTTATTGTGTATATAATAAATTTTTGTTTACTACAAGTGTGCCATAAAACAGAGTGTTTCAGTTTTATTATCGTCATGTTAAAAAATAATAACTACTCCATTTTTTATAATAGTTTATTGTATTATACGCATAGAAAGAGGATAAGTATGATGACCTATTTTTGTAACAAATAATCGAAGAATCGAATGGTTAACCAAGGGGTTCCCACAGTGAGCACAGTGGTGCTCTGGTGCATCATTGAGAGTGAAGAAGGGGTCCATTGTGAAGCAATTCTCTTTACCATCCTCTGAAACCTCAATAAGTTGGAATTCATAATGTGGACGTAGTAACTTTGTGTCTGTCTACATTAGTAGTATCATTGTATCTATTTATTCTGACCAGCTAGATAGGTTAGGGAGCCAGGACAAAATAGCAAATATGAATTTGTGCCACAAACTGAAAAGATTGAGAACCCCTGGATTAACCAATAGATCCATCAAATTTTTTGTTATATGTGTCATTTTATGCTATTATAAAAATGGATAGATTGTAACGCTTGAATATGCTATATATGAAAACACCCATCTTGATGTAGCAAAAACTCATCTCTTTCATTTAACCACAGTAACCATGCTAAATCTTTGTACCACAAAGACAAAACTTTTTCCAAATTAAGGGTACCTTTCAGTTTTATTTTTATTTTTATTGTAGCTAGACAAAGTGACGGCATTGTATTTGATGTTAAGCACAGTACAATCCAAAAACTGCTTATATTATGTTGACCTGCATAAATGCTTCTTTATGTTATAAGAGAATGGGAATAGCTGGCCTGGGAGACTGTTGTTTTTTTTTTACCCTTGATAACTTGAATACAAAATTTCATGATCATTGGTAGTATTATATAGCTATAAATAAGTAACAAAGAAATATACATTCATGTTTATAGTGATACTGAGAATTTTAATAATCTTAATTAGCAGGATAAAGCTTTACATAGTTAAAACTATCTGGTTTATGAAGTTGCCTGATTAAATTCAAGGATATCTGTAATAATTACTAGAATAACATCATGGATGTTTGCAATCAAATTATCAGTGTGTACTTATATTTATATCTGTTTCTAACTCACTCAGGGTCATATAATAGTCATAATAGGTATTACATATAGCACTGTCAGATAGACTTAACATGCACAATACTGATAGGTGTAGATATATGTACAAATTTTGTTCTACATCTTTACTATCATAGACTAAGTCTGCTAACTTTGATGAATGTAAGTGTGATGAAATAAATAAATCCTTACTAATATTATTAATGAGAAAATGAGTTTGTTCTTTGTTACTCTTTCGAACCTTTACAGCTGGTTTATACATGATTAATTATGATATACATAGATGGGAACCTGGAGACAGTAATAGGCTACTTTTTCTCACAAAATAACTTATAGGAAGCGGGGGGAAACAGAAAAATAAACTTTTCATGATTTTTTATGATGTCATCCAATATTAATGCAAGAGAGGTCAAGGGTAAAATCTAGTAATATTATAAGTAATAATTTATAGATGTTACTTCAAGGTAGACACATTCTATTAGCATGATATTGATTGGATCATGGCTTTTTCATGAAAAATACAATTTTTGTCCATAATCATGTTTACAAATATATATAATAAAGCAATTTTACATTAGTGAAGCTCTTTGGATAAGCCAATATCAATGCATTAAAGTTGTCTATAACAGTATGATATGTATGAGATCTATAACAGACCACTTTAACTGATGGTAAACATTGTATAATCCAAGGGCAACTACATACACTGAGGGATAGGCAATTGTTACTACCTAGCCTTTCAGCTTATAAATATGTACTAGCTATGAACCTAGATAAACTAGATCTATGTGACATGCTATCACACTGGGCATGTTTGTCTTAATTTAATTGTGTTAGGCCATTACCACACAGGAGTGTTTTAAATCAATGAATAGACTAAAATAAAATCAAAATGATGAGATTTCAAAAAAGTGCATATAGCAGATATTGATTTGGATATAAATAAATAAATAAAAAAACACTTTTTCAGTACACTGATTTTTATTGTACTTAGTGTCAGCTGGATGTGTTTACTATTGGTAGACTCAGGAGATGATAGCAGATATGTGATTTGCCTATTAGTGCCCTAAGCCAAGTCATCATGTTTCACAAATGTATTAAACAAAACAATGTATTTATGTTCTAGAGTTTAGACAATAAATTAACAACTTATTACAACTTTAAAATTCACATGCATTTAAAACACAACATTTTACAACTGATAGAATGTTTATATATTTTGTCTTCATGTTAACAGTTGTAAAAAAATACTACTTTGGGTCACAGGTCTGCTAAATGTTATATAAGACATTATTTCATAAAAGAACTAAATTTAAAATATGCTATTTCTATTGCATGAAATGGTATATATATCCTGCTACACTCTAATCCCACAATTCAATATTAAAACAGTAGTTAAACATTATTAGTTACTTGGTGTAAGAAATAGTTATACAATTAACTATGGTCATGAGTAATATGTATCTTTATAAGCAAAATGAGAGCTTTGAAAAGAATTATGAGTAGTGTTTTCTGTTATGTTCTTAAATAAACTGAAATGAAATGCCTCAAGATGTATTTATAGAAATGACTATTATTGTGATACAAATCAGTATCTTCTCTACTTTTTTGTAATGTCATTCTGGTATCAGAACTAATTTAAAGAACATAAATATGTCACCCTGTGATTTACTAACACTAAGCTATAAGGTCAGCAAATAAATTAAATCAGAGTGAATGATATAATATTTATAACTATAAATGTATTCATGTATAAAGTTATGAATTTTAAATATAAACATATGAGTATTCAGTAACGCAACTAATAATAAATTTTCTTTGCAAATAATAGAAAATCGCATACGGCTTCACAATACGCGCTACGTTCAAGCAACCTTCAAACAAAACTCGTTCTTTATCGTACCACCTAATTGCATTTTAATATAATTTTATAATGTTTACATAGTTTTGAAGAATAAAAGCAAGTAATAGATACGTTATAATTTAGAATATAGTGACAAAGTCGATGAATTAAATTCGAGAAATATATCATTCTCGGATAGCGATTTGGCAACCAAACGTGTTTAACAACAAAAAATAGCAATATACTTACGTAAGCACCTCTAAATAACAGTCAGAACATAAACATCACAGATATAATTGATTTAAAAAATCACAATTGAATTTTTTGTCATCAAATATTCGCACTGAATTAAATTTACGTCGAATTTTTACTACACGTAGGGAATGGTGTTTGTCTGTTATATGTGTAATTTAAATTTCATTTTTATTCTAATTTATTATAATTCAAACAGAAACCCGCGAGAAAGAAACACCATTTTGAAAGACTGAAGAAAAGACCGTCAAGGATTTTTCCCCTTCTTGTCGGCTTGCGTCATTGCGGTAAGGCAAGTTGACATTAATACAGGTTTTTTTTTATTGTTTTAGTAAGTAGATTTTGGTCTTTTAAGCCTAATTCAATATTATACTATTTAGTTTTCAAATATCATAGTAACACAATATTTTTGGTCTAAAAAGTGTACAGATTGCTTTCTTAGGCTACTCAAATTGAATGTTCACAATAGATTGTGTCTAATAATGTAATTGTATTATCCAAAATAAAAACTTTCAACAGCAAATTCAGTTTTCCTAAAAATTTCATATTTATCCAAATTCACAATGTATTACAAGTTTACTAGTGGTCAAGTGTTACATTTTTTCTTATTGATACGGTATCTTTAAAGGTATTTTTTTGTATAACTTTATATTATATAAATAGCAATGCTAGCCAATGATTTTATTTTTTATTTATTAATTAATTAAAGGATTTTTTTATTTTAACTTTACGTAAAACGAAATTAAAATTGTACATATAAAATTATTAAAACGATTAATAACCTACTAAATAGTAGATACTAAACACTTTATAAATTAAAAGGACACACAGAAAAAATAATATTAGTACTAAAATAAATAATTTCTAAAAGTATTATGTCCTAGCAGTAATAATCATCTCAGTGATAGTTTAAGCTCAATAGGTACAAGACTGGAATAGAATAAATAAATAAAACTGTGATGCTATTACCATATGACTTTCTTGTATTTCTCATAAAGTAACATGAAAAAACAAATATAGTAAGAAAGTATGAAAATCTCAGTAAACTAGGTTTTTTTGTTTTTACTTTCTCGACGTTAACAATAGGATAGTTAAATTAATTGTGACATTGATCTTTAAGGGATTTCCATGGACTTCATTTATTAACAGACTCGCTAGGACTACAGTCTGCGAGCTGATTGGACCCTTTACACTAAATTCTCTTTAAAATCCACCACTGATGGCAAACACCTATATTTTTTATTACAATATATTTCTGAGCTATCTCCAATATTATGCACGCCTATTTATAAGCATTTACAATTATAGCTTACATAAGTAAATAAATCTACTAATAGGTTTATCGCATATTAGCTTTTACTTGAGGTTTCGCTCTCGTTAGTATTCATTTTGTCAAACAAATCAGATGAAGCAATAAAAAGTTTAATGTAAAGGTTATCCCCCTATTTGCCTTACGATAAGTTCTGCGCGATAAAAAGTAGCCTATCTATCACCTTCTCCAGGTTCTCATGGATCTCTTTACGAAAATTCATGAAATCGACTAAGCGGTTTAGACGCTAACGCGTAACAAACAAAGAAACTCACTTTAATATTTATAATATTAGTATGGATTCAATAGGTTAAAGTTTTAGAAAAACTTTCAAATAATTTACGTACACCTGCATAAAAACTAAATTTTATTCACATTAATATTACATTAATACAATAATCCAGCGTAAAGAAAAAATCTTTGGATGAGGCAACACTTTCTTAGATTTCGCGCTAGGTTGCGTTCGTTCAAATAAGTTCGTATGAAAGTTGTACCAAAAATATAAAAAATATTTTAGGTATTGTTAGTTGATTTCAATAATTATTAAATGTTGTTTAAATTGTTTTCCACTTACTTGTTAGCCACCGGGTTGCACACACGGGCTAGACAGGTACGTAATGACTGACTTAGCAAACGTTTTTGTACACATTTATCATTAATTTTTTATTATCGACTATTGTACGATATCTTGTTTGGGTCAAAGTTCGTTTTATTATATTTGGTTATTTTTTATAGCCATATTTTTTTAAGTCGAGAGGTTCCGGGATACGATGTGAAACTGTTTCTTATTGAAGGACGTCAACAAATATGTTATACCTGGACTATTGTTTTCAAACACATGACAGATGAAAGAATTGTGCTTTATAAGAAGACAGTCTTCTTTGATTTTTATTATATAATATAATTTGTTTACTTTAAGTGTACTGTAGTTTTTCTTTTATTATTTACATATTTATGGCGTCTTCATCGCCACCGATTGCAAACTCTTTTGATAGTCCGCTAATATAAATAGAAATGTAACATTCGAATTCGAATATTAAAACGCGTTCGGAGTTGACGTTCCGAAAAGCTTCATTGGGAACCGAGACTCTTAATTTGGCCGCTCATGGTTTTTTTATAGTTAAGATTTAGCATTATAGTCATAATTTCACCTGATTTTAAGTATCAATACGGCCCAAGTTGGTAGACACGCTAAACCTGTGGAAGAACTGGTTTTCAACTGCAATCTACCGGAACACACCTATTGGCATTTGGCGGAAGATCTTCAACTTAAGGGTGGTAGCTAGCCAGGCAGGCATGAGAAAACCCCTACCACCATGCTATGGTTTCCTCACGATGTTTTCCGTCACCGAAAGTTCCAGCTCACTGTACGTGGAATCGAACTCATGTCCCTTGATGAGGATCAGCGGTATAGAAAAGCATGTACACTAAATTATAAATAAATGCAGTAACAATACCATACATAATGGTGGTTTCATTTATTAAGATGTACTTCTGCTAAGTGGGTAACCGCACCATACATCGATATTCAAATATTAAAAAATAAACTTACAGTACAATTTATAATAGTTTATTACAATATAAGTATGCACAGGAGTTTTTGGCGGGATCTTGACCTGTCTTTGGTGTTTACGTAAAACTTGAATGACCCCTTTTTGAACTTTAGCAAACTAACTTCCCGTTAAGAAGTGATCAGTCTGTTAACTCAAGCTTCAGGCATTAATTTCTATAGCATCACCATCATTGATATTAGTTATTCTTTTCCAATAAGCGTATTCATCACTCAACCCCTTCAACCCCAAATAATACGGAAAGCCTTTACTCGTCGATAGATAAAAAATACCACGTTTACTTTCATCCGTGGTCAATCCCATGACGTTTGTCTCAATCGGGACATTATTATAACACTCTGCGTCTCTCGCTTGTTGTATAGACTCGCACTTAATTCCTATGAATTTCCCGGGATTTTTTAACGCGGTAACCCAGAGAGATAATACTCGAAAATGGCTGCACGTCGACGTGCAGGGGTAGAGGTTTATATCCGACGGTTGGTATTCTCCACCGTTGACGTAAAAATCGACGTGGCCCATTCTAGTGGCCATTCCATACCCGTCAATATTTGTATGAACAACGACCACAAAGTCCGCGACCGAAGCGTCCAGTCTGTCTTTATTGCTGAGTGTCCGGAAACACGGTCCCGATGGCTCCAAGGCCACGATTTTGGATATGTTCTTCCCGGTTATCTGTTGGTAGTTCCTGGCTATATAGCTGACGGTCTGACCGCCTAGGCTGAAGCCGAGCAGTTCGAGCTTAGCCGGGCTAAGCCCTTCATTTGTCAGCTGGGCCAAAACTTCTGCAACGTGTCTGCCGACGGGGCGCATAAGGCGTGCTGCTCTGAGGGAATAACATTTTCAGTATTTTGTATTCGTACTTTTTTCGGTATTTTTAATACTTATGTGACCCACGAATTAATTTTTGAAGTGAAACTTCTTTAGGCGCATGAGGGTAAAATTTTTACAGATGAAACGTCACGCCGGTATGCAACGGAAGTGTCGGAAAAGAGAGAGAGAGTGATCGAGACCGATTGAGAGAGAGTAAGACAGGGCGAACGTAGCATGAGCAACTAGCCGTGGAGTGAGAGTAGGGAGCAAGCGAGTGAGAAAGATTGAGAGAAAAAGTGAGACAGAGCGAACAAGATTTATAAATTAGTTCGCCAAAGAAGTTTCACTTCTGACATGTGTACTTTGTACGCACGCATGTTTTTTTAATTTAATGTTGGTCTCACGAAGCCTACTGAAGGGACTGGCTCTCAAGTGCTATAGGTATTTGGTGGTAGATTTTCAACTTGAGGGTGCTAGCTAGCTCTTCCGCCAGAGACTAGAAGACTTGCGGGAGCTGTCGCTGGTCTCTGGCAACAGGGGAGTTTGAAGTGTCGGGGAGGTGCGTTTTAGTGGGTAGTGTTGGGTGATGACCATCCAATGAGTTACGATATGCCGATCTCGTCTTGGCCTGAGCCCGGGTAATGCGTTTGAGCATTGCGATATGGAAGTCCGTTAAGAATTGATAATTAAGCACCACGTTAATAATAAAATGGGCCATTAGTAAAAACCTAACCAACCGCAATTATTCATTCGTTAATTCGTCACTTTGCATTGAATTAGTAACACCATAAAAAGAATATGGTCAATCAATGAGTAACATATTTCATGATTGTTTTCGAAATTTAAGAATTGGTACTTACATATTAAGATATAATTAATAAAGAATTATGAGTCATTTTGATTTGGTCAATTGTAGGTTTGAACTACTGTAATAATCATCTAATAGTGTCTATAATCTTTGAACTGAAAACCCTTTCAGAGACTTTGGGTATATTTGTATGAGGAAAAACTATAGGGTCGTGTCACTGACATGCTAACGTCATATGATACAACACATAGTGAATAATGTTGAAAACCCATACTGATATCATAAATGCGAAAGTGAGTTTGTTAATTTGTTTGTTACGCTTTCACGCTTAAACCGCTATATGGATTATGATGAGTTCTGGTATAGAGATAGATGGGAACCTGGTGACATTAATAGGCTACTTTTTCTCGCCGAACTTTATTGGAGGTAGGGCAAAGAGAGAGATAAACTATGTATGAAACCTTTCATTGTGTCATCCGAATTGTTTGACAAGATCAGTATTAACGCGAGCGAAGTCGCACTTCAAATATAGTTAAGTTGTAAACTGCGATAAACTTCAGTAAATAATTATTTTTCGGAGTGCCGGTAAATGTGAATCCGGGAATGATATTATAGATTTTAATTTCCAAATAACGTAACTGACACTTTTTTAAAAACTAATATCATTTCGAAAATCAAAGAACTCACTTGTCACTTATTAAAAAGTTTTATGTTCGATGTATGCCTTGAAACCTTTTTGAGTATATATCATTTAGACAGGAAGACGGAAGTGGCTGGGTGACTTTATTTTATAATATATTTTTAAGATTGATTATTTTTAATGCTTTTTGAAATTAGAAGAGCAGGATTTTAAAAATAATAAAATCGATAATAATAACCCGATGAAATCTAAATATGCACGTTTCAAATCAACGTTTTGGTTATTTCTGATGAAGGAACAAAATTAGAACCATAAAACTCACTATAGACCATTTCGAATAATTATTTACAGTCTTTTTTTTCGAACTGATATACGCTGTTAACCCCAAGAGCTTTGACAGCTTCACCGAACTTTAAATGACTTATAATTGTATTAGATATATATTAGATATTATTATAACATATATCAGCTCAGTGGTAGTGTGTACGAATTCGCGTCATGGGACGTAGGTTCGAATCCAACCATCTACAATGAACATGAGCTTTCGGTGAAGGAAAACATAGCGAGAAAACCATAGCATGGTGGGAGCTTTTGTAATGCCCGCCTGGCTACCTACCACCCTCAAGTTGAAAATCTACCGCCAAATACCAATAGGTGTGTTGCGGCAGCAGCACTTGAGAGCCAGTTCCTCCACAGGTTTATCGTATCTACTGACTTGGGCCGTATCGTTAATTAAGATCAGATGAGATTATGGCCATAACGCTATACCTAAATTATAAAATAAAACATTGTTGATAATAACAAAATATAAATCTATCGGCCCTTCGATAATGTTATTACTATGATAATATGATGAGAATGTTTAATGAATGTCTGGCCTCGAGTAATTTGTTTCGAATGTATTAATTATGAATTATGGATTAATTGGAAAAATTACAGGTATAATTATGGATCCGATGGATGAATGGAAGGATATAATAAATATATATAAAAATAACTTACAAATGATAGTGGACAGTGGAGAATCTCTGGTTATCCACAATAATAACGTTATATCCAAGATCTTCGTATTCATTTGCGAACATCGCCGCGATGGGAAACATCGGGCTGTCTAAATACCCGATGGCCAATACAAGCGTTTTCCTGTAATTAATGGAAATCTGTTTTAACATGGTAACACCAAAATAGACATTATCAGATGTCTCAGTGTTAGCGTGTATAGGTAACGCGTCACAGGACGCGATTTGGAATCCTTGCCAGCGTTTTTTTTTTTTTTTTTTGTATTATTATATACACAATCTGCTGACTCTGGATCCGTACCTTTTATTAGGTAGGCGTGATTTCGTTGGCGTTAAAAATAATTTTACAACAGTATCTAGGCATTTCACTAAAACCTTTTAGTACTACTACCCTTGCCACCGTTGAAAGAAATCACCAAACCCCACTCTTCAGAACACCCAGCTTGCAATGCGCGACAGCCTGAATATCTTGGGAATAGATATTCGGAGTGACTTAAATCTTAGGGACCACATCAAGTATGTCATCTCCACAACATCTTGGAGACTCTGTATCCTGAACAGAGTGCGACGGTTTTTCCTGCCCGACCAGCTGTACCTTCTCTATAAGGCCCAGGTTCGTCCGTGCATGGAATACTGTTCGCACCTCTGGGATGCATCCGCTAAATACCTCATCGATGCCTTAGATAAGTTGCAAAGGCGGGCTGTCCGTATTGTAAATGATACAGCTATTACCAACACTCTAGAACCGCTTCAATTGCGCAGGGATATTGCCTCTCTAAGCGTGTTCTAGCGCTTGTATCATGGTGAGTGTTCTGAAGAGCTCTTTGAACTCAACCCTTCCGCTCCTTTCCACAACAGAACCACACGGGCGGGGCTTCGGTGTCACAATTTCACGGTGACACCTATAACATCCAGAACCAAAAAGTTTGCTGACTCTTATCTCTGTCGCACCGCGAAATTGTGGAATCGTCTTCCTGTCAACGTGTTCCCTCCTTCCTATGATATTGGGTCCTTCAAAAGAGGCGTGAAGAGGTACCTAAGCAAGCCAGCATGACAGCCGCGACTGGCAGTATATTCTGTTCGCTGTCAGTCGCCGCTGATATGGATTGTACTGTACTTACCATCAGGTCCAGTGCAGTCACTTTGCTGTGCAACATAAAAAAAAACCTGTTGACATCCTAGCACTATGTTTTTCTCGACTTTTTACGTGTAGGTGTTATAATGTATATACTTATTTCAAATACTTCAGAGGGCTTAGCGTTACTGCCACAATCTCATCCGATGTGTCCCAAGATGGTGGACACGCTAAGCAGTCGTGAATTTATATAAATACTGCATGTAGGCTATTCATATTTTACCGCCACTACATACCACTACAATTATAATTTACACTAGATTTTACGTGCGGCTTCTCTCGCGTTATTATTGATTTTGTCAAAGAAATCGAACGACGCAATAAGAAGTTTCATGCAAAGTTTATTCCTCTCTTTAACCCACTTCCAATATGTTTTTTGCCAGAAAAAGTGGCATATCATCGTCTGCAATAAAAAAAAATATTTTTAAGGTTTAGCGTTATGGCCATAATCACACCTGATCTTAAGTGATGATACGGCCCAAGTTGGTAGACACGCTAAACCTGTGGAGGACTTTCAAGTGCAGCTGCTGGAACATACTTATTGGTATTTGGCGGCAGGTTTTCAATTTGCTAGCCAAGCGGGCATTAGAAAAAGCCCTACTATCATGCTATGGTTTCCTCGCGATGTTTTCCTTCACCGAAAGCTCAAGCTCATTCTAGGTGGTTGGATTCGAACATACGTCCCTCGACGCGAAGTCGTACACACTTCCACTGAGCTATCATCGCTTGAAATTCCAATTTCCCATCTCACGCTATACCAAAATTCATCATAATCGATTCAGCGATTCGGGCGTGAAATCGTAACAAAGAAACTAACTTTCAGATTTATAATATTAGTATAGATAAGACTTAGATTCTGAGCGATGAAAAGAACCATGCTGAATTGTTATTGTGGACCTAATATAATTTCGGTATTGTAAGTATGAATGTTTTCTTTTATTCCTGTAAGACATTAAAAATGACTCCAAATTTGCTACCTCTAAAATCTGCTGACGTATGCTACAATCTATTCAGCCTATTGGTACATCTTCCGTTAACGCTAAGCCTAGTAAAGAAACTGCCTACACCTACAGTTATTACACATCTAAAGTTATTTGGCGGCAGATTTTTAACTTGAGGGTCGCAGTTAACCAGGTGGTTATTAGTAACAACCCTACCAACACACAAAACATTAATATATTACTTTCATTATGTAGTAAAAAAAAAAAAAAACTGTGAACTTTTTTAAACGTACCCACGTGTACCTTATAGTTTGTAACACGCTCTGACTGCGGCATTTAGTTTTGAGTATGTCGTCGATATTGTAAACAAGAATGTCATTCTGTACATTTTTTATTACTCTCTACGTGAATGAATGTAGAAATATAAACTTGTCTATGGGCATTTTAAGTATAATGAATAAACGTTTTTTTTTAAGTTTTATACCAATAGGTGTGTTTCTGCAGTTGCACTTGAGAGCCAGTTCCACCACAGGTTTAGCGTGTCCACCGACTTGGGCCGTATCGTCACTTAGGATCAGGTGAGATTATGGCCATAAGGCTAACACCTTGACTATGTATAAAAAAATCATACTTTTTACTAGCTTTTACTCGCAGCTCTGCTCGCGTTCTCTAAAATTTATTACAAGTCGGATGACGCATGAAAAACTTTTATACATATCTATTTACTATCTAGTTACCCTACTATCGATTTGTTTCGCGAGAAAAGTAGCCTATCACCGTCTCCTGGTTCCTATCTATCTCTTTACCTAAAATTCATCATAAATGATTCAGCGATTTAGACGTGAAAGCGAAACTAACAAACAAACTCACTTTCACATTTATAGTATTAGTATGACGCGTTAAGACATCGATAAGATGATGATGACGAAATGATGATGAAAAACTAAAAAAAAACAACCAAGGCTTACTTAGTGAATTTACTGTATATATTTAGTTAATAACAAACAGTATGCATTATATGAACACAACCACAGAAGATACGGATAGCCTAGGATATTCTTTTATATAAGGTAAAAGAATGAATTGTTACTATGGCGATATAAGCAGGCGTTCATACACACAAGAAAAGCCCTATCACCATGCTAAGGGTTTCATCATGACGTTTTCCATCACCGAAAACTCATCATCATCCTGCTCATGATTGCAGAGATTCGAATTCCTAGTTTCACGCACTTTAATGCCGCTTCCGTACACAGTACCAACTAATCTATTATCGAATCCTTAATATTATGAACCTAAAAAAAAACTTCGTTATTTTTTGTACAATCCTTATACTAACGATAAAGAACACAATAAAAAAAAAGAATTATTCAATTTAGTAAAGCCGCTCGGAAGTTCTCCATATGTATAAGACAGAAGAAGAAAGAAAATTATTTATTCGACATACAGACATACAAAACATCTTAATGGCATTATCTTATAAAATAACGGAGTTTAAAAAGTGTTGCATGGCGTCGAAGGGGTCCCTGTCTCAGCATAAGGCAGCAGGTTTACATTCAGAAGCACTTAAATGCAGAAAATTTTAATTTTAAACAATAAAAACTAATGCGTCTATTGAAATGACACTACAATTACCTTTTAAAGTTTATCCTCGGATCCTTGGCTATGTATCTAGCATTCCAATATGTGTATCTCTGTCTGGTTCTTCGATTCCCCTGGACCACGAATGCGAGATGCCTGAGTTGGTTTTTCGGGATCGTAGCTGGCTTCTCGGATCCTGGACCTGGAGGTAAAACTTATGTACAGTAGAAGCTCTATAAGTCGAACATCAAGGGAGACGCCAAAAAATTCGAGTTACACGATTTTCGACTTATAGAGAATGGATGTTTTGGTGATGAAATGGAGGGGATCAAAACATCTTTTCTAGATTTGGAGGTTTTCAACTTATCGAGGTTCGACTTAACGAGGGTCTATTGTAATTACTAGCTGTGCATGCGATTTCTATTACGTGGATTTGTAATAACAGTAGCCTAAGTTACTCTAAATAACATTAGTTATCTGCTAGTAAAATTTACTTATAGGTTTAAAGCAACCGTTTCGACTATTATCAGGAAACGGTAAGACAGAGAAGCAAATCGTACTTTTTTTGTTATTATTCTGCAATATACTTTCACATGCAATTAGTAAAGAGCTTTTATTTTCACGTTACTATATTGCACGTCTTATAACGCGAAGCAAGTGAGTAGTGCTTTACTCTCACTCTCTCAAGGTCAAGCAATTATCTCTGCTTAAATTGCTTATATCCGGTCTCTTTTTGTATTTTGAGTATTAAATGAGTTCACAAATATCAACAAAAACACTTTTTTATGACAGTAGTTACTTAAAAAAAACACTATTATTTTTAGATATAAAAAAAACTTTTTGAAAAAATATTTCGGTAGACATCGGATTGTCTGTATGTGCGGATGATATATGTGGTCACGATAACGCCCCAAAAAACTTCACTTTCTGAGTCCATTTTTTTTTCACTCGCTTCAGTATAATTCTGAGTAATAGCCTATTGAAAATTACCGTGTAATTCGATGTAACGTAATTAAAAATGAACTTTTGGATATTTAAAACTTTATTTTTCTCTATAGTAGACGCGACTTCGTTTATTTACTTTCTGGACATGATATTATTATATTAAGTGTAACTTATTATGAAGGACTGTTTATGTACTTACAGAAGCTTAATCACACCGTCATATTGTACAAAGGCAGTTATTTCCCACGAAATGTTAGCTTATATTACTATCTCGGAGGAATAGAAAGTTAACAGCAACGGAAAAATCCGCTGTGGTTAGCGTCAGCGTTGTGATCGATAAGTAGTTTTTTGTCCATAACAGATGTTACAGCTGATCACCTAGCCAAGTCATCTTTTATCACAATTAAAAAACGAAATTAGTTTAGAAAATCCAAAAGTGTACGCCTCATAACGTAAATACATTTTTAAATTAAATTACAATGACTTAGACGATAATTTTCAATAGGCTATTACTCAGAATTATACTGAAGCGAATGAAAAAAAAAATGGAATCCAAACGAGTTGGCCGTTATCATGACCAAATACATCATCAACACATACAGCCAACCCGACGTCCACCGAAATATATTTTGAAAACAGTTTTTTATACTATCTTAAAAAAAAATTTGTAAAGTATCTACTGTCATAAAAAAAGTTCTCTTGTTGATGTTTGTCGACTCATTTAATACTCAAAGTGCAAAAAAGATCGGATATAAGTAATTTAAGCCGAGATAATTGCTTGACCTTGAGAGAGAGAGAGTAAAGCACTACTCAAACGCTTCGCGTTATGAGGCATGCAATATATGCGAGATGACACCTGTCAAACTTTGTTTTTTTTTCATTTCGTCGGTATCTCTGGAAACTTGGTTAGGGACACTAGTGTTTTATTTATTTTTATTTTTTACTAAATTTTACCTGCGGCGTTAACACTGATTTTGTCAAACAAATCGGATGACGCAATAAAAATGTCATACAAAGTTTATCTCTCTGTTTACCCCACTTCTGATAAGTTATTCGAAAGATAAAGTATTCTATCACCGTCTCCACGTTCCCATTTATCTCTATACCAAAATTCGTCATAATCTATTCAGCGGCTTAGACGTGAAATCGTAACAAAGTCACTTTCACATTTACAATATTAGTAAGGATAGGTTTATTGTGTCTGTTGCGTGTCACAATCTCACCTGATGTTAAGTGACGATAGCGACAGCGACCTATGTACAGCGACGTGAGCCCACACTGTATCTTTGTATGGATCTCGTATACTCTATCTGTTCGTACAATAGAACCTTATGTATCTCTTTTTCCTTATAATGTTTAATCTACATGTGTCTGCTTAAAAGGAAAAATTGTTACCTATAATTCGCCATGGCTCTGACCTTTGATCTCGACGTTGTCTTGTATCGAGGGAAGGTTATTTTTTCTGTTTATATTTAAGTATTCCATAACACTACGAGAATCGGAACCGAAGCCAAGATGTTTTTTTTTCTACTATCGCGGGTTGCGTAACTTGGCCTTGTTAGACACATTTTTATTTCGCTTTACGCTACCGATTGTGGACAAAGCACTTGGCTCCCAGCCTGTTTATTAGTTTTTAAGTTCGTTGTAGGGATTCGAACTCACGTTCGTTGACGTGACATCCGAGTAGACTGCCAGCTTACCTATCATCGTTTCAAAGAGACTTCAACGCATGATGCAGACAAAAAGTTTGCAATTGTTTTTTTTATTGTCATGAGAAAAAAAGAAATTCAATACTTCTGTAAACCCGCTGACTACCTTTTTTTATAATATTATTGCATGAGGCTGAGGTGAAACTCTCGGTTATGTGGCGCTCGTTCGGGGAAAGTCGGCTCGAGTCGACTGAGCGAGCGAGAGAGATATTGTTGGTATATCGCTGCTATACTCACTCGGCGAGCGTTACATGAGAGAGTATGATACATTAGTCACATTTAATTTCACCATGAACATAGTATGTGCCGAGCCAATACGTTTTATTTAATACGTTATAGTGAAAACTACATCAAGGCGAGGATAATAATAGAATATACAGCTATAAGGTATTAAATACACCGTATTGGTTCGGCATATACCTATGTATATATTTATGTCGATACTGAATGCGACTGATGCCTCACGCTCTCTCATGTAATGCACGCCGGTCGAGTAACACAGTGGCGCGTGGACTGACTCTCGCTCCTTTAGTGGAGACTCAAACCGACTTTACTCAAATGAACGTTATATAACATAGCGTGACGGTGAGTTCATTCAATACCCACGAAATAAATGTACTCAGCGAACCTAAAGAAGTTCTAACTTTAAATAGTTATTAGATAATATATAGATAATGTGTAAGTCGATGACTAAAATTCGCAGTTCATCTCTCTTCTCTTCGCAGTTCTCTTTATATCTCCGATGTTGTTTCTTCTGCATACCAATGATATGCTTTCTCTGATGATATGCAGATGATAGCACGGTACATGGTAGCTCCATCAGTAAGCTCGGCTGTGGTAGCTGCTGACACAGAAAAGAAACAGAAGAAACTTGTCATTGAACTTAACCAAGTCTTGAACCGCATACCCACGTGGTTAGCAAGACACTCGGTTGGTATCAATGCCACAGGTATGTGTCTTTACTACAAACACATAGCCCCTTTTCACCTGACCCTACTTTACCGAACACCCAACTTGCAATGCGTGAGAGCCTAAATTTTTTTTTTTTTGCTTAACGTTTATCGTTATGGCCATAATCTCACCTGATCTTAAGTGATGATACGACCCAAGTTGGTAGACACGCTAAACCTGTGGAGGAACTGGCTCTCAAGTGCTGCTGCCGGAACACACCTATTGGTATTTGGCGGCAGGTTCACAACTAGAGGGTGGTAGCTACCCAGGCGGGTATTAGATAAAGCCCTACC
Source organism: Actias luna (assembly GCA_039707435.1). Lineage (NCBI taxonomy): Eukaryota > Metazoa > Arthropoda > Insecta > Lepidoptera > Saturniidae > Actias > Actias luna. The sequence goes on from JAZHAC010000032.1 coordinate 12,357,218, forward strand.
ACCATACTATGGTTTCCTTCACCGAAAGCTCAAGCTCATTGTAGGTGATTGGGTTCGAACCCACGTCCCTTGACGCGAAGTCGTGCACACTACAACTGAGCTATCATCGCTTCATTCAATATCTTAGGAACGGATTTACGTAGCGAATTGAACCTTATCTCCATAACATCTTAGAGACTCAGCATTCTGAACAGAGTGCGACAGTTTTTCATGCCCGGACCGGATGTACATTCGACCGGATGACCGGAAGTACGGAATACTGAACCTTATGGAGGTTGCAGGTTATAAATATCACCAACATTGCCTCTCTAAGTGTGTTCTATCGTCTATACCATGCCGAGTGTTCTGACGAGCTCTTTGAACTGAGCTCCCGTTCTCTCTTCCACGACATAACCGCGGAACCGTCTTCCTGTCAGCGTGCTCCCTCCTTATAATATCGGGTTTTTTAAAAACGGCGTGTAAAGTTACCTAAGCAGACCAGTATGACGGTAGTATTGACAGGCAGTGAATTTTGATTCACTTTCAATGGTCACTGATTTACATTGTACTGTAACTAACATCGGGATGCAGTACAGTCTCTATGATGAGACATAAAAAGATAAATAAATAATGAGTGCACATTTATTGAATGATTCTTATTGTCCCGATCATAAATAGTGCCACCAATTCTTTTATAGTTAAGGTTTAGCGTTATTGCCATAATCTCATCTGATCTTAAGTGACAGTACGGCCCAAGTGGGTCGACGCGCTAAGCCTGTGGAGGGACTGGCTCTCAAGTGCGACTGCGGGAACACACCTATTGGTATTTAGCGGTAGATTTTGAACATGAGGGTGGTAGATATCCAGGTGGGCATTAGAAAAAGCCCAAACACCATGCTATGGTTTCCTCACTATGTTTTCCTTTACCGAAAGTTTAAGCTCATTGTAGGTGTTTGGATTCGAACTCACGTCCCTTGACGCGGCGTTCCTACACACTACCATTGAGCTATCATCGCTTCGATTACTAAGTTCTTTTAACTTTTGACCTCACACACTGAAAAGTGAGCGCCACTGTCAAGATTTGTTCCGGTGCGAATAAAACGGGGCTGACATAAGGCTATGTACATATATTTGAAATTTGATTAAAAAAGACTATATATAATAACTTATTTTAATATAAGATTGTATAATTGTATTTTTTTTAATAACATTAAAAAGTAAAAACGTACAGACTGACATCATTCCTTGCGGATATCCATTTTCACTTCTCGGGTCCGATCCAGCGGCGAATGTCGTAAAAATATACAAACAGAAGCACAACTTAATAATAATTTTCAACATTGTAAAATTTCCTTCTTAACGTCTTGTTAAAGTAAAATTACACTGTTTAAAAAAAAAAATATAATTTTACATAATTCGACTGTTTATCTCATGATGAAATATTTTAATGTCAAATAGATATCTGTGGTATCTTGTTTTACACATGTTATATTTTCCCGCGATAAGTAGTAATAAATTTCTTCCAATAGAACAGGCGAAGGAATTAATCCATACAGCCAATTTTGTATGTCCCGCGATAATTTGTAATCACTACTACGTTTTTTGTGTATACGAAAAGCAACGACTTCTCATTCATACAGCTTAATAATGACTGGTTATAAGGCAAAGGAAACTGTCGTTGCGTCTTACCTCTTGCACGGTTGCATATAGTGAATGCGAATTAAGTGGACACTTTTTAAGGCAACATAGTGCTGTTTGTTTACAACATTAGAGATAATTATCTAATGTTAGATGTTGTAGTTTTATTTTATTCGTGCGCTTGTAATTTGAGTCTGTTTTGTGTAAAATTAATATTCAAATCTAATTCGGGGCTATTAGGCAATGTGCTCAAAATACTAGCAGCATTGCCGCGTTGTATAGCAATGTTTTATGTAATATTGATGGATTTTTGCTTGAGAAAACGTCGAGGTTATGGTTTTGAACTTGGAGTAGCTTATCTGCTTAGTATAGGACCTATTTTGGATTATTTAGAACTGCGGTTTATTCTCAACGACAATAGCCTAAACCTTAGGTTGAGTACCTTAGTACATGCCCCCAAAGCCCGGTGAAGTTTTACAAACCCCTAGGGTAAACAGCATATGTGCCGTTGACTTTTTATTTTATTTTCTAATAATGCGCGGTAATAATTTAGATGGTATTTGTAAAATAAAAGCTTTTATATCTATTCATAGTTAATTTATTTAGTATAAAGGTATAGGTTCCTGACAATCTTTGCAGGAGTTCGGTTTTGTCTTGCAAATACCACCGTTACAAGGGTATTCTCCCTTCTTTGGAAACTGTTCGGGACTATCGTGTCTAAACTTTACTTCGTACAGTTTACTATGCAACCTTGGCGGCTCGAGGTGCTGAGAGGGACCTCCTGGCGCTGATGTGACGTCATTAATGATGCTCAATGTTGTGATAATAGCCACGTACACCTGTTAAAATATATGTTACGATTAATCATATAGTTCGTTGTTATGAAACCGATATCAGTGGCCCTTGCCTAGTTGTCTTTCGGCAATAGGTGACGTAAAGAAAATAAGCACTTGACACTTTTACACTTATATAGTAAGTTTGCATGGTGGTAGGGCTGTTTCTTATGCCCACCTGGCTAGCTACCACCCTTAAGTTGAAAATCTGTGACCTAATACCCATAAGTGTGTTCCCGCAGTTGCACTTAAGAGCCAGTCCCTCCACTAAGCTTAGTGTGTCGACCATTTTGCATCGTCATTTAATATCAGTTGAGATTCTGGCAATAACTCTAAAAATAATTTAAATAAAAATCTAAACATTTCATGTAGCCAGAAGTATTAAGATATAAACCAAATAATAAGTATTTAATATTGCTAAGGCATCTAGTATGAGAAATTTCACACGGTCAACTAGACAAATGTTTTTTATCTGTTGAAATGTATTTGTGTGGTTCGTGGTTGACTCCATTATGTTTCCACCATTGTGTTTAATGTGTATACGATTGTACTAGGTTTTCTAGAAATAGTCGGGTTCATACTTTACTAAAATGCAAAAATTACTTCACAAAGGTTAAATTAATTGTAATTAAACTTTGAATGAATTAATCACCACTTTATTGCACTTTTAATGTGTACACAGACGAGCTTAACGCCACGAGGCATTTTCCTACAGCTAACCAACGGTATTGTAATCAAAATATAAAAAAATGTAGGTGGACAAAAAACAAAATTAGCAAATTAAGAAAATATAACAATAAAGGGAACTTAACATTGAATATAACCAAAATACACAAATAGTGTATTAAATAAATAAGATAAATACATACAATGCATAAATACTCAGCTTATATACGTACACAAATAAATATATATACATAGATACATATATTATATACATACATACACATTTGTTTGTAGATATATAAGACATTAGATAGATAATTGTACTAAATTGCATAGTTATTTCTTCTCTTCTAAATAATACACATTTTTGTTTCATAATTTATTTGCCATTACCTGGATGACCGAGATAACTTCGGCGTTTTTGTTAAAAAAAAAACGCCGTTATATAAAATCGCATATTGATCAAACATCCATATTTTACATACTTATACACTGATAATTATAATAAAAACATAGATGTGAAATCAATCATTTCAGTATAATAAGCTGTATTCAAAAAGCAGGAATCAAAATACAACATTTCATTCAAATCTGTAAAGCCGTTTTCGAAATACTCTGGAAAAGTATGTTTGTTTGTTTGAAAGCGCTAACCTTAGAAACTACCAGTCGGATTTCAAAGATTATTTTTGTATTTGATAGAGCAATAACTAAGGTAGGCATTAGGCTGGTCCACATCACGCTACCGCCAATAGGAGTAATGCAGTATGGTAAAATGTTACAAAAATGGGCGAAAATTATGAAATAATTTATAGTTCCATGCAAACGAAGTCGCAGCCACAATTAGTCATCCATACAATTCTAACGTATTTGGATGACAATAACTTGTTTGTTTTGCGCGTACTAAAAAGTTTACAAACGATATGCGATCTCCGCTTATAATGCACTATACTAATAAACTTACGAAATATGTTTTCGTATTTGAATTCTCATGTTTATGGCGTGGAGTTTTTTATTTTAATTAGGGTACATTTTACGTAATATAGTGTGGGTGAAGAGTATAGGTGAAGTGAATCGTGAATAATCATTCGGAACATGATATATTAGTTGCCACAAAAACTCCCCAAGAGAGCTTCAACAAGAAACTCACTACCTTGTTGAAGATAGTATCGTCTGCATTTAAAACAACATCTGACTTGGCTGCATGGTATATATACCTTGGCTTTTCCTTTATCAATTGAAAGAGAAAAACTATACAAAAAAGAATGTCTATGGCGTGTCGATTGTATTCAAATATATCGTATCGTAACATTAGTTGAGTCAATTAGTCAATGACGAAAAAAATATAAGTTACTAGTTTGCGTGGCTCTAAAAATGATTTAAGAATGTTTGTCCATTTCTTTGTAACTTTTTTCAATGCAGCTTTGTTAGATGATAACACAAAACTTTACTAGTACAATTATAGCTCTAAACATAAAACAATTTTTGAAATCAGACCGGTATTTCTTGAGATTGACGCGTACAAACAGACAAACACACTTGTTCGCTTTACAGTATTAATATAGAGATTTCGTCAATATCGTCATTTTAAGTCGATAGGTGACCGTTTTTATATTTCCTCATTCAAACTTAGGTACATCTGTTCATCCCGTTTACGTTTCGAAAAACCGTTTCTTAGTGAGCCTATACGTTACAAGAGGACTATACAGTCCGAATTATATGTTTCTATAATAACTTCCGTAATTTCGGATATGCGTTGATGAGTCAGTCCATGTTTTTAAGTATATACACCAGCTGGGCATACAACTTCGTTCGGGTCGCACTAAAAATTAATTGTTAACTTTTTTTGTGGACTAGAGGGCATAGGAGCAAGCGTGTCACCTGATGGTAAGTGATCACCGCTACCCATGGACACCCATAACACCTGAGGAATCGCAGGTGCGTTGCCGGCCTTTATAGGAGGGACTGGCTCTCAAGTGCCACTGCCGGAACACACTTATTATTATTTGGCAGGCAGATTTTCATCTTGAGGGTAGTAGCTAGCCAGATGGGCTTTAGGAAAAGCTCTACCACCATGCTATGGTTACCTCTCTATGTTTTCCTTCACCGAAAGCTCAAGCTCATTGTTGGTGTTTGAATTCGAATTCACGTCCCATGGTGCGGCGTTTCTACACGCTACCACTGAGCTATATAACTTCTTTCGATATAGCCTGGCTCCTATTGGTGATGGCGTGGTGTTAAATAGCTTAAATTATTTCACAATGATTGCTCTAATAAATACAAAAATAATTTTTGAAATTCGACTGGTGTTCTTAGCGCATTCAAACAAAGTTCTTTGCTTTATAATATAAATATTTAAAAAAAATCTCAGTTAATAGTATTACATATTGAAAATCTATTAATATACAACTCACCCATAGATGCATGTTGATATGTGAAATAGTTATTATAATAATGTTGATATAATTATAAGTTAATTAGTTAAAATAATAAATGTTTATCTCAAACACTGTCTCTCTCCTTATTCAATGGACGAGTATATCACAAGCGAGAATCCGGTACAGTATGGCTGTAAAATTACTTATATAGCCACTACGAGTGTCTTAGTCACCGGGTTAGTGAATTATAGGCATCATAACGGGGCTGTCTGCTTATAAACGCGTATGATAAATAATAGTCAATAATGTATATATTTATTTATACGAATGTGTGTTTGTTACTGTTTCACACCTTAGCTGCTAGTGGCTTAACTATACTATCTATAGCTCGCGCCTGTCCGTGGCAAATTCATTGGATCGGGCCCCAGTATAAATGTTGTAATGTAAATTTAACAAGGCACGTAAGTAGTTATCACACAATATTAGGTGTTAATATTGTGTATATTTTAAATAAATGAATATCTATATTTAATAATATAATACTTTACTACTAGTATTTCTTAATAATATTATATAGAAGTACTTATAAGCCCCGACTGAGAACCAGCGCTTTTTTTTGTTGCGGGAGCATTTAGCTGAGTCTAGGGTCTTTTTTCTGGCGTAGCACAGCGGATGCATTTGGGAAAAAATGTGGTTGAAATGTATATATGTGCTTACATTATATGTGCTGTGTGTGTGATGGAAATAAGCAATTTCTTTCTTCTTTATTTCTTTCTTCAAGTACGATTCGTATTATGTGAAGATTTCAAAAATCTTGTCATCGTTATAATGCTACATTATCTCTGAGTAACATAGGCTGTATTTATTAGCAAATGCGATTCCACTGGCGTTGTGTGTGTCCGTGGGTGACGGTGATCACTTACCACTAGGTGACACGCTTACTCGTTCGGCCCCTATTCAATACAATAAAAAAAATAGAGATCTCTACTTTCAAAAGTTTTTTTGTTATTTGATCGCGCTAATCGTAGGCACTATCAGACAGATTTCAAATATTATTTCGTATCTAATAGAGAAATCATTGAAGAAGGCTTTAGACTATTAACATCACGCTACCACCGATAGGACCAAAGCTGTATCGATAAAAGTTACAAAAACGGCCAAACATTATTAAACATTTCTTAGTTCTGTGCGATAAAAGTCGCAGGCACAGTGTTGTAGTGTTTAATCAATTCAATTTTCAAAAGCATTGGCATTAAAGAAATTAATTATGATGATGACAGTGAATACGCTCCATCAATCCTGGTGGAAGTTAAAGAGTCCGTAGGTTTTTAGTTAGTAAGATTCTGCCGTAACCCATGCTTCTGCTGCCTGACGAAGTACCTTATGTAAGATCTTATGTAAATTAACAACTTCATCTTAATTATTCGTAAATTTTATATGACTGAATTTAATTTTTTTCTGCCTTCCTGTTCCGCAAAAGTACCAGTAACATTATCAATGCTTAAACATCGGGCCATAGAATTTTCAATAGACAATAGACATATGGATGCTTTCTAAAATTAATATTTTTTTTTTGTGAATTTGAATTAATAATATTATAAATAATATTACATTTATTTGAATTTTTATATGTGTTAGTTCTTTTTAGTTTTTGTTAGTTGTGTTCATTTAATTTACTATTGTTTACTGGCATTTAACTGCGGCATCGCTCGCGATACTAATGATTTTGTCTAACAAAGTTAATGACGCAATACAAAGTTAATCCTTCTCTCTACCCGACTTCCAATAAATGTTTTATCTATCTATCTCTACACCAATATTCATCATAGTCGATTCAGCGGTTTAGGCGTGAAAGCGTAACAAACAAACAGACTCACTTTCGCTTTTGGAATATTAGGATGGATTCAAATATTAGGTACTTATGAGTTCGTAGCCTCCCGGACTTAGGGGCCCGTGGCATTTTACCAGTACTCACTACCTACTCAGCATGAAAATTTTGAATACACACTGTCAAGAGTACAAAAAGGAAATATTATTACTTTCATCCAGAAATAAATTATTACTTTTGATGTATAGGAAATTATTTTTAAATTAGATTCGAAATCGTAAGCGCCGCTAACATGTAAATAGGCCTGAACTCAGTACAAAGAGAAAATTTAACAAATCAAATCAATAATCTTTACTCAATTTAGGTCCTAAGAAGGCACTTATGAACGTCAAAAATACAACCGGTTCTCAAAGTAACGCAGTCATCAAGAAGAACCGGCAGCAAACACGATCTGCATCTCTTTTTCAGGCCTTATTCTTATCTTTTTTACATAATACTTTAATGTGTTACAGTAGTTATCAGCGGATGTACAGAGAGGTGTGTCAATTCCAGACATCACGATCGCTCACATATTTTTCCACCCTATAATAGCCTTTTCACATCAAAACCCGTTTGACATGGTTCTTGAACCTACCGTCCGGCAATTCAGTAATGTGCTTTGGGGTTTTAATATAAAACTTAACACTATTACTCTAAAAACTCTTACTCAGTCTGAAATAGGGAGTGAACAGTCTGTCACGATATCTAGTATTTCAATCACGCCGGTCTTTTTAACGAAATCTACTAGCTTTTGTATGTTTTCGCGGACATACATTAAATTATCAAGAATATATTGGGAGGGCAACAAATCAAAACATAATATAATGAGTGAGCTAAGTATCAATATTTAATACATATGATATATTTAATGACGTGATAAAAAAAAAACATCCCAAGTGGATTCACAGAATATAACAGTCTAACATCATTTGATATCTTGGCTCAATTATGCAATTATAAGAATGCGATATGTACCAATAATAAGTTATTATAGGAAACGAATCGATTATTGTTCATGATTCGTCATAATATTTATGGAATGTTCGAGAAATAATGATAATGTACGAGATCACGTCGTGGAATATCGATTTGGTATAGGTATACTCAAGATAAAAGAAGCTGGCCACCCCAGGATGCAAGGTAAAAACATTTTCTCTCCAGCAAGGCGACAGATGGGCGGGGTGTTAGTGGATATTCCCGGCGAATGCCACATAACACACAACAAAACAAAAAGAAGTGATTATAAATTTAATTTAAAATTAGATTTGATAATCAACTAGCTGACTGGCACACCTTCTGCTTCTTCGAGTAGTCAATCACATCGACTACAGCGTCATCTATCGCGTTACGTTCACTTATGGAGATCAAAGTATCCTATCTCTTAATTTGGATCAAACAGCATACCGTGTGCAAAATTTGATTAAAATCAGTTCAGTAGTTTAGGAGCTCATCGCGGACAAACAACGTGATACGTAATTTTTATATATAAAATTGATAAATACTAATAATTTTTTTTGGGGCAATATAATTAATAAAAGTAGAGTTTCGTTAATAAATTATTTAATACATTTTTTGTTATTATTTTAACTACCGAATATATATGCAGTAAGAGTTATCATGGTGGTAGGGCTTTTTCAAATGCCCACGTGGTTATCTACCCCACTATATATAAGATCGGTAAAGTCAAATTTATTTATCTATGCAGAAGTTTTTAAGCATATTTCTAAATCGAAAAGATGGAGTGTGGTCCAGTGATTAAATATTAAACATGGCACAATAATATCTACCGGGGCAGATATTTGGGTATACAAAATATGAATACATTTGGATTTGATGGCCAATACAATAGAAGCGATGATAGCTCAGTGGTAGTGTGTACGACTTCGCGTCAAGGGTGGTGAGTTCGTATCCAATCATCTACAATAAGCTTGATCTTTCGGTGAAGGTAACATTGTGAGGAAATCATAGTATGGTGGTAGGACTGTTTCTAATGACCTCCTGGGTAGCTACCACCTTCAAATTGAAAATCTGCCGCCAAATACCAATAGGTGTGTTCCGGCAGCTGCACTTGAGAGCCAGTTGTTCCACAGGTTTAGCGTAACTTGGGCCGTATTGTCACTTAAGATCGGGTGAGATTATGGTTAACAATAAAAAAATATACAAATACAGATGAATAAATAATTTATTATACACTAGACATTTGTATAGACAATACGCATAAATTATGCGCAATATCTAATATATGTAATTGTATTATTTAAACCAAATAGAGTATTTCAATGTAACAAAACAGATCAAAATTTTTCGTGACAATGCCCGTCCGGTCCTCTACCATATCCCGTAGGGCAACTCCTTATGTTAGTAAGCGTTCTAAGTAAAGAATTACATTCCAATCCCTCTTCACAGTTATTATCGAGGTTTGAACTTGTAAGTAAAATTTCCCCAGTGAGTTGTCCCATCTCCGGTGATAACAATTTTAGGCAGATCACAACAGCCAATTGAACACTGACAAACGTTATAATGCAAATATATGCAAACTTCATTTTCGCTAGAACCTGTTGAGCGAACTGCACACTGCGAGAGTCGGAAGGCGTCTTTTACATTTGTTCAGCTTTTTTAAAGAGTGAGTTCGGCAATAGCGGGGTTAGGACACGGCTATTATGTGCGCCGTAATGATACACTTAGGCGTGTCTCGATCCGGGATTCGCTGGCGTATGTTGAGCATTTATCAGGCTGGTAATAATCTGTACTGTAACATGTACATGACAATGCGTTTTCAGATCAGTCACTGTACCAGCTACTGTACTGTACTTGCAGTCTAGTATAACGACGACTACCGATGGACTGTACTTACATACACTTACATACATACATAGATACTATCACGCCTCTCTCCCATAAGGGTAGGCAGAGACCACATGCTTCCGCTTGCTACGATCCTGACGTACATCTTTCGCTTCTTCTACTTTCATAAGCACCTTCATACATGCTCTTCGGTTACGTGTACTTTTGACCTGGCCTTTCTCCAGAACGTCCAGATTGAGATATGTTCGCCTACGTCGACCCTTACCAGCTTGCCCATTCACACTCGCCTTGTAAAATTGTTTTGTTAATCTTCTTTCATCCATCCTCTCTACATGCCCATATCAACTAAGCATCCCTTTCTCTATCTTTGTCACTACATCCTCTACCACACCACAACGTTCCCTTATCACACTATTCCTTACTTTATCTATCATTCTTATGCCAGCTATACTTCTTAGACTTCTCATCTCTACTGCATTAATCTTGCTTTCATGTACTTACCTTCAGATAAAGAGCTTCGATAAAAATGAATATGTAAAGTCTGATATGACTTGTAACACTGACGTAAGTTTAAAAGTCACCTTTGCGATGCGCTTCAACACTCACCTTCAATAATCGTGTTTCTCTCCCTGCCCAGACAAATTTGGTAAGACCCCACTAACACAGCTTAAAGGACTTGTTCTAGTATAGAACTTACCGCATTCCTAGACAGGCCAAGATCGGTTTAGATCATATAGTGATATTGCTGGTATACCGCTCGATTCCACTTCGTTCCTGTGTAAATTAACTACGTAGCCGTTCCTGTTCAAGTCATTCAGTAGCTCGTTGTATTTATTTGTTTTTATAAGGCTGTCCTTAGATATATTAGTTTCCCATGGCACAGTAAGCTTAATTAGTACTATATGTTTAATTGTTTTGAATATATTAATCTTTAGAACACTATTTTTTAACGTATTTATCTTTTTACCTATTAAGACTTTTATTTCTATTATTTAAACTTATTATTTAAATTATTTATTATATATGGGTTAATATATCCGATCTAGTAGTCAAAGCCCCAACTTCCTCTGAGTATTTATAGTTCTATTGCATATAATAAAACTGTAACTGGATCAAATTTAAACATTATATTCGGAATGTAAATCGTTATCGGAATACAGTTTAACAGTATTATATATAGATTTTTTTCCCATTGTCTCCGTTCTTTTGAGCGTGAACCATTCTGAAATGACGGTAGAAATTTCGGTCGAATTTGACATGGCAATAACTAATACCATAGAATTTCATATAAAGTGCTTTTTATTCTACAAAACGAAAGAGCTCTTTTGGCTCGAGGCTCTCTATGATATTCAGATAGGATTTCTATCTGATGTTAAGTCACGGTGGTCTCCAAGATGGTAAACATTACACCTAATGGAGGGGCTGGCTCTCAAGTACAAGCGATTAGCTCAGTGGTAGTGTGTACGACTTCGCGTCAATGGACGTGAGTTAGAATATATCTACAATGAGCTTGAGCTTCCGGTGAAGGAAAACCGGAAAAATGGTGGTAGGGCCTTTTCTAATGACCCCTGGCTAGCTATCACTCTCAAGTTGAAATCTGCCGCCAAGTACTAATAGGTGTGTTCCGGCAGATGGACTTGAGAATGAGTTCCTCCAAAGGTTTAGCGTGTCTACCAACTTGGGCCGTATCATCTATACTATAAAAAAATACAACTGCTGGAACCTATAGGTGATAAGACGGTAAGTTTCTTTTTTTGGAATCAATCTTCTGACTCAAGGCCAGCAACTTTACTTAGGTTTCTGATTTAGTTTTGTTTATTAATTGGTATTATTATATTTTACTTCAATTTTTCTTATGTAGTAAATCTTAGAAACTATCTCTCTATACTAACACATATATACACGAGCATATTCACTATATTAAAACATTTCTATGACAAGTAGATTATTGCTACTTATTTTATATTAATTATCTATGATACACTTTTAATTGTAGAATTTTGGCGATCGATTTTCAAATTTGAGGGTGGTGGTTAGAAAATATCCTACGACCATGCTATGGTTTTATAACGGTGTTTACCTTCAAAGCTCAGGCACATTGTACAGATTCGAATTCACGTCCGCCGTCGTGGTGTCCGTATATACTACGTTTTTTTATTTACATTCTAAAAGACATTGACCGCTGTAGAATTGTATGTACTTCTTAATATAGTTTTACCGTTACACTGTCCATGTTATGAGCTGCTGTATTTTTGGGTGCGTGAATGGGTTATGATAATTTATATGTAAATATTTAATAAATATTAGTCATCCTGCGTCATGGTGTCGAAGACCTCACTACACTGGTGTTGTTTATAACTTGTATGCTCAGAAAGAAACTAACTCGAAACATAATTTTCTTGAATACTTATTTAGAAAGCGATGATAGATCAGTTGGTAAATGAAAGTCCTTATTTAGAATACAAAAATTATATAGATGCATTTCCAGGGGCTTTAAATTTGGTGGAGCATGTGTCTTGAGAAACCAAGTGAAACAGGGAAGGAATTAAAAACCTAATGTGTTAACGTGAGTCGGCAGTAAATGTGTGTGTGTGTGTCTGTGTGTGTCTTCACGTCTTTAATTGAGAATTAATTTCCTTTTATAGGGTTCCATTGAGCATATATAATATATTGACTCTTTTCATAGTCATGATTGAAGAGTAAGTTCATGATTTTGTGCTTAGCTTCCTTAATTGTAATGTACAAGTTGTTAGTGTGTTTGGACACCGTGTTATTAGGACAGGAGTTCGAATCCACTTGCAATGAGGTTGACCTATCGGTGAAGGAAAATATCGTGATGAAACCATAGCATGCTGGTAGGGCTTTCTTTAATGCCCGCCTGGTTAGCATCGACCCTCAAGTGGAATTTTGTTGCGCTTGTAAGCCAGCCCCTCCACTATGCTTAACGTGTCCATTATCTTGGGCAAATCGTCACTTAATATCAGGTGATTGTGCCTACACACTCAACCTATCTATACTAATATTATAAAGTGGAAAGATTTGTATTTTTGTTTGTAACGAATAAACTTAGGAACTACTGGACGGATTTCAAAAATTCTTGCACCATTAGAATGATTAATTAGACCTGAGTAACATAGGCTATATAATTTTTTTTTTTTACGAAAATGATATAATAAAATTTTTATTCCACGCGAACTGAGTCGCGGATACAGTTAGTTAAATATAAAATGAAAAATTCAGTATCTCGCTGACAGAACTTACCTAGTTATTTGTATTTCGGTTGAATTTATTTAAAAAATGTATTTAAATACTATTCACGTATTGATTAATCATATATAATTTACGATGTTATATACGCACGAATTGATTATGTAAATATAAAAATAATAGCTATACAATCATTTTATTAGCAATAATTGGGTTTTTGAAAAAAAAAATTTTTTGTGATAAATGAAACGATTATATATCAGTTTTATAACAAAACTATTTTTTTTTTGCTGTTATAATAATATATAAATAATTCTTATGATTTCTGTTTTTTTTTTCCAGCTGAAAGATGACATGGAAAATTATATTTATTATACAACGATGGGAGGTAAAGCAAAGATTAAAATTGATGTGGTACCACATAAGTGTGACTGTCAATCTAATCGTAAAAGACAAGGCACTAAAACGGTTCTTAGATTTTTTTTTTTTTTTATTTAATTGACATACGCTGTTAGCCGTAAGGGCTTTGACAGCTTCACCGAACTTTTTGGGGCGAGTGCTGAGGGCACTCAGCCCCGAGGCAGCGAGCGCAAGGGTGCCAGAATGGCCCAACCTCGGCTTGGGATGCCGCGGAAAACAAACAAGTATCGTGGGGGTAGTCCCTTACAGAACCGTGTACTTAACGTGTAGGTGTGCATGGATGGTATGCGGTGTGATGATGTACTTTCAGTGATGTAGAGTGTCACTGTATCGTGCGAGCAGAGTCACTTGAGGGCTCCTATCCGGAGGATCGATCCTAGGCTCAAGCGTCTGCAGAGGGAGGCCGCGGCGGGTGTGCGGGAGCGAAATTAACCGCTCGGCCTCGGCGGCGAGGACGGCGGTTACGCGGGCGTGTACGCGGACACGTACGATTGGTGGAGACGGTAGGAAGAAGTGCGTTTAATCTTGTTATTTTATCGACGGGATCAGTGAAATAATTACGTGGCCGGCGCGCGAAACCTTTGGCGTGCGGATTAGCATTGTAGCTAACTGCGTGTACTATTTTGGGGTTGGGATGAACTTCGGCTTTTTCGAAGAATTGCTTTGTAAGGTCTTTGATATATGCATATATGGACGGAATATCCATATCTTTATGGAGATCTACATTACGGACGTACGGAGGGGCTTGGACGGCTATACACATGAATTTATTTTGCAGAACTTGTAGTTTGCGAAGGGTGGTGTCCGAAGCGTGAGCGAATACGGGGCAACTGACGGTTCTTAGACCAGCTGCAGAAAAACGACGGAGACAACAAATCATTTTATAATACAAATATTATTTTTACGACTTAGTTGAACATAACCTATAGCTTTGTCGCCGTAACTCTAACGCGATGCTCTACAATTTATGAAATAAATAATTATATTTAATGTAATTGAGAATAAATACTTAAATATTTTCATTTATTATATAATTTTTTAACAGACTTACCTTGATGCCTTGGCACCTCGAACTTCAACAGACTTAAACCGAGCGTCAGTTTTTTAAAAATCGGTGATCATAAATATATCAACATCAGGAATATTATCAGACTATGCCTTAATAAATCCTTTATCATACATAGCTAATCGGAACCAACTAACAACTCGTATTTTAGCAATAATTTTCAATATTATTGTCTAGTCACGTGTAATTGCCGTAAACGCTGTACTGTTATTAAATAGCTATAACATTATGACGTCACAACTATAGTCACCAATCATGGCGCGTTTATAGTCACGTGATTTTTATTTAAATTTCATCAATTTTTAATTGTTTATAAATTGAAAAAAATTTTTTTGAAGTTTTTTGCATTAAATATCAATATTACTAATGATAAAGTTTAAAAATACTTAAAAAAAATCAATTTTTTTTTTTCAAAAACACAATTTGCTTAAAACAAACTGCATTTTTACGAAAAATACAGCTATATATGGGAATTCAAAAAGGAGAATTTGTCCAAACACACTATTTTTTACAAATCGTTGGAACCGTTACCGTAATACGTGAAATTTATATTTATTTATTTTATTTACAGTGTATGCAATAGTACAATGGCGAGCTTATTGCCATAGCGAAGCCAAGCACTGATAGTTCAACGGTAGTGTGTCATGCCGCGTCATGGGACATGAGTTCAAATCCAACCACCTACAATGAACTCGAGTTTTCGGTGACGGAAAACATCGCGAGAAAACCATAGCATGGTGTTAGGGCTTTTACAATTGCCCGTCTGGCTAGAAATCACCTTCAATTTGAAAATCTCCGGCCAAAGACCAATAGGTGTAATGATTTCTTAGGTTTACGCGAATATTATTCATTTAAATAAAACTAATTTAAACGGATTTTATCACGGTTATATATTGATTTTAATATTGATTGATTGATTGAGCTTTTCAACCTTCGAAGCGTCGGGGTCAAAATGAAAAATTAACCGCGATAAAATCCGTTTAAATTAGTTTTATTTCAATGAATAATATTCGCGTAAACATAAGAAATCATTATGTAAACCAGCACGGACAGACGGACAGCAAACAAAATACTTCGGTTGGAGGATTTGAAAACCTATAGGTGTGTTCCGGCAGATGCACTTAAGAGTCAGTCCCTCTAATAAAGGTCGGCAACGCACCCGCGATTCCCCGGGTGTTGTAAGTGTCCATCGGCGGCGGTGATCACTTACCATTAGGTAACACGCTTGTTAGTTTGCAAGCTATTACATAAAAAATAAATTAGCAGACAGACAACAATACCGCTTAATAGTAGTATTTACCACCACTGACCTACAAGCCTTATTAAGGTTTTGACGTAAATAATTTCGTTACATATATCACATGAAGATAATCATCAGAGTGGCCCACATCACGTTGGCTGTGTCACGAACATATTTTATCAGGTTTTTTATTATGGTGTTTATTTCAACACCATGATAAAACTAACTATATAATACAATAGACACGTTATCTTCAATGTTATATTTTATTATATATATATATATATATATATATATAAATTATATATATATATATATATATATATATATATATATATATATATATAAAATATGTGTGTCGCGACCAAGTAGCTTAGTTATCCGTTTTTTTATAGTTAAGGTCTAACGTTATGGCCATAACCTCACAATATTAAGTGACGATACGGCCCAAAATGGTAGACACGCTAAACCTGTGAAGGAACTGGCTCTCAAGTGCTCTGCCGGAACACACCTTTTGGTATTTAGCGGCAGATCTTCAACTTGAGGGTGGTAGCTAGCCAGTCGGGCATCAGAAAAAGCCCTACCACCGCGCTATGGTTTCCCCACGATGTTTTCCTTCACGGAAAGCACAAGCTCGTTGTAGGTGGTTGGATTCGAACTCACGTCCCTTGGCGCAAAATCGTGCACACTTCCAATGAGCTATCATTGCTTAAAAAATTTGGTTGGTTGGGCTTGTAACAACAAGCAACGATTGTGTTAGCGGTCGGTTAATTTTCGGTTTCGGTCGGTGTCGGTTTTATTTCTAGTTGGGAGTTCGAGTAATATATTGTAATGTATATTGTATGCTGTTAATTGATCGGTTAATTAAGCTATTTGGCTGCGACGTATATATCAGTGGCGAAGGGTGGAAACCTAAAAATAGGGAAGCCGGAGTAACCAAATAGCAATAAGTGTGTTCCGGCAGCTGCACTTGAGAGCCAGCCCCTCCAGGTTTAGCGTGTCTACCAACTGGTGCCGTATCGTCACATAAGATCAGGTGAGATTATGGCAATAGCGCTAAATCTTAAGCATAAAAAAAGTTCTTACCTAACAGAATATCAGCACTTAACCACAGTCACCAATGTTTCTATGGCGATTAAAGACGCTAATAAAAAAACATTTTATGTTATTGGCTGACATGCTGTTTGTTTTCAAAGCTCGGTTTAGAAGAATTATTATCGGTACGTAGCATGAAAACTATGTTAATCGACGCCATTTGTTACCATTAACTAACACTTATAAGTTATTAATCCCGTTAATATCGATAACTAAAAAAAATGCAATAAAAAGTATCATACAAAGTTTATCCCGCACTCTACCCCACTTCCAATAAATTTTTGCGAGAAAAAGTAGACTTTCACCGTCTCCAAGTTCTTATCTATCTGTATATCAAAGTTCTTCGTAATCGATTCAGTGGTGTAGGCGTCAAAGGTAACAAACTCACTTTCGCATTTTAGTAAAGATTAATAACTAAGCCTAATTTGTTGTATAACAAATCCTTAAAAAAACTTCAATATACAATCTCGAACGTTAAAAACTTTAAGTACTGTAGCTAGAAATATGAAATTTGAACTGTGCTTCTGTTTTGTAAGGTTGAGGTTCACTGAGAACAGATTTTTTTTTAATTTAACCTCCTAAGAGGATAGACGAAGGTGGTAAGCTTCGTATGAGAGAGAAATTTTTTTTTTCATCTATTGACTTGAAATTTAGCCAAAGACTTGTATACATAAAGATAACTATTAATCTCACATTTGGTTAACCACGTACTCCTTCATCCATCACAGCTTAGTGGTAGGGTTATAGTCTGCTGGTTAGCGACCACCCTCGGGTTTAGACTGCCGCAAAATAAAGGTTCAGTATGTGCCTCTGTGTTCCGGCGTAGTGAATGAGATCCAGCACGTACCATCAAGTTCAGCAACATGGCTGCAATACCCATGTGTTATCAGACGAGGCATCTCCTTTTTGCTGTCCATTACAATAAAATTTAAAAACAGAAGAAAAAATAACATGAAAAATTCTTATTTATCATCTACAAATGCCTTCAAATTTCCATACTTCGATACTAGTAGATTATCGAGAAGCGATGATAGCTCAGTGGTAGTGTGCACGACTTCACGTCAAGGGACGTGGGTTCGAATCCAAGCACCTACAATGAGCTTGAGCTTTCGGTGAAGGAAAACATCGCGAGGAAACCAAAGCATGGTGGTAGGGCTTTTTCTAATGCCCGCCTGGCTAGCTACCACCCTCAAGTTGTAAACCTGCCGCCAAATACCAATAGGTGTGTTCCGGCAGCTGCACTTGAGAGCCAGTTCCTCCACAGGTTTAGCGTGTCTACCAACTTGGGCCGTATCGTCACTTTAAGATCAGGTGAAATTATGGCCATAACGCTAAACCTTAAGTATTAAAAAAAAAATAAAAAAAGTAAGGTAAATTAAAAAAAACACAATAATGAAATGAAAACAATTGCAGTTAATTAACACGTCTGAATCCGCGGGACGCAGCTGTTTACAAAATATAATGATCTACGTATATTTAATCTAAAATAATTCCACTGATTATTTTGAACATTTGTAATACGATAAGTTCACATAATGAGCTCTCTAATCTATTACCGATCGACATATGCCTATCAAATTAAACCCACATCTAATAAGGTTATGTACACATAACATGAAGCGATACTTTTCACCGTGCTGACCTAAAATGGCACCGAGTTTCAGGACAGCAATCTACGTACGAGTCCACTAAATAAACTTTGTGTGACATGTAACAATTTAAAGCTTTATAAGCAGAAAGATGGTCTCTCGAATGATTTGTTGTCGATTGTCAGTGTTTGTATTACCAAGAAAATTACGACACACTTCTATATTAGCCGTCCAAACTGTACTTCATAAGCCACTCCGACCAAAGACTAAAAGAATTGCGAAAGCTGCCTCTGGTGTGTAACAACACGGGAGTTTGTAGTGTCTGGGTTGTGCGTTTTAGTGCGTAGTGTTGGGGGGTTAGTATCCGATGAGGCACCATATTCCGGTCACGCCTTGGACCTGACATTTTTTGTTTACACTTGTTTGTTAGCGCGGCAGCAGTCGCACATGGCAACATCGGTCTTCACTAGCATCTTTTGAACGCGTTCGGCAGTAGGTCACCAGTACCAGGCGGACATAAATAAAAATACATTTTATAGTTAAGGTTTAGCGTTATCACTTGATCTTAAGTCACGATACGGCCGAAGTTGGTATACACGCTAAACCACTGGAGGAACTGGCTCTCAAGTACAACTGCAGGAACATACCTATTGGTATTTGGCGGTAGATTTTCAACTTGAGGATGGTTGCTAGCCAGACGCGTATTAGAAAAAGCCCTACCATTTCCTCACGATGTTTTCCATCACCGGAAGCTCAAGTTAATTATACATGGATTCGAACTCATGTGCCTTGACTCCATCGAGTTGAGAAGCGATGATAGCTCAGAGGTAGTGCGTGCGACTTCGCGTCAAGGGACGTGAGTTCGAATCCAACCACCTACAATGAGCTTGAGCTTTCGGTGAAGGAAAACATGGTGAGGAAAGCATAGCATAGTGGTAGGGCTTTTTCTAATACCCACCTGGCTAGCAACCACCTTCAAGTTGAAAATCTGCTGCCAAATATCAATATGTGTGTTCCGGCACCTGCACTTGAGAGCCAGATCCTCCGCAGGTTTAGCGTGTCTACCGACTTGGGTAGTATTGTTACTTTAGATCAGGTGAGATTATGGCCATAACGCTAAACCTTACGTATAAGAAAAGAGCGGGTTCAAACAAACAAACAAATTTTTACGCTATATAATATTAATAACTGTGCTCATAGATAATATACTAACACTGAAAGCTATCGCTGCGACTATGTACGCATGGAATTAAAAGTATTAAATCATTTTTGCCCGTTTACGTAACTTTCATCACTTCAGCTTTGCACCTGTTGATGGTAGCGTGATGTTAAATAGCCTGAAGCCTTCCTTAATGATTATATTATATATCCTCTATAAAGTACGAAAATAATTTTTGAAATTCGAATGGTAGTTTTTATGGTTAGCGCGTTCAAACGACCAAACTAATTTTTAGGCTTTATAATATTCATATAATAATGTCGTGGTATCAATTTATTGTAAACATTTTATTGTATACGATCCGATTCATTATAATACGCCACGAAGCAGCTGACACTTATAACGTGTACAAGGTATATCTGTGCAGCCGTTGAGAACGTACTGGGTGTCTTGAACCAATAAGCGCGCACCTATGACTGTGTACAGCCAATAGCGTACGAGCTATTGATAACCTCTCCACTATAGAAATATAGTGCAATATAGAACAGAGTAAAGAAACGGTCGTTGCGGACAAATCTACATTTTCATTTGTTTCATTTGTTTCATTTGTTGAATAAATAAATATATATTCATTTTTGTATAGACAATTTTCATACAAAATTACATGATATACTTTTTCTGGTATTGTAGTGAAACCTTTTAACTGGCTTTGAAATTCTGATCCGAAAACTTTTTGTGTGGCTCTCGTTTCACTTCTCTCTTGTGGTCTTAAGCACCCACCATTTTCTGTGACGCTCGTTTCATTTCTGTCGTGTAGTCTTAAACACACACCATTATGTGTGACGCTCGTACATTTCTGTCGTGTGGTCTGTTAAGCACATACCGTTTTCTTTTTATGATAAAACTTATAGCATTCGCCTGAAACACGCCAAAAATCCATATTTTCGAACTTCGAATGGAATAAAATTAGCAGAGACAGTATTGGTGTTCTCAATTTTTAAATCTCTCTGAGTTTTTGTAACCCTGATGTATCTACGCCGGACTGCGAGGGGCGTGTCGGGGTACCTACCTCTCACTGCTCCAGTCCGGCCATTTGAAAAGGCAGTTCGCCAGGCTGCCCGTGCGGGGCCCGGCTTACCATCAGGCCGGGTCGGTTGCTGGTGCAACGCGGTGATTGCACGCACGAACCCGCGCCGCCCCAGGAAGGCGACAGACGGCCGTGGGGTTTCAGTAGGTATTCCCGGAGACTAGCGCCGGGTGAGTCCCACATAACCTTCCCAGTCCCCCCGGGCTGGGAGGGTATGCGTTAATAACTTTCCCCATAATAAAAAAAAAACCCAGATGTATATATATTTTGGACAAACTTGAACAGACTATTTTTTATATATACTTAAGGTTTAGCGTTATGGCCATAATCTCACCTGATATTAAGTGACGATACGGTCCAAGTTGGTAGACACGCTAAACCTGTGGAGGAACTGGCTCTCAAGTGCTGCTGCCGGAACACACCTTTTGGTGTTTGGCGGCAGGTTTACAACTTGAGGGTGGTAGCTACCCAGGCGGGCATTAGAAAAAGCCCTACCACCATGCAAAACTGTACGTATATCTGTATGCTTGGCAACGAGATCAGTAAGTAAAGGTTGCTAAAGTTGCTAAGGTTGCGAAGATATGTCAGGGTCATTGGTGAGGCAGGCGTGTAAATAGCCGTGCTCACTCAGCGGCTTGAGAACACTTTATGGCTGGACACGGGGAAGCGTGTCAGCCTAACTTTGTCTGTTTGCTTATAGTGAGATCGTGAACGGAAGAGGGTGGATCTGGCACTTAACTCAGCACTTAATGCGTAAATTCGCTTACCGATCTTCCCTTATTGCAGCTGCCAATCTTCCAAGTTTCCAACAGTCACGGAGCTTGGTGGTCACCAGCAAAACGTCCACTCACTTCACTTTAAATAATGTTCTGCAACATCTATATTTATATATTTCACAAGCGCTCCAAAATGGAGATGGTTTTAGTTCAAACCAAGATTTTTGCGGCGGTATGCGGGTCAGATATCGAGAACGGTTGTGCGGAATTTTTGCAAGCAGCGCGTCGTTGTTAATGTCAAACGTCACCCCCTGTAAGAACACAATCTCACGTAAAACAAACTAGATGGCGGGACTTCTGCCTCACCAGTCATAATGTCAGGGTTAATCTTTCTTAAAACATATGTGTAATGAAAAACCAATCTCGAATATGAGACTATCTGGTCCGCTGTACGTCGTGCTGTCTCTTCTAGCGGGACTAACCAATGCGACAGGTATAGACGTGTCACGTTCCAGAATTAACTGTCGCATTTTTTTTTATAGTTAAAGCTTTTTTTATACTTAAGGTTTAGCGTCATTGCCATAATCTCATCTGATCTTAAGTGATGATACGGGCCAAGTTGGTAGACACGCTAAACCTGTGGTGGAACTGGCTCTCAAGTGCAACTGCTGCATGAAACACACCGATTGGTATTTGGCGGTAAATTTTCTACTTGAGGGTGCTTGCTAGCCAGATGGGCATTAAAAAAGCCCTACCGCCATGCTGTGGTTTCCTCATGATGTTTTCCTTACTGAAAATTCATTGTAGGTGGATTCGAACTCACGTCCCTAGACGCGAAGTCGTACACACTGTCACTAAGCTATCATGTATTAAAATCCAGCATTCAAAGCCGCAGAGTACTCGATTTGTACTTCAATTATAGTTGTAGTTATTGATATAGGAATAATTATTGAACTGATGATAGCTCAGTTGGTAGTCTGTCCGGACACCGCGTCAAAGGACGTGTGTTCGATATAATCCAACGATCCAGAACTTTTGATGAAGGAGAACATCGTGATGAAACCATAACATAATGGTACGGAATGATTTCTTATGTTTAAGCGAATATTATTCATTGAAATAAAACTAATTTAAACGGATTTTATCGCGGTTATTTATTAATTTTGATCCCGACGTTTCGAAAGCTTTTCAGCCTTCGCGGTCACGGGGCGGACTGAGGTGTAGGTCGCTAGAAAAGTTCATGTTACTGAGTTCAGCTTTTTCTAAAGCCCGCCATGTTAGCTACTACCCTCAAGTTGAAAATCTGCAGCCAAATATCTATAGGTTTGTTTCGGCAGTTGCACCTGAGAGCTTGTGTGTAAACTGATGATAGCGTGTCCACCGTCTCCGACCACATCGTTACTAATCGTCAGGTATATCAGACCTATAAAGTATTTTCAGTAATCAACACAATAAATATTTTTTTGCAAATCATTATCGGGGTCCACAGTAAAAAAATTAACATTATTAATCAATATATACATGTAATGAGTTGGATGGTAGAGATGATTAGGGTAACGAAACAATAAGCTTAATAGTTGCTCTGTAATAAAGAGCTTTTATTATATTAAATATAATGTTAGTCTAAAATATATACGCAAAATAACTTCTTAATAACCTAACTTACTAATTACATATTATATTTTACGCACCTTTAATAAAGAGAAACAACAGTTAAAGCTAATCCTTCATTTTATCTGTATCTTAATATTTATTATATACTTTTTCTTTTTTTTATTTCATGGCCACAGGTGTGCGCACACAATTTTGCCAACGTCACGTAAGTAGAACCATAAACGATGGAGATTATTTATTATCTATTTATTTATTAATATGTTTTCAATGCAATGACATCTCATAAATCATTTTTGACATATACATTGTTTCATAGACATCCACCGATAATATAGGGTTTAAAAATAATATACATATTCTAAATAAAAGGAGTTTATAAGCGTAGATTTAAAATGAAGGTTGAAATAACCTTCATTTACATACATAGAATAGTTTTTTGTAATAAAACTATACATTTCTTCCGAAATAGGGGACAAAAGTTAAAAATATGTGGTAAATTAAGTTCCTCGTGGATCTTGATGCAATTTTGTATATTCGCTAGCTAGTAACTTATTTTATTTATATATAACTAAAAGTTTTATTTTTATCTTAAAAAAACGTCATGAAATATGAATAGAAAAAAAATATAACTACATGGGAATAATCTATATTAATATTACAAAGAGGAAAAGATTGTTTGTTTGTTTGTTGGGACACGCTTTTTGGAACGAACAGCCGGATTCCGAAAATTATTTTCTCATTTGATAGAGTAATTATTGCGGAAAGTTTCCACATAACGCTGTAGCAAAGGAGCAAAGCTGTATTGCAAAAAGTTACTAAAACGGGCAAAAATCTTTACTTCGCCGAATCGATTATGATGATTTTTGGTATAGAGATAGATGGTAACCTGGAGACAGTGGTAGGCTACTTTTTCTCGCGAAAACCTTATTGGAAGTGGAGTAAAGAGAGAGATAAACTGTGTATGAAACTTTTTATTGCGCCATCTGATCTAGATAAAATCAGTATTAACGCGAGCAAAGACGGGAGTAATATCTAGTCATTAAATAAAATGGATAAGGATGGATGAAAGAAGATTAACAAAACAAATTTAAAAGGCGCGTGGGAATGGGCAAGCTGGTAAGGGTCGACGTAGGCGAACATATCTCAATCAGATCGAGGACGTTCTGGAGAAAGGCCAGGTCAAAAGTACCCGTAACCGAAGAGCATGTATGAAGGTGCTTATGAAAGTAGAAGAAGCGAAAGATGTATGTCAGGATCGTAGCAAGTGGAAGTATGTGGTCTCTGCCTACCCTTATGGGAGAGAGGCGTGACGTATGTAATTGTAATTAAATAAAATTTTAGTTTCGTGCGTACGAAACCGCGCCATGCACATGGTTACAAAATATAATCTCAGTTAGGTATTGAATCATGTTCTAAAATAATTTCACTGATTATTTTGAACATTTGAAATATGATAAGTTTAACAAGGTTACATAATGAATGTTTATAATTGATTGTCGCCCGGACTATATTTATCAAATTAAACACAAATATTATAAAGTGGTGTACATATGTCTGTGATTAATAAAAAATATAAGCTCTCTATAAGTTGAAATATGCAATACCTAATTTTATTTTCGATGTGAAAACTTCTTTAGCACCGTTGCGATTTGAAACTCGATGAAACGACAGTAAATAAGACAACCATATACATCTATAAGATATATCGTGCGAGAGAATGAGATACAAGGCATTATACAATGTTTTTTATAGGGTCCGAGTATAGTCTGCTATCTGGCATTGGCCTTAAAGGTCCATAACGGACCTGCAATTCCTCTCATGTTGTGGGTGTCCATGGGTAGCGGTGATCAGTTACCATCAGGTGACTAGCTTGCTCGTTTGCCCTCTATTCTATAAGAAAAACGAAAAAAATTTTTGAAGGTGATCTGCACACATTTTTTTTTATATTTTAATATACATGTATATATATTTAGTAAAAAATATTTCTTATTTAGTTTTCAAAATCTTTAATTCGTCCGTATTTACACACTTCGATTAAATGGACATTATATGTGGTCTTATGAAGGTCTGAAAGGGTAAAAAATGGCCAAGTCATTCGTTATACATTTACATGAGGTAAAGGCAACTCAAAGGAACACTAAATATTAAGTATTTTTAGAACTGTCTATTTATATCAGAAGTATAAAATATTATTTTTTTCGAAATATACTTATCGTTTGACAATAAAGATGTATTAAAACTGTAAAAATATGAAGAAGTCTGAGGCACCGTATTCCGATTTCAGAATCCTAATTCCGAAAAGCATTTGACTCCTAATTCCGAGTGTACAAAATACAAAGGAAAGGGGGTGAGCAGAATGATACACGATGTTCAAAAATCAAGTTTATTTATACTTTATATATCTTTGTATTTTAAAATAATCACAGTTTTAGTTTTTGATTATTAATAAAATATCATCACAGTATATAATTTACTTACATAGTAAATAACATTATTTTAAATATAACTGTAAAATAAAATGTTGTATGAATCTCTATAATGGACGATCTCGAGTTTTGTTTTCTACATAGTTTGTGTGTTGGATTATTTCTTCGATGTAGTAATATAATTGGTACATTGGTGTTATTCAAATTTGCCTGTTTCTTAAACGCCTTCATTTTTTTCAAGAATGATTGGATTTTTTATTGCAAATCTAGGTTTTCGTACGTTATATTGTTTCGTTTTATCTCCTCTGTGTAGTTTTAAGTTTTTGAAATGTATTTTCCTTTTAGTTCTTTAATCTTTCTGCTCGTCTTTTGAGTATTCCATCAATGTTTTCTTTTGTTATTTTTTCAACTCTACGTTAATATTCTGTAAAATTGTTAGCAGCTGGAACAGCTGTGGTTGGTAAGTGCTCTTTTTTATACCAACATTAACAGATAAATTATTAACTGAATAATGTATCTTACAGTGAAAAAGGACTTGTAACATTTTAAGAACCCCTGGGAATTCAGTGCCTTTACCTCAATTAACTGTAACGTCATCAGTAATTGCCTATATTCATTCTCGAAAATCATTCACAGCATCGAAGGCCAAGTGCTACGAAATAAAATAAAAATCTAAAAAAAAATCTAAACATAAACCAAAGAATAAAAGTACTAAGCTGTTTGACATTCATTACGTGAGTGAAATATGTCACCTATACAAAAGTGCTTCTAAGTTTTTACTTGGAAAAATACAAAGTGATACAAAAATTTTTGTCTTTGCTCATTTAAATATAGATATCTCATGGAAATATTATTGTATCAATATTTTTTTTATTAATTATTGTGTACATAGCTTTATATCGAAATGAACTGGTATAAATTGCCGGGTTCATCTCTTTCCTGTTCATATATTTAGGGAATTTTCGATTGTTGCAGTTTGGACGAAATGTGGGCACTTACGTACATTTTCCTTTTGTTAGTGTATTTTAACAACTGTATTGCATTATCCGGTAAGAATTTAATCATTATTTGACTATTAGTACTTTTTTTGGATGTAGAGTATCCTAATTAATTCGGCTTTCGTATACAGTGACAATTTTCCGAATTTACCAGATTGCTCCAGAGATGATTGCGTTTAAACATATACATAAAAAACACTCTTCAATCTATATTAATATAAGAAAAGGAAAGAGTTTGTTTGAAGGCGCAAATCTTAGTTACTGCAAGTAGGACTTTAAAAAATAAGTTAAAAAAAAATTAGTTCCACGCGAATGAAGCCGCGGGTATAATTAATACTTTTATAATATCATTGGTATTATTATTTATTTATTTCTCCAGTTGGTATTTATATCTTTTTTTTATATTACATCATCTATAGGCGAGAGTACACCTGATTGTTGACGTGGCGACACAGGCCGTGGCGACGCATCGCCACCTTATAAGATGGAATATACGTCCTATACGTAGCAGTGTTAGTTAGTTAGTTAAATTTAGAAATTTTGTATTTAATAAAATAAATATTTACGTAATAAACAGTTATCATTTTATGGAACAAATTTGTAATTCTTGACCATTTCATTATGCGATATCTGATTCCTGTCCTAATCTGTCATTTTATGCGTGTAACTTATACAAATCAATTTCGATGTTTCACATCTGTCAGGCGTCCCGTGGCGGCTTATATTTTTTTTTACATCTAATATAATGTATTGTTATTCGAATGACATATTTTAATTATATCACTATCGCAGCTCGCGACTCCATCCGTGTTTATTAAACAGTACTATTTACGGGGTTAAATTTTCAGTTTTACTCTTATTTACTATCGCAGCACGGGTAAGTGACATAGTACCCGATTCTGAGCACGGTGTTATCCAAAAATAAGGACCATAGTAAGTCACGCATGATATATGTACACTGGCCGATTTCGAAAACTGAAAAACAAAAAAATACAAATTTAAACTACTGTGCTTACCAGGATGGGACTTTGACCATTCGATGCAGGTTTTTTCGTAAATGTCTCCAGGGTTCTTAGCTTTCTGATTCAGTTATCTCTTCGTTATATCCTTTCCATTTATTGTTGTATACACTAAATGCCATTTCTTTATTATTCATAGTTTTTTTTTAATATAGTTTAGCGTTATGGTCTTATGATCGTAATACTCCTATGATCGTAAGTGACGATACAGTCCAAGTTGGTAGACACGCTAAACCTGTGGAGAAACTGGCTCTCAAGTGCAACTGTCGGAACACACCTACTGGTATTTGGCGGCAGATTTAAAAATACGGTGGTAGTTAGCCAAGCGGGCATCAGAAAAAGCCCTACCACCATGCTATGGTTTCCTCACGATGTTTTCCTTCACCGAAAGCTCAAGCTCATTGTAGGTGGTCAGGTTCGAACTCACGTCCCTTGACGCAAAGTCGTACACATTACCACTGAGCTATCATCGCTTCAAATAAATGTATTTACAATCACATATTGAAGTACACGTCATTGTAGGTTTTTATATACGTGAGAATTCATTATCTAAATCAAACAACATAATTTTAATTAATCACTTGTAAGCATAAACTTGTCTAAAAAATGGGTTTTTACGAAAAGTACAACTATATAGGTGAATTCAAAGAGCGAGAATTGTCTAAACAGAAAATCTCATCAAAATCGTGAGAGCCTTTTTCGAGATATGTGAAATATATACATACTAGCTTTTACGTGAGGCTTCGTTCGCCTTAAAATTTTTTTGTCACACAAGTCGAATGACGCGATATGAAGTTTCATGCAAAGTTTATTCCCCTCTTTAAGTTTATATATATATATATATATATATATATATATATATATATATATTACTTGTTGTCATATATGTAAGCTCGATACTTCATATAAATCCGCCACTGCGAGCCATTAAAATATCATATTTGAATACTAGTTTGAGATAAACAAAACAGCGGAAGTGATTAACCACATTATATTTGTTCCAGTATCAAACCATGGAACGTTAACGGAACAGCTGACCTGGCCAACAGAGTACCATCTAAAGGGGGAGGAAATCGACCTCTTTACTGGAATCAAGGAAACTTTCGAGGTTTGGTTAGTACAGCATACATATTACTACTTCATTGAATTTACACAATTTTAACACTATACTTTCATGCTAATGGACAGCAAACAGGCAGACGGCCCATCTGATGGTAAATGGTTACAGTCGCTATAGACAGCCGTAACACCACAAGTATTACAGCCACGTCGCTGATCTTGACGAAAGAGGTTGGTACTCAAACCTAGCACCAAGCAAAAAAAAAGAAAGAAAAAAATACGAATCGATTTGAGAATTTCCTTCTCTTTGAAGTCCGTTAAAATTGGCTAGATAAGACATATGCTTTCCGTAAGTGAAATATTGATATTGTGTCAATCGGCATACTCAGGCCTCAGTATCGCGTCGGCGTTCAAGGAAGTATGTCGTGTACCGATTGATATATCAAGTGCCGTAAAACATTCATTCTTAAAATTATCCGTTACAAAATGAAACGTTTGCACTTTAAACTGCGTATATATCGCTTCTTCGGGGCCGGTATAAAAAATATACTGTCATATTGGGTAACTTATTTATCCGTACGAAAGGGTTCCTCCATGTTTTGCGCGCCTCATAACCGCAGAGTTAAGGTGGGTACTACTGTCACTCCACGCAAAACAACTGATTTTTCAAACTTAAAATGTCTCTATTTATCATATGTTGCACTTGTTTCATAATATATTAACACTCATGATATTTTAGATGCCATTTTTGTTATTTAAATTATTTAAAAAACTGTTTAAAAATGTCCTGTCTTGGACGTCCGTGTGCCTGTATGTGCGGAGTCTGTGTGTTATCACGATAACGACCCTTTACTAATCGAATCTTTTTTTTCCTTCTCTTCAGTATAATAAGGAATAGAACCCTATTACATTTCAAGGTCTGATTCGAAGTGGTTTAATTGATAAAAAAAAAACATGATTTAATGAGGCGTGCACTTTTGGATTTCCCAACTCTTTTTTTCCGTGGAATAAACGAGCAAACGAGCAAGCGTCTCACCTGATGATAAGTGTTCACGCACAACACCAGAGAAATCGCAATTGCGCTTCCGGCCTTTATAGGAAGTACCGGCTCTCAAGTGCAACTGCCGGAACACACTTAATGGTATTTGACGGTAGATTTTCAACTTGAGGGTGGTAGCTAGCCAGACGAACCTAAGAAAAAACCCTACCACCATGCTATGGCTTTCTCACGATGTTTTCCTTCACCGAAAGCTCAAGTTCATTGTAGGTGGTTGGATTCTAAAGTAGATCCCATGACGCGGCGTTCCTGTACGCTACCACTGAGCTATCATCGCTTCAATGATGGAAGATAAAAGAAAGAAGAAAGAAAGAAGAAAGAAAGAAGAAAGAAAGAAGAAAGAAAGAAGAAAGAAAGAAGAAAGAAAGAAGAAAGAAAGAAGAAAGAAAGAAGAAAGAAAGAAGAAAGAAAGAAAGAAAGTTTTATTTATCCACCACACACCAAATGATAATTAAAGTAAAGCAAAGAAAAGAAAAACAAAAAAATACATAACAAAATTACCGAACATAACAACAAGATCACAATAAAATAAATAAAAAGCCTAATGTGTGGATAAATTGGTACCAGTCTCAGCATAACAGCTACACTGATATAGCGCAGCGCTGATATTCTGACTGGACCCTCTGAAGGCGACGTCACGGAAATCAGTAGAAATTCTTAAATATATATATATATATATAATAATCACAGCATATAGTACATGCCAGTGTTAGTGATGCATGGGAATGATGCTGAAATTTAGTAGTAAATATACTTTGTAACGGACTTTTTTTTGTTAGTTCGCTATGGTTCTTTATGTTACTTAACCTGTTCGCTAAACGAAGATTTAACTGATGGCAAACGTCATATTTTATATATCAGCTATTTAAAAGCGGTAAAACGTACTACTGTCTTGAAAACTAGATTATTTATGCAGTTCCTTGAAATACCTTACTACCCTCCCATCGTTTCCGCACACGATTATCATAAATAATAGTACGAAGTCCAACAGAAAGAACTGAGAATCACACACACGAGGGAACCGAAAACGGTGTGCGGCTTGAAGGACCATGACTCTGGTCGGTCGGTCAGAAACTCGACTCTGGATGACCAAGGAAATTCACCACCGATAATCCCGCGGTGCGATACTATGATGCGGGAGGTTAAGTTCCGGCAAAGTGCAGTTCGCAAAGCACTTCTTTCTTTGGACATTCATAAGTCGAGTGGGCCCGATGGCATCCCTCCGATCGTGTTGCAGACATGTGCTCCGGAGTTGGCACCGGTTTTAACGCGACTTTTCCGGTACTCCTATGCTTTAGGCGTAGTCCCGAAATCCTGGAAGGCCGCTTTAGTGCACCCGATCCCTAAAAAAGGCAACCGCTCGGATCCGTCCAATTACAGGCCTATCGCCATCACCTCCTTGTTCTCCAAGATAATGGAGTCCGTTATCAACTGTCAGCTCCTGCGGTACCTAGAGGACCACCGGCTGATTAGCGACCGCCAGTACGGCTTCCGTCGGGGTCGCTCAGCCGGTGACCTTCTAGTTTAACTAACTCATAGGTGGGCAGAAGCAGTTGAGACCAAGGGGGAGGCGCTTGCAGTCAGTTTGGACATAGCGAAGGCTTTTGATCGAGTATGGCACAAAGCGCTTCTTTCGAAGCTACCTTCCTATGGACTTCCCGAGAAATTATGCAACTGGATCACCAGCTTTTTGGCAGATCGGAGCATCAAGGTCGTCATCGACGGTGCATGCTCTGATCCCAAATTTGTCAATGCTGGTGTTCCACAAGGCTGCGTACTCTCTCCATCTCTGTTCCTTCTGCATATCAATGACATGCTGCAAGTCAGCAGCATTCATTGCTATGCAGACGATAGCACTGTGGATGTACTGTACACTGGTCGTGCTAATATTTCTCGGGAACAGGTTGACGAGAGCCGGAACAAACTTGTGTCTGAAGTCGAGTCTTTGTTAACCAAAGTCTCCGACTGGGGTCGACTTAACTTAGTCCAATTCAACCCCAGAAAGACACAAGTTTGCGCGTTAACCGCTAAAAAGTCACCATTTATCGTAACTCCTCATTTTGAGAATACTCCCCTTTCTGCCAAAGCCAGTATCGGAATACTTGGCGTCGATATTTCGAGCATCGTCCAGTTTCGCGGTCAATTGGAAGGTAAGGCCAAATTGGCCTCACAGAAGCTAGGTGTGCTCAGTAAGGCGAGACGGTACTTCACGTCGGCTCAATGTCTGAACCTGTATAAGGCACAAATTCGGCCCCACGTGGAGTACTGTTCTCATCTCTGGGCGGGAGCCCCCCAGTACCAGCTACTTCCATTTGACCGCATTCAACGTAGGGCGGCTCGGATTATCAACGATCAAGCTCTTTCCGATCGGCTTGATCCCTTGGCTCTGCGTAGAGATGTTGGGTCACTCTGCATCTTCTACCGCATTTACCACGGGGAGTGCTCTGAGGAATTGTTTGGATTGATCCCGGCCGCTGAATTCCACCATCGGACATCGCGTCAAAACAAAAAATTTCACCCACACCACCTCGATGTCCAGCCTTCCACAACAGTGCGATTTGTAAGGCACTTCCTACTTCGCACAGCCACTCTGTGGAACCAGCTTTCGCCGGCGGTCTTTCCGAACAGTTACGACTTGGGAACCTTCAAGAAGAGAGCGTATTCCTTCCTTAAAGGCCGGCAACGCACTTGCGAGCCCTCCGGTGTTGCAGGTGTTCATGGGCGGCGGTGATCACTTTCCATCAGGTGAGCCTCCTGCCCGTTTGCCACCTATTCCATAAAAAAAAAAAAAAAAAAAAAGACGACGTAAGACAGCGCCATGCTATTCACCATGACGGCATATAGTCGATTTTTCCACCACGTTGCACCAATAAATGTTGCACAGTCAAAATCTATAAATTATCTATTTGACCCACAGGTACAGTGACAATCTGAACCGGTCTCGAATTGACTATTATGATGGTATATACAAGAAGTATTACTATGGTGAAACGGAGAACGTCACAGGAATACTCTACGAGGTAAGTTAATGTTGTCCTATATATAAATCTATATTAATACAAGCTGACCCGGGAGACCTTGTTCTGCATTCTTTTTTTTTTATACTTAAGGCTTAGCGTTATGGCCATAATCTCACCTGATCTTAAGTGACGATACGGCCCAAGTTGGTAGACACGCTAAACCTGTGAAGGAACTGGCTCTCAAGTGCAGCTGCCGGAACACACCTGTTGGTATTTGGCGGCAGGTTTACAACTTGAGGGTGGTAG
Organism: Actias luna; assembly: GCA_039707435.1. Taxonomy (NCBI): domain Eukaryota; kingdom Metazoa; phylum Arthropoda; class Insecta; order Lepidoptera; family Saturniidae; genus Actias; species Actias luna. Next base: position 12,390,399 of record JAZHAC010000032.1, read on the forward strand.
CTACCCAGGCGGGCATTAGAAAAATCCATACCACCATGCTGTGGTTTCCTCACGATGTTTTCCTTCACCGAAAGCTCAAGCTCATTGTAGGTGCTTGGATTCGAACCCACGTCCATTGACGCAAAGTCGTGCACAATACCACTGAACTATCATCGCTTTAAAAAAAGTATCCGATCTCTCAAATTAGATCAAATGCACACAGTGTGTAATATTTGATTAAATTCGGTTCTGTATTTTAGGAGTTCCATATATTAGGAGCTCGCACTTCGACCGCATATAATATAACCACTGCCTTTCCTATTCAGGTTATTTTATAGTGTGATATTTTGGTATATTTGTTTCCCATGGTACAGTGAGCTCAGTTAATTAAATCAATTTCATCTGGCTATATTTAGCAAGGCATGAACCATGTAAATGTTACTGGAAATAAAATATTTGTATTTCTACTCATCATTTAACCACAATAAATGTGCCTCTATGTGTAAGACCACATTCTTACCATTCAACAGAATTCTTACATCCAATAAAATCTAATTTTATTAGGAAAAATTGTGAGGTGGTAGTCCAGACAATGTCAGTAAATATTAAAAAAATCTGTGATATAGTTAACTACGTCATTTTAATTAATAACTGAGTTGACTGATTTGAAGAATAACAAATGAACACTAAGAAAATACTGAATAGTCACTTTTTTATTTTTATCGGCCATTATTGCTCGTAATTTCTGAATTGGAGCACTTATATAACTTGTCAGCCAATTGTTATTTATTTTACTTTCTGAATTGGAGCGCTTACATAACTTGTCAGAAAATTGTTACTTATTTTACTTTTTGAATTGGAGCGCTTACATAACTTGTCAGAAAATTGTTACTTATTTTACTTTTTGAATTGGAGCGCTTACATAACTTGTCAGAAAATTGTTACTTATTTTACTTTTTGAATTGGAGCGCTTACATAACTTGTCAGAAAATTGTTATTTATTTTTTATTTTTTAAGGTAGGCCAAGAGATAGTTTGTGTCACTTCCAATCTCATTGTAAATCTCTGAACGCACGCATAAATATTTGGCAAATATTAAATACGTCAATTCTTTTTCATTGCTGCTTTTATTCTACATGTTTGAATCTAAAATACGCCATTATCTGAATATTGTGTATATATCTTGTCGATTCGACACCTTTATTTAAATATGTTTTTTTAATTTGAGTGTAGAGTTTACAGTATCGACGGAATGAATATTAAACGTTTGACAATTACGTAACCCATTAACATTTTGTATGGGAAAAGGGGTTTTCGTTTATTTTCTTTTCATTTAATGTAAATAAAAAACAAGCCGTACCATTATTTATACCAACTTTATTGAACTGTATTCGTCAATATATAAACAATTATCTTCCTTTCTATTGATGGATAAATAATGTTTTAGCTACATCCAATAACCACGGAGGAGACGTACAATGAGCTAGAGTGTTTCGAGTACGCTCAGAGTGATGCAGTCGAGGATTTCTTGCCCTCTGCGGTTAAATTCACTTTCAAAGGTAAATTTCTCTTGCCAGGCTCATTTCGCGACAAAGGATTTATGTTGTAATTGAGATAAAATGTACAACAACAGCAGAAGGTTTTTAGTACGTCAAAAAAAGACCCTGACATCACATCTTTTTCTCTGTATCATCATTCCCTCACTGCTGAGAGTTGCACTCACGTACGAGTAACCAGTTTCTATTGGGTGCGGTGGACCGCTCCCAACATGCTGCAGCCCGCCACTTTTCTCCATCTTGTAGCGAGCTTCCATGAGCACGATTGCCTTCCATTTTGCCTATGATTATATCCTTTAGATTAAAAGCACATTACTGAATCGCCGGACAGTTCAAGAATGATAACAAACTGGTTTTAATGTCAATCAAGTGAATCAATATGTGATCGATGGTGATCTCTGAAATTGATACCCCTCTCTGTATATCCGCTAACTACTGTAAATACACATTAAACTATTACCTAGTTGGATAGCTGCCACCTTTAAATTCAAAATTTGCCGCCAGATACCTATAGATGTGTTTCGGCAGTTGCACTTGAGAACCAGTCTATGCACTAACCATAACGTGTACGCCATCTTGGGCAATCTTGTTACTTAATATCAGGTGAGATTGTTGTCATAACGCTAAAACCGTAACTATATATAAAAATAACTAATGATCGCTGTTTCCTCTAGGTACAAAGGATGACACAAACAGAACATTGCAGATATGGGAGTTGACTGAAACCTTGCACTCATCGATGAAGGTGGAAATAAGCGTGTTCGCTTACGTGCAGGATGAAGCACATATCCCAGTGAAGTAAGTCTTTTTGAAAAGAAAACTTGCTTAAGCACGATAAGCGACGATAGCTTAGTTGGTAGTGTGTACGAACGGCGTGGCAACTCGCCGTGGAACTTGAGCTTTCGGGGAAGGAAAACAGGGTGATAAATAAATTGCATGTTGGTAGGAGTTTTTCTATTGTCTCTCTGTCTAGTACCACCCTCAAGTTGAAAATCTACCGCCAAATAATAATAGTTGTGTTCCGGCAGTTGCACTTGAGAGCCAGTCTCTCCACAAGTTTAGCGTGTCCGCCAGCTTGGGCCACATCGGCACTTAGAATCAAATGAGAACGTAGCCATAACGCTTAACCTGTGAACTATAAAAAATTCTAAATTTATTTTACCTGTAATTCTTTATTTACTGTCGTTGTATCTGTGATTTTACTTGGCATTTAACTTTATATATATATTAGCGAATATAATAAAACGGAAAAGATTGTATGTTTGTTTGTTCTAACGCGTTAATCTTAGACTCTACCAGTCACATGAAAAAAAATTATTCGTATTCAATCGAGCAATCATTGAGGAAGAGTTAAGACTGTTTAATATCACGCTACCATCAATAAAAGCTATTGTGTATTGATAAATTACTAAGAAGTAAGAATGAATAGTTATTTCTAAACATATTTTAAAATAAGCGCTACGAGACATAATATACAATCATTAAGAGCTAGGAGTGTCTATCTTGACACAATTTTTGTATACAAAATAATAAACAATTATATTGACTCCTCTCCATTGCTGGAACAAATTTATTTTAAAGTTCCACGATTAAACACAGGACTTTAGTGTTTATTTCACACTCCTTTATGTCGGACAAATTATTTCAGGAACTCCTTTTTTCAACGCTCTCGTTATCATTATAACAAATTTCTTAACGACGTAGACATATTGTGTAATAACCTATCATCTTATAAAAATAAAATTGGCGACGTGTTGTTTGAAGAGTCATCTTAAGCAATGATGTATTTTTCTGAATTTTTCTTTTGATTTTTATATAATTTTATTGCCTTTTTCAATTATATACCTAGATTGTATTGTTACGATTTTTCTTATAAAGTTGTAGAATTTAATTATATGGTACTAAAGGCCTATTAGTTTATAGTGTTGTGATACATAATTGTGTAATGGCTGGTTGTTACCTAAATAAATAAATAAATAAATATTTTCAGGATTATATCAAAGGTGTCCGATTTAGACAAAGGTAGTATAGATGAGCACACGATCACGAATTACTACGGATATGAAAGCGAGTTTGATGAAGACTATTTGGACCTTGAAACTGGTATTATTCCTTTTCACCACCAATTTACTTCAAATAAGTAGGTATTTAAAGTGATGGAAGCCAAATTGGTACTGTGTTCGAACGGTGCGCCGCGTTAATGGACGTGAGCTCGAATCCCTGCGTTGACCATGAGCTTTCGGAGCTTTTAGGTGAACGAAAGCATCGTTATGAAACCATATTTTGATGTTAAGTAATGGCCGCCTAACCATCTAACATATTCAAGCTACGGTAAATATATACTGGCAGTTACACTTAAAAATCAAATACAAAAAAAACTTTATTCAATTTAGTGCCTGGGAAGTGGTTTATAAATGTCAAAACTACCACCGGTTTGGAAAATAACAGAGTCATTGAGAAGAACCGACAAGAAAAAAGATAAAAATTGATAAAGATGAAGAAAAGAAAAAGATAAATGAAGAAATTGATAAAAAAAAAGATAAAAATTCAAATACATTTATAATAGGTTCTAGAGAATGCACAGATTGGTGTTTCAATTGTAGAGATCACCAGAGTTCAAATATTGATCCACTCTATAATAGCCTTATGAAATCAATACGTGCTTATCATAGTGCTTGAACCGACTACCTTTATCTAACTATATCTATCTTAACTATACTTACAAATTTATTTGAAAGTTAGACTCCATTCGGCTTAGTGTCTCTACCATCTTGGGTCATATCGTCACTGAACGTTATGTGAGAATATGGTCTAACGCTCAACCTACAAACTATAAGTTGGCCCTTTGTTTACGTAACAGAAATTTTACATACATGCAATTAACAGGCCCAAAGTGGTGGAGCTCAGTTGGTAGCGTGTGCGGACGGCGCGTCGAGGGACGTGAGTTCGAATCCATCTACAATGAGCTTGAGCTTTCGGTGAAGGAAAACAGCCTGAGGAAACCATGTTATCTCTATGTTACCATGTCATGTCATGTCATGTCATCATGTTATCCATGTTACCAGGAAACCAATCATGTTAAGGAGTTTTCTAATGTCCGCCTGGCTAGCAACTACCCTCATGTTGAAAATTTGCTGCCAAATATCAATAGGTGTGTTCCGGCGGTTGCACTTGAGAGCCAGCCCCTCCAGATTTAGCGTGTCTACCAACTAGGGCCGTATCGTCACTTAAGATCAGGTGAGATTATGGCCATAATGCTAAACCTTAAGTATAAAGAGAGCGGGTTCAAAGAAGCAAACAAATTTTATACGCTTTGTAATATTAAAAGTTGTGCCCATAAATAATATGGTAAATAATAGAATGGTGGTAAACGTTGTTTTTTATGTCCACCTAGCTAGCAGACGCAAGTTGAAAATCTGCCTGCAAATACCTATAGGTGTCTTCCGGCATTTCTACTTCAGAGCCAGTCCCACTGCGATTAAGACAGCGTTAATATCGTGACGAGAATTAATTTCAAATTATCTTTCAGACTTCTACGGCTGCAACGAACCGGAAGACTTTGGTAAAAGTTTGACGAACGATTTGAAACACATTCATCCTGGTATCGCGACGGATTCGGATTTCGCTTTTGAAAGGCGAGTTGGCAGTTTAGACGTATTTTTTTAAATGATTTTTTTTAGCAGAGGGCTTTGAAATTCTGTCCCGCAACCTTTTCGTGTGACGCTCCTTCGGGTGAAGTGACATTTCACGTCTGTGATGTAGTGGACATACCGTTTTTTTTATTATATCGTAAGTCGAATATGTTTTTACTTATTTTTTGAATTACTCAACATCGATTAAAACATTTTCAGATTTAAGTTACACCATAACAAGGATTACGACGACCACGAACATGAGACCAGGAAACGGATATTCTTTAAAAACTGGAAGTAAGTATATCTATATCTCCCTTCTTTTATCTAAGTTATAGATTTATCGTTATGGTCCTAATCACATATGGTGTTACGTAAGGATTTGATCCAAGATGGTGGAAACGCTATGCCGAGTGGAAAGATTTGTCTCAAGTGCAACTGCCGCAATATACCTACAGATATTTAGCGTCAAACTTTCAATTTATGGGTGGTACCTAAGATGCCGATCAAAAAAAAAACCTTACCACCAAGCTATGGTTTTATTGCGATGTGATTCTTCATCGGAATCTCATGCTTCGATCAGAATAAAAAAACATTATCCAAGGCATATGAAGTGCTTATGAACATAAAATTACTACTAGGTCGGAAAATAACTTATACATCGAGAAAAACCGACAAGAAACTGGATCTGGTTATATATATTATTTTTTTTTGGTGGGTATATTCTCAAGTTAGTTTCGGAAATAGTTTTAGATCGGAAAACCACGAAGGCTGAAAAGCTTTCGAAACGTCAGGATCAAACTTTATAAATAACCGCGATAAAATTCGTTTAAATTAGTTTTATTTCGATGAATAATATTCGCGTAAACAAAAGAAATCAATATTACAAAGTAATTATCCCAACACAAGTTTTTTTGTCGTGAACGGAAAACACACACAGCAACTACCGGACGTCCACGAAAAAAAGGTTTCAATAAGATTTTTCTAGTATATGATAAAACAAATGAAATTAAAAATCATTTAGTGTTATAGTAAAGCATTTCTCTGGATAATAAAAAATGCATTGCCGTAACAATACATAAGATTTAAAATAATGATCATTGAAGGCTCGAAAATTGCTCGACCTTGGAATGTTGAGAATAATGAACAACGTGACTTAATTACATTTACAATAGGTTTCAGCGGACACACAGAGAGGGGTGTCAATTTCATCGAAAGACTAATGTGAAATATGCCGTCATACCTTCACAAAAAGAATAACGAAATATTATTAATAACCTCACATAATATCAATTATCTATTTCTAGATTGATCACGGACCATAACAAAAAGAATCTAAGCTACAAAATGGAGGTGAACACGTTCGCTGATAGGACGAGGGATGAGTTGAAATTCTTGACCGGCACCAAACCCTCAATATCCGTCGCCGATCCTAACCTCTACTCTGATACTTCGAAGTTGCTGCAGTCGGTGGACCAGCTGCCCGAGGAACTGGATCTCAGGCTGGAGGGGGTGATCGGTCCCGTCAAAAGTTTGTATACACCATCTATAGCTATCACTGGACGCCCGGCAGATATTAAACATTTCAAAGAAAATATGGAGTAAATCAACAATAGTATACAGTTTTTTTAATAGTTCACTGGCTTCGCTCGCTTTGAACTCGCATGACGTAATAAAAAGTTTCATACACAGTTCATTCTCCTTTTTATCCTACTTACAATAAGTTTATCGCGAGAAAAAGTAGCCTACTACTATCTCCAGGGCCCCGTCTATCTCTATACCAAAATTTATCGTAATCGATTCAGCGGTATAGGCGTAAAGCGTAACAACAAAAAAATAACTAACTTTTGCATTTATAATATTAGTAACGATAGTTTTAGCGGTGTGACTACAATCTCACTTGGTGTTAAGTGACAATGTGATCCGTGATGGTGGACACGCTAAGCCTAGTGAAAAGACTGTCCCGCAAGTACAAATTTTTAACATGAGTCTGGTAGGTAGCTAGGCGGAAATTAGAAAGAGCCTTACCACCATGCTATGAATTCATCATGATGTTCTGCGTCATCGAAAACTTAAACTTATTACAGGGATTTGAAATCACGTCCTTTGACACGGAGTACCCTACACGCTAACAATGAGCTATCAGCTATTTATTTTCTTTCATTCTTCATCGCTATTGAAATAGCTCACAGACAGAAGTAACGAAATGTACAGTATATAAAAAAACAGTCATGCTATTTATCGTAACGGCAAGCGGTAAGATTCTACCGCCTAGGCGCGCCAATAGATATTTCACATTTAAAAACAAATTCAAAGCAATCATCAGGACATGAGGACATTTTTCGATATTCAGATTAATTGTTTGATCTACTAAATTAAAACTGTTTACAGCGCAATAAGTATATTCTATATAGGAACAGATATAGTGCGTACGTTAACACGTCACGTGACCATGTCGATGACGACCGACATGAATTTGCTATATCAAAACCTCCCTAAAGAAGATTTCACTTCAAAAGCTAATTTAACTAATCAGATCAAGCCAACTGTGGTTCGTGCTGGGCGTTCTGTACGACAGCCGCCGTCGAAGGCGCCCTCGCCAGGAAGAACGGCGGCCGAGATTTGGATCTCAGCGAGCAATCGCTCGTCGACTGCTCTTGGGGGTGAGTTAATTGAATTTTTTTTAAACAAAGAGATTATGAAAGAGAGATTAGAAGAGTGAAGTTTTTCGTATATATTATATTGGTATTTATGTATAAATTAAAAACCTGGTGTATTATTTTATTGTATTTCCTGAACACGTTTGTATATGTATCACAGTCTTAGTATTACAGGTATGAATGTATTTATTATATATGTATTTTTTTTATAATATGTATATATATATTTAGGTGTTTCCGAGTTCCCGCCACTAAAACTCTATAGCCTTGTGTTTTATGGCAGAATACAGTTATAGGAGGGTAGTTTATAACGCCGATTAGTATAAAGCGCGATGCAAGAGTGGCTTTGGGTGCAGTCTAAGCTTGGCGCTTGAGGCGTAATCATCGTACGTAGCTGGAACATTACCGAAGGGCCGTAAGATTTATATTTCTTTATTATTGACACTGTTTTGATATTTATGCTGTGAATCATTATCGGGAATTGTTAACACTTGGTGAATGTGAGACCGTTGACGATCATCGACAAAGGGGCTCCTTAAATCTACATTGGGGTCGCAATTCTCAGACACTCTCGTGTTATCCTCTCTCTATAACAATGATTAGGTTTCACGATGTACCCGGCATCCTTACGGTGAATCCGTGGTTTGCTAAGAAGTTCGTATCTCATCCTGACATTATTATTGATTGGATTATTATTGTTATCGCAAAAAATTAACTCGACGCATTGTATTCTAAATATATATTTATATATATATATATCGGTGCATATTTTACAAAGGCAGGAAATACAATAAAAGTATATCAACTAATTATGATTAAAAGTGTTTAGTAGGGGAATCGCAAGTGCGTTGCCGGCCTTTATTGGAGGGACTGACTGTTATCGGCAACTGTACGAACACACCTATTGGTATTTGGCAGCAGGTTTTCAACTTGAGGGTGTTTCCTAGCCAGGCGGACATTAGAAGAAGCCCTCCCACCATGCTACGATTTCATCTTATTGTAACCGTCACCGAAAGCTCGGGCTCGTCGCAGAAATTCGAACTCTCGTCTATTGGTTATTGCTTCAAGCCTACATTATACAATGTCATGTTGCAGTGAAATATAGTTAAACATAGTTAAGACTTCGCGTTATGACCATTGTCTCACTTGATCTTAAGTGCCGATACGGCCTAAGTTGGTAGACACGTAAAACCTGTGGAGGAACTGGCTCTCAAGTGCAACTGCCGGAACACACCTATTGGTATTTGGCGGCAGATTTTCAACTTGAGAGCGGTACCAAGCCAGGCAGGCATCAGAAAAAGCCCTACCACTATGCTATGGCTTCCTCACGATGTTCACCTTCATCGAAAACTGGGGCTCACTGGAGGTGGTTGGATTAGAACTCACGTCCCTGGACTTATAATCGTACACACACACACTACCACTGAGCTGTCGTCGCTTCAACAACTGAACATTTTGATTCAATGTTTCAGTTTCGGCAACGCGGGCTGTGAAGGTGGTACTGTCGATGGCGCTATGAAGTACGTCTTAGCCCATGGAATTCCAACGGATAACGAATACGGACCCTACTTAATGAAAGTAAGCATATGACAGTTTTATCCAGTGTAATAACCACTGTACAGATAGGCTTGGCGATAAGCCGATGTGTTAACCTATAATGTAACCTTCTACTAGTGAATATCTCTAATCAGGTTCTAAGTATCTACATAGTATCTTGTTTTGTGTGTTAACAGCTGTTGATATTGTTTGAAATACATACATACATACATACGTCACGCCTCTCTCCCATAAGGGTAGGCAGTGACCACATCCTTTCACTTGCTACGATCCTGACATACATCTTTCGCTTCTTCTACTTTCATAAACACCTTCATACATGCTCTTCGGTTACGGGTACTTTTGACCTGGCCTTTCTCCAGAACGTCCTCGATCTGATCGAGATATGTTCGCCTACGTCGACCCTTACCAGCTTGCCCATTCACACTCGCCTTGTAAATTTGTTTTGTTAATCTTCTTTTATCCATCCTCTCTACATGCCCATACCAATTAAGCATTCCTTTCTCTATCTTTGTCACTACATCCTCTACCACACCACAACGTTCCCTTATCACACTATTCCTTACTTTATCCATCATTCTTATGCCAGCTATACTTCTTAGACTTCTAATCTCTTATGTTTGAAATAAATAAATAAATAAAAATAGAAAATAAATATGTTGCGCATGGTGGTAGGGCTAACTAACATTCTCAAGTTAAAAATCTGTCACCAAATACCTATTAGCGTGTTCCGGCAGTTGCCCTTCAAAGCCAGTCGTTTCACTAGGTTTAGCGTCTCTACTGTCTTGGGTCACATTGTCACTAAACATCAGATGAAATGGAGGTTATAACGCAAAACCTAGAAAGCATAAACATTACTACATTTCCCACGTCACAGATGTTACCAAGGCACTGTTCTGATGGTTGACATAAAAGTGCATTTTTTCCTGGTTTTCGTTTAAAGTGCAATTAATTTCCCAGGAGGGGCTATGCGATATACACAACATGTCTCGAGTATACAACATCAATGGCTTCGGTCAGGTGACTCCTCGTAATGTGGAAGCGATGAAGGCAGCTCTTTACAAATACGGACCGGTCGTTGTGGGAGTCCACGCGGGCGACAACATGAAGTTTTATTCAAACGGCATATTCTACGACGTCAACTGGTTAGAAATCTATCTATATATCTATCTATCTATATATCTATCTATCTATCTATCTATATATCTATCTAGCTATATATCTATCTATCTATCTATATATCTATCTATATCTATAGATATCGAATCGTCGAAACGTATGTACGCGCATAACTTTCGAACGAGTGTACCAAATTGAATCATTCTTTTTATTGTACTCGTTACTGTCAGGACAAGGTTTGTATATATATAAAAAAAAAAAATTATATTTTTTAAATCTCTTAATATGAAAAGTAATGAAATGATAATAGTTCAGCTTTTAACGAGAATAAATAGCATCAATTTTAGGTGATAAGAAGTTTTCTCAAATTAAATCATATCAAAAAGCTTTATTTAATTTAGGCCATGGGGAGCTTTTTATATTCTCGAGAATGTCGACATAGAAAAATTTGCAGCGACCTTGAAATATTAAAATATCGACTTGAAATTATCTGGATCCTTATCATATTTCTTATAGAATAAAATCGTATAATAAGAAAAACTATATATGATTCTAAACCATTAAGTAAATAAATATTATTCATAATGAGAAATTTCAATTAAGACGCAAACAAGATGGCGTCTCCCTCGCGGATAACGCCCTACGAGGTTATGTTGTAACAGAAAAATCACGCTTTTAATTATTATTCATAATTCAATCGAGCCAAGCTACATCACGTAAAATGTCAAAAACGGTACACAACATAGCGCCAAATTACAGTATATCACATAAAAAAAAAACACAACAAGACAGACCAAAAAAATTTTTAATTTTTAAATTCACTGGCTAGATGTATTTTAACCTTGTCCTGTCCTTTTCATCTTCACACAGAGTTCTACACTAAATAAAAATTAAGTCTCTTAACCTTCCATTATAAGGGTACTGTAGTAATATTTGAAACATTACAGTGCTGAAAGAAAACAGTTCAACCACTTCGATACTGGTAACACTCAATTTTTTGGAGTGACACTTATTGTAGAAGTGCCTTAAAACTCTGTTCCACGACCTTTTGGCGTGAGACTGGTTAGGGTAAAGTCGGCTAGAAGCGAAATATAGGGATGCTTAATTTTTATATTTAGTGTACTTTTAGTAATAGATCATTATATTAAGTCAATTTAATTCCAGTGAAGGGGAATATATGAACCACGGTGTCACGGTTGTCGGTTACGGTGTGCAAAACGGCGACACCTACTGGATAGTGAAGAACTCGTGGGGCGAGTCCTGGGGTGAGGACGGGTACATCCTCATCTCGGCTACGAACAACAATTGCTTGTTACTGGACATGGCATATTACCCCATCGTTTAATCGCGCAGTTCTCTCCAAAAAAATACTACATAATGACCGCACACTATGAGAGTTGGACCTTGTAGGCCCTTTAAGAACTGTTTAGGTCATTATCGACGGTATAAACAACACTTTGCGTCAGGATATATGTTCATGTATTATTATTTTAATAAATTCCACGTGCTTTCGTTAGCGTGTTTTTATTTTTTAATTTATGTTAACATTCATTCGTTCATTCATATTCATGTAAACATTTCCCAAAACCCAAAAATGTTGCAAACAAAAAGGTTGACCGCCACACATTTGTATATTGCTAAGGCTCAATTTGAAGATGATAAAATAAGCCATTCTAAATCCTAGGTACTGTACCTGATTGGAGTTTTTTTAATGGGCGTCTATGAGAAGCACTATAAAATCCAAGAGCATGTTAGTGCTTTGTCATCAAAGTCCTGCCAAACTGTGAAAGCCCTTCCGGTTAACAGCGTATGTCCATTAAAAAAAAGTGCTTCGACATCGTGAACGGATTGATTTATTTTATCTGCAACACACAGTACTGGTTGAGCTCACATTGGCGCACAGTTTGGGAGACCCTGGCTTAAAACTCTCTGATCATGTAGTCCAAGCGCCAGAGCATAATGATTTGTTCTACAGAACGGACTTTCTGTTTGGAATACGTCCAGGGGTGTCCCCTGAATATAAATCCAAGTTGGCGGGACGGGGGGCGCGAGCTTCAGCCGCCATCTTGGAAAACACATTTTATCGAATATCTCGTGAACCGTGCATAATATGACAAAAATAGTAGAAATTATTTTTGTAGATAATAAATCACATTTGGCATCTCTTATAGGTTTTTATTTACAGCTCTTCAAACTTTTTTAACCTTTAACTTTTTTGGTTATTACGAAAATATAGTTAACGGTTGACGATATATAAAAAATGGTAGTAAACAAATTTGTAGAACATAACATTACACGTTTTGCTATGACCGAGTTTAAAGAATAACTCTGCCAATATTCCAAGCAAGACTTATCACCAAAGCTTTGTCCAGACGTCCCGGAAGTCTGTGGCGACATCTGCGTTTCCAAACAAACATTAAAGAGATCAAATGAATGTCTTATTACATTCTCGAATGAAAACAGACTTTTAAAGACGGAAGTAGCTAAAAGGAAATAAAATTCTTGTTATCGAAGGAACAAGCAATTGAACCTCTTATAGCATTTAAAGCGATCAGAAAATAGAATGAGATAAAATAAGGAATATTTAGATTCAATTCGCCTATTAATTTCCATCTTGTTATTCCATTTCCGACATATATGTAATTAAATACCTATAAATAATGTCTAGGATTACTTAATATTTTGAATTGTGGCGCGCTTCTCAAATGTCAATATGTGCTGACTTGACTAATAGGTGGCACCAGCTATAGAACATTAGTTAAAAGATCATTGTATTTTTCACTTAATGGCGGATATGAAAGTGGTCAAAATATTAGGAAACAAATTTACTTCGGTTATTAAAGAAAGATCGACAAATAAACTCTAAATGTCGTTTCATTGATACAGGTAAGGTATGTACAGGTTGAAAGCGATGATAGCTCAGTGGCAGTGTGTACGACTTCGCGTCAAGGGACGTGAGTTCGAATCCAAGCACCTACAATGAGCTTGAGCTTTCGGTGAAGGAAATCATCGCGAGGAAACCGTAGCATGGTGGTAGGGCTTTTTCTGATGCCCGCCTGGCTAGCTACCACCCTCAAGTTGAAAATCTGCAGACAAATACCAATAGGTGTGTTCCGGTAGTAGCACTTGAAAGCCAGTTCCTCCAAAGATTTAGCGTGTCCACAAACTTAGGCCGTATTGTCACTTGAGATCAGATGAGATTATGGCCATAATGCTATAAGACTTAACTATATCTAAAAAAAGGTAATATTTATAACTTTATGATAATGTAATTAGTGTTTTATTTCTGAATATGAAGATGAAAATAAATGTTTGTTACAGAGCAACACATCTAATTTGATCTAAATAACAATTAGACATATTGTCTTTTATATATGCGCATCGAAGGACGTCGTAACTCATAGTGCCACTTATAGCGTGTCTCATATCTTGTTTATGATAATTTATGTCATATAGAAGAAATAATGAGAATCTGGTGACAATCATAAACACAAACTAACAGATGTAAATAGTCTAAGATAGGAAGTCAATAATATTGTAAACAGTGCAGATTCTGTATCAAAATCATGTTTAAATAATGTTTTATCTGGGTCTTTTTTATAGTTAAGGTTTAGCGTTATGGCAATAATCTCACCTGATATTAAGTGACGATACGGCACAAGTTTGCAGACACGCTAAACTTGTGGAGGAACTGGCTCTCAAGTGAACTGCCGGAACCCAAGTAATGGTATTTAGCGGCAGATTTTCAATCTTAATCTAAATCAAGTCTAAAGTTAGTGTGATTATTGTATTTTAAAGCGATGATGGCTCAGTGGTAGTGTGTACGACTTCGCGTCAAGGGACGTGAGTTCGAATCCAAGCACCTACAATGAGCTTGAGCTTTCGGTGAAGGAAAACCTCGTGAGGAAACCATAACATGGTGGTAGGGCTTTTTCTGATGCCCACCTGGCTAGCTACCACCCTCAAGTTGAAAGTCTGCTGCCAAATACCAGTGTGTTCCGGCAGTTACACTTGAGAGCCAGTTTCTCCAAAGGTTTAGCGTGTCTACCAACTTGGGCTGTATCATCACTTAAGATCAGGTAAGATTATGGCCATTACGCCAAACCTATTTAAGTTTACTATAGAAAAAAAAAGAATCTACATTAATATTATAAAGCCGAAAAATCTGTTTGTTTTAACGCGTTAGTCTTAGAAGTTACTGGTCCGATTAATATATAATCTTTTATGTATTTGGTAGAGAAAACATTGCGAAAGTCTTAAGGATATTTAACATCACGCCACAACCAATTGCAGCAAAACCGTCTTGAAAAAAGTTACAAAAACTGGGTAAAAATCATTATTAAATACTTCCAGACGTCAGAAGCCGCGGCACGCAGCTTGTTTCAAAATATAATCAGTTAGGTATTGTATTATATTCTAGAATAATTTCAGTGTTTATTTTGAACATTTGAAATATGATAAGTTTAACAAGGTTATGTGATGAATGTTTATAATTGATTGTCGCCCGGATTATATTTATCAAATTAAACACAAATCTTATAAAGCGGTGTACATATAATATGTGGTTAATAAATTGGATAATAATAAGTCATGTATTGGAGGACAGGGAGGAGTCTCAGGATGCAATCGGTGTGTTCTGTGATTTGTCTAAGGCCTTTGACTGTGTTGACCATAGTACACTAATTCTTAAATTAAAACACTATGGTGTTTGTGGACTTTCTCTCGACTTCGATGTTACAAAGTTAGCATAAATGGAGTAACCTCTGCGAGATCGTTAGCACAAACTGGTGTTCCGTAGGGCTCCATCTTAGGGCCGTTTTTGTTCCTTGTATATATAAATAATCTACCTCTAATGGTTCGCAACTGCGCTGACATAGTTCCTTTTGCCGACGATACTTCACTTATATTTAAAGTGAAAAGGCCAGATTCAGAGATTAGATATGTAAATAATACTTTAAATACAATTTCTGATTGGTTTACAATAAATAATTTACTGCTAAATGTAGACAAAACTAAATGTATTAGATTTACCTTGCCTAATATTACACGGGTCGATACTATAGTCAAAATCGAAGGGGATTTAGTAGGCTTAGTTGATAGTACTGTGTTCTTGGGTATCACGCTTGATTCCAAACTACAATGGAGTCCACAGATACAAAAAATGGCGGGAAGGTTAAGTTCTGCTGCATTCGCTGTTTGTAAGATTCGACAGCTGACAGATATTGTAACTGCTAGGTTAGTCTACTTTGCTTACTTCCATAGCTTAATGTCTTATGGTATTTTGCTGTGGGGGAAAGCAGCTGAGGTAGACACCGTATTTCTTTTACAAAAAGAAGCAGTTCGATTTAGAGAGAGGTATTTTAACTTTGCCCTCCTAATATGGGTATTTAATGGGGTAAAAGATATGCATTTAGTTTTATTAATATTCAATGTTAATAAATTTAAATTTAACCATTGCATCACAGTGTTTAATTCATTTTGTGAATGCGCAAAAACCTCAGTCCCTGAATAGCTGGAGAAAACTAAAGCCGTGTCAACAGCAAATGTTATATTTGGTAGGTAGAGGTTACATAGATCATTTATGTATATGAGGAAGAGAGTAGGCCCGAGAATACTGTCTCGTGGCACCCCATAAGTAGTAAGCAGATCGCTGTTATATAGTTATCTATTTTAACACATTGTGTTCTATTCGAAAGATAATCTTTAATAGTATCAGCCGAAGACCTCGAACCCCTATCCGTTCTCATTTGTTTGTTAGAATCGGAACAGACAGTGTCAAAAGCCTTCGCTAGATCTAAAAGTATGCCTAGAATCTTTTACTGCTTATCAATTGAAGTAACAATATAATTGGTGAATTTAAACGAACTATTTTTTTGAATACCAAATTTATTTACTGAAATCATTAGATTTTTTCCAAACACTTCACTAACCTGGAGTTTAATAATCTCTATAATATCTTAGATATGGTTGGGAGGATAGAAATGGGCCTATAATTATTGACACAATCTTTGTTACCAACGATGTGGATCGGTATTATAACAGATCTTCTACTTCATTCTCTGGCACGTTATACCTTATAGAGGCTTCTGGTTGTCTATTTTTACTGTCGCCTTTTCGTTTCATCGGGTTTCAAATCACCACGACAGTAAAGATGTTTTCATTACAAAAATAGAAATCGATACTAAAGCATTTTGTCTTTGCTTATTTAAATACAGATATCTCTTTAATATATTATTGTACCGATATATTTTTTTATTCACTACTGTGTACATAGCTTTAAATCGAAATGAACTAGTATATATTATCGGGTTCATCTCTTTCCTGTTTATATATTTAGGGAATCGTCAAGTATTGCAGTTAGGCGAAATGTGGGCATTCGCCTACATTTTTCTTTTGTTAGTGTATTTTAACAACTGTATTGCATTATCCGGTAAGAATTCAATTATTATTTAACTAACAGTACTATTTTCTGAATGTAAATTATTCTTACGATTTCCGCTATCGGATACAACAATATTTTAGTTGTAGTTCCGGAGGTTAAAGATTCGATGCAGATTTTTTCGTAAATGGCTCTGGGGTATTTAGTTTTCGGATTAAATTACCTCTTAGTGGTTTTTGCAGTGAAAACTTCTTTAGGCGCGTTGAACACTTTTTGGGTGAACAAAAATCTTGTAACTCGCGCCTTCGTCACCGAACGCTTTCCATTTATGTAGATAGTGTATGCGGATAGTTAATTACGTGCTTGTTATATATGAACGCTTGGTTGATCGGTTTGACGTGCGACTTAATAATCACACGTACGCAAGGTCGTCGTTTCCAAACCGCAACATATGGATACAAGTGTTATTGCTTTTTATGTTTAGATATTTTATGAAATACAGTTTTCGGCAGTACACATTGTGTACATCAAATGACATTTGTTTAATATTAGCCATTTTATTAAGAGGTCTCTAAAACCAAAACAATAAAACGGTATGTGCTGAAGACCCTACTACAGAAGTGAAACCTCCTTACATCTCTCTCGCTCCCTCAGTTGGCTCGACCTATCTTTATCTAAACGAGCGTCACACAAAAAGGTTGCGGATCAGAATTTCAAAGTCCTTCCATAAGGAATTTTACTTTAAAAATTGTAGCTTAGCTATCTTCCATACTACTATTATTATATTATCTTTACTAATATGAAAATGCGAAAGTGAGTTTGTTTTTTTGTTACGCTTTCACGTCTAAACCGTAGAATCGATTATGATGAATTATTGTCTAGTGGTAGATGGGACCTTAAGGACGGCGATAGGATACTTTGTATCGGGAAAACCTTATTGGAAGAGGGGCAAGGAAGGGGATAAAATTTGTATGTTTTTTTTTTATTGCGCCATCCGTTTTGCTTAACAAAATTAATATTAACGCGAGCGAAACCGCACGTAAAATCTAGTATCTAATATTATAAATGCGAAAGTAACTTTGCTACGTTTTCACGCCTAAAGCACTGAATGTATTATGATAAGTTTTGATATAGAGGTAGATGGGAACCTGGAAACGGCGATAGGCTATTATTTCTCGCGAAAACCTTATCGGAAGTAGAGTTATGACAGGGATAAATTTTGTATGAAACTTTTTTTTGAGTCATGCGCGTCAATATTATCGCGAACGAAGCCGCACGTAAAATCTAGTATATTTATAAACAGTTTGCACAAATTGCGAGAGTCGAGAGCGGGAATGTACAGGGATCATGACAGCGTAAGTGACCGTCACGCAACTTGCTGTTTTCCGTCCCGGCACATAGGTCAGCTTTACTGCCAAGGCGCGCCAATTGTTATTTTTAATACTTTGTAGCTTTAGCGTTATGTCTACAATCTTACCTCTTATCTTATTTAATCTTACCTGAACACTCCTATAGGTATTTACCGACACATTTCAAACTTGAGGGTAAGTAGGATAAGTATTCGTAAAGCTGTCCCTTGTTTCTGGCAACACGGGAGTTTAAAGTGTCGTCGTGGTGCGTCTTAGTGGGTAGTGTTGGTTAATTAGCACCCAATGAGTCCCCACCTGCCCCTGACGTCTTTGACCTGAGCCCCGGGTAATGCGTTTGCGCATTGCGCTGAGGACGTCCGTAAAAACTGGGATTTTAAACACCGCGTTAACAAAAAAATAGGCGTGATAGCTAGCGAGATGGGCATTACAAAAGCCGAACTACAAGGCTATGGTTTCAACACGATGTTGATTCATTGATGCAGGGATTACAACTCGCGTCCATTGAAACGGCATTAAAAGATCATTTATCAATTAGTTAGCATTAGACAGTTTTAGATTTTAGATTAACAGAGATGCTGACAAAATTAATGACATTATATTTATTTCAGTATCAAACAATGAACAGTCAACGGAACAGCTGACCTGGCCTACAGAGTACCATCTAAAGGGGGAGGAACTCGACATCAATAATGGAATCAAAGAAACCTTTGAGATCTGGTTAGTATGACATAGACAGTTATGTAAACGAAACTATCTTCTGAACCGTTGTACGCGCATTAAACCGAAACTACTTCATTAAATTTACTGAAATTAAACACGAATTCGGACAGCAAACAGACAGATGGTCCGTCTGATGGTAAATGGTTACCGTCCCCTATAGACAGCCGCAACACCCGAGGTATTACAGCCATGTTGCTGAACTTGACGAAAGAGGCTGGTTCTCGCTCACTATGTTGGAACACAAAGGCTTATAGTGAATCTTTATTATGCGGAAGTCTAAACCCGAGGGTAGTCGCTAACCAGTCAGCAAATATAAAAAAAGCGATAGTATCCAATGATATAAGCAAAAATGTGTAAATACGCCATATGCATTCCGAAAGTGACGTATTCATTTTGTGTCAATTGGCATACTCAAACCTCAGTATCGCAGCGGCGTTCAAGGAAGTATGTTCTATACCCTAAAACAATAGAAAATGCTGTCCCGTGTAATACGATATTGTACAAACTATACAATGAAAACTTCTACAGATTATAGGATCACATTTAACTCCTAATTATTACTATTTTCATTGATAATTTAATATTTTTAATCATAAAGTATATCAATCCTTAAAGTAATTTTAAAAAGAAACGTTTATACTGAAGACGATGCAGAGCAATATATACTTGTCTCTTTTTCCCGCCTGGTATAAAAATATACTATCTACTTCCCCGTTCATTCCGATATTACTACGACCGTATTAGTATGTCACTTATTTGACCCAAATATTTAGAAGGAACGTATCTTTGAAGCGATGCTAGCTCGGTGGTATAATGCGTACGGACTTAGCGTCAAGGGACGCGAGTTCCAATCCACCTACATTTATTAATTTCAAGTTCTATTCGAGATATAAAGAAAATAATTATTCGAGTATACATTTATTATTATGATTTTTTTATCGATAAAAATAAAAAGAGGCTACTTTACAAAATTATCTTAACACCTTTATTTTGTTTACGATAATTTATAAAAATATATAATAATAACAGTCATCATGTAGACTATACATTAGACACTGTGTAGCCATCATACATAGACTATACGTTAACGTTACGGACGTTATTTGCCGGATAGCGTAACCCTCCGCGACGCCCCATAAGGAAATTTTTATTCTACATTTATTTATTGAAATAAATTAGATATTAGTAAAGTAAACTATAAAATCTAAAATAATTAAATGTGAACGGAGTCGAGGGTATCAGCTAGTATGTTTATATTGACATGTCTAGCGTTTAAGCGTATACTGTATCTGTATTTATTTCACTCGGCTATTCATCGGTTATGTGTTAATCATCCTTTCGTCGTGACAAATTTTACACTTTACTCAGCACCACAATCACAAATCAGTCGGTAATAAATTAAACTTTAAAGACACGTATTCAGTGTCCGTAATAATAAAAAAAAATTGTCATAATGACTGCCGACAAAACAGACAACTATATTTCGCAATATAATCTAAAAAAAAAGAATTAAAACTCGTACCGATATGTTGAGGTTTGGAACCTAAGACCTTGCTTACGCGTGATTATTAAGTCGCGTTCATATATGACAAGCTCGAACTTTCCTCGACGACCCTACTACCATGCTATTGTTTCGGCACACGAATTCTGTAAAGCAGGTCACCCAGAAAAACAACGAAGCAGAGAATCAAACACACAAGGGAATCGAAAGCGGGCTTGAAGGACCATGACGATATATTACAGCATCATGCTATTTATCATGACGGCATACAAGTCGATCTTACTATCACGTCGCACGAATAAATATTTCACAGTGAAAAGATATAAATTATTCATTTGACCCACAGGTACAGTGCCAATCTAAACCGGTCTCGGATCGACTATTATGATGGTATATACAAGAAGTATTACTATGGTGAAACAGGAAATGTTACAGGAACACTCTACGAGGTAAGTTAATGTTGTTTTATACATAATACTATATTTTTACTAGCTGACGTTCACGGGGAACTTCGTATCACCTATAATCGATATTCTTTGTTCTCGCTAAAACTCAAAAACGGTTTGAGCGATTCATATCTTTAAATTTAAATTTTGATTAGCTATTATCAATTCTAATCAACCTTGTACTTCGATTCGTTAAGATCAATAGAACTGGCTATATCTAATATCGTTTCCGATTTTTGTTTATGTTGGTTATAGAATGAAACTTGTCTATAAATCCGATGAATAAAATGTCTTTTAATCATATGCAATTTAAATAGAGTTAATCAATATAACGTTTATTAATATACTATGTTTTAGTTTCTTTTTGTGGTGCTTAAATGTACAGTTAATATTATCCGAATCACGCGACATATATGTATTTGTTCGTTCACGAATCTGGGAAACTCCAAGTTGAGTACGCAAACTTCCAACGACTGGTGTTGTTATTTGTTAATTGTCTACGCCATAGACAGTCGCCTGGGAAGTTGTAGTTGCTTGAAATCGAATGGCAAATCTATTGTAATCATCGGTATAAGCGAAATCAAGACAACCTCTTATTAGTATTTTTTCTTAATCGTTGATTCGTTGATATTCATTAGCCTTCGTTACATTGCATCGTCGTATTAGTAGTGTTAGTTGATACTGAGATTCATAGTCATTTGTATTTTCTCCAGAAAAAATGGTCATATAACTGCCACTGTTTATTTATTTACATTTATACTTTATTGACTTGATGGAATTAAAGTATTTCACATTAATAACCTCATAAAGCTTAGACTATATTAGAGAGTATGGCATTATCTAACTACTGCTTACATGAACATATTGTCCTTTTTACTTCACTACTATCGTCTGCAACTGATCGCCTACATTGGGTATCGATCATGACTTTAGGGTATCGCTTGGAACACTTACCGTCGATCATATAGCGTGAGTTATTGTCGAAAACTCCGCAAGGTCATCGTTTTTTTTTATTATTAATGCATGTAATTTTTGAATAATTGTTTCATCTGGGGCTTCATATAAAAAGAGAGTTACTTTTTATCTACTCATGCATTACCTGTGCGTGTGATTGGTCCATCGAATGACAGAGAGTGATACTCCGAACTGTTTCTGAGACTTATAATGACGCGCGTCAACACTCATCTTCACTACTCGTGTTTGTCTCCCTGCCCAGTCAAATTTAGTAGGAGCTTACTAGCGCAGCTTCAGAGACACGTTCCAATATAGAACTTTTAGCTGTCCTAGACAGGCTGATATCTTATAGTAGGTTATAGACATTTTGCTGGTATAGCTGTTGCTCCCACTTCGACCGCGTATAGCATATGTACCATAGCCATTCCTGTTGAGGTTATTTAGTAGATTGTAGTAATTACTTTATATTTGTTTTTTTTTTAGTGTGGCATTTTGCTATATTTGTTTCCCATGGTACAATGAGCTCAGTTAATGAAGTCAGTTTCATCTGGCTATATTTTGTCAACTAGCCACAAAAAAATGTGCGCATGTGGAAGGCCACGTTTTTACCATTCAACAGAATTTTTACATCATACAAAATTTACTTTTGTTACAAAAAATTGTGAGGTGGTAGTCCAAATAATGTCAGTAAACATTGTGGATATATCTTGTTGATTCGAAACGTTTATTTAAATACGTTCTTTAATTTGAGGGAAAAGTTTACTGAATCGACAGGATGAACATTAAATGTTTGACAGTTACGAAACCCATGAAAATGTTGTCTTTTATTTGTACTTTCGTCAATTTTCCAATGTTTTTAATACCCTGCTACTTGGGACGAAGACAAATACAACAAATCAAAAACCATGAAAATCGGTCCAGCCTTTCTCAAGTTACAAGTGTTCCAACAAACCCGACTTTGTATTATATATATAATAAATAATAATTATGTAAGATTAATAAAATGATAAATAATTTATATAAGAACGTTTAAATGAATAGTATGATGCATGTACTTTTTGATTTCCCAAACTTTATTTAACAGTATTCGTCAATATATGAACAATTATCTTCCTTTCTATTGATTGATAAATAATGTTACAGCTACATCCAATAACCACGGAGGAGACGTACAATGAGCTCAAGTGTTTCGAGTTCGCTCATAGTGATGCAGCCGAGGATTTCTTGCTCTCGGTGGATAATTTCACTTTAAAAGGTAAATTCCTCTTATTAGACTATTTTCTAGCAAAAATAATGATGTTATAAATGAGACAGAATGTCAAAAGTTTGCTCGATGGTTTTCACTGTCGTTCGTTCATTCGTAAAGGCTGAACATAAAATATAGTACAAAAGTATCTGTTTTTAGTACATCTAAAGAAGTCCACGACATTACATCTTTTTCTCTCAATCATCATTTTCTCACATTTTCCTGTCATTTTTCATCTATGTATAACTCAAGCGTAACAGCTTCTAATTATTTACATTATAAGGATTACAGTACCAATCATTTAACTAATGTATCATTCACGAAGTATCAAGTTTTCAATGTTTTAAATAGAATGGACCTGTACAAAGGTGCTGGTTCTGACGGTATTCCGTCCATTTTCGCTGTCAAATGCACTAAAGTTCTCGTACAACCCCTTGTGCCTTATATTCAATAAATCCTCAAGCACTGGGATATTCCCATCATCTTGGAAGAATATGGTCATTCTCTTATATAGAAGTGGCCACAAAGATCTGATCAAAAACTATAGACCAATATCTATCATACCAGTATTCGCTAAGGTATTTGAATTACTTTTACGCCCTCATCTCGCTTGGCATTTCAAGAAAATTATTTATCTTAATCAACATGGCTTCATGAGAGATAGATCTACCTCCACAAATATTGTAACCCTTGTTGACGATTTAACATCTGTTCTTGACCAAAATAAATGCGCTAATGTTGTTTACACCGACTTCAGTAAAGCATTCGACAAAGTTAACCATAGCATATTGATTAAAAAACTAGCCTCGATTGGTTTTGGTAATAATTTGCTCAAATGGTATGAGACATATCTCTCTTGCCGTAAGTCTGTTGTGGTTATTAACGGCTATACCTCAGAACCATTTGACATACACTCGGGTGTTCCTCAGGGATCAAATTTAGGTCCTTTACTTTTTAATATTTTTATTAATGATATTACTTTAGTATATGAGAATTTGAAGTGTTATTAGTTCGCGGATACCTCAAATTGATTCATCAAATCGATACTCGTAATGATGTTTCACTGCTGCAAAATGATCTCAATGCTTTAACTGACTGGTGTCATACGAATGACATGGGTTTTAAATGCAGATAAGTGCCGTGTAATTCATTTCTCGCGTAAAAAGTCTTGTCTCAATTGCCAGTATTTTATAAAGTCTCATATTCTAAACGAAGTAAACAGTATTCGTGATTTAGGTATTACTTTTGACAGCAAGCTTCGGTTCCATACACACAACGATAACATTGTTAATAAGGGATTCAAATTGTTAGGTTCTGTATTACGAAACAGTAGTGATTTCAAACAGGTAAAAACAAAAATTGTTCTTTATAATGCACTCGTACGTAGCTGTCTAAAATATTGTAGTTTCGCGTGGAACCCTTATTACGATGTACATAAGAATAATTTAGAGAGAGTGCAAAAACGGTTCCTGTGGCATTTGTCTTATAAATTGCGTCTTGGAGCAAAACTTCCCACATATCAAAACAGACTTCAACATTTCACACATTCGACACACCTGAATTATTAAGTAGAGTCAAACTTAACGTTCCCAAGATGTTACCTCGAGACTCAAGATTCAATCTATTTTCCACTAATTATTATCGAACTAATTTAGGGCTTTACTCTCCTATGAGTGGAATGCTATCATATTATAACACATTATTTAAAAAAACAGATCTTGATCAGACCTTAAACACCTTTAAGTCTGGCTATTTGATGAAATAGTTTTAAATTTTTTATATAATTTTATTCTCAATTCATTTCGTTTAAGTTTAATTAATTATAATTTCACATAATTTAGTCTTGTTTATTTAATATTCATTTTTTTTGTTGTAAAATTATACTATGTATGTGTTGCTCACACAATAAATATGTGTCATACTTACATATAATTAAGGTTACATTTGTGCTTGAAACTTTATAAATATTTTTAATTTTAAGTAATGTCATATTGTAAACCTTGTTGGTGCTTTATATTAAAAATAAAAACTATTACCTGGCTGGATAGCTGCCACCCTCAAATTTAAAATCTGTCGCCAAATACCTGTAGGTGTGTTTCGGCTGTAGCACTTGAGAACCAGTTTCTGCACTAGCTTTAACATGTCCACCATCTTGGGCAACATTGTTACCTAACATAAGGTGAGATTGTAGCCATAACGCTAAAACCGTAACTATATAAAAAAGAACTAATGATCACTGTTTCCTCAAGGTATAAAGTATGACACAAACAGAACATTGCAAATATGGGAGAGGACTGAAACCTTGCACTCATCGATGAAGGTGGAAGTAAGAGTGTTCGCTTACGTGCAGGATGACGTACATATTCCAGTCCAGTAAGTCTTTTTGAAAGGAAAACTTGCTGAAGTATGCTAAACGAGTAGCTAAGCTCAGTTGGTAGTGTGTACGAACGCCGTGGCAGGGTTTTCTAATGCCCCTATGGTTAGCTACCACCCTCAAGGTCAAAATCTGCCGCCAAATCCCAATACTTGTGTTCCGGCAGTTGCACTTGGGAGTCATTCCCTTCACAGGTTTATCGTGTTCTCCAGCTTGGGCTATATCGTCACTTAGAATCTGATGAGAACGTAGTATTAACGCTGAACCTATGAACTATATAAAAAACCTGTAGTGTTTTATTTACTGTTGGTGTTTCTGTGATTTTGCTTGACATTTATATTACATTTATATAATTTTTATATATTTAAGGTTTATCGTTATGGCCATAATCTCACCTGATCTTAAGTGATGATACGGCCCAAGTTGGTAGACACACTAAACCTGTAGAGGGACTGGCTCTCAAGTGCTGCTGTCGGAACACACCTATTGGTATTCGGTCGCAGATTTTCAACTTGAGGGTGGTAGCTAGCCAGGGGGCCATTAGAAAAAGCGCTACCACCATGTTATGGTTTCCTCACGATATTTTCCTTCGCCGAAAGCTCAAGCTCATTGTAAGTGGATTTGAACTCAAGTCCCTTCACGCGAAGTCGTACACACTACCACTGAGCTATCATCGCTCCAATATGTATATTAATAAATACATTAAGTGGAAAAGTTTGTTTATTTGTTTGAACGCGCTAATCTTAGAAACTACCCATCAAATAATATACAGTTAAATTATGCGGAAAAGGTGTATTACTTATGCGGTCAGCTGACAGGTGAAGCACTCGAATCTATTGCCTACGGTTGAAAACTATGAGCTAATTTACAATACTCTATCTGATAGAAGATGTGCGTTCATTAGCCACAGCGTATTTAGAGGAGATTTTTTTATGAAAACTTAATCCGAGCAATCATTGAGGAAGGCGTAAGACTATTTAACATCACGCTACCATCAATAGAAGCTATTCTTTATTGATAAATTACTAAGGAGTAAGGATGAATAGTTATTTCTAAACATATTTTCAGGATTATAGCAAAGGTGTCCGATTTAGACAAAGGTAGTATAGATGAGCACACGATCACGAATTACTACGGATATGAAAGCGAGTTTGATGAAGACAACTTGGACCTTGAAACTGGTATTATTCCTTTTCACCACCAATTTACTTCAAATAAGTAGGTATTTAAAGTGATGGAAGCCAAATTGGTACTGCGTTCGAAAGGTGCGCCACGTGGACGAGAGTTCGAATCCCTGTAATGAGCCTGAGCTTTTGGTAAACGGAAGAATCATGATGAAACCATATTTTGATGTTAAGTAATGACCGCCTGACTTCCCACCATATTCAAGTTGGTGTTAATATATTCTGGCATATTAGCACGCTCAGGTTGAAAATCTGCCTCCAAATACCTATAGGTGTCTTCCGGCAGTTCTATTTCAGAGGCAGATTCTCTGCAATTAGGACAGCGTTAATGTCGTGACGAGAATTCATTTCATGTTATCTTTCAGACTTCTACGGCTGCAACGAACTGGAAGACTTTGGTAAAAGTTTGACGAACGATTTGAAACACATTCATCCTGGTATCGCGACGGATTCGGATTTCGCTTTCCAAAGGTGAGTTGGCAGTTTAGGACGTTATTTTTTTAATGAAACTTTTAGCGGAGTGCTTTGAAATCCTGTCTCGCAACTTTTCTGTGTGACGCTCGTTCGGGTAAAGTCGTCTAAGGGAGTGAGCGGGATACAGTGAAATTACACTTGTGTCGTGTAGTGGACGCACCGGTTTTTTATTATATTGTAAGCTCAATATATTTTTTTTTTTCTTAAGTTACTCAATATCGAATTAAATATTTTCAGATTTAAGTTACACCATAACAAGGAATACGATGACCACGAACATGAGACCAGGAAACGGATATTCTTTAAAAACTGGAAGTAAGTATATCAATATCTCCCTTCTTTTATCTAAGTTATAGATTTATCGTTATGGTCCTAATCACATATTGTGTTACGTAGCGATGTGATCCAAGAAGGTGGACACGCTAAGCCTAGTGGAAAGACTGGCTCTCAAGTGCAACTGCCGGAATATGCCTACAGATATTTAGCGTCAAACTTTCAATTTATGGGTGGTACCTAAAATGACTATCAAAAGAAAAAGCCCTACCACCAAGCTATGTTTCCTTCCCGATGTGATTCTTCACCGGAATCTCTTGGTTTGATCAGAATAAAAAAAAAAAAACATTTTTCTAGGCATATACATATACATCGAGAAAAACCGGCAAAAAACTGGATCTGATTAAAAATTATTTTGGTTTGGTTGGTATATTCTTAAAATGCTTTGGGAAATCCAAAAGTGCATGGATCATAGCGTAATTAGAAGTTTATGAGCTAGATATTCATATTAAATAGGAAGTAATCTGATGTCCTTCTGGAGATATTAAAAGAGAAATGGTCTCAATACATTAAGTATTTCGGGCGTAATCAACCAAACACACGGACATCCGGATGTCCACGAAAAAAAAGCATTAAGATTTTTTTTGTATATAATGAAATA
This sequence comes from Actias luna, assembly GCA_039707435.1. Lineage (NCBI taxonomy): Eukaryota > Metazoa > Arthropoda > Insecta > Lepidoptera > Saturniidae > Actias > Actias luna. The sequence continues at coordinate 12,418,483 of JAZHAC010000032.1, forward strand.
AATGAATTTAAAAAATCATCTAGTGTTATAGTGAAAGTATTTCTCTGGATTATAAAACAAGTGCATTGCCGCAACAACACAAAAGATTTAATATAACGATCATTGAAGTCACGAAAATTGCTCGATCTTGGAATGTTGAGAAAAATGAACAACGTGACTTAATTACATTTACAATAGGTTTCAGCGGACACACAGAGAGGGGTGTCAATTTCATCGAAAGACTAATGAGAAATATGCCGTCATACCTTTACAAAAAGAATAACGAAATATTATTAATAACCTCACATAATATCAATTTTCTATCTCTAGATTGATCACGGACCATAACAAAAAGAATCTAAGCTACAAAATGGAGGTGAACACGTTCGCTGATAGGACGAGGGATGAGTTGAAATTCTTGACCGGCACCAAACCCTCGATGTCCGTCGCCGATCCTAACCTTTACTCTGATACTTCGAAGTTGCTGCAGTCGGTGGACCAGCTGCCTGAGGAACTGGATCTCAGGCTCGAGGGGGTGATCAGCCCCGTCAAAAGTTTGTGTTTTTAGACTGTAATATTTTTTTCCTTCTTACGTATCTAACGCAATTAGTTCCAAAAAAAAGTTAGTTATCACGGGACACCGGGCAGATGTGAAACATTCAAAGAAAATATGGAGTGTATCAACAATAATATGCAGTTTTTTTTTATAGTTTACTAGCTTTTACTTGCGGCTCCACTCGCGTTAAACACATTTGACGCAATAAAAAGTTATAGACAAAGTTCATTCTTCTTTTTACTCCACTTCCTGTAATTTTATCACGAGCAAAAGTAGCTTATTGCCGTCTTCAGGGCCCCATCTATCTCTATACCAAAATTAATCGTAATCGATTCAGCCGTCTAGGCTTGAAAGCGTAACAACAAAAACATATCTCATCTTTGCATTTATAATATTAATAAGGATAGCTTTAGCGGTGTGACTACAATCTCACCTGATGTTAAGTGACAATGTGGCCCATGATGGTTAACACGCTAAGCCTAGTGGAGAGACTGGCCCTCAAGTGCAGATTTTTACCATAAATGTGGTAGCTAGCCAGGTGGATATTATAAAGAGCCCTACCACCATGCTATGGATTCATCATGATGATTTGCGTCATCGAAAACAAACTTATTGCAGGTATTTGAACTCATGTCCTTTGACACGGCGTCCCTACACGCTAACACTGGGCTATCAGCTATTTATTTTCTTTCATTCTTCATCGCTATTACGAAATTTACGGCATACGCGTGCGATATAAAAGGGAGTCATACTGTTTATCGTCATTACAAGTGGTTGGATTCTACTGCCTAGACCCGCTAATAGATATTTCACATTTGAAAATAAATTCAAAGCATTCATGAGGACTGCCGAGAGATGAAAAACTTAAAACTATAAACAAACAGTTGTAATTTTTGATTATCCAAATTAATTGTTTGAGCTTAAATTAAAACTTGTAAAACGTTACGTGACCATGTCGATGACGACCAACATGAATTTAATCCCCACCAAAACCTTCCCACAGAAGTTTTCACTTAAAAAACTAATGTGACTAACCAGATCAAGCTGACTGCGGTTCGTGCTGGGCGTTCTGTACGACAGCCGCCGTCGAAGGCGCCCTCGCCAGGAAGAACGGTGGCCGAGATTTGGATCTGAGCGAGCAATCGCTCGTCGACTGCTCTTGGGGGTAAGTTAATTTTATTTTTTAAACAAAAATATTATGGAAGAGAGATTAGAAGGTATTAGAATGTATTTATGTATAAATTATATACCTAGTGTGTATTATATATTGTATTTTCATAAAAATGTATAGTATACACGTTTGTATGTGTATTACAGTCTTAGTATTATAGGTATGAATGTATTTATTATATACTAGCTGATCCGGTGAACTTTGTATCACGTATAATCATCTGGAAAAAAATTAAATGGAATCATCAGTATACGCGAAATCAAGACAACTTCTCCTTTGTATTTTCCCTTGATCGTTGATTCATTGACGTTACTCATTAGCCTTTTCTACAGCCAGTCTCGTTACATTGCGTCTTCGTATTTGTAGTGTTGGTTGATACTGAGATATTTCGTCGTTTGTATTTCTTCGAGCGAAAATAATTATATAATCGCCTATATTTACTTATTTCCATTTCTGCTCTATTGACTTGACGAAGTTAAAGTATTCATGTGACCCTCATAAGCCTTAAACTATATTCGAGTATATGATACATTCCAACTATTGTTTACATGAACATCTTGTCTATTAACTTCACTACTATTGTCTGCAACTGATCGCCTACATTAAGTATCCATAATTAATTGTGATAGTGTCCGCAATCCGGTTTCACGGGTATCGCTGGACCCTTACCTTCGATCATACTGCATGAGTTATTGTTGAAATATCCGGAAGGTTCATTTATCATTTTTTTTAATTATTATTGTATGTAATTTTTGAGCAACTGTTACGCTCGGGATTTCACCTGAAATGAGAGGAACTTTTTAGCCGCCCATGGATTACCCGTGCGGATGTTGGGTACATTGAGTGGTAGACAGGAGAACTCTGAACAGTTCCTGAGAAATGTAAAAATTAAGGTTTAAGGGTCACCTTACCGACACGCGTCAACAGTCACCTTCACTACTCGTGTTTCTCTCTCTGACCAGTCAAATTTGGTAGCAGCATGCTAGCGCAGCTTAAAAGACACGCTTTAAATATGTTGAATACTACGTTTTCAACATTCATCAGAGTACATCCAAGAAAATCTACTTTTATTAGTAAATTATTAGGTGGTAGTAGAGGCAATGCCAGTTAATTTAAAAATTCTGTGAAATAGTTCACTCCGTCATTCTGGTGGATAATTGTGTCGACTCATTTGAAGAGTAATAACTGGCCTCGAAGAAAATTCTGAATAGTCACATCGAGATCGACAATTTTATTGTTTCCGCCACCATTATACGTACTTTATGAATTGTAGCAATGATTTATCTTTCCTTAATAAAAATTGTTCTTTACAGTACGCGTTGCTCCAAACGACGTCGTTTGGATACAACTGTTTTACAATCACTTCCCATCACATAAACTTATAAGTCTAATAGATCTCGTAGTGATACCAATTGTGATATTATAGTAATTGTGATAGTGATACCAATACCACTATTCTCTATATCTGTCGACCGCTGGTTATCAGCTCGATTAATACATAAGGTGGCTTGTCGCACATTTATAATTAAAAGTAATTAGTTTACTAGTGAAATTTAAAACTTCGTTTAGAATGAAAATGTAACTAATGTTCCGCTTCATGACAATTGCGAAGTGTAACGCTATTTTGTCAAATGTATCTACAAAGATATTTATAGCTTATTAATTTGTATCAGTTTTTGTTTTTAATATTTTTCAGGTTTTCTGCAATTAAATAGTTTTCTTTGCAATTTTCTTAAATAGATTCATTGCAGTCTTCTGTCTCATTAATTCACTCACTTATAATATTATGAGATTTGCAACAAATTGTTTCTTTTTTTTTATACGAACCATGACCTGGCAATAAAGAACACATTAAAAACATAATTATCCGATTTGGTGCAGTCGTCCGGAAGTGATGTGCATACATACATTTCAGCGATTCATTTTTTTATATATACAGATTTTTTAATGTTCCCATCTACTCCCTATTTTTTTTATTTCATAAGAACCTTCTCCTGACAGTAATTAACGCAACACAAAATAATTAGTGGAATTATTGTATCCGTTCACGCATGATGCGATGACTAAGGGAAGTAGAGATTCATTTATATATATATACATAGATGTATGTTTTTTATAATATGCATATATATAGGCGCAAATAATGCAGGCTCTCAAGTGCCTCTGCCGGAACACACTTAATGGTATTTGGCGGCAGATTTTCAACTTGAGGCTGTAACTAGCCAGACGGGCATAAGTAAAAGCCCTACCACTATTTTACAGTTTCATCATTTAACCTTAACCACATCAGACTCTCACAGAAATTCCAACTCTCGTCTATTGGTTATTGCTTCAAACCTACAATGCTACATTATCATGTCGTAGTGAATACAATGTATTGCTCTATTTCTCTTCCCTGCTACGTTAACGTAACGTAAGGATATTTGTATCTTGGTGACACGTTATTCAATATTTCAGTTTCGGCAACAGGGGCTGTGAAGGTGGTACCATCGATAGCGCTATGACGTACGTCATAGCCCATGGAATTCCAACGGAGAACGAATACGGGCCCTATTTAGTGAAAGTGAGCATGATTTTCTATACCCTTCACGGACACGGCGCTTTTCAGTTTTATCCAGTGTAATAAACGCTATAGAGATATGTTCAGCGATAAGCCGACGTATAAACCCATATTACAATTCGCATGGTGGTAGAACTTGTCCTAATCCTCACCTGGCTAAACACCAATCTCAAGTTAAAAGCCTGTCACCAGATACATATTGACGCGTTCCGGTAGTAGCACTTGAGAGCCAGTCGTTTCACTACGGTTAACGTGTCCACCGTTAAGTGCAACAACGTCACTAAAAGTCCCAAGTGAAATTGTGACCATAACGCTGAACCTGGAAAGCATAAAAATATACAAAAATTAGTACAATTACCACGTCATAGATGTCAAGGTACTGTTCTGATGGCTGTTATGAAGTCGCATATTTTCTAGTTTTTATTTAAACTGCATTTAATGTCCCAGGAGGGGCTATGCGGTATACACAACGTGTCTCGAGTGTACAACATCAGTGGCTTCGGTCGGGTGACTCCTCGTAACGTGGAGGCGCTGAAGGCAGCCCTTAACAAATACGGACCGGTCGTTGTGCGAGTCTGTGCCACCGACAACATGAAGTTTTATTCAAACGGCATCTTCTACGACGTCAACTGGTTAGAAATCCTGATCCTTACTAATTATATTTACTAATATTATAACTGCGAAAGTTGGTTGTTCTATTCTTGCGGGGTCATTTGGGTGTTACGTAAGGACAGAAAGGGGGTCTTTAGTCAGCTTACTTTTTATGTCAAGAAGGATGGGGAAGAAAGGTCAACAAAATTTTCCGTTACTACTGCGTTTATACTTTTAACGATAGATAGTAATGTTGTACATGTGTCTATTTCGCGCCAGGTATCAAAAACATGCTGGCCTATTTCCCGTTATTGATATAGTGCTTGGGCTGTTGCCTTATTACTTGGGGGTGTCACGGATTAAATAGAAAGTCTGTTGTGTTGTAAATATTTTATAAATTCACAATATATAGTGTTCGCGGACCTAAGTCTGGTCACGTCCCTCGACCCTACGGTCGACCTTCAAAATCTCCGTACCACAAATGTGGAAGTGTGCAGACACAGGACTTCCAGACGCCACGAGGGTTTCCATCCTTATGTGGTAGAAGTACCGATGATCCGTACGAAACGATTCGTTTTTTCGTTCATCATGCGGACAGCAAAGGAGTGGAACTCTCTCCCGGCGTCTGTCTTCCCATGTACTTACAATCTGGACATTTTCAAGTGAAGAGTGAAAAGACATTTTTTAAGTTTGCGCGCTCCATCGTCTGTCTCATCTATACTTATCACGAGGCATGATTGAGATCAAGCGAAAACTTATAAACTATATAAGAAACCAACCAACGCGTACCCTACCCAGACAGCTTCCACGAACCCGCTACCCTGCTCCCGTACGGAGGCGGTTGTTCCCGGACAATATATCGCTACGTAGTCATCAAGTCCTGTGCAGCAGCGCAATGATTCAAATTCGTCTGGAGGCAACTGACTTGGACGTCCTCCGTTAAGTTTCCATGTCAGGTACCTCCATCCTAGGACCCTCCACCCTCAGTTCAACTTTGGGCGTTGTACTCTCAACCCTTACCCCAGTTGCGAAAACCTTCCATCTCTTAGCGGAGGGAGGCTTACAGTTACCGTGAAGAGGCCGGCATTGCCCAGGGTGTACCACGTGGAGGTTGCTGATATCACACCCTTACACAGTTGTATCGCCTACATTGGGTATACATAATTACTTTTAGGGTATCGCTTATAACACTTACTGTCGATTATAGAGAGTGAGTTATTGTTAAAAGCGATAGCTGAGTGGTAGTGTGTACGACTTTGTGTCAAGGGACGTGAGTTCGAATCCAACCACCTACAATGAGCTTGAGTTACCAAATACCAATAGGTGTGTTCCGGCAGTTGCACTTGAGAGCCAGTAGTACAAAGGTTTAGCGTGTCTACCAACTTAGGCCGTATCGTCACTTCAGATCAGGTGAGGTTATAGCCATAACGCTAAACCTTACCTATAAAAAAAACCACCGCAAGATCCATTTATCATTTTTTTAATTATTTATGAACAACTGTTTCACCTGGAAAATTAGAGTAACTTCTTAGCTACCCTACATTACTCGTGCGGGTGTTTGGTCCATCGTATGACAGTGAGTGATACTCCGAACAGTTCCCGCAACCTGTAATACGGATGTAGGCTCCGAGTAGGAATATTCGAAGCGCGTCAAGACTCATCTTCACTACTCGTGTTTTTCTCCCTGCCCAGTCAAATTTGGTAGGAACCTGCTAGCGCACCTTCAGAGATATGTTGTAATATAGAACTTTCTGCTGTCATAGACATACTCATATATTTTAGTAGGTTATAGAGATTTGGCTAGTATAGCTCTTGCTTTTATTTCCGGTTCCGGTTATTTAGTAGCTCGAAGTACTTACTTTATATTTATGTTATAGCGTATATTTTGGTATATTTGCTTCCCATGATACAATGAGTTCAGTTAATGAAATCAGTTTTATCTGGCTATATTTCGTCAACTAACCACAATAAATTGTACGCAAGTGGAAGACCACGTTTTTACCATTTAACAGAGTTGATACATCCAACTAAATCTACTTTTATTAGTAAATATTGTGAGGTGGTAGTCCAGACAATGTCAGTATATTAAAAAAAAAAACTGTGAAATAGTTAACTAAGTTATTCTAGTTGATAACGTGTTGACTGATCTGAAAAATAATAACTGAACTCGAAGAAAATTCTGAATAGTCGCATTTTTAATTTACGCGCCCACCAATTCTCGTACTTTCTGAATTGTAGCGCTCCTTTACCTTGTTATAAAATTGTTCTTAACAATATGCGTTGCGGTAAACGACGTCGTTTGGATACGACTGTATTATTTTTTAATGTTGGCCAAGAAATGGTTAGAATCACTTCTCATGTCGTTGTAAATTTCTGAAGGCATGCATAAATATTTGACAACCAATAAATATGTCAATCCTTTTTCGTTCCTGACACTATTCTACATTTTTTTAAATCTACAATACGCCATTATCGGAACATTGTGAATGTATCTTGTTGATACGAAAATTTTATTGAAATACGTTCTTTGAGGCGAAAATTTACTGGAACATTTTGTATGGGAAAATGTTTTTTCTTATATTTATATTTTTCGATAATTTTACAATGTTTTTAATAGTTATTTTGCTATTCGGAACAGTGAAATATATTGTATATACAGGTGTCCCAGAAGGGAACAATAACCTCGTATTGAGGGAAAGAGACCCTTTATGATTAGCCAGTAAAAAAAAACAGCGTACTCGAGTACGAACCATTTTTAATACCAGTACTACATAGTTTAAAATTTATCGCATACTAGCTCTGTCCGTGACACCGTTCGCGTGGAACTAAAGTTTTATTTAATTATTTCCAAACAAAATGTTACATAGCCTATGTTTCTCAGGGCTAATGTAGCATTCTAATGAAGAAAGAAATTTTGAAATCGGTCCAGTAGTTTTTGAGTGTATTCGTTACAAACAAAAATACAAATATTTCCTCTTTATATAATATTGGTATAGATTATAATCATATATATAGGATTATGATTTAAGTGGAACTTTTTAGGGGCAGCTTTTGAAATTCTGATCCGCAGCCTATTTGCGTGACGCTCGTTCGGGTAAAGTCGGCTCGAGGCGACTGAGTGAGCGAGAGAGAGAGATATAGTGGTGTTTCACTTCTGACGCGTGGTCACGCCATTTTCTTTACAGGTTAAGGAACGTTGCATTAGATAATATTACAATAAATTATCTCAATCTGCTTTCAGTGAACAGGAAATTATGAACCATTGTGTCACGGTTGTCGGTTACGGTGTGCAAAATGGCGACACCTACTGGATAGTGAAGAACTCGTGGGGCGAGTCCTGGGGTGAGGACGGATACATCCTCATCTCGGCTACGAACAACAATTGCTTGTTACTGGACATGGCATATTACCCCATCGTTTAATCGCGCAGTTCTCTTCAAACAAATACAACATAATGACCGCACTCTTTTATTTTGCTTCCTTTATAATTGAGAGACTATATAAGAGGGTATTTGGGTCCGTGTATTATTATTTTAATAAATTCCACGTGCTTTAGTTAGCGTATTTTTATTTTTTCAACTCATGTAAACATTCGTTCATTCATATTCATGTAAACATTTGTATATTGGCACGGCTCAATTTTCAGATGAAAAAATAAGCGTGATGGTAAATTGTCTAAAGCCTTCCTCAATGTTGTATCAAAAACTAAAAGCATTATTGAAATCCGATTATTAATTTTATTGATTGATTATTAAATTATTGTATTAGTATAAAATGGAAGAATTGTTTGGTTGTTTGTTTGAACGCGTCGAACTTAGGACCTTTTTTTTCGTGTGAAAATGCATTAACACATGTCCTTTCAGCCCAGAAGGTTACTGCCGCCTCACCCTACGCTTTTAAAGCCACCGGAAATACCCACTAAAACCCCATGGCCGTCTGAGTGGGATTTCAAATATATATTTTTTAATAATAATTAAGAAGGGCTTTAGTTTAGTTTGGCTTTAAAGGCTAAACAACGCGCTATGATTAATAGGAGCAAAGATATCTTGAAATTTGTTACAAAAACGGGCAAAAAATATTAAATATTTTATTGTTCCACGCAAATCAAGTCGCGGTACAACTAGTTATTTCTATACATAAACGTGGATGCTTTCATATTAGGTACAAAAATCGCTAAACACTAAATTATTATGAAAATATGTGTGTGGATGTATTTTTGTGTTGAAAAAGGTTTTTATTCTGGCCTAATTCACTGCAAGTGACAATATGATCTAGTTCAGGTGCTCCCAATCTTTTTTAGTTCGCAGCGCACATACATTTACTATTTAGTGGTAAAGAGAATCGCGTCACGGCGCCCTTATTCACTCTCTACGGTGCACACTTTGAAAACCTCTGGTCTAGTTAATGATAAACTGAGTAGGCAGAATGTCGGCAGGGACAGTATTTTGTTTAAAGAATAATATTAATTATTGTAAATCGCGCCATCTAGCGCCGAATACACTAACTAATTTTTACTAAATTTCGTTAACATTTTAAGATGATGTAAGACACGGCAATCCGCAAGATGGCACTATTCTCAATTATTCACAAGTCATGGGCTATGTGAGACGCCAGAAAATTCTAAACGCTAATATTTTCACAGAACGCCCCGAATTACTGCAGGCGATTCTAACTTGACGTACTGTTCTCTCTATTCTTAATGCTTCTTTGAACTGGAGGCACTATTTAGAATTATTGCTCAAAGGAATTAATCAATACATCAGTTATAAATTTGAAAAATTGCTATATGCATTGCTTGGATATATTTATGTCTTGTACTCGAAGGAGACCTGTGAAGAATAGTTTTAGCATGGTGTTGGTACTTTTAGTAACAGTTTTATAAATGCATTATATATATATAAGAAAATATATATTGATACCAGTATAAAAATAGAATAAGAAGCTTCTATTTTTACAGTTAAGGCATTATGGCCGCAATCTCTCCTGATGTTAAGTGACAATGTGGCTCCAGATAGTGGACTAGCCTAGTGGAGGGACTGAGTGTAGCTGCCAGAACACATCTTTAGGTATTTGGCGGCAGATTTTTAACTTCAGGGTGGAAGCTAACCAGGTTTCCAAAAAATAAGATGTGTCTTTACTTGCATTCATAATAATATAATGAAATATTTTTATTGTGTCCTTTATTTAAATCCTTTATCAGTACTTTTACATATTTTATATTAAAAACACATAGTAATGCCTCGCGACTTGAGAGAGAAAGATTGACTTGCTAGCCAGGCGGGCATTAGAAAAAGCCCTACCACCACGCTATGGATTCCTCACGATGTATTCCTTCACTGAAAGCTCAAGCTCCTTGTAGGTGAATTCAAACTCACGTCCCTTGACGCGCTATCCATACACATTACCAACTAAGCTATCATTTTTAAAATTATTTATACAGTTGTAATGAAATTTTATAATTTTGCATTCCTGGATCGAACTTAAGAGTTATAAGAGTTTTAATTTCATATGTAACCCTACCCCTGGACGGGATAGATATTGTTTACTGGAAAGGACATACCAAAGTATAAATTAAAAATAACATCGTATATTATATTGTTAGCTTGGTCGTTGGTCGGCTCTTTATATTAAATATCATATTATAGGGGTTTAAATATTTACACGTTTGATTAAAAATAACATTATAGTCTGGAATTGATATTTACATGTTTGGTTAAAAATAACTTTATAAATTAATATTGTAATGACAAGATTTTATAAAAAATGGTTTTACTAATCTATTTCAAGTAGTTCGCTTTTAGCGCTTTTAATTTCCGGTTGTGGCAATATAAATACGTGTGTCTTACAATATTGAGGCGGTGATAGTGAAGCTCCAGAACGAATCAGTGAGCTGAAGTATATGTGATGTGAAGAACCAAATAGTTAGTGCAGACTTTTAAACAAGACGGTTAAGATATAAGGATTTTACAGTATTGATTGACCCAATGCGTAAGTTTAATATTGTTATAATTATATTAGCTATGTGTAAGAGAAGATGTGTTGTCCATTTGTATTTGTTATGTTATTGTACTATATACTGAAGATATGATAGCTCAGTAGTAGTGTGTAGGAACGTCGCGTCATGGGACCTGAGTTCGAATATAAGCACCTACAATGAGCTTGAGCTTTCGGTGAAGGAAAACATCGTGAGGAAACCTAGCGTGGTGGTAGGGCTTTTCCTAACGCCCGCCTGGCTAGCTACCACATTCAAGTTGAAAATCTGCCGCGAAATACCAATAGGTGTGTTCCGGCAGTTGCACTTGAGAGCCAGTCCCTCCAATAAAGACCGGAAACGCACTTGCGAATCCTCTGGTGTTGTGTGTGTCAATGGGCGGCGGTGACTACTTACCATCAAGTGACACGCATGCCCGTTTGCCCCCTATTCCATAAAAAAAAAAAATATAATTTTTGTATAGTTTGGAAATTAAACTACGTGTTACGATAAATAAAATTTTATTATATTGGTTAATTATAACTAAACCAGAGTATAACAAATGTAATGTTAATTTTTAATATTACATGAGAAACTATATTAGTTCAAAATCCGAAGTAAAAACTACATTCAACCTTTATAGTTTTTCAAATTTAGTATGTTAGAAAATTTATCGCGCGGGTGGGTAAAGTAAAGATATCCTGGTCAGATTAATGTAAAAATGACTTTTTATTCACACATGAGTATAGCAAATAAAGCAAATAAATTTACTTTAAATGCTGTGACAAATCAGACTTTGGATAAGGATATGGGCATATACTGTGGAGGAAATTGGGGAAGATTTTTGATCATCCCATTACTCACGAGGGTAATTTTTCATGCATGTTGATTATCAATCAGTACACGACATACTTCTTTGAACGCCGACGCGATACTGAGGTTTGAGTGTGCCAGTTAACACAAAATCAGCGAGCTACTTTCGAAGCGCATACGCCATAGTTGCTTTACTTAAATGTTCGGTTAGCGACTCATTACGAAGGCTTAGTCGTACAATTAATTAATTTTTTGTATTAATTGACTTAATTATGGCAATGTGGGTAGCAGCAGTCGGATAAATCATTTCGAATCCAGCTTTACCGGCGTGAACCCGCGTTAACCCAATATAGTTACATGAAAATAATGTTTCATGGAATTATTTATTTTCAAAAGATATACTGTGAATATTTCTTTTGGATGCACAACGAAAAGTTACCGATAATGACAGAGACCTCTCTCTTATGTAAATAGCCTATTATTATAATTATTTATTTACTCGTTCATATGCATTATTACGCACAACATAATTCATAAACACCAAAATTGTAACAGTTTTTTTTAATGTAATTTAAATATTTTTTTACCTACTTTTAAATGTATATATGTACTTTGTGTGATGTGTAAAAATCAACATATATAACGTATCTGACTCCGTGATATCGATTATAAGCCCCGACTGATAACCAGCGCCTTTGCAATCTTTGTTGCGGGAGCATTTAGCTGAGTCTGGGGTCTTTTTTCTGGCGTAGCATAGCGCATGTAGTTGGGAAAAATTGTGATTGAAATGTATATATATATATATATATATATATATATATATATATATGCTAATATTATATGTGCCGTGTATATGGTGGAAATAAACAATTTCTTTCTTCTTTATTTCTTTCTTAATAATCTTCTTTGACTAACAGAATTACCTATGCAATGCGGGACAAGTTACAATATTACGATTATGGTGACGAATTTATGGTGTCGAAGATCTGTATAACTGGTGGTCACCGTCCGCTGATCTTTTATCTAATAAAACGGGAATTCAAAATACTTGTTACTTTTGGCACTGCATGGTGATAGGGCTTTTTCTAATACTGACTTTTTATGGAATTGGCAGCACATGACCAAGCATTTCACCTGATGGTAAGTGATCACCACCACCCATAGACACCCACCCTTTATGGGAGCAACTGGCTTTCTAGCACTGCCGAAACACATCTAATGGTATTTGGCGGCAGATTTTCAACTTGAGGGCGGTTGCTAGCCAGGCGGGCACTAGAAAAAGCCCTACCAAGACGCTACAGTTTCCTCACGATGTTGTGAGCTCAAGCTCACTGTAGGTGGTTGAATTCGAACCCACGACCCATGTCGCGGCGTTCCTACACGCTGCCACTGACCTATCGTCGCTTCCTTACTAGATATCGGTCAAAATCTCCAGTGACATACCGATAGTTAGGTGAGTGTTGGCAGTTACACTTAAGAGTCAGTCCCTTCACTAGGCTTGGCATGTCCGCCATCTTGGGCTAATTCGTCACTTAACATGACGTGAGATTGTGGCTATAACGCTTAGTCAGTAATAAAAAGTTATTGATTTTGTATTTGTATTTGACACACGGTTCTAGCATTCGTAAGTAATTTATGTCACCGCTCGCTGGCCGTGGTGGCCGTGTGTAGTGCACAAACTACCGGCCTTCCCAGGGATGATAACTGGGAGGGGAAATCGGGGATAGAGTCGCTCAGAACGCGTCGAAAGCGCGCCCCGACCGCTCGCGCGACACTGCGTAGGGTAAAATGTCCGCACATTTCTAATCCATTTGCATTGTGATCAATCGCGATATATAACAATGAAATACAACAATTTGTTAGCGATTCTAATCGCCGTCTCATTGGCTGCAGGTGAGTACCGGTTTCTATGTACATTTCAATCTATACCCGATGTTGTATGTCAATATTTTCCTAGATTCATTTTATTGACATTTTAATTGAATGGATTTGCCTGTATGTGTATTACAGGAAGCAATTTTAATGACATGCGTGTATCGATATATATGTAATGAATGGATTTAACGTTAAATGAAGTATGTAGGTATTGTTCCGTGATAAATTAAAATTGAGAAAAAGCAAAGTGAGAGCGAATAATAAATGTCGTAAATTAAATAAACATATCGAGCCTGTTTAGGAAAAGCATCTTAGCAACCATAAAAATGTTTATTTTATTTTATTTTGCGTTTAAAAATTATCTTAATTTAAAAGCAGGACGTTAATAGCCAATATTTTAATAGATTAGTGGTTAATTATGAACAAAAAATCATATTTTTTTAGCAGAATTATTTCAATAAACTATTTCTTTTACATAACGAGTATCGACATAATTATTTATTTGTCTTTATTATATATGTATTTATGCGCAAAAAGTGTATTATTTATTGTATTTCATTTATAATATTTACGTTTATATATCATAGTTAATCTTAGTACACTATTAGATTTGTTTTTGTCTGTCATTTGATGTCGGCGTTACGCGTATCGTCTTTTATCTCTGCACCACCTTAAGGTTGACTGTTACGAACTGTTAATTTACTAACGAAAATATTAAGGTAAAACATATTAAAATTGTAGAATAAATACTTCGAAAACATAAATTAATAACACTAAAGCTGCATATAAAAAAATTGGCTAACAAAAACAGAAAAATAAGTACCGAGCTGTTTTATATATGCCTATTTATACATAGACATATGAAATTTTATAAATGTGAAAGTCTGAAGTCAGTATGTTTGTATTTTTGTTACTCAATCAAGCGAAAACGGATGAATGGATTTTTATGAGAATTTACAAATAAGAAACTAACTGAGCCCGCGACTTTGTTTGCGTGGAACAATAATTTTATATAATATTTTTTTCCCGTTTTTGAAACTTTAATTCAATACAGTTTTACTACTAAAGCCAAAAGCCTCTCTTACTGATTATTCCGACAAATACAAAAATAATTTTTATAATCCAAATGGCAGTTTCCATGACTAGCACTCAAAAAAAAAAGTATGCTTTATAATATGAATATAGAAGAAAAATAAATTAGCGTTAATAGCTCAGTTGGTGGTGTGCACGGACGCCGCGTCTAAGGTCGTGAGTTCGAATCCACCTATAATGAGTTTCAGTTTTTGGTGAAGGCAAACATAGTTATGATACCACAGCATGGTTCGCTACCACCATCAAGTTGAAGATCAGCTGCCAAATACCTGTAGATGTGTTTCGGGAGTTGCACTTGATACCCAGTCCCTCCACTAGGGTACGCCTGTCTACCATCTTGGACGACATCGTTACTTAACGTCAAATTAGATTGCGGCCATAACCTTACCTATAAAAAAATATAGATAAATTATATTATGTTAATCGCTTTTCCCTAACAGTTATTGGACAATATACTTTTATAATAATGAAGTACTTTTTATCTTAGTTCGGTCGGCGCAAGGTCGCCTATGGTATTGTCACATTACATAAACGCGCCCCACTTCGCCTCCCTCGCGTTGGCGGAATACGTTAGGGTAGGGACACACTAACCTTTCGCTGGATACCAGAACAAGTGTGAAAACTGGCCCTAGAGTCTTTGGTAATGGTACACGTATTATAACATTGTGGGCTCGCCAACGAACATAAGATTAATTATGAAATGAGTAAGAAAAAAATACGTATATTAAAATTTTTTTACTCAAAACAAGAAAATGTATCCTTGTGAAATGATTATCAATAATAAAGGGTTTTTTTTCAATAATCACGAAACTAAAATTATTTGACGTCACGTCTAAGGATGTTTAAACATTGCTTTGTAGAAAATGACACCTTGATATATAAAGGTTTGCCATCCCTTCTATAGTGGAACGAGAGTCGTTGTGGTAAAAAAGGGGGTCCCGTAAGAACCCATAACAGCAACACACACAACAACAATAAACATCACTATATATGTCCCGCTGCCTTAGAATTAGAATTTCAAAAAAGGTGTGTGTATTAAAAAAAACATATGTTTATGCCGATACTCAATGCGGCTGAGGCGTCATGTTCTCTCGTGTAACTCTCGTTGAACGAGTAAAGCAGTGACACGTTGAGTATGTATCTCTTGGTCCCCTAGTCGACTCAACCCAGCTTTAACAAAACAGGTGTTACATAGGTGAGCGTTTCAGCTCAGTCTCATTCGGTTCACACAAAAAAAATGAAATTACTACTAAATAAACTAAATTAATACTAAAATACTAAACTAGAATACTAAATAAAAAAAATCACATCAGATATTGCATGTACAAGAAAGTGGGATAAGCGAAACTTTATACGAGTAAAAAGATGGTAAAAAAAGAGACCCGAGAGCCTATTAGGTATACAATGTATAGTTTATTTCTCTCCTTTCTACGTTTACGTTTTCTTTTCTCTAAGTTCTCTTACTCTTCTCTTTACATTCTATTTCTCTTCTACGTTTAGTTCCTCTTTTCTCTAAATTCTCTGCCTCTTATTTTCACGTCCTTTTATCTCTATGTTCTCTTACTTTTCTCTCTACGGTTCATTATTTAGTTTTTCTTCTATAACGAAACGTGCCTAAAGATGTCGTGGCTATATATATATATCACTTTCGATTATCGTCGAAAATGTGAATTACCGTCCACCCCGAAGTGTCCCTTCAGAAACCGCTAATGATACAAGCTCTCAGTGTGTCCCGTCCCTTGTATTCGCTGAATAAACCTGAGAACTGATATAGAAGCTCATTGTTTGTCGAGGTATTTCTTTGTATAGCGCGGTTCCGTGCGCTTTTTACCTCCATTATGTGATAAATGATATATAACTTTGTTGTTTATTCGCTCGGTGGGAAGAAACGTTACAGAAATTTGTCCGTGTTATGTTGCGTAATAAATTACCGGGGGTTGAAATGATGTAATACTTCTTTTCCGTTATAAGAACTGATCTAAATATCCATATAGTAGAGGTGTCAGTGCGTCATCTCTGTACTTATTTGTATAATGCACCATGTATATTATTAATATTACAAAGTAGAAAAGTTTGCGTGTTTGTTTGAACGCGCTAATCTTAGAAACTACGAGCTGCATTAAAAAAAATATTTATGTATTTTCTAGAGCAATTATTGAGAAAGGCTTTACGATATTTAACAATCACGCTATCACCAGTAGGAGCAGAGCAGTGTTAAAAAAAAAACTACTAAATGAATTTTAGTTCAACGCGAACAAAGTCGCGGGTAGAGGTAGTATAATAATGAAACTGCGTAATCAAACTGTACGCCTCTTTATTTTATGGAAACTGAAGACTAGACAAAATTTATATAATTCTACCTGAACCGGTGAACTTCGTGTCACCTATACTCTGGAATGGTAGATGGCGTTAAAGTAGCTAGATTTTGAGATGTTTTGACGAACATAATTTTATCTCTTGTTATTTTTTTTTTCAATATGTTACTTACTTACTTACTATATGTTACTTCTAATACCTCCAAGAATATGTGTACAAAGTTTCATGATGATCGGTTGAGTAGTTTTCGCGTGAAAGCGTAACAAACAAAATTACATTCACATTTATAATATTAGTAAGTATGTACTAGCCATCAACCGCCCACATACTTAAGTAAATCGAACTGAAATGATGTTTCAAAAACAATCGTAAGTATCTAAGAACTAAATCAGTCGTGTATTGAAGCTGATACAAAAAATAAATTTTCCTCACCGCTCTATTGGTTTGCCCAATGCACGCCAGTAAAGTGGGGTGTCTTGAATTTTTCGCCATCTTGAAAAATCAGCATCATATGTCAACCATTTTGCAAAAACACCGCAATTTGAAGCGCGGATAGAAAGAAAGAACGAAATAAATACTTTATTGTTCGATACACCATAAAATTTAAATAAATTACACAAACAAATTAGAAGAATAAGAAAATGATACATTAAAAAAAAAAAATAAAGATATGTCCAATAATTGGAAAACCCATTCAGCAAAATGTGTAGTACAGAAATACAGCAACACTGATTTTCGATGGGAGCCCGTATGAAGATAAACGGACTAAGTTAGCTACCACCCTCAAGTTGAACACTTGAGAGCCAGTCCCGCTTATAAAGGCCGGCAACGCACCCGCGACTCCTCTAGTATTGTGGGTGTCCATGGGCGGCGGTGATCACTTACCATAAGTTGACACGCTTGCTTGTTTGCCCCCTATTCTATTTAAATAATAATAATTTTACACCTAAACCTTCCTAATGAACCTCCGTCTATTGCTGGAAACCGGATAAAAATTCGTTTGGTAGTCTTTGAGCTTATCGCGTTGAAACAGGCACTATTAAGGCATTATTATAAGAATTATTTAATCATTTTTGCCGGTTTTCGTATCTTTTTTCAATCCAGCTTTGTTCCTATTAGCGGTAGCGTAATGTTTAATTGCCTAAAGCCTCTGTCAGTAATTGCTCAATCAAATAAATAAAAAAATCATATCCAACTGGTAATAATTAAGATACACGCGCTCAAACAACAAACCAACCTTTATTGATACAGATTTGGTTTAGTTATAGTTGTATACATATAAGCTATAGCGATTGAATTAAATATTCGTGTTCATATATTAAGCTTAAAAATCCAAACCGGTCAATACTTTGCACCAAACCGGTTAAAACAAAACCGATATGATATAGAAACGCGCAATCATCGAATTGGCACGAACGTTTGACCCGCGGCATATATCACCCGAACCGGACATAAACCGAGAGCGGCCGGCCCGGATAACTGGGCGGATTGGCCAATTGAGTGCTGTCGTTACTGGGAATAAAATTTTTATTATTCAACAATAAATCGTCAAATTGTCGACGGTGTTGGGATATATATCTCTTCAAACTAGCCAGATGGGCATTACAAAGAGCCCTATCACAAAGCAATACTTCTCATAAGGCACTGTGCCATATATATATATAACCTGATGTTAAGTGACGATGTGGCTTAAGATGGCGGACACGGTAAGCCTAGTGGAGGGACTAGCTTAAGAGGAGTAGCTAGCCAGGCATTAAACAAATCCTTACCGCCGTGCTATGGTTTATCAAGATGTTTTGAAGCGATTGTAGCTCAGTGGTAGTGTGTACAACTTCGCGTCAAGGGACGTGAGTTCGAACCCAAGCATCTACAATGAGCTTGAGCTTTCGGTGAAGGAAAACATCGTGAGGAAACCATAGTATGGTGGTAGGGCAATTTCTAATGCCCGTCTGGCTAGCAACCAGCCACAAGTTGTAAACCTGCTGCCAAATACCAATAGGTGTGTTCCGGCAGCTGCACTTGAGAGCCAGTTCCTCCACAGGTTTAGCGTGTCTACCAACTTGGGCCGTATCGTCACTTTAGATCAGGTGACATTATGGCCATAACGCTAAACCTTAAATATAAAAAAAAGAGATGTTTTCCTTCACCGGAAGAACATGCTCATTTTATGTGGATTCGAACTGAGCTATCGTCGCTTCAAAATATAAACAGATAGCTATCTATACAGTGTATTCACAACGCTTTCTCGTTGAAAATTAATGTTGAGTAGACAAACCAAGCAATTTTCCATTCGAATGCCTTGTCAGAGAAAATGAATCGTCGAGGCGAAGAGAAAAACTGTGAAAAGACAGATTTCCCAGTGACCGCCGCGACCGCTCGAGTGCGCCCTTTGGCGACATTATGTTAAATGAAAATTTTCAAGAAGTGACTAAATTGCTGAGGGGATTATATCAAAGCGAGTCGCGGCATACGATTATGGAAATTTCTCATAAGTCGCTATAAGCCTTCGATATTAAATTTATTCTGAATACTATAGTTCCGCCCGCGGCTACATCCGTCTGAATTTAAATTATTTATTGAGATCTTTTATGAACTTTATAAAACTTTGCCTTAATTATGTATAATTATATTATATATATGTAATGTGTTGTGTAGTAGAGTTGATTAGGGTAACGAAACAATAAGCTTAATAGTTGCTCTGTAATAAAGATAAACAACATTTAAAGCTATTGCTTCACTTTATTTGTATCTTAATATTTATTATCTAATTATTTCTTACTGTATTCAATGTAATTACATCTCATGAAGTATTTTTGACGTATACATTGTTTCATAGACAACTATCGATAATATAGATTTTAAAAACAATATACATATTCTAAATAAAAAGAGTTTATAAGCGTAGAGTTGAAATGAAGGTTTAAATGACCTTCATTTACATATATATATATAAACATACCCTTTCTTATATTATAAATGTGAAAGTGAGTCTGTTCATTTGTTACGCTTTCAGGCCTAAACCGCTGAATCGATTATAATAAATCTAGACCAAAGTATAGCGATAATTGGGACCGTACAGACGGTGATAAGCTTCTTTTTCTCCCGAAAAACTTATGGGAAGTGGGATAAAGAGAGGGATGAACTTTATATGAAACTTTTATTGTGTCATCCGATTTGTTTGACAAAATCAGTAGTAACGTGAACAAAGCCACAGCTAAAAGCTAGTATTGTTTTTTTACACTTTATAGATTTAGCGTTATGATCACAATTTCAACTGATAAGTGACGATATGACCCAAGATAGTAGAACTGGCTCTCAAGTGCAACTGCCGGAACACACTAATAAGTGTTTGACGGCAGATTTTCAACTTGAGAGTAATGAGAGCAAGGTGGTCATTAGAGAAAGCTCTACCACCTAACTATAGTTTAATCACGATATTCTCCATCATCGAAAGCTCAGATTTATTGCAAGGATCAACCTCGCACCTATTAACACAGATCCGTAACACTACCAACTGAGCTATCACCGATTCAAAGTAAAGATGATTATCAAGTTGCCACGTTCATAACACGGTCCGATCATGTGATTTAATGTTGAGATTTGTCGTCGGTTTAATGTTTAGAATATAATCTCATACAATTTTACGTTTTCTTATTCCTCTAACGATTATAGAAACATTGTGGCTATAGCCAAAGATATACATCTTTTATTATGGGACAAAATTATTTAATATTATCCTCAGATCCAAAAATAATCTGTGTTAAAAATTTTTAATAATACTTTGTTACCGTAAGGGTTTACTTTACGATCATATAAAATAAATGTATCTTTACGTCTAGCACTCGCTGAATAGCCGGCGAATAGCTGAGTATGACAGTTTAATAGAATAATATATAGGATCGGCCATGAACAAGGGTTGCCATTGGTAAAGTGGTATAAACAGGGAGAAGCGTCAGTATAAAGGTAACAATATATTATTTATAATATTGTCTTATGATATGATATCCATAGACAGGTAACAAATAATTCATTATACACATAATCAATACATCGGTTTTCCTATGTTTGAGATCACCCTAATTTTCGTAAAGTTGTGTGACCTACAGAAAAAAAATAAACCAAAATTTATTACTTGTAATGTCGATAATAATAATCGACGACTGTCGCTATAAATTGTGTCACAGACAGTCGCCGTTGTTTGCAGACTGTACCGCACTTACCTTCAGGCCTTGCGGAGTAATTTTTCCGACCTTTCTATAAAAAAGGCTTGCCAATTCTTAAAATCGAGTAAATCTCTATAGTAATCTCTCAACGAGGTCGGATTTTGGTGAGTATATGGAAGTTTCGGGTCCGAAGTCAATAATAAATGTCCCGATACAGGCTTTAGTCCTGACGAGGGTCATCCCGCGTAGGCTTTTAAGTCCCTGATCAATAGGGATCCGAAACTCCATATAACTTAGTATATTTAAACACGTGTTGCGACTTATTAAAACATACTGTATTCAGTTGCTCAATAAAATTATTTATATCCAAATCTTAGTATAATAAACATGTTGGATACATATATTAATGTATCATATGAACATAGACAGGTACCTGGAGACGGGGATAGGCCAAAGTTTCTGAGGAAAAACTTATTGGAAGTGGGTTAAAGGGAGGGATAAAGTTTGTATGAAAGTTTTTATAGCGTCATCTGATTTGTTTCTAGTGAAACTAGTGATCGTATAAATTTTATACGAGTTGACTGATAGAAGCATAATTCACGTAATATATTTCTTATATCGCAAGGATGGTTCATCTCTATTCTATGATGTGATAGATGGAGCTTTGGTCGAGATATGATCTATTGAATGGGGTAGAACAACCTCGATCACACTTTTTTTTTTTTAATCCCTGAAACAACTTGATCGTGTTCCGTGAACTTTTCATTTGTTACATCATCTATTAGAAATCAGTAATATATATGTACACAATAACTATATAAATAACAAAAATGAAAATATCAATAATAACATCACACCAAAAAACCAAAATCATTTTAAGAATTTAGAAATTTTGACACATGTCAGTAGAATGTCAGTTATAATTTGGTTTCGTCACTAACTAAGAATTTGGTCAAATAATAAGATAATAAAAATAAATAATAATAATGTGGATAAGAATATGATTAAAATATATTATAGTAGACTGTACCAGATTACTAAAAAAAATATATTTATCATTGATAGATACTTCATGGTATCGTCCATAGCATAGGAGCAAAACTGTATAGAAATAAGTTACAAAAATCGGCAAAAAAGATGAAATAAAATCTTAGTTCCACCCAACGAACGTTGTTCACGGATACAGCTAGTTAGTTATACATAAGCTCCATGTATGTGTGTCTGTGTGTTTCCAGCAAACTCTAAAGTCACTGGACAGATTTTAATTAAATTTCCAGACAAATTACGTACACCCTTCCAACCCGGGGACCTGTATTTGGTACTCACATAACGCTAGTCGCCAGTAATACCCACTAAACCTTACGATCCTGTGTTGTCATAGCAGAAAATTAACTATCCATTAGCCATGGGTACATTACGGGATTTTGTAACGGAACCCTTTGTCATAAATCAATTACAGTTTTCTGACTGTTGCTTCTGTTACATACCGCGTCTACAGCTTTTTAATATGGAAACTTAATACTACGTACTTTAAATTAATGAGATGGAGGGTAGTTGATAACACAGGTTACTATATAAGTGCTATGCGAGTGCGGTTATGGGTGCAGTCGAAGCGACACTCGTGGTGAGTCCAGTGTAAACGATGAATTCAGTTTAGTTGAGTTAAGAACGTTCGACGATACGGACGACTGTTCGAAATACACGATCATTTGATTTACAATAATTGTAGTTAGGGGAAGCTCTGTTGTAATTGTAGAACGAGAATCCGAGTATGAATCGACGCAACTTCCAAGGTTTATAACACTTCTGTCGTACCATGGACTGTGGAACCGTCCTCCTGTCAGCATGCCTCCACCTTACTACAATATTCAAAAGAGGTGTTAGAAGGTAGTTAATCTCGACAACAGTGACTGGCAGTGAGTTTGGGTCCAATATCAATCGCAGCTGATTTGGATTGTAATGTACTTAACATCAAATGTAGACAATTTGCTGCGCGATATAAAAAAAAATAGCTTCAAAGTTTGTGACAAAGTTGACATAAGTCCTATATAAGATAGAGTTTTCGAGGCAAGAGTAATAAATAAGAAAGAGTTAAAAATAGTTTACATTTCTTTTATTTTCCTTGTATATTGAAACGATGATAGCTCAGTGGCAATGTCTAAGATATCGCGTCAAGGGACGTAAGTTCGAATCCACCTACAATGAGCTTGAGTTTTCGGCGAAGGAAAACGTCGTGAGGAAACCATAGCTTGGAGGTAGGGCTTATTCTAATGCCCGATCTGCCACCGAAAACCAATGTGTGTTCCAGCAGTTGTACTTGAGAGTCAATTCCTCCACGGGTAAAGCGTGTCTACCAACTTGGGCCGTATCGACACTTAAGATGTTAAGGTGAAATTATGGCTATGACGCTAAAAATTTAACTATAAAAATAAGCTGGGGTTGATAATTTCGGTATAGACATTAAAGAATGTAACCTGTCACAAAGTTGATATGTGTCTAGTCTCATATGAAATACGAGGTTTCGAAGCAAGGGTAATCATACTAAGGAAACCGGATTCGTCACTGGAACGTTGCATCGTTTTACCGCATTGAACGAAATTATTGTGCAGTGATGCTCGAAGCTGCTTCTATCGATTTTACACTCAGCCCGGTTCTGGTGTTCGATTTATTTCCGCAGATATGCTCGTTATAGAGTCGGGACGTTGACTATCGTTTCTGTCGATATTTATAATTGTATATTCAATCCATCGATTAAGAGTATGCAAATGTAATTTATGTATGTAATATATTTTTTTTATTGCTTAATGTTAGCGTTATGGCCATAATCTTACCTGTTTTTAAGTGCCGATATGGCCCAAGCTCGACGAGCTAAACCTGTGGAGGAATTGGCTCTCAACTGCAACTTCCGGAACACACCTATTGGTGTCTGGCGGCAGATTCTCAACTTGAGGGTGGTAGCTAGCCAGGAGGGTACTGAAAAAGCCCTATCACCATGCTATGGTTTACACACGATGTTTTCCTTCGCCGAAAGTTTAAGCTTATCGCAGGTGGTTAGATTCGAACTCGCGTCCCTTAACGTGGCGTTCCTACACATTACGACTGAGGTATCATCGCTTTAAA
Organism: Actias luna; assembly: GCA_039707435.1. Lineage (NCBI taxonomy): Eukaryota > Metazoa > Arthropoda > Insecta > Lepidoptera > Saturniidae > Actias > Actias luna. Next base: position 12,442,690 of record JAZHAC010000032.1, read on the forward strand.
TTGATTCAATGATTGATTGATTGTTAATCTTTTTATGTTTTATTTTATTCACCTTTCCACACCTATCTTGTGAAATATAAATTATAAACATATGAACGGTGTCGGCAACACGGCTATCATAGTAACTAGGTGTATGTAATTTGCAAGATCTGTGTTGTACAGCAACCAAGCTTTCAATAATAGAGATTTATAATGCAACAATGCCTTGCTATTTATGTATAGTTAAGGTTTAGCGTTATGGCCATAATCTCACCTGATCATAAGTGACGATACGGCCCAAGACGGTAGACGCGATAAACCTGTGGTGGAGCTGGCTCTCAAGTGGTTTGGTATTTGGCGGCGGATTTGCAACTTGAGGGTGGTTGCTAACCAGGCGGGCATTATTAAAAACCTTACCGCCATTTTATGGTTTCCTTACGATGTCTAGCTATCTAACTCCAGTGAGTTAAATATTGTGGTTCACAATCAACGAGGATCATCTTCTAGAAGTTGTTATCTATAGCTTTTACTGTAGTATTACCAGGTCTAAAAAAACAAAGCCAATCATTAATTATTACTGCTTACTATTTATATATTGATTTATCAATAAATATACTTTTATATGCCTCATATTCTATCCGTTTTCGTGTAGAATAGATTCTAAAATTTCACCAGACGTTTTATTAAACCGAATTTTGATTAAACTAGAGAAGCTGTTTTTTCTACAGGCTGGTTTAAATTATTATTGACAATTTATTATAGACTCGCTTAGTAAAATGAGATTTATTATAACATGAAGGCTTAGCTTAAAGGAACAGGCTGATAGTTTGGTCACTTTAACACAGAATTGATAGTAAACTAAAGCGAATATTAGAAAATGTCTTATCGTTGTTCTGTAGCTTTATCTGGATTTCTTCATTTCGTTCTTTCATTTCGATGTCTGCATTATAATTATTTATAACATATTATATTTATATATATTTTTATCGACAAATCTCGCTGTTAAATGTACATCCCTACGTTTTGGAGCTGAGCCAGCGAATCGCATTCACTAAAGTCCGCTCCTAATCCGATGCAGTTTCAAGCTTACTATCCGGGTCAGTAAGCTCGGATATCCGGGAAAAGCTGATGTACGAACCGGATGAATGTTTCTGCGTAACAGAACTCTTTAGTCAGATGAATAACTTAAAAGTCTTTGAATTTTTCAGCTTTTCTGTAATATATTATGCATGTAATATACATATAAACCTTTCTTTTAAATCACTCATTGTATTAAAAGAAAATCGCATTAGAACCCGTTGCGTAGTTTTAAAGACCTAAGCATACATAGGGACAGACAGACAGCGGGAAGCGACTTTGTTTTTTTTGTTTGTTTTAAATTTGTTGTTTTTCGTTAATTTAGTGATGTAAAACTCTTGTATCACAATGTTAGTTTCTATACTCCTTTGAAACACCTTGACCGATTTCTATGAAATTTTATATGTATAAATAATATAAATTATAATAATAATAAAGTATAATATACTTATACTATAATAATATATTATAAATTTTATATTTATTTGGTAGATCTGAGAATCGGTCGTAATATATCTTTCATACCCTTAAGTGATATGGGTGATCTACCCCTTACCTTTAAAAGAAAATATATATATTTTTTTATAGGATGAGTAATTTAAAAAATATAGGTTCAACTATAAAATTTTCCATTCTAGCCCTCATTCTGTCATTTATTAATACAACCAAAGTATTCACTAGAAACAGAACAACGTTTTACGTGTCAGATAGTAAATAGAATTGAATATAGAAATAATATGTAGAAGAATTGCTCAATTAATAACATTAGATATATATTGAAGCGATGATAGCTCAGTGGTAGTGTGCACGACTTCGCGCCAAGGGACGTGGGTTCGAATCCAAGCACCTGCAATGAGCTTGAGCTTTCGGTGAAGGAAAACATCGTGAGGAAACCATAGCATGGTGGTAGGGCTTTTTCTAATGCCCGCCTGGGTAGCTACCACCCTCAAGTTGTAAACCTGCCGCCAAATAGCAATAGGTGTGTTCCGGCAGCAGCACTTGAGAGCCAGTTCCTCCGCAGGTTTAGCGTATCTACCAACTTGGGCCGTATCGTCACTTTAAGATCAGGTGAGATTATGGCCATAACGCTAAACCTTAAGTATAAAAAAATATATATAAAAAATAATATATTTGGTGTCAGTTCAATAGGCTCCAAGTTAGTGTGAGATATATCTGTCAATAATGTATGTCAGAGGTCGGAGCATCGTTAACATAAGAATGGCTTCTCTGAGGCCGTGATTCCAATTCACAAAGGAGACCTTACATAATCGACGACATCTCGGAACATAAATTACTGGGAAACTCCATTATCCCGTTACTGAGGAGTCCAATAAATGTTTTCCGCTTACAGAATGGACGTGATGTAGTATGCGGGATATAGGGAGATCGGTATGTTCGATGTGATAACGTTAGCTCGGTGTTAGCGTGTACGGAAGCCGCATCAACTGATGTGAATTCGAAGCCATGCAACTTTCTGCGAAGGAAAGCATTGTGGTGAAGTATGGTGATAAGGCTTTATACGGATTTTTACGTGGTGTTTAAAAATCGCAGTTTTTACGGACTTCCTCATTGCAACGTGCAGACGTAATTCCCGCGTTCAGGTCAAAGACGTGAGGGTCATGTGGTGAATGATCGGGAGCTGATCACCCAACAATACCCACTAAAACGTACCACGGCAACACTTCAAACTCTCGTGTTGCCAGAGACCAGGGGAGCTTTCGCACTTCTTCTGATCTCTGATGGGAGTGCTTGTTACCACCCTGAAGCCCAATCCGCCGCCAAATAACTATAGGTGTGTTCGGGCATTTGCATTTGAGAGTCAGTCTAGCGTGAAGTCTAGGACTAGCGTGTACACCATCTTGGGCCCTATCGTCACTTAACATCGGGTGAGATAAGCGCCCACATTTATTCTAGTCTCTAGCATTAATGGTTAGGATTGCTTGGAACCTTCCATAAAAAAATCTGCCGCGATATACTTATAACAGTGTTGCGGCAGTTTGAATTGTGAGCCAGGCCTTCCACTCGGTGTCACAGAAGGAGGCTGCGGAGAGGGCCCGTGAGGCAGATGCCCACGCACACCCTCTCCGACGCAGAAGAACAGGCGGCAGGAGGGTCCGGTTTGTCCGAGCGCTTCCGCCGCCCTAATGCCGGACTGGGGGGGTAGGTCAGGGGGCTGGGAGGGAATGCATAAACGCATTTCCCCACGTAAAAAACAGGCCTTCCACTCGCCTTAGCGTGACAACTATTTTCGGGCACATCGTCATTAAATATCAGGTGAGATTGTAGCCATAAAGAAAGAAAGAAAAGTTTTATATATCCAAAACACGGCAAATGATAATTAACAAAAAAAAAACAAAAAAAAACCAACAGAATATAACAGCAAGTACAGAAAAAAAAACCTAGTGTGTGGATAAATTGGTCACCAGTCTCAGCATAACAGCTACACTGATATAGTGCAGCGCTGATATTCTGACTGGACCCTCTGAAGGCGACGTCACGCACATCAGTAGAAATTCTTAAAAATATATATAATAGACACAGCATATAGTACATAACAGTATTAGTGATGCATGGGAATGATACCATAATTGTGTTACACAAAAATACAAAAATTTTAAGGATGAATATGTAAATGATAAGGCGGTCGGGTAGACTGTTTGCATACCTGAGAGGTTCATTTAAAGTTACCAATCTGCTCTTGTAGCTTCAAATTTATTTCGAGTACGAACTGGCGGAGGTAAGTCGTTCCAGCATTGTGAGGCTGCAAATTTAAACAAACCTCTGAATGCCATCGATCGATGACTTGCCGTGAGAAGCAGATAACTAGTGGTTCGTCTTGCGTATCGCGATTGCGTTTCTGCCCAACCTAACTTTGTATAGAGCTAAGCTATTACGCTAAACCTTAACCATAAAAAAGTACATCAAAAGCTGGCAATGAACCAAACTTAACTGCCAGTCACCGCTTTCATGCTGACCTGCTTAGATACCTCTTAAACTTAGTAACGTGGTGTTCAAAGTCCTTTTCTTTATGCATTTCCTCATCACAATTCGTAAAAGTATTGCGTATAGGTAATATAATTTTCATAGGGGGGCGGCCTATCGGTAGCCTTATAGATTTTATATAGTCTCACCTGATCTTAAGTGATGCTACAGCCCAAGTTGGTGGACACACTAAACCTGTAAAGGACTGGCTCTCAAGTACGACTGGCAGAACGCACCTATTGGTATTTGGCGGCAGACTTTTAACTTGAGGGTGGTAGTTAACCAGGCGGACATAAGGGAAAGCCTTACCACCATGCTATGGTTTCATCCCGATGTTTTCCTTCACCAAAAGCTCAAGCTTATTGTATGTAGATTCGAACTCACGTTCCTTGACGCGGCGTTGAAAATCGATTCTATAAGAAACTGTCTTAGAATTGGCGAATGAATCATAACCATTCGCAACAAACATTGACAAGCTAACAAGTCTACCGGGGTACGTACGGCCGCGTCGCATGTCTCTTCCGGTAAAAGTGTACTTTGTCACAAGCTAACTCTACGTAAGAATCGGGTGTGCGCTTAGTGTTTAAGCGGAGCGGGTAAAACATCATAAGTACTTCTTGATTGGGAGTGAACAACTGCAAAGTGCAAATCGTCGCATACGAGGTTTTCTTGAAAGACTCAATATACAAAATATTTTATAGTTGAGGGTTATTGGCGGGATTTTGATCTGTCATGTTGTGATTTTTATTTTCATTCAAATACTAAGTTGTTTAGCCCTGTATTTTATAATATAGGCGACACATTACGTGATGTAGTGTTGCTGAAGAGCATAAGCGAGGTGAATTATAAATAATCATTCGGAACATCATATATTAGTTGCCACAAAAACTCCCAAGAGAGCTTTAACAAGAAAGTCGCCATATTGTTAAAGATAGTCTCACCGTCCAGAGTAACAGCCTCTAAAGAGGATTAAGTTGTCAATAATAAAAAAGAAGAAGAACTTTTATAGTTAGACTAGATTATAGCTCCCTCGGTAGTGTGTGCGGACGCCGCGTCAAGGTACGTGAGTTCGAATCCATTTACAATAAGCTTCAGCTTGTTCTAATACCCGACTAGTCAGCTACCACCCTCAACTTGAAAATCTGTTGCTAAATACCTGTGTAATGAATGTGCGATCCGTCGGTTGCGTTTGACAGCCAGTGTAATAGGCTTAGCGTGTCCACAATCTTCAGCCACATCGTCACTTAACATCAGATAACCTGATGGGTCTTTGTTTTTATATAAAAAAATTATTTTTCTAAATACTATGTTTAATCGCTCTCCGCCTGGCCCTCTGTCCGCTACCTTACAAACTACATATGTAGTTGTGCGTAGAAACGACAACGCCACTGAATCGTAACCGACACGAACGTACTACGTGATGTAATGTTTTTTTTTTTTTAAATGAAGTTATCGTGTGAAGATTCACCAAACCTAGTTATGAATACTTTTCCTTTTTTATGAATTGTAACTGAGTCAAATCAGTGCATATGTTTTTTAACTAAACTTCTTAACGCACGCTTGACTTGGGCAGTGAGCTGGTAAATGCGTGACGGAAGTTACGAAAAGTGTGATCGGGCGAGGCGGACGGAAGTTGAGACGGAGATATATATTAGTGAAAATAGAAAAAGAGAGAGTTACGTTTCGTATATTACTGTAGGGGCAAAAGAGAGAGGTGCGAGCACACATTTTCTTTATCTCTTTCTCTCATAGCCAGAGAAGTTTTACTATAGTCGTGTGGTCTAAAGCATACTCTTTTTTTTGATAATTATATGTATCTATCACACTCATATTATAAATGAGAAAGTGAGTTTGTTTGTTATGCTATCAAGTCTAACCGCTAAATCGATTATGATGCACTTTGACATGGAGATAGATGGGAACTTGGAGCCTAGGATAGATTACTTTTTTTCGCGAAAACTTTATTGGAGGTTTCATTATTTTCCGAACTAGTTGTTGTTTTAACGTTCCTAAGCGCCTTCTTAGGGCCAGTTTGAATAAAGAGTTTTGATTTAATTTCAATCAAATACAAAGTACTATTCGGTGTCTGATTACGATCATGTTGAAATTTACCACGAGTTGGTTACCACACTGAATCAATTATGATAGATTAAGCGATTTGTTAGAAACATTAACAGACTATCGTGTTGCGGTGTCCTGAGGGGTTCGGCATTCATCCAACTTGAAACTGCCGGGGTTAATTAATGATTGCTAAGCCCGGGATAGGTTGATAGTAATCTATCGGGGATTCGGGTACTAGGAAACGGAAACATACACGGGTTTTGATTAACTCCATTGTTTAAGTTATACTTATTTCGGTAAGTACAGCAAAAATGGTTAGTGTGAATTCAACACCACGGTATTGGTATTACGTGTTCGTTGTTTTATAGTTATGATTTAGCGTTATGACTACAATCTCACCTGATGTTAAGTTACTGTTTGACTTATGATGGTGAACATGTTAAACCTGTGGAGAGAATGGCAGTCAAGTGCAACTGCTGGAACAGACCTATTTGTAGGTAACAATACCAAGGTATTTAGCGGCAGATTTTCAACTTCAAAGTGAAAAATCTGCCTGCAATTACTAACGTCCACCTTGCTAGCTTTAACCTGAGTTTCCGGTGAAGGAAAACATCGTGAGGAAACCATAGCAGGGTGGTACGGCTTTTTCTGATGCCCGTCTAGTTAGCTACCACAACCAACTTGAAAATCTGCCGCCAAATACCAATAAGTGTGTTCCGGCAGTTGCACTTGGGAGCCGGTCTCTCCACAGGTTCAGCGTGTCTACCAACTTGGACCGTATTGTTGCTTACGATAACGTGAGATTATGACCTTAAATATAAAAAAAATAAACAATTTCTAATAAACACCTTTATCCACAGCTTGGGCTCTGCCAAGCCCGACTGCAGTGGAGGATGACGAAGAAGACGATGACACCACGCAGCAGAACCGGCCTGAGGCTGATGATGACGGAAGGGTCTACAAGAACCCGAGGAACTCGCCATCGGCGCAGTGTCCCCGTGACGAGGAACAAGCAACTTTACTGGTAAGAGCCCTTTTCTTACTAACATGATATGTCAAGGAGAATAGATTCCCAGGAGCTACATCTAGAACAAACTTTTCGATGCACGACAATAGATTTATAATTTGAGGATGGGGATTTTACCACTATCACCAGAATTAATTTAGTACACACCTTCAAGTGTCTTCCGGTTAGTTGCACTTAAGAGTCACTCTCTCCACTAGGTTTAGCGTATCCACAACAAGGCCATATGGTCACTTAACAGCAGGTGAGATTGTATCCATAATAGTATACCTATAATTTTTTTTTAATAAATGCTCTATCTACAATCTATGTAAAGATGTTTTCTCACCGTAAGTCAAGAACCATTATATTGTTGGATTCACTCATACGATTGAAGTAAAAAGAGGTTGATAAGGAGATCTCTTACACCAATTGCTAGATATTAGCAAGACCTTTCGTTGAGAACTTTTTTTTAGTCTGTAGTAACCCTATCTATCGTCTTCCAACAGCCTTGACAATGTCATCTAACCATCAACCTTATGGGTTTCCTCTAATTACCTTTTTTTTTTCATACTTAAGGTTTAGCGTTATGGCCATAATCTCACCTGATCTTATGTGACGATACGGCCCAAGTTGGTAGCACGCTAAACCTGTGGAGGAACTGGCTCTCAAGTGCAGCTGCCGGAACACACCTATAGGTATTTGGCGGCAGGTTTACAACTTGAGGGTGGCAGCTACCCAGGCGGGCATTTGAAAAAACCCTACCACCATGCTCCTTTCTCACGATGTTTTAAGCGAAGCGATAGTAGCTTAGTGGTAGTGTGTATGACTTCGTGTCAAGGGACGTGAGTTCGAATCCAAGCACCTACAATGAGCTGGAGCTTTCGGTGAAGAAAAACATTGTGAGGAAACCATAGCATGGTGGTAGGGCTTTTTCTAATGCCCGCCTGGTTAGCTACCACCCTCAAGTTGTAAACTTGCCGCCAAATACCAAAAGTTGCATTCTGGCAGTGGCATTTGAGAGACAGTCCCTCCACAGGTTTAGCGTGTCTACCAACTTGGTCCGTATCGTCACTTAAGATCAAGTGAAATTATGGCCATAACGCTAAAAAAAACCTTAAGTATAATAAAAAGTACTGCCGCGTTACTTTAGACCGAGTGATGACCTAGAAAGATTGACGATAACTACGGATTGACAAATATAAATTAATATGTTACTTGGGTTTTGCACATCGAATAGTTAGAAACAAAAAACGGTCCTTCAGACCACATCATGACTGAAGTTTTTAACATCACTATATGGGCCGTTTATTTTGAAAGTGGTGTAAGTCCATTTTTGAGAAAAATGAGCTATCACGTAATTCATTTAATGTAATTTTTTTATATATAACTAGTCCGAGTTTAATTTCTCAAAAAAAATCCCATGTTTTGTACAACTTAAAATCGGTCGGTAAATGAAATTGCATTATCAACAAATATAGTAACCTTTAATTATATCAAAACAAAAGAAAATTGACTTACACCACTTTCAAAATAAACGGTCCACATCTCCTTTTCTCCCTAAATTGCCTTAAGCTGACATTACCCGAACAAGCGTCACGCAGATAGGCTGCAAATCAGCTTTTCAAAGCCCTCCCACAAGAGGCTACACTTCAAAAACTTTAATTCCAGGGTCAGAAGTGTCTCCGTAAGTGCTCATCAGACGAGGACTGCAAGAGTAAGAAGAAGAAATGCCTCTGCGACGGCGCTTGCGGCATGTCCTGTATAAAACCAGGTAGGTATTGAAAATATATATATTTTTTCAAACATGCGTGGAAACATTATCTTTGAATATTAATATAGAAGTGACGATAGCTCAGTGGTAGTGTGTATGACTACCACCTACAATGAGCTCGAGCTTTCGCTGAAGGAAAACATTGTGAGGAAACCATAGCGCGGTGGCAGGGTATTTTCTATTAGGCTACCACCCTCAAGGTGAAAATCTGCAACCAAATACGTACAGGTGTGTTCTGGCAGTTGCAATTCAGAGCCAGTTCCTCCACAAGTTTAGCGTGTCTACCAACTTGGACCGTATCGTCACTTAAGATCAGGTGAAATTATGGCCAACAACACTAAGCCTTTAACTATATAAAAAAAAAAACAATATTTTAGAAAAAAGAACATGCCAAGTAACGAATTTACGGGCAAAGAAAATGAAATCCATTGCAGGAGCGTTTTTGAATTTGAAACATTACAACGCTCCAGCAATGTTGTGTGAAACGGCGTGGTGGAGTTATTACATACTGTTTGATTGGATCTCTTTTAACATTCTTGACATGCCAAAGTAAGTCTCTTTGCTTAGTACAAATTGCGTTCACGTGGCTGTTTAACATAGTTGCGCTTGCCTTTTGGTACAGATGATAAATAGAAAGTTGGCGGCAAAGTTGAAAATTCATCTTAATTTGTTATTTACATACTTAATAAATATAAATGTAATAATTAACATAAGTTCCAACGGTTTAAAGTGAAATTGAGATTGATTGTACTGGAATGGACCTACTTCGAGCAAAATCCATTGAAAAATGCATGTAAGTATGTATGTTTTATTTCCCTACATTCTTTTAAGATAAGCGCTATGTATGTCTCGGCGGTAATGGCAATTGCTTGTTTCGTATTTCCAACTAATAGTCAACCTGCAAATTGCCTATTTCACGGCCCTTGCAATAATGTACTATTGTTGGCTTTACTGGTTTCTGTCCAGTAAGTAACAAGTCAAAATATAAAGTTGCTAAATATGAGGGGATGTAAAAACAAATCCGCGTCACTCCAAAAACTAGTACTTTGTAAAAAAAATATGTATGAAAAATGATGTAGTTCAAAATAGTGGACGCCCTAAACCTATTGGTATTTGGCGGCAGATTATCAACTTGAGGGTGGTAGCTTGGCAGGCGGGTAAGAGAAAAAGCCCTACCGCCATGTTATTTTCAAGTGATAAAATTTGGCTATTTTGGACAGATGAAACTATCTTCAACAGGATGGTGACTCTCTTGGGAGTTTTTATGGCAACTAATGATTTATTGTATAAATAAAGTATTGTATACTAATGATTATGTAATATGTCACATATATTACATAGTTCAGGGTTAAATAACTAAGTGTATGAATCAAAATGAAAATCACAAAATGACAGATCAAGATCCCGCCAAATCCCCACAACCTCACTTTTTATCAACTAGTGTTGCCACTCTACCACAGACTATTCTTTATTATTGGTACAAATTATATTTATACAACACCAGTGTACCTAGTACTGTATGTATTAAATAACGTCGACTTGCAACGCTCGGCTATGTGACGCTCTTTCGGGTAAGGTCGGCTTGAGTGAACGCTGAGAGCGAGATAGAAACAATGAACGTGTCAATTTTATACTCGCACGTCGTACGTTACATTAGACGGCATAACGTATCATTCGCGTTGAGTATCGGCATAAACACGGTCCTTACCGTGCCTATATGTTTTCTACAATAAGGTATAGATATGTAGTTGTATTTCATATCATTAACCTCGCCTTGATGGAGTTCTCATTAAATAATTAAAATATAAGTTATCAGAATTTAGTATTTCAATTTTCCCCTTCCAGTATATTCTTGACTTTTTTTTACTTTCAACAAGTAAGCGCTTGACCGCAATCTCACCTGAGGGTAAGTGACAATGCGGTCTATGATGGAACGCATTTACTCAGCAAGTACCTGTGCACTCTCGGTTTGAAGACTCCCAAATTGTACGGTATAGGAAAGACAGACGCCGGTAGTGAATACCACTCCCTTACAGTGAGCATTATAAAAGAAGCTGCAAAACGCTTCGTGCGGATCGGGGGAATATCAACTATATACGGGTGAAAACCCTCGCGGCGTCTGGTCGTCCTCAGATGGAATGGAGTTGGTGGAATCAAGTTGTACAGTTCCCGGGCACACTCTTCAAAGTGTATTCTGTAAAACACTGAGAGGCCAGCCAACTTACGACAATGCTCAAGAGAGAGCATATTGGCCTTCTTAAGTACTTGGTCGCAAATTAAACGACGGGCGTGAAGCTCGATGGAATCCCATGCAGCCAGCTGGTGTTTAGCTGATCTATCCCAGAGGTGGCTACAGTATTCCACACATGATATAGTTTAATATATGCCAGCAGAAACTTTGAAAAGTTAGATACCTTTGCAGACCGGCATGATTTGATTACTAGACATCATGACGAATTGGTCACCCCCTATTTTAGACTCAGTAAGACCAGTAAGAGTTTTTTAGGTTATAGTGTTAGGATTTGTAACTAAGTCCCAAAGCACATTACTGAATTGCTGGACAGTAGGTTCGAGAACTATGTCAAATGGGATTTGACGTTGTCAAAGGGCTATTATAGGGTGGATTGATATGTGAGCGATCGATATGCCTGGCATTGACACCCCTCTCTGTACATCCGCTAATAACTACTGTAACACATTAAACTATAGTATAAAAAAAAGATACAGATTGCCGGTTCCTCTCGACGACTGAGTTACTTTCCGAACCGGTGGTAGTTTTAGCGTTCATAAATACATTCTTAGGGTCTAAATTATAAAAAAGATTTTTGATTTGATTTAATTTCACTTCTGTTCGGTGGTCTTAAGAACACGCCATTTTTTCACATGTTACTGGCAGTTAAAGAGAGGTCAAAAAAGGAGTGTACATTATCTGAAGTTATACGAATATTATGTTAGGTATAAGTACGAGAAGTTGGAAGTACGAAATTTAACTTAAGAATATTGTGTTAGGTATAAATACGAGAAGTTGGAAGTACGAACTTTAACTTTCAACTTCGCCGTGTAATATTACATAGTCGCACGAAGTAGGTTTTACCTTCTCTAAAGACCCGACGGAAGTGGGTCACGGCCGAGGGAGCATTGAAAAAAATAAATGCACCGCCCTCACGGGAACGAGTGCCTCTCGACCTTTTTTGCAGCCGAAAAGCCATAGACTATGAAAGGCGAGTTTTAGAGTTGCCAGGGTAATTAAACATTTTTGCTTCATCTGAATATTTGAAATATTATTGTTATTTTATTTTTCATTGCTGTTTTAACATTGAAACCCTTACTAATATTATAAATGTGAAAGTGAGCTTCTTTGTTTGTTTTGATTATGACAAATTTTATTGTAAAGATAGATAGATACATAGATAGATAGATAGATAGATAGATAGATAGATAGATAGATAGGCTACTTTTTCTCGAGAAAAATATTTTGTAATTGGTGTAGAGAGCGAGATATATTTGTATGGAACCTTTTTATCGCGTCTACAGATTTGTGTATCAATATTAGTATATCTATCATAATGTATTTATATATCGATTAAACAAGTTTTTATTTTCTAACTTAAAAACTTACATAGCGATAATAGCTCTGTAGGTCTTTTATTATTTTTTATTTTGAATTTGTATTGTGATTATCTATATTTATCACTATCTATTATTATGTGATTTTTGAGTATTTAAACTGTGCCGTTTCCTTGTATAATATTGCATTACGATTTTATCAACTTATTTTTAATTTAAAATTGTAATATTGAAATCATCTACCTTACAGTACATGTTGTAGCGGCTTTTAGAGGCCAATATGATCTCAGTATATAGAAACGATGACAGCTCAGTAGTCGTGTGCAGGAACGCCGCGTCATCGAACACGAGTTCGAATGCAACCACCTACAATGAGTTTGACTGAAGGAAAACATCGTGAAGAAACCATAGCATGGTGTTAGAACTTTTTTTGATACCCACCTGGGTAGCTACCACCCTCAAGCTGAAAATCTGCCGTCAAATACCAATAGGCGTGTTACGGCAGTGGCACTTGAGATCCAGTCCCTGGTATAAAGGCCGGCAAAGCACCTGCAATTCCCCCGGTGTTGTGAGTGTTCACGGGCGGCGGTGATCACTTATCATCAGGTGACACGACTGCTCGTTTGCCATTTTGATATACTGTCCGAAGTAAATAAAAAATATTAGGGAAAACATTTAAAGTGCCCTTCCAATATCTCCTGAACGACAGTCGAGTCATCTCAAGCGTTTAGAAGAGACCGGCGACTCACTGTTCAAGATTTACCGACGGTTATGAATAATTCACGAACTCGGTTAACTGGATGAATAGCAAATTCCACCGGCGGTTGCTTCAGCTCTAGGTAAAGACAGAAACTGCTTCACACTTTAGTCATTTTAGAATATTTATAATCAACCAATGAATAAGAGAAATGGAACACATCAAAAGTGTCATGATTAAATTTTTTTGTAATTAATTTTAGTGATTTAATACGGTCTTAAAAAAATCTTATTAACTAAAATGATAGTCGAGTGATTTAAACGGATTCCAGTTAACTTCCTGTTGTCACTTTTAGTATTCGCTGAGGCTCTCAATTTATCTGTCACCGGAAATGCATTGCCTTCCTTTGGGGTGTACTTTGTTATCGATTTAAACACATACGGTTGGAGTTTGTATGCGGAAAAAAAAGTTTGGAAGATCCAAAAGCGCACGTCTCATACCACTCAATTAATTATAATTAAAAAAAATCAACTCATACCATTGACATAGTTTTTTTTCTTTTTTAAACTTAAGGTTTAGCGTTATGGCCATTATCTCACCTGATCTTAAGTGACGATACGGCCCAAGTTGGTAGACACGCTTAACCTGTAAAGGAACTGGCTCTCAAATGCAGCTGCTGGAACACACCTATTGGTATTTGGCGGCAGGCTTACAACTTGAGGGTGGTAGCTACCCAGGCGGGTATTAGAAAAAGCCCTACCACCATGTTATAGTTTCCTCACGATGTTTTCCTTTATCGAAAGCTCAGGCTCATTGTAGAGGCTTGGATTCGAACTCACGTCCCTTGACGCGAAGTAGTTCACACTACCACTAAGCTATCATCGCTTCAAAATTACAATTAAACAGATTTAATTAATTACTCGCTGACCCGGTGAACTTCGTATGACATAACAAATCATTGAATCTTTCAGCTTTTCTGTTCTATAATAGTATGTATTACACATATAAACCCTCCTCAAAATTCAAAATCTGTAGAACAGTTGAATAGATATAACCGAACAGACAAGGAAGCGACTTCATTCTATACTATAAATATAAGTATATAAAGTAAATAAAGATATGTCTTGATAGAGTGAACCGATTGTGATGAAATAAAAACTAAGCAACTCCCAAGTTCCGTACAATTTTTACGTATAAGTTATCTTCATTATTTTCTACATTTTACGTGATGCGTACACAGACAAACGGACACAAATAAAAAAATGCTGAAAATCTGTTGGTTATCTTTTAACACCCTGGCTAGTACTTTGAAAATATGTTTAAAATACAAAAACGACTGCTCTACAGATGTATTATATGTATAGATTTATTCTTTTATAAATTTTTATATTAGTTATCCTATATTTTTTAATCAAGCATGATTCATTGCATACCACAAATACTCCGTAGATAATTTTACCTACAGTCTCTATAATGTTGAAGCGTTAACCTCTTTATTATGAAATGACGTTCGACTCGGCTGTATGGTTTCGGTATCTTTGCCTTTTCCTTAAAATAAAAACTGCCAATACTACCTGTACTGGAAACATTGTCTCTATTCGTAATTTTGTCAGGAGTTATCGTGAACACTTCTTATAAAAAACCGAACGAAATGTGTCCGTGTTTTTTGAAGTGATTTTGTGAATAGTTTTGATATTTTTTTCAAAGTAAGCTATGTAACAATTGTTTTTTTGAAGTGAAACTTCTTTAGGCGCATGAGGGTAAAATTTTTACAGATGAAACGTCACGCCGGTATGCAACGGAAGTGTCGGAAAAGAGAGAGAGAGTGATCGAGACCGATTGAGAGAGAGTAAGACAGGGAAATTGAAATTAAAGTTAAAAATTAAATTATTAATTTAAAGTTAATTTAAAGTTTTAGATTTGTATAAATATAAACAAGATTTATAAATTAGTTCGCCAAAGAAGTTTCACTTCTGACATGTGTACTTTGTACGCACGCATGTTTTTTTTTTTTTTTTATAAAATATGGGATAAATTATTTGAACTGTTTTCTTGAAATACTTCTACTCATATTATCGTCTTCTTCTCGTTCTGTTCCCAAATTATTGGGGGTCGGCGCACTACGTTTTCTTCTTCCATAAATCTCTATCAATCCATCTCTTCATTCACTCCCTTTTCCTTCATCTCATTCCTCACATACTCTATCCTACTTTTCTTTAGCCTTCCTCTTCCTCTCCATCTTTCAACATTTATTACAAACATATACAATCGATTCCCTTTCAACTTTTCTACCACTGGTGCCATTTTCAAACTCCCTCTAACACACTCATTCCTGACACCCGCCGCGGCCTCCTTCCGCAGACGCCTGAGCCTAGGTTCGATCCTCCGGACAGGAGCCCTCGAGTGACTCTGCTCGCGCGATACAGTGACACTCTACATCACTGAGATTACACCATCACACCGCATACCATTCGTGCACACTCACACGTTAAGTACACGGTTCTGTAAGGGACTACCCTCGCGGCCCTTGAGCTGCTTACCTGATAAGGTCGTAGTAAGTATCACTAATTTAGTAATAAAGAACCTATTGGTTAGTCAAGATCATGAATCTTTTTCATATACCGGCAGCAGCCCTAGCCGAGGTTCGGCCGTCCTGGCACCCCTGTGCCTGCTGCCTCGGGCTGAGTGCCCTCAGCACTCGCCCCCAAAAGTTCGGTGAAGCTGTCAAAGCCCTTGGGGCTAACAGCGTAGATCAGGTCGAAAAACAAAAAAAAAACATTCCTGACTTTGTCCATTTTTGTAACACCACACATTCATCTTTAAAGTCGCATTTCTGGTGCATGCAATTGACACTCATCCATCTTTCTTACTAGCCCAGTACTCTGATCCATGCAGTACGTCAGGTGTTATGATGATTTTTATATTCTGCCCTGCACGCTAAGAGGTATTCTGGGGTAGCAAATTGTACATGAGATCTGACGCCACTACATCCACCCTGAGTTGATTCTCTACTCATATTACTCATACAATCGTATAAATGCAAATCGGTTGTGGTTGACTCAGTTTAAGAGCAAAAAATCTATCATTAAAATAACCCATGAAGGTTTAGTTATAGTTATTCGAAGTGGGAGCGAGAGATGTACCAGAAAAATCTCTTTATACTCTACTAATAGGCCTTGGCCTGTCTAGGACTGCTGGAAGTTTTATACTTTGAAGCGATGATAGCCCAGTGGTAGTGTGTACGACTTTGCGTCAAGCGAAGTGAGTTCGAAACCTCTACAATGATCCTGAGCTTTCGGTGAGGGAAAACATCGTGAGGAAACCATAGCATGGTGGTAGGGCGTTTTCTAATGCCCGCCTGGGTAGCTACCACCCTCAAGTTGTAAACCTGCCGTCAAATACCAATAGGTGTGTTCGGGCAGCTGCACTTGAGAGCCAGTTCCTCCACAGGTTTAGCGTGTCTACCAACTTGGGCCGTATCGTCACTTAAGATCAGGTCAGATTATGGCCATAATGCTAAACAAATATAACGTGCCTCTAATATTACGCTAGCAGGTTCATACCACACATGACTGGACAGGGTGGAAAACACGAGTAGTGAAGGTGAGTGTTGACCGAGCCCCTTAAACCTGCACCCATAACACGAGTCTCGGGAACTGCTCGGAGCTTACCTCTGCCACACAATTAACCCCCTCCGAACCCTCCGAACATTGAATCCATGTATCGCTAAGAAGCTCGTCTCGTCTATAGAAAATAGGTACTAATGTTTCTCGTTATTTCACGTTGTCGTCGCATCGCATACTTGTCGTTGTATGAGACAGGTCGTATGTTACCGATTCCGGGTATAAATAATGAAATTTACCGTCATGCGGGCTCACGCGACGGCGCACGGACGGCGAAACAGACTGCCGCCGTTTATTGCGCGATAAATCACCGGTCGCATTGCACCGGGCTGGATTAAAGCCACAAGATATATATCGTCTACAGAGTGTCGACTTTTTTTATAGTGATTAACGTGGTAAATCTGTGGAGGGACTGGCTCTCAATTGTAACTGCCGAAACACAACTATTGGTGTTTGGCGGCAGATTTTCAACTTGAGGGTGCTAGCTAGCCAGACGTACCCGTAGGGAAAGCCCTGATACTATTCTATAGATTCCTTCATCGAAAACTGAAGCACGAAATTTTGTGTTTTTGTGTTTGTGTGACGCTCGCTTGGGTAAAGTCGATAGTATTTGTCCATGACTTCTTTCACCTGAAAGTAATCATTTATTTACCTATGCAACACCTAGGAAGCACACAGCGTTCGCTGCCAAACTCTAAATTTACCCGCTGGACTAATATAAAGGTTGCCTGAAAATTTCATGGAAATTAGTCCAACTGCTTTGGAGTTTTTTTTTATTCTTAAGGTTTAGCGTTATGGTCATAATATCACCTGATCTTAAGTGATGATACGGCCAAAGTTGGTTAGACACGCTAAACCTGTGGAGGAACTGGCTATCAAGTGCAGCTGCCGGAACACACCTATTGGTATTTGGCGGCAGGTTTACAACTTGAGGGTGCTAGCTAGCCAGACGGGTGTTAGAAAAAGCCCAACCACCATGCTATGGTTTCCTCACGATGTTTTCCTTCACCGAAAGCTCAAGCTCATTGTAGGTGCTTGGATTCGAACTCACGTCCCTTAACGCGAAGTCGTACACACTACCACTGAGCTATCATCGCTTGAAAGCGAATCATAGAGAATACATATACTTACATGAAGATATAAATGAATAAAGATTTTTTTTATTTTATTCAGGTACTTCGGTCCCATAAGGACATGTTAGACCCATCGTACCCTGACCTTACAATAAGTATAAAAATTAATTAGAACTAATGACAAAATTCCATAAAATCATGGCTTCGTCACTTGCAGGTGCAGTCAAGATTTTATGGAACAAGCCCTGGTCCATTAAAATTAAGTCCCAAATGGTCTACGATAGCTCTCTGTAGAGCTCAGTCCCGTTTACATTCCGTCAATAAATGTAGCAAGTCTTCTATCGATCCAGATATTATGCAATTAGGTGATACACTTTGTCTCATAACAAATGCAAATTTGCTGAGAGGCATTCGTCTGGACCGTACTCTGTACGCGATAGATATCAACTGCCATGCTACAGTTTAAAACTCAATTTTGGACAGAGTCGTCTATCTGTACCTATTTATCTTATGTCAAAGCCGTTTCATGTTCACAAATTTATACGTTGTTACATTCTATTCGCGGGTAAGGAAAATATCTCTGTATTGTGGTAAAACAATTCATTTGACTCTCTCCCTCTACGTGCATGAAATTTAGTAAATTTGTAAATATTAAAAAGTGCGCAGTCATCAAGCTTGTCAACATGAGTGAATATATGCTTATACTATGTTCGCCCGCGACTTTATTCGCGTGAAACTAAAATTTTTAAACATTCTTGCCCGTTTCTGTAACTTCTTTCAATACAGCTTTATTCCCATTGATTGTAGCGTGATGTTAAATAGCTTAAAGTCTTCTTAAATAAATTTATTCCAATCGGTTGTAGCGTGATGTTAAATAGCCTAAAGCCTTCTTAAATAAATTTATTCCAATTGGTTGTAGCGTGATGTTAAATAGCCTAAAGCCTTCTTAAATAATTTATTTCAATTGGTTGTAGCGTGATGTTAAATAGCTTAAAGCCTTCTTATATAAATTTATTCAAATTGGTTGTAGCGTGATGTTAAATAGCCTAATGCTTTCTTAAATGAATACTCTATCAAATACAAAAAAGATTTTTGAAATGCGACTGGTTTGAACGCGCTAATACCAGATTAGAGCGTTCAAACAAATTTTCCGATTTATAATATTAGTATAGGTGTGTATATATGTTATATATATGTGTTATAACATATACATGTTTAATTATAATAATTTATTTTCCTATAAATATTATTACAACATAAGGTTAAGCCTTGTCACCTGAACTAGGTTTTTTAGCCTGTAGCTCAGGTGCCAGTGTCTTCCCAATGTACATAATTCCTTACTCTAATATATTATATATATATATATGATGCTATCATTTTGGGTACACTACCTAGCAGTCTCTATGCGATGATAGTTTGTTTCACGTTTAAACCGCTGCATCGATTATGACAAATATTCGTATAGTGATAGCTGGGAACCTGGAGAGTAGAGGTAGTTTACTTTCTCTCGCGTAATGCCATTGGAGTGGGGATTAAAAGTGAGAGATAAGCGTTGTATGAAACTTTTTATTACGTCATTCGATTTGACAAAAGCAATATTACCGCGAGCGAAGCCGCACGTAAAATCTAGTTTACAATAAATAAGTATACAGATTTGCTTCAAATACGCTTTTATTAGATGTATAGTCGAGTCGTTGATTAATATCGAGAGAAATAGATCTTTTATAAAATATTAAATCCTCTGAAGAGTAAAGAGAGTAGCTCATTATATAAAGTGTCCTCCGTGGTGCCACCCGACAGCCGACCACCCTTAGGGCTGGGGGTGAGACAAATCAAATAAAACAGGTCATTGCCTCGCAGGTGGCTTGTGGTGACCGTTATTCTTATTGTCACTGGATATACCCATCTTTTGTTCTATATATAGGTAAGATTTATCGTTATAACCATAGCCAAATGTTAAGTAACGATACGGCCCAAGTTGGTAGACACGCTAAACCTGTGGAGAGACTGGCTCTCAAGTGCAACAGCCGGAACATACCTGTAGGTATTTGGCGGTAGATTTTCAACTTGAGGGTGGTAGCTAGCCACGCTGGCATTAGAAAATACCCTATCACCCTGCTATGGTTTCCTCACGATTTTTTCGTTCACCGGAAGCTCAAGCTCATTGCAGGTGGTTGGATTCGAACTCACGTCCCTTGACGCAAGGTCATACACATTACCACTGAGCTATCATCGCAATATTCTGAATCTGGGCGTTGGTTTTCGCTTCTTGTATGGATATCCCCACTTGCAATACCTACTACTGTAATATGATTGAATTAAATGTTTTTCTTCACTTAATACTGAAGCTCATTGCAGGGATTCGAACTCAAGTTCATTGACGCACTGTTATTACTTGCTATTAACGTGCCACCATAGTCACTACACTTACCGTCAGGTATAATACGGTCACCTAACTATGGTACTGTAAAAAAATTGATAATAACAAAATGTGAAGTAATTCTGTAAGTGATAAAATACCGTCCAAAAGTGTATTGGAAACACAGTCACCCCACATACGTTTGTTGGCGACGCGAAAATACATTGTATTTCGTCGAAATAAATTTCTCGCAATTTAACATTGCCTCGGAGTTGGATAACGATGGAAATGATGTACCGTTGGTTATGTTCTAGATTTATACGTAAATAGAGGCAGAATTGAAAGGCTTTTAACGTAATGAAAACACTTTGCTTATACAAAGTGTTATTATAAATCCGAAAGCAACTTTCGTCTGCTCGTTACATTTTCGCGTTTAAACTGATGGACCAATTGGGATGATTTTTGGTATAAGGATATATCAGACGTTGGAGAAGGATGTGGGATACGTGTTCTCACGAAAATAAATCTTAAACGGATGAAATAGGGTATGAGAAATCACATTAATGCTAAAAGCATATTGCACGCCTCACAAGTGAAGCGTTGAAGTGGGTACTACTGTCACTTCACGCAAAACAACTGAAATTTTTTAAACTTAAAATTTCTCTATTGATCATATATTGCATTTGTATGATAAAATATACACACACATATCAATAAAAGACACTATTTTTAACACTCGTTATATTTTTGATGCCATTTTTGTTATTTACAGTAGTTAAAAAACTATTTAAAAAAGTTCTGTCCTGGACGTCCGTGTGTCTGTATGTGCGGATCCTGTATGTTATCACGAAAACAAAAATACTTTACTAATCGAGTCTTTTGTTTTTCTTACGCTTCAGTATAATTACGAATAGAACCCTATTACTTTCACGGTCTGATTCGATACGGTTTAATTGTTATTAAATAAACAACAAAAAAATGAGATTATGAGACGTGCACTTTAGATTTTCAAAACACTTTTTTTTTAGTTAAAATTTAGCGTTACGGTCATAATCTCACCTAATATTAAATGACAGTAAAGCCCAAGTGGGTCGACACGCTAGACCTGTGGAGGGACTGGCTCTCAAGTGCAACTGCGGGAACACACCTATTGGTATTTGGCGGCAGATTTTCAACTTGAGGGTAGTTGCTAGCCAGGCGGTCTGCGTCTTTAGTCGCGCAGTCTGTACACACTACCACTCATATTAGTTAGACATGGGAACGTTTTAATATGTATTTTTGGAAATCATTGTTCAAGACCGTTTAATAGGGAATTATATTTTGAAGTTAACTTTAAAGTTACCTTACTTTAAAGTGGATAAATTGAAATAATATTAAAGCAAATTATACGATGGCGAACTTAGTCTTTATTTATGAAACGACTTTACGCGTATTGGGTGAAGTTTAGTACGGCGTAAAAAAGATCACGATCGTCCATCAGCTTTCCCCGTGACTTTCTCTCGTCACAGATGTAATGTGTATGTAATTCTGCAGAGAACTACAGTTAGGCAGGTAGGTATGTCTAAAAGAATTGCGAGCGATGTCTCTGGTATCTGGCAACACGAGAATTTGAAATGTCGCCGTGGTGCGTTTAGTGTTGCGTGATTGGCACCCGATGAGTACCCAGCCCCTCTCACCTTAGCCCGTGTATGATAAGGAAGTCAGTAAAAATTGCATTTTAAATATCACGTTAATAAAAAAGGAAGTCGGGTAGATATTTTGGAGACAGATGGGCTTCTGACGTGTTTTTTGTAATACTTAATGTTTAGCGTTACGGCCATAATCTTACCTGATCTTAAGTGACGATACGGCCCAAGTTGGTAGACACGCTAAACCTGTGGAGGAACTGGCTCTCTAGTGCACCTGCCGGAACAAACCTATTGGTATTTGGCGGCAGGTTTCCAACTTGAGGGTGGTAGCTACCCAGGCGGGCATTAGAAAAAGCCCTACCACCATGCTATGGTTTCCTCACGATGTTTTCCTTCACCGCAAGCTCAAACCTGTAGGTGCTTGGATTCGAACTCACGTCCCTTGACGTGAAGTCGTACACACTACCACTGAGCTATCATCGCTCGTCGCATCGACCGGGTCAGTGTCAGCAGTATCTGGTATCTGGCTTTAACGAAGGAATGCTTTGTGTATATATTTCCACTTTGCAATTCTCTAGTTATCCAAAGAGAAATTATTCAAGTTCACGCGAAGACAACCGCAGGTACAATTAGTTTCTCTGTAATAGATTACTCGAAATCATAATCAATCATTCTCATTGCGAAGCGAGTGAAAACAGAGACGTGCCATCAACGCTCAGTCAAACTAGAAACGGTGTTACGTTAATTGTACCTGTAATTAAAGTATTCTGTCTTAGTAATTGTTATGAAAATTATCATGTTTCTTTACGTATTTACGGTTTGGCATTACCCGCGGTCTCATCTGAACGAATAACGACGTGGCCCATAATGGCGGTCATGCTGAGCCTGACAATGCAACTGGCTCTCAAGCGCTATTTCCGAGACACATCTATAGATAATTGAAGGCAGATTTTAAACTTTAGAGTGGTAATTCGCCAGGCGAGCAATAGATGAAGCCCTGTATATATATTTAACACGATACGTGCTAATTGCTATATAAAATATAAGCGCTAATTTAAAAAAACTACAATTAGCTTGAGCTTCCGGTAAAGGAAAACATCGTGAGGAAACTATAGCATTTTCTAACGCCCCACTTGCTAGTTTTCACCCTCAAATAGCACTAGATGTGTTCCGGCAGTTGCACTTGAGAATCACTTCCTCCACAGGTTTACCCTGTCTACCAACTTGGGCCGTATCTTCACTTAAGATCAGATGAGATTATAGCCATACCGCTAAAACTCATTACACATTTTGAACACAATTATTAATCAATTGAATGAGAATTATATAATCGTGAAGTAATTAATCACAGTGGAAACTTTGTTCTTAATTGTTATCTACTGAGCGGAATTTATTTACGGGTTCCAATAAAGGGCTTCGTTTTACAGAACTTTGTACACTTAATTGACCCCCGAGACTCGTTAGCTGAGAATTTCTTCTAATTTGCAACGATTAAAAGTGACAGTGATTAGACACGCTAATAGGCGAGGGTACTATTTTGCGTTTGTGATAAAATATCGAAGCTATGAAATCTCAGTTGGTAGTGTGTACGAACGCCATCGACGTCACGGACGCGAATTCGAATCCAATTGTAGTTTTTCTTTATGTAACAACAGGCAAACGAACATGTCACTTGATGATAAGTGATCACCGCCGCCCATTAACAACCACAAAACCAGGGGAATTGCTGATACGTTGCCGGCATTTATTTTGGAGGGATTGACTCAGAAGTGCAACTGTCGATACACCCCTATTGGTATTTGGCTGCCAGTTTTACAACTGGCCGGCTAGCCACCATGCAATGGTTTGTGTATGATATTTTCCTTCACCGAAAGCTCAAGCTCGTTGTAGGTGGTTGGATTCGAACTCACGTCCCTTGACGCGGCGTCCATATACACTACCAACTGAGCTATCCTCGCTATATCTATTTTAGAGTCAGTAAGCCCAGTAACAGTTTTTAGGTTATAGTTCTAGGTTGTACAATAAAGTCCCAAAGCACATTACTTTGCCGGATAGTACGTTCGAGAACCATGCCAAGCGAGTTTTGATGTCAAAAGGCTATTGCAGGGTGGATCAATTTTTTTTTTTTTTTTATACTTAATGTTTAGCGTTATGGCCATAATCTCACCTGATCATAAGTGTCGATACAGCCCAAGTTGATAGACACGCTAAACCTGTGGAGGAACTGGCTCTCAAGTGCAGCTGCCGGAACACACCTATTGGTATTTGGCGGCAGGTTTACAACTTGAGGGTGTTAGCTACCCAGGCGGGCATTAGAAAAAGCCCTACAACCATGCTATGGTTTCATCACGATGTTTTCCTTCACCGAAAGCTCAAGCTCATTTTAGGTGCTTGGATTCGAACTCACGTCCCTTGACGCGAAGTCGTACACACTACCACTGAGCTATCATCGCTTTATATATGAGTGATCGTGATGTCTGGGATTGACACCCCTCTCTGTACATCCGCTCATAAATACTGTATATACACACGTTAAACTATTGTGTGAAATAATTACCCTAAAAAAGGATATGAGAATAAGACCTCAGAAAACATGCAGAACGAGTTTCTTGCCATTTCTTCTCGATGACTGCGATACTTTCCGAACCGGTTGTAGTTTTGATTCATAAGCACCTTCTTAAGGCCTAAATTGAGTAAAGATTTATTATTCTTTTATTTAAATAAGGTTTAGCGTTATGGACATAATATCACCTGATCTTAAGTGACGATACGGCCCAAGTTAGTAGACACGCTAAGCTTGTGGAGCGTCTCTCAAGTGCAACTGCCGGAACACACCTATTAATATTACGCGGCAGATTTTCAACTTGAGGGCGGTTGCTACCCAGGCGGGCTCTATAAATAGGCTTACCACCATGCTATGGTTCCCTCACGATGTTTTCCTTCATCGATAGCTCAAGATCATTGTAGGTGGATTCGAACTCACGTACACACTACCACTGCGCTATGATTGCTTCAATTTGAATTGAAAAATCCTTGCAATGAGCTTGAGCCTGCGGTGAAGGGAAACATCGTGATGAAACCATATCCTGGTGGTAGGGTTTTTTTCTAGCGCTGGACTGGTTACTTACCACCCTTTTTTATTAACGTGGTTTTTAAAATCACATCCTTCACGGACTTTCACGCATAACCCGGGCTCAGACCAAAGCGACAGGGTCATGTGGTGATTCGTTGGGTGTTAATTACCCAAGATTACCCACTAAAACGCACCGCGGCGACACTTCTCTCGTGTTACCAAAGACCAGAGATAGAGTTCACATTTCTTCTATTCTCTGGCGGAAATGGTTATGATTGGTTGGAGCCCTCAATATAAAAATTCGCCGATATATTCCTATAAGTGTGTTCCGGCAGTGTGGATTCTGAGTCTGTCCCTCCACTCGGCTTAGCGTTTCAACCAGCTTCGGGCACGTCGTCACTAAACATCAGGTGAGAATGTGGCCATAACGCCAAACCTATGTACTATAAAGAGGTACATAAAAAAGAAATATACTTAGACAAGTTTCAAGTTGGTTAGACTAAAGATTTCGTTACATGAATATATTTCATATACTTAAGTAAGTTCTGTCTAGACGAAGTTACATAGTCCTCGGGGACATTAATACGAGTGCCGCACTTGAATAACTTAATACAAACTTTGGACGTTAATAGAAGTTATCCGAGGAACTTTAATAATTTCCCGAGTGTGTTTAATAAAAAAAACAGTTATTCTGCTTTTATGGTTTCGGTGAAAGGTAAATATCGTAAAACTGTCTTATAAATATTCTAATAGTTATTTGGTGTTACGTAAATATATATCTATACAAGCTGTGCTAGTGATTTTGTTCGTGTGGAACTAAAAGATATTTTTTTATATTTAATCGTTTTCTTATATTTAAAGGTTAAGCGTTATGGCCATAATCTCACCTGATCTTAAGCGACGATGCGGCCCAAATTGGTTGACATGCTGAATCTGTGGAAGAACTGGTTCTCAAGTGCAACTACCGGAACACACCTATTGGTATTTGGCGTCAGATTTTGAACTTAAGGGTGGTGGCTAGCCAGATGAGCATTAAAAAAGCTTTACGTATGATGCTATGGTTTCCTCACGATTTTTTCCATTACCGAAAGCTCATAATCATTTTAGGTGGATTCGAATTCACGCCCCATGATGCGGCGTACCTACACACTACCACTGTGCTATCATCGCTTCAATATTTTTATAACGTTTTCAATACAGCATTGCTCTAATTGGTTGTAACGTGATGTTAAAGATCCCAAACCCGTCCTCTATATATAATTGCTTTATAAAAAACAAAAATATTGGTAGAATAATGGTATTTGTTAAGACTAGTGCTTTTAAATAATAAGATAACATATTTTTCCGCTTTATAATACTAATTAGCTTTTACCCGCGGCTTTGCTCATATTAATATTGATTTTGTCAAGTAAATCGGATAACACAATAAAAATTTTCATACAAAGTTTTTCCCTATCTTTACCCCACTCCCTATGAATTTTTCGCAAAAAAAAGTAATCTATATTCGTCTCCAGGGTCCCACGTATCTCTGTACCAAAATTCATCACAATCGACACAGCGGTTTAGACGTGAAAGCGTAATAAACAAACAAAGTCACTTTCACATTTATAATATTAGTATGGGTACATATAGATTATTTTGTTAAGTGTCTATCAATCCATATTTTGGCTGTAGAATCATCTAGACCAGTTCTCATAGTCCTTTCTAAGCCTAATATATGGTATAATAATGCCAATTATTCATAGAAATACCGGTCATAATACATTTACTTTATAAATGTAGCGTTAATCATCTACGTATAATTAATTCGACTATGAAACGGCCACAGTCGAACAAAGTTTCACAGCGTTGTTGAAACAGCGACGTCTGCGCTGGCTGGGGCAAGTGCATCGAATGGAGCCTTCTCATGGAGTCATGTAAGGTGCCATGGGAAATGCAAAAAGAACTTTTCAAAGTTTTAAGGATTGCATTAAGCGAGACTTCATTGCCTTTGACATCGATCATGCAGGATGGGAGGAGCTCGCGTAGGGTGACGATCGGCAGACATTAGTGCACCGGGGTATGGAAGCGCTTGACAAGGCATGGTTTCACATATAATAACAATGCAACACGAACAGACTGATAATACTGGACGAAGTTCTGCTTATTTATATTCTTTTTACGGTCGACAGTGCCGATGTCAGATTAGGCTGTACACCTCGGTAGAAAGTGCTGCGAGAAAGATTGCTTTAACCGTCTGTCATAGACGCAGAGTGGTCTAGTGGTTTTGGTGGTAGGGCTTTTTCTAATGCCCGCCTGGGTAGCTACCACCCTCAAATTGTAAATCTGCCGCCAAATACCAATAGGTGTGTTCCGGCAGCTGCACTTGAGAGCATGTTCTTCCAGAGGTTTAGCGTGTCTACCAACTTGGCCATAACGCTAAACCTTAAGAAAAAAAAAAAAGGTAATTGATAATAATATTTCGACACTAATATCTTCAATGGTATCTCCAACAGTCCTTTCCATGCTCAATGTATTACCTTCTTTAAATTCCTTTATTGAATCGGTTTATGTTTGTTCCAGATCGCGAATGTCCGGAACTAGAACAGCCTGATATAGGAAAGGTGACGTTAACCGGAAGGCTCTTCGGTGATAAGTAAGTGTTTTAACAAGAAACTGGTTGATATATAGAAGAGAAGATCAGAGAAGTAGAAAGTCGTTAAACCGATCTAATTTTGTCGTTAAGCATTATAATTGATAGATTAGATTAGGTAGGTATAATTAATAGGTTTGATGTTCTGACATCTGGTTAGCTACCACCCTCAAGTTGTTAATCTACCGCCTAATACCTATAGGTGTGTTCTGGCAGTTGCACTTGAGAGCCAGTCCCTCTACTAGGCTTAGCGTGTCCACCATCCTGGACAACACCGCCACTTATCATCACATGAGATTACGGTCATAAAGCTAAACCGTAACTGTAAAAAAAATATTGTTTCATAAGTAAAGAACACAAAAGCACTGAAATTTTATGTCTTTATATCTACTTAATAATAACAAAGCGGAAAAGTTTATATGTATGCGCTAGTATTGAGAACTAGTTAATAGAATAATCATTGAGGAAGGCTATTTAATATCACGCTACCACCAAAAAGAGCAAAAATGTATTAAAAAAAGCAATAGAGACCGGCAAGAATAATAAAAAGAAATTTTGTTTCATGCGAACGAAGTCGCAGGCTAACCTAGTTGATATTATAAAGCGGAAAATTTTGTTTGTCTGTATGTTTGCTTGCAATACTCATTAGCACTAAGAGTCGAATTTCAAAAATTGTATTCGATGAAACAATCACTGAGGAAGATTTAGGCCATTTAACATCAAGCTCACACTAATAAGAGCAAAGCAGTATTGAAAAAAGTTACAAAAAACGGACGAATATGATTAATTAAAAATTAATTTCTGTCATGAGGACTGCCGACAGAAGTGAAAACTATACCTCACAAAATAGTGTAAAAATAAACAAGTACTGCTCTCGTTATCCATATGAAAAGGTTTGGAACCTACGACCTTGCTTATGCGTGATTATTAAGTCGCACGTCAAACCGATGAACCAAGCGTTTATATATGACAAGCCTGTAATTAACAGTCTACATACACTCTCTACATAAACGGAAAGCGTTCGGTTACGATGGCGCGAGTTACATGATTTTTGTTCACCCAAAAAGTGCTCGACGCGCCTAAAGCAGTGTTCACTTCAAAGATCAACGTATTTATCATGAATTCTAAAATGTTTGGAATGATTTTAAAGGAATTTTCAGATAATCTTTAGATTAGCCCAGCGGGTGAATCAGCGAAGTGAGCAGCGATCGGAATTATAGGAACTTTTCCATGCGAAGAAGGGGAGAAATGGTAGTTAATTTTAATTTACTCTGCAGGGCTGTCTACTCTTGCCCGCACGGTTACCACGTCGTCGGACTACAAAGCAGGAGCTGCCAGGCGGATGGCATGTGGGCGGGACAACCACCGGCGTGCAAGGAAAATAGTAAGTTCTTAGTTCATTCATATCCGATATTCCTTATCAAGCGAAGCGAAGATAGCTCAGTTGGTAGTCTATACGGAAGGGAAGTGAATTCGAATCTACTCCACCTACAATGAGCTTGAGCTTTCGGTGAAGGAAACCATCGTGATGTAACCATAGCATGGTGGTAGGGCACTTTCCAATACCCGCCGGGCTAGCTACCACCCTCAAAGTGAAAATTTGTCGCCAAATACCTATAGGTGTGTTCCGACATTTGTACTTGTAAGCTAGTCCTTCTATAGGTTTAGCGTGCTCACCAGCTTGGGCCACATCGTTACTTAAGATCAGGTGAGATTATGGTCATACAGCTAAACTTGACTATTAAAAAAAACTTGTAAATCAAAACTGTTTACAACGCAATAAGTTATACTAATAGGAACAGATATAGTGTGTGCGTTAACACGTCACGTGACCATGTCGATGACGACTTACATGAATTTACTCCCTATCCTCAATAAAAGATGCAGATCGATATTCTTGCAGATTCTTCTCTATGACTGCGTTACTTTCCGAACCGGAAGTAGTTTTGACGTTCATAAGCCCCTTCTTAGGGCCTAAATTGAATTAAGATTTTTGATTTGTTCAAAAACCTTTCTAGCGTAGTTTTCACTACAGAAAATTGTTTCTAATGACAACTCCCGCTCGAGGTAAATTTTGTTATCTTTTAAAGTGCTACTTTGACTAATATTACAAACTAATTATTACCGGTGGCTTCGCCCGCGTTGCGTCTATATAATTAGGTCTAAATAGGTAAACGGTTGAAAAGAACATTTATAGTAACAAATCGGTGTTTTTTTTGTAATGACAACTCCCGGTCTTAGAGAACTTTGTTACTTTATTAAATACTAAATTTTACATACAGCTTCGCTTACGTTAATACTGAATATGAGAAACAAATTGGATGATGCAATAAAAAGTTCCACACAAAATTTATCCCTATCTTTATCCCAATTCCGACAATTTTTTGCGAGAAAAAGCAGCTTATCAACGTCTCCAAGACATCATTTATCTCTATACCAAATATTATCATAATTCATTCAGTGGTTTAGGCGTCAAAGCGTAACTAGCTAACAAACTCAGTTTCGCATCCTTACCCTTTCTAATATTATAAATGCAAAAGTGAGTTTGTTCGTTTGTTACGCTTTCACGCCTAAATCGATTATGATGAACTTTAGTTTAGACAGATAGAAATTTGGAGGCGTTGATAGGCTACTTTCGCGAAAACTTATCGGAAGTGGCGTAAAGAGAGGTATAAACTTTGTATGAGACTTATAATTGAGTCATCCCATTTGTTTGACCAAATCAATATTAACGCGAGCGAAGCCGCACGTAAAAGCTAGTTTATAATATTAGTAAGGGTTTTTGTCCTTTATTGGTCCTTTGAATACAGCTTTGCTCCTAATGGTAATACCCTAAAGCTATCGTCAATGATCGCTTATCACACACAAAAAGATTTTTTGAAATCCGACCGGAAGTTCCAAAGATTAGCGCGTTCGAACAACCAAACTAATTATAGAAATAAGTGAATAAGTAAAAAACGTGTAATAGTTCCATAAGTGAAAAAAAACTCCCTTTTTACGGCAACTAAATCACGCCTACCTAAAAAAGGTGCGGAACCAGAATCCTCAGATTGTGTATATCTTAATAAAAAAAAAACAACCAAACAAACACACAAGCTCTTAATAATTATGTTATTTAACCTTTTTGTGATATTCCTCCATTCTTATGGTGTTTATACCGTAAACCATCATTGGTAATGGTTTAAACTGAGTCCGGTGGTGAGAATTTTGTTTGGCCAAAAGGAGTCAAAAAGATGATTGAAACTTCCATAACCAGATATCCGGTCCGATATAAAGGCCGGCAAAGCACCTACGATTCCTCTGGTATTGTGGGTGTCCATGGGCGGCGGAGATCACTTATCATCAAGTGAACTGCTTGCTCGTTTGTCCCCTATTCGATAAAAAAAGTCCTCATGTTGTTGTGTTTTTAAGTGATCACACTTTATATTGGTAATAGTATATATTAAATGTAAAATAACAAAATAAATATGTTCACTAAATAATTGTAAACGCAAATTAATGCTATGGCTTTTAGGGGTAGCAATTTCAATAAATTCCACAGCCCACGTTCCACGATTGAACAACACGATAAGAGGGTTTCGTATGTTGTATTTAGCCGATATTCCATTTATATTTGCACAAAGCGATTGCTTCCTAATTCATTCATTATGCAGATTTCGGGAAATGGATTTTCCTTCTCGTATTTATGTATTCCGCAATTTCTAATTTGGAAAACAGATTATTTTAATACTTTGTAGCAAAAAAGGTAATAATTATTGTTTTAATTACAAAACTACAAACAATATGTAGATCTTAGTTTTTTGGGCGTACCGATTATCGAAATTAAATAAATAAATCATGTGTAATACATACAAGTAAATCTTGTGACTAAGCGATAAATTTATTTATTTATTTATTTATTAGTATATATTTATTTTTATATAAAAAATATATGCTATTCTTTATAAATTATTTATATTAGATTAGTACACTTGTATTCCACCAATTAATTTATTTGCACTATCTACAGTGGTAGTAATAATTTCTTACTACATTACTACTGGTTAGCTGGAACAAAATGCCTTATGATAGTATCCGCGACAGTGTACATATTTAAAAGGCAATAAAGAATTAATTCATTAATTCAAAAATCAGCCACAATTATAGAAATTCCGGTCCTTTATCCAGTACTCTTTTGGAAGATTTTGCAAAAACAAAAGTTGATTTAAACGTTTCTCTGTGCTTTAGAAAATAAACGTTCAGACTGTATTGAAGTTTCCACTATGGTCAGAATTTGTAAGCAATTGATGAGTCTTAGAATGCTGAGTTTTCAAATTATTTCAAATTTCCAATGGGTTTTCAATGAGTCTACCTACTGACCTACGCAAATAAATAGAGAATCTGTTAGAAATAGCGTCGTCAGGCTTCGCCGTTTTTCAGCTCTTGTGAACTATTTTCTGGTAAACGTTGCACAAAGAAGGTATCTTTTGAGCTGTCAGGATGATCTGAAGAATCAAATTCCACGGCCTCATTTTGTATTGTGGGTTTCCATAAATTTACTCTTCTGTTTCTTCAAACTCCTATATTGTTCGGGATCAACAAACAGTGGCAGGTTATGGCAATATATTGACACATCGAGTAAATCAACAGTTATTCAAAGCATTGAGTGAATTCGATGTATCGATGTATATCGAATATCCCTATTTGCCCTTACGGCATTCGCAACTGTTTCTGGACCGAGCTGAAACTTACCATCAGGTGAAGCACAGTCAGTTCGTCGAGCTAGAATTCGAAAAATATCAAGCTAAGCTGTCTAAAATCATGTTATTGCGAGGCCCGTATATGTATAACAATATATCTGAACTTAACTACATCTCTGTACGCGCGTTGAATTATAAAAATAGTGGTCGCCCAGCGATCCTATTTTGAACATAATAAATATTCAAATTTTGAGAGAACCCTTATAAGGGAGCGGTAAAAGAAGTATTCTAATATTTTATTGAACTCACTAAAGTTCGTTCATTACGATATATGCCTTAATCGAAGTCTAAAGCTCTTTGTATATTTTAAACCATTGATCAATCTGATGTCCAAAGATGATATGAGTGTTTCTTAATGTCGTTAAGGCCTTAACATTAAAAAAAAACCAATCGAACTTCTTGCCGGTTCTTCTAGATGATTGGGTTTTTTCCGAATTAGTGATAGTTTTAACCACCATAAGCACCGTGTGAGGGCCTAAATCCAAAAAGTACAAGTTATTTTAGTAGCTTAAAAATAAATCCGATCATATTCTTACCGGTTCTTCTCGATGGCTGGGTTTTTTGATTCCCCCTTTAAGTGTGAGTAGTTGAAACGGGCTGGCCAAGAAAACCTCCAAAATACCTCTATATTTCAACTAACATAAGCCAGTGATTGTCGACCGCATTCACATAACGTCCAGTACAAAATGTTAGCACAGACTCAACTTTTTACCGTTACCACAAACCTGCATTGTTTGGATGCAATGAGGTAAAATCTTTTTACGGATACCCTCTCAATCCTGGGTAGCCGTGAAGAATGTGCGAGAGGCAATAGGTGAAAGTCAGTAAAAAAATGCCTAATTATGGCTTTACATTTCCGTCTTACTTTTTAGAGACCAGACACTGGATTATTTCGTAGAACTACAGTGCCACCTTTATTTCTATTTTATCGTAGTGAAAGAATACAGTTACATACATCCTGCTATGCCAGTGTGGCTACGAGAGAGGCATGTGGGGCATTTTCAAGACGCCACGATAACTTACATTCTCCCTTTATTACCAGACACCAAGCACTGCCGTCACACTACTTCGTTACTCTGGCGCAAATTAGATACCAACATTATTTATCTCTAATGTATTATATTTTATATCCCAGTCTATTGCCTCCAACCGCCGACCATCGAGCACGCTCGCCACTCCGCCCTTCCCGAGCAGGCGACCTTCGACCTAGACGCGACTGTTCAGTACAACTGTCACACCGGCTACGTCACCAACGGGTTTCCCAGAGCCAAGTGCTTGGCGATCGACGGCCAGGCCTCCTGGTACGGCCCTGATATTACCTGCGAACGTAAGTACTAGTTTCATCAAAAGCTATTTCGTTAAGGACAATAACTTGATCAGTACGATATACAAATATTTTATATTTTAGAAGCGATCTGAAGCGATGATAGCTCAGTCCAGTCCAGGGACGTGAATTCGTACCCACCTACAATGAGCTTGAGCTATCGGTTAAGGAAACATCGTGAAGACGTATAACGTGGTGGTAGGGCTTTTTCTAATGCCCGCCTGGGTATCTACTACCCTCAAGTTGTAAACCTGCCGCTAAATACCAATAGGTGTGTTCCGACAGTTGCACTCGAGAGCCAGTTCCTTCACAGGTTTATCGTGTCTACCATCTTGGGCCGTATGGTCACTACAATCAGGTGAGATTATGGCCACAACGCTACAAACCTATCAACTATAAAAAAAGGCCAGGCCGGGGCGTCGCGGTTACATCACGTTACCACCGACAGGAAGAAAGCTGCATTTAAAAATGTTGCAACAACAGTGAATGAAGTAACGGGGGTAGCAAGTTTTGAAGCGATGATAGCTCAGTGGTAGTGTGTACGACTTTGCGTCAAGGCACGTGAGTTCGAATCCAACCACCTACAATGAGCTTGAGCTTTCGGTGAAGGAAACCATCGCGAGGAAACCGTAACATGGCGGTAGCGCTTTTTCTAATGCCCGACTGGCTAGTTACCACCCTCAAGTTGAAAATCTGCCTGTGTTCCGACAGTTGCACTCGAGAGCCAGTTCCTTCACAGGTTTACCGTGTCTACCATCTTGGGCCGTATCGTCACTTAAAATCAGGTGCGATTATGGCCATAACGTAAAACCTTAACTAAAAAAAAACACATTAAAAGAAAGATATTTTACATTCAAAACAGGAATAATAAAATGACGGATTTCTGTTTAGCCGCAAGTTGAATATTTATGAAAGAGAATTATTGAAATGTATTCCAAACCGATGTTTGTATAAGATAGAGACAATGTGAATAAGCTTGATTTTTTAATTTTTCTTTATGGTACCAATGTTTTTTTTTTGTGTGTGTGTTTGTTTTATTATAATATACATAATCTGCGGACTCTGGGTCCACAGCTTTTTTTAGGTAGGTGATTTAGGTGGCATTAAAAATATCTTTACAACAGTAGCTAGGCATTACACTAAACACTAAAAAGTGATTTGTTTTTTTAGGATATATTATAAAGAACGTAGAAATGTATTAGGACACTTTCTAAAGCCCGGATGGGGGTAGCTACAACCTTTAAGTTGGAAACCTATCGCCAAATACTTGTATGGATTAGTCCCTAGGATTACTCTTGCGTTTTTTTTATATACTTAAGGTTTAGTTTTATGGCCATAATCTCACCTGATCTTAAATGACGATACGGCCCAAGTTGGTAGACACACTAAACCTGTGGGGGAACTGGCTCTCAAGTGCAGCTGCCAGAACACATCTATTGGTATTTGGCGGCAGGTTTACAACTTGAGGGTGGTAGCTATCCAGGCGGGCATTAGAAAAAGCCCTACCACCATGCTATGGTTTCCTTACCATATTTTCCGTCACCGAAAACTCAAGCTCATTGTAGGTGGTTGCATTCGAACTCACGTCCCTTGACGCGAAGTCGTACACACTACCAGTGAGCTATCATCGCTTCAAACCTGTTTATTTGTTACCTTTTGATTGTACTTGTATTGGGATTATACTTGAGAGTCAACCCCTTCACTAGTTTTATGGGCTATGTTATCACTTAACATCAGGTGAGAATATGGCCAACCACTAAACCTATAGATCCTAAAAAATGACGAATTTTTTCACATTTACATACATATGTACGTACACACACGTATAATATTAACATATTAAATAAAACATAAGGCAGGTATATAGCACTCCAAACTTGGCAATTCCTGTGAAAAATTTTTAAGACAAATTTCCTAAATTTGTTTTAAAAATCCAGAGGAAAGCGGCTGTTTTGTTATCATTAATTATAATAGCATCTAATATCAAATGACGGTGGAGAATTGGTGACTAAGTTACTGTATTTAATTGCTGGATAACGACATCTGTGTCAAACGGGATCGTCGGCGTGTCATCGGTCGATTTATAACAACTAATTTAGTTAGCAATTTGCATCGCTAATAAGGGTATGACACCTTGAAATGACTCAGGACATACTTTTAACTTTAACTTGTGGATGATAACTAACTTTACAACCTTACTCCAAAATGCACCACCTTCTGTGTCCCTTCACCGAATTATCGTTGGAATTCTAATTCTTTCTCTGTCCATGCTAATGACAGCTATGAGGAGTTTTCACTTCTTCAAAATGTTTTCCCCTGTAGCTCGTTCTTGCGGTGAGCCAGGCGACGTTCCTCATGGTTGGGTGACAGCCGATTGCCACACGTTTGGCTGCCGCGCCGTGGTGCAGTGTGGCCAAGGGTTCGAGTTGGTCGGCAAAGCGGAACGGTACTGCCAGGCTGATGGTGCATGGGCACCCAAAGAGTTACCGACTTGTGTCCGTAAGTACACTTAAGATTTATAGGTATTTAATGGTTTGGTGATGAGTTTAAGATGATCAATTACAGTAGAAACAAAGATAGAACATTTAGTAAGATGTAACAGATAAATAGGTATGAACACGAAATTACAAAGTTAACTTTATAATGGAAGAATGGGGTAATAATTCAAGTTGCAAATTGGTCAAAGTTATATCTAGTTTAATGCCAAAAGGACTCCAGTTAAAAGCCTTAGCATCATTTTTGTGCTTCGCTTTAATAATGTAGTAGCCAACAACACTGATACTTATTATAGATACTGACTGATACTTATGATAGATAGAAGATGAGGTAATAACACATATTTTAATCCCTTACGGTACATTATCTAAATCATCTGCCGAGTTTCATATTATGCAGGTCTCATAACGCGAAGCGTTTGAGTAGTGCTTTACTCTCTCTCTCAAGGTCAAGCAATTATCTCGGCGTAAATTGCTTTTATCCGATCTTTTCTGCACTTTGAGTTTTAAATAAGTTGACAAACATCAACAAAAACACTTTTTATGACTTTGTAGATACTTTAAAAAGCACATTTTTTTCTAGATAGTATAAAAAACCGTTCTGAAAAATTCGCTTCAGTATCATACTGAGTAATAGCCTATTGAAAGTGAACATCTAATTCAATGTAATTTAATTAAAAATGAATAAATTCATTAACAGTGAATAGTCTTTTTTGTATATCTATTTATGTATATATATAAATAGTTCAATCTTTATTCACATTTAATATGAATGCATAATTCTATGTCATGCAATTATAATTACGTTATGAGGCATGCACTTTTGGATTTTCTAAACTATTTTTAAACTAAATTTAAATTTGCGCAATCTGTTTTTATGAAAGATTTGCGAAGCTTATATACTTTCATTTTTCATACAAAACAGCACACGTAAAATAATTAATCATTATTATTCTAGAATCAGCAAAAAATTAGAAATATCACTGAAGCTTTGTTTTGTTAAAGAATCAATATTAATTAATCTGTTTGAATAATTATATTATTTGATTACACTCGAAACTAACTCATCGCCAAAACCAAACAAGACTGTTTTTCATTTAAAACTTTTTACCGCGATCTCCTGGCATTGCTTCGTGACAATGTAGTTGCCAATTTTTAAGTGTCGTACTCCTTCAGTTTTTTGGAATGTTGCATGGTTTTCGGGTATTGCAGAAATGTTTCATGTGTCTTTCAATACGAGAAGTTTAATCGGTTAGTTCGCATGGAGCTTTCGGTTTAAATCAATGATTATCATGGCTATTAATAAGTGCAATATCATTGTCATGATGCAATTAGTTTTTGTCAAGGATCTCCCACTTAACATCTGTCTCTTCATTAATATAATTGTTTGCTTCAAAAACAATAATAATATTCGAAGAATCAACTTTTATATGGAAATCTTCATTTCGGTGGAAATAAGATTTCGCTTCCGGAATTCGAAAACCAACTAAGTATGCCTTAAAAACTTGATTAAACAGTGAAAGATAAAATCACAGATCAAATAAGCTGCCAAAAGCTTGTTTAAAACGAAAGCATCAACAAAGTGGGATTTCCTTTTAAATTTGTTCCTAATAAATTGTTCTTAAAAATCTTTTTTCTCTCTTTTTCGCTGCTATAGAAGGAGAGAAGGGGAAAGTTTGAATCAAATCTTACACTCTGTAGTATTTTAACAATGTTAACAATCATAGTAAAGTTATATAGTTCAAATTCTACTGTACTATCTATGTTTATGAAAAAAAAAAACGATTTTATGGCCATGATAAAATATACGAACTGCCTAATAGCTAAATAATAATCTCTATGTATGTAGTTACATGTGAAATCTTAGTAGGAGCTTTAATCGATGTTGGTCGTGCAAGAAATTATTGTAAATTTTATTTAAAACATCGTATATCGTGCTGTAGACAAATAAAGGTAAAAAAAATAATTAAATTCTCGTTTCATTTCTGCATGCATTTAAGCTTTATTTTACTGTTTCGCATGTCATCCAAGTACGGAATCGTCGATGTATATTGTTTTGAAATAAATTCCAATTAAATTGCCCAGTAAAGTTAGTACCGTTGTATCTATTGCCACAGCCTGAAATGCGTTGCAAAGTTTTTTAACAGGCTCTATCGGATATGTTAGTTTAAAGCGACGTTTGTCGCCACCTAGTGGTTACCCAGGTGCAGTGCCCGCCACCGGAAGCACCTAGACACGGGAAGGCTGTGTATACGTCGTGCGCTTACAACTCGGTGGTATCCTATGAATGCAAGTATGGATACCGTCTCGTCGGCGATGCGACTCGAAGGTGCGGCGCCGATAAGAAGTGGTCTGGAATGCAACCCATGTGTAAAGGTTCGTTGAATATGCTCTTCCTCATAGGAACAGTATTGTCCAAGTTCTGATTTTAAAGTTCTATTATGTGTCATTGCAAAAATGCTTTATTCTAAAGCGACGATAGCTCAGTGCTAGTGTGCACGACTTCGCGTCAAGGGACGTGGGTTCGAATCCAAGCACCTACAATGAGCTTGAGCTTTCGGTGAAGGAAGACACCGTGAGGAAACCATAGCATGGTGGTAGGGCTTTTTCTAATGCCCGCCTGGGTAGCTACCACCCTCAAGTTGTAAACCTGCCGCCAAATACCAATAGGTGTGTTCCGGCAGCAGCACTTGAGAGCCAGTTCCTTCACAGGTTTGGCGTGTCTACCATCTTGGGCCGTATCGTCACTTAAGATCAGGTGAGATTATGGCCATCACGCTAAACCTTAAGTATAAAAAAAACTATTTCTATACTTGGCTAGAACTCTTTAACAGCTGTGTTGTTCATTTAATCACCATATTTTATGTGTTCACCATATTTATTGTCCATTTATGAGGTCCATACAACATTGATCATGTTAATCTATGGACAAAGTTTATTTCAGTTTTCAGTTTTTTTTTATAATATCGGGTAAACAAGCAAGCGTATCCCCTGATGGTAAGTAATCACTGCCGCCAATGGACACCCACAACACCAAAGGCATCGCAGGTGCGTTACCGGCCTTTATAGGAGGAACTGGCTCTCAACTGCAACTGCTGGAACAGATCTTTTGGTATTTGGTGGTAGATTTTCTACTTGAGGGTAGTAGCCAGCCAGGTGGGCTTTAGAAAAAGCTCTACCACCATGTAATAGTGCATATATAGTACTTTTTATACAGCAATCTTACATAGCCATTGGTTGTCTAAGTTAGCATTATTTGGATTTTTATTACTGAACTTTAATGCAAACTTAGCAATACTTAAAAATAGACCATACCCATTCCATACAATGTCACCCTAGACATTGTTGTATCTTTATCTAACAGCTATAGGTTTAAGCTAAGAGAGCTTTAAGATAAGCTTAAAGTTTGTATTAAATCTTTGAGGTAGATGATCCATTCACGGTAAATCTTAAAACAACAACTATGGAAAAATTATTTTGCAGTATATCGATAAAAATACAAGCTTGTGAACAGTAGTTGATACCCAGGAGCGACGTGCTTGGTTATGTTAGGTTAGTACATAATAGTGTCTTTCTCCCAGAAATTAATTGCGGCCACCCAGGACAACTTTGGAACGGATGGCTTGAGAATATCTCGTCAGGCACTGGTCTCGGGGCGTCAATCATCTTTAGATGTCAAGACGGCATGAAGATGGAAGGGAACGGATCAGCGATATGTCAGAGCGACGGTTCCTGGAGTCACCCTTTACCTCAATGCTTGGGTATGATTTTCTCATATATTTACGTTATAAGTTAACTTAGTGGAAGAAGATAAGACACTACAATCTATGTGTAACAAACGTCATAGTGGCACGCTTATAAATGTTCTATTCGCGAATCAGCTGTTGTGGATCAATAAATAACTTTTTTTTTAGTTAAGGTTTAGCGTTATGACCACAATCTCGCCTGATGTAAGTGCCGATGAGAGACTGGCTCCCAAGTGCAGCTGCTGGAACATACCTGTAGGTAAATATTTCGCGGCAGTATTCCACTTGAGGGTAGTTAGACAGGCGGATATTAGAATAACTTGTACCACCATGCTATGGTTTCACCACAATGTTTTTCCTTTACCGAAAGCTCAAGCTCATTGTAGGTGGATTCGAACTTTCTAGAGACACTGTCTAGGAATTAATGTAAGAGACGTCATAGAACGACACTTACAGGTATTCCGTTTCCGAATCATCTGGTGTGGGTTTATAATGATCGCAGTATATACAGACTTTATTCTACAAATCTTTAAAGATTTGTCAGTAATATTCACTGTTCAATATAAGACTTAATGCAAGCTGAGAAAAATGCCTTCTTCTTTATTAATATGAAAATAACTATTTACGAACTTCATTCCACAATAAGTAATGATATTACCCGGGCTCCAGCCAATGTGAAATGGGTGCGCAGCTAACAAAACATCACGACGACACTGAAATCCCAGAGACCAAATCAAATAAAGTAAAAATACCTTACTCAGTTTCACCCACGAGAAGACACTTTTAA
This sequence comes from Actias luna, assembly GCA_039707435.1. Taxonomy (NCBI): domain Eukaryota; kingdom Metazoa; phylum Arthropoda; class Insecta; order Lepidoptera; family Saturniidae; genus Actias; species Actias luna. The sequence continues at coordinate 12,483,309 of JAZHAC010000032.1, forward strand.
AGCCAAAACTACCACTGGTTCGAAAAACAACTCAGTTATTGAGAATAACCGACGAGAAATTAAATTAAATTTTTTAACGTACATAATTAGGGAAAGGTGTTGATTTGACATCACTACCACCAGAGGCAGATCTCCCACTACCTCTAACCTGTCAACAGCACATCTTGCAAGAGTTACTGACATAGATAAAAGCAAGCTGACATTGACCTATTTCACGCCATACATTTATCGTGTTTTTTCCTCTCGTTTGCAATGTTCTAAAGAAATCTTGGCTAGCAACAGAGATTTCTAGTAGCGTTGGGAAAAAATAGCAAGAGAATATGCTCTATGAATTCCAGCTCCATGCGTAGTTCCACACGTGTCCCAGGGCAGGGTCGTGCTGGTGGAAAATAAGACAGGAAATAACAACACTCACGAGCCGAACACCCAGATAGTCGGCAGCTCATCGATGGTACAACATGGTAAGTAAAATTAGCTAGTCCATTACAGGGTTCAGGATTAACACTTCCTTGAATGCGAGCTAAGGCTCACAGTAAATTTTGCGTCGGTCGATTTTCAGGTGATATAATAATGGTAGATTGCGAGAGGAATTATGAGTTTCCATCGACAAACGCTGCCGTGACTTGCAACAATGGAACTTGGACACAGATACCGAGATGTCAACCGGCCAGGTACCATAGTTTTATGAATTACTTTTAAGTTAATTACAATGTAGGCCTACATGCAGCCTTCAACTACAATTGGTGGACTGAATAAGACAACTTAACAAGCCGCGTTAATGATGGCATTATACTGGTGCGTGCCAGTAAAACTAAAGTAATGGTTTTTGAAAAGGAGCAAAGTATGACAGAATGTGCAGTTTTGATAGATGGAGAACGAGTGGAAAAGTAGAAGAAACGAAAGATGTATGTGAGGATCGTTGCAAGTGGAAGGAAGTGGTCTCTGCCTACCCTCATGGGAAAGAGGCGTGATACTATGTATGTATCTATGTATACTGGTGCGTTATATTATTCTATCGTATCATCAAAACATACGCATTACCATAACGTCTTTATGAAAGGCAGCTTACTCAGACTGTTCCTGCAGATGTCAAACAACATCTATATAAACAAAGAAATGCCTTTCTTGAGTGTGCTTGATTATTTGCTTACTGATTAGAATATGGTGGTGCTAATCTTGGTAATGATATTTTAATCTGTCACTGTATTCTTGTAATTTGTTATATAAAGAAGAAGAAACATAGATATAGGGTATAAAGAATAAAGAGATAGCTATAGGTTGTAGACGTACAACAGAATATAGACTATCTGCGTCTCCCCTTTCTGTCTCCCTTTTAATGTATTCCATGAAATCATTTTTATGATTACAACAGGTGCAAAAAAATGCCAAAATTTCCCCGCAACGGCATGGTTATAGCTCCCAAGACGGAGCACGGGATGAAAGCTCGCTTTCGGTGTAAAGACGGCTATGAGTTGAAAGGCAATCCTATCGTTGTCTGCTCGTTCGGAAACTGGAGTGGAGAGACTCCTAAATGTGAAGAAGGTGATTGCTCACTTACATATTTCTGAACGTTCATAAGAGTTTTATAAGTTTTCTGACTTCTTTAAATAATCTAATGTTAATTATTGAATTCTGGTTCTGCGCGAAGTAACACGTATTGTTCTTAAGGAATAAGAAGCAAGACTTTATGCAGCCAGTTACAAATTAAAAATTAAAAACAAATATCACTAAGACTATTGATTTGCAACAGAGAAAATATACCTTCCATTTTTAAAGATTTCCTTAAAGATTGCTATCATAATTAGGTTATTTAGTAATTTCAAACATACCATCCCCTTTACTGCATTTTGTTCTAACGTTAGTATCCTGTGGGCGTTTCAGTATACTGTCCATTCCCTGGATATATAGAAAACGGGAAAGTCTTACTTGTTGGAAATATGGGACTGTACGACTATAGACCGTATGTGAAAAAGGTAAATTTATGCAATCTTTAAATTTAAAAAATAGAATACTGAAAAAGTACCTATTCGTTTATTTTAACATCATAAACAAGTAATTTACTAACATCGATGTATTCTTTCAGGTGGTCAACAATAAACAGATAATGTATGAATGTGAAAAAGGCTATGTCCTTTCTGAAGGACCTCCAGGTGCTACGTGTGTCGGTGGTCACTGGAGCCCGAGAGAATTACCTAAGTAAGCATATTCATTTAAAGAACTCTTCGAAAGATTAATTATAAAGAAAGCAACCCTAAGTTTGGGGGATTGTATAATTGATTCTACTTAAATCGTCTTACAAAGATTTGACAAGAAAAATAGATACAGAAAATATTTGAAAATTACAAAAATTACTGTAAATCTATTTAAAGAAATCACACCAAACATCTCTCGTGCTTATATTTAAATTAAATTAAATTAAAATAAAATTTAAATTCTAGAATAGGCAACCAATTTAACATATTTAAATGGTGAAGGCTTTTATCGCAAGTTATTCATTTTATGATACTTTGCGTTTTTTACTTAGAATATTAATATTTATTACCTAATTGTAAAAGGATAGACGATATAACTGGCAAACGAAACTAATCTCTTCCAAGTGGCAGTAGCAAAGTATCATCAAACAAACCAATCAGCGACCTTTTTTTACAGTTAACGCTTAGCGTTATGGCCATAATCTCACCTGATCTTAAGTGACGATACGGCCCAAGTTGGTAGACACGCTAAACCTGTGGAAGAACTTATTAACCTAATATTTGTGAAAACATGTAATTGACCTTATATTTTTAGTGTTTTTTTTTTTATATATTCTATGTTAGCTGTTAATTTTCCAAACATAGTAAAATAAATAAATAAACTAGCTCTCGAGTGCACCACCCGGAACACACCTATTGGTATTTTGGCAGTAGATTTCCAACTTGAGGATGATAGCTAACCAGGCGGGCATCAGAAAAAGCCCTACCACAATGCTATGATTTCCTCACAATTTTTCCTTCACCGGAAGCTCAAATTCATCGTAGGTGGTTGGATTCTAACTCGAGTCCCGAGAAGTAGTACACACTACCACTGAGCTATCATCGCTTAGATACCTTGGACTTCACGATTGGTAGGTTAGTTGAAAATAAGAGGTTCATCTACGTTATGTTGGTAGGTGTACCCTCTACCAACATCCAAGAATAAGGTGGAGTCGCAGACGTCGTTCGATAGCTGACACTGAAATCAGGCACCGCAGGTCCACGTACCTCCGGCAATACTACGACAATATCAGACGACACGCGAACCCGACCCCGACCAAACGACACGTCGACATCTTATACGATAAATACAACCATCAAACGCAAAAGCCGACGCTCCGACACGCTAATTTCAAAATGATGAAGAAATTAGACGCAGAAGCACCTGGTTTTGAAGACGGCGTCGGAGAAAACTTCCCGACGGCTGTTTACACAGTCTACAACGTACACGGCGATCCAATAGGTCACAGGTTGTATTCCTATCAGCCCCTCTACGAACCGGAAGATGACATTCTCGCGCATGACGACACAACAGAGTACCACGACTCGGAAGAACGCGATGATATTCCAAGCCTGGCCATTTTAAAGGGAGGACTCTTCGATGAACATGAGACCGAGAACAGTATTGATAAATTGAAACATCAGTACTTCGAAAGGTACGTGGAGAAACGTAGAAAGAGATTCCTGAGTAAGAGTAGCGAAGAGAGGAAGGAGTTAGATGCAGAGTTGCAAAGCGTTGAAAGCACCGCTGAGGCTGTCACGAAAGCCGTTACAAAAGCAAGGAAGAGACGAGGTGTAAATTTCGAAGAATTCGATAGAGATTTCTTTACCAAGCCGACGGATTATTTTAAATATGATATAAGCAGTGATCTATTAAAAGTGATACCTTTGACAACTAAAAACGACGGCGGGGAGTTAAATAGAGAAATCGCAGTGATCCCTCTGCAATATAACAGAACAAATTCTACTGAAATTGATAATATTTTGGATAAAAGGGACAAGAGGACAAGCAGAAAGAATGAGCGGTTGAATCAAACGACAGCGACTGTTCCAAAAACGTAAGTAACATGATTCCTTTAATCATTTTGCATTAATAACAAGTTTTACTCAACAGAATATTAACAAGAAAATCACTAATCAACAAAGTAACAATGTGAACGGGAGTTTTTGGCGGGATCTTTATTTGTCCTGTTGTGATTTTTCTTTAATTCATATACTTAGTTACTTTGCCCTGTATTGTGTGATATGTAAGGAAGAGTATATGTGAAGTAAATTATGAATGATTGCTTAAAAAAAGCTCCCAAGAGAGCTTTAACATGTGAGTCGCCGTCTTGTTGAAGATAGTTTCATCTGTCCAAAATGTCCAAGAATGTCTGTTGCCAAGAATAAAAGAGACGTAGAAGAACAGTGTGAACTTATTACATTTATACCGATAGGCGTTTGACGACAGATTTTTGTCCAAAACAACTTCTCACAAATATTCTAAACACATTTATTTATTCTAATAAATCCATATACGAAATATCAAACAACTATGATTGCGTTTATATTCGTGTGGATTTTAAATGTGTTTCTTTGAATTACAACGTTTAAATAGTTAAAAACGTAAAAACTATGTTTCAAGATCGTAGACATACGCTCCTAGGCAAGACGACTTGCCAACAATACAAACAATCTTGTTCTTTTTATTATTTAATGGCCACATGTGTGCGCACGCAACTTTGCCAATGTCACTTAGATAGTCACGTAAGGAGAACCATAAGCGATGGAGATTGTATCAAACAATACCCATATAAACTGAATCCCAAACTGACTATCCACAAAAAAAAACAACCAACATACATATAAAACGTGCAAAAGTTCAAACAGTCATCAGCAAAAACGTATGGGATGACACATGTCAAAGTGACTTTGAAATTCTGTATCGGATGTCATCACACACTTTTTTTTTAATAAAAGGCAACGGTATTAAACATAACTATTATATAATGCTCAAGCAAAAGAATATCCTTACTAATAAGAGCAACTGAAAAAAAAAAATTATTATCTAAGTCCCAGATAACGCTGGGGGTGATGACGGAATTAAAAAAAAAAAAAAAAAAAATTACTGTCATAAACTGACACATTTATTGAACCGCAAAAAGGTCCTGCCAAATACTGTATCTGTGATGTTTTTTTTTTTTTTTCAGCGGCAGAGAAGGCAAAGGCGGTCGATCACGCCACCAGCCACCAGTCGAGCCGGCATCGAGCGAAGAACTGGGACAAAGCTCAGAGATACGTGAAGTTGTCGAGAGCGTGAACAAGACTGGAAATAGCACTGAGAAGGGCAAGAAGGGACGGCCGAAAAGCCCTTGCGACCCGATCCCCAGCGAGCCGTACGTCAATATAGAAATTGTGAAATACGGAAGAGATCCGAATAACACATTTAGCACTGGTAATTATTAATCGATTGGTTGTTACACTTAATAACTTGTTAGTGTTGTGTACCGATGAAACTATAGCATGGTGGTGTAGGGCTTTTTTATTAAATAATTGCTCATGTGCTATGAGACATTTGCCTGAGACAATGGCTTAGAGTCGGTTCAAAAGTACCTAGTCGCATATTTACCTATCGTATTGAAGAGGCTTATCTGGAGGTAGCTTTCAGGGAGGTATGCCTTTTGCCAAGCAACTGAAAAAAGGCAGTGAGATATTCCCACATTGAAGATGCAAACGAGAAGAACTATAAGTTTATCAGGGAGTAGTATGAGGCCTTCTTTTCTAATTCCATCATAATCAGGGGCTTTTATTGGCTTAAAGCCTTTTCTAATTACGAAGACTTTGTCAGTTATAACCGGATCTAAGTTTTCAATTGGGGAGGTCTCTCTTATTGATGTTCGGGATCTATGGTATTATATTCATAAGGATTGGGAGAACACTGTTGTTGGAGGGTATCAGCGAGATACTCTGCTTTATCTATACTTTCGAGGGCGGGCGGATTACTGAAGCCTCTGTCTAATGGGTTTCAATAACTGCCCTGATATGTTTTCATCACAATGTTTTCGTTTATTGAACGCCGTGAATCGTTGTAGGGATTCGAAGTCACGTTTAAAGTCCGTATATGCTACGTATGAAGTATTGTTGCATTTTGAATGTTTCAATGCTGTGAAGCTCATTGGTAGTGTGTAGGAACGCCGCGTCATGGGACGTGAGTTCGAATGCAACCAACTACAATGAGCTTGAGTTTTCGGTGAAGGAAAACATCGTGAGGAAACCATAGTAAGGTGGGAAGGCTTTTCTAATGCCCGCCTGGGTAGCTTCCACCCTGAGAGCCAGTCCCTCCTATAAAGACCGTCAACGCACTTACGATTCCTCTGATGTTGTGGGTGTCCATGGGCGGCGGTGATCACTTACCATCAAGTGATACGATTGCTCGTTTGCCTCCCATTCCGTATAAAAAAAGAGTTTTCATTTAAAAACCGTCAACTAATTAATTAGCTCATTTAAGTATACTTTTATTATTCATAACCATTAAATATAGTATCGTATTCCGTTTTAAGACATCTTTAATTATTCACGTTAATGAAGAGATAAAGCCGGTAACATGCGTAACTTGTGTATGCTCTCTTATATTACTTTATTATTATAGAAGCGATGATAGCTCTTGAAGCGATGATAGCTCAGTGGTAGTGTGCACGACTTCGCGTCAAGGGACGTGGGTTCGAACCCAAGCACCTACAATGAGCTTGAGCTTTCGGTGAAGGAAAACATCGTGAGGAAACCATAGCACGGTGGTAGGGCTTTTTCTGATGCCCGCCTGGCTAGCTACCACCCTCTAGTTGTGAACCTGCCGCCAAATACCAATAGGTGTGTTCCGGCAGCAGCACTTGAGAGCCAGTTCCTCCACAGGTTTAGCGTGTCTACCAACTTGGGCCGTATCGTCACTTAAGATTAGGTGAGATTATGGCCATAACGCTAAGACCTTAAGTATAAAAAAAAAAAAAAAAAAAATAGAAGTATGTTTCCAGGCACTATAGTTCGTGTCGCCTGCGGGAAAGGTTACGGGCTGAACCTGGAACAGAACGCGACAGCGAAATGCGTTCGTGGCCGGTGGAAACCAGAGAAACCGAAATGTGAAATCCGTAAGTAGTAGGGTGGCCCAAAAAAACCGACTATTTTTTTTTTTTTTCAGTCTCGAGTGAAAAAATGTTAATTTTTTATGTTTTAAGAACCCTCTCCAAAGAACAACTTAAGAGGTCGCTCCAAATTTTTTTTTAATTTCAAAAATCGTCAGAAATCGTTTTTTTTTTTTTTCTCGTTACGGTAAAATTTATAGACCAAAAAACAATAAGTTTCTGAAAGTTTCAGTTCAAAATTTAAGTTTTGAAAGGTCACTCAAATTTTTTTTTTAATGATTAGTTCATTACTTTAGATTTTTTCGAGCGACCTTTTAATATTTAAATTTAAATTCCATACATTTTTTTCTTTTATTTATTACAATAATAGAAAAAAATTAGAAAATAAAGAAATCGATTTTTGACGATTTTTGAAATTAAAAAAAATTTGGAGCGACCTCTTAAAATTTTTTTTTAGTTGTTCTTTGGAGAGGGCTCTTGAAACATCAAAAACTAACATTTTTTCACTCGAGACTGAAAAAAAAAAATAGTCGGTTTTTTTGCGCCACCCTAGTAAGTAGATTGTCAAAAGCACAAAAGACAGTATTTTCAATATAATCTAGGTACAAGATGTACGATGTGCCTTTTAGAAGTATTGCGAAAATATTCCCTGTTCTTTGGCAACAAAGGAGAAGGAATTGGTCGTCGTGAAGTCTTTCTAATGATTCTTATCAGATGGGACAGTTTACAATATGAGATCTTGCGAATTTTTAAAGACTATATTTCCGGGATTCAGTATCATAACTCTACCCTCAAAGTACATTCTTGATAACTTAATGTATGCCCCCAAAAAACTTGGATATGCTGGTTTGTGTAAAAGACGGGAATGACCTAATTACTAAAATCAGTACAAACTGACCACCTCATATTATAGACCAAGTAATATCACCAAACTGTTAGGTTTTATAACAAAATCCCAAAGCGCATTACCGATATCATTTCATTTCAAGTGGGTTTGATACCAAAAGGCTATTACAGAGTGATCTGTGGAAGTAACACCCCTCGCAAAACCATTGTAGATCGCTTTAAATGTTGCCTTGTTTAAATATGTAACGACCCAAAAAGACAATACAACCAGATGGAGTTCCTAACCGGTTCTTCTCGGGACTGAGTTATTTCCGAAACGGTGTGTAGTTTTGACGTCCATAAACACCTTCCCAGGGTCTAATTTGAGTAAAGTTTTAAACAATCTAAATTGTCTTTTATTACGCGTAAAGATTAGTCTCAATTTTCGTCCAATTATCTACAAATTGTGTTTTTAATGGCGTGGTGAAAAAAACCATTTACGAACCCATTACTCGAGTTCAGGCCGAAATTAAAACGGCGTGCGGTGACTGAGAACACACCTCGGGGAACAAGGTCCCCCTCCCTCCCCCCTCCTACCACACGTCGTGTAGTCGACAAGTAAAAATGGGCTTGGTGGTACAGAACCCTGTCACGTCCCGGCGACTGAGTACGGTATCTACACGATGTCCGAGTCGGGACACCAGCTGATGCTGGTCGGGTCCGGGATGGGACAGGAGGAGAGGGAGCTCAACGAGACGGACCACGTACCGAACGGTCAGGTCGTGCATTTCTCCTGCGAGTATGGGTAAGAACTGGTTAAACTTTTGATGACCCAATCGGAATTTTGTCTGAGTAGAGTAATCTCGAATTACCCTTGTCCATTTTAGGGTAAAGGTAAAGGGAAAGGGTTTTTTTATATACTTAAGGTTTTTAGCGCCATATGGCCATAATCTCACCTGCCCAAGTTGGTAGACACGCTAAACCTGCGGAGGAACTGGCTCTCAAGTGCAGCTGCCGGAACACACCTATTGGTATTTGGCGGCAGGTTTTCAACTTGAGGGTGGTAGCTAGCTAGGTGGGCCTTAGAAAAAGCCCTACCACCATGCTGTGGTTTCCTCACGATGTTTTTCTTCACCGAAAGCTCAAGCTCATTGTGGGTGCTTAGATTCGAACTCACGTCCCTTGACGCGATGTCGTACACACTACCACGGAGCTATCATCGCTTTAAAAGGATAATTAAAAAACGTGTGGGATGGCCTTCTTGTTCAGAATATCGACAAAACTGCCCACGGAATTTCTTTTAGACATATATATGTACTAGATGTAAGAAAATATACATATAGTACATATATATGTAAGAAAAACTCCGGTTGAAGTTTGATTAACTGGTATGTAAATGACAGTGATAATCTACTATAGATTGATAATTCCCTGGTGGTCGCTGTTACTTTTGTCTTGTAATGTTCACCATCAGGTACTGTAACGTCACATTTTCTCACTATTATAAAAAAAAATAAACATTGTTAATTAACAATATTCGATTAGTGTGACCATTTTCCATATTATCGTAACCAAAAATCAAATAGCACCTATTTGATTGATCTTCATTACTTTTTGTTACATTTGATTGATTACATTTGCAAATGGAATGTAACGACTGTTATTTTAGTTAATTAAATTGTAAATAAATTGTGTTTCATACATGTTGGTGGGATTTGTAAATATGAAAACATTAAGCGTTAATATTTGCCTATAATTTTTCCATGGTGGGAAATATAACCTTTAAAATGTCATACAAATCTTTCATTTTGACAAAGAATTAAGAGAGATATGGCATTGCAACATAAAATAAAACAGAGTAAATATATAAAATCATGAATATTAAAAGCGTCAGGCGTATTCCGGATTCTTTATAAAGAGAAGGCTTAGTGATATTCACACTGTTATTTCAGTTACAATGTTCAAGGGCCAACAAACCTTCGGTGTTGGTTGGGAGAATGGGCGGTCACTAGCATGCCTGAATGTGTTGCCGGTAAGTAACCTCGTATTAATACGTGAACAATTCTTATATCACTCGAATTTCATATACTCTCATTGTGTTTGATAAAGGAAAAATTCAAGAACGCTTTAGGCTATTTAACACCACGCTACCACCTGTAGAAAAAAGTTACAAACTTGAACAAAAACTATTAAGCATTTTTCAGTTCCACGTGACCGAAGTCACGGTCACAGCTAGCCTATATATATATATATATATATATATATATATATATATATATATATATACTAATTGGTCTGGTACACCTTGTTCTGTTCTTTCCATAGTCACATTTAAATAAATAAAAAATACAACGCTCGCTTATATATTCAATTAAAAAATATCATCTCCAAATTTTACCTCGAAAATTGAATATTATTCTGACGTCTTATATAGTTGAGGTTCAGCGTTACGGCCATAATCTCACCTGGTCTTAAGTGACTATACCACCCAAGTTGATATATCTTGATATGGCTCTGGCTCTCAAGTGCAACTGCCGGAACATACTCAACCTGAGGGTGGTAGCTAGCCAGGGTTTATTTTTGCACCATGCAAAAATGACCATTACTTTTAGCGCCCTGTGAGCTACCATTACTTCACGGAGCGACTTACGAATCTGGCTACCGCGCCGGACTGACCGTGGCTCATGCTTCTTCGGTCAGCATCGCTTGCGAGCCCGGGAGGTCACCACCGGCCACACTCAACTGCCATTTGGGCAGACTTCAGCCAACTGTGAACGATTTCTGCAGGCCTCTGGGTGAGCAATGATTTTTTTTTTATGGCCATAATCTCACCTGATCTTAAGTGACGATACGGCCCAAGTTGGTAGACACGCTAAACCTGTGGAGGGATTGGCTCTCAAGTGCTGCTGCCGGAACACACCTATTGGTATTTGGCGGCACGTTTACAACTTGAGGGTGGTAGCTAGCCGAGCGGGCATTAGAAAAAGCCCTACCACCATGCTATGGTTTTCCTCACGATGTTTTCCTTCACCAAAGGCTCAAGCTCATTGTAGGTGCTTGGATTCGAACCCACGTCCCTTGACACGAAGTCGTGCACACTACCACTGAGCTATCATCGCTTGAAAGCGAATCATAGAGGATACATAGACCACTGAGCTATCATAGATATCTATATTAAGAAAAATCACCGGAACAAACCGAAAAAGTGTAGTGTTTATTTAACAAAACGTTTTGCTAATAACTTGCGGGGTTATAATACTTTTTTTTTTTATGTGACTGCACTGGACCTGATGTTAAATACAGTACAGTCCTAATCAGCGGCGACTGATAATGAAACGAAATTCTGTGCCAGTCATGACTGTCAAGCTGGTCTGCTTAGGTATCTTATCACGTCTCTTTTGAAAGACCCAATTTCATAAGTAGTTGGGAACACGGTGACGGGAAAACGATTTCACAGTTACAAGGTATGACATAAATAAGAATCAGAAGTCTTTTTAGTTCGAGATTCAATATGCGTCACTGTGAAACGGTGACACCGAAGACGCGCACGCGTGGTACTGTTTTGGAATGGAGAGGAGAGGATTACATCAAATAACTTATAAAGAATTATACTTATCTATATATAAACGAATCTCTATTTCCCATGGTCATCGTATCACGAGTGACCGGAGAAAATTATTTCGCTAATTCTTTTTTTGTTGAGTTATTTATTTATTGTCAGGAGAAGGTTCTTATGGAAGAAAAAAGTATGGAAGTTGAGCGGAAAACTAGAAAATTAAAAAAATCTTAACGACAATATCAACCTCTCATAACTGTCAGTTGTCGTTGAACATTACAATAACTCTATATTTTTGAATAATATTTTTTCATTAACGACACCTATTCGAATTCAATATTCATAGTTAAGAGGGGACCACGTCTGTCGGGACAGCTAGTAAAAAATAAAAATCTTAGTGTGAATTGAATTATTTCCAGTGAATTTCAAATGTGATAATGAAGACACACCAATCGAGTATTATAGATTGTTTGGTCCTACTAAACTATGAATACAAGCAATTATTAATTTATTTATAAGCCTCTCTTTTACAGCAAATTTAACTCGTCCACGGCCTACATCAGAATTCCAAAGTGGTTCAGATATCGTCCGAGAAGACATATCGCAATTAGAACCCGATCTAGATGGCAAAACGATCACAGACTGTGGGCCTCCAGCTAGGTAATAACTTTTTATAATAAAGACAATCTTGTGACAAAGCCCACAGCCTGAAATTACTATGGGTACCATAGACAGAACACATAATTATAAAGACTCAAATCTCAAAATTCCAGAAAGATTTTGACATGTTAATATTAAAAGGAAAATCAAAGAATCTATAAATATATGCTGATAATAAATAGGACGAGTTTTAAGATCATGTAACACCATGTTATACTTTTGATCAATTGGGCAAATGTTGTATGAAATTTTAGAGATTTGGGTCATTCAGAGAACTAACTATAGATCTACGTTTCGAAGCTATGATTATGAAATTTTGCATTTGTGTGATTATGGGACGTCGCTTTCACTGTAGCTTCTGTGTGTTTTTGTTTTCAGTTTATTATAATATAATTTTTTATTTTGATTTGATATTTTCTCTATAACAATATGAAAATTTAAAACATTTATAATATTTATATCCAAGATTTATTATGAAATTAAGCACCATCATGATATACGATATTAAAGTTAGGGAGCTAGTTAGGACGGAAAATGACAATATAGTTTTATTCTTGATAAAGAATTATATTTGAAACTTTGCTAAACTTCTATAATATGATCGTATGTTCCATTTTCTTGCGGCAGTGTTTTTAAGGGATTATTATTTCTCATTCAAGTGGGAAATTTATTCTTTAACTGGTTCGCTGTTAAGTCGTGCTGCTCACAGTCTAACTACAATTAGTTCTATAAAATTGTCACACATTTGTACACGATCCGATAATATTTGTTTGGGATACTTGTTTAACAAAACTTCACTTTCTGATGATGTTAGTCCACAGACAGGATTCAAATTTGTTACTTGTAAAACAAGGAAATACAAAATTTAATTCGATTAGTTAATGCAACATTTAAAAAGAAATACCTACATTGTGAGACCAACGAGATTTATTAAACATTTGTTAAGGAAGTTTTTGCTTTTGGCTTTGATTCCTTTTTGTTCAGTTCATTATCTTAGTTTGCTGTTATTTCTTATTATTTAGCAATTACAGCAGTGTGTATTCAAACACTTTATTCGTTATAATTCATTTATTTTTGAAACAAAAAAAGTGTTTTAATTCCACTTTGCTCATTGTTATAACTCATTTAGATAATGATTTTTAAGCAGCAAAAAAGTAATGTTTTTGCAAAAAGTGCGTTTCTTGTTTGCTGGCTGGATAAGACTGAAGGGTACCCAGGCGTACAGGGATGCGAAGCCCTGGTGAGGCCTATATAGGTTCGGAATTTTGCTTCTTTAACTTCTTCCTATTTATAATCATCTCCATCGATAACATCATCAGTGAATAAATTAAATTCATCATCATTGATAGTTAATATTTTGTCTAAAAAGATCTTTTAATTATTTCAAATATATTATTATATTTTAAATACATTTATTCTTTATCGTAAAGGGACAAATCCTTAGATGGCAGGACTTAGATTTTAAGTTGAACTACGAATAATTCATCACTTAATATTGATAGCTAATTAATGGCCGTCTTATTCGCTTCTTATTATAGTTAAGCTTGTATTATTTGCATTTTATATCACGAAAAATATCTCATACTAGATAGTGCATGTTAGGTTCTATAACAAATATGTTACAAATTATATCAAAAACATTAGGCTATTGTAAAATATTATTTCAAGTAAAACAAATTAACAGTTTATATACTGCACGTAACTTTAACTATATTTAGGTAGATTTTTAATAAAAATGTACGAAAATTACCATTTTATAAAGTATGTCTGTATTCTTATGAAGGCATGGGCCAAATATAGCTCCCTGAGTGACCCTGGGCATAAATTAAAAAAAATGTTTATTTCAAAGGGTCCAAGGTACCCTCATTTACCGCGATGGGGCGGAGCTTAACGGCAGTGTTATCTTAGATGGGTATCCGCATGGCACCGAGATAACATTCAGATGTATAGCTTCGATTATGGGAGAGAAGACGACTTGGAAGCTTATCTGCGAGCAAGGGAATTGGGTTGGGAAGAGTTTTAATTGCGGTAAGTTTTATAAACGCACATTACGTATAGAAATGAGACAACAATATTCGTAGAGAATGCGATATGAACAAGATGCAAAATGTTAATCTAATGTTTACAACTATGAACTGGTAATAGGTAATGATAATGATACTGGTAGTAGATAATGCCTATTTTGAATTGTCTAAAATAGATATATTTAATCTTTATCTAAATAACAATTGATGAGTGTTAATGTTAATGTAGAAAGCCGTTTATAGACTAATGTTACTGTAATGTTAAAAAATTTAAATCTACTGAAGCAACTTTGTCTCTCTGCTTGCACGTAGGTCCTTGTATAACAGATCGAGTTTCTAGTCGATTCTTCTCGGTGACTGGGCTATTTACCGAACCGGTGGAAGTTCTGACGACCATAAGCACCTGCTTAGGGCTTAAATTGAATATTTGTTTTTGATTTTGAATTTACGCACATATCACTGAAGTTAGGTGAGAGATTTTAATAGAGTTTGATATAATCGATTACTTTATGAAATATTTTCTATTCCATTAGACGATAGTATTCCTCCGGGATAAGGTATAATTATAAATAAATCTAGCGAGCTGATTTACTTTACTTTTTTACCGTCTATGCTATTGAAGTGTTAAAATATACATGAGTAATAAAATATTGTTTGAGAAGCAGCAGAGGCTCTGTGGTTATATAGAAATGAATTGTGAAATATATGTAATAGATCAAGAAACCATAAACATCATAAACATTAGATGTTTTTTAAGTGAATCTTTTATGGGAGAGCTTTGAGTTTCTGATACGCAGCATTCTTGTGCGACGCCCGTTCTGGTAAAGTTGGCTCGAGGTGATAAGGGTTGAAGAGAGATATATAGCGATGTTGCACTTCTGTCGTGCTTTTTAACAATTGGTATTAGTAATTTATAACTACAAATTAGTGTGTGATACAATCGTGATAACTTTGCAGAAGAAATAGAAGCTCAGAACGAAGAACTACTGAGCAATAACAGTTGCATATTCCGCAACGAGGAACCCAACGTTGTAACTTTCTACAACGATCTAGAAATTACTGAGACAGTGGACTTTCCTCATGGTGCTATTATAATATCAAGGTAAGTTCTACTGTATTTTTATGAGATAAAATTATGCGTTTATTTACTTAAAATCTAAACAAACAGTATATGGGCAATAGCCCAGAATCAAACAATAGCCATACCAAATTAAAAAGATTCATTGTCAAATCAGTTCCATTTTGTTATTAACTACCCCGCCCCTCCTCTCAGCAGATCTGCCAGAACCTGGTCACACTCAAATTTTTTAAAGGCCGCTGCATGTTTTAATAACGTATCAAGTATCATTTCGTTACCTTGTAAACCTTATTTTTATTATTAAGGTTTAGCTTTATGGCCAAAATCTCACCAAATTTTAAGTGACGATTTGGTCCAAGATGGCGGGCGCACGCTAAGCCTAATAAAAGTACTGGCCCTCAAGTGCAACTGCCGGAACATACATATAAGTATTTGGGCGGCAGATTTTTAACTTAAGGCCGGTTACTAGCCAGACAGGCATTAGAAAAAGCCCATCATGCTATGGGTTCATCACGATATTTTTCTTCATCGAAACCTTCAGCTTATTGTAGGTGGATTGGAACTCACGTCCGTTGGTGCGGCTTCCCTACACACAACCAAGTCATCTATCGCTTTAAAACTGTTTTTTTTTTTTTACAACGTAAATATTAATAACAAGTTTTTTTTTTAATTATATACACATTAATATGTCCATATAACTCTACTATAAGTAAAAATTTCAAATAGATATATACACAATGTATATTAATAACAAGTTTTTTTTTTTAATTATATACACATTAATATGTCCATATAACTCTACTATAAGTAAAAATTTCAAATAGATGTATACACAATGTTTCTATTTCGAGATAATAACTAAGAAATTTCTTTGCAGATGCAGTGATATTGGTAAATATGCTATGCTAGGATCCCAGAGCCGCAAGTGTATCGGAGGCACTTGGGACGGCGTCAAGCCATCATGTTTCGGGCTGAACCAGGAAAACGATTACGCAAGTGAGTTTTTAAAGAGCTTTTCTTTCTTTGGCTTGAGAGAAAATTCGGCGATAGTAAACATCAGTTATGTCCGACTGAAGCACAGTTATGGTCGTAAATTCAAAATTTATTTGGATAAATTAAAATCTTTACAGATTATAAAAAATATAAAATAAAGATATAAGAGCTATGAACGACTATTTTCATATTGTAAAATCTTGCCGCTCAATAAAAATGTACAGCTATTGATGGCAGTGGAACAATTCGGTGGCAATGAATTTAAAATAAATATACAATAGATACATTCAAAATACCCACTTACAACAACTATTTTGGGGAGAGATACAGAAGTTGCTTGGTGCCTAAATTGTATAACAGTTTACCGTTGTCGTTAAAACCAAACAGTTTCTTTTACAGTAACATACGTAAACATTTAGGTTAATTTTATTTCTTTTTTCTTATTTTTTATTCTGCTGAAAAGTATTGATTTCTATTTTTTGTTTTCTATTATTAATCTAAATTATGATCATTTTTGAATAACTATGCTTATTAAGTGTTTATAAAGATTATAGACAAATTTTTGTTAACAATGGAGGTTACATCTGCCAATAAACTGTCATGCAGTTTGGCAGAAGTATTAAAATGTAATTAAAATGTATATTTAGTATCGAAAATGTATTAAAAAAATATCTATATCCAAATTATACAGGGGATTCTTGGGGGTCTGTATTATATATTGCTTCTGAGCTGATGAGGAACACATACACCTGTGGCTGGAATATTGCGAAAGGATACCTCCTAATGTATTTGTTCGTGAGGTTAACAAAAAGGGAATTTATACCCGACTGGAGGACAAACACCATGCATATGGTTCTAAATTTTTGGCAATTTCTCCCTTTTGGCTTGAAATATGTCATTATCAACTACTGTATATGTAGCAGCCTCGGAAAGCTTCTAACTGCCGTCGCTGTGTTCCGATTGTACCGTGTATTACCATCAAGCACAGCGCCGTATTATACCGTATATATTTAGCATTCTGCGTCTTAATTGGCTATCCTTTTTTTGTTAAGGTGATAAAAAAATCATCTTTGTTACTTACAACCCCTCATTGTTTATCGAGCGGGCTAGAAGAAAGGTTTTTTTGGTACTCAGCAATTGAGAGGTCTCTTCAAATACCCACTAAAAGACCAGGATATTAATAGAGATCGAGGAATCTCTTCGCACCAGTTCGAGTCAAGATATCCTAAATCTTTGCACGGGCTAAACTAAATATCATTGAATTTACGCTGCCATTTGTTGGATATTTACAGTGGATAAGCGTCCCACAATCCTGTTTCGACACTCGCAAGGGCCGATAGCACAAACCAACGATGGAAAACTGTTAATCTACCCCGGGACAGTGCTCCACATGGAGTGTCTCTGGATGAGGCGGTTCGGGAATCCGAAATGGAACGTTACGCACTACAATCCGGAGTAAGGAACTAATGACTTTTCCAATAATTTTATTTCAAGTGGGGATATTCGTTTAGTCATCCCCTTCGTGATAGGCTGCGAGGGGTATGTGGGACTATAAATACCCACTAAATCCCACGATGTTCGTCGATCGCCTATTGGGCTGCGGAGCAAGATTTGTTTACTGAATAGGTGAGTATTGTGTCATTTATTTATATAATAATGTATTTGACAGTTCCGAACGTAAATACCAAGAGGGCTGGACGACTGACCCTGGAAGGGACAGCCAGCTCGAGTATCGCCTTAGCATCATCAACGCCGTGAAGGAGGATTCTGGTATCTACCGCTGTGAGACACCGGCGAGACAGAGTCATCAAGTCGAGATCATTGTTGAAGGTATGAGACCAACTATATATTCTGTAAGATCCTATTTAATCGTTTTAATTTCTTTAGAATCGTTATTTGAAATCGTAGAATAGACAATAATATATATAATTTGAAGTGTTGTGGTTGAGTGTACGGACCCTACAGCAATGGACGTGATTCCAAATCTTCGAAAGCTTGAGCTTAGCATTATTTTAGAGCAGAGCTTTTCTATTGATCCATGATCAACAGCGGAAGTTCGTGGAATTTGTCTAATATAATATTTTCATAGCAGACTGATGTCACACACCCTTAATTCTGACACAGACGTGAGTTCGAATACATTTACAATATGCCTGGGCTTTTGGTAAAGGAATACATTGTAAGGCAACCACAGCCTTTTCTTAATGCCGAACTGGATTGCTACTACCGTCCAGTTGCAAATCTGCCGCCAAATACCTAAAGGTATTTTCCGGCAGTAGCACTTAAGATTCAGTCGCTCTATAAGTCTTAGCATTCCTACCATATTGGGCCACTTCGTCACTTAACAATAGGTGGGATTGCGCCCATAACCTATAAAAATAAACGTAAAAAATTGACACACAAATGTCTCTTTACGTTTCCTATTAAGGATTTTGCATGGTGGTAGTGCTTTATCTAATACCCGCCTGGTTAGCTACTACCCTCAAGTTGAAAATCTGCCGCCAAATACCAATAGGTGTGTTCCGGCAAATGCACTTGAGAACCAGTCCTCAGTCTAATAAAGGCCGGCAACGCACCTGCGATTTCCCCGATGCTGTAGGTGTCCATGAGCGGCGGTGATCACTTACCATCAGGTGACACGTTGACCCGTTTGCCACCTATTCCATAAAAAAGGCTCCTGTATTGACACTGAAGTGGATATATCTGGTGGTTCCAGATGTCCATTGCCCACCGTTGCCTATCCGCCGAGGGTTGGTGGCCAGTTCCGTCGGCACACGGCTTGGGACGGAGATCAGCTTCTCCTGTGCGAATGGAAACGCGCTGATCGGTGCCCACGTTCTCACTTGCCGGGCATCTGGGAACTGGAGCGCTCCGCTACCAGTCTGTGAAAGTTGGTATATTGTTTTTTTTATCTATGCTAAACTTGTTTCATTCCGGAAGTCTAAGAGGGTTATAGGGATGAAAAAGAGATGATAGCTCAATGGTAGTGTGTACCACTTCGCGTCAAGCGACGTGTGTTCGAATCCAGCCACCTACAATGAGTTCGAGCTGTCGGTGAAGAAAAAAATAGGAAACCATGAAGATAGCATGGTGCGGACTGACTAGCTACCACCTTCATGTTATAAATCTGCCGCCAAATACCAATATGTATTTTCCAGCAGGCGCACTAGAAAGCTAGTTTCTGCACAGATTTAGCGTGACTACCAACTTGGGTTGTATCGTCACTTAGGATCAAGTGAGATTATGGCCATAACGCTAAACTCACAATATGTCAATCATGCACGAAAGAGTTATATTAGACTGATGAGAAATACACTCTAAAATCATCCTACACTTTCTCATTATTACCGTACTTTTTTATATATTTAAGGCTTCAGCGTTAGAGCCATAATCGCACCTGATCTTAAATGACGATACGTCCCAAGTTAATAGACACGCTAAGCCTGTAGAGTAACTGGCTCTCAAGCGCAACTGCCGGAACACAACTATCGGTATTTGGCGTCAGATTTTCAACTCGAGGGTGGTAGCTAATCAGACCGCACCACCACGCTATGGTGGTTTCGAACTACCACTGACCGTTGTGTAAGATACGTAGCGGGCTTGGTGTAACGGCATTGCCGTGAGGGTGGGGGTGTGTCTGTTCAACCGTTGTGTAAGATAGGGTAAGGTAAGAAGAGGGTGGGGGTGTGTCGGTGCAACCGTTGTGTAAGATAGGGTAACGTAAGAAGATTGGGTAAGATGAGGGTGGGGGTGTGTCGGTGCAACCGTTGTGTAAGATAGGGTAAGGTAAGAAGGTTGGGTAAGATGAGGGTGCGGGTGGGTCGGTGCAACCGTTGTGTAAGATAGGGTAACGTAAGAAGATTGGGTAAGATGAGGGTGGGGGTGTGTCGGTGCAACCGTTGTGTAAGATAGGGTACGGTAAGAAGGTTGGGTAAGATGAGGGTGGGGGTGTGTCGGTGTAACCGTTGTGTAAGAAGGTTGGGTAAGATGAGGGTGGGGGTGTGTCGGTGCAGGCGTGGAGTGCGGGGAGGTGGTGCAGGACGGGCCGCTGCGCGACGGGGAGCGGCGGGCGCGCGTCGCGGTCGTGTCGCGGGGCGTCGGCGGTCGCGCCGCCTTCTCGTGCGCCCCGGGCTGGGCCCTCAGCGGAGCGCCCGAGACCGTCTGCCTGCCCGCCGCGGACTGGGCGAGGCCCTTCCCCGTGTGCAGAGGTATTCCTACACCCTGCGTGTCCACGGGCACGTCGTCATGCTAATGTTATGGAATGTCGGTTCGTCTGTTTGTTGCACTTACGCGGCTAAACCGCCGAATCGATTGTGATGAATTTAGGTATGGAGATAGAAGACCTGGAGGCCTAGAGGGCCTGAAGACGGTGGTAGGCTAATCTTTCTCACGTGAAAGTTATTGGAAGTGGGATACAGAGAAGGATAAACTTTGAATGTAAAAACTTATTGTGTCATTTGATTTGTTTAATAAGATAACGTAGAATCTAATATGATATACAATTTTATAGCTGTTTTTATAATAAGCCTCATACTGAAAACCAGCGCTGCAATATATACCGTAATGTTATACTGTAGCAAGCAGCTGAGTATGGGACTGTTATTGGATATAATAGCATTTAATGTGTATCCATTTTACATTATCTTTTTTTTATTTTAATTTAAGGCTTAGCGTAACAGTCTCAACTAATCTTATGTGACGATACGGTCCAAGTTGGTAGACACACTAAACTTGTGGGGGGACTGACTCTCAAGTACCACTGCCAGAATGCAACCTCTGGTATTTGGCGGCAGATTTTCAACTTGAAGATGGTAGCTACCCAGGCGGGCATCAGAAAAAACCCTACCACCATACTATATTTTCCTTCACCGAAAGCTCAAGCTCATTGACGGTGGTTGGATTCGAACACGCCCCTTGACGCAAAATCATACACACCACCACTGGGCTGTCATAATTTCAACATCTTTTATCTTTCTTTCTTTCAAATTTAATTACATCCCATAAATGAGTAATGATTCTGTCCAGAGGTATCATGCCCGGCGCTACTTGTAAGGGGACTGACTCTCAAGTACCACTACCAGAATGAAACTTCTGGTATTTGGCGGCAGATTTTCAACTTGAAAGTGGTTGCTAGTCAGGCGGGCATCAGAAAAAACCCTATCACCATGCTATATTTTCCTTCACCGAAAGCTCAAGCTCATTGAAGTTGGTTGGATTCGGACACGCCCCTTGACGTAAAATCATACACACTGCCACTGGGCTGTCATAATTTTAACATCTTTTATCTTTCTTTCTTTCAAATTTAATTACATCCCATAAATTAATAATGATTCTGCCCAGAGGTATCATGCCCGGCGCTACCTCCGCCAACGTCGGGCTACGTGCTCGGGCGCGCGCCGTACCGCGCCGGCGACGTGCTCCAGTTCCACTGCAACCCCGAGCACACGCTGCACGGGAGACCGATCCTGGTCTGCCAGGACAGCGGCCGGTGGAGCGACAAGCCTCCGACCTGTAAATCCATCATCAATTATCATACATTTAGAACCGTCAGCGTTACTGGTAAGATTCAAGGTGTTGTACCTTCTGGAGAATCGCTTCGAGGGGTCACGACTTTTCTTGTTTCTTCAATCTGTGTTTAAAGCACGTTTAGATGTAAACAAAACTTTTAGCACTGAACGCAATGCTCAGGTATGAAAATAAGTGCCATAAAAATGGGCAACGACAAATAAATTCCTTTGGGCATTTTTGCCTATTTATGGCACAAGACTCACAAAATATCTGCTACCAACATGAGACTACAGCTTAGTAACTTTTTCGTCTTATATAGTGTTTTCAAAGATTCTTGAGGGAGGTTATTACTAATGGAAAATTCTATCCCTTTTAAACAATTGAACAGATTAAAATTCCACATAAAAATCAGTTATATCGTGGACGAAGAAATATCGACTTTTTTGCCCAAATTGTCTATACCAGTATTTTGTGTTCCTGTCTTCGCTTCGTTATATTCTTCGTTATCATCTGCTCCATTTCACTACAAGGTTAATGAAAGTATTAAATTTTACGTGATTTTTTTTTAATCATGTGCTACAAGCTCGTGAAATACATTTAATTATTTAAGGTGCCCAGGCCTGCACGTATCCGGGCACGACGATATCAGGCAGGATGTCCTCAGTGAAGTTCTATTACAAGATCGGAGAAACTGTCACGTTCACTTGTGAACCAGGTTACAAATTGAAGGGGGCGCCGATGCTGAGGTGTTTAAAGTAAGTGATATTTATATAAACATGTGATTGACATATATTGAACTGTATTTTAGGGTGTTTAGTACAATTATCTTAAATTTAAGGTTAGTTAACTATATACAGTTATTATAAGTTAAGTTGTCACAGAATTCCTTTCTATAGATAATATCGAGCCTTTTTAGGAAAAGTATCGTAAGTGGCAATTGCACTTGTAACAGCAAACAGTTTTTCCATTCCTAATTAAAAAGTATTTATGATATCTTTATAAAAAATATATGATATGGTGTTCATAGTTCATCACTGATCTATTAAAATAGTCACATAAACATGCTGCTTCTAATTTACAAAGATATGTTATGAAGTATATAAAAACATTTTTAAAGTTTGAATCCAGCCATCTACAATAACCTAGGGCTTTCAGTGAAGGAAAACATCGTGAGGAAACTATAGTATGATGGTAGGGCTTTTTCTAATGCACTCCTGGTTAGCTCCCACCCGCAAGTTGAATACCTGATTTCAAATACCGATAGGTGTGTTCCGGCAGTTGCACTTGAGAGCCAGTCCCTAAACAAAAATACTGGGCAGGGAGAGAAACACAAGTAGTGAAGGTGAGTGTCGCAAGTCTCGGACACTGATCGAAGCTTTCCTCCCTGCCACAATGTCTCTGTGATCTCTAAAATCAGATAAAACTTGGTAATTTTAACTATTTTAATATCACTGTATAACAGAAAAATATTTTTTCATTTCTGCTATTTCACGTATAATATATAAGAATCTACCGTTTCAATACTATTAGGTACCGAATGGCTGCATGATTTTCTTTGATATTTACGAGATATACACATGTCTATATTTATTTTTATACTTCAGTTGTAATCTATACATTACGTGTTACATTAGCGAATGTTTACAAATCATATACAGTTATACATTCATAATCCCTACTAATATTATAAAAGTGAATGTAAGTTTGTTTGTTACGCTTTCACGCGAAAACTACTTAACCGATCATCATTAAACTTTGTATACACATTCTTGGAAGTATTAGAAGTAACATAGGATACTTTGTATTGAAATATTTTTTTACGAAAGATACAAAGATTGCTTGTCAAAAAAATCTCAAAATCTAGCAACTTTACCGCTATCTAGCATTTCAGAGTATACTACGAAGTTCACCGGGTAAGCTAATGAGTAATATAGCAGTAATTCCTTAAGTGATCCATGGTGAATTTACATTGACATAGAAAAATTAATAATAATTTATGATGAAAAATAGCAAAAAGAAGTATTATTTGTACAGGAATAGAAAATGGTCAAACGCAATTCCACTTTGCACACCGATGGTGAACTATACGTCTGTGGACTCGGTAGCCATGTTGAACTCGGATGTGGACGCCATGTTATCGGACGCTCCCGCGCAAGCGTCAGACATTTTGCGGACGCGCGAAACGCCGGCCATCTTGTCGCCCGAGAGCTACAAAGCCGCGTTAACGCGAATGGCGGTCTCACGTATGCTACGACGCGGCCCTATCGAGAATTACAGAAATCGAATTTTCAGAGTCAATCGATTATTAAGGAGGGACGCTGAGAGATAATTTTTAATCTGTTTTCTTTATTTTACTACAAATCGATTACCGTTGTTTAAAAATTATCGATTCTCTCGCAGTCTGCGTATAAGCATTTTAAAGCCGGTTGTTCGTATGTAAACTTCTGTTTCTAGAAATCTCTTTCGGTGATGGCACAAAGTAAATAGATGCGAGTACTACAAATAGAGAAACTTAAAGTTTAAGCACATATGTTATAATAAAAAGATGATCTATATTTTTTTCCTTCGGAAGGTTTCAGTCTGTGACATATACCTAAATGAATTCAAGCCAGAATGTTTTTGTGATCATTAGAGAAACAGTTTTCCTTGTATAACTTATTGACACAACAATAAAAAAAAAAAAACAAATATTAAAGAACCTATAGTGGGTATTTAACACCCAGCCATTAACTATCGGTAAAAATTATAAAGATTGATGAGGATTGGTTAGATGTAAAACTTAAAACCATATCTCCAAAACAATGACTCCAATATGGATTTGTCAAGCCCATAATAGTAAACTGTAAATACGGCGTATCAAGACCTAGAGAAACGATGCAGCAATTTTTGTATCTACAGATACTAACTGTATTGATGGATGGTAGCATGGTGGTAGGGTTCTTCCTTATACTCTCAAGTTAGATATCTGTCGTCAAATATACATAGATATATGTATCGAACCACCTGAGTTACCCAAGGCAACCTTCACATACGCGCGATGCAGCCCGCTGAGTAACCGACGAGGCTCTAACTATATTTGCTCCCACATTTGGTTTTGTCCACGACAGGTAACCATAAAACCTTGATCCGTCACAGCTTGGTGGATAGGATTATTGCTCGACTGGTTAGCGACCACCCTCGGCCTTAGATTGCCGCAAAATAAAGATACTCTGTATGAGCCTTCGTGTTCCGGCATAATTAACAGGAACTAGCCCTTTACGTCAAGGTTTTTTTTATAGTTCAGGTTCTCTAATCTGACCTGATCTTAAGGGACGATACGGCCCAAGTTGGTAGACACGCTAATCCTGTGGAGGAACTGGCTCTCAAGTGCAACTGCCGGAACACACCTATTGGTATTTGGCGGCGGTTTACAACTTGAGGGTGGTAGCTAGTCAGACGGGCATTAGAAAAATCCCAACCACCATGTTATGGTTTCATCACGATGATTTCCTTTACCGAAAGCTCAAGCTCATTGTAGGTGGTTGGAATCGAACTCATGTCCCTTGACACGAAGTCGTACACAATACCAGTGAGCCACCATATTTTTGAGGTTGCTGTAATACCTCGGGTGTTGTGGCTGTCCATAGCCGACGCTATTATTTACCATCAGATGGGCCGTCTGCCTGATTACTTTTTTTATGGTAGCTTAGCAAAGTGACTGCACTGTACCTGATGTTAAGTACAGCACAGTCCAAAAACAGCAGCGACCATCGAGAGAACGACAATCCATCGCCAATCGCTACTGTCATGCCGGCCTGCGTAAATGCTTTTTTATGTTACTACTTAATGTAACTTACTTATGTTAATACAGTCCATTAGTATACAAAATATAGTTCAATTCAGGCACTTGCACTTGAGAGTCAGACCCTCCACTAGGCTTAGTGTGTCCACCATCTTTGGCCACATCGTCTCCTAGCAGATAATTTAAATTTATAAATCGATAGACATTACCGATACTTCTGCGAGACTTCATAAACAACTTATTATTACGTTGCGTTGTTGTTGAAGTTCAGTTTTTTTCTACCATAATAAAAATGTAAGATTCTTGCATTTTGGGACGTAATATAGTACACTTAAACATACCATACTTTTAAAACTTTATAAAATACAATGTTAACTCCAGTAAACGTCACTCGATTTAAGAAGAAATTCCCTTATACGTTGAAATTAGTAAGAAAGTAAGATTGTGGTCCGATGCTAAACCTATGAAATATAAGTAAGGAGCAGTATCCATTGAAAATGTTATTGTAATTAAGACAGATACGAAAATTATGAGCTCGCTGTAAATAGATTGTCAACGTGCAGGATACGTACATCCTTTCCCAATATACCAAAAGGCTAGAGAAGAGTGACTAATACCCACTAAAAACACAACGACAACCCAAATTCCACCTAATTACCAGAATATGAGGATAGCTTTCGTATCACTTCGAGTAAATATACTTACTTACCATACTAATAACACCACGTATAATTTATTTTTCTCACAAATAAATATTAAATAATTCGGCTCAAATTTAATGTATATATATAATCCATATAATAACAGACGCAATTCCGCACAGTACTTAACAGTGATGCTGATTATATCTGAATAAGATCGATTCGAATCGAAATCAAATGATCTATTTACAAACAATCGAGAACCAAAAGTTCGATAAATTTAAAATAGTTTTTATTTTCGATTCGTCTTTCTTGTTTATATTTTAATATTAAAACATTTTTTTATGCTTATACTAAAATAAACACCACAATAGTCGATATCGTTGATAAAATAATTGATGATATTTTAAGAACCGAGTACACAGCCAAATAGCGTTTTTTTATTTATTTAATAAGTGTAAAAAATATTATTTCTATATATGAATGTGGTTATAATTGTAAATAATATCTTATGAAAATGGATAAAAATCGGACTCCGATTATAAAGATGAAATCGGTTCAGAGGATTAATTCAGAGCCTAGGATCGATTTTAAAAATTGATTAATCTATATATCCTTCTCAGATCGCCAACCCTAATATTTAAGGCCATTATGACATTAATTTTAATGTATTTTTTTACTGTCATATTATATACATATTTAATGGATTTGAAATAATAAAAGATGTATAAAGACTTTGATTATTTAGTATGTAAGTAGATGTTTTTTTTATTTCCGTTAAATTATTACGTTCTGTTACTCAAGACTGTTTAATTTTAGAATCACTTATCTGTTATACCTATTTATGAGAAAAAAAATATATATTAATGTATATGATATGATAATTGCATGTTGTAAATATTCAAATGGATTCTTTGCCAAAGAAAATTTAGAATAAATATGATAATAATTTAATTAATTCTGTATTTAGAATAAGAGATGAATTAATTACATAAAAATAAGTTTTTAAGAACGTATCATGGGCAAAGAACACACTGTTATAAAGCCAGACAATCTAATTTTTTGTTCATAATTATAATCTGAAATATATCAATATTACGCACAAATTTTAAATCAAGATATATTTAGATTTATATATTTCATGAATAATCGGTTTAAGTGCAAAAGTTAGATTAATGAAGAACTAAAATTTCTAAAATAATCATTAAAAGATACACTTGAATTAAACATATTTGCATATCAGAAAATTAAAATTCTCATATCAGATACTTATATTAATTTTGTAATATCGCAATAGAATCTTTTTTATCGTGTATACGATAATCCTGTCTTATTGTATGCAGAAATGAATCAATAAAGAGCATAATTAAGAAATCCTTGTATGGTTTTATTTATTTCCCCGTGTGACTCAAAACAGGCAACGTAAGGGGTGAAAAGAAGACGTTTTTCGTGTTTAAAATAAGCTGATTTGTGAAAGCTTTGCAGGGTAGAGTTTAGAAGAACCGTCTTATATATTTTGTACCGTTGTGTACGGACGCTGCATCAAAAAAACTTGAAATTTCAGTGAAGGTAAACTTCGTGAATAAAGAAATAGCACGTTGGTAAGACTTTTTCTTATGTCCGCCTTCTGTGTGTACAGAAACGGGTGTATGCAGGTCTGTACCGACCCCTTTTTTATTAGCATTGTGTTTTATCTATGTGTCTTATCACAACGCAAAAACGCATTACCCCAGCTCAGGCCAAGGTGAAAGGGAAATGTGGTGACTCATGGGGTGCTAATCTTCCAACACTACCCACTAAAACGAACCACGGCGACACTTCGAACTCCCGTGTTGCCAGAGACCAAGGGGAGCTTTCGCACTTTTTCTATTAGTTGACTACCGCCCAGAGCCCAGTCAACATCCAAAACATAGAAAAGATTTCTGAATGAAGTCTTTTGAAATAATTAATTATAGCAGCATATATTTTTAATTATAGAAGATATATATATAATTGCAGAAGAATATAATTTTATATAAAAGAATATATAAAATTATAGAAGTCCTAAACTGACGTCTTAAGTAGCTCATTTTTATGAGCTCAGAATTCAGAGTTCGTAATGAACTCATAAATGGGAAGTCAAGTTTTTGATGTCTAAATGAATATTTTTTGTTCTCTTTATGTGTTCATCTGCTCTCAAAGAGCTTTTGTTGTTGAGATCTAAAAGTCGAAGTTAGGTGGCGCATTCAACTTCTTGAGGAGGTCTTAAAAACGTCATTCGGACGTAGGATCTGAAGTCCAGATCATAAATCTGAGCTCATACGGACTGACCTAAAACGTCATTTTGCTATCTGGGAAGTTGAAAACCTGTCGCCAAATACCTGTAAGGTATTTCCTCCATTAGGCTTAGCGTGTGCACCATCTAGCGCTACATTATCACTTAACACCATAGAGATTGTGGCCATAACGCTAAACCTATAAAATATAAAAAGCAAAAATTTTCTTTCAAAAATATTTTAGTTACTCTCGACTACATTAATAAGTCAGGCCTGAACAAACTGATGCATCATTATTATATTTTAATTATTTCTCACTATTAACGAAAACCTGGAATCTGATATCTGAAATGTAAGGTCTATTCAGCCTACTGTAAGACCGGCCATAGACTTATAAAGGTAAACTAGATTAAAAATATTCCGAAGTTAAATCAAAACAAATCAGAACTATTTAACGTTCTAAATAACCATTGTACTATTACTGTATGAACTTTAACAATTTTTAAACGTTCGTAATCTATTGCTTGTTTAACATGTTTAATGAAGAAAGAATATTCATATAAACACGCAGTGCACTATGAATAATTATTGAGTACCTCGTATAAGTGAATGCATGTCGAATTTCAAACTATTTTCCATCAGTCGAGCGCTCATCGCGCGCTGTTGCTGACGTGTATAGAGAAGTGCGTTTGCGCGCCAAAACGTATGTCACTCTCGGAGCTGTCAAATTGTAACTTTAATATTTTCATTGTAAATTGCGAGTTATTAGTTTTTGTTATAAATAAATCCGCGTATAAGTGGTGTTAAGTTTTAAATACTGTTTTTCTGTGCTACAATGATGTGTATCGATCAGCGATACATTATATAAAGGTGGGTTAATCGCTTTAGCCGTTGACTTCAGTACAACATTAGTATTGTGTTTGTCATTTAGTTATCTCGTACCTCGTTTATACATTCCATAAACCCCGTTTAAACTAACGTTTAAATAATCTAGTGACGCATTACTTACATGTTACCTGTATTGATAAAAAAAGAATAACCATTTGACGTTTTGTTTTTTTTTATAATGTATGCAAAGGAAATAGACTAACGTTCATAATATTATCATAATTAGTTAGTTTTTTTGTTTTAATTATCCGTGACCGACTGTACTGTGAAGGTTTTATAACAAATATGTGATGCCTAACGCGTTGGTAATGAAAATGACAGAATATAATATGTTGGCCTTTTATAAATTTCGTTCAATAATCAGTGATGACTTTTCAGCCAAGTTTACAGGTTCCATACCAAAATAGGTGAGTGTTTAATCTATATAACTGGTATTAAATAAACGTGTGTTGACACCTTTAGTTTAAAATTACTTTTATATCAAACAGAAAAAAGAGAGGGTATATAAAAAGAATCTAACAGTATGTTACATACGAAACAACATACAATAGGGCTATCCTAAAAAGTAAGAAGTTACCAGAGATTTTTTATATAGATTATAGGCGTAACGTTATGACTACAATTTCACATGATGTTAAGTATCGATCGGGCTCAAGATCTTGGACACGATGAGCATAGTGGAGAGACTGGCTCTCAAGTGCAACCACCGGAACACATTTATAGGTATTTGGCGATAGATTTTAATTTGAGTAGCTGGGGTAGCTTGCGGCATCAGAAAAAGCACTACCACTATACTATAGTTTCAAATCCACCTCCATTGTCGCAGTGTCAGTACATTGAAGCGATGATAGCTCAATGGTAGTGTGGTACGACTGCGTCAAGGGACGTGAGTTCGAATCCAGCCACCTACAATGATCTTGAGCTTTCGGTGAAGGAACACATCGTGAGGAAACCATAGCATGGTGGTAGGGCTTTTTCTGATGTCCGCCTGGCTAGCTACCACCCTCAAGTTTAAAATCTACCGCCAAATACCAATAGGTGTGTTCCGGCAGTTGCACTTGAGAGCCAGTTCCTCCACAGATATAGCGTGACTACCAACTGGGGTCGTATCGTCACTTAAGATCAGGTGAGAATATGGCCATAACACTAAGCACTAACTATAAAAAAAACTATCAAACTAAGCTATCATCGCTTTAATTTGATTTTCTATAAAGATTTATCCGTACTTCTATCTCTTTTATTTTTTAGAGAGAGAGAGAAGAACAGTGGTGTTCAGAGATTACTCTGTACTAGGGATATTACGAAGCTTGGACTCTGATTCTGAAAGGTAGGAACTTCCGTTTGGATTTACTCGACCTCAGATTACGACTTCGGCTTCGGTACTTTTGTATCGGGAGGTTATAACGAAGATCGCAACACAACAAGTAACTGCGGTTAGAATAAGTACGTACAAACTTAAACTAGTCGCTCAGGGAATTATTAGATTTTTCAAAGGATTCCTCTCGAGGTCATTCTCTTAAGTTTTATGTAAGCTACCGAATTCCGTCGCTTGTTACAATTCGTTGTATCGAATATTATTATTATGATGTAATATATAGTTTATTTACTTATCACATCTGTCTTCTTTTCTACCTCCGTTTTACCTCCGACATCGACTCTGCCTCTGCCTCTGACTTTGATTCCGATTTCGATAAAAAAAGGTTATAAACTTCCGGTTTCGGTATAACCACCTCCGGAACATCCCTACTCTGTACCCTTTACCTTTTCTGTTTTGTTTTTTATGAAGATAATTCGTCGGTACACTCCACCTTACTTCATTATAATAGATACACTGAAGGGCTGTATGAAAAGCGTCTCCGTGAGTGACAATACCCGAGTACGTCTGGAAGCGATGATAGCTTAGTGGTAGTGTGTACGGACTCCCCGTCAAGACAATTGAGTTCGAATGCAGCTGCAATGAACTTGAGCTTTCGGTGAAGGAATATTTCGTGAGGAGAACATAGCATGGTGGTAGGGGTTTTTCTAATACCTGCCTGGCTAGATACCACCCTCAAGTTGAAAATCTGGCGCTAAATACCAATAGGTGTGTCTCAGTTGCACTTGAGAGCCAGTTCCTCGACAGGATCAGCGTGTCCACCAACTTGCGCCGAATCGTCACTTAACATCAGGTGACATTGTGACGATAAAGATAAACCTTAACTATAGAAAAATACAGCTTTGCTTATATTGTTGATGGCGTAATGTTAAATTGTCTAATTGAGCCCAAAGCCTTCCTTAATTATTGGTATACCAAATACAAAATATTGATACAGGTACAAAAAAAAGGTTGGTCCAACGATTAGTATAGAATTAACAACACAAATTAAAAAAATAAGTCTTATCATAAGTAAGATATATCTATAGGTACTTATTCAATTAAAAACAACTTTTTATTGGGTACATAATATAAAACGACGTAAGCTTATAAAGCAATGAATTATAAAAACTATTCGCAAATAATTGTTTATTGCACGAGCTCTCGACGTCCTTGCGGTCTCCAAGTGCCTTCTTTATAGGGTATTTATAATTTTTAACTTAATTAAAGAGGATCTCGGTATGTTGAAATTCCATTACGAGAGGAATCCCGTGTTGTTATATTAAATAAATTAGTACGAGCAATGTTTGGTTAGTTGGACGCGTATCCGATTTTATTTTATACCAGCTTATTAAATCTTAGTATAATGTATACCAATCTATATATATATATATATATATATATATATATATAAATGAATCTGTATTTCCCTTGGTCATCGCATCACGCGTGAACGAATGGAGTAATGCCGCTAATTCTTTTTTTATTGTGTTAATTATTATCAGGAGAAGGTTCTTATAAAAGAACAAATTAAGAAAGTTGTGTGGAACATTAGAAAATCTATAGATTTACATATATATAAACGTATATATATATATATTAAAATGAATGTATGTACGCTCATAACGTCCGAACGACTGCACCAAATCGGCTAATTCTTTTTTTATTGTGTTCGTTATTGTCAGGACAAGGTGTATATAAAAAAGACCATTTTTTTTATCTCATGACATGAAAAGTTATGAAGCGATGATAGCTAAGTTAGTAGTGTGTACGGACGCTGCGTCAAGGGACGTGGGTTCCGATCCTCCTACATTTAAATTTCATATAATTAAAAGGCCTCTGATTCGTTGAAGTTGTAAAGTCTATTATAAGTCAAACCGACTTTGAGTTTTATCGAGAATAATGAACAACGATTTTAGGTGATACAAAGTTCACCGGGTCAGTTATTTTTGTATAAAGCGGGATACTGTCTGTTTGTTTGTTTGAACGCATTAATCTTAAAAACTGCCTGTAACATTTCACAAATCCTTTTTGTATTCGATAGCGCAACGACGGACGAAGGCTTTCGGGTATTTAGCATCACGCTACCGTCAATAAGAGGTAAGTTGGATAAAAAAATGTTACAAAAACAGGACAAACATTTTTAAACAGTTTTTGGTTCAACACCAACGAAATCTCGAGCTCAATTAGTAACTATATGTGGAAAATGTATGTTAGCTGTAAGTCTGTATTGAGAAATTTAAATAGGTAAGCGTGGTATAGATATGATATGAGAAAAAATTAAAGCTATATTATTAGAAGAATATTTTCTTTTATGGTATAGGGGTCTATCTAGCAAACATCTCACCCGGTGGTAAGGGATCACCGCCGCCCGTAGACACCCACAACTCCAGCGGAATCGCAGGTGCATTGTCGGCCTTTGTTTGAAGGTCTGGCTCTCAAGTGCAACTGCTGGAACACACCTATTGGTATTTAGCGGCAGATTATCAACTTGAGGGTGGTAGCTAACCAGGCGGGCGTTAGAAAAAGCCCTACCACCATGCTATGGTTTCCTCACGATTTTCTCCTTCACTGAATGGTAAGCTCGTTGTAGGTGGTTGGATTCGAACTCACGTAGCTTGAAGTACGATCTATATTCTTGGTCCATCCGAAGAACCTTATCTGAACCAAGTTGAAGGCATCGTTACATGGATATTAACCTAAATATATTTAAGTAAAATATAAAGTAACCAACTAGAGCAGTTATCTTAAAGTGATTTTAATGTTTTTCCGTGTTTTAGACGTGTGTAATAATAATACATTTTATTACCAGTTGTTTTCATCTTAGGTATTTTAAGTTGTAACTTAGATTTATTATAATAGAATAAGTGTTTGTGTTGTTTCGATAACTTTGTTGTCTGTTTTGTGTCAATTGTGTTATGGTTTTATGT
Organism: Actias luna; assembly: GCA_039707435.1. Classification (NCBI taxonomy): domain Eukaryota; kingdom Metazoa; phylum Arthropoda; class Insecta; order Lepidoptera; family Saturniidae; genus Actias; species Actias luna. The sequence goes on from JAZHAC010000032.1 coordinate 12,516,928, forward strand.
ATAGAAATATGTGATTCAACTAAAAAAAATTGTATCAAATTTTTTTATAATTAAGTTTTAGCATGATGGCCATAATCTTACCTGATCTTTAGTGACGATACGGCCCAAGTTGGTAGACACGCTAAACCTGTGGAGGAACTGGCTCTCAAGTGCGGCTGCCGGAACACACCTATTGGTATTTGGCGGCAGGTTTACAACTTGAGGGTGGTAGCTAGCCAGGCGGGCATTAAAAAAAGCACTACCACCATGCTATGGGTTCGTCACGAAGTTTTCCTTCACCGAAAGCTCAAGTTCATTGCAGGTGGATTCAAACTCACCTCCCTTGACGTTCAAACGCTTCAAGTTTTTTGTTTTACAAGAAAGGGCAAGAGTAAAAAAAAAATTAGTTCCACCCGAACGAAGTCGCGGCCACAGCTTATATTTATAATAAAACTAGCTCTGCCTGCGACTTTGTTTGCAACTTAAACTTCATTTAACCATTCTTGCCCTATTTTGTAACATGTTTCGATACACCGCTTCGCTCGTAGTGGTCGTGGCGGATGTTAAATTGTCTCAAAGTCTTGCATGGTGGTACGGCTTTTTCTAATACCCGCCTGGCTAGCAACCACCGTCAAGTGGGAAATCTGCCGCCACAAACCAATAGGTGTGTTCCGGCAGTTGCACTTGAGAGCCAGCCCCTCCACAGGTTTAGCGTGTCTACCAACTTGGGCAGTATCGTCAGTCAAGAGCAGGTGAGATTATGGCCATAACGCTAAAATCTTAAGTATAAAAAAAAGGCTTACCTCAATAAATTCCCTATCAGATACCATAAGAATTTTCGAAATCCGACTGGTAGTTCCCGAGATCAGCGTGTTCATACAAATACGAACAAAGTTTATAGCTTTGTAATATCATTAAGTAGATTCGATGGTATAAAGGTCTAAACAGTGTCCGGGGACGTTGTTTTTACGTCCTAACACCTCGGTGTTAACATTATTTAAAGCGCGGGTCGCGACTTCGACAAACAATTATGCTGCTTAAAATGCCGCACGTCATCCGACGAGGTTAACGAGAACGCGTTGTCAGGCGAAAATGTACGTTATCGGGCAGTCAATTGAATTGTCTTTGAGATCATCAGGGATTTAGGTACGTACGAAGTGATGATTTTTTGCGTCCCATACCACTGTGTACCACTCTGGTACAGCTCGTGCAATTTGCGTCGTTTCGAACTCGGTAAAGCTATCAAAGCTCGTCGTGCTAACGGGTATGATCATATTGCAGGGGAAAACACCAGGGGACTCATGTTTCTCTAGCTGTCAATACATATTTATTAAGAGCCTGCTATATGAAGCGATGATAGCTCAGTGGTAGTGTGCACGACTTCGCGTCAAGGGACGTGGGTTCGAACGCAAGTACCTACAATGAGCTTGAGCTTTCGGTGAAGGAAAACATCGTGAGGAAACCATAGCATGGTGGTAGGGCTTTTTCTAATGCCCGCCTGGGTAGCTACCACCCTCAAGTTGTAAACCTGCCGCCAAATAACAATAGGTGTGTTCCGGCAGCAGCACTTGAGAGCCAGTTTCTCCACAGGTTTAGTTTGTCTACCAACTTGGGCCGTATCGTCACTTAAGATCAGGTGAGATTATGGCCATAACGCTAAATCTTAAGTATAAAAAAAAAGCTTTAGAACCAGGTTCTTGTATAAAATTCACTGCAGTCCTAGGCCTTTTAGAATATTGTGGAGAGATTTCGCTGGTATACCTCTTGTTTCCACTTCGAATGCGTATAAATTGACCTCATAGCTATTTCTTGTACGTTTATTAGCTGGTAGTATGTGTTTTTATTAAGTGGTCCTAAGGTATATTCGTATCCAATGGTGCAGTGTGATCAATCAGTTGTTTCAAAGTAAATTTACCCGATCTGGAAGTCGAAGCCTCGGCACTATTCAGAATTTCGTAATATTAAACTATACGTGTTTGCCTATAAAATTAGCTGAAAATATAGATTTTACTATACCGAGCTTCATGCGGCGTAATAGTGGTATATACCTTAATAAACTACGATCGTCATGCAAATGGGAATAAGGTCAAAATAGTAACACTGTTTTTTTTTCGGATTGCTTGTAGAACGTCAAGACACTGACAACATCCAATTAATTTGTACCGCATCTGTGGTTAGCCGTGGTTTCGGATAGTATTATGGTTGATGTAGGGTATAGTACCATGACTTTGCCCAACTTCTATATAAAAAGCCGTTTTTGAAGATTAATTCAACCGTATTTAGTGAAAGTAACGTATTTTTTTTTATATTATAATTTGTTTATTTTGTTGCAACTACGCTGCATACGTAAATTTATTAAAATTACTTTCTCTTGTGTATGAATTATATAAATCAACATTAATTAGGGATGGTAGGGCAGTTCCGTGTTAGCGAAATACACAAATACTCACTACTCACTAGCTTAACCTGCGACTTTGTTCGAATTGACATGAAAATTGTGTAACTAATTTATAGCCTATATTACTCCGGGATAATATAGCATCTAATGGTGAAAGAATTTTAGAAATCGCTCCAGTCGTTTTTTAAATTGTTACAAACAAAAATACAAATCTTTCCTCCTTATAATGTTAGTATAGATGAATTTAAGTTTTCGCACAAGGACCAATCGACCCATTTTGCGTGCTGTAAAAACAAAAACTAAAAGGAAGCGATTTTCATTTTATATTCATGAATATTATTGAAATATACTCTTTATATTTACAAAATTATTTTGAATTTTTCACTGCGGTTTGTTTAGATATGGCCCAATCTGGTGGCACAATAATCGTAATGGAGGAACTGTTTCCCGAATCCATCCATTAATCCATCCATCCATCTATCCATCCATCCGTTCATCCATCAATCCATCCAACCATTCGTCCATCCATTCGTCCTTCCATTCATCCATCCATTCATTGATCCATCCATTCATCCATCCATTCATCCATACACTCATTGATCCATCCATTGATCCATCCATTGATCCATCCATTCATTCATCACTCCTTTCATCCATCCATTCATCCATCCATTCATCCTTCCATCCATCTATCCATCCATCCATCCATTCACTATCAATCCATCCATCCATTCGTCCCTCCATTAATCCTTCCATTCATCCATTCATCCATCCATTGATCTATCCATTCATCCATCCATTCAACCAAAAGACGTTCACTGTTGGGCATAGGTCTCCCCCAAAGATCTCCACGACGACCGGTTTTGCGGCACCCGCATCCAGCGGATTCCCCCGACCTTCACTAGGTTGTCGGTCCACCTTGTGGGGAGCCTACCCACGCTACGTTTTCCGGGTACTATCGATATTTGGCGGCATATCTTCAACTCTAGAGCCAGCCGGGAAATAGTAAATACTAAATACCCTACCACTATGCTATGGTTTGGTTCTTGGTTTGGTCTTGGATTAAATATATCGCGAGGAGTGAACAAGCTGTTCTTAATAATCTGTACCGAATGTACATTCATTATACATTGTTATGAACTTATTAGCATAAATATAATATTATAACAACTTATTCAGAGCCGGCAACAATAAAAATATGCTAATAATGATCTGAAGTAATGAATAGTAAATTTTTCATAATTATTCCTGCCTCATAAAAGTCAATTCTTATAATGTCCATTGAAAACTACTTTTTTCTTCAATATTAGCAAGTGGCGAGTACTCGTGGTAAAATTAAAATTTTTGGTTTCACTGAATTGCTCGCCTCACAAGCGAAGCGTTGGGGTGGGTACTATTGTCACTTAACGCAAAACAACTGATTTTTCAAACTTAAAATGTATCTATTTATTGATCATATATTGCAGTTGTAACATATTATATGTCACAGAATGTAACGATAACCTCGCATCTGGGGAAAGGCCCTCTTATGATGAGCCAGTAAAAAAAAAACAGTATTCTACACACAGTCATACTTGTTTACCGACCATTTTATTAAAAAACTAAAAATATACTATCCGGAGTAAAGATTTTCGACATTCTGTTTAGAGTTTTGAATTGTTTGTAGGTTTTAATTCTGTTTTGGCCTCGCAAGAAGCCAAACTGTTTATGTCCAAATCAAACATATCGGAAATAAATGTATTTTTACAGAAAAATTGGTAAATATCATTGATAAATGTACTCTACGCGTACTATCATTTTGATTACTCGTACTAAAAAAAGTCAACAATAAGCTTAGCAACGTACTAATCTGAGCGGGCAAGTTTTGTCAAAAGATGGTCGATTTCACCGAGATTCTGAAATGCTATCATAGCTGCATCTTTGTTACATGACGATATGGCTCAAGGTGGTAAAGACGCTATGACGCTATGAAGCGATGATAACTCAGTGGTAGTGTGTACGACTTCGCGTCAAGGGACGTGAGTTCGAATCCAAGCACCTACAATGAGCTTGAGCTTTCGGTGAAGGAAAACATCGTGATGAAACCATAGCATGGTGGTAGGGCTTTTTCTAATGCCCGCCTGGCTAGTTACCACACTCAAGTTGTAAACCTGCCGCCAAATACCAATTGGTGTGTTCCGGCAGCTGCACATGAGAGCCAGTTCCTCCACAGGTTTAGCGTGTCTTCCAACTTGGGCCGTATCGTCACTTAAGATCAGGTGAGATTATGGCCACAACGCTAAACCTTAAGTATAAAAAAAAAGCCTAATGGAGAAACATGCTTTCAACTATACGTGCCGGCGGTGGCAGTGCCGGGACACACCTATAGGTATTTGTCTGTCCTGTAGTCTGGGTTTTTACAGTTTATAGGTTTAGCAATATGGCTACAATCTCATCTGCTGTTAAGTGCCGATGTGGCCCAAAATGGTGGTCACGCTAAGCTTATCTGAGTGACTGACTCTCGAGTGCAAGAACACACTTATAGGTATTTGGCATTCGATTGCCAACATGATTGTAATAGCCAATCAGGTGAGAATTATAAATATTTTTATTACCATGATGGCATGGTTTCATCACGACGTTTTCCTTCACCGAAAGCTCAAGGTCATTTCAGAGATCGAACTCGCGTCAAAAAGGATACTTATAATTTTCCCCGCAACATGTTTTAATGTTTAAAATCATTTAACTGACGCCCAAAAAAAAGGTTCACCGCTAAAACCGCATAACTCTTTGATGGCAAACTTTTTTTACCACCCGCGTTTTTTGCTTTGCCATTTTCGTTCAAAGGTATGGTATTTTTTTTTGTTAATATAATGAGGTAGCATTCGGCTATATTTTTTTTAATACTTAACGCTTAGCGTTATAGCCATGATCTCACCTGATCTTAAGTGACGATACGGCCCAAGTTGGTAGACACGCTAAACCTGTGAAGGAACTGGCTCTCAAGTGCAGCTGCCGGAACACACCTATTGGTATTTGGCGGCAGGTTTACAACTTGAGGGTGGTAGATACTCAGGCGGGCATTAGAAAAAGCCCTACCACCATGCAACACTGATTCTCGTGAACGTGGTTATGTTAATTCCGCATCAGGATGTTAGGTGTTAACAGATAGATGCTAACCGGCAAGTGGACTGTACAAATACTTGGCTACTATATAATGTACATTGGCTGTGCCCGCGGGTCCGTTCGCGTGGAATGAGAAGATAGTTTTAGCGTTTCCATCATGAACGCTTGACCAGTTAAACATTGAATGACCCTTCTCGGTTAGCGTTCTTTTTCCTTTTCGCTTGGTTCCTAATGATCGTCGTGTGAGGAAAAAGGAAATTTTCCGAAGCCACTGATATTTCCCGAGATTAACTTGTTAAAAGAAACGAGTACACACTTTAACTGTATTATATATTAAATACCACTTTTTTTTCATAGTTAAGGTTTAGCGTTAAGGTCGTAATCTCACCTGATCTTAAGTGACGATACGTTCCAAGTTGGTGGACACGCTAAAGCTGTAGAGGAACTGGCCCTCAAGCGCAACTGCCGAAACACATCTATAGGTATTTGGCGGTGTATTTTCAACTTAATGGCCAGCCAGACAGGAATTAGGAAAAGCCCTACCAAAGTGCTACGGTTTCATCACGATGTTTTCCTTCAGCGAAAGCTCAAGCTCGTTATAGGTGGACTCATATGAACTGAGCTAGCATCGATGTAACCGCTTGTTGTGGGGATTTCGTCGGTTGTTTGTAAGCTATTAGCTTCTGGTATAAGTCGTTTTAGCTGTTACAGTTCCTCTAAATAAAGGTAATTTAATAAAATATACTCAATATCCGTCCATCCGTTTGCAGTCCATAGGAAACATGAATATCGAAACCGAATATAAGCGTAATGGATTTGCGTCAAGGGACGTGAGTTCGAATCCGACCACCTACAATGAGCTTGAGCTTTCGGTGAAGGAAAACGTCATGAGGAATCCATAGCATGGTGGTAGGGCTTTTTATGATGCCCGCCTGGCTAGCTAGCACGCTCAGGTTGAAAATTTGCCGCCAAATACTGATAGGTGTGTTCCGGCAGTTACACTAGAGAGCCAGATCCTCCACAGGTTTAGCGTGTCTACTGACTTGGGCGGTATCGTCATTTAAGATCAAATGAGAATATGGTTATAAAACTAAGCCTTGACATAAAAAAAAAAAGTCAAATCGATTAACTCCATAAAATACCGAATTGACAATATGCATTGTTTTTAATTTTTACATCTTTATTAATAGTATAAATGCAAAAGTGACTTTATTGTTTGGTTATTGAATCTTTATTGAAGATTTCACGTTCAAACTGCTGAATCGATTGCGATGAATTATGGTATGGAGATAGATAGTAACCTGAAAACGGCGCTATGCTACGTTTTCTCGCGAAAAAATTTTTGGAAGATCGGTCAAGAGAGGAATAAACTTTATACTTTTCTTGCGTCAACCGATTTGTTTGACAAAATCGATATTACCGCGAGCGAAGCCGCATGTAGAGGCTAGTTCAAATCATAAACTTGATCAAACTTACTAAGCTTACATGGTTTTTTATTATTTTTCTTCATTAGAAAATCACTGACTAAATACACAACTTCTGGTATGGGTAATCTTATCTATTTACCAAATTATCGAAATTAACTTGGTCAATTAACATTCAAAATGCATGGGAACACCACGGTAGGTGACGAACATGCGACCTCGAAGTTATTGTCCCGTTGACATCTTTCCTTAAGTATATCACCTTTGACGCGATAACTATAGAAAAACGAGGTCGAAACAAGGTTTTTTTTTATAGGTAAGGTTTAGCGTTATGGCCATAATCTCACCTGATCTTGAGTGACGATACGGCCTAAGTTGGTAGACACGCTAAACCTGTGGAGGGACTAGCTCTCAAGTGCAACTGCCGGAACACACCTATTGGTATTTCGCGGCAGATTTTCAACTTGAGGGTGGTAGCTAGCCAGTCGAGCATTAGAAAAAGCCCTACCACCGTGCTATGATTTCCTCACGATGTTTTGCTTTACCGAAAGCTCAAGCTCATTGTAGGTGCTTGGATTCGAACTCACGTCCCTTGACGTAAAGTCGTACACGCTACTACCTTTTACGTCCGTTTTCACGAAATCACTACTACAGATTGCACGAAAGCGAGAAAAAAGGAGGATATATATTTTAAAATGACATTTCTACAGAGAGATGATATCAGGGTTTCAAGGGAATATTGAAGCAAAAAGTCGAATGTTCTAGAATCAATATTTTAAGTTTGGAATACAAAATGAAATTGGTAGTGAAACGGTTATAGCCGTTACGGATTAACAAATTAGTTGTAATGTTTCTAGATGCAATCAAATGCAAAAAATCGATTTGTGTATCGATCTATTGCAAAATATCTGATTTGTCAGCTTGCACTTTGTGATCCATGAACCATGAAAAGCATTACAAATGATAAAACAATATTTATTCTCGTCCCAGGATTTGATAATTTTCCTACTAAACATAATAATCTCCTTAGACCTTTTTTTTTCAATAATGCATAGGAGTTGAGACCATACAGCCAAGACCATATATACTATTATTATTATATACGTATATTGTTTGCGAATTACTCGCACGTCTCGGCCATTACATTGAATTAAATTTATATATTTGTGAAGAAAATTGGCACTTAATATGCATTTACCGCTTAGTAATCTTATCAATTCTGTGGATAAACAAATCAAATCAAATTACATACTGATTCAATTTAGACCCTGAGAAGGCGCTTATGAACGTCACATCTACCACTGCACCGGTTCGCAAAATAATCATCGAAAAAAACCGGCAAAAAACGCGATCTAATTATATGAACTTTTATAGCTACATATTTAAAGATAGAAGAATTGAAATACATTTACAAAAGTGGTTAGCGGATGCACAGAGAGAGGTGTTAGTTCCAGACATCACCATCGTACACGCATTGACCCACTCGGTAATAGCCTTTTGACATCAAAACTCGCTTAACATGGTGCTTGAACTTATCATCCGGCAAATCCTATTTCTGGTCTCATTAAGTCAAAAATATGAGGTGATCAGTTTATCACGATTTCTAGTATTTAAGTCATTTGCATAATATATTTGTAATCCGTTAATACGCCATTAGTCATCTGTGACCAATATGTCGTTCTTTTTTAATGCATCAATGTCAACGATTCACTGTTTCTTAGTGTAATTACAATTTACATTACTGTCTTTATTACTTTAGGCGAGCAGAAGTACTGCAACCTCAGTTTTTTTTTTAAATATATTTAAGGTTTAGCATTATGGCTATAATCTCACCTGATCTTAAGTGACTGTATGGCCCAAGTTGGTAGACACGCTAAACCTGTGGAGGAACTGGTTCTCAAGTGCAGCTGCCGGAACACACCTATTATTATTTGGCGGCAGGTTTATAACTTGAGGGTGGTAGCTAGCCAGGCGGGCATTAGAAATAGCCCTACCACCATGCACCACCTCAGTTCATGGTTCCCAGCATTCATGTGCCGAGAGAACATCATGCGCTTTTTAATACGTATTCCCTGTTTACAAAGGTTGTGCCTTACATATCCTTCCTCACTTTCCTAGGCTTAGATGTTCCTCTTCTTTTGAATACGTTAATGCTTTCCCCACGTTAAAAAGTCAGGACAGGGCCTGTTATATATATCTACGAGACGGTTATTTCGAAATTATGACAGACGATACCACATTTTATGACGGAGTTCATTGCATCGTGCTGGATAAAGTCGTTAGTAAAAGTCGAGACAATTTATAAATTGTAGGGTAGAGTTTTTTTTTTAATTTATAAAGAGATACTTTACAATTCTCGGCAGTAAAACGATTATTCAAACTGCCTGTTTAAGGAGGGCATTTATATTCCATTCTTTTTTAATTATGGCTTCTGACTTTGTAGGTAATTTTCCAATGTCAAGTGTATACCCTCTATAATTGCATCTGTTACTGTCTGTCTGTAATATGGCTTCACGTTAAGCGATAAATCCAGTCTCTTCAGGAAAATATCGTAAGCGCCAAAAATCTTAAAAGTGTGTTTTTGCTCTTACCTTCTTAAAATTATCTTTATAAATTTATTTTTATGTATTACTAGGTTTTACGTGCGGTTTTGCTAGCATTAATATCGACTTTGTCAAACATATCGGATGACGTAATGGTTCATACAAAGTTTATCTTGTTATTTACCCTTCCTCCGATAAAGATTTAGGAGAAAAAATTTCCTATCTCCGTCTCCTGGATCCAATCTGTCTCTGTACCGAAATTCATCACAATCGATTTAGCGGCTTAAGCGTGAAAGCGTAACAAACAACCAAATAAACAAACTTTCGCATTTATAATATTAGTTTGATGATAAAGTATGAGTAAAATCTATACACCTTTTAGAATTGGTATACAATAAACTATTAACACAAATATCACGCGATTAATGACAACATCGCTGCCAAATAAGGTCCCCTGTATCTTGGCAGCTGGTTTGTCTCCGACTAGGTATACATGGGTGCTGCTTTAATCGATCCCACAGAAGTCAAATGAAATGTAGAGAAAGTATTTTTGGACTAAGAAATATGTCATTTTCTGTGGATGTTAGGTGTGTATGTATTTGAGTGTATGTATGTCGGGGAGTCAGTGTAGGGCGTGGGTGAGTGTGTGTGCGAGTGTATACATGGGTGTATGCAAAAGTGTACTAATCCATAGTCCATAATCCATAGGTCGCAGGTTCAGATCCGGCTCGAAGGACCAATCTAATGTGTAATTGTTCCCAGTGACCAGTATTTTTATATTCGGGTTGTTCAATGAAATAGATTTTGTCGTTATTCTTTTATATTAGCCAAGAAAATATAATGTTACGCATGTATTAACGGGTGTAGACACACGCAGAGAATGAAAAAGGTGACGTGGTTTTTCCATAGAACATATACATATACTTTTTTTATCCATAGACAAATGGTTTTAATCACCAATAATTAGACCGAATTAGGTTTATTCTAAATTAATTTTAATATTAATTATCAACAACCAGTCATCATTTTTAATAACGATATCATTAGCACTTTTTGATTATAAATGGAAAACTCTTTTGTAAAAAGTGTAAATTGTCGCTTATTATGTTCTTCCTGAAAAGGCTCGATATCCGTTAGGGGCTATTCATTAATTACGTAACGGTATTGAGGAGTTAAGAAAATCTCTACATGTACTTAAGTTAGGGGCAAGGGGGGTGAAATTCATTTGTACGTAATATTTCTTGATTCAAAATTCAATATTAAACATCTAATTCCATTTTTGAATTCCAAATAGTTAATCTTAATTTTAAAGTGTACAGTCGAATTTTAATTTTATTTCAATAATTTTAATAACTTATTAAAATTTAATATCTATTTATTATTATCCATGTTTGGTTCTGTAGAAAAAATTATATATCATTGTTCCCTGTATTATCGTATTTTTATTATTCAAAAAATTTAAAATATTTCCTTTCCTGACATAATAGTTTATTATTTACAAGATCAAGATAGAATCTTAAGGTAGGAGAGGGGTTTTCGAGAAATATTACGTATACTTACTTGGGGGAGGGGGGTGCAAAATTAACCAAAATTATCCTTACGTAATCAATAAATGGCCTCTTGCGGCCGAATATAGTTATTTGCTAAGCTTAAACCTAGTGATGGAAGTGGCTCTCAAGTATATGTGATCTAAACTTTAGTGGTACTAATAAACGTATATGTAATCAATTATCAATATTTCTTTATACTTCACTAGCTGTGTCCGCGACTCCGTACGTGTGGAACTAAAATTTTATTTAATCATTTTCATAAATAAAAAAAAGTTATATTAACCTATATTACTCAGGGCTAATATAGCATTGTAATGATGCAAGAATTTTTGAAATCGGTCCAGTAGTTCTTGAGTTCATTCGTTACAAACAAAAATACAAATCGTTCCTCTTTGTAACATTAGTACAGATATGAGTGGCGTTATAGTTACGATCTCACCTGTGACGATGTGTCCCAGTATGGTGGACACGTTAAATCTAGTAAAGGATTGGTTCTCAAGTACTGTGGCCAGAACACATGTATAGGTGTTTGTCGGCAGATTCTCAACTTGAGGGTCGTAGTTAGCCAGCTGGGTATTATTAAAAATCCTACCACGACCTTAGACGAACTAAAATTTAATAGATCCTTTTGATAGATATAGGAGATATATTGTACTATTTCTTCCCGTAAATTTCTTTAAAAATACAAAATTTTATGACTACATTCTTGGAGCAGTGCAGCAATGACGACACGGCAATGGACGTGAGTTCGAATCCTTGCCATGTGACTGAGCTTTCGGTGAAGGAAAACATCGCGACGAAATCGTAGTATCTTGGCAGAGGGTTTGTAATGCCCTCCTGGCTAGCTACCACCCTCAAGTTGAAAATCTGCCGTCAAATACTTGTAGCTGTGTTCCAGCGGTTGCAATTGAGAGCCAGTCCTCTCCAGAAGACTTAACGTGTCCACCACACGTGTGACACATCTCCAGTTATCATTCCGTATGACCGTAGCTACAATGCTAAGCCGATACATAATAAAAAACCTAACACAAAACAAACACATTTTGTTCTTGAAAAATGACGTTACAAGGAATTTAAGAATTCATTTCGTTGAAATAAAACTAATTTAAACGGATTTTATCGCGGTTATTTATTGATTTTGATCCCGACGTTTCGAAAGCTTTTCAGCCTTCGCGGTCACGGGGCGGACTGAGGTGTAGGTTGTCCAGAAAAGTTCATGTTACTGTGTCTACCGTCAATTTAATTTAATTGAATTTAAATTAATAACTAACCGCGATAAAATTCGTTTAAATTAGTTTTATTTCAATGAATAATATTCGCGTAAACATAAGAAATCGTTATAAATTCATTTCGTGATCAACAACATCATTAACAGTTGAGGTTTCAGTGCAAAATGGCGAATGAAACCGACGTCGGTGACGTCACCAGAATAGCTTACTATGTAAATACACGGATAATTACAAGCGACCAGTAAAATACAATTAACCGAGCCATTGTTTCGAAGCGACGTTCGGTTAACAGCCTTGAACCATGCCTAGGTAACTCGGCTCAAGTTAAATTCTGTTTTACGTCCTCGATGGCTTTACGACCGCGTTGTATACTCAGCTCTTTAATAACGTGTCTTGATACAGCAAACCGACAGGTGAAATGAATAAATATTTTTTTCCATATGGCATATTTGTAGTATGCACTTTTTTTAACTCTGCAGGGTTTAGCGTTATGGCGAATATCTAATCTGATGTTAAATAATGATGTCGCCAAGATGGTGAATACGCTATGCCTAGTTGCGATCGTTTTGAAGCGATGATAGCTCAGTATTAGTGTGTACGACTTCGCGTCAAGGGACGTGGGTTCGAATCCAAGCACCTACAATGAGTTTGAGCTTCCGGTGAAGGAAAACATCGTGAGGAAACCATGGCATGGTGGTAGGGCTTTTTCTAATGGCCGCCTGGCTAGCTACCACCCTCAAAGTGTAAACCTGCCGCCAAATACTAATAGGTGTGTTCCGGCAGCTGCACTTGAGAGCCAGTTCCTCCACAGGTTTAGCGTGTCTACCAACTTGGGCCGTATCGTCACTTAAGATCAGGTGAGATTATGACCATAACGCTAAACTTTAAGAATAAAAAAAAAAAAAAAGTGGAGGAATTGGGTCTCAAGTGCAACTGCCGGAACATACCTACAAATATTTGGCGTCAGATTTTCAACTTGAGGGTGGTAGCTGGCCAAGCGGGCGTCAGAAAAAGTGCTACAATCATGCTAAGTCCTCAACACAATGGTTTCTTTCACCGACAAGTCAAGGCTATTGTAGGGTTCGAATTCGCGTCCATTGACGTAACGTCCGTACACTCTACCAACTGAGCTATCATCGCTTACAAGTTCACGGACCTTCTTAGTATAAATGACGTTTACACATTGACGTTCATTATGGATACATTAGGCTCCATATAGACCGCTTTGGGGACCGACGTACTGTGTACAGACTCCGTGTCAAGGGACGTGAGAACCATTCCAGTTACAATGAGCTTGAGCTTCCGTTGATGGAAAACATTTGAGGAAACCATAGCATGGTGGTAGGGCTTTTTCTAATACCCGCACATGTAGCTACCACCATCAAATTGAAAATCTGCCGACAAATACCAATAGGTGTGTTCCGGAAGTAGCACTTGAGGGCCAGTCCCTCACAGATTCAGCGTGAGTACTTGTGTTTGATTACGGCTATGAAGCTAAATCTTAAAGTACGAAAAAAATAACATTTTAAATCGATAACAAAGTAAAGTAATCTGTTTAAAATATTTAATAAACAAATTTGACTCGATTATACTTTTATTACATACACATATAATAGGATACGAAGGTCTTCGGTTATGTTCATTGTTTTTATTTCTTTCGTTTCTTTTTAAACTTTTTGTATCATTATCGCAACGCTCCGCTAAGTATTTTTAAAACAAAAACTCTGTTAAAATAAATATAAGTTTTATTACCGACCGTCATATTTATTTTTGTCTAGTTATTCTCAAGAGTTTATGTAAAAACTCAGTTTTTCTTACACTCGATTTATTTATACAAAATTAACCCGTATTAATATTATAAATTGGAAAAGTTTCTTTGAACGCGCTTATCTCAGGAATTATATATCTTGAAACCATAGATTGTTAGTGGGGATTTTTCTAATGCCCGCCTGGCTAGCAACCACCCTCAAGTTGAAAATCTGCCGCCAAATACCAATAGGTGTGTTCCGGCAGTTGCACTTGAGAGCCAGTTTCTTCATAAGTTTAACGTGTATACCAACTTGGGCCGTATCTTCACTTAATATCATGTGAGATTATGGCCATAAAGCTAAACTTTGAGTATAAAAAAAACTAGCAGTCTGTTTAAAAGAAAATCAATTTCTATTTGATAGACCAATCATCGAGGCAACATCACGCTTCTACCGATGGGAGCAAAGCAGTATTGAAATAAGTTACAAAAGCGGACAAAAATTGTTGCATGTATTTTAGTGCCACGCTAATGAAGCCGCTAAGATAATAATAAACGGAATCAAATTAAAAAAAACTGAAGTCAGTGGTAACGTAAAAAACAGGTATTACCGATTATTAATTTTATTTCTATGGTCACAGATATCTTAGAAAAAAAAAACGAGTTATGACCACCAGACACCAGGGCCTTTAGAAGGTTTTATTTTTTCTCCTTTTGTTAATTAAATTTGATACATCTATTGTTACTGCCTTGATAGTAAAATCAACCCACTTGCCGTGACGGCAAACGGTAAGACGCTTTCTTGTGATATGTCTACGTCACCGATATCATTTCCCGCGCGGTGTGTACGCGCGTATATTATACATTTCGTAGCTTATCTGTATGAATTATTTTCTATTTACCAATACACTAGTTGACCTGGCAGACCTTGTTCTCCGTTTTCATCAAAATCGGTTTACTCAATCAAAAGATATTGCAATTTGAATGACGGCACGGAATTAAATAATCTTTGTTCCACGCAAACGAAGTCTCGGGTACAGCTAGTGTTTAATAATGATTATGAACTCGTTTCGATCGTCAAATACTAGTCTAAGTAAACAGCGAAGAGTCACAACAGACCGTGTCACCGGTCACGGCTGGGTGACGACCTCGGTTCGACCTTCGGCTCGGAGACGACGCGATTGAAAACGCGCCGCTTCCGTACAACGCCTCGCTTTCCAGCATCAATTGCGTAGCGTGATGCAATACCATTTGTCAATAGACTACACAAACCAATGCCGCTGGCCAATATAAGAGATATAAGACAATTGCTAACGTCAACAAAAATGTACGGAATGATGGAAAAAAAGAAAGAAAGAAAAAAGAAATCGTTTGATACTAATAAAAGATATACAAGCATAAAGGACACTTTAAATAAAAAAGAAAAGACAATACACACATAGATAATAACAGTGTATATCTAATTACTAGCATAGGGCGTCCAGCTCTCTATATGCTAAAGTGTCCGAAACACTCAGCGCTGATTTTCAGCTGGAACTCAAATGCGGTTGCGGTGCGTTAAAAACTTGTTCCACCAATCGCAGTAAAAATTATAAATAACAATATTCACAATATAGATAAATTATGGTAAAATAAATTAGGCATTTCTTACAAATATACGATAAACATTGTGTGCAGGGGTATAAATAAAATAATAGATAATAATTAGCGTACTAATCAAATATTTTACTTTACAATAACAGAGCAGCATAATTGAACTAAAAAAATACACATCTAGACACATTGCATTATTAACAGTTTCTTTTTTAAGTTAAACCTAAACGACGACAGGTTTTTATGGTCGCGTATAGGGAGGAAGGTCGTTCCAACATCGAGAAACTGCGAACCTAAAACTGCCACGAAACGAGGTGATAGCGTGGCCGGTGAGTGCGCAACAAGTACTTACAACTTCTAGTACCGTATCGATTCTTATCCCTCGCACAAATCAGTTTCTCGTGGAGATATGCAGGAATTCCGGTATTGATTACATCAAATAATAATGTAGCAAGGTGTAATTGGCACCTACTTTTCATATTTAAGAGCTGTCCCCGATTGAGAAAAGGCGTAACATGGTGTCGTGGTGGAATGTGAAAACAAAAGCGCGCACAAGCATTCTGAACCCTCTGAATAAGCTTTTTCGTTTTAGCAAGGATACAAGATCCATAAACAATGTCCGCATAATTTAGTTTAGAAAGAATGAGTGATTCACATCATTATTCTAACTTCAGTGCTAATGTAGCGGCGTATGTTATATAAGAGTTTTAATCTATACATGCAATTGCGTGTGGCTTCTAATATATGTTTTTCAAATCGTAAAGATGAATCCATAGGCAGACCGAGATTGCGGGATTCCGAAACAAGTCCTATGGGTTCATTGACAATTTTGATGCAAGGATCCCGATTTTTAATATTTACAATTTGATTTTTTGACCCTAGAACCATGAACTTAGATTTTGACGGATTCAATACCAAGCAATTAGCATCTGCCAACTCTTTCACATTGACATGATCATCATTCATCATTTTGACAGCATTTTCAGTATTAAGTGGATTACAATGCAAATATAATTCGAGATCATCAGCGTATATGTGGAATTTACAGTGTTTAATATTGCTAACAATATCAAAGCTATATAAAATGAATAATAAATGTCCTAATATTGATCCCTGTGGCACACCACTTACTAGCGGCATAAGTTTAGAAGAGAGCTTATCACCACCTACCTCCCCTAAATCAATGTATTGGAATCTATTTGTGAGAAAACTGCGAAACCACTCCACAGATGACTCGTCAAAACCAAAATATTTTAATTTAGATAAAAGCAAATAAATATTTATAGTATCAAAAGCACGTGAGAAGTCTAAAAGAGTTAACAAAGTACCCTTGCCCTGGTCTTTAGCTAATAAGATATTATTATTTTCTACATAGGCTGTTAATTGGAGACATACGGCTTTCTCTAATACTTTGGAAAGACATGGAAGTATGTTAATTAGTCTTAAGTCTTGTACGCCCGTTGGGAAATTTTTCTTTGGAATAGGTTTTATAACCGCAATTTTCCACAAGTCAGGAACAATTGACGAAGTAATTGAGGAGTTTATTATAGAAGTAATGGAATTAATCTTGGAAGGGAGAGTAGTTATGATCATTTTTAAATCAATCCGATCAGTGCCGACCGCATTTGATTTTAAAGAGCTGATTATATGAGCCACTGTGTTTTCATTTATAGGATGTAACGAAAATGTGTGTAAACAATACCTGTTACATTCAAAGTAATCACGATACAAAGTATCCACTTGATTATTACCTGGTAAAGTTAAAAAATAATTATCAATAATATTTGGGTCGTTACAACAGTCAGTAATATCTAAGTTGTTAGAGCGAGGTTTAATGGTTACTTTTAAATTTTTCCAGAGAAGGCTAGGATTGTTACGATTTAAATTAATGTAATTCTCAAAGTATGCTCTTTTTTCAGAGCATATGGCATTAATAACAACTGACTTCATGTCTTTGTGAAACATTTTATGTGCTATACATTTACTTAATTTATATTTATTGAAACTTTTATTACGCAATTTAATCATTAACTTAACAGTGTCTGTAAGCCAAGGATAGGCATGATCTCTAATAAGAATTGTTTTCTCTGGAGCGTACATATCAAAAATTCTCAGTACTCAGTAATTAAAACTTCGCACCATTTCGTCAACATGCGTTAATGTGTTTATACTAGCCCATTGTATGTTATATGCTCTAGATCAGAATTGAATAGGTCCCAATTTATCGCACTAAATGATATCAATTTTCTGAAAAAACTAGTTTTTCTTTTTTAACATATATTTCAAAACTGATTAACGCGTCACTACCGAGGTCTGGAATATTCGTCACTTGGATATCACGTGCATGTGCATCTGTGCACACTAAGTCGATAAGAGTCTGACTGTTTTCGAGTAAGTGCGTAGGGTTCGTAATAAGTTGTGTCAGATTAGTGTAATGTAAAAAATCATGAAATAATTTTACTTTGGGGTCATCGCGATTCAAAAGATTAATATTAAACCCAACAGTACCGCGGAATCGTATTGACTGAATACTGAGAGAGACTCTGTGAGCGCATCAAGGAAATTGTCAACATTTAGCCATGGTGGCCTATATGCTGTTCTTACATCTAGTTTTTTTGTATTTATATTGATTGTTAGCCACATTTGTATTATGGTACATTTGATGGCTTAGGTGAGTTCGAATCTCTGTTATATGCCCGAGCTATCGGTGAAGGAAAACATCGTGATGAAACCGTAGCATGGTGGAATGGCATTTTCTAATGACCCCGTTGCAAGGTGCCACCTACAAGTTGAAAATTTACCGCCTATAGGTGTGTTCTGGTGCGTGCACTTTTGTTATACTTAATAGGCTTAGCGTGCTGACATATGAACAGTATATATCAGGATTTTATTCACATAACCCTAAAGAGTAGAAAATAATAATAAAATATTTATGTTATAACGGACTGAATAGTATAAGTTAAAAAATCGGAAATGAAAATTATGGGGCACGTGTAAAACATAACTATAGACATTCGCCCCATAATTTTCATTTCCAATTTTTATTTTCTACTTCTCAGTCCGTTATGAAAAAATAAATCTACATTTAAATTAAAAATTCTTAGAGAACATTTTAAAATTGAAATCACGAGATGTCCGTCGGACAGAATTTTTATTTGGACAAAACCTTTGGTATTTTTGGCTGAGTGTGAAAAAATATCGATTTTTTGACGCACCTTACGTTGAGGTTTTCTATCCATTTCCTGATAACTCTAAATACACATTGTACAACTCGCAGGCCGCTTATTGTCGCTATATAGAGTGTACATTGTTGTGAGAAACTAAGGTTGGACAGCGTTATACGCATTGGAGGAAATGCATTGTGTTTACAAATATACTCGTGGGTTTCGTGTCTGGTTTCGATTGTTCCAAGTTGTCTCAAGTTTGATTCTTGGGCTTGTGACAATACGCTGTTTAGTAAACTGCATATCATTAAGTATCTAGCATTTGTTGATAATTATAATGGAGTAGGTACTTAGTTATCGATATACCGGTGAAACATTTTGTGATGTTTTTTTTGTGCGCACTGAGCATTTTAGGTAAAGCCCTACCGTAATGCTATGGTTGCATCACTATGTATACCTTCACCGAAAACTCAAGGTCATTGCAAGTGGATTCGAACCCACGTCCCTTAACGCGGCGTCACACTAGCAAAAGAGGTATCATAGTTTTAGGTTTTTTTTATGCTAAAACTTAACATAATTGATGGCGCTGTAGCCGAGTTAATAATAATTGGTAAGGGTAGAACAAGGTCTCCTAAACTGGTATATAATTTTTTTTTGTCCCCGATTTTTTTTATGGAATAGGGGGTTAACTAGCAAGCGAGGCACCTGATGGTAAGCGATCATCGCCCTCGATTGACACCCACAACACCGTGGGAATCGCAGATGCGTTGATGACCTTTGTTGGAGGAACTGGCTCTCAAGTGCAACTACCGGGACACACCTATTGGTATTTGGCGGCAGATTTTCAACATGAGGGTGGTTGCTAGCCAGGCGGGCATTAGAAAAATCCTTACCACAAGGCTATCGTTTCCTCACGATGTTTTCCTTCACCGAAAGCTCAAGTTCCTTGCAGGTGGGTGGATTCGAACTCGCGTCTAATGACGCGGCGATCCTACACGCTGCCACTGAGCTATCATCGCTTTCCAGGTCACAAAACACATCCTAAATCCTGACCGGAGAACACGCTTGTATTATAAAATAGAATCAATTCGCTTAGTTCAGTTAATGGAATTGTTGTATGGACGCGAACCGATTCTTTACAACATGTTTCTGTTTTTATTCAATGTAGTTTGTTTACTCTGTTGCTTGTTGAAGCCGTCGTTAATTAAAGCTGTTAGTGCTGCAAAATATTTACTCATACGTTGTTTGTAAGTCGTATGAATAAATTATATCGTTAGTGTGATTGTTGTCGAACGATAATTAATCTATTATAAAGAGGAGAGTTATGTATTTTTGTTTGTAACGAATATACTCGAGAGCTGCTGGACCGATTTCGAAAAATTCTCTCACCAATACAACGCTACGAGAACGAAAAACTAAGTATTTTTTTTTATATTTAAGGTTTTGCGTTATGGCTATAATCTCACCTGATCTTAAGTGACGATACGGCCCAAGTTGGTAGACACGCTAAACCTGTGGAGGAACTGGCTCTCAAGTGCTGCTGCCGGAACACACCTATTGGTATTCGGCGGCAGGTTTACAACTTGAGGGTGGTAGCTACCCAGGCGGGCATTAGAAAAAGCCCTACCAGCATTTTCCTTCACCGAAAGCTCAAGCTCATTGTAGGTGCTTGGATTCGAACCCACGTCCCTTGACGCGAAGTCGTGCACACTACCACTGAGCTATCATCGCTTTAAAATATGATTACATAATAATTGTTATCCACGCGAACGGTGCCGCAGACATAGCTAGTAAGTATATATAATGAAAATGATGTGTGTTTGAAGAATGTCAAACTACTCATTTTATCGACGTGGGACTGTGACCACTCGATGCGGAATTTTCGTTGATACTATTATTCATTGGAATTCCCATGATTCTTCGTCATTTTACTGTTAATTTACTTTTATGGACATTTTTCATGGTGATATAAACAAAAGACAGGAATTTTCCCTTAATATGTTATTCGCCCGGCAAAATATATATAACTAGCTCTGCGTATGAGTACGTTTGCATGGAACTGAGGATTATTAAATAATTCTTGTCCGGTTGTGTCATTTTTTTTTTCGATATACCTTCACTCTTATTGGTAGTAGCGTGATGTTAATAGCTTACAGCCTTCGTCAGTGATAGCTCTACCAAATATAAAATATTTTTTTATTTGAAAGAAAATTTTCCAACTTAGGTTAATCTATTTTTCTAGTAATAAACATAGCCTATGTTACTCAGAGATAACGTAGTATACTAAAGGTGCAAGAATTTTTGAATTCGGTCCAGTAGTTTTCGAATTTATTCGTTACAAACAAAAATACATATCTTTCCTCTTTATAATATAGTATACATGACTAGCTGTGGCCGCGACTTCGTTCGCGTTCATTACAAATAATTTAATATTTTTTGTAACTTTTTGCAATACAGCTTTGTGACTATTGGCAGCGTGATGTTAAATAGACTAAAGCCTTCGTGAATGATTAATCCTAGAAATAGCGCGTTAGCAAACTTTTTTATATTATGAATTATTATAAATATGGAAAAACAAAACAAAACTAACCTTAGTCATTTTTTACCTTTTTAAGTATGTAGCTATATAAAAAAATTAGATGAACTTTCTTGCCGGTTCTTCTCGATTTTTTTTTTCGAACTGGCGGTAGTTTTGACTTTCGCAAGCGCCTTCCCAGGGCCTTAATTGAATAAAGTTGATATAACTTGATTTAGAGGTCAAGTGACAAGCGGTATATCTTTGTATATGAAAATCTCGTGTCACGTTGTTTGTCCACGCTGAACTCCCTTAACTACTGAACCGATTTTAATTAAATTTTGCACTCTGTCTGCAGTTTGAATCAACTTGAGAGATAGGATATTTTTTTATCTCGATAAGCGATCGTAACGCGATAGATGACGCTGTAGTCGATGTGATTGACTACTCGAAAAGGGTGAACAAGGTCTGTCCGGTCAGCTAATATTTTTGTAGATAGGTAGATAGATAATGATAACGATGTTTTAGATTCGTGTTAACAACATGCGAAAGAATAAAGTACGTACGTACTGACCGCTGTGGTACAGGAAGCGGTCGGGCCGTGCGCGTTTCTATCCCTGTGTGGGTATCTGAGTTGACTGAATGAGTGGGCGTGCTTATAATGCGTCATGCACTATTGGCTTAGGGTTGTCAGCGAACACAATTATATACGACTAGATTTTACGCGTGGCTTCGCTTGCGTTAATATTGATTTTATCAAAAAATCGGATGACGAAATAAAAGGTTTTATAAAAAGTGCGTTAGTTTCTTTATCCCACGTAATTTTTCGCAAAATAGAGTAGCGCATATCCTTCTCCAGGGTTCCATCTATCGGTGTACTAAAATTCATCACAATCGATTCAGCGGTTTAGGCGTGAAAGTGAAACAAATAAACAAAATCAGTTTCGAATTTATATTATGTTACATGCCAGTATATTGCTTATTAATATAGAAACTTAACAATACTACATACTTTAATTTAATGAGATGGAGGGTAGTTAATAATACAGATTACTACTATTAGCTACGTTCGACAAAACGGAAGTGTTGTAGTAACCGGAAGCTCCGCTGCAAAATATGACAATTGTGGAACGAGAATCTATAAGTATATAAATATAAGTAATAAATATAAGTAAGTAAGTATGATTATTATGATACTAGCTGTAACTTTGACTCTTTCTTTTAGACTTATTTAAGTTGCTTAAGCTACACTCCATATTGTATGTAAGGATAAGAATAAGACTTAAAAATAAAAGATGCAGATCGAGTTTGTTGCCGGTTGTTCTCGATGACCGCGTTACTTTCGGAACCGGTAGTAGTTTTGACGTTCATAAGCGCCTTCTTAGGGCCTAAATTGAATATAGATTTTTGATTGATTGATTCCAAATACAAGTATGAGTTTATTGCTAAAATTATGTTTAAATGTGCATCACATATTGATTACACGTCCACATTTTATTTTCACATTAAATTTTCAGCGTTGTTTTTTTTTTAATTATTAAGTGTTGAAGAGATGATAGTTCAGTGGTAGTATGTACGACTACGCGTCAAGGGATGTGAGTTCGAATTCAAGCACCTACAATGAGCTTGAGCTTTCGGTGATGGAAAATATCGTGAGGAAACCATAGCACGGTGGTAGGGCTTTTTAAAATGCCCGCCTGGGTAGCTACCACCCTCAAGTTAAACCTGCCCCCAAATACCAATAGGTGTGTTCCGGCAGTTGCACTTGAGAGCCAGTTCCTCCACAGGTTTAGCGTGTCTACCAACTTGGGCCGTATCGTCACTTAAGATCAGGTGAGATTATGGCCATAACGCTAAACATTAAGAATAAAAAAATAATTAACACAAGATTTTAAGACAAGAGCCGCAACGGTTTCTTGAAATTTCGAATTCGATTTCAGCTCGTAAATTTTTATATTTTTTTATATCTGAAGTGAATCATTGATTTTTCCTTGAAAGCGCTTATTAGTGGTCTCAAAAAACAACGCTGGATAGATTTCGCTACGTGGCTTGCAGGGCGAGGTATGTTTGTTGGCCAAGTATATCGTGTAACACTTTGTAAAAAATTTCGACCATATGATCAACGTCTCGTGGTCCATTGAATAGGCTACCATTCGATTCCGTTTCAGTCACTGCACTGGGTCAGAATGACACTTGTAATAATTTAAACTTAGACTATTGTTTGGCTGAAGGTTACGTTTGGATTATTTTGTCATATGAATAATTAATATAGATTGATGCTAGACCATTGTATTGTAGATTAATTCGACTGTACACTTTAAAATTAAGAAAACTGTGTGAAATTTAAAATAGAATTAGATTTTTAATATTGAATTTCGATTCACAAAATATTACGTAAGAATGAATTTCATCCCCTAACCCCTCTCCTACATAAGGACATGTACAGGTTTATTAACTCCCTACTTCCTTACGTAATTAATGCATGGCTCTTTATGTAGGTCTTACAATGTTTGTAAACATAGTGCTGTCTTTATTAGTAACTAGCGGACCCGACAGACGTTGTCCCGCCTTAACTATGAATATTGAATATGAATATAATTAATAAAAAAATATTAATAAAAATCACAGCACAATTACTATTGCAATGCTCTATGACAATTGATATTTATGTATAATAATATAGGCGTAAAGTTTTTATAAAGTTTCGTAAATGTTATAATACTCCACTCAACTTTGTTAATTTTTTCTTTCATAAGAACCTTCTCCTGACAATAATTAAGGCAACGAAAAAGGGAATTCGCGAAATCGTTACATCCGTTCACGCGTGATGCGATGACTGAAGGGAAATAGAGATTAATTTTTATAGTATAGATTAGATGAGATCGTGGTTATAACGCTATAAGGTATATTCTAAGCAATATATTCTAATCCATGGTTAGCAGCCCTGAACTTTCTTCACACTCCACTTGCTTATGCACAAATTGATCGCTCACCTATCGGCTGTCTCTTTCGCACGCACGATACCGTATACTGCCTGCCCGTTCGCACCTAACTGTGGAGGTACAGTTAGCCGACAGAACTTTTGATCGACGGTTTCGTAGACTCCCTGTTTATTTTTATTTTTTTTTAACTCTGCGATCATCACAACTTTTTAATATGTACCTTGTTTGTAGGTTACGGAGAATGAAATGTAATTACTGAACGTTATGTCGTGTTGTGTTTTTTTTATTTTTATTCATAGATTTCGTCGTTATTCGGCCCTGTTATGTGTTATGTAGGTGACATTTGGAGGCAGCGGGAGGGAGCAAGGTTGCCAGAATACCGGGTTCGAAAAATTCGCGAATGTAGACGAATTTCAGGCTCTAATTTGCCTAACTCATTTGAGGGGAATAACAGGAACGAAGCCGCGGGCGGGCACTAGCTAATAGTTACGCATCTAAAAACAGAGCTAGCTGAGATTATCTTGAAATGGAAAGTGAAGCTGTTAAAATATCTGTGGAAACCTAATACATTTCTTCATCCTATTGGCTGGTAAGATTTTAATTCGCAAGTGAAACTGCATTACTATGATCCTGTTATGAAAGTAAAGAATAGATATGTGATGAAATATATTCATACGATAAACAATATTAAACAAAGCTCTAATAAATATATAACTGCGCGATATCTATATAAATTATAAAACTGTGTTTGATCCAAATTTGTTCCTTTATAATACTGATAGTGATACAGAGATCAAAAACTTTTAATATATGTCTCTCTGTTTGTCACGTTATACTTGTGTCATTTTACGACTATTGGGCATATGTTGAAGTTTTTTTTTTTGTATAGAAGCGTGTCACTTGTTGGTAAGTGATCACCGCCGCCCATGGACACCTACGATACCAGAGGAATCGCAGGTGCATTGCCGGCCTTTATAGGAGAGACTGGCTCTCAAGTGCAGCTGCTGGAACACACCTAACGGTATTTAGCTGCAGATTTCATCTTGAGGGTGGTAGCTACCCAGGCGGGCATAAGAAAAAGCCCTACCACCATGCTATGGTTTCCTCACGATATTTCAACCGAAAGCTCAAGCTCATTGTAGGTGGTTGGATTCAAACTCACATCCTTGACGCGAAGTCGTACACATTATCACTGAGCTATTAGCATCGCTTTCGTATATGTGTGTTCCGCCAGTTACATTTGAGAGTTAGTCTCTCCCCTAGGTTTAGCGTGCCCGGCATCTTGGGCCACATCGTCACTTAAAATCAGGTGAGATTGTGGCCATAACGGTAAAACTATAAATCAGAAAAATCGACAACCACCGAGCAATCGGGAACCTAGCAGCGGTCATATATAAATATTTCTTAAATATGCGATATAGGACCGAATATCTTTTTTTTTTTATAGTTAAGGTTTAGCGTCATGTCCATAATCTCACCTGATCTTAAGTAATGATACGGCCCAAGTTGGTAGACACGCTTAACCTGTGGAGGAACTGGCTCTCAAGTGCAGCTGCCGGAACACACGTATTGGTATTTGGCGGCAGGTATATCGAAGGGAATACACAGGCCGGTAAATAGTTTGCAGTATGGATACTATAGGTTCTTAACCACCTAATAAGCCATTCATAGCGTTCTCAAGTAATAAGTCCAAATATCTTTAATAATCCTTACTAATATTATAGACGCGAAAGTGAGTTTGTTTGTTACGTTTTCACGCATAAACCGCTGAATCTATTATGATGAATTTTGTTATAGAGATAGATGCGGACCTGGAAACGGTGATAGAGTACTTCTCCTCGCGGAAACCTCATTGGAAGTGGAGAAAAACAAAAGGATAAACTTTGTATGAAAATCTTATTGCGTCAGCCGATTTGTTTCACAAAATTAATATTAACGTGAGCGAAGCCACGTGTATAATCTAGTATTTACTAATATTATAAATGCGGAGACAAATTTGTTTGATACGCTTAAAGTACTGAATCGATTATGATGAATTTCGGTAGAGAGATAGATGACAACTTAGAGACGGTGATAGGCTATTATTTCTCGCGCAAAATTTATAGGAAGTGAGGGTAGAGTGAAGAATAAACTTTGTATGAAACTTCGTCGTACGATTTGCTCCATACATTATAGAATCTTTGCTTATAATTTAATCGATATAATGCGAGTGGAGCCGCGGGTAAAAGCTGATAAATATTATATTTGGTCCCAAATGTACGACGGTGTGCGAGCGACAGACTTTGCACTTCCGCGATCATATAAAGGTACATTAGTCTTGCACACTAATGCCACATTAGTGCTGACACCACAAGTTCTACTGTTTGAAAACAACCTACTACCAACTGAATCATCATCCAATACCCACAGAATAAAGCCCAGGGCGCCCTAAGAGATTTTCACTTGAAAAATGAGGGTAATTACAATAGGCACAGTTAACGCTAATTGAATCACCGATAACTGTTCAGTATATCATCACAGCCTTGAACCAGTGTTATAAGCGACCTCGTGTAGAAATGGCAGCGAAACAGAGCGTGGCTCGGGTAATGCAAACCTTTGAACTAAGCCATTTTGTATAAGGGCCAGTTTCCATGTAAATGATACGCGGAAACTGGCTTTATTGTTATGACGTATAGTATTATATATATATATATATATATATATACATATATATATATATATATATATGTATATATATATATATATATATATATATATATATATATATATATATATATATATATATATATTTATTTATTTATATATTTATACTAACGACAATGGAAACGGAGTTGAAGAGGTCGCCGTGGCCGAAATAGGTCGTAAAAGATTTTATTTATTAGTTTTTTGGCAGCAATTTCGTTTTTCGTTTTGTTAGTAACCAGAAAAGAAGCTTGAACAAGCTTAACTGAAGAGTAGCCATCTTGTCAACGTTTTGTATAAAGTCAAAAGATTTGCGATACGTTATATCATTTTATATGTCTTTAATTCATTTAAGATTATTTTGGAAATTTGTTAACGATAGTAGAAATGAAGATACAGAAGAAATCGGTTTTTATTCTGATAAGAGACGGGATAAGTGACACTGTCATTGAGTTACTGACTACTGAAGGAGATTGAATAACATTTGCCAGACGAGTTAGTAATATTATGGAAGGTATTTTGGATGCCTGAGATGATTTTCTAATCGATGACACTAGTTTAAGTATTCAACAGCCCTTTTAATTGCCTTTTAAAAGCTGAATTTCCTATTAAAATTTCTACCGACACACAAAACTTCACTATCTAAATAACTTCGACGAACGATAGATGAGTTGTCTACGGCTAGAGCGCATTCCATTTTGTCCGTTTGTGATTATGTTTGTTTCATTTTAACAAGAGTAGACTCTGGTCACGATATTCTGGCGTGATCAGACGGCGTTCATTGTTTTTAATTATTATTCACAGTCAATGAGTGTCAAACTTTTGATCTGTGAAATTGAACGAGACAATGTTTGTTTGGACGTTTTGCGAAAAGTCAGTTCGTTGAACGTTCGACTGCTACCGTAATGACCATCTTTCTCTGGGCAAGCTAAATAGTCTGCCGGCGTAGTGTGACGAAACGGGTATTCAGTATGCTACACTATTATTGAATACGCTTCACATAACTCCGCCATTACAAACCCATTTTCGATCAATTAGTCGTTAATTGCAAACAGGTTTGGCCGAAATCGTGCGCCATTTGATTCGTGTTAAAAATTAGCCGCGTGGACTTGTTTTGTTACATATAACTTTATATATATGTTTCACGTTTTTGAACAGATACAGAATCTCGAACCTAAATAATCTTTTCAACTTTTTTTTCGTAGGAAGATCTTACATAAGATATTTACCTTCCGCCAGGCTGTAAAAG
This sequence comes from Actias luna, assembly GCA_039707435.1. Taxonomy (NCBI): domain Eukaryota; kingdom Metazoa; phylum Arthropoda; class Insecta; order Lepidoptera; family Saturniidae; genus Actias; species Actias luna. The sequence continues at coordinate 12,545,048 of JAZHAC010000032.1, forward strand.
TATGGGTATTGGCAGATTCTCAGTGACTAAAACCTACAAGACTCAGTAGTTAGCTCTCTTCTCCTTTATTATAATTTTGCACTGTTTATCTGTTGCACGCCTTATAAGCGAAAACGTTGAGGTGGGTACTACTGTCACTTCAAGCAAAACAACTGATTTTCTACTAAACACATTCACACACATGTCAAGAAAAAACACGATTGTTAACACTCATTATATTTATTGAAATAAAACTAATTTAAACGGATTTTATCGCGGTTATTTATTAAATTTTGATCCCGACGTTTCGAAAGCTTTTCAGCCTTCGTGGTCACGGGGCGGACTGAGGTCTAGGTTGTCCAGAAAAGTTTATGTTACTGTGTCTACCTTCAATTTAATTTTTATTATTTATAGTGTTAATTAGTTTTATTTCAATGAATAATATTCGCGTAAACCTAAGAAATCATTACTCATTATATTTTTCATGCCTTTTTTTTATTTATATTAGTTAAAAAACTGTTTAAAATAGTTATGTCTTGGACGTCCGTGTATCTGTATATGGGGATCCTGTATGTTATCACGATAACGACCAAAATACTTTACTAATCGAGTTTTTTTTTTTACTACGCTTCAGTATAATTAGGAATAGAACCCTATTACTTTTTACGGTCTGATTCGATTAGGTTTAATTGTTAATATATAAACAACAAAAAATATTGACTATGAGGGTACTTTTGGATTTTTCATACTTTCTAATACTTATTTTAATCTATTATATAATTTAAGTCTATGTTTCATGAATATAATTTAATTATTTTATTATTAATACGTAACTGGTATGTCTCTGACTATATTCTAATATGTTGATGTATATTGTATATGCGTGTAGATGTATATACATATATTTGTATATATAATTTCCTATCCCACTTTAATATAATTTTAGAATAATTACTTTGCGTTTTGTTATAATTTTTTTTTTTTTGTAAACCCACTTATAATCGGAAATCAGCGCTGAGTCTACCTATTGTGGTGATTAAACTTATGCTGAGTTGTGCGACTTTTACAGTGCACAGTGGTTGTAAAGTTTTTTTAAATTGTAGTTTTCACCTTATGTGTAACTTTCGAGAGATTTATAAGTTGCTGAATAGTTTTAAATAAACGTCGCTTCCCACGTCACGTGCGCGGAATGCAGCGGTTTCAGGAAGGTCCGGACCGCGTGCGAGGTCAACCAGCCAAGGTCCTATGTTTAATTTACAATTGTTTTCAATCTATTGTTAGCAATTCTGTGCGCTAATTTTTAATCTCAATTGGAATAGTAAGAAATATGTTTGGCAGTCCGTGAACATGCTTACACGTATGGAGTGCCAGGGAAATCGAATCTGGGTCACCGAAGCCAATCTCACCTCCATGCGGCGCACCCTGCCGAGTAACCGACGAGGCTCTGGTGGTTGTTGCACCCACATTTGGCTTTGGTTGTGACAGTTAACCAAGTGTGAAACTCTTTTATCTTAACCGTCTAGTTTAATTGTCTTCACGCACTATTATTTGACTCTTCACATCACTAATCGTTCGGTCCGCTGATTCGTTCTGGAGCTCCACTATCACTGTCTGTGTTTTTTTATTTCGAAGGTACCTACTCTGTAAGCCTGAAGGGCTTTTACTGCTTCACCGGACTAGGGCGGGTTGGGGGGGGGAGGGGACTAGAGGCAACTCGAACAAGGGTGTCACTAGTGACCGAACCTCGGCTTGGGCTGTTGCCTCAGTATTGTAAAACAGACGTATTTATATCGCCACAACCGGAAACGAAAAGCGCGTTTTAACTACTTCAAATAGATTATTAAAACAGTTTTTATAAAATCTCGTCATTACAATTTGAATTTATAAAGATATTTTTAACCAAACATGTAGATATTTAAACTCTTTTATATTATTTTATATAAAGAGACGATCAACGATCAAGCTAACACAAGTAATCCTTGATCAGTCACGGCTATTGCCTAATTGGTTAGCGACCACCGTTCGGGTTTGACTGATGCGAAACAAAGGTTCAGTTTGAGCCTTTGCATCCCGGTTTAGTGAGTGAACGAGAAGCATCCATTTACGCCAAGGTCAGCAACATGGTTGTAACATCCCTGGTGTAGCGGCTGGTTATAGGGGAGGGTAAACATGTGTTATCAGATGGGTTGTATGCCCATTTGTTATCCATTTTGCTATAAAAGGACAGGGTCAAAACCAAATCCGTTGACGAGACTAGACGGGAAAGCTGTCTCTAGTCTCTGGTAGTGTAGGGAGTGTCGTTCGCAATGGTATCTTTTGGTGGGTATTCAATACAGGAGGAAGTACCTTCACCGTGATAACAAAAATAATGACGCCTCAGGTAGGTAGTTGAAGAAACACGACGTGAAACATTACCATATCTCTCGTTCCCTTAGTCGTCTCGAGGCGACATTACCCGAGCGAGCGTCACACAAATAGGTTGCGGATCCAAATTTCAAAGCGCTCTCGTAGGTAGTTTCACTTCAATAACTGGATAATTTTCTGTTATTTTTGAAGCAATGATAGCTCAGTGGTAGTGTGCACGACTTTGCGTCAAGGGACGTGAGTTCGAATCCAACCACCTACAAAGAGCTTCAGCTTACGGTGAAGGAAAACATCGTGAGGAAACTATAGCATGGTGGTAGGGCAATTTATGATGCCCGCCTGGCTAGCTACCACCCTCAAGTTAAAAATCTGCCGCCAAATACCAATAGGTGTGTTCCGGCAGTTGCACTTGAAAGCCAATTTCTTCAAAGGTTTAGTGTGTTTACGAACTTGGTCCGTATCGTCTCTTAATAACAGGTGAGATTATGGCCATAACCCTAAGCCTTAACTATAAAAAATAAAAAAAGTAATGTCTTAGTAATCCCTATTTAGACAACGTGATTAAAACATACATTACTCAACAATTAATCTCTCATATTGAGTATTTCGTAAGAAGATAGCTTATCACCGAGCAAACAAAATGTTAACTCGGTTGCAAGGTGCGGACTTAGGTCAACATTTTTATATATATTTATTTAGTTTGAAGAAAAAAGTTGGTCATCTCTGGACGCCTGGTATATTTGAAATATATAAGTATAAAAAAGATCACGAAAGCTGAAAAGTTTTCGAAACGTCGCGATCAAAATTAATAAATAACCGCGATAAAATTAGTTTTATTTCGATGAATAATATTCACGTAAACATAAGAAATCATTAAGGGATGATCGCTCAGTTGGTGTGTACGGAACCCACTTCAATATATGCGAGTTCCTTACCTGTAATGAACTTGAGTTTTCGGTGAAGAAAACATCGTGATAACATAACATGGTAGTTAATGTCTTTTTATATTAACATGCTCCTTAACATTCCCTTGTTTACGGACTACCTCATCGCAGCGCACAAATTGAAACGCATTACTCAGGTGCAGGTCAAAGGCGTGAGGGGCATATACTACCCACTAAAATGCACCACGGCGACACTACAGTCTCTCTCTCTCACTCTCTTGTTGCCAGATACTAGGGATAGCTTTTGCAATTCTTCTCAGCTCTGGCGGCAGGCTGGCTACCAACCTTAATCTGCCGCCAAATACCAATAGGTGTGTTCCGGCTGCGGTACTCGAGAACATGGCCCTCCACTAGTAAGCAGTTCCACCACCTTAGACCACATCATTATGTAACATTTGTTGAGATTGTGGCCGTAACGTTAAGCGTATATACTATAGAAAAATATAGACTGTATAGTTTGCGTATTTTAAGAATGATTAAATAATGTACTAAGTTATGGCATATGTAAAAACATTCTTCCTAACCTTGAATTATCTTAATACTAGCTTTGATCCGCGGTTTCGCTCGCATTTTGATTCAATAAAAGTATACTTTGTCACTTCTAATACGTCCAAAAATATGTGTATAAAATTTCATGATGATCGGTTAATCAGTTTTCGCGTGAAAACTTAACAAACAAACTTACATTCACATTTATAATATTAGTATGGATACTAAAATATGATAAAAATATAATATATTTCAAAGATTCTAAAGAACTAGATTCAAGGTTGAAACTAATTCTTCAGAATAATAAATCTAATTAATTATATTAACTGAATTGAAATATATTTTCCTTTGTAAGATTCTACAACAAATAAAAATGTACATTCGTATCCTTGTATAAAATATAATTTTCGTAAAACAATACAAAATAATTGGTTTTACGTAGATGATATGTTACTCTACAGCGTGGCATAGTGACTACACTGCACCTAAGAGTATAGTATAATTCTTTTTTTGTTTTTACTGTCTTGATAGGCTGACGAGCAAGCGGCCCGCCTGATGGTAAGCGGTCACCGCCGCTCATGGACTTCGGCAATGCCGGGGGCACAGCCAAGCCGCCGCCTACCTTATATAATATATAATATAATTATTAAATAATATAATTCATAATCAATTATCTAATTAGTAATCAAATAGAGACTAGATGAATCACGCAACTCATCTTGGTTTCTGGCAATTACGTAAGGTTGAAGTGTCGCCGTGGCGCCGATGACCACCACATACCCAGCACTCCATTGACATGAGCCCGGGGAATGAGTTTGCTCGTTGCGCTGAGGAAGTGGGATAAAACTGGGATTTTAGATACCACGTTAATTAAAAGAAAGTATGGTAGCTAGTGTGTACGAACCCCGCGTCAATTTACGTGAGTTCGAATGCCTGCCATGAGCTAGGTGAAGGAATGCATCGTGATAAGGCCGTAGCATGATGACAGGGTTTTTTCTAATACCATTCCACCATTTCGATACCAGCTTTAAGTTAAAAATCTGCCGCCAAATACCTATTGGTATGTCCCGATATTTCGACTTGAAAAGCAGTAGTCCCTCCAGTAGGCATATCGCTTCCTCCACCTTGAGCCACATCGTTACTTAACATCAGGTGAGATTGTAACCATAACGCTAAAGCTATAGACTATAAAAAAGGTGTGGTTAAATTCATTGTATATGGACAAAGTAAACCGAGAAAAGTTATTTCGGTGATTTAGGGAGTCTGAGAACAGTGGTGTTAAATCGATTTTATAAACTGTAGTTTCTCTGTAATTAAATTTCGATGTTACATCATGTATGATGCATTTCCTTTCAAAAACTAATTTTATAATTAACTGGACCCATTTCTTTTCCTAGTTTCTTCACTCCTACGTATATAAAAAAGAGTGTGAATTTAAGATCGCACGACAGAAGTGAGACATCACTATATCTCTCTCGCTCCGTCAGTCGCAAAAAGGTTGCGTATTACAATTTCAAAGTTTCACTTCAAAATTTAACTATAACCAACCACTGGCTTCCATACGTGCTATAACACATGAGATAGATTACAAAGGTCTCTTTTCGCGTATTAACATCCATACTCTCAATTTCAGAAGATTTATTACTCGTTTGAGTCATCTATAATATTATTTCTACTTGGCATATAATTGTACTTAATAATTGAGGCAGTGAATTTTGGTTCACCGTTGGTCGCCGCCGATTTGTACTGTACTGTACTTTCCATCAGATGCAGTGCAGACACTTTGTTGTGGGACAAAAAGAAATAATTAAACATAAGAAACTATTAAAGAAATAATCGTTGACAAATGTAATGTTTTTAAGGTTTTTCTGATATGACATAATGTAGTGCTAAAATATATATATATATATATATCTACACACTACTGAGTACATACCTGGACAAGTGACATCAACATTTAACTACAATTATTGCTGTAATTAGTTGAAACTGTAACCTGGCATTTCTCTCTTATTTCAGAAACTACAAGCGACGACATCACGCGTGCGAACGAAACGGGCTACAATAGAAAAAAAAAACATTAAAATCTAAACCTTAAACAAACGAACTAACAAAACGCAGTGATTATATTCCATTATTAAAACGTTCTCAAATTCCGCATGAATCGGTGAATATTGGAAATACAAAGAATTATAAAGAAGTTTAAACGAAAATTCAGTGTATTATTTATTATACGTGTTCGTTGTCAGTAATAATTGTGACAGTTTAAACGAGTGCGTTCGTGATTGCATCGGTGCGTGTATAATGAGTGGGGAATATGGATGAGCCCCAAGCCGTACACAAGACCTGCGTCCGGGTCAACTCCGCGGACGATGATGAGTCCAGAGACGAGATCGATCATGACCTACCAAAGAAGAATCCGTTCGTCAGGGTGAGTCACTTGCCCTTACTTGTATACTTATGAATGAATGAATGAATTCTTTATTGCACTTTATATATGCACACTGGCGAGCTTAATGCCACGAGGTATTTCCTTCCAGCCAGCCAGCAGTAATGTAGTAAGAAATAATTACTAGCATCGTACTTAGTGCATATACAATAATTGGTGAAATAAGAGTGTGATACTAAATATACTAACCTAATATAAAATAATTCATAACGAACAGCATATTAAATAAGCAAAATGTCGTCAAAACAAATTAAGTAAATATACTTATTTTTTATAGTTAAGGCTTAGCGTAATGGCTATAATTGGAGGAACTGGCTCTCAAGTGCAACTGCCGGAACACACTTCATGGTATTTGGCGGCAGATTTACAACTTAAGGGTGGTAGGTACCCAGGCGGGCATTAGAAAAAGCTCTACCACCACGCTGTGGTTTCTTCACGATATTTTCCTTCACCGAAAGCTCAAGCTCATTGTAGGTGGTCGGATTCGAACTCACATCCCTTGACGCGAAGTTGCACACATTAACACTGCGCTATCATCGCTTCAAGTGCAACTGCCGTGACATACCTATAGGTATTTGGCGGCAGCTTTTAAACCTTAGGACGCCAAATAGCCGACTAGTCCAGATGTGTGCGTTTCCCTGGTCTCTGGGAACATGAGATATCGAAATGACGTTGTGGTCTATTTTAGTAGGTAGTGTTGGATGATTAGCAACCGAGGAGGCACCATATACCCCTCACACTTTTTTCTGAGCCCGGGTAATGCGTGCGCCTTTGAATAGCCTCCATCAGCATCCTATGGTTTTATCAACGTATTCAACGAACCAATGAAAATACCCAGTAAATGTAACACAAGACAATCACGCCCTTTTCACTTATTTCCAGAGACACTAAATTACTTCCCCAATGCTTCTACTTTTATTAAAATACAAGTTGTTCCTGCGACTATGTTTGCGTGGATCAAAAATTTTGTCTAATCATTTTTACCCGTTTTCGTAACTTTTTTCGATATAGCTTTACTCAAATTTATGGTAACATGATGTTAAATACCATAGAGCCTTCTTTAATGATTACTCTGTTAAATACAAAAAAATTGTTTGCAAAATCCAAAAGTGCCCGCCTTATAATCTTTTTTTTTTAATATTTAAAACAATTATATGTACTCGAATTAGACCGTGAAAAGTAATAGGGTTCTTTTCCTAATTATACTGAAACGTAAGAAACAAAAAACACTCGATTAGTAAAGTATTTCGGTCGTTATCGTGGTAACATACAGGATCCGCACATACAGACAGACGGACGTCAAAGACGGAACTTTCTTAAACAGTTTTTTAACTAGTTTAAATAAGAAAAATGGCTTCGCTTATGAGACGTGTAATAACATGTCTGATGTCGGCCGATTTTCTCCTTTTTTTTTTTTTATCCGAAAAGCCATTTTTATTAATATCGATAGAGAAAAATTTTAAAACCGATTGTGTACTTCATTCGTTAAGAATCGATTTTTCGAAGATATTATTAGAAGTATGAATTAGTCAAGCGTGACATTTTGCCGCCTAACGTACCTTGCGCACGTTACACTTTGGTCATAGTATTTAAGAAGTAAACCCCAGGCGGCCTTCGCAGACGCCGAGCCTAGGGTCGATTCTCCAGATAGGAGCCCTCGAGTGACTGTGTTCGCGCGATACTGAGGCACTCTACATCAGTGAAAGTACATTATCACACCGTGTACACATACACGTTAAGTACACGGTTCTTTGAGGAACTACCCCTGTGGCCCTTACGCAGCTTGTCCGATAAGGTCGTGTTAGAATCACGAAATTAATAAGTTAGGACCTGTTTGATTAGTTAGCCTTGCGAATTCTCGTTTATTTTTGCGGCAGCACCCTTGCGCTCGCTGCCTCGGAGCTGAGTGCCCTCAGCACTCGCCCCAAAAAGTTCAGTGAAGCTGTCAAAGCCCCTAGGGCTAACAGCGTATGTCAGTAAAAAAATTAAACCCAAACGTGCATCGGAACCGACGTACTGCACTCTTCTCCCCCCGCTCTATCGCTTAAATTTGAATTCTTTGCAATCTGTGCTTGAATTTGATTAATAGTGTACATGCTCCCCCCCCCCCCCCCTCCTATCGCAGACTCCGGTGCGACGCAATCGCCTACATCAAAAATGTAGGTAACAAGAACGACTCGATTGTTACACGCAACTGATATTTGCTGTACACACAGTTCATTCAACTTGTTGGGTCTCTGGTAACTTTCTTTATGCCGAAATTGGCTATAAACACATAACACGCGAACTCTGTCGATTCAGCGATGAAGTTCATATTTATTAGCAAAACGTAGCAACCGGGCCGGTCTAGCGCATAGGTTCTCAAAATGGGCCGTACAGCCCCCCAGTGGGTGCTGAGGCTAACCAAGGGGGCTATAGAAACTTCAAGTGGTTTTGAGAGAGGTTGAAAAATATCGGTGGGCGGTGGAAACTATACGGGAATGGATGAATGTCATTTTCGATTGTCCCTTTTTATATGTACTTTCTGCTGTATACGTCGCGATATTTGAAGGGCCCTACAATTCGGTAGATTTTTTACGAATTCAGTACATTTTCGGCTCCGAATTCTAATTTCTAGTTAATTTTAAATAACGTTTGTTTTGAATAAAGTCAAATTATAAAATGTAATGAGTCTTATAAAGAACTTTTCGTTTGGGTACATCGATATCAAAGCTCAGTTTTTTTTTTGTAACATTATTAATTTCTTTACATATTTCGGTACAAATTTAGACGAAGAATTTCGGGGGGGGGGGCGTTGGGTATTCAATTTTCACTAAAGTGGGCGGTACATCAAAAAGTTTGAGAAACACTGGTGTAGCGTTTTAGGCGGATGCCTTGCTGACGCGTGTTGTGGGTTCAATCTCGGCACGGAACAATATATATATATTTTTTTATATAGGTTATACGTATTAATAGGTTTAGCGTTGTGGCCACAATCTTGCATGCTGTTGGGTGATGACTGTGCACAATATGGTGAAGACTGGCTCTCAAGTGCAACTGCCGGAACACCTATAGGTGATAGCAAGCCAGGCGGGCATTAGAAAGTTCTATCACCATGCAAAGAACATTTTGAAGCGATGATAGCTCAGAATTAGTGTGTACGGACTCCGCGTCAAGGGGCGTGAGTTTGAATCCACCTACAATGAGCTTCTACTTACGGTGAAGAAAAACATCGTAAGGAAACCATAGCATGGTGGTAGTGTTTTTTCTAATGCCCTCCTGCCTAGCAACCAACCTAGATCCAGTCCCTCCACAGGTTTAACGTGTCCATTAACTTGGGCCTTATTACTACTTGAGATCAGGTGAGATTATGACCATGACGATGGAACCTTAACTATAAAAATGAACAAAAAATATATAATCTTATTTAGGAAAATCGACACTTATTTTAATTTTTCATGAATATAGTTTTTAATATATTCCGAATCGCATATAGGGATATATAGTGTCTATATCATAGATAGCATTACAGTCGAGTTTATAACAGGTACTCCTGGAAACCTGGTTACCTAACAGGTCATTTAGTTCGTAAATAAATTCATAAAACGTATACCTAACGCAATTCTGAAGGTCTTCCAGTCTCAAATTTCGCTGATCTCTTCGACTTCTAATTATAGCTGGCTTTATCTTTAGATCCGATCGTATAAACTATGTATTATTTTTCAATTTTACTAAGCCACCGTTTAGCATTATGCCCACAGTCTCACCTGATGTTAACTGACGATGTGTGGTATCTTGGTGGGCACGCTAAACCCAGTGGAAGGACTGGCTCTCAAGTGCAACTGCCGAAGTTTACCGATAGGTATCTGACGTGAAATTTTCTTGATATCGTATACATATATTAGTCTCTTATATCATTAAAATATAAGCTAATATACGAGCTCCCACCCCCCTTTTGGTTGGTTTTTATAATGCTTAAGGTTTAGCGTTATGTCCATAATCTTACCTGATCTTAAGTGTCGATATGGCCCAAGTTGGTAGACACGCTAAACCTGTGGAGGAACTGGCTCTCAAGCGCAGCTGCCGGAACACACTTATTGGTGTTTGGCGGCAGGTTTACAACTTGAGGGTGATAGCTACCCAGGCTTAGAAAAAGCCCTACCACCAAGCGATCTTCTGTAATACTTGTTTTGTTCCTATCAACGCGCGGTTAACGGGAAAACGCGAGCGAAGTCGGAGGCGTCAGCATGTGGCTGTAAGAATGAACATACGCCTCAATCGATGCAGGCAACGAGCTGAGATCGTTTGCGATACGTAATCTCATCGCGAGAGGTCGACGGCACGGTTTCGAGCTGCAACGAGTTTCGTTTTTGCCGACGTTGCGCCCATTGTTTCTACCGGCTACATCGCACACAGTTTACCGTGATGTGTGTAACATAACAACAATACGTCACTTTCGATTACAAGATAATAAAAATCGGTGCGTGCGAAGTGACATGTCATCATATATCTCGCTCCCTCAGTCGCCTCGAGCCGACCTTACCCGAGCGAGCGTCACACAAAATGGTTGTGGATCAGAATTTTGAAGGCCTCCCGTAAGTAGTTTCACGTTAAATATTGTGAAGATATTTAGTGATGCATTTTTATGTTCAAAATCTACCGCCAAACACTTTATGATGTATTCCGACAGTTGCAGATGAGAACCAGTTTTTCCATTTGGTTTAGAGTGCCCACCTTCGACCCCATCGTCACTTAACACCAGATGAGATTACGGCCATAACAATAAACCTTAACTATAGAACACTCAATTAATTGATATAATATAAAAACCAATCTCAGAACAGATATTTGTGCAACAGATAAATAACTACCCTATTGCAGGAATTAAACACACAGCACTGCGTTGGAAACGCTTTAACCGCTAAGCCATATGTGCGGTTCACACAAATCTATATTAGTATTATAATGCGGGAAGGTTTGTTTGGTCATAATCTCACCTGATCTTATGAGACGATACGGCCCGAGTTGGTAGACACGCTAAACCTGTGGAGGGACTGGCTCTCAAGTGCAACTGCCGGAACACACATGTGTGTTTAAATGCGTTAATTTCAGGCTCTACCAGACGCATTTAGAAAAAAAATATTTATACTTGATAGATCAAATAAGCATGCCATTGTTAAAATGAGGTCTCTTCGTAAATTACTCCAGGGCCGTCTGTTGTTTTGGTATCATTTCATCTTTCGCATTTATATGGACCGTTTATTTTGAAAGTGGTGTAAGTCCATTTTCTTTTGTTTCGAGAAAATAAAAGATTATTATTTTTGTTGATAATGCAATTTCATTTACCGACCGATTTTAAGTTGTAAAAAACATTGGAATGTTTTTGAGAAATTAAACACGCACTAGTTATATATAAAAAAATTACATTAAAATAAGCATGAATTACGTGATAGCTCATTTTTCTCAAAAATGGACTTACACCACTTTCAAAATAAACGGTCCATATATTAGTAAGGATTATGACCCTCAAGAGCAACTATTAGAACACACCTATATGTATTTGGCAGCAGATTTCCAACTTGAGTGTGATAACTAGTCCACCACCACCAAAGCTCCACCACCGCCATACTATGAGAGCTCTGGCTGATCGCATGGTTTTGATCCTACGTCCATTGATGCAGCGTCTGTACACGCTACCACTGGGCTACAATCACTTTGAAAATGCGCGGGCAGTAGGCTTATTTCGGCTTCGACCTAAATACCTAAATGCGGAGACTCGATTGCGTCTCTCTTGGACAATAAAGATAATAATCTAAAAAGATCTGTATTCGTTTGTAGCGGAAGAAACCGAGCGCACGATTCAAACACACTTTATAAAACACTTGCTGTGTCCGCGACTCTGTTCGCGTGGAACAAAATCTTATTTACTCACGTTCATAAACAAAATTATATAGCCTATGTCACTCAGGGCTAATGTAACATTCTATTGGTGAAAGAATGTTCGAAATCGGCCTCGTAGTTCCTGAGTTTATTCTTTATAAACAAAAATAGAATGATAGATAGAATAACTTTTTCAATACAGCAACACTTTAATACAATAGGAGTTACCTATTACTGGTAGCGTGGTGTTAAATAGCCTAAAACCTTCCTCAATTATTACTCTATCAAAAATAAAAAGTTTAGAAAATCGAAAAGTGCAAGCCTTAAAATCTTTTTTTTTTTTTTGTTAATTTTATAACAATTAAACCGCGTCGCATCAGACCATGAAAAGTAATAGGGCACTATTCCTAATTATACCGAAGCGTAAGAAAAAAAAAAGACTCGATTGGTAAAGTATTTCGATCGTTATCGTGATAACATACAGACGCACGGACGTTCAAGACAAAACTTTTTTAATTAGTTTATATAAATAAATGGCATACAAAAAATCGTGAGTGTTAAAAATAGTGTATTTTTCTTGAGAAAAAAATAAAAAACCTATTTTACAAAATTATCTTAACACCTTTATTTTGTTTACGATGATTTATAAAAATATATAATAATAACAGTGATCACGTAGACTATACATTAGACACTGTATAGCCATCATACATAGACTATACATAACAATCTTACGCTAACGTTACTGACGTATTTTGCCGGCTAGAGCACTGCTCCGCGACGCCCCGTAAGGGAACTTCGTTTCAAAATGATAATTAATTATAAAATATATTAAATAATATATAAGTCAATAATAAAATATATTAAATAGTGTGATTGATTGATGAACTTATTAATTTAACTTACCCACATTAAAATCTCTGATATCTTACTATTGACATTTGAAAATCTGCCGCCAAATACCTATTGCTGAGTTCCGGCAATTGCACTTGAGAACCAGTCCCTCCATTAGTGTTAGCGCATCCACTATCTTGGGCCACATCGTCACTTAATATTAAGTGTAATCGTGGTCATAACGCTAAACCTATTTAAACCTATTAAACTTAGCAAAAAACCATAGGACGAGGGAGGTCAAAAAATCCATGCCAAGATGGAGGCATCCATTAATTACGTGAACCAATTTTGGTGATTTTTTGACCTCCCTCGTCCTATGGTTTTTTGCTAAGTTTAATAGGTTTAAATAGGTTTAGCGTTATGACCACGATTACACTTAATATTAAGTGACGATGTGGCCCAAGATAGTGGATGCGCTAACACTAATGGAGGGACTGGTTCTCAAGTCCAATTGCCGGAACTCACCAATAGGTATTTGGCGGCAGATTTTCAAATGTCAATAGTAAGATATCTGAGATTTTAATGTGGGTAAGTTATGTTACCACAATCAATCAATCACATTATTTAATTTATAATATTACTTTCCAAGCTAAATTCAAACAAGTCTACCAGCTAATTAGCTGATATGGCTTGGAGTTAGATCACCAAGTATAGGGAAAAGAATTCCAATCTCCACTTTCTATACAGAGAGGTAGTATTCTAAAAATTGCGGTCTAACTTGACGGAAACCTCTCGAACATTTCCCAATACGTAGAACCTGTAATATTTCCTGAAACCGCCGTGCTCGGTCGCCCCGTTCGAGTAAAAGTGTACACGCATTCTTCGTGTATTTATTTCCTCGGTGTAAACTAGTTTACCTGTCTATCCTCACGCTATATCGTCGTGGTGTAAGCAGAAAGGTTTGAGCAGAACTCTCATTTACTCGTGCAAACTTTTTTTATTGATTCACCATTTTGCCACGTTTATACTAACTTTACCTGTAAAAACGCGACACAATCGCGAACCAAGAAGTTCGAAAAGTCGTTTCTTTTCAGTCTTCCGATCTAGGTGTTCCCTCCTTGTAATATGGGGGCTTTTAAATGAGGCGTGAAGAAGCATTTAGTAAGTCGGCAAGACAGTTGCGACTGACAAAGGGCATTTGCCCCTACGGCAGTCACTACTGTTACTGGACTGTACTGAAATTTACCATCAGGTGAAGTACAGTCACTTTGCCGAGCTAGGATAAAAAAAAGTGTACTTACACTTTACAGTGGTACTATAACATGTCCTAATCTTGTATATATAAATTCTCGTGTCATGGTGTTTGTGGTCGCGCTCCTCCGAAAAAACATTGTTTATGTATATTTGTTAGGTATGAGAATAGATCGTAAATTACATTTCAACTCGATAGGTGACAAAAATGCATTAAAAAAAAAAAAAATATTCTATAATTTTTTTTTTGTCTACTTACGTGGTATCAAAACATATTCATATTCCCTAATTTTCACCCTCCTACACTCACCCTCTCATTTTTTTTACGCGATTTAATACTACCAAAGTGTTCACTGGCGATAATGTATATGACAGAACTACGTTTGTCGAGTCAGCTAGTATACCTAAAATTCTATACCAGTATCATCAGGATAAGCGAGTATTATCGAGCTTCAATGAATTCAAACATTGCTTCTCATGACCGCCCGAAGGGTAAAGTGGGAAAACACGTCAAGCCGTAGCCAATTTTCCCTGGTAATCAAGTCCATCTGCCGCGGCAGGTATCTTATTTCGTGCATTTGCCCACTAGAAATGTGTAATTGGGGAAGGGAGATACGGTTTTTCAACTTGACGATGGTAGCTAGCCAGTTGGGTATTAAAAAAAGTCCTTTGTTTTATATGGGTAAGGTTTTACCGTTATGGTCATAATCTCACCTGATACCTGATCAAGTTGGTAGACACGCTAAACCTGTGGAGGAACTAGCCCTGGAGTGCAACTGCCGGCACACACCTATTGGTATTTGGCGGCAGACTTTCAACTTGAAGGTGGTAGCTCTAGCGAGGCGAGTATCAGAAAAAGTCCTACCACCATGCTATGGTTTCCTCACGGTGCTTTCCTTCACCGAAAGCTCAAGCTCATTGGAATAGAACTCACGTTCCATGACGCGGCGTTCCTACACTCTACCACTGTGCTTTCATCGCTTGCATGTCTTTTATTAGCATTAAACGATTTCCTTCTGTCTATATAATAACACGTCGGTGCAACGATTTAGCGCTGTGGAAAGTCAAGGAATTTTACATGTAAAGAATTCACTTTCACTGCTCTGCCATCTGTGGGATGGAGCCGCAAGCGGGTTTCGATATGTTCAAACTGGATCGATACGTGGTCACCGTATATGTGTAATCGATTTTAACGATAAATTCTCTGACGTACATTACAGAGTGTCACTTAAAGTAATTATCCTCGATTGACTATCACCGTCAATGGCTTATATGTGTAATTTGACCGTCCGGAAGTTCGTCATAGATCTTAATCTATGTTCGTGCATACAAGCTACGTCCGCGACTATGTTCGCGTGTAATTGAAGATTATTTTATAATTTAAATGATTGACTTTAATTTATTATTATTATTTATATTCCATAATATTTTTATTATATTTATTTATAAAAAAAAACCGAATGTTTTCTACTAATTTGCTATTTCTGTTGTCAAATGTCATAGGATTCTATAGAATATTTTAACGCATGCGTTTCGCGTATTTAAAAAGGGAGTTACTGGATGCATTGAGGAGAACATATATGAAAGGACGTGAGTAAATTGATATTTCGAGCAAAGTTTAAAAGTTTAGAAGGCTTAAAATTTCTACAGCAACGCGAACATGACACTACCTATATAATGGCAGAAAAACTTCGAACAAAATGACACATACATATGCGTCGTAATTAAATAAAAATTAGACAAAATGTCTTGAGATTTCAGGCGTTTTCTTCGCGATATGAGGCGTGCAATCTATACATATAAATAAAATTGGAGTGTCTCTTTGTAATATTGAAATAACCGTTTTTTACTACATGTATACGAATATATACGGTATATACACCAAAATAACATATTTTTACAATTTTTGTCTGTCTGTCTGTCTGCTTGTTCCGGCTAATCTCTGAAATGGCTGGACCGATTTTGACGAGACTTTTATTGGCAGGTAGCTGATGTAATAAGGAGTAACTAGGCTACGTTTCTTTTAGAAAAATAAAGTAATGTTGCAATGTACTGTCTAGTACCGCGCGCAGCTCACGCGCATGCCACTGGGCCGTCACGTCGGGCGCCTCCCACCAACTAATTAATACTAGTTAAATATATTCATATATTAATAGTCAGCTAGTACTAAATATAATTGGAACGGCATATATTGTATTTATGGTTGTACTGAATGCGACTGATGCGTCGTGCTCTCTCATGTAACGCTCTACCTAAATACCTCTCTCGCCCCCTTAGTCGACTCGAGCCGACTTTACCCGAGCAAGCGTTACATAGCCGAGCGTGACAGCTCAATCTCATTCTATACTCATGTAGTAAAGTGCTCAACGCGCTTAAAGAACTGTTCCCTGCAAACACAGTCTAAATTGAAACAAAATTTAACGAAGGTAGACCACATCGTTATAAGTAGGTTAATGGACGCCGGTTAGATGCGCACGCGCATAGTTGAAGGACCCGTTTTTCAATACTGTTAGATCTACCGCAAAACGACATATTTTTACCAAAAGAATACACAGAAATACTATATTCTGAGTTACATATTCAGAACTAGCGATCTGCCCCGACTTCACGCAGGTAACACTGTAATAAATTATTTACATAAAGTTAGATCTCTCTAACATCGTCATTATTGAATTAACACCCCCCGCTAATAACTATTATATATTCATAATAACTATAATAGTTATTATGAACGCATTTTTATATAGATAAGGTTTGGCTTTGTGGCTATAATCTCACGTGATAAGTGAATATGTGACCCGAGATGGTGGACACGCTAAGCCTAATGGAGGGATTGGCTCTCAAATGCAACGGCCGGAACACCAATAGGTAAGGGTGGTAGCTCGCCATCTGGGTATTTTTTTTATACTTAAGGTTTAGCGTTATGGCCGTAATCTCACCTGATCTTACGTGACGATACGGCCCAAGTTGGTAGACACGCTAAACCTGTAGAGGAACTGGCTCTCGAGTGCAGCTGCCGAAACACACCTATTGGTATTTGCCGACAGATTTACAACTTGAGGGTGGTAGCTACCCAGTCAGGCATTAGAAAAAGCCCTACCACCATGCTATGGTTTCCTCACGATGTGTTCCTACACCGGAAGCTCAAGCTCATTGTAGGTGGTTGGACTCAAACTCACGTCCCATAACGCAGCGTTCCTACACACTACCATTGAGCTATCGTCGCTTCCATAAAAAGCAAAATATAATACACATGCCCCATGTTATTCGTTTCCAATCTTTATATTAGTTTTCAGTTATAAAACCAAGGTTAATTAAATATGTTTTTAATTTAATTATTTTCAGCTACGACCCGCGACATTCCAAACGTTGTTCACGCCCTATAATATACAGTGTCTTCGTGACAATTTGAGAGTGTTCTCACGCGAAACAAACATGTTGACAGTGGGTCGATCAAGTAACGTGGAGTAATTATCCGATATTGTGCATTGTATGCAAACTAGACCACCCACAAGACCGCGGTGCGGACGAAACCCACTGTCGAATGAATGACGTCATAAATTCACTCATTGTGCGCGTGGGTTCATTGAATGAAATTCACCTTTAGATATATTATTCACTAAATGTGCCCGCGAGATCGTTCACGTGAAACTTCGTATTCGAAGCGATGACAATACGGTAGTGTGCACGGACGCCGCTTCAAGGGACGTGAGTTCGAATCCACCTGCAATGAGCTTGAGTCTTCGGTGAAGGCAAACAACGTGATGAAACCGTAGCATGACGGTAGGGCTTTTTCTAATGCTCGCCTGGTTAACTACCACCCTCAAGTTGATAATATGCCGGCATTTAAGAGCCAGTCCCTCTATAGGTTTAGTGTGTTTAGCTTGTCACCACGTCACTTAACACCAGGTGAGATTGTGTACCATAACACTAAACCTTAACTATAAAATTTATTTAATAATTTTTCATATTTAATATCTCTGTTGTTAGATTTCGTCTGAATGATGTAAACACAGTCTAATATTATTTATCTGTATTCTGTAATGACGTGAACTGTCAAGTGTCATTTGATATTGACGTTTAAGCTGTCAAACACACTTGCTTTCTCTCCGATCGATGGCGTCCCGGTGATAACGTGTGTATGTGTTTTGCAATAAATAAATCTCATTACATCTGCTGAAGTTAGTGTTTTTTCCGCAATAACCCAATATCTCTGTAACTATTTTCAACGTAACGTGTTCCTAGTTGTGGTAGCGGGATGTTAAATAGCCTATATTCTTCCTTAAAGATTGCTGTAACAAATACATAAATATATATCTTCATATATTAACTTTCTCCCGCGACTTCGTTCTCGTGTAATTAAATTTTTTCCCATATTTATAACTTTTTGATATACAGCTTTATTATTATTTATGTTAACATAATATAATAATAGTCTGCAACCTTCGTCAATCAATACAATATTTTTTGAAATCCGACAAGTAATTAATGTTTCTTATGTTTACGCGAATATTATTCTTCGAAATAAGACAAATTTAAACGGATTTTATCTCGGTTATTTATTAATTTTGATCCCGACGTTTCGAAAGCTTTTCAGCCTTCGCGGTCACGGGGCGGACTGAGGTGTAGGTTGTCCAGAAAAGTTCATGTTACTGTGTCTACCTTCAATTTAGTTTTTATTATTGATAGTGTTCCGATCTACGCAGAAAGAGCTCACAGTGTCTTGAGGTCTGGCGATTGGTTTTTTGGGTTCCGATTTAATTAAATGTATAACCGGATCCCAGGCTTGTGCTAGCTTCCAACCATCTTCTCTATTGAACTTTGGATGTTTTTTAATTTCAATACCCTCACGAAGCATTAATAGGTAGAAATCGGTGTTCTTTGGCAAGGATTTGTGGCTTGTCGAATCTAAGATAATGTTTGGAGTCTTCTTCTGAATGTTCAGCAACTGCAGACTTCATAGAGCGTCGGTGTATAACGTCAGCTATATGTTCTTTTACGCGGGTCCCTATATTTCTTATGGTTTTTCCGATATAGGAGAGGCCACAGTCACATTCGATTTTGTATAAGCCCTGTTCTTATAGAGGTACATGACACTTGATAGGTGATTTGATAGATAATTGACTAATCTTCTTGGGCGGCTTGAAGTAAGTTTTAATTGAAGCACGCTTCAGCACATAGCCAATCTTATCTGTGACCCCTCTTACAAAAGGTAACACAACAGGTACACGTTCTACTGTGGCTGGTTTCACTCGGTTTCCGTGACGGCGGCGTGGAATTTGGAGCTTGTTATCGCGCAGTACTTGCTTGACATATCGCAGCTCAGCAGCCAGATGTTCCTCGTCACAGATTCCTTGTGCTCTCTGAAACAAAGATTTACCCACGGTAGCTAACTGTTTCGGATGGTGGTGAGATTCACCATTCAGGTATTTATCTGTATGGGTCATTTTTCTGTACACAGTATGGCCTAATCCGTACCGATACCGGAATCAGAATTGACTGACAAAATCCATAGTGACACGAGCAAGGCCGCGGGTAGACGCTAGTATATGCATGTAATTAAAGTACAATCTTTATAATATGTGACGGTAAATATGCAATTTCAATTTACCGTTGCGTTTCGAATGTTTTGCGTCGGTATTTCGGTCAGATGAAATTCTTTGATCGAACGCGGACCACACTCAAGGCGGACGGGATGGGTTGGGCGCTGGTCATATCGCATTTTGATGTTCAATTAAATACTCCAGTCACTGTAATATACATTTATGCCCGTCTATATTAATATTACAAAGCGGAGAATTGTGTTTGAACTTACAAATCTTAGAAACTAACAGTCGGATTTCAAGTTATTTTTTTAAGTTCCTTATGGGGTGTCTCGTAGCCGGCAAAAAACGTCCGTAACGTTAGAGTAAGATTTTTATGTATAGTCTATGTATGATGGCTATACAGTGTCTGATGTATAGTCTGCGTGATGACTGTTATTATTATATATTTTTATAAATCATCGTAAACAAAATAAAGATGTTAAGGTAATTTTTATAAAGTAGTTTATTTTTTAATCGATAAAAAAATCATAATGCAAAATGTATACCCGAATAATTATTTTCTTTATACCTGTATACCTATTTGGTGTCCCACGACACCGCTCGTTTTTTTTTTTATTACTTTTACATACATTTTTTATACAAGGCAGACTTAATGCCTGTGGCATTCTCTACCAGTCAACCTTGGAAGTGGTTATTTTTGTATTGAATAGTGTAATCATTGGGAAGGCTTAAAGATATTTGACATCACGCTACCGCCGATAGCAGCAAAGCTGTATTGCAAATACTTACAAAAACGGGTAAAATTATTAGATAATTTTAGCTGTACACGAAAGAGGTCGCAGACGCGGCTAGTACAAGTACCTCTAACTTATTATTCCTATACATCAGGATTAGTTTTTTGTCAATCAATGGTATTCTTAGCCCTTTTCTAAACTCCATTGACCCACCGAGTCGCATGGTTTGACTCGTCCGCGTTGTTACATTCATCTTGCTTAGTGTTTTTATTCATTTAGCTTATTCCTTAAGGAACACAGCGTGATGTTCAATAGTATATAACTTCCTCAATATTTACGCTATTTAAATGCGAGAATATTTTTAAATCTGACTTGTGTTACCATGTTTTTACAAAAAAATATTGAGTAACTCACTTTCTTGTATGTCTGTCCGAGTGGAATTTTGTGCGTAACTATTACCTTCTCCAGGTTTGCACCTATATCTGCACCAAAGTCCATCGTAATAGATTTAACGTTTTAGGCGTGACGCCGTAATAAACAAACAAACATACTCACTTTCGCGGTTATATTAGTAAGGATCATTACACTTTGAATTTCTATAGTAGTAAATATATAGATCGATCATGTAACTGTTCTTTGCTTAACTCATCTGAACCTTCAGTGCTTATGCCAAGGATCTTTTGGAAAACTATGAGACCCTGGTTAAAGAAACCACGTTCTATAGTAAATGAGATAATTAAAGCACGATTTATGAAACGCCTGATAAAATACAATAGCAAGCGTCACGAACGTAGTTTTGCTATTAATTTGTTGTTCATACATTGTAGTTATATATCACATACATAACGATATTCAATCGATTCAAAAAAAAAAAAAAAAAAGATAGGCACATACATACGTCATTCGTATGATCTTAAGTTACAATACGGCCCAAGTTGGTAGACACGCTAAACCTGTGGAGAAACTGACTCAACTGCCGGAACAAATCTACAGGTATTTGGCGGCAGATTGTCAACTTGAGGGTGGTTGCTAACCAGGCGGGCATTAGAGAAAGCCCTACCACCATGCTATGGTTTCATCAGCATGTTTTTCCTTCACGCCCTTTGTCGCGACGTCCGTACAGACTACCAACTGAGCTATCATCGCTTCATATGTCGCATCTACCAATTTTTACTTTTAATATTATTTGGTTTGTTAAAACTGTATAATTCGCGGTAAAAATAATGACACTGAATTGGAAAAAATTCAAAGCAGTCATGAGGCACTGCCGACAGAAGTGAAAAATCTATAAAACAGACAGACGTTATTTTTGGATATACAAATTAATTGTTTGATTTTAAATTGAAACTTGTAAATCAAAACTATTTACAGCGCAATATGTGTATACTATTTGGAACTGATATAGTGTGTACGTAATTACGTCACGTGACCATGTCGATGACGACTTACATTAATTTACTCCCTATCCAAACCAAACACAGACACGCCGAGTTAAGAACATTAGAGGCAACGTCTGATGAGTCCCGTTATATTGGTTAATAATTGTTGTAGTATCTGTAGAGGCGCGGCGCAGTGGCGCGGCGCAGTGGCGCGGCATGGCGTACCGACGCGGACGGTGCGGCCATTTCATAGGTAGCTATTCTTCCGCATTGGAAAGAGTCAAGCGCATCCTTTTAAGGAGAAGTCTGCGACGGCTTGAAATAAAAAGTTTTTTCTTCGATGCTATATAAATAAAAATCAATTGCTATATGTTTGCGACCGTGGCACTCGGTGATGGATTTACTAGTAGGCTGAATAGGCTGGAGCCGGTAAATTTGGGTTTTTTTTGAAGTGAAACTTCTTTAGGCGCATGAGGGTAAAATTTTTACAGATGAAACGTCACGCCGGTATGCAACGGAAGTGTCGGAAAAGAGAGAGAGAGTGATCGAGACCGATTGAGAGAGAGTAAGACAGGGCGAACGTAGCATGAGCAACTAGCCGTGGAGTGAGAGTAGGGAGCAAGCGAGTGAGAAAGATTGAGAGAAAAAGTGAGACAGAGCGAACGTCGTATATAAACAAGATTTATAAATTAGTTCGCCAAAGAAGTTTCACTTCTGACATGTGTACTTTGTACGCACGCATGTTTTTTATTTTTTATTGAAACAGAAATGATTTATACGTAAATGTTGCCAGATAATATGTTTCACCACTTAAAATCTAAGTGGTATATTGATTTTTTTACTAAATTTTTTTGTGGTATTTAATTGTAGAGGTAAGTAGGGAAGGCAAAATTTGGATAGCCTTTAGCAAAAAAATTATTAACAAAGTTATTGTAAATTGCGAGAACTTTGGATAAAATTATAAGTGCTTTTTTATAGAAATTTGATTTGTTCTTGTTGTTTTTTTATGATTTATAAGTTTAGCCACTATGTTAAGTGACGATGTGGCGTAAGATGTTAAACACGCTAAGCCTGGTGGAGGGACTAGCTCTCAAGTCCAACTTGAGGCTGGTAGGTAGCCAGTTGGGAATTAGAAAAAGCCTTACCACCATGCTATGGTCTAGTCACGATGTTTTCCTCCGCCGAATGCTCAAGAGGATTTGAACTCACATCCATTGACGCGGCGTCCGTAAACACCACCAATGAGCTATCATCGCTTCGAATAATTATAATACTCGAAATGTTTCCAAGAAAACGTCAAGATAGGTGACATTGTAATTGAGTTATGAAATATGTATCATTGCATATTGCAAAGACTCAAGCGTATAATTCCTTCATAATTCCTTGAAATGTTTTTTTTTTTTTTACAGAATACATGATTACTTTATTTTGTTATATATATTCTTTGTGTTATATAAACTAGTGAGTTGAAAGCCAGAGCGCATTTTGTTTCAGACACCTAGCGAAATCGTGTCGTACATCCCGTTCAAGATCTTTGATTTAAATTCAGCTACATCTCTGAGCTACATGGCTCATTTTAATAGTTATTTGTTCAATCAAGCTAAGTTAGACGTTTGTGTGTATCACCGTTTTTTTTGCGATAGAGCAAAACAAAATGAAACCTTGAAACAACACGTTTAGAGTATGGCTATCTTTAATATTAGACATGTAGGTATTCTCATTGTTTGGCATAATATTTGTTTCATCTTTGAAACAGTATATTTTTATACTACATAAGAAATTTCAAAATTATTAGGTTATATTAAAGGCATTAATTGTTTTAATGAATGATGTTTCGTCGATTAAATTACTGGTGATTATTATCAATTCACTTTTTAATTATAATGGAAGTTCATTAGATCTACTATAGAGATCTTGGAGACATAAATCATTAGTATTTTTAAGTCCATTTTCCACTGCCTCATCAGATATGAAAAGATCTAATAAATTTGGTAGGTGTATGGGAGTTTCTAGTTGTAACTTCTATGGATCTGCAATGTTCTATTATGTGGTGTGTAGGTTAATATTTTTGTGGCAAAGGTGTGGACAATTAACAAATCTCGCTTTGCGGTTAAGCGAGCTTTTGTTGAACAATAAGGGCACAGGTGCATCATACATTCACAAGTGGCTTTCTTTAGCTAAAGCATAGTCTAACTGCCTTATATTGGATATACTTTTCATCATAAACTAGTTGTGCCTGCGACTTCAGTCGCATTCAACTAAAATTGTATTTTATCATTTCTAACCGTTTTTGTAACTTTTTACAATACAGTGTGGCTAGTGTTACTGTTACCGTGATGTTAAATAGCCAAAAGCCTTCCTCAATTATTACTCTTATAAATACAATTTCTTTTTTTATCTGACTGGTAGTTCCTTAGATTAGTGCGTTCAAATTGTTAAACAAAGAATCTTTTCCTCTTTATAATGTCAATTTAGGAATATAGGTACCAATCCGCTTTAATATTCTCCCATTCGTATTTTGTTAAACAAATGATAGCAAGGTTTGGGTTCGATTTGTTGTTATTGTTCAGTGAGTTCATACGTATAATCAATACAGTAACATCTCGTAAAGCGAAAACTATTCAGTGGTAGTACTTAAAAACGATGCATTCAGAAATTACTACTAAAACTTAAAGAAGTTCTACGAACAAAAATATGGTGATGAGTTAGAAACTGTAACATTGTATTGAATATTGTGATATTTAATGTTTTAGTTTAATGGTTCGTAAACTATATTTTCCGAGGTATCATCGAAACCTTTTATAAATATGTTTAACATCAATAAAAACAGCATTTATAAAATATACGATTATATAGAAACCTTTATATAATCTCTACATATTCTATCTTCTATCTCTATATAATCTCTTTGTATAGTTTTAAGGCTTCGGGGTAAAAGATAGTTTCATTTTAGCTTATATCTAACAGTGTACATTATCGACTAATGTTTAGGCACATAAAACATTTGCAGGAACAAACTTTCTGCGTTTTTTTTATTCTAACATACAATTATTTTAATTTCCCATAAAAATATAAAGCAATAATAATTAGTTCTTCGAAACACTTTCATTCGTTGCAATAAAGACAACTGACTATTAAATTACCGTTGTTTTTCCTTCTCTTTGTAACTACTATGTAATTTAACTCATGATATCAATCAACATTTTATCAATATGATCTGTATCGTTTCAAGCCGCGGTTAAATATAAACTGTAGTTTTAGCAGTAGTTAGTATTAGTTACTAGTTTGGACTACGAGGATGCCTGTATGGGCTTGTAGTAGGTAAATATGCACACCAATTTTTATAGTTGTAGTAAGCAGAGAACGTTTTTTTTATAAAGCTCATAAATATATTTAGTAAAAGAGTTTTAAAGTAGTATGTAAAAAAACGAATGCTTTCTCTTAATATACTCGTAACGTTCGCGAGTGTATATCGTTTATTTAGGTATATTTCAACTGGTCGATGCGTTTTGTTGTATTATAAAAAAATATTTTACCTTTAGTTTATTATAAAAACACCTTTTTCCTTCAACCCTCTCTTATTAAACACCTTTCATCAACTTATTACACTTCGTAGCTAGCACCACTAGTTATTTCTTAACGACCTCTTTCTCCGATTACTGAACAAGACCTGACCATACCGTCGATGATATTCAAAAGGGGACAATGCATTTTCGGTGACAGATAAATTGGGAGACTTAACAAATACTTAAAGTGGCAACAGGAAGTTAACTGTAGTCCGTTTAAATCATTCGAATATAATTTTAGTTAATAAGAAAATTATAAAGACCGTATTAAATCACTAAAATTAATCACAAATATAGAAATCATGACAGTTGCATTGTGATTTTATATAAAACTGTAACGTGAAAACTGTTTAGCACCAAGAGCATGCTATGCAAGTAGGTTTTGATGTAAGTAGCAATGTACGGTAGTTAGAACGTACGATGCCATTTTCAGAAAAGGTAGGAAACTACTGCGTTGTTTTATTCGGAGTTTTATATATTGATCTTATACTTAAAATTGAATTATGAGTAATTTTTAGTTTGACAAAATCTACAATGACCGCAAAAGGTGGTCAAATACATGTAATATATATATATATATATATATATATATATATATGGTAATATGATATGAGAGCAATTCAGTTGTGTAACTTCGAATATCTATATTAATATTATAAAACGTAAAAGTTTATTTGTACGTTTGAATGATCTTATCTTACGAACTGCCACTAGGATTTCTAAAAACTTTTTGTATTTGTTAGGACAATCATTGAGGAAGGCTTTAGGTTACATAACATCACGCTAACACCAATAATAAGAAAACAGTATTGACAAATGTTATAAAAATAAGCAAACTTTGTCAAATAATTTTCCGTTCCAAAAAAACAATCGAAATAGATTCTTGTAATTTTATATGTAATTGCCCCATAAAATTTTTCTTATATATTCGTTCTTCATAATTAATTCGTGATCAGTCTTCCGTTCCTTTAATTCCTACACGTGTATGTGTTTAAAAAGGTCTACTAAATCGGATTATTATTTATCGATCGCCACCAAAACAGTATTGACCTTAACAGATTATGTACCTATTGCGCGGGCTCGATACGCGGCGCGGCGCGCGCGACTCGCATTCCCTCGCGAACCCCGCGCCGTCAGCACGCGCGTACCGGCGCCGTATTTAAAAAAAAAATCGACAGTTCAATACAGTGAATGGAACAGATACAAAGTGTTTGTGAGTGTGAAAAATATGTGAAAATTTTTTTATTGCTTGTATTTGCTTTTCGGTGTATTCAATGCAAAAAGTGATATCAATGAAGACCATCGATTTTAAAGAGGTAATAATAATCGAATATTTAAAACAAATTTACCGATAAATATTATCTACGAACAATATTTTTCGCAAGTAGACTTCATATGAATTTGAGTTGGTACAAACTTTTTTGTTACCTGTTCTCTTTTTTGTAAGTAAAAGGCAAAGGTATCTAATGCCGTGGGGCTAAGTCGGTCGCAATTTCTTAATTAGAGGTTGGTGATTTAACTATATATAAATACTAATATTAAATGTTTCGGGTCCGAATAATTCTCTTATGCGTATTAGGCAAGCTACGTCAAGTAAAACGTAAACAATATTTCACAACATAAGTTATATAAATATAAATATATAAATATAAGCTACATATATTAGTCTATTTATCTATATATATAAAAATGAATATCTATTTGCCTTGGTCATCGCATCACGCGTGAACGGATGCATCAATTTCGCTAATTCTTTTTTTGTTGTGTT
Source organism: Actias luna (assembly GCA_039707435.1). Classification (NCBI taxonomy): domain Eukaryota; kingdom Metazoa; phylum Arthropoda; class Insecta; order Lepidoptera; family Saturniidae; genus Actias; species Actias luna. The sequence goes on from JAZHAC010000032.1 coordinate 12,572,210, forward strand.
AATTATTGTCAGGAGAAGGTTTGTATGAAAGAAAAAATTAAGAAACTTGAGTGGAGTATTAAAAAAATTATGAAAGTGAATAAAAAACTTAACGATAACAATAATTTTACTTAACTGCCAGTTGTCATAGAATATAACAATAATACAAACACTATGTATTTCAATAATATATATTTTTTATTAATTATACTAATTCTAATTCAATATTCATAGTTAAGACAGGACAACGTCTCTCGGGTCAGCTAGTACGAATATAAAAATAGTAAACACATGACAGATCGAGATCCCGCCAAAACTCTTGAGTACAGATAAAAGATTACGGAGTTTTTTTTTTTTTAGTAAAACGTTGCATTGTATACTTCATATGAGCACAGACTTCTTTCTACTAGGTTACAGCTTCTCCCTCTTATTAGATGATTTTTATATACAGATATGGTCATGTCATGACTCTTTTGTTAAAATTAACATCGGACTATTTGTGGTGGTTAATAAACAATAAATTCATCAAGTTATCACTTATACTTCATATAATTTTTTTATAGTTAAGGTTTAGCGTTATGGCCATAATTTTACCTGATCTCAGTAACGATACGGCCCATGTTGGTAGACACGCTAAACCTGTGGAGAAACTGGCTGCAGCTGCAGCTGCCGGAACACACGTATTGGTATTTGGCGGAAGATTTCCAACTTGAGCACGGTTGCCAGCCAGGCGGTCATTAGGAAAAGCCCTACCACCATGCTATGATTTCCTCAAGATATTTTCCTTCACCGAAAGCTCAAGCTCATTAGGGATTCGAACTTGTATCCATTCACGCGGTGTTCAGACTCTATATTGTTAAACTCTATTGTTGAAAGTCTCTCTTTTCTGGCGGTTACACTTGAGCCACATCGTCACTTAACATCAGCTGAGAGTGAGAACATGAAATTATAAAAAAAAACTATAAGTAACTAGTTTTTTCTCTACTCTGAAATGAATTTCGTCCAATTGTTCTAAAATGCTTGAAGTTGCTAAAGTCAATCAAAATCCACACACAGCCCCCCGGGGTGTAGTTACTAAGTTAAATGGTACAAAATTACATGGACATCACTTTGCGTGTTATGAGTAAATAAAAAAAAGTAAAAACGTTTTTTTTTATTCGTTCATTATAATATGCAATAATTTTATAGATATCTCTAGATTAGAAACATTCCGTTCACGATTTCGCTGAACGTATCGAATCGCTTTGTTACGCATCGAAGCTTTATTCCAAGGACAGGGGTATCGTTACGCCTGCATCTTGTTTTGTGGTTAGCAGAATGCTCTAGAATTTTAATCAAGCGGTGACAGCTCAGTAGTAATGTGTACTAATTCGCGTCAAATGGACGTGAATTCGAATACCTGCAATGAGCCTAAGCTTTCGGTGCAGGATGACATCGTGAGGAAACCATAATCAAATCTAAAATCTTTATTTAATTTGAACCCTATGTAGGTGTTTATGAACGTCAAAGCCACTACCGGTTCGGAAAGTAACGCAGTCATCGAGAAGAACCGGCAAGAAACACGACGTGCATAGCATGGTGGTAGGATATTTGTAATTCCCGCCTGACTAACTACCCTCAAGTTGAAAATCTGCCGCCTAATACCAATAGGTGTGATCCGGCAGTTGCACTTGAGAGCCAGTCCCTCCACTGGTTTACCGTGTTCACCAGCCTGACGCTAAACCCGTAAACTATTAAAAAAATACACAAACTTCTTAGTTATCGATGGATTCATCGTGCGGGTGCCGGATCCATTGTGGTGCAGAGAGAAACTCCGAGCAGTTCCCGAGACCTGTAACACGGATGTAGGTTTAAGGGGTCCCGACGCGTGTCAACACTCACCTTTATTACTCGTGTTTCTCTCGCAAGACAAATTTGGCAGGTGCCTGCTAGCGCAGCTCTAAAGACACGTTCTTATATAGGACTTACTGCAATCCTAGACAGGCCAACTAGATCTTTTAGTAGGTTATAGAGACATTTAGTTGCTATACCACAGGACAATCAGACGTCGCGAGGGTCTCCACCCGCACGTGGTAGATATCCCCCCAATTTGCAGGAAGCGTTTTGCAACTTCCTATATAATGCGTACAGCAAGGGAGTGGAATTCCCTACGGGCGTGTTTTCTTCATCTTACAATCTTAAGCAAAGAGTGAATCGGTACTTACTGAGGAATATTATTATGGTTCTTATTAAGGATGTCGATCTGAGATCGATTAAATGTAGAATCGATTTTTTAAATCGATTCACAATTCTGAATCTATTCAGTTAATCGATATTTCACCCTTAATAATATGAAATACCTTAAATACAATTATTTGCGTGTTTTACCCAAACATATATATAAATGATAATTTTTTAACGATATACAATGATAAAATCGATTATTGTGGTGTTCTTCTTGGCTTCTATGATTGGTTATATATTAAAAATATAAGCGCAAGACGCGAATCGATAAACAATCTATTTTTTATGAATCGATCTTTAGGATTACTTTTTTTTTATCGATTAATTTGATTTCGATTTGAATCGATCGATGGTCGGTCGTTTCGTCGTATAATCGCCATCCCTATTTCTTATCATCGTACGAATTCGCGGGTAACTATTTTCACAATGTAAGCTCAAATAAACAAAAGCGAATAAAAAATTATCAACTAAGATCCGACAAAAACAATATTTTGTTACTTAATCTAACTAATTATGTAATGAGAAAAGGTTCCAATTCATTTTATATAATTGACATAATAATTACTTACCCGCATAATGACATTCGAGAACTTTAATTAGTCGAATAAATTTGGCAACCGACAAATTTTATTACAGCAAATAATTATAATGTAACCGCGTATCTGACTACTTGATACGTATAACTAAATCATTTATTTCCTTGAAGTTATTTCTATTACCAAAAAAGGTTTCCATATCAACACGATTGGTACAGAGGTATTTATATTTTTATGATAGGCGCGTGTCGATAAAGACCACGCAATAAAAACAAATAGATACTACGAGGTACTGAATTACCTAAACGGGAATGGCTACGTAGTAAATTTATACGCGGTCAAAGTGGGGTAAGAGTTATAACAGCGAAATCTCTCTTAAACGTACTACAAAATATTGACCTAAGACTCCAATAAGTTCTATGTCAGAACGTGTCTCTAAAGTTGGGCTAGCAAGCTCCTACCAAATTTGTCTGGGCAGGGTGAGAAACACGAGTAGTGAGTGTTGACGCGCGTCAGAAAGTGGCCCTAAATCTACAGCCGTGTCACAAGTCTCGGCATCAGCTTGGATTTTCCCTCTACCACACGATGGACCCGGCATCCGCTTGGTGATCCCATGAAGGAAGTTCGTCTTCGACCCTTTACTTTTTTGTATACCTCACGGTTAGCGTTATGGCCAACATCTGTCTTGCTATTAAATGATGTGTAAGCCAAGAAGGTGAACAAGCCTATTGGAGGGACTGACTCAAGTGCAGCTCCCGGAATACACCTATTTTGATTTGATGACAGGACTTCAAATGTGATAGCTAACCAAGCGGGCTTTTGAAAAAACCATTGCATCACGCTGTGGTTTCAGCACAATGTTATACATGACCGAAAACTCGGGCTCGTTTCAGGGTTTCGAACTCGCGTCCACCGATGCAGCCTCCGTAAACACTACCAACTCAGTGGTATTCGCTTCAAGTAGTAACCATAGACTGATTCTTTTTTAATTCGTCGAAGTAAAGTCCGTTGGCCTAGCGATTATAGCAATAAGTATCCGTTATTTCCCCCTAAATTGATAGTTTATACCCTTAAAATAAATATCAGATCCAAGTAAGCCATTATTAACCCGTGCCTAAATCATAGGACATTTTATTTAACGTGGGCTAGTGCATTTAGGCATCCCCTCCCTGGTGGGCTGGTAAAGGTATGTGTGACTCTCCGGTAATACTCACTAAAACCCCACAGTGTTCTACTATCGCTTACTTGTCCGAGGAGCAGAATCTGATCATCATATTGCATCTGCTCTAATCATAATACATTACTCCTTTGAATAACACATGGGTTTATTGCGTTAGTTTTTTTTCTTCAAAACAAATAGAGTAACAACCAAAATAAAGGCATATTTTTATAGGGAATTTAATTCCGTTCTACAACAAAGGTCGCTTATGTTTTTTCGATGTTTTCTATTCTTCATAAATTACGTAGTTTACGTGTAGCCGGAATGTGTCTACAAAGGCACGTTAGGCTGTGCATCGGGGTGTGCTAGTCCCTGCACTTATGTATGGAAGTGAGTGCTAGGTCTAGCAGAAAAAACATGAAAGCAAGATTAATGCGCTAGAGATGAGAAGTCTAAGAAGTAAAACTCGGGTTCTTACCCGGGTTCTTTACTACCTCTTGGTAGTAAGAACTAAAACTCGTGCCGCATCGTCACTTAAGATCAGGTGAAATTATGGTCATAACGCTAAACCTAAATATAAAAAAAAACTAACTTGATCGCTTCGATTTTTTGGAATATTTATAGAATATTTAATTAATGAATATTTGGAAAATCTATATTAATATTATAAAACGAAAAAAAAAACTGTTTGTACGTGTTAATCTTAGAAATAACTAGTAGGATTAAAAAAAATCTTCTTGCATTTTATATCACAATTATAGGAGATGTGCCAAGGCTATTTAACATCACGCTACCACCAATAGGAGAGAAGCAGTATTGAGAGAACTTATAAAAACGGGCGACAATATATTTCCACGCGAACGATGACGCTGACACATCTAATAAATTATATGTTGAAGGCAATAATAATAATTGAAAATGCATTGAAATTGATAATTCTAAACGGATAATAACAGACAATCGACAGTGGCATATAATCGTGCGAAGTGAAATAAAAATAGAAGAAATATTCTCAACCCGACACAAGACTGCATGGAGAAAATGCAACGTTTCCTGCCGGTGCACTAAATATAAATAGACGGAACTCGAACCTTGGGAATACGAAAACCATGGAGTAATATTAAAAAAAATAATTAAATAACTATGGATGTATAAAATAAGTAAACGTACTCCATTAATAAAATTAATTTAGAATTAGAAATTGCAATGAGCCAGAGTTTCTCTGAAGGAAACTCAACTATAGCACGGTGGTAGGGCTTTTTCTAATCCCCGTCTGGATAGCTACCACCCTTAAGTTGAAAATCTGCTGTCAACTACCTATAAGTGTTGCCCGGAAGTTGTACTTAAGAGCCAATCTCCATTAGGTATAACGTGTCCACCATCTTAGGTTACATCGTCACTTAATATCAAGTGAGGTTTTAGCAATAAAAAACCTAAAAAAAAATATAGAAAAATTCTTTTCTTGTCAACGTATTTTGTTCATTATGTGTTTACCCTTCATGGATCTGTATAGTTTTGGAATAACAGTTTTGTTTTGAACTTTGAAAAATTATTAAATTTCACTATAGGTTATTTTATGTTTTAATTTTAATTATTAACATTATTTTCGTTTTTACCTCTACCTAAAACGGTATCGTGGAAATGTTAAAATAAACGAATCGGAACGTTCTAGAACATATTTAATTATACTAAGTGTTCCACCACATTCTATTACTTGATAAAATTACATGGTTTGAAAATGGCGAGGTCGCACGCCCGTTTCTGATTATTGTATGCCTTTATAATAATTGAAAACATGATAATGGGCTTATGATTAATTTTATTGGAATTAAAACATAATTAATATTATAAAAACGCGTGTTGTAGATTAACACGTGTAACTGTTTAACATAGATAAATGTTTTTTTCTAGATTTTTCTATATCGTGGTGTCGACTACTGTGACAACAAAAGCCATAGGGAGTTAAAGAAAAAGTGACGTTTGCGGCTAATATATATATATTTATATGTTAATTTTACATGTTATCACAAATATTTATCAGTTTTATTATTGCAAGCAATAATTATTTAATTATATTGAAATTTCAGTACTGTTATTAATTGCGATATATCATATAGGGTGGGGTCTATCATTTGTGACGTAACATTGATGGTCGCAGAAAATATAACACTGTTCCAAAGGGGCTGGTGAGGGTCTGAAGAAGTGAAATTTAGTGTGACGTATTTTATTAAGACTTCTATAGTAGCTTGACGTATTAGTTAACTGACCAGTTACCAAGTTGAGAAATAAAAACTTCCTAGAAAGAGTCGTAGGGAAGAGAGTACTGTATTAGATACACAATATATAGCTGGCCTTTTCATCTCTACGTTATATTTTTCATCTCTCTCTCTCTCTCTCATGTAACGAAACGTACATAAACGTACTTGAAATCTCATTGTCAATTCCTATCGGCTTCTCATCTTGTCACGTGACTCTCATGCTTTCCTCTCTCATTTGATACCCTTATGGCTAAAATGGTATAAATGCTAAACAAGAATTAAAGCTAAATGTTCACAGAAAGATTCCAAGATTCCATATACAAAAATACCTTATCTGGAAGAATTTATGATAACCAACATGTGATCACCTCTAAATCGAATGAAACAGTCTTATATCGAAATTTATAATATTATCATTTTTCACTGCTCCTTCCAGAATGTTCGCTCAAAATTGTCTAATAAAGTATATGATCCCCAGTTGTGTTTTAGTTGTCTCATTCAGTTGTTGTTGTTAGGCTTGTGAGGCGATGTAATCATGTATGATGATCACACCTGTGATGACATGTCACGCTGTTATTGAAAGTATGCAATACTAGATTTCACATGCGGCTTCGCTCGCGTTAATATTGATTTCGTCAAACAAATCAGATGATGCATAAAAAGTTTCATACAAAGTTTATCCCTCTCTTTACCCCGCTTCCGCTACGGCGTTCGCGAGCAAACGAATCCTTTCACCGTATCCCGGTTCCCGTCTATCTCTATACCGAAATTCACCATAATCTCTTCAGCGGTTTAGGCGTACCGTATATGAACCTGTTATAAATAAATGAAAACTGACTACAGAGTCATGAAACGTCGACAATGAAAAATAAGTTTCGAGGAAAGTTAACTCAAATGGGGCAGCAGATGCTGAAAGGTGGTGAGTTAAATAAATATGTGTTTAAATGTAGTCTCTATTCGTTTGCCAGTGGAATCTCTAGCGCGAACAGGTCGTCGCCCGCCATTACATAATGGAGTCCCAGCAAATATTGATTATCATAGCTACGTAACCGGTATGTCTACCTACTACTTTGCCGGCGACGCCCGTAGAATGCATAATCGGTTCCAATACTTATATCACTGCGTACGTTCTGATGAAGTATTTTTTTTTTCAGTTACTTTCTTTTATATATTACCAGTTGGACCGGTGAATTTCTTACCACCGAAATCGTTGTTCTTTGTTCTCGCTGAAACTCAGAAACGAATTGACCGATTTGTATATATATATTTTTTTTAATTAGTTAAAATATATATGTTAGGTTAGGTTAATGTAGGTTGATTATATTTATTGGGTCTATCTTCAATTCGTGAAGATCAATAAAACTGGCTATATCTTGGTTATTGAATGAATTTATAACTACAATGAATTAAGTGTCTTTTAATTATATGAAAGTTGAATATAAATGGATTCGAACACACGTCACTTGACGCGGCGTCCGTACACACTACTAACTGAGCTAGTATCGCTTCATTACTATTCATATTATGAGATTTTTTTATTTTATATTTATACAAACCTGGTTCTGTCAATAACGAACACAATAAATAAGAATTATTCAATTTTGGTACAGTCGTTCGGATGTTACGCGCGTACATATATTTCGCTGATTATTTTTTTATAGATTAATGACGTGTGTACGACTTCGCGTCAAGGGACGTGAGTTCCAATCCAACTACCTACATTGAGCTTGAGTTTTCTGTGAAGGAAAACATCGTGAGGAAACCATAGCGTGGTGGTATGGCTTTTTCTAATGCCCGACTGGCTAGCAACCACCCTCAAGTTGAAAATCTGTCGCCAAATACCTATAGATGTGTTCCGGCAGTTGCACTTTAGAGCCAGTCCCTTCAGAGGTTTAGCTGTCTAACAACTTGGGCCGTATCGTCACTTAAGATCAGGTGAGATTATGGCCACAACGCTAATCTTTAACCCGTTCCTCCCCATTGTCATATTTTAGGACAACATTTTCAAAATGTCTTTTTACGTATCAGGAATTTTATTTTTATTATTTAAACATTTTTTACGGCGAAAATATCTTATTAGAAAAATCGGGTAAAAATATGAATTTCATCAGAAATAATAAAAATAAAAGTACTAATACGTAAAAAGCCATTTTGAAAATAGTGTCCTAAAAATATGACAGTGGGGAGGAATGGGTTAACCCATTATTAAAAACCCGTAATTAAAAAAAAACATGCCAAGCCTAGTGAAGGGACTAGCGCTCTAGTGCAACTGCCGGAACACACCTATAGGTATTTGGAGGTAGATTTTTAAATTTAAGTTGCTAGGGTTTCGTCACGTCGTTTTGCTTTCACCGACAGCTTAAGCTCATTGGATTCAAACACAAGGCCATTTACGCGGCGTTCGTACACCCTACCAACTGAGCCTGCATCGCTTTGATGATGAACAATGAGTCATTAAATTCATCATAAAGAAAGGCATAAAAATAAAAATCGAAATATATTACACTTATAACTAGGGTTGCCATTTTTTTTTCGTATCTTTTTTTTTCATTTAAAGATTCTAAAATATAGTTCTTTTGGGGAAATTAAGCGAAAATAGTGCAAACGTATATCCCGTTTTTTATTTTATAATTTAACTTTATCTTTTCTTACACCAGTTCTTTTACTTTTAAAATAATCATAGAAATTCAAGCGATTTCGATCCATTTTAAAATAAATGAATTATTTATTGTATACTTCTTCACAGCAGATTTGCCCCTAGCGTTGTAAGTGCCCGTGGGCGGCGCTGTTCACTTACCATCAGATGACACGCTTGTTTGTTACTATAAAAAAAAATATACAATATCATTACATTTTACAGTTAAGCGGTGACAATTAATAAGAAATATAATTAAAAGACAATGTTATGTATTACTTTGTTCCCGCTATTTCACGTACATATGAAAGTAAAAATTATTTATCCATATTAATATTACAATACATATGATTCGCGGCAAAGTTTGTGCGTTTGAACCAGGAACCAGTCGGGTGTCAAAAATTCTTTTTCGTGTTATATAGAGCTATCATTGACGAAGGCATTTAACTAGACACTAGGTTGTTTAACGTCACGCTATCACCAAAGGGAGCAAGGCAGTATCGAAGAATGTTACAAAAACACGGGCGAAATACATTAAATAATTCTTAGCTTCACCCAAACAAAGAAAATTATGGTAATCGCTGACAACAGTACAGTCATTTACACAGTGTACGACTTCGTGTCAAGGGACGTGAGTTCGAATCCAAGCACCTACAATGAGCTTGAACTTTCGGTGAAGGAAAACATCGTGAGGAAACCATAGCATGGTGGTAGGGCTTTTTCTGATGCCTGCCTGGCTAGCTACCACCCTCAAGTTGTAAACCAGCCGTCAAATACCAATAGGTGTTTTCCGGCAGTTGCACTTGAGAGCCAGTTCCTCCACAGGTTTAGCGTGTCCACCAACTCGGGCCGTATTGTCACTTAAGGTCAGGTGAGATTATGGCCATAACGCTAAATCTTAATTAAAAAAAAAAACAACTAGGAACCCTAGGTATTGATATACGCTTTTAAAACATGCGAAACGTATAACGTGACTTTAATTTAAAATTATATTTAATTTAAACAATGCAAACGATTTATTCAATTCTGTGAGTGAATACGAATGAAAGGGAAGTTGAAATGTATACTGAATAATAAGTGGAAGGGTTTTATTTATTTATTTTTGTTATTTGTATGTGAAAACATCTTAACAGACGCGTCGAGTCATTTTTGTGTGAGTAAAAACTTCAAGCTCACGTCACATGGTACAAAGCGTAGAAGATAATGATGGGAATTAAGTGCATCGAAATTCATGTAAATGCGTACACTTTATATAAATAACTAGTTTTGCCTGCGACTTTGTTCGTATGGAACTAAAAATAATTTAATAATTTTTTCCCGATTTTTATTCAATATAGCTGTACTTCTATTCGTGATAGCGTAATGTTAAATAGTCCTCCCTCAGTTTTTTCTCTGTCAAAAATGTTTTTTTTTTTTTATCGGACTGGTAGTTCCTAAGATTTGTCCGTTCAAACAAACTACCAGAAAACCATTTCCGCTTTATAATATTAATATAGGTATAGACATAAACATAAATTTATATGCGATTTTATGAAGCGATGATAGCTCAGTGGTGGTGTGTACGACTTTGCGTCAAAGGACGTGAGTTCGAATTCAACCACATACAATGAGCTTGAGCTTTCGGTGAAGGAAAACATTGTGAGTAAACCTTGACCCCTATTGCATATAAAAAAATCGTTACCCTGTCGACTTGCAGGTGGAAATAAACTGTCCATTCTATAAACGTGACACAGGTAAAATTTCCAATTATAATAAAAATGGGCAACGTAAGAGGCAGACGAAAGAAAATTACACGTAGCAGAGATGCAAATGTTACAATGGATGTGTTGAGTGACTAGAATGGGTAACATTAGGTATGTATAATATATATACTCGAGGAAGCATAAAAATACGACCAGTGACAGAGAAATTCAGGTGTTATGTCAGGGTCAGTCAGGGTTAGCGTGGTATGGACATGTTATGAGAAGGAATGAAAGCCATACAACTAGAAGAATGTTAAGTATGAAGGTGAATGGATGTAAGAGAAGAGGATGGCCGAAGAAGATATGGATATGTGTATAAAAAGAGTTATGATATGGCGGCTGATAGAGTAGAGTAGAAGAAGAAAAGATGTTGTGGCGATTTTCTTTTTTCGAAGTGACCTACACTGTTAGCGTTAGGGGTTTTTACAGCTTCACCGAACTAGCGCTAATAAAATTTATATTAATAAAAATTAATAAAAAGATAAGAGTAATTTTAATGGCGCGAAAGATTGTACATAATTATAGAAACCTAACTGGCGGTGCCTGAGTCTATTACCTGATTAAAGCAGTAAAATCGAAACTAACTGATCCCTTTAGGGATCTGAGAAACTAACTTTGGTTTGTACTATGCATGTTGTGCCGACCCTACCTAGGTGGGATAAGGGCTAAGAGGATAAATAATAAACATAACACATCTAACCAATAACCCGCTAAAAGTAAGTCATAAGTAATTGTAATTAAAAAAAAAGTAAAACTCCATTGAGTTAGTCTGCGACACAATTAGCTTGAGAGAAACATTTCGATACGATCTCTCGGTGCGTTCCAGTTTCGTCGGCTAACGGTTCGGTCCGCGTTGAAACTGTGATCGAAATTCTACACTTATTACTGTTGATTATATCCGTTTATTATTACCAATAGGTATTATTATTGATTAGTTTACTGATTGCCTTCGCGTGAAATTAAAATATATATTTAATAATTTCTACCAGTTTATGTAACGCTTATCGATACAACTTTGCTCGTATAGTTGACAACGTGATGTTAAATAACCTAAAACCTTTCTCGATTCTTGCTCTCCCAAATACAAAAGGATATTTTGCAGTCCGACTGGTAGTTCCTCAATTTTACTTTACATGTAAATTATCTAGTTAAAAAAACTTATCAATGTCTACGACTTTGTTCGCGACGAACTAAAAAACATTAATAATATATCCCCGTTTTTTTGTAACTCCTTTGAGTTCTTCGAAAAATATAAAAAGGGTCTGGCCGATATATATTATTACTATATATACCTATATATGTAAATTGCCATATTAATCCATAGTGTAGGTTCAAATAAATCTAAATTTATGAATTAGATTATTATAAACTACTACATAACAGATTGAGTTCGCGCCCAAACTCCCGTTTGACAAGTCACGTTGGCGCGCGATCGAGTAATCACAGATAAAAACACATTCAAACTCCAACCGGTCACCGTTCTCTAATGAACGAATTATAGACATTCACTAATTTATCTGAACAAGTTTGTTTACAAGATCGATTCTTGGAATTTTGTATTGTGATGTAACAACCTCGTTAATTATGACTGTTTTATATTGAACTAGATTTTACATGCGGCTTCCCTCGCGTTAATATTGATTTTGTTAAACATATCGAAAGACGCAGTCAAAAAATTTCATACAAAGTGTATCCCTCTCTGTACCCCTCTTACAATAAGGTTTTCCCGAGAAAAGTAGCTTATCACCGTCTCCACGTTCCCATCTATCTCTATACCAAAATTCATAGTAATCGATTCAGCGGTTTAGACGTGAAAGCGTAACAAACAAACAGACTCACTTTCGCATTTATAATATTAGTAGGGATGTGCTTTTTATAGTATTATAATAACTTCTGGTTGTCGTTGCCATACCGGCTTTGAATCCTCTCATATTTATTTTGAAATCCAATCAATTAGACAATATTTGACGTTTGACGGTGTGCGAAACAAACGTGCATTGACCTCAATTTGTTTATTTGTCGGCATCATGTTGTAGTGTTGCGAATACGCGTATTGTCTGCGATAAACGAAATAAATCAAAGTCGCAAATAAGCATTATGTTAGTCATCGATGGAATTCGGCCAGTGTGCGCTTGCGCCGACAGCATTACCTTTCTCTTGCATATCGAGTATATATTTGTTGATCGACGTCTGTCGCATATCTCAGTACTTATGACACGAGAAATTGTAGTACACAATTTGAAGACAATGCCAGTATTGGATTTCTAAGTCAAATCCATGCAATAGACCGTATATCGGATCTAATAGTGATATTTGACGAAGATCAAGGAAGTGTTTTTTTTCTAGTGAAGGTTTAGCATTATGGCCACAATCTCACCTGATATTAAGCAACGATGTAGGACAAAATATTGGACACGCTGAGCCTAGTGGAGGGATTGGGTCTCAACTGCGACTGCCGGAACACACCTATAGGTGTTTGGCGGAAGATTTTCAACTTGATGGTGATAGTTTGCTTGAGTGGAAGTAGTGTGCAAGCTGTACCTGGTTTCTGGCAACACGGGAGTTTGCAGTGTGTGCTTAGAGGGTAGTGTAGGAGGGTAGGGTAGAGGGAAGTGTTCAGTAATTAGCACCTGACGAGTCTTACCCCTTTACCCCTTTCGCTTTGACCTGAGCCCGGGTAATTCCTTTGCGCGTTGTTTTGAGGAAGTCCGTAAAGCATAAGATTCTAAACATGTTAATGATTAACCAGGCGGGTGTTAGATAAAGCCCAAAAGCCATGCTATGGCTTCCTCACGATGCTTACCGAAAGCTCAAGCTCATAGATGAATTCGAACTCGCGTCCTTGTCGCGGGAAAGTTGGGGTGTACCAAGCTGTTCCTCTGTAGCCTTACTACCCCTACCCACGCCCTCTACTGCCGCAAATCAATAAAAAATATTTAAAAGCCAAACATAACGTAAACTGCATCTTCATTCATGTATAAACTGGACCCGAATGGAAAACAATATCGAAATTGAACTGAATAACTGAAACATATGTGGAATATTGTAATATCACGCAAGAATCGAACCGATGCTACTTTCACATATAAACCGATAGAGAGAGTCGTTTTACGATCTTTTCTTATGTTATTATATACCTTGTCGCAATAAACATTCATTAATATCGTCCATCTTCACGGCTACTGGAATTATTAAGTACTCGGCAGACATATTAGAATAACGATAGACATTTGTGCATGCAAACCAATCTATATATAATATGAACTACCAAAACATCTCAATCTGTCAAGTTGTGGTTTATAATAGTTTAATTCATAAAGTTAAATTATTTGAACCTACACTACGGATTAATATGGCAATTTACATGTACAGTATATATAGTAAGAATATATATAGGCCAGACCGTTTTTCATACTTTTCGAAGAACTCAAAAGCCGTTACAAAAACGGGGAAAAATTATTAATGTTTCTTAGTTCGCCGCGAACAAAGTCGTAGGCATAGATAAGTTTTTTAATTTTGTTACCGGGTATTTTACATGTATAGTAAAATTTAGGAACTACCAGTCGGATTTCAAAAGATCCTATTGTATTTAAAAGAGCAATCATTGGGGATGGTTTTAAGTCATCCAACATCACGCTACCCCCAATGGGAGCAAAGCAGTATTGAAAATAGTTGTAAAAAAAATGATTGAACATAATTTTACTTCGACGAAAAGATAAACCGTTTGCATTCAACTTGACACTGTAGGCGCAGTTTGTTTTTGGCTTTACGAAACAATCGTTATAGTTCATTTGACACGAAAAGCAAAAAATTGCGTGTTCTCGGCACGATTTAGTTTATAATCTTTCAAAATACCGAGAAATGTGTTAAAACTCGGTTCGTTTGCATAACGCTGTAATATTGATTACGAACGTTTTTTGCTGGTGAAAGAGAATTATTTTAAGGTCGGTGTGTTTTTTTTTAAATTTAAATATAAATTTGTTACAAAAAATATCTATAATATACTACTATAATAACTACAGCGTTACCTATCGCGTTATTTATTTATTTATTTAATCTCCTTTGGACACCTTGAAATATAAGTATACATAACAAATGATTTAGTTAGTATAAAGGGCAGCCTTATTGCTAATAGCAATCTCTTCCAGGCAACCTTTTATTATCATTTATCAAGAAGTATCGTATCTCTCAAGTTGAATCAAACTGCACACAGTGTGCTAAATTTGATTAAAATCGGTTCAGTAGTTTAGGAGTTCATCGCGGACAAACAACGTGACGCGAAATTTTTATATATAAAAATATCGTTTGGTTGGTTTGGTGGTAGGGCCCTTAAGTTGATATCCTGCCGCCAAATACCTATGCGTGTGGTCTAGGAGTTGCACTTGAGAGCCAGCCCTCCCAACTAGGTTGAGCTTAGCATAGTCACTATCAGGTGAGGCTGTGGTCATCACGCTAACCTTAACTATAAAAAATATAAGTTATTATATTATCATCATTTCAATGTTACAAAAATGTACGTATATTCAGCTATTTTGTTCGCTCGATGCTTGTGTATGAATTCATAAAAATATCGTTTGGTCGGTTTGGTGGTAGCAATTTTTCTAATGCACGCCTGACTAGCTACCACTCGCAAGTTAAAAACCTAATATATATATATATAGAGACTAGCTATGTCCGCGACTTCGTTCGAGTCTAACTAAAATTGTATTCAATAATTTTTGCCCGTTTCTGTTACTTTTTTCAATACAACCTTTCTTGTATCTATGATAGCGTGATGTTTAATCGCCTAATGTTTTGCTCAATTGTAACTCAATCAAATATATACAAAATTTTAGAAATTCGACGAATCGTTTCTAACATTATCCCATTCAAACAAAGAATCTGTAACGTTTAGAATGCCATTAATATTATATAGATTAACAAAGGTATATTTTATGGTAACCCGACGACTCCCTTAATTCTTTGAATAAATGAACGGTTTGTAATTGCATGGTGGTAGAGCTTTTTCTAATGCCCGCCTGTCTAGTTACGGACCACACGTTGGAAGCCCACCGCCACACACGTGTAGGGTTGTTCCGGCAATTACACTTGAGAGCCTGTCCTTCCGGTAGGCTGAATGTTTCCATCATGTTGCGTCACATCGTCAATAACATCAGGTAGGATTAGTGGCATAACGTCTATTAATTATTCCGCTGGTAACATACTGGGCAGATAACCAGGAGGGTCGTGTGATACTCATGAGACATTTATTATTATGGCCATAATCTCACATGAACTGTCACGAGAAATCTGTGGCGGCAAGACTGGATCTCAAGTGCAGTTGCCGGAACACACCTATAGGTATTTGGCGGTGACAAACACCGTCAAATACCAATTAAAAATACACCTGAACCCATGTAAACCTTTTTATCCTACCGTGGTACTTTTGATCATATTCTTTACGGACTTTTTATTTGCAACGCGCAAGAGCATTGCCCTTCTCAGGTGATAAGCGTGAGGTGCATGTGGTCACTCGAGGAGTGCTAATCACCCAACGGTACCTACCGTACCGTGGAGCTGTGGAACCGTCTTCCGGTCAGCGCATTCCCACCCTCATATGACATATGGCCCTTCAAAAGACGCGTGAAAAGGTATCTAAGAAGGCCAGCATGACAGCGGTGACTGATTGTGAATTTCGGATCATTGTCAGTCACCGCTGTTCTGGATTGTACTGTACTTAACACCAGGTGCAGTACAGTCACTATGCTGAGCAAGATAAAAATAAAAATAAAATTAAAATGCACCACGGCGACATTTCAAACTCCCGTGTTGCAGAGGGAAAACGCGAACACTTCTACTAACCTCTCGCTCCATGATTTAATAATGCCTGAGATCATTCTCATACGATGAACGTTTTTTTATAGTTTAAGTTCAGCGTTACGGTCATAATCTTCATTTCACCTGATCTTAAGTGACGATACGGCCCAAGTTAGTAGACACGCTAAACCTGTGCTGAGACTGGCTCTCAAGTGTACGGAACACACCTATTGGTATTTGGCAGCGGATTTTAAACTCGAGGGCGGTAGCTAGCTAGGCGGATATTACAAAAAGCCCTACGTACGATACTATGGTTACCTCACGATGTTTCCCTTCACCGAAAGCTCAGATTCATTCTAGGTGGATTCGACTTCACGTCCCTTGACTCACGTCTTTTGAAGCGGAGTTCGTACACGCTACCACTGAGCTATCATCGCTTCAACGTTCCTATAGGTTGAAAAACACTGGCCGGTTTAGAAAACACTCCGAATCCGAGGTCATAGCACAGTTTCACGTGTTTCATACATAGTTATTTCAGTTAATGGAAGTGTAATTAGCTCGCCAACGGGCGCATGCGTGCAGCGGCACGGACATTTCGATGTTTTTGTAACCTAACATATCAAATGTTAACTAGCCATGCGCGCAACTTCGCTTGAGTGGTACTAATAACGTTTCAATAAAGTTTCAAGTTTGGACTGAGTAAGAAAAACAACAGGTTTTTAGGTAATAGTGTTAAATTTTATAATAAGCTCCCAAAGCACATTACTGAATTGCCGTACAGTAGGTTCTAGAACCATGTCAAACGGGTTTAATTTCAAAAGGCTATATTATAGGGTGGATCAATGTGTGAGCGATCGTGATGTCTGGAATTGACACCCCTCTCTGTACATCCGCTAATAACTACTGTAACACATTAAATAATTAAATTACAAAAAATACAAGATTAAGACCTGAAGAGCGATGATAGCTCAGTGGTAGTGTGTACGACTTCACGTCAAGGGATGTGAGTTCGAATCCACTCCACCTACAATGACCTTGAGTTTCCGGTGAAGGAAAACATCTTGAGGAAACCATAGCATGGTGGTAGGGCTTTTTCTAATGCCCGCCTGGGTAGCTACCACCATCTTGGGCCACAATGCAACTTAACATCAGGTGAGATTGTGGCCATAACGCAAAAAATATATGTAACATGTTGCCATTGTCGATTGCGCCCGATACGTTGACAATTCTGTCTCAACCTTCCCAATTTACTTTCTCTCGAAACAAGTTCAGTATGGGCCAATACGCACTTATACGCATGCACGTAACATAATTAACACTACTCGCACCTACGTGATTCCACTAAAGTGTGAACGAGATAGATATACTGTGTTATAACTTTAGTTTTATTGCCACATAACTTTGCCTGCGACTTCGTTCGCGTTGATCTAAAATTATTTAATATCACGCCGTCTTTCAAATTACAAAAACTATTGATTGATGAACCGATTTTAATGAAATAATAACTTAATGTACTCGAAGATACGTTTTATGATTTCCTTGATAATGAATTATTATTAGCCACATAAGAGCGAAACATCTGTTCTCCTAATCTATTTCTCTCTCTCTTTCTAGTAGAGTAAGTCGCTTTAGCCGACATCGGCAAGGATGATGATGATGATAATGATGATGATTAACGCTTTGTACATTATCATTGTGATGCATGCACAAACATGCAGACAGGCGAAGCGATGATAGATCAGTGGTAGTGTGTAGGAACGCCGCGTCATGGGACGTGAATTCGAATCGAACCACTTACAATGAGCTTGAGCTTTCGGTGAAGGAAAACATCGTGAGTAAACCATAGCATGGTGATAGGGCTTTTTCTAATATCCGCCTGGTTAGCTACCACCCTCAAGTTGAAAATCTACCGCGAAATACCAATAGGTGTGTTCCGGCAGTTGCACTTGAGACCCAGTCTCTCCTATAAAAGCCGGCAACGCACCTGCGATTTCTCTTGTGTCGTGGGAGTCTATGGGCGTAGATGACCACTTACCATCAGCTGACACGCTTGCTAGTTTAATAAAAAAGGCATTTACTAAGAATTATGTACATTTATTATATTACTTATTTAAGGTCACTCATAAATTTTCACGTACATCTAAAATGTTCAGACACAGACAGATTTTCATTGCACTATGAAATAAATTTAAAAAATCTGAAACTCGACTACCAGTTCCTAAGATTAACGCACTTAAACAAAATTTTCCGCTTCACAATATCTATATAGATATGTATCTCTACCAAAGAAAGCTCTTCGACTTCTTATACCATTCCATTATCAGAAACCTGAAGGGGCATAGCTATATTTAGAAAAACAAATACTTACATATGTAGATTTCTACAATACCTTGACTGAATCTGTTAAAGGTCTTGCGCTTTCAACCGTGTTGATCCGAATGATTGTTTTGCATATGAAATTTGGTATACTCACATTAAAAATACAGTTATATTATCAGATGACCAGGACCGCTTCTGTTGACTCTTAGCTGATCGCATTCCGAACTAAATTATATGTAAGATAAGTTGTCTGTTGGAAATTGTCACTGATATAATGGGTAATAAGTGTGCCACATTCATTTCAACGTATCTATGTTTTTTTTTTTTTGGAGTTGATTTTAGTTAGCCTTAGGGGCTTTGACAGCTTCACCGAAATTTTTGGGGCGAGTGCTGAGGGCACTCAGCTCCGAGGCAGCGAGCGCAAGGGTGCCAGGATGGCCGAACCTCGGCTTGGGCTGCTGCCGGAAAGTGAACAAGTATTCGCGATTCTAACTAAGCAACAGGTCCTGATTTACTAATTTAGTGACCCTAGCAAGACCTTATCGATAGTATGGGTAAACGAATAAACGTAACGTATATGTATATGTATATAATATATCTTCCATCTCAAAATATTGTGGAAAATAATAATTAAAAAAAAAAAAACCTAAAAATGTTGAGCGCTTAATGTTAAGTGTTCCATCAAGGAGAGAGCCTGTGAGGCAGATCCCCAAGGACATCCTCTCCTCCGGAGGCGAATAGGCGGTCGGAGGGGCCGTTATGCCCGTACTTTTCCGTTGCCTTAACCCCAACTGCCCAACTATTGCACCAGTTGGTTGACTGCATGGGCAGCTATCCAGGCTGCCCGGATGGGGCCCGACTTACCACCAGGCCGGGCCGGTCGCTGGGGTGACGCGGTGATTGCATGCACGGACCCGCGTCGCCCCAGGAAGGCGACAGATGGCCGTGGGGTTTTAGTGGGTATTCCCGACGCTTAGCGCTGGATGAGTCCCTCATACCCCTCTCAGTCCCCCCGGGCTGGGAGGGAATGCATAAATACATTTCCCCACGATAAAAAAGTGCTCCATCAAGGCGTACAATGATTTCCCCTATAAAATAAACGTAATTTTTTTTCTTCAATATGCTATAGCTCCGAGGCATTTTATGGTATAATCGCGGTCAATGATAGGATTTCATCAGAATTAATTGCTCTAAAAAAGTGTCCATTGGGGCGTAATCCGGTAAACTCGAACTCGTGAGGTAGTATGGGCGCACTAAACCCAATTAGTTTTAATGAAATTCTTTGTTTTTTTGCCTCTATCTCGTAAATGACAAGAGCTATAGAAACAATATAAATGACAAACTTGTAGGAAATTCAATTTACTACAATAATATTCCAGGACACCAAATTGCTTCCATCGATCTTTCTTGAGATATTGGTCATTTAAGTTAAGGTAGTATGGGATTTGGTGTTATCAGTGATACCAATGGTTTATGGACAAATATTAGGACATCGACTATTCGTCCTCAGCATAGCATTAAAAAGTTCGAAAGAAGCGGATAGAAGTGGACAGACACACAGTGAAATAAAACTAATATAAACGGATTTTATCGCGTTTATTAATTTTGATCCCGACGTTTTAAAAGCTTTTTCACGGGGCGGACTGAGGTGTTAGGTTGTCTAATGTTAGAACTAGAAGGTAGACACTGTAAAAGTTAATTTTACAGTGTCTACCTTCAGTAAAAAAAAAAATTTTTGTTAGTGTTCCGATTAATTTTGATATGAAAACAGGGGACCCTGCACTCGGATATGGCCTATTTTTTCTCGCGAAAACCTTATTAGAACTGGGTTAAACAGAGACGGATAAACTTTATATGAAACTTGTTATTGCGTCATCCGATTTCTTTCACGACAAACAAACATTTGTTACCAAAATCAATATTAACACGAGTGAAGTCGCACGTAAAATTTAGTAATGAATATGTAAGCTTGTGAGTTTGTAACCTTTTCAAGACCTAACTATTCGATTATTCATCGTGAAATTTTTCATACAACATTCAGAGGTATAGAAAAGGACATAGGATGTTTTTTCACTACAAGAATTACTTCTTAGGGGATACTTAAATTGATTGATAAAGTCAATATAAACGAGAGCGAAGCCGCACGTAAAATCTAGTATGTAATAATATATTGTCCTTAACTGTACCAGAAGTAGTACTATGTAATACAGATGGCTCATTGTTCAGTGGTTGTGAAAGCGATTTGCTCAATACAATTGTTGATTATAAAAATTACGTCGAAGCTGAATTCGGCACATCTACCTTGGAAGCGCTCTGCGACTCAGTGGTCATGTTTGTCATCGGATTCGATTCTTCGCCTATACAAATTTATAAACTGACGTTTTATGATCATGATATTTATGTTTGGAGCGATGATAGCGCAGTGGTAGTGTGTACGACTTCGCTTCAAGGGACGTGAGTTCGAATCCGAGCACTTACAATGAGCTTGAGGTTTCGGTGAAAGATAACGTGCATCATAGCATGGTGGTAGGGCTTTTTCTAATGCCCGCCTGGCTAGCTACCACCCTCAAGTTGTAAACCTGCCGCCAAATACCAAATAGGTGTGTTCCGGCAGCAGCACTTAAGAGCTAGTTCCTCGTTCCACGTTGAAGCGATGATAGCTCAGTGGTAGCGTGTACGGACTCTGCGTCAAGGGACGTGAAGTCGAATCCGCCTAGAATGAATTTGGGCTTTCGGTGAAGGAAAACATCGTGAGGAAACCATAGCATCGTACGTAGGGCTTTTTCTAATGTCCGCCTGGGTAGCTACCGCCCTCGAGCTGAAAATCTGCGGCCAAATACCAATAGGTGTGTTCCGGCAGTTACACTTGAGAGCCAATCTCAGCACAGGTTTAGCGTGTCTACCAACTTGGGTCGTATTGTCACTTAAGATCAGGTGAGTTTATGGCCATAACGCTAAACTTTAAGTATAAAAAAATACATTTATAAAAAATGGGTTATCTGTATTATTTTTATTATCATCATATATCTAATACTGTTAAGTGGGGAATTCTTGTATATCGTTACTAATATTATAAATGCGAAAGTGAGTTCGTTTGTTTGTTACGCTTTCACGCTTAAATCGGTGAATCGATTATATAAAATAAAATATAAATAAAAAAAGGCATTTTATTTCTTGCAAATGGGTACGTGTTACAACATATGTCATAATCGACTATGATGAATTAAAATGTAATATAAAATAAACATAAATAAAAACTTAAATAGTTCAAGTTCACGCGAACCAAGTCGCGTGCTTAGCTAATACTCAGATAATAGATACTAGTTATTGTTAAATTGTACGTATCTATATAACGAGATCTCGAATGTAGGTATTTAATAATCGGTGTTAGGAAGTTGCAACAACACTGAGCCAATGCCAAGACAGGTGGAATTACTGCTTTCGTAAATGTTTCGAAGCCGTTTAAGTGTTAGGAGGCCGCAAATCGCATAGTCGTTTTAACAGCGTGCATTTTAAAGGAAGACATTGTTTCAAACATATATATATATTATTATTTTTTTTATTTTACAAGGCACTGTTACAGATATGAGATTAAATACAAAAGCAACTCAATTCTAGATATCATTTTAAATCCCATACCCTATTACATTAGTGCACAACTTACACATTTAGGAACTTTTATTATGAGTGAAGATGAACGGAATATAGATTACATAAATTGTAATATTTTATATATGGACCGTTTATTTTGAAAGTGGTGTAAGTCCATTTTTGAGAAAAATGAGCTATCACGTAATTCATGCTTAATTTAAAGTAAATGTTTTATATATAACTAGTCCATGTTTAATTTCTCAATAAAATCCCATGTTTTGTACAACTACAAATCGGTCGGTAAATGAAATTTCATTATCAACAAATATAGTAACCTTTAATTTTCTCGAAACAAAAGAAAATGGACTTGCACCACTTTCAAAATAAACGGTCCATATATATATATAAAGCATTTGCGTCAATACGAAGTTGTGAACAGGGCTTAACTATAAATATAGTACTTTTGAGAAATATAGCAGAAAAAATTGTGCACATTTATTTCTCATTATTCATTTTACGAGGTATTTTTAAATTAATCATGGGAATTGGAATAATTTAGATCAGTATTAAAATAAATAGAGAGTATGTTTTTAAAAAAATAGACGTTCTATGTATTTGTTCTCGCTGTTTAACGTCCGTGTGACAGAAAAAATATTTATGCGAAAGCGGAAGTACAGAAAGTGTATAAACAAGGCATTTTCTGATGCCCGTCTGGCTGACTGCCACCCTCGAGTTGAAAATCTCCCGCCAAATACCAATAGGTGTGTTCCGGCAGTTGCACTTGAGAGCCAGTCCCTCCGAAATAAAGGCCGGTAACACACGTGCGTTTCCCCTGATGTTGTGGGTGTCCATGGGCGGCGGTGATCACTTACCAACAGGTGACACGCGTACTTGTTTGCCCGCAATTACGTTGAAAAAAATCGAATTAGCTACGAAAATATAGTAAATTCCGTACTACAATATATTTCTATATTTAGAGTACAAATTGATAATATATGTATAGTGAAATACTATATATTATAATACAGGTGAAAACCCTAATTGTGGAGGGTATTATAAAAACAATTTACGGACACTAAGTAACAATGATTTGTTAATCACCTAAGTAATTATATTCTTGATTTTCAATACGTATATGCTTCAGAAAATACGAACTCGAATGAAATATTCTCGAGCATCAAAAGTATGTTAAAAGGTACGTTGTGAAGTGAATCTTCTTATGGGAGGTCTTTGAAATTGTAATCCGCAACCTTTTTGTGTGACGCCCGTTCGGATAAAGTCGGCTCGAGTCGACGTTCGGTCGTTCACTGGGTAATAAATTCGAAGTCTTTGACAGTTAACGCATTATTATACAGTAGGTTTTTCTCTGCGGCATTAGGCAACAGGCCAAGCTTAGAATCGGTCACTTCGTGGCTCCCTTGTGCTCGTTGCCTCGCGTCGAGTGCCTTAGTACTCCGCCCCAAAGCTCGGTGAAGCTGTGACAGCCCTCGCGACTAACGATAAATGTTTAATCGTAAAAAAAAAATCTCGAATTCGAACCCACAGCACTACTACACAGTGGTTGCAGTTGGTTTAACCGCTAGACCAATCGTACGGTCATACCCTATCTGTATAAACATTTGCGGTCGACCGGAGTCCAAACGCACTTTAGTAAATTGCGTTGTGAAATC
This sequence comes from Actias luna, assembly GCA_039707435.1. Classification (NCBI taxonomy): domain Eukaryota; kingdom Metazoa; phylum Arthropoda; class Insecta; order Lepidoptera; family Saturniidae; genus Actias; species Actias luna. The sequence goes on from JAZHAC010000032.1 coordinate 12,596,118, forward strand.
AAACGTCGTCCTCAAAACGACTACAATAAATTCATATTAATTTACTTGTAAATACATTAACCTCTTTCTATATCCGATGTTATTTGTATTGCATTATAATACTAGCGACGCACCGCGGCTTCGCACGGATGAGAAAAGCTTTTCGTGAAAATTGTATAAAATGATCAATTTTTGAGGTCAAATGTCTAAAAAGGGACCGAAACATCGTTTTTGAGCTTTGACAATTCGGAAAAATAATAACTATTAATATGACGATCTCGAAAAGCTCTGAAATTGTATAGAGAATTTTTTTTAAACGATCACAGGCCAAAGTAATAGAAAATTATTGTTAGTGTTTCGAAGTTACGATAGCTCAGTTGGTAGTGTGTACAGATGCCGCGTCAGGAACGTGGGTTCGAAACCACCTACAATGAGCTTGGGCCTTCGGTGAAGGAAAATATCGTGAGGAGACAATGGCATGGTGTAATGATTTCTTAGGTTTACGCGAATATTATTCATTGAAATAAAACTAATTTAAACGGATTTTATCGCGGTTATTTATTAAATTTTGATCCCGACGTTTCGAAAGCTTTTCAGCCTTCGTGGTCACGGGGCGGACTGAGGTGTAGGTTGTCCAGAAAAGTTTTTGTTACTGTGTCTACCTTCAATTTAATTTTTATTATTTATAGTGTTCCGATCTACGCAGAAAGAGCTCACAGTGTCTTGAGGTCTGGCAATTGGTCTTTTGGGTTCCGATTTAATTAAATGTATAATTGGATCCCAGGCTTGTGCTAGCTTCCAACCATCTTCTCTATTGAAATTTGGATGTTTTTTAATTTCAATAGCCTCACGAATCATCCTAGGTAGGAATCGGTGTTCTTTTGCAAGGATTTGTGGCTTGTCGAATCGAAGATAATGTTTGGAGCCTTCTTCTGAATGTTTAGCAACTGCAGACTTCGTGGAGCGTCGGTGTTTAACATCAGCTATGTGTTTCGGGATCAAAATTTAATAAATAACCGCGATAAAATCCGTTTAAATTAGTTTTATTTCAATGGCATGGTGGTCAGGCTTTTTCAAATGCCCGTCTGAATAGCTACGATCCTCAAGTTGTAAATCTGACACTAAATACCAATAGATGTGTTCCGGCAGCTGCACTTGAGAGCCAGTTCCTCGACAGGTTTAACGTGTCTACCGACTTGGGTTGTATCGTCACTTAAGATCAGGTGAGGTTATGGCTATAAGGTTAAACATTAACTATTAAAAAAACACTTATAACCAAGTTAACGTACCGAAGCGAGTACTATAGCAATCCGTACACGACATACTTCAGACGCCGATGCAATACTGAGGTTCGAGTGATACAATTGGCACAGAACCAGGGTACCACTTTCGAAATGCATATGTCTTATGTCTATGTCTTGTGTCAACACATTTTTAACTATATCATTGTATATGTACATATTGATTACTATAGTTTTCCTCAAACATAGATTTTCAACGTGAACTTTACCTTTCTGGGAAACAAGGTTTTGAAAGCCCTAAGTTAGAACTGAATTTCGCTTCGTTCAAATCGTTTGATTATTATAGAACATGTGTAAGTAATTTAACACGTCCTGTAAATTTGAATAAACATGCAAACATGCAATCACGCAAAAATAAAATTATATATTTACATGTATATAAGACATAGGTATGTCTGCCAGCGTTTCCCAAAGTGGGCGTCGCAGAAGCGTTTTATGAAATTTATTTGCTAAAGAATTATTAGCCCGTACACTGAAGGGTGACACTTTTGTTTTATGGTATTTAAAATAAACTGTATTTTAAAACATAATAATATTTACTAGCATACCAAGTTATAACAAAATCTGTTTAAAAATTCAGAGTAACACGAAGTAACAAACAGAGAGACAGACAGAAATTCAATATTAAATAATTTTGGTACCACTATATCGATAACAGAGTATGTTACGTTTATTATGTACTAGCTTTTACCTGCGGTTTTGCTCGCGTTAACATAGTTTTTGTTAAACAAGTCGAATGACACTATAAAAAGTTTATATTAAAGTTTATCCCGCTCTTTACCCCACTTACAATAAAATTTTCCATGTTTCCATCTATCTCAGATAGCTAGTTCAGTGGTAGCATGTAGGAACACCGCGTCATGGGACGTGAATTCGAATCCGACCACCTATAGTGAACTTGAGCTTTCAGTGAAGGAAAACATCGTAATGAAACCGTAGCATGGTGATAGGGCTAGCTACCACCCTCAAGTTGAAAATCTGTCGCCAAATACTAATAATTGTGTTCCGGCAGTGACACTTGAGAGTCAGCTTCTCATATAAAGGCCGGCGATTCCTCTGGTGTTGTGGTTGTCCATGAGCGGCGGTGATCACTTACCATCAGGTGGCATGCTTTCTCTGTCCATAAAAAAAGTATTTCTAACCCTAGATGTATTCACTGATAATAATCATCATTTACTTATACTAACAGTTCCATATTTGACACTAGCTTTATTCCACCTAGACAACCTAGTTTAAGCACTGTCTTCGACCGACTGCCGTTCCGTTAATACGAATACCAAAATACATCATTATTTACAATTATAATCATGTTCTTAATATTGTTAGATATCATAAATCTAGTAGCTGTGGTAGAGAGAATAACACCGAGTAGTGTTCGAGATTTAGGACTGTGGATGTAGGTTTATGGGGCCACTTTGTGGACGCGCGTCAACACTCACCACCGCTCGTGTTTCTCTCTCTATCTAGTGTAAATCATTCTATCAAATATATCAAAACAGTCTAATAAAAAAAAAAAATATTAATCTTGCGTTCCAGCTACGTACGATGAATATCTGGCGTCGAGTGTTTCGATTTGACTGCACCCAAAGCCGCGCTCGCGACGCGCTCTTATAGCAATGGGGATTAAACTACCCTCCTCCTTTATTTAGTTGTTTTATTATTTCGTATATATTAAAGATGTTGTTAAAATCAAATAGTGTGGTAATTAGGTGGTATAACAATAGCCTCTAAAATGGATCACTAGGTACGTAAGTGTGCTTGTGAGTTTGTTCGCGTGTAACGTTAAAGTTATTTAAAATTTTGTCATTATTGCCCGTCTTTGTAACTTTTCAAACATCCTAAGACCTTTATCAATGATTGCTCTATCAATTACAAAAATAAGTTTTAAAATTCGACTGGTTATTTCTAAAATTAGTCCGCTCTGTCAATATTTTCGGCTATTTAATCTATACAGATGAATAAAATTAAGGTGTTTGTTTGGAATGTCAAAACAATTTTGTCTGTCTATCTGTCCGTTCGACTGAACCGGTTTTGACCTGGCTTTCGCTAGCAAATACCTGATATTATGATAACTAACTTAGGCTACTTTTATTTTAGATAAAAATAAGGAATCTGCGATAAAAAGTTTATATTCACGCTCAGCTAGTATTAAATAGATTTTTGATATGCAATGTACATATTTATCTCATTTACAGTTTTATCCCATGCCCATGAACTATAGCACATATCCTATATTAATTATTTAAATAACTCATTGCCAACTAAGAGATGAACACTAAACTATTATGCATACCGCAAGAAGTGGCTCGCGTGATGATGGCCGTACGGATCACATACATCCGTAACTGTAATTAAACAAACCGTTAGGTCCGAGAAAACAATAAATCATAAAGTGTAATAACAAGGAAGTTGTTCGCTCCAATCTATTACCATTAATTGCTGCACGATCCGTATGTGTTTTAGCGATGGGACACACTCTTATCGATAATTTCCATGCCGTATAAAATGTTACTGGCTGTGTCTGCGACTACATTCGCGTGGAAGCAGAAGTAATTTTTGAAGTATTACTCCTTAGGTATCGATTGTTCATTGATACGTAATACACTAAAGATCTATAGATGAATAATGTAACGAGAGAATAATTACTTTGCATTGTCTGATCGCTGCTTATTGATATTTGCATTAGATTTTTTATCTTCTTACACTTTACTTTTAGTGATACTTCACTACACTGTGTCATAAAATATGGAATCGGCGCCGGTTTATTATATTTATAGCTTATAATTTCCCAAAGATCACGCTATCCATGAACCGGCACGCTCACTCTGTCACAGGTGATGGACAAAAACACAGATTGTGTGTCAACTGCGTGGGCGCGTTCCGTTCCGCGCAGGCGTACTCGCGTCATGACATTCTGGCGTGATCATTCATATAAGGCATGAAAATTTTGTAAGAACGGAAATTAATAAAGGCGTTAAAACAAAATCTTTGTTTTTCTGCGCAACATATTTTGCGCACAATTCACTTTGGTATTCTTATTTAAACAGTGTATCTCCAGTCGTGCGTGGGAATTAACACACACTCTTTTTTTCTATTCCTTTGGGAATAGTACATCTGTATCTGGATTAAAATACTCTATATTGTTCCTCATAAATCTGGCTAATATATATAAACAGGTTTCCAAATCCGACTAGTAGTTTCAGAAATTAGCGTGTTAAAACCAACAAAAACACTATTAAAAATCGCTAAACAAAGCTTTATTATATGAATTTAGATTTACAAAATAGGTAGGTAGAAAATTGGAACTAACATTGCCATGTGTCAATATGAAGTTCATATTGTAGATATCACTTGCCAAATACTAATGAGAAATTGAATATAACTTTTGTTAATCGACTCGTAAAAGTAATACAGCAGAACATTGCTTGACTTGAATTGTGGCTTACTTTGTTGTCTATACAATGTCTTCTGTGCATTAAACGGCGTGTCTTTATAAGAAGCTTTTTCTTTTGAAGCGATGATAGCTCAGTGGTAGTGTGTACAACTTCACGTCAAGAGACGTGAGTTCCAACCCACCTACAATGAACTTGAACTTTTGGTGAACGAAAACATCGTGAGGAACCCATAGCTTGTCGATAGTGCTTTTTCTAATGCCCGCCTGGATAGTTACCATTCTCAAGTTGGAAATCTGCCGCCAAATACCAATAGGTGTGTTCCGGCAGTTGCACTTGAGAGCTATTTCGTCCGCAGGTTTCGCGTGTCTACCAACTTGGGTCGCATCGTCACTTAAAATCAGGTGAGATTATGGCCATAACTATAAAAAAAAAACTTATTTATCGTTACTAATTCATTTGCACATCACTAGTTATAGTTGGAATTGTATACGCGGACGCATCGGCTTTCGAACCGGCCCCAGGCGCTAGGGCAATGTAACGGTATATTGCATCTCAGCAATTCAAACAGCATTTACCTCAATTATATCATATTAGCCGAGCCCGCGACTTTGTTCGCGGGAAACGAAATATTTAATAATTATATCTTTACAATATTTTTTTTTGTATAGTACTTACTGCAGTCTTTTAACACTCTCATTCAATACGCACGAAATATAATGCTTCAAGTGCCTAAAGAGATCTTCATTTCAAAAAAAGTTTTACGTAGTGTTCTGACTGCGTAAGTATCTTATTACGTAGGCTTACCATAATTACGAAGAACCAAACCGGGACGCAGAAGAGAAAGAGGCTCATTTTCAGTTTACTTTTCGCTTAATTTGTGTTTTTTCATATTTGAAATGCAAAAACCGGGACGCAGAAGAGAAAGAGGCTCATTTTCAGTTTACTTTTCGCTTAATTTGTGTTTTTTCATATTTTAAATGCAAAAACCGGGACGCAGAAGAGAAAGAGGCTCATTTTCAGTTTACTTTTCGCTTAATTTGTGTTTTTCATATTTGAAATGCAAAAACCGGGACGCAGAAGAGAAAGAGGCTCATTTTCATTTTGCTTGTCGCTTAATTTGTGTTTTTCATATTTGAAATGCAATCAAAATTTTGACCGGGATGCCGGGACAGGGATCTCAAACCGGGACTATCCCGGTCAAACCGGGACGTATGGTAAGCCTATTATTACGTGTACAGATTGTCACGTTAACGAAATAATAATTAGATAATTATGATTCAAAGTGTCAAGTATGGTGTAACTACCTTATTAGGCACGCGAAACATTGCACCGAAGGGCTGAGAGCATACGAATGCTTCGTCCGCATGCCGCGGTGCGTGTCCACGGCACATTTTCACCCATTTCACTTAGAAATGCGTTTACGAGCGGTCGATTACTAAGTGTTATAATGAATATTTAGCTGACGAAACGCCGTGACGTGAGGAAAATTTAATTGTTACTTAAGCCCCGCGTCTTCTAGAAATCTCTATGGAGTTAAATTGACTTATGTCAAGGAGTTCTTTGTTTTGTTTGTATCTAGAATCGTTTCTAGTTAATTTTTTTTCTAACTTCGCAACTTTTTCTATTATTTGAAGATTATTACTGGCATTATTAAGTATGTGGAAGCTCACAGTACCATGGAAAACAAATATACTAAAGGTCTACGGTATACAAGGAAATAAATACTACGGATTACTAAATGACCTGAGTAGCTACGTAGTTAATTTGTCTACGGTAGTAGGAGCGAGAGGTATACCAGCAGAATCTCTTTACAATTGAGCGTTACATCAGAGAGGATGACGCATCAGCCGCATTCAGTATCGACATAAACACAATATGTGCCGTGCCAATACGTTTTATTAAATCTACATATATAAAAATGAATCTCTATTTCCCTTTGTCGTCGCGTCACGCGTGTACGGATGTAACAATTTCGCTAATTCTTTTTATGTTATTTTAATTATTATCAGAAGGTTCTTATGAAAGAAAAAAATTAAGGAAGTTGAGCGGAACGTTAAGAGACTCTGTATATATAAAAAAATATATCGCCGAAATATGTGTACGCGCAACTTGCGAACGACTGCATCGAATCGGATAATTATTTTTTTATTGTGTTCGTTATTGTCAGGACCTGGTTTGTATAAATAAAAAAATATTAAATGTCACAATATGAATAGTTAAAGAACATTGAGTATAGGTGATACGAAGTTCAACGTGTCAGCTTTTGTACGTTATAGTTGTATTTCGTTGTTCATCGCGTTGATGCTTTCATTTCTGTCATTGGGTCTTAAGCACATATCGTTTTTTTTATTATTCTCGTGCACGTCTGTTTGCTTGTTCGACTTAGGAACATAGAATCAAGAAAAATTTAAGTAGTTTTATAAATGCATTTTTTTTTTTTTTAATTCCAATTACAAAGCATATATCGATTATATTTAAAAATATGTATTTACTGTATATATTTGGTTCAGTTATTATATGTATCGATGGAAATTAATTAGGCAAATATAAAAACACTTTACAACAAACAATTTAGAATTAACTAAAATGGAATTCGTAAGTAACGCAACAACGTAAAAAATAATTCGTAAAGATAATTACCATAAAAATACAATATACAAATCTGCGAGATCGCTTATTATTGTAACATTTCCGGAGCACCGGACCGTGCGAGAGACAAACAATGACTGAACGCTTTATGTTCTATATTTAAAAAATATTTCTTAATATATATTTTTTTATCTTTTTTTATTTTAAAGACTTCGGTCTAAAAAGTAAATGTCAGTCCCATCGTACCCTGACCGTATAGTACGTGCAAAATATAATTACAGTCAATTATGTCCAAAAACTACTTAGAACTAATCACAAAATTCCATAAAATATTGGCTTCGTCACATGCTGGTGCAGCTAAGATTCCATGGAACATGCCCTGGTCCATTAGATTCAGTCCCAAACCTTTTAAGATCGCTGTCCCTTGAGTTCGTTTCCGTTCACAGTGCCTCAACAAGTGTCGCAAGTCTTCTATAGATCCACACGATATGCAGTTGGGTGAGACACTTTTCCTCATAAGAAATGCAAACTTGCATGTGTCCAGACCTTACTCTATTCGCTGTAACAACTATAGATCTCTATAGAGCACTTTTTTTTACGTGGGGAAATGTATTTATGCATCCCCTCCCATCTCGGGGGGACTGGGAGGGGTATGTGGGACTCATCCAACGCTTAGCGCCGGGGATACCCACTAACACCCCACGGCCGTCTGTCGCCTTCCTGGGGCGACGCGGGTCCCCCTTTTAGAGTACTGCTAGCAAATCATGATACACGAGCTGGCTCGCTTTGTAATGTTTTATACCAAATACCTTTATCCCTAAACCGGTCATCGAAATAGTCTTTCCTGTTTAGGAGACATTTGCATTTGAATTTTGCAAAAAATTCTTTGTAATCTGGTCTAATGTTTGTATTAGTACCTTATAAAATAGAGCGTTTTGCTAATTGGATAACCTTCTCGTTGTCTTTCAATCCGATGTGTGACGGAATACAGACCAGTAGAGCTTGCGGGATTTTTGATTTTGTTTCGGCGCATGCGCAGTGGTTTTTAATTTTTAAAATCAAATCAAATCAAGTGAGATCAAAAATATTTATTCAGTTTAGACCCTAAGAAGGCGCTTATAAGCGTCGAAACTACCCTCGGTTGGGAAAGTAACGCAGTCATCGAGAAGAACCGGCAAGAAACTGAATTCTAGATATCACCACGACTCATGTGTTGATTTGCCCTAAAATAATAGTCTTTTGACATCAAAACCCGTTTCACGTGGTTCTTGAACATGGCTACATATGTATAGTATACCCAGCAAGTTTCAATGTTAAGGTCCGCGTCCAATAAAAAGGAAACTGAAGAGCTTATTGATGTTTTCAGACATATTTAACTTTCTTAATATTTTTTATGCATGTTAGATTACGACAAAAACAAGAGGAGAGATTATGGCCATAACGCTAAGACTTTTTTTTTATTAAGGTTTAAAGTTATGGCCATAATCTCACCTGAGCTTAAGTGATGATACGACCCAAGTAGCTAGACACGCTAAACCTGTGGAGGAACTAGCTCTCAAGTGCAGCTGCCGGACCACACCTATTGGTATTTGCCGGTAGGTTTTCAACTTGAGGGTGGTAGCTAGCCAGGCGGCCATTAGGAAAAGCCCTGCCACCATGCTATAGTTTCCTCACGATGTTTTCCTTCACCGAAAGCTTTAGCTCATTGTAAGTGTTTGAATTCGAACTCACGGCTCATGACGCGGCGTTCCTACACACTACCACTGAGCTATCATCGCTTAATGTATGATTTAATAACCCGTTAAGAAGTGTTATAAATGTAAAATCGGAGATTACATAAATGTAAAAGCCGATACGGTATCGGTTTGTGTAATAAACACCTAATATTATGCAATTTCGCATATATTTATAGTCTTGGCTAACATGGTGTACAGGGCTTGGGTGTCGCTTCGATTCTCGGCTATCATCAGCTTGCATAAGAACTTCGTTACTCTATTTACATTTGGTCTCAATATCACACAGTAAGAAGTCAAATCAAATCAAAAATCTTTATTCAATTTAGGCCCTAAGAAGGCGCTTATGAACGTGAAAAATTACTACAAGGTACAAGTAAGTATCATAGTACCAGTAAGAAGGTAATAGAAAAACCGCCTCTCAATACATCTATCTGAATTTGTTATAATGTACGTATATAGGGAGCTTTTGATAAAATACCTCACTTACTGCGGAGAGGGTGTCGCTTACTGTGACAAAATGTGATCTGGGGGTCCTAAAAAAACGTGATTTTTGCAGAGTAAAAAAAAAACAATTTTGTAACTGTTACATGTTACTAGCTAGCGTTTACCCTTGGCTTCGCTCGCGTTTACATGAATTTGGCAAAAAAGTCGGATGACTCAATAAAAAGCTTCATACAAAGTATATACATCACTTTCCCTCACTTCCAATTTTTCTTTTGTAAGAAAAAGTAGCCTATCTCCATCTGCAAGGTCTCATCTATCTCTATACCAAAGTTCATCATAATCGATTCAGCGGATTAGACCTGTATACGTAAGAAACAAACAAACTCACTTTCGCATTTATAATATTAGTAAGGATATATTTTATTTTATTAAAGTGTTATTATTGGAAGAAGTAAATGTTTAAAAATATTAAAATTTATATAGTGATATTAATTGCCATATATCATATACGGAAGTGGGCATTAGCTGTCGTGAAACCGCCCTAATGCCTCATTATTACGATGATAGCTCAGTTGGTAGTGTATACGGACGTCGCGTCAATGAACGTGAGTTCGAATCTCTAAAATGAACCTGAGCTTTCGGTAAATGAAAACATCACGATGAAACCATAGCCTGGTGGTACACCTTTTTCTAACGCCCACCTGGCTGACTACCACCCTCGGGGTGAAAATCTACCGCCATATATATATATATAGGTGTTCCGGCAGTTGCATTTGAGAGCCAGTTCCTCCACTAGGCTTAGCGTGTCCGCCATTTTGGGACACATCGTCACTTAACATCACATCAGATTGTGACCATATTGTGACATATAAAGTCGTAAAAAAACACCTCGTTGGACCTGTTACGTCAATTTCGCCACATATTTGAACGATTACATAATAAAATCAATAAACAGATGATATACGATTTGTATAAAGCATCCTCACTAATGTCATAAACGTGTTAGTTTGTATGTACAAATGTACGGATGTTTGTTAATATTTCACGCAAAAAGTACTGAACGAATTTTAATGAAAATTTACAATAATATAGCTTATACATCAGAAAAACACATAGTCTATTATAAAGTTAGTTCTTTTATCATGGGTCGGCAGATTGTCCGTACATCACCTGATGGTAAACTCAATGTGCTCCAGCGACCATCGAAAGGGAAAGTGTCCTCCGTCAGTCGCAGCTACCATGCCATACATATCAAATCAAAATAAATATAAAATCAAAATCAAAATCAAAATCTAAATCTAAATCTAAATCTAAATCTAAATCTAAATCTAAATCTAAATCTAAATCAAAATCAAAATCAAAATCAAAATCAAAATCAAAATCAAAATCGAAATCGAAATCAAAATCAAAGTATAGTGTGAATTGTCCAAAATATAACGATAAGTGTCAAGTGAGTAGGAAAAAAATCTGCCATCTGCGAGCTATTCTGGCGCGCGCTGTAAAAACCGTTAGAGTTACACGTATACAATGTATAATGGAAACGTTTATCTTAAATACTCGTACAAAAAAGTCTGCGACAACATATACCTATCTTTTGTGTATAAGCCATTATCGCCAAATTGGTGAGCCATAAATACAATTAACATTCACCGATATTCGGTGACTGTCAGGCGGTACAAAGTTTGTCGGGTCAGTTAGCATTAAAAATTGCAAGGTTATCGACATTCTCTCATTAAGAGCTTTTTACTGATTACATTAAACACTGACATATAAAACACGTGAGAATCCGAACTAATGTGATAGAGAAATTCTGTGTGTCTGTATAAAGCAAGCTGTAAATTAAAAAAAAAAAACTATATAGGTTTTGACTACAATCTCACCTGATGGTAATGGATAATGTGGCCGAAGATAGTGGACGCAATAAACCTGACGAGGGACTGGCTCTTAATTTCTACTGCCGGAACACATTTATAGGTATGAGGTGATTTTCAACTTGAGGGTGGTAGATAGACAGGCGGAAAAAACCCTTTCAACAATGCTCTGTTTTCTCCATCGAAATCACAAGTTCATTGCAGGGATTCGAACTCACGTTCTTTGACGCGGCGTCTGTACACGCTACCACTGAACTATCATCGCTTCAAAATATATTTTGGATTATATAAATAAATAAGCAGTAAATAGATTAAGAAAATTCTTAGAGTGATATCATATTTTTTTAATATTATCGATTCTAATATTTAATGTCCGTAAGTTGACACTACCTTCCACCACCTTTCTTCGAGTAGGTTTAGCGTGTCACCGCTCTAAATTACATGGTCGCCATCCCTTAAAAAAATATAGGTAGTTATGAAAGGTTGCAGACAGAAGCGAATACTTTAAATGATAAATTAAACTTTAAATGGCTTATTGATTAATATCGGATCTCAGGGAAGCAATTCTTTACATTTTTAGTTAGAACATTTACTCGTCACGACCAAAGCGGAGTCCGTAAGCCCGATATATATGTTTAATAAAAATTAGTTGTTCACTATATTAATATTAAAAATCAGAATAGTTTGTCTGGACGCGCTAATTTTAAAAAGTCCCAGTTGGATTTCAGAAATTCTCGGATTCAATAAATCAATCATTGTAGAAAGAAGGCTTTGAGTTATATCATTACGCTACCACCAAAAACCAATAACACCAGTCATGTATATTAAAATATATTTAAAAAACACGCAAAAATCGTTACTAATATTATAAATGCGAAAGTGAGTTTGTTCGTCTGTTTGTTACGCTTTCACGCCTGAACCGCGGAATCGATTGTAATGAATTTTGGTAAAGAGATAGATGTAACCTGGAGACGGTGAAAGGCTACCTTTTTTCGCGACAAACTTATAGAAAGTGGGTTTTTTTATTTTATAGTTAAGGCTTAGTGTTGTGGCCGTAATCTCACCTGATCTTAAGTGACGATACGGCCTAAGTTGGTAGACACGCTAAACCTTTGGAGGAACTGGCTCTCAAGTGCAACTGCCGGAACACACCTATTGGTATTTGGCGACAGACTTTCAACTTGAGGGTGGTAGCTAGCCAGGCGGGCATCAGAAAAAGCTCTACCACCATGCTATAGATTCCTCACGGTGTTTTCCATCACCGAAAGCCAAGCTCATTGTAGGTGGTTGGATTCGAACTCACGTCCCTTGAAGCAAAGTCGTACACACTACCACTGAGCTATCAATAAGCTGCTGGGATAAAGAGAAGGATAAACTTTCTATGATTTTCTTTATTACGTCATTCGATTTGTTTGACAAAGTCAATGTGAACGCGAGCGAAGCCGCAGGTAAAAGCTAGTGCTTAATTTTTTTTTTACTTCTAAACAAGCAAAGAATACATATCTACATTATTTGTACATAGTGTTTCTGTTTGCATGAATTTCGACGAACTTAATTTTCATCATTATTTTCTTTTTACCGCGTGATGGTAATCGATTTTACGCAGACAAAATCCGCCAGACGAGTCTCAAGAAGTTTTCACTTAATAAAAATTAATACAATATTACCATAATAAATTGCTTGAATGCAAAAAAAAATGAATATTTAATATAACCTGTTACAATTACATACTTTATAATACTACCGAGTTTATGGTCCGATTACTATAATTTATTTTTATTAATTTGCTGAGAATCAGGAGTAATTCAAAGACACGTTATATTTACGTGTGACAGAGAAAAAAGGTGAAGGAAAGTTAGGTGGAGATTAAAAGGTTTTGAAGCGATGACAGCTCAGTGGTAGTGTGAACGGACGCTATATCAATAGACGTAAGTTAGAGCCTACCTACTGTGAGTCTGAGGGCACGGTGAAGGTAAGCATCGTGATAAACCCTAGGATGATGGTAGGGCTTTTTCGTGGCGTTACGTGGTGTTTAAAATCCCAGTTTTCACGGACTTCCTCATTGCAACGCACTAATTGAAACGCATCGTCCTAGCCCAGGCCAAAGCCGCGGGGGGCATGTGGTGACTCATCGGCTGCTAATAGCCCAACACTACCCACTAAAAATGCACCACAGCGACACTTCAAACTCCCGTATTGCCAGAGACCAGAGCTTACACAATTCTTCTAGTCCAGCTACCATCCTCAAGTTGAAAATCTCCCACTAAATGGATATAGTGTGTTCCGACAGTTACACTTGAGATCCCGTCCCTCGACTAGGTTTTCGCGTGTCTACCATCTTGGGCCTCATCGTCCCTTAACACTAGGTGAAATTGTGGCCATAACACCAAACGTATAAATAAAAAAAGAACAAAATGTCACACATAATGTGAGGTACTCGAACTAATAGCAAAGTTTTATAGATGTTTAATACGACATCGAAACATCGGGTAAGACACCATTCGACATCTAATTTCATAACATCACTAATAGGGTACGAGTAATTATATGTGTGTACTATATTTATTATTATAGCAATGGACAACCTTGATTTGCTATCGGAGGCAGAGAATGATAGTGCGCAATATGTCACAGGTACACAATCAAAACGTTTTATATGGATATGCGCCGTACTGTTGCATCGTTGTATTGTGGCGACAGGTACACGCAAACATAGTAGGGTTGCGAAAAAGTAAACATTACTTCACTGAGGCGAATGAATATCAATTATAGAATCGGCGACTTCTAGTGGTTGATACTCGAGCGTAATTTTTAAGTTTAAACACATATTAAGTTTGTTTTGTCGATAAAATAAATACCTCTATAATTATTATATTTTTATTTATTATTTGGTCATACTTTAAAACCTTTTGGCTAAATGGTTGAGTTTATTATTTACTAGCAATGCCCGCTACTTCGCTCACATGGAATTAGAAGTTAAGTATTTTTGATGAGATGAACGCCTTTGCAATCTATGTACTAAACGTGCCGATGCCGGGTCCATTGAATGGCATAGAGGGAAACTCCGAGCAGCTCCCGGGTAGGTTTAAGGCGCTCTTCTCTGACGCACGTCAACACTCATCTTCAATACTCGTGTTTCTCTCCCTGCCCAGCCTAATTTGGTAGGAGCCTGCTAGCGCAGCTTTAGATACACGTTCTTATACAGAACTTACTGTAGTCCTAAAGAGACCATGATATTTTACTCTTAAATAAAGAAATTTCGCTGATACACCTCTCAACTGCGTATAAATTAACCACGTAGCCATTCCTGTCCAGGTCATGTATTATAACCGTGGTCCTTATATTTATTTCCCATTAACCCAAAAGTACACGCATCATAATCTCATTTTTTTTTTTGTTTATTTAGTAACAATTTAACCACATCGAATCAGACCGTGAGAAGTAATAGGGTTCTATTTATAATTATACTGACGCGTAAGAAAAAAAAATTGATTAGTAAAGTCTTTCAGTCGGTATCGTGATAACATACGGGATTCGCATATACAAACACACGGACGTCCAAGACAGAACGTTTTTAAAACAGTTTTTTAACTAGTTTAAATAAAAAAATGGGATCCAAAATATTATGAGAGTTAAAAATAGTGTTTTTTCTTGGTATTAGTGTGTATATATTATTTTACAAGTCAAATCCCTACTAATGTGAATATAAGTTTGTACACATATTCTTGGAGGTATTAGAAGTAGCATAGGATACTTTTCATAAAAAAAAAAAAAAAAAAAAAATGTTTGTCAAAAAATCTCAAAATCAAGCTACTTTAACGCCATCTGGCTTTCCAATGTATAGATGATGTGAAGTTCACCGGGTCAGCTAGTATATGAAAATTGAGACATTGAGAGATAAGTAAAATAAATATATCTGTTCTGGAAGCCTAAGCTGCAACATCCTCTAGGAATTTATAGGTAGAGTTTTTGATACGTGTCCATTAAAATAACCCAATCAGATGCAATACTCAGTATTGAGGAGGGCTTGTTTTTGGATCTTTGATTTTTATGTATGTATGAAAGATTTTATTACAATTGGATGAGCAATTGACAGTGACAAATAAACAATTAAACAATAGTTCAGGTATAAATAATAATTATGTGTATACAAATCGAACTACATAGCGTGATATGTCACCGAAAATATATGACTGCGTTTCACTTAACGATGACAACCTTGAAAATATAACGACTGTTCCACATAAAAATCTCGGTTGTTGCGGTCGTACGGTGGTAGGACATTTTCATATACCCGCCTTGCTAGTTACAGTCTGAGTTCACATCGTCATTTGCTATCAGATGTGATTGTGGCCAAAACACTAAATCTATTAAAAAAAAACATTACCAATGATGTTCTTACTTCCACTCATTTTAAACTCACAACGTCCCTACTGCAAAGGTGACCAATACTCCTATCCATTCACTCGAGTGCGTGATTGTAACGCCATTCAAATTCCGCTCATTTTGAAGCGATGATAGCTCAGTGGTAGTGTGTACGACTTTGCGTCAAGGGACCTGAGCTCGAATCTAACCACCTACAATGAGCTTGAGTTTTCGGTGAAGGAAGACATCGTGAGGACATAGCATGGTGGTAGGGGCTTTTCTGATGCCCGAATGGCTAGCTACCACCCTCAAGATAAAAATCTGCCGCTAAAATACCCATAGGTGTGTTCCGGCAGTTGCACTTGAGAGCCAGTTCCTTCACTGGTTTAGCGTGTCTACAATCTTGGGCCGTATCGTCACTTAAGATCAGGTGAGGTTATGGCCATAACGCTAAACCTTAAATATATAAAAAAAAAAATTATAGCACACTGTTTTTGTCTTGGCGCCAGTTATTTTTCTGAACTCGTTTCGAAATAGATTCCGATAATAATCGATAGTCGATATCATGATACAGGTCACGTATCCGATAGTTTACTGCCCTTCGGTACAACAAAGGGCTAACCACTCTAAATTCATATGCTCCCCCCATACACTCGTTGATATTCAACGTAGAACCCGGCACGCGTGTGAAAGATTATTTATCTGTATTTTATTATTGGAGAAAAACTGAATCTGCTATAGAATAGCGTCGCCCAGTGTTTACGATACATTTTTATAGTTTATACGTTTAGCGTGTGGCCGTAAGTCTACAATCTCATCTGATGTAAAGTATGACAAATATTCAACTTGAGGAAAAATTCCTTGCTGTTGTTTCATCATGATGTTTTTCTCCACCGAAAAAACAGGCTCATTGTCGAACTCACGTCAATTAGTGCGGCGTCCATACACACTACCAACTGAGCTATCATCGCTACAATGGACAGAAACATTTTTGTATATACCGTCTTCTAAATCAAAACTTTATGACAATAACTGGAATTGAATTGACTGAAAATAAGATCCTACTCTTTTCTATAGTCCTTTCGAGAAGTTCCATTTTATTGCATCGCGTTTGCATTTTTTTTTTTAATGGAAGGATGTTCCTTGTTACAGGGTTCAGACCCTCGAGTGGCGACATGCCGCGGCCGGCTGCAGACCAGACGGTGTCAGCTCAATCAGGAGATCAACAAAGAGTTGCGGCTTCGTGCCGGAGCTGAGAACCTATTTAAGGTAAGGGGTTTACATAACGCCGTTATAGGGATTAACACCATTACTAGTGGAAAACGAGTGTATGTACCTGGTGGAAAGTTAAAACCGCAGTTTATCCACCCCGAAATACCAGAAGCATCATATGCGCATTTTTTTTTTCGATAGAACAAATGCTGTAAGCGTTAAGGGCTTTTACAGCTTCACTGATTTTTGGGGGCCAGCACGGAAGCCGCACAGCCTCACATATGCATTCCGGCTCCTTGAAATGTTGAAACATTTTCTGCTGGAAAATAGAAAAATCCTTAGGAACGATACAAGTGTACCGCAAAACATGGAAACTTTGCCTATAAAAGTCAAAGATTTTTGTAGAGTTTGGTTTATTTTGAAAAATTTTACTGTATTTTATATTATATTTTTAGCAAACAAATTCTATATCCTTAAATCTTGTTCCTCGGGAACTGTGTTTTTCTATGTACTTCCCTGACCTTCTATGTACCCCTGACAACGTGTATGCAAAAATTCAGTATGACCAGTTCAGTATTTAGAGGCGTGGAAGCGTAACGAACAAACTCACATGCGCTTTTATAACATTAGTTACGATTTTGGATGAGTCGTTAAGCGTCAAGCACAATGACCTCAGGGTGTAGCAATTCTTAAGGCTCTAGGAGTCACGTACGAATACATTCGTGTGGTGCAGCGATCGGCCATCCGTGGCACCCTCGCCGTTTCTTGACCTCAATGACCTGTGACCTTGTGAGAGCTTTTATTTCTAACTCAAAACGGGAGCTTTTTATTGTAAGATAGCTACGCTAAAAATTATGTAATATTTTTTGCTCGTCTTTGTAAGTTCTTTCTAAACAGCTTTCCTCCTATTGGTGATGTTAAATAGATTAAAATGTTCCTCAATTGTGACTCTATCAAATACATATCTTTTGAAATCCAACTGGTAGTTCTTAGGAAACGTATGTTAAAAACAATCAAATTTTCCACTTTGTAATATTTGTCCTTGCGCCTGCTTCATCTGGTGAATAACATATTAAGAGAAAATCGCTGACTTTTGTTTATATTGACGACACAAATGTTCATATAAGTAAAATAGCATTAAAATAATGAAGGATAATTAATATCCAAATAATCAATGTCTCTAAACGATCTACAAATAATTCCGCATCGAATGGTCATGGTCCCATGTCGATACGATCAATAGTTCTGATATGATTGCGCCTCAAACAAACATGCTATTGGGGCTTACTCTATTTTTATATACTTTATAGGTTTTGCGTTATGGTATATGCTCACCTGGTATACGATGATGTATCCCAAGATGGTACATATGCTAAGCCTAGCGGAAGTACTAGCTATCAAGGGCAACTATCGAAACACACCTATAAGTATTTATCTACAGATTTTCAACTTGACGGTGGCAGCTATCCATCCCGCCAGATATTAAAAGAAATATAACATCTATCTCTGATCTCTAGCAACATGAGAGTTTCAAATGTCGCGTAGTGCGTTTTATTAGGTAGTGTCGGGTGCTTATTACCCGACGAATCTTGTCACACACCCGTTTTAACGTAGCCTGAGTGTAAAAGTGATATACCGTGTGTGTATGTGTGTGTGTGTGGTGTATATTCACGTTACTGCAGAGAACCCCACCATTCAAACCGAACACACGGGATCCAATACATAACCTGTTTATTTTTTGTTACAGTACCTAATCAGTAAATATATTGA
The DNA here is from genome assembly GCA_039707435.1 of Actias luna. Lineage (NCBI taxonomy): Eukaryota > Metazoa > Arthropoda > Insecta > Lepidoptera > Saturniidae > Actias > Actias luna. The sequence continues at coordinate 12,614,780 of JAZHAC010000032.1, forward strand.
TTCCTAAAGATTCGTCAGTTATATTAAACGCCATATTTCATCAGACACTGACACTGTGTTGGGTCCATCGTGTGGCAGAGAGGAAAACTCCGAGGAATGTCTCGTAAATGACTCTTATGTAGGCTTAAGGGGCCCCTTGTCGACGCGCGTCAACACTCACCTTCACCACTCGGGTTTCTCTCACTATCCAGCCAAATTTGATAGGGAGGCTGCTAGCGCAGTTTTAAAAGAAACTTTTATATAGAACTTGCTGCAATCCTAGGCAGAATTTTAGTAGACTATATAGAGATCTCGTTGGTATACCTCTCGCTCCCACTTCCGGCGCGTATAAAATGACCATAAAGCCATTCCTATTCAGGTTATTTAGGAGCTCGTAGTATTTATTTGTTTTATAGCGTGGTCCTTAGGTACGTTTGTTAGGTGTTTAAAGAATAGGTTTTTAACCCATTCCTCCCCACTGTCATATTTTAGGACACTATTTACAAGATTTCTTTTTACGTATTAGGACTATTATTTTTATTATTTCTGATGAAATTCATTTTTTTACATTATTTTTGTTAAAAAAAAAAATTTTTTTCGCTGTAAAAAATGTTTAAATAATAAAAATAAAAGTCCTAATACGTAAAAAGACATTTTGTAAATAGTGTCCTGAAAATATGACAGTGGGGAGGAATAGGTTAACTACCTCGTGAATAAAAAAAAAAAACAAAACAGGATGGTGTAGGTAGCCAGGCGGGATAGAGAAAAGACCCTACCACCGTGTAATGCTTTCGTCACAAGGTTTTTCTTCATCGAAAGCTCATGCTCATTGTAGGGATTCGAACTCACTGACGCGGTGATTGCATGCACGGACCCGCGTCGTCCCAGGGAGGTGACAGACGGCCGTGGGTTTTACTGAGTACCACAGGCGCTGAGTGCCAGGTGTGTCCCACACACCCCCCTCAGTTCCCCCGAAATGCATTTTCCCACGTAAAAAAGGGATTCGAATAGACGTCCATTCACGTCCTTAAGAATTAATGTTTATGTAACGTACTTTATTCATTTATCTTTTACAGATTATAACAGACCTTACATTATGTAAACCAAACATATAAGATACAAAATAAATGAAGAAAATATACATTAACTGTATATAAGTACTGAAAAATCCAGTCACTCCAACCTAGCACAAAAAAATTCTGATTGTGGTACCCAGTTCCTTCCACTCACAATTTAATCTGTGTGGATTCCATTATGAATTTAATACATCCAGACACGAGTCAAAACTAAGTGTACAATTATGACCAGTGCTATGCTATCAAAACCGGAAACAATTGCCGTGTTGTTTTTCTTTTTATACTAAATTAAACTCTCTACGAAGCACTGTCGATTACTATATTTTGATAGGTTGTCCGTTTAAAGTGTGCATTTGGAGTACTTAACTTATACTTACTTAATCATCTACTTATTTACCTCCACTCTCATTAACTAACGTCTCTAATTTAAAAACAATTTTGCAATAGTACGCTTGATCCAAAACTACCAAAGACAGTCATGTAATTAAACAAATTCATGCCTAGCTGAAGACCAGCGCTATAGAACTATATTGAGGTGGGGGGGTTAGATGGTCTCTACGTGTCCTTATGTTGGGGGGAAGTGGGTGAAATTCCTTCTTACGTAATATTTCATGAATCAGAATTCAACATAAAAAATCTATCCCCATTTTGGATTCCAAATAGTTTTCTTAATTTTAAAGTATACAGTCGAATTTTAATTGTTTATTGAAAAAAATAACTTATATAATTTCATATGTTTTTATTGTTATCCATGTTTGGTTCTATAGAAAAAATTATAGAACATTTTTCCGTGTATTATCGTATTTTAATTGTTTAAAAAATTATAAAAAACCTTTCCTAACATAATAGTTTCTTATTTAGAAAATCATGATAGAATTTTAAGAAAGGGAGGCAGTTTCGAGAAATCTTACGTATACATACTTAGGGGAGCGGGATCTAAAGTGACCGAAATTATGTTTACGTAATTAATATTTGACCCCTCGGATCCTTTCTCGATGTTGTATGAGGCTTTAACTTGTAAGACATTATAATTGCTAATTCTAGACATTTTTGTGTGTGTATCTATTATCATCGAAATAAATGTTCTCTTTCTTGCCTATGCAAAAAAGTAGTTTGCTGGCGACTGACTAACACGTCATATGTATCTTTATAGGCGACTACCAACAGGAAACTCCGCGAGACCGTCGCTCTGGAACTAAGCTTCGTGAATTCGAACCTGCAGCTGCTGAAGGAGCAACTCGCCGAGCTGAACTCTTCCGTGGAACTCTACCAGAACGACAGGTATGTATTAAACGTATATATATATATATATATATATATATATATATATATATACACTTCTGTTCATTTTTTTTATACTTACGTTTAGTGTTAAGGCCACAATCTCACCTGATGTTAAGTGACGATGTGGCCCAATAGGTATAATAGGTATTTGGCAGCAGATTTTCAACTTGAGGGTGGTAGCTAGCCAGACGGGCATTAAAAAAGCTCTACCACCATGCTATGGTTTCATCGCCATGTTTTCTTTGAAAGCTCAAGCTCATTGTGTGTGGAATCGAACTCACGTCCCTTGACGCAGCGTCCGTAGACAGTACCAACTGAGCTATCATGGTCGAAGGTATGTAACTGTGGCTGAAAATAAAAACACAGTCTGCCTAAATAGTAAGCGGTTATTTTAACTTATGACGCTTGTAATGGTAGAATACTACAAAAATTATTTCGCTATGATGATCGGAATTGTGGAGGCAGTTCACCACTTAAAAATGAAGGAGAGAACCTGGATGGAGGGAAAGATTATTATGAAACTATATCACAAGGGTACGTCCTTTACTAATTATTGCCTGGCTAGCTACCACCCTTCAGCTGAAAATAAATACCTTTTTTATACTTAAGGTTTAGCGTTATGGCTATAATCTCACCTGATCTTAAGTGACGATACGGCCCAAGTTGGTCAACACGCTAAACCTGTGGAGGAACTGGCTCTTAAGTGCAGCTGCCGGAACACACCTATTGGTATTTGCGGCAGGTTTATATGTGTTCCGGCAGTTGCACTTGAGACCCAGTCCCTCCATTAAGATTATTGAGTCCACCATCTTGGGCCACAGTATCACTTAACATCAGATGAAATTGTGGCATAACACTAAACATACATACTACCTTTATTCTTTCCAATATTATAAGTGCATAAGTGATGAATCGATTCTGATGAATTTTAATATAGAGATAGTTAGGACCTTGGAGACGGTAATAAGCAACATTTCGTCGCAATAAAACCTATTGGAAAAAGAGGAATAAACTTTCTATGAAACTTTTCTATGGCGTCTTCTGGTTTAACGAAATCAATAGTAACGTCAGCGAAGCCGCGGGTAAAAGCTAGATAAAAATAAACCTCATATTTACATATCTGATATCCGGTAAGATTTTTCCATTAAATATAGAAATAATACAATAATATATTAGAAACAATAATTTAATATTAACTTGTTTATAAAATACCTAATGCCAGCAGGTCGCATTTAGCCTAAATTATTACCTTTCATAGAGACAATAATTATATTAGTGATGGTACTTTGGTATTTTACAAACTTCATTGTAGATACCTACCATATGATATCTCTTTGTTTTATCAGTAATCGTGTCGATTCTATATGAATGAACAGACACTAGTTGATCCGTGTGGTTATTTCGTACACATTCGTAATCAGACCGCAAATAATGCTTTTTCTGTTGAATTTCTTATTTGATTACGTTTGCATACAAAATGGGGATCATCTGAGAGCTATCATATTAGTTAAATGGATTGTTAGGGGCCATTCATTAATTACGTAAGGATAATTTCGGTCTCTTTAGACCCCCTCCCCAATATAAGTATACGTAAGTTTTCTCGACGCCCCTCCCCTTTTTTATGTATGTTTCTATCTTGATATTCTAAATAATAAACTGTTATGTTAGAAGAGGAAATGTCTTTTTTATTTTTGAAATTAAAAAAATACGATGATACACGGAAAAATGTGCTATATTTTTTTCTATAGATCCAAACACGGATAACAATAAAAGCATATGAAATTTTAATAAGTTATTTTTCTTTTTCAATATGCAATTAAAAATTATTTAAATAAAAATTGAAAATTACACTGTAGGACGCTTTAAACAAAATAAAAAAAAAAGTTATTTGGCATCTGAAATGGAATTAGATTTTTTAATATTGAATTTTGATTCACGAAATATTATGTAAGAATGAATTTCACCACCTCCCCCCCAATATAAGGACCTGTAGAGGTTTTCTACCTCCCCCCCCTCAATACCCTAACTTAATTAACGAATGGCCCCTTAACATATGGTGGCCTTACATTTTGTTGGATTCCTAATGAAAATACGCTTTGTTGATAAAGAAACAAAACGAATGCTTCAATCTTTATATTTATAGACTGGATCAATAAGTGAACCGATTGTAAATTTGTTTAACTTTTCCTTGTTTACACATGTAATGTTTAAAAAAGGTAATACGACCAGAACGATTATCTTGTCGGTCCCCCGGAATAAGTGGGTTAAGTTAAAGCTTTTTAAGTAAAGTCCCGTAACTCTGTTTATTTAAGGTTATGAACATTTATTTTTTTATGGAATAGGGGGCAAACGAGCGAGCGTGTCGCCTGACGGTAAGTGATCACCGCCACCCATAGACTCCCACGACACCAGGGGAATCGCGCGTGCGTTGCCGGCCTTTCTAGGAGGATCTGGCTGTCAAGTGCCACTGCCGGAACACACCTATTGGTATTTGGCGGCAGGTTTACAACTTGAGGATGGTAGCTAGCCAGGCAGGCATTAGAAAAAGCCCTACCGCCATGCTATGGTTTCCTCACGATGTTATCCTTTACCAAAAGCTCAAGCTCATCGTATATGCTTGGTTACGAACTCACGTCCCGTGACGCGGCGTTCCTACACGCTACCACTCAGCTATCGGCGCTTCTAAATGTATACTAAACCTTGAATAACAACTCAATTTTAATGGTATATCTTTTACCCGCGGCTCCCCTCGCATTGAAGCCATTCAATATTTTTTTTCTTTTTCGTATTTTTTTTTTTTTTGTTTTTTAGTTCAATAATTAGTATCCTATGTTACTTCTAATACCTCCAAAACGATGTGTACAAAGTTTCATGATGATCGGTCGAGTAGTTCTCGCGTGTAAGCGTAACAAACAAACTTACATTCACATTTATAATATTAGTAGAGATGTCGCTTAGCTTATTTTCGGTGACCAGTTACACAGGCTACCGTTACGTTCGAAAACAATTTTTTTTTTTTTTTTTTTTCAATAACAGTAATAATTTAAATGCAAATTACTGTCTCCTAAATGCCAAGCTATTTACAAAATATTACCACGATATTTACGCTAAGATTATAAATTTGGAAATTATAAATGCGACGAGTTAGAATTTAGAATTCGTAACCGCGTTCTATTACGATAACGCAGTAGTTAAGGGTCTCGTTTCCGGTTAAGGAAAATGTCCTGGTGAAACCATAGTAGGATGGTAGAGCTTTTCCTAATGCTCACCTGACTCCACCAGCCTCAAGATGAAAATCTGCCGCTAGATACATAGATGTGTTCGGGCAGCTGCCCTATAAGCCAGTCTGTCCACTAGGCTTAGCGTGTCGACCATCTTGGACCATACCGTCACTTAACCCATTCCTCTCCACTGTCATATTTTTAGGATACTATTTTCAAATTTTCTTTTTACGTATTAGGACTTTTTTTATACTTAAGATTTAGCGTTATGGCCATAATCTCACCAGATCTTAAGTGAAGATACGGCCCAAGTTGGTAGACACGCTATACCTGTGGAGGAACTGGGTCTCAAGTGCTGCTGCCGGAACACACCTATTGGTATTTGGCGGCAGGTTTACAACTTAAGGGTGGTAGCCAGCCAGGCGGGCATTAGAAAAAGCCCTACCACCATACTATGGTTTCCTCACGATGTTTTCCTTCACCGAAAGCTCAAGCTCTAGTTGCTTGGATTCGAACCCACGTCCCTTGACGCGAAGTCGTGCACACTACCACTGAGCGATCATCCATAAATCCAAATTTTTACACTATTTTACTAATAAAATAATTATTTTTAGCTGTAATAAATGTTTAAATAAATAAAAGTACTAATACGTCAAAAGAAATTTTGAAAATAGTGTCCTAAAAATATGACAGCGGGGAGGAATGTGTTAACATCGGATGAGATTGTGGTAATAACGCTAATATATACAAAAATCTTCCACACAAAATTTTTTAAATGTACTTTAATTTGTATAAGTGACACTATTATTGTATGTAAGAAGAATGACCCGAATAAAACCGGCGACATAACCTAGTGTCGATCATAAACATTATGCATAAGTGTGTATAAAGTGACGTCAACGTGCATAATCTGTTTTATAAACCGAAGCACGACCAGCCACTTTCAAAACTATGAATAAATTGTGATATATCTTTCTATATTAATATTTAATGCAGATAATGATGTTAGTTTTAACGTACTAATATTAGGAACCGACTATCGGACTTCAAGAATTCTGTTTTTATGTCACAGAGCAATGATTGGGGGAGTGTTTAGGCTATCTTATATCACGCCACCGCCAACAGAAGAAAATCTGTATGGAAAACTGTTAGTAGAACGGAAAAATATATTAGATATTTTTTAGTTCCATGTGAAAGAAGTCGCGAGCAAAGCTAGTGAATATTATAAAATGGAATAGTTTGTTTGAACGCGCTTATCCTAGAAACTAAAAGTCGGATTCCGAAAAATGCTTTTGTATTTGCTAGAGAAATCATTGTTTTAGCTATTTCTTGAAGTGATGATAGCTCAGTGGCAGCGTGTAGGGGTGCCGCGTCATGGGACGTGAGTTCGAATCCAACCGTCTACAAACCATAGTACGGTGGTCGGGATTTCTCTAATACATGTCTAGCTAGCTACCACTCTCAAGTTGAAAATATGCCGCCAAATACCAATAGGTGTGTTCCGACAGTTGCACTTTAGAGCCGGTCCCTCCAATAAAGGACTGCAACGCACCTGCGATCCCCTGGTGTTGTGAGTGTCAATGGGCAGCGGTGATCTCTTACCATCAGATGACACGCATGCTCGTTTGCTCCCTATTCGATATTAAAAAAACAAACATCACAATATCCCCAATCGGAGAAAAGCTGTATTGAAATAAGTTATAAAACCGGGTATTATTAAATATTTTTTTAGTTTCCTGTCGCGGCCATTTCTATCTACAAAAAATTGGGAGTCATACTTGTAATATGGTGATCACGATCCAGTTGTAAACAGTTAGGGCCGGTCCACACGGTGCATTGCCTCGTCGTAATGCAAATGTTTTAATTCATAGCTGGCCACACAGGCACTGCGACATCGCAATACAAATGTTCTGACGCATTACTGGCCACACAGGCACTGCGACATCGCAATGCTAATGTTTTGACGCATTGCTGGCCACACAGGCGCTACATCATCGCAATGCAAATATTTTGACGCATTACTGGCCACACAGGCGCTGCATCATCGCAATGCAAATGTTTTGACGCATTACTGGCCACACAGGTGCTGGATCATCGCAATGCAAATGTTTTGACGCATTACTGGCCACACAGGCATTGAGTCATCACTATGCAAATGTTTTGACGCATTACTGGCCACACAGGCGCTGCGACATCGCAGTGCAAATGTTTTGACGCATTGCTGGCCACACAGGCGCTGCGACATCGCGATGCAAATGTTTTGACGCATTACTGCCCACACAGGCGCTGCATCATCGCAATGCAAATGTTTTAACGCATTACTGGCCACACAGGCGCTGCATCATCGCAATACAAATGTTTTGACGCATTACTGGCCACACAGGCACTGCGACATCGCAATATAATTTGACGCATTACTGGCCACACAGGCGCTGCATCATCGCAATGCAAATGTTTTGACGCATTACTGGCCACACAGGCGCTGCATCATCGTAATGCAAATGTTTTGACGCATTACTGGCCACACAGGCGCTGCATCATCGTAATGCAAATGCTTTGACGCATTGCTAGCCACACAGGCGCTACGACATCGCAACGTTAAGACGGCATCGCAATGACTCGCCTTGAGTGCTTCGTCTCGTGGCCTGCAATCCGTTGTGTACGCTATGGTTTTTTTTATGGTATAGGGGCAATCGAGCAAGCGTGTCACCTTTTTTTATTTTTATTTTTAAGGTTTAGCTTTTAAATCAAATGAATCGATTCAGTAAAATCGATTTTTGCATTCTTTTATAGTCATAATCACACCTGATCTTAATTGACGATACGACCCAAGTTGGAAAACACGCTAAGCCTGTGGAGAAACTGGCTCTCAAGTGCAATTGCCGGCACACACCTATTGGTATTTGGCGGCAGGTTTTCAACTTGAGGGTGGTTGCTAGCCAGGCGGGCATTAGAAAAAGCCCTAGCACCATGCAAATAAACCAGTCGGTAAGTGATCACCGCCAATGGATACCCACAACTCCAGAGAATCGCAGGTGCGTTTCTGGCCTTTATTGGATAGGCTGGTTCTCAAAGGTAAAACGGCGCAGTGACAGCGCTCAGTTTAGTCGACGCAAAACGCCGTGTGGACAAGCCTTTGGCGTATCCCACAGACCCGAGGTATTATAAAACAAGCCGCCAATGGTACACGCGACGACAAAAAAAAAGAATAAACATTTTACAACGTCCGCCATCTTAATTATAGGGTTATTAAATGTTACAATGTTGTCTGTGAATCATTATAATAAATCACAGGACCATCTTACTTATGTGTTTTTTTTTTATATGTAATTAGCACTGCCTTTGGCTATGCACGTGTTCTTGCCAACATTGTAATCCTCACTAATAATATTATAAATGCGAAAGTGAGTTTGTTTTTTTGTTTGTCACGCTTTCATACCCAAAACGCTGAATCGATTGTGATAAATTTTGGTGTAGAGATAGATGGGAACCTGAAGAAGGTGACAGGCTACTTTTTCTCGGGAAAAACTTATTGCAAGTGGGGTAAAGAGAGGGATTAATTTGGTATGAAACTTTATATTTCGTCATCCGATTTGCTTGACAAAATTAATATTAATGCGAGCAAAGCCACCGGTAAAAGCTAGTAATTTTATAATTGGTTAGTTTAGCAGACGTTCTTTCCTTTTCCGTAGCCAATAACTCGACCACAGTGCCGTTTATAGTTTCTTACTAAAAACTTGTCCATTATCTAAATATAAACCAACTTCATAGTAATCGATAAAACGTTAAACATTTGTTTCATATCTCGTAGGAATCTTTTTGCATTTTCGGCATAAAAATTGCCCTATATATCTACTGTAATATTAATTATCGGCGTGCCAAATATTATCAAATCTATCGAGCAGTTTCAGAGATAAGGAGACGAAAAAACGGGCATTTTTTTTTTAAATAAATAATTTTGCCCACTACATCGGTAAAAAATTACACTCCAATTTTTATATTATTAAATAAATGTTTAGTGTATGGATTTGGTTCTAATTTTATTACTTGTATATCATTATGTACATATTATGTATATTAATAAAGTTACAGACATAAAAATTAGTAACACAGATTATATAATAGAGAGCACAACAAAGAATAATAATGTATAATTTTAAAATTTAATTCGCTAATGAACCTACATCTCAGTACTCGGACGCATTTCACATAATTTAATTTACATACTGAAATAATAAAAAACTAAATGTTATTGTAAAAATGAGGAAAATAATATATTTTTACTAATACTTAATGTTCCCAAAATACAAGTTTCCTTTACTTTTTATGAAAAAAGTGTAAGGGTTACAGATATTATCGTATAGTATGAAATTAAAAAATATTATATAATAAAAACACTATGCATTCGTGGGTTAATGGTAATTAAAAAGCCTAATTATTATGTTACAGATCAATTAACCTGTTCTAATGATCAATTAAAATTGAGAAAGAACGCCCAAAAACTTATTTCCTCCATTGTTCTTATTTCCCGCGCTACGGACGCCATCTTGTCGCGGCAGCACCATACAATTGTATGTAAATTTCTTTCACTAAAATCACATGGGTCGAATAAACTAGTCGTTTATATATTTAATAGTTTATTATGGATCAGTTTTGTTTCCTTATTACAGTGTAAATTCGATTCAAATAAATTAGATGTAACGACAACGTTCCTATCACCTAGGAATTACCCGACACTTTTTATTTAATCAATGATATTATAAAATAGCTTATCCTGCGACTTCCTTCGCGTGGAATTGAAGTGATCTAACCTCGCGCCACCATTCAAATTAGAATAACTTTTGATAGAGTTAACCGATTTTAATGAAACAAAGACTAAATGTTACTCGAGGATAGGCTTTATGATTTCCTTGATGACGTTTTATCATAAACTTTGTACTTTAGCTTTGATGAAGGCACAGACAAACAGACAAAAATTCCAGAAATACTGGTTGATTATCGTTTAACACTAGCTTTTTTTAATATTTTCGATGTACAACAGCGTCTTTTCTACATGTACATTATATGTATAGAAGTATATATACGTTACCTCTATAATATTACACCAAAGCAAGTGGCACGCTAACCCCAAATAGTAGCATTGCAATGAACGGGAAAGTAGAATGATATACCGGTCGTGAGAAAGAGACGTGTATAAATTTGCTATGCGTCGTTTAAACTGTAAACACTTAATTTTATACTGATAAATTTTACAAATGGATATATTCTATTAGGTACATGAAAATGTCAAATTATCAATGATAATAGTAATATTACGTATGGAATATTATCCAATGACCTTTAGAAGTTTTGTTTGTATATTTTATATAATATCACATTACACGTCAGTTGTTTTAGGGCACTTGATATAACAATCGGTGCACGACATACTCCCTTGAACGCCGACGCGATACTGAGGCTTGAGTGCGCCAACTGACACAAAATCAATGAGTTCGAATATACCTGATATGAGCTTGTGCTTTCGGTGTAGGAAAAACATAGTGATGAAATAATTGCATGGTGGTAGAGCCTTTTCTAGTACCTGCTTGACATGCTCCCTCAACCTTCAAGTTGAAGATCTTCTTGCCAAATACCTCTAGCCGTGTTCCGGCAGTTGCACTTTAGAACCAGCTCTTCAACTAGGCTTAGTGCGTCTGCCATCTTGAGCCGCATCGTCACTAAAGATCAGGTGAGATTATTGCGATAACGCTAAACCTCAACTATAAAAAAAAATCGTACGTAACACCGATTGTAGATGTCATATACATTTTCTTTAATCTATGGAGAGTTTTTTTTTTACGAGAATGTATGACGTCCGGCTTGTATAATTTTATTTTTATATTTAGTGTTGTCTTTGCCCGCGACTCCGCTCGCGTGTACCTATACATTATTTAATAATTTTGACCCGTGTTTATAACCTTTTTCGATACAGCTTTGCTCCTATTGGTGATAGCATGATATATATTAGCCTAAAGCCTTTCTCAATAATTGCTGTATTAATTACAAAATATTTTTTAACAACCGTATTATAAATTTTTAAATTCAAACAAATAAACAAAATTTTCTTCTATATAATCTTTATATATATAAAATTGATGTCACTTTGTTTTTCCGCGATGAACTCCTAAATTGCTGAACCGATTTTAATCAAATTTTGCACACTGTGTTCAGTTTGATCCAACTTAAGAGATAGGATAGTTCTTGTTTCGATAAGTGATCATAACGCGATAGATGACGCTGTAGTCGGTGTGATTGACTACTCGAAAAGGCAGAGCGAGTTCTACCAGATCAGCTAGTGTTAATATAGACTATTAGAGAGACAAAATTAAAAAAAAAATTGTACTCATCATGTATAAAAACGTTTATTATAAATTCCAATAAATTATTTTTCATCTAATTTTGAGCCCGTTACAGTTTTATAATATGTATGGCATGTTTGTTGCAGCAAAGAGTGCGTGATGCCGACAATCCCGCTGGGTTTGAAGGAGACCAAAGAAGTGGACTTCCGGGAACCTTTCAAGGACTTCATCCTGGAGCACTATAGCGAGGACGCCGCTATGTACGAAGACGCCATCTCAGACTTTATGGACATGAGACAGGTTCGTGTATTGTGCTGCTCTTTCGTGTATAGCGCAGTTAAAGGTTCGTGCCGCGGAACCTTCGTACAGAACCAAAAGGGACGCGTTGCGTGTGGTCCCATTCTCATCTCATGCCGCTTGAACGATGTGGTACGAGATAGTAGGCCTAAGGTTAGAGGAAATACTGACTGCCGGATGTCACCTTTACACCCGCAGAATTTTAACGAAGCGATGATGCATTATTATGGAATAGGAGGCACACAAGCGAGTTTATCACCTGATGGCAAGTGATCACCGCTGCCCATGGATACCCACAACATCGAAGGTATCGCTGGTGCGCTGCCGGCCTTTTAAGAGGGGCTGGCTCTCAAGTGCCACTGCCAGAACTTACCTATTTGTATTTGGCGGCAGATTTTCAACTTGAGTCTGGTAGCCAGCCAGACGGGCATTAGAAAAAGCCCTACCACCATGCTATGGTTTCCTCGCGATGTTTCCCTTCACCGAAAGCTCAAGGTCATTGTAGGTGGTTGGCTTCGACACGTCCGATGCGTTCCTACACGCTGCCACTGCGTTATCATCGCTGTGAGTTTGACAAAACAGTCTGAGTTTTCGGTGAGGGGAAAATATGGTGATGAAACTATAACACGTTAGTAATGAGCAAGATCACGTCAAGTGGACCCCCCTTTTCCACTTGGTTATTAAATTCAGGTATGAATATTTCTACATGAAGTATTTACTATGAACAATTAATCCCCAGAACAGTTTTTGAAAATTTTCATTTTAACAACTTTTTTTTTTAAGAAATTTTTTATGTCTTTTAATTAAAAAATCAATAAATAAAAAGCTATTAAAGATATTTTAATGAAACTTATTTTTAAAAAATGTTATTTTTTTTATTAATTAATTATTAAAATGTTTTTTTTTATTATTATTGAATAAACGAAGATATCTAAATTTTAGCAGTATTCTATTTTTTTTTTTTTTTTTTTTTTTTTATTAATTAATTTTATGTAATGAGTTTCAGTATAATTATCCATTAAATAACATTTTTTTATTAATAAAATAAAGAATTGCTTTTTACTTACAATTACTGAGTAAATTAAAAGATAAGTGAATGACGCGCGGCAGCGCGCCGTACCGACAGCGCTCACCGCACGTCATAAATAAATTTTTTTTTGTTCAATCTAATCGCGAGTATTCAAATTTTTTTGCGGATTCTATTATTTAAATGTTTAATGCATAATACCGAGAAAAAAAATTTTGTTTTTTCAGGGAGAAGTCATTAAAATTTTCATTTGTTAACTAAAAAGATAATTAACAATATGAAAATCAATAAATAATTTAAACTTTTGTGTATCTTATCAAAGTACTACTATTGAACTATAAATCCTGAAAGTTTTAATAAAATATCTTTAATAGCTTTTTATTTATTGATTGTTTAATTAAAAGACATAAAAATTTTCATTAAAAAAAAAATGTTGTTAAAATGAAAATTTTCAAAAACTGTTCTGGGGATTAATTGTTCATAGTAAATACTTCATGTAGAAATATTCATTCCTGAATTTAATAATCAAGTGGAAAAGGGGGGGTCCACTTGACGTGATCTTGCTCAATGGTTTTCTAAGACCCATCTGGCTACCACCGTTTTTTTTAAGTGGTATCTTTCTGACTCCAGGTCAGAAACTATATTTTGCGTTTTTGTAATCTGAGATCTATATCCTTAACAACGAATTCTTATTCAGCATATTAGAATTACTTAAAAACAAGACATATGAGGATGAATAATGATCTTCTTTGTGAAATGACTTATTGTCATTGAGTACAATTAATTTCTTACTTGTAACACAAGAAACGTCTTATTTTTAACACTGCAACACTTTCGGTGTGTAGTTAGTGACACTTTGCTATATAGCTCAGTGGTAGTGTGTACGACTTCACGTCAAGGGACGTGAGTTCGAATCCAAGCACCTACAATGAGCTTGAGCTTTCAGTGAAGCAAAACGTCGTGAGGAAACCATAGCATGGTGGTAGGACGTTTTCTAATGCCCGCCTGGGTAGCTACCAACCTCAAGTTGTAAACCTGCCGCCAAATACCAATAGGTGTGTACCGGCAGCTGCACTTGAGAGCCAGTTCCTCCGCAGGTTTAGCGTGTCTACCAACTTGGGCCGTATCGTCACTTAAGAACAATTAAGATTATGGCCTTAACGCTGAACCTTAAGAATAATAAAAAAAAAAATCTATAAAAAAACAACGTGTATTTCTAGGCGATTCGAACCCCAGTCCGTTCGACGGCCGGCGTGGCTCTCCTGTTCAAATACTACAACCAGCTATACTACGTGGAGCGTCGGTTTTTCCCGCCCGATCGCTCGCTCGGCGTCTATTTCGAATGGTTCGACTCGTTAACAGGTACGTAACTTATATATCGAGCTTTTACGGGATAAATATTGCAAGCACCGACGATCTTAATCCGCGTCAAGGGACGTGAGTTCGAATCCACGTACAATGAGCTTGAGCTTTCGCTGCAGGAAAACATCGTGAGGAAACCATAGCATGGTGGTAGGGATTTTTCTAAAGCCCACACTCAAGTCGAAAATCTACCGTCAAATACCTATAGGTGTGTTCCGGCAGATGCACACGAGAGCCAGTTCCTACACAAGTTTAGCGTGTCTACCAACTTGGGCCGTATCGTCACTTAAGATCAGGTGGGATTATGGCCTTAACGCTAAACCTTAACTATATAACCAAAAATTCGAAGCACTAGGCAATTGTACTGTCAGTCTGCATCCAGACCTTGTATAGAGCGGTTGTCTAAATAATAATTAAGTTATATTTCTATTGTAACGTGTGTGAATTGAATAAAGTTCTTTTTAGAGACCTATTTTCAATTCACGGAGTAACCGTTCGCGTGGGACTAATGAATGAATGAATCCTTTATTGCACTTTAAATATGTTCACTGGCGAGCTTAATGCCATAAGGCATTTCCTTTCAACCAACCAGCAGTAATGTAGTAAGAAATAATTACTACCATTGTCGGTAGAGTGCAAATAAAATAATTGGTGAAACAAGAGTGTAATAGTAAATATACTAACCTTATATAAATAACTCATGACGAATAGTGTATTAACTCATTCCTCCCCACTGTCATATTTTCAGGACACTATTTTCAAAGTGTCTTTTTACGTATTAGGACTTTTATTTATATTATTTAAACATTTTTTACAGCGAACAAAATTTATTTTATTAGAAAAATAGTGTAAAAATATGAATTTCATTAGAAATAATAAAAATAAAAGTCCTAATACGTAAAAAGAAAATTTGAAAATTGTGTCCTAAAAATAAGACGCGGGGAGGAATGGGTTAAATATAAAAGTAGTAAAAATTCTTTAATTATTTTTGCCTCTTCATACAACATTGTTTAATACACATTTGCTAGTATCGGCGGTAGTTTGATGTTAAATAGCCTAAAAGCCTTCCACAATAATTGCTATATCAGATACAAAACTATTTTTTTAAATTCCACTGGTATTTCTTAAGCTTAGCTCGTTCTAACAAACAAACTATTCCTCTTTGTAATATTAATATAGATTTAGAATTGTAGGTTAATAAAAAGAAGCATTGTACAGATAATAACGTAAAAACTATATTTACTGTTTTTTTATTTGTTGTATGTAAGTTATCACTACCTCAGCCCGCCTCCTCCGGGGCGCTTGTATCACGTAATATATATTCTGACCATTCTCATTAGTATTTGCTTCAATGATATTAATCTATACATATAAATAAAATTCGAGTGTCTGTTTGTAATATTGAAATAACCGTTTTTTACTACATATATATGAATATACAGTAATACCCCGACTTACGCGAATTCGGAGTTACGCGATTTAATTTTCTCGTCTATTTCAACGTTTTTTGTTTGAAAGCCGCGCAGTCAAGGTCAAGCGGCGGCGTTTGTTTCTGACTCCCCCGCCCGCATTATTATTCGTTCAGCTTACAACAGGCACAGACGTGTAGTGCGGAATCGGCGCGTAGGTACATATGTACAAGTTACGATTTTGTGTTTTTTTGTGCGTTGTGCGACAACCTGAGATATTTACTAAGTACTATGGCATCCAAACGAAGTAGAACCGACTCTTTAGCTTTAAATAAGAAAAGAAAAACATTATCTTTGGAGTGTAAACTTAACATTATTAAAGACTACGATGCAAAAATAAAAATTTGTGAATTAACGAAGAAGTTTGATCTACCGGAATCGACAGTCAGATCAATTACAAAAAGTAAAGAAAAAATTCTCGAAGCTGTGAAAAACGCTTCGCTTTTTTTCTCCACTGAGACTCAGGCGGAAGCAGTGCCAGGGCCTGATGAAATTAGCAATGTGATCAAAGACGTTGTCGAACTTGGTAGACAAATAAATTTAGAAGTGGATAGTGATGACGTTCAAGAGTTGCTGGACTCACACAATGAGGAGCTTACAATTGATGAGCTCATAACAATGCGTGAACAAGAGGAAAACATTGATAATCGTGAGTCTTTGGACCCAGTTCAATTAGAAGATCAAATGACAGTTGGAAACGTAACAGAAGCCCTCAGTTCAATTGAAAAAGGGTTAACAATTTTGGAAAGCATAGACTCCAATGAAGAGCGCATTTTTGTTACAAAACATGGAATAAAATCATTACTAACATGCTACGAGGAGATATTACGGGAGAAGAAAAAATCATTGACTCGTGAGACGACTTTGTTAGATTTTATGAAACCTTCTACATCAAAATAACTTCAGATTGTGTTTATACATTTTATTAATATAGTTTGTCATATTATCTAGAATTAAATTAAAATTTATTTCCTAAATTATTGTTTTATATTTCCTAAATTATATAGTCTCCGGTCCCAATTAAACATACTTTGTATGACTTTATAGGTATATGCAAAATTGTACCCCGACTTACGCGAGTTCGACTTACGCGGATAGCGCTCGGTCCCACCTATCGCGTAAGTCCGGGGTATTACTGTATACGGTATATACACCAAAATAACATTTTTTTGTAATTTTTGTCTCTCTGTCTGTCTGTTTGTTCCGGCCAATCTCTGAAGTGGCTGGACCGATTTGGACGGGACTTTTATTCGTAGGTAGCTGATGTAATAAGGAGTAACTTGGGATACGTTTATTTTAGAAAAATTCTTTTATTTTAGAAAAATAAAGTAATGTTGCATGTTGGCCGTCAGGTCAGACGCCTCCCACCAACGAATTAATATTAGTTAAATATATTCATAGTTAAGACAGGACAAAGTCTGTCCGGTCAGCTAGTTAAGTAATAAAAATGTTCTATATCCAGGAGTCCCGTCGTGCCAGCGAACAGTGGCTTTCGAGAAAGCTTGTGTCTTGTTCAACATTGCTGGCATCTACACGCAAATTGGAGCTAAACAGGTAAATCTCCACTAATATTACACATGCGAAAGGAACTCTGTCTGTCTGTCGGTCTGTTACGCTTTCGCGCCTAAACCACTTAACCGAATTTCATGAAATTTGATACAGTGATAGACTAAACCGCGGGAAAGGGCATAGGCTACGTTTTATCACAGAAAAGGATTGAAGCCTTTAAAATAAGGAATGAAAGATTGTTACTGACGAAAATAAAACCATGAAACTTTGTGTTTAGGCATTTGATAACAAATGAATAAAATTCGTTTCAGCATTTTGAAAACTTAGACTACGCGGGGATGAAAATAGAGACTAAAGTTTCTATTTGTGTTACTTTAACAGAAATATCATTAAAAAAGAATTATAATGTTGCCAATATTCAACGCGGACAAAGTCGCGGGCAAAAGCTAGTAATAAGTGTAGCTTCTTACCATACCACGACATATACCACGATATAACATACCACGAATTTGTAGTAAGATTTGAAATGAGAGATGACAATTACCTTGCAATTTGCTGATCGGGGCTGATTTATCTTCAAGATGAATCGTTTGTCTTCGTACCTATTTTTGACTTCACTATAATGACTTCGTAAACATTGAGCCAGTGCCGTATTATATTTATTGTTTACATTGGCACAACGTCCTTGTCGCTTGAACTTGCACTGTCACTCTGTAACAGGTTGCGTCAATTGCGCGGGCGCGTTTCGTTTTATCATTACATTATGGCGTGATCATCATGTATACAGTGAAAGATGATTTTAAAGCCTTTTTCTCATACTTCCTAAGGAGGATTGTCCCAATTCGGTTATATTCTCTTTACGTTTTTTAACTCAGAACTTGGTCATATATGAAGCGGTTTCTAATTATTAATTTTATTGGAAAGTGTATGTATTCAAGGAGTCACGATTAAATTTAAATCGTATTGTGTTATATACAAGGGTATTCGTAAAAATTTTATATCAATTGTGATATCGGTAATTCTATTACGACTTAGATATTTAACAATGTTTTTAAGAACTTCCTAGACTGATTTGGAGCGCGATGTGTGTGTGTGTGTGTGTTTTTGGAATATATTTTAAACGGATTTATCGCGGTTATTTATTAAATTTTGATCCCGACGTTTCGAAAGCTTTTCAGCCTTCGTGGTCACGGGGCGGACTGAGGTGTAGGTTGTCCAGAAAAGTTTATGTTACTGTGTCTACCTTCAATTTAATTTTTATTATTGATAGTGTTCCGATCTACGCAGAAAGAGCTCACAGTGTCTTGAGGTCTGGCAATTGGTCTTTTGGGTTCCGATTTAATTAAATGTATAATTGGATCCCAGGCTTGTGCTAGCTTCCAACCATCTTCTCTATTGAAATTTGGATGTTTTTTAATTTCAATAGCCTCACGAATCATCCTAGGTAGGAATCGGTGTTCTTTGGCAAGGATTTGTGGCTTGTCGAATCGAAGATAATGTTTGGAGCCTTCTTCTGAATGTTCAGCAACTGCAGACTTCGTAGAGCGTCGGTGTTTAACATCAGCTATATGTTCTTTTAAGTGGGCCTTGTAAAAAAAAAAAAAAAAAATTTCTTTCTTTATACTATATGTGATTAGCGTTTAAACTTCAGTCTCACCTGATGATAAGTAACGATGCGAAGCAACATGCTTAGCCTAGTGGAGGGTATGGCTCTCAAGTGCAACTGGCGTTAGACAGTTATAAAAATATTATCAAATTGTGACAGATTTTATGAACTTTTGGTGAAGGAAAACATCGTGATGAAACCATAACATGGTGATTAAGTTTTTCTAATGCTAGCTGCCTGGCTAGCTACCACCCACAAGTTGAAATTTTGTCGAAAAATATCTATAAGTGGACTTGAGAGCCAGTCCCTTCAGTAAACTTTGCGTGTCCACCACCTTGGTTTATACATTCACTTAAGATGACGGAAGTGGAAAATCACTATACTTCTCTCGCTCCAAAAGTCACCTCAAGCCGACTTTACATGAACGAGCGTCACACAAAAAGGTTGCGAATGAGCATTTCAAAGCCCTACCATAAATCACTTCAGAAATAAGATCGGTATTTATTTTAAGTTAAGGGTGAACGTTTTGGCCATAATTTCACCTGATCTTAAGTGACGATATGACCTAAGTTGCTAGACTCGTAAAACCTAAAACCGGCTATCAAGTGCAACTGCCGGAACACACCTATTGGTATTCGGCGGCAGATTTTTCTACTTGAGTTTGGTAGCTACCCTTGCGGGCTCAAGCGGGGAAAGCTCAAGGTCATTGTAGGTGGATTCGAACCCACGTACCTTGACGCGGAGTCCGTGTACACTAGCACTGAGGTGTCATCGCTTCATTCGGGTGTATTTGATGAATCGTCTGCAGGAAAGGAACACATGTGCCGGTTTGGACGGCGCAGTGGACGCGTTGCTACGCGCGGCCGGAGCCTTACGTTACATACATGAGAACTTCACCAACGCGCCCTCCGTCGACCTCGCTGCCGACACGCTGCTCGTGCTCGGTACCCTCATGACCGTAAGTGTTCAATTACACCTTCCTCTACAGCGACAACCTGTTTATAGTACACACTAATGTTAATATTACTGAAAATGCCAGAATATACTGTATTTTTTTTAGGTTCATACAATGATTTATCTCGTATGCGTGTGTATGCGTATGCGTATGCGGAACGTATGCGTATGCGTAATGTACGCGTTTGCGTATGCGTAATGATGGTGACTTTCTTAATTAATAAATTATTGTCAATCCAATGTAAAACACATTAATACGCATTGAAATTTTTCACTCACTTAGATCCACTCAGAGTTACCATTTCAGAAATGACATTTTTCTTTTCGCTCGCGTTTGTCAAACGACTCGGATGATGCAATCAAATGACTCATACAAAGTTTATCCTTCTCTTTACCCTACTCTCAATAAGTCTTTTGCGAGAAAAAGTAACCTATCACCATCTCCAGGTTCACTTACTTCCATATTTATAATATTAGTAAAGATTAATACCAATATTACAGAAAATACCAGAATAGCCTCGATGTTTTAGGTTCATACAATGCGTTATCAAAATGGTATTTAATGAGAGTTCAATCCCAAAAATGTAAACTTTGTGCTTACTTATTTCCACTTGAAAGATGAAGAAGTAAAATTATTTTTAAACGACCCCTATAATGTTAAAACAACACCCGAAATAATAAGGCCAAACAAAAAATTAATAATTTAAAAACGATGGTAGATAGCCAGGCGGTCCTTAGAAAAAGCCCTAGCATCATGCTAAGACTTCATCACGATATTGTCCTTCGGCTCCTAAGAATCGAACTCACGTCCATTAACGCGCTGACCTTACACACTAACAACTGAGCTGTCATCACTTCCTTACACCTACTACGTATAATATACCCAATACAACAATATCTTTCCAGGCGCAGGCTCGCGAGTGCCTCTTCGAAAAGCTACAGCTACAGGCGCGCGAGGCCAGCCCGGATTTGAACCTGGACCTCCACATGTGCTTAGACCTTGCGCAGGAGAGCGCGCATCTCGCGCACACATACAAACAACTCTACGATAAGGTAGGATAATATTATAAATGCGAAAATGAGTTTGTTTGTTTGTTTGTTTGTTTGTTTGTTTGTTACGCTTACACGCCCAAACCGCTGAATCGATTATGATGAATTTTAGTATAGACATAAATGGGATTTTGGAGACGGTGATAGCGTAGTTTTTCCCGGAAAAACTTTATTAGAAATAGGACAAAGAGAGGGGTAAACTTTGTATGTAACTTTTTTTTGCGGCATCCGATTTATTTGACAAAATCAATATTTACGCGAGCGAAATTTAATCGATTACAATATGAGACATCGATAATCATTATTCGATAAGTTTTCGGTATTCGGTATCTTAAATGTGCGCTCCCAGTAAATACTTGATTATTTACTGTGTATCCCACAAAAACTTGTAAAAAATAGATTTCGTGAAAGACCGGCGTGATTTAAACACTAGATATCACGACAAACTGGTCACTGCTTTATTGTAGACTCTTTTAGATCAGTAATACTTAGGTAATAGTGTTAGGTTCTACAATAAAGTCCCAAAGCACGTTACTGAAGTAAGTAAGTTGATGAAGCGATGATAGCTCAGTGGTAGTGTGTACGGCTTTGCGTCAAGGGACGTGAGTTCGAACCCGACCACCTACAATGAGCTTGAGCTTTCGGTGAAGGAAAACATCATGGTGGTAGGGCATTTTCTGGTGCCCGACTGGCTAGCTACCACCCTCAAGTTGAAAATCTGCCGCCAAATACCAATAGGTGTGTTCCGGCAGCTGCACTTCAGAGCCAGTTCCTCCACAGGTTTAGCGTGCCTACCAACTTGGGCCGTATCGTTACTTAAGATCAGGTGAGGTTACGGCCATAGCGCTAATCCTTAAGTATAAAAAAAAAAATCGTGAGGAAACCATAGCGTGGTGGTAGGGCTTTTTCTGACGCCCAACTGGCTAGCTACCACCCTCAAGTTGAAAATCTGCCGCCAAATACCAATAGGTGTGTTCCGGCAGTTGCACTTGAGAGCCAGTTCCTTCACAGGTTTAGCGTATGTACCATCTTGGGCTGTATCGTCACTTAAGATCAGGTGAGATTATGGCCATAACGCAAAAAAAAAAGTTCAAAAACTATGTCAATTGGGTTTAATATAAAAAGTAAATTATAGGGTGGATCAATATGCAAGCGATCGTGATGTCTCGAATTGACACCTCTCTCTGTACATCCGCTAATAACTAACTCTAACACATTAAACTATTATGCAAAAAAAAGAGATGCAGATCGAGTTTCTTGCCGGTTCTTCTTCGATGACTGCGTTACTTCCCGAACCGGAAATAGTTTTGACGTTCATAAGCGCCTTCTTAGGGCCTAAATTGAATAAAGATTTTCGATTAGGTTTAATGTTAAAAAAGAACGCTGAACAAAGCTTTTTTCCTACATTACTGTAAACTGTAGTGGGTAGTCCTCTTTAACCCCTTGTTAAAGGCACATGCAAAGAATAATTGTGCTACTAGATATATTACTCCTTATCCTCACTAATATTATATATGCGAAAGTGCGTTTGTTTGTTTGTTACGTTTTCACGCCTAAACCGCTTAAACGTAAATCATGAATTCTGGTATATAGATAGGTGGGTCATTGGAGACAGCGATGTGTTACCTTTTCCCGGGAAATACTGATAGCAAGTGATGTAAAGGGTATGACAAACTTTGTATGAAACGTTTCTCTGCGTCACCCGATTTGTTTGACAAAATTAATGTTAACACGAACGAAGCTGCACGTAAAAGCTAGTGTAAGTATGAATTAGTATGGAAAATCAAAAAGTGCACGACTCGTTACGTAAATTCATTTTTTAATTAAATTACATTGAGTTAGACTGTAATTTTCAATAAGCTGTTACTCAGAATTATACTGAAGTGAATAAAAAAAGATGGACTAAATAAGTTTTTTTTTTTATACTTAAGGTGTAGCGTTATGGCCATAATCTCACCTGATCTTAAGTGACAATACGGCCCAAGTTGGTAGACACGCTAAACCTGTGGAGGAACTGGCTCTCAAGTGCAGCTGCCGGAACACACCTATTGGTATTTGGCGGCAGGTTTACAACTTGAGGGTGGTAGCTACCCAGGCGGGCATTTGAAAAAGCCCTACCACCATGCTATGGTTTCCTCGCGATGTTTTCCTTCACCGAAAGCTCAAGCTCATTGTAGGTGCTTGGATTCGAACTCACGTCCCTTGACGCGAAGTCGTACACACTACAACTGAGCTATCATCGCTTCAAACAGTAAGTTTTTTGGGCGTTAGGCTGGTAAATTGAAACGAATCAAACAGGTTTTGTATTTCAGATGCAAACTGAAGGCGTTTTCAGTTACGTGCCATATTCTTGGGTCTCATTAGTCCATGTTAAGACTGAATTTTATAAAGGTAAGTTGTTTTTATAAGTTAAGTGTAACCATGGTTTTCAGGTTAGAAATATCTATTGACACGCCTTGGCTGCGAGATCTGGATTACCGAATCGTATAGAAACATTCAGCCATTGAATATTTTGAAGCTATGATGGCTCAATTGTTAATGTGTACCGAGGCCGTGTCAGCGGAAGTGAGTTCATAATCCTTGCAATGAGCTTAAGCTTTCGCTCATGGCATGGTGGTAGGGCTTTTTCTAATGCCCGCCTGGCTGACTACCACCCTTAAGTTGAAATCTGTCGCCAAATACCTATAGGTGTGTTCTGGCAGTTGCACTTGAGAGCCAGACCCTCGACTACGCTTAGCGTGTCCACTTACTTGGGCCACATCGTCACTTAATATCAGGTGAGAATGTGATCATAACAATAAAGATATAGTACTAACTAATCTAAACTAATCATAATGATAGATTTATAAACTATTATAAATGTGAATGTAAGTTTGTTTGTTACGCTTTCACGCGAAAACTACTTAACCGATCGTCATGAAACTTTGCACACATATTCTTGGAGGTATTAGAAGTAACGTAGGATTGTTTTTATTGAAAAATAAAGCGAGCGAAGCCGCGGGTAAAAGCTAGTAATATTATAAATGTGAAAGTGAGTTTGTTTGTTAGTTACGTTTTCACGCCTAAACCGCTCAACCGGTTATGATGAATTTCGGTATAGAAATAGATGGGAATCCAGGTTCCCGTCTCCAAAGACGGTGACAGGATACTTTTTCTCGCGAAAACGTCATTGGAAGTGGGATGAATTTTGTATGAAACTTTTTATTGCCTCACCGGTTTTTTTTGACAAAATCAATATTAACGCAAGCGAAGCCGCATGTAAAAGCTAGTATAAGTATAAATTAATATGGAAAATCCAAAAGTGCGCGACTCATAACGTAAGTTCATTTTTTAATTAAATTACATTTAGTGAGACGATAATTTTCAATAGCCTATTACTCAGAATGATACTGAAGCGAATGAAAATAAAATGGACTTAGAAAGTGTAGTTTTTTGGGTATTATCATGACCACATACAGACAACCCAACGTCTACTGAAATATTTTTTAAACACGGTTTGCTTATAATATCTAGAAAAAATTGGGTTTTTAAAATATCTACTGTCATAAAAAAGTGTCAATGTTGAATGTCAACTCATTTAATACTCAAAGTGCCAAAAAAAAAACCCGGATATAAGCAGTTTGAGCCGAGATATTTGCTTGACCTTGAGTGAGTGAGAATAGAGCACTACTATAGAATACTATATTACACTATACAATAATACTATATATGGAAAATGAATAGAAATATATAGTAAACTTTAGCTTGAACGCTGTTTATTGATGTTACGTATAGCGTTGGCGCATCAGTACTGCGCCGTGGGGCTACTGCATGCGTCGGAAACATCGCATACAAGGGAACGTCTGACAACACTTTACTCAGACAGCGACAGAATTACCAACGGTAGGATCTTTTTAACTTCCTCACAGCATCAGCGAAGTCATTCGTTAATTACTTAAGGATCATTTTGATCACTTTTGACCGGCGTCAAGACCATAATCTCTAGTAGACAAGCTAAAACTGTAGTGGAACTGGCTCTCAAGTGCCACTGCCGGAACACGCCTATTGGTATTCGGCGCAGATTTTCAACTTGAGGGTGGTAGCTACCCAGGCAGACATTAGAAAAAGCCCTACCACCATGCTATGGTTTCCTCACGATGTTTTCCTTCACCGAAAGCTCAAGCTCAGTGTGGGTGGATTCGATTTCACGTCCCTTGACGCAGAGTCCGTATACACTACCACTGAGCTGTCATCGCTTCTTATCAAAGGAGCTCATTGCTAAAGTAAATTTAAAAGTTAAAGTTCACTCCAACGACCAATATTTTGTGACCCACCGTTTTCGTATTATTCCTTGCCTAGGGAACCTAATTACCATAATGATCTAGGTCCAGTAAATACAACCCACTCTCGTATATTAGACCGCCTCATAATCACCAAAATTTCTGGTATACGCCTTTAGTTGTTTCAATGATTTAGCCTTACTGAGTTCCAAAAATCTATTTACAACCAGATTCGTTAATATCACGGATCTAGGATCTATTTACTCTAAATGCTGACCTCCAGTAGCTTCTAAAATCTATCTAAAATCAAATTCGTTGATAATAACATTGACCTTTACGACCAAGGATTTCGATCACCCATTTTCGCATGATCCAGCTCGAGTGAGCTCCAAAACCCATTTAAAACCAACCAATAATTCCTACTACCCCTTTGGAACAAGATTTCGACTGACCGTTTTCGCATTATTTCCTGTCTTAGTTAGTTTTTTTTTATATACCTAAGGTTTTAGCGTTATGGCCATAATCTCACCTGAACTTAAGTGTCGATACGGCCCAAGTTGGTAGACACGCTAAACCTGTGGAGGAACTGGCTCTCAAGTGCAGCTCCCGGAACACACCTATTGGTATTTGGCGGCAGGTTTACAACTTGAGGGTGGTAGCTTCCCAGGCGGGCATTAGAAAAAGCCCTACCACCATGCTATAGTTTCCTCACGATGTTTTCCTTCACCGAAAGCTCAAGCTCATTGTGGGTGCTTGGATTCGAAGTCACGTCCCTTGACGCGAAGTCGTACACACTACCACTGAGCTATCATCGCTTCAACGACTGATTGACCACCGATTGAAATATATTGAAACCAGGTTCATCGATAACACCGACCCTTAAGGACCAAGATTTCGACCATATGGCCCTCGGTAGAGCGCATCTCGCCGAGGCGCTTGCGTTATACGAGGAAGCGTTGAGATTACAGAGAATGTGTCGGTAAGTGATAGAACCTATTATTAATTATCTTTTATATTAATAAACAGGTTAATTATGGTCCAGATCAAAACCAGTGCTATAGCAGTTTCATTTAAGATATGCTGAGCTTTGATCTTTTTTTTGTGTTATATGAAATATCAATATGTAATGCTGCATCTGTTATAACCTGTAAATGTTATATACCTATATGTGTATTTAGACATTTGACAGCATTTATCGGCTTCTATATAAATGTGTTCCTTAATTTGTTATATAAATAAATAAAAAATGGTGCTTTATGGCAGCCTGAGAAGAAATGTAGTCAGATACCGTAAACAAGTTCGACGAGTTGGAAGAGAATGGCGAAATTTCAACCTATGATATGTTAAATTATTGCTAACCTAGTCGTATCTATTTTTGAAGCGATGATAGCTCAGTGGTAGTGGTTACGACTTCGCGTCAAGGGACGTGAGTTCGAACCCAAGCACCTACAATGAGCTTGAGCTTTCGGTGAAGGAAAACATCGTGAGGGAACCATAGCATGGTGGTAGGGCTTTTTCTAATGCCCGCCTGGGTAGCTACCACCCTCAAGTTGTAAACCTGTCGCCAAATACCAATAGGTGTGTTCCGGCAGGTGCACTTGAGAGCCAGTTCCTCCACAGGTTTAGCGTGTCTACCAACTTGGGCCGTATCGTCACTTAAGATAAGGTGAGATTATGGCCATAACGCTAAAAACCTCAAGTATAAAAAAAATCACTTACTAGCTATTCCCACAGCCTCGTTAGCATGGTACTGAAACCTTTTTTTATGGAATAGGGGGCAAACGAGTTACCCTGTCACCTGATGATAAGTGATCACCGCCACCCATAGACACCCAGAACACCGTGCGTTGCTGGACTTTATTGGACTTACTTATATTTATCTAACATATCGATAGCGAAACAATGAAGAAATAGATCCTAAAATTTTATGAAATATTATCTGTGGCTGCGACGTAATTTTTTTATAGTTAAGGTTTAGCGTTATGGCCGTAACCTCACCTGATCTTAAGTGACGATACGGCCCAAGTTGGTAGACACGCTATACCTGTGGAGGAACTGGCTCTCAAGTGCAACTGCCGGAACACACCTATTGGTATTAGCGGCAGTTTAAAAGCCCTACCACCTTCGATCGATCCCTAAATTGCAGTATTTTATTTCTGAATGAAAGAAAGCATTGTCCTTATGTACCTTATTGACCCATCGCGTCGCATCGCATTGCTCGTTCACGATGTCACATTTCCCCCATTCTTTATAGTTATGCCTTGCCCCTAAGGATCATAGCGTGATATTAACTAACGTGCAACCTTCCTCAATATTCGGCCTGTATTCAAAAGGATTTTTTCAAATCGGTCTGAAAAACTTCACAAACCTGAAATTAGCGCTTCCAAATAAACAAATTCTAATTAACGTTGACAATGGACGTGAGTTCGATCACTGCCATGAACCTGATCTTTCGGTAAAGAGAAACATCGTGATGAAATCACAGCATGGTGGTAGGGAATTTATCTAATGCCGTCTGGCCAAATACATATAGGCGTATTCAGTTAGATGCACTTGAGAGCCAATTTTTAATTTAGGCTTAGTATGTCCAACATATAGGATTACATCGTATGGGGCCATAACGCTGAACCAATAGAGTATTTTAAAAGAGTATTATTTATCATATAGACTGTGTTCATGGTTGTAAGTTAGCCTTTACTTCCGCAGAGAGCTTCGCAGTAAGGAGGCACTGTCTTTATTAGTCCGGGCACAACTGGAACGGGCTGCTCAAGAACGAGGATCTAAGAACGACCAGCCAGACTTCACCGATATACTAGATGCGCCAACTATACTACGTTAGTATTCAATGAGGTTGTGTTTAAACAATACCATAGACCCGTCTATCTCTTTTCCTCACTAATAGAGAGAGAGAGAGAGAGAGAGAGAGAGAGAGAGAGAGAGAGGGAGATAATGGCATATCCTCAGTTGCACTTATCGCGTCTTGGATTTACGTACGGGTTCGCTCGCCTTAATCCTTAACATTGATTTTGTTAGACAAATCGGATGACGAAATAAAAAGTTTCATACAACGTTTATCCCTCTCTTTACCCTGCTCTCAATAATTCTTTTGCGAGAAAAAGTAGCCTGTCACCGTCCCCAGGTTCCCATCTATTTCTATACCGAAATTCATCATAATCGATTCAGCGGTTTACCTGTAACAAACAAACAGGCTTAATTTTTCTAGGCGAAACTTCCTTTTTTGAACTTACTATTACTCTAATGGACTCTCGGTGGTTATTTTACGTTGCCAAAATAAAAAAAAGTCTTTTTTCCACCTTCAGCATCATCGAAATTCCAACTGGCGTTGACTCCGCCAGACTTCTCCCAGTACCGAGTGGACGATCTGTTCAAATCACTCGGGCCGATAGCGATTTTCTCAGCGAAACGACACTGGAGCGCCCCCAGGCTCGTCCAGCTCCAGAAGCACCGAGAAGGTTCCAGAAGGCAGCGGAACCATAGGACCGACGATTACGAGGAAACGAGAAACGGCACCAAACGTGACCGGTCCGAAGACAACAGCACGTACTACAATCAGATCATAAGAAGCGACGAGAAGTACGCGGAAGATTACGAAAAGAAGAAACCGCACAGAGTGACGAAGCAGAACGGAGTCTACATAAATAGTTACGATAACAACAGCTTCGATTACCATCCGAAGGTTTTGGATTACGATACGAGATACGAGTATAGGGGTAAAAATGAGAGCGATAGAGAGTCGAGCGGGAGAAAGGGGGGGAGGGAGAGGAAGAAGGATCCGTTGAGGAGAGTGGCGAGTGAGTACAACGTATCGGCGAAGGACGATGAGGGTTTCGGGTTCTCAGTGCGCGGAGACGCTCCTGTAACGATTGCTGCTGTCGAACCCAACTCCTTGGCTGATGTAAGTATTCTTTCTCTTCTTATCTCTACCTAAGCAGTGATAGTTCAGTGGTAGCGTGTAGGAACGCCGCGTTATGGGACGTGAGTTGGAATCGAACCACCTACAATTGAGCTTTCGGTGAAGGAAATCATCGTGAGGAAACTGGTGGTGGTAGGGCTTTTTCTGAAGCCCGCCTGAGTAGCTACCACCCTCAAGTTGACCATCTGCCACTAAATACCAATAGATGAGTTCCGACAGTTGCACTTGAGAGCCAGTTCCTCCACAGGTTTAGAGGGTCCATCAACTTAGCCCGTATCGTCACTTAAGATCAGGTGAGATTATGGCCATAACGCTAAGCCTTAACTATAAAAAAAAACTCTATTTATCTCTTCCTGTTCGTATCTTCTTCTCTTCTTATCTCTATCTCTTCTTATCTCTATCTCTACTTGTCTCTTTGTACTATTAACATATAGCGGCAACCTATCGATAAATACAGATTTGAAATGCCTTTTTGGGGGAAACAATAGTAATAAGATATGTCATCGATTTCATGCGTGCATGTTCCTAGACATCTTTTATTACTTACCAATACAGCACCTATGCGAAGTTCTAGTCAGTTCTAGAATTCGCCAGATATTTTAAGAACAGTTTTCAGTATATTCCATTTTACTATTCGGCAGATTTTATTATTTCTATAATGTCTCAAACATCGCTATTTGTATACTAGTTTACCTTTTTTTTTGGGAAGGGAATATTTTCTAGAGGATCCAATTTTTTAGCTTCATTAACTTTGGACCTTAGATCTCGAAGGTACATCGGGAACTCCTCAAAATTCGATAGGAAATGAAGTGATCGAGATATTGATGAGTTTATGGTAATTAAGAGTATATAAGTGTAATTAATTGTGGTCCAAGGTTTTCCGTTTTTTTTCCGATCCGTTAAGATTCTATATTGTTTTTTGGTATAAATATTTGTATTTTTTAACAAATGCATCGTCAAATCCTTTCCTGACGGTAACAGTGCAAAAGTTTGGGAAACACAGATCGGTATGATGTTTTGAACTGTGATCTCCAGATCGGTGGTATGAGGGAGGGGGATTTCATCATATCAATCGGTGACAAGGATGTGAAATGGAGTTCTCACGAGGAGGTGGTCAGGCTCATCCAACAGTCATCGGATACGCTGACCCTGAGGTTAGCGACGCCAATGGACAAAAGTTGCTCTAAGGTGAGTCAAGTTTTTTAACTCCAACTCATCTTATGGTAAGTTATTTTCCCCTTCTTAATAGGTCTTGTTACCATCATAAAATCCATCAAGCATTTATTAAGGTTTAACATCATCACTTAAAATCAGGTGAAACAAAAACCCTATATGACTTTAGTATAGTCAAGGATCTGACGACAGTGATCACCGTTGTGCGATCCTGTAGACCTAATACGCTCAAATCTATACAGTAGTCGGATGTATAACATGTGATCTTAAAACAGATGCCACAGCCGTGGCCGTCTACAGTGACCGTTGTCAGATCTTTATTATAGATTACCTTCTAACATTTCTAAATCTCCATTAGAGATTTACAACTTGAGGATATGTTATATATATACTTTTTAAATAGTTAAGTCTTATCGTTATGGCCATATTCTCACCTGATCTTAAGTGACGATACGGCCTAAGTTGATGAACACGCTATTACTGTGAAGGGACTGGCTCTCAAGCGCAACTGCCAGAACACACCTATTGGTATTTGGCGGCAGATTTTCAACTTGAGCGTGGTTGTTAGCCAAGTAAGGTATTAGAAAAAGAACTGTCACCATACAACGGTTTCATCACGATATTTTCCTTCACCGAAAGCTCAACTCATTGTAAGCGGATTCGAAATCGCGTCCCTTGACGCGGAGTCCGTACACAGTAGCACTGAGCTGACTGACCATCATCGCTACCACCAGTGTTGAAATTTTTGGTCTATTGTTCGCCAGTCGTCACCAGAAACAGCGAGGCTGTCCAACTCTAACCAGGGCTCGGTATCGGCCGCGTCCACCGCCTCGAGCGGTTCCACTGCCGTCACGGCTCGCTCCGCCGCTCGACGGGCACCGTCATGGAATCCGTTCCGACGGCACACCACGCACCACACCACACAACACACCACACACCACACCACACAAC
The DNA here is from genome assembly GCA_039707435.1 of Actias luna. Classification (NCBI taxonomy): domain Eukaryota; kingdom Metazoa; phylum Arthropoda; class Insecta; order Lepidoptera; family Saturniidae; genus Actias; species Actias luna. The sequence goes on from JAZHAC010000032.1 coordinate 12,646,269, forward strand.
ACACCCGGGACACGAGCTCCCACCGGGGCTCGCACACTAACGTCATATTCAGATAACTCCAAAACTGCCAAAGTCCGCCATAACTCACACTAAAAAGCGATTTGGGGCCGTTCATAAAATGCGTTCACACTTATGGGGGAACTAGGTAAAATGATGTAGGGCCCTTCATAAAATACGTTCACACTTGTGAGGGAACTATGTAAAATTATGTAGGGCCCTTCATAAAATACGTTCGCACTTATGGGGCGGGATGTGAAACGATTTAGGGGCTTTCATAAAATACGTTCGCAAATATCGCGGGACGAGATGAAACGATTTAGGGGATATCATAAAATACGTTCGCATGTATGCAGGGAGGAGGTGTTTCTTACAGTGACAAAATGTGATGGGGGGTTTGAAAATACGTACGTTCGTAGCCAATATATTTTTTTGCAAATTTTAAATATTTTTACAAATGTCTATTAATCGATAAAAGTGTTATTATTGTAAGCAATAAGTATTTAAAAATATTACAACTAGGGTACTGGCTATTAATTGTCATATATCTTGTACGAGGAGCAGAGAAGTCATTTTTGATTCGTCATCAATAATTTCATTCATCATTTGTGATGTAATATTGATAAAGTGTTCGTAGAAAGTGTGACATATTCGTTATGTATTTTACGACCGGCCCCAGTTTTTTGCTTTGCGTTATTTAGAATTGGTGATTTTGTTAATGATACAGTTGAATTATAGCCCATTATTCATGAATAATAAATCGGGGGCTGATTCGTTAATTGCTGTAGAAATTGGACAATTGTAACAAGAGGGTTATCATTTTCTTAAACAGTTGTAAGAACTTGAAAATTGACAAAATATTCTACTGTTGTATGTAACATTGCCACGAAATACGACGGAATAAATACGCACATTTATGTGAAATAATTTATTCGTGTTATTTCGAAATGTAACCCTTCTTTATTAATATAAATCGACTAGGAAAAGAAAATGCCTTGCGGAAGATGAAAAGGAAAAATATTTATTTACTGTATTATTGTTTTGTGGATCCCAAATAATTATAATATGTACTTTCGCGACGAAACATTTCTTCATTCACGTACGCATATCTTTATTATTTTCGAGTTTTATAGTATATTCTGTGTCCACTTCAAGCCATCCTAATTTCTTAGTAATTGATATAAGAAATTAAATTTAAAAAGGAACTCTTTCAGTGTCATTGAGCATATAATATAGATAAAAATTAAACTAAATATACATTTTATGTAAACTTTTATTTAATTTCGAATATATTTAATTCCATTCATTCGTTCATATGTATTTCATTGTTAGTTTACATTCCATATCAATAAGTATGAATAAAAGTTATCAGTCATTCTTAACTTAAAACTGGTTTTAATACGTTTATAAATTAAATTTACGACAATTGTTTGCACATTTAATTTCCTAAAATATCTCCATACAGGAAGGATGTTGATGCCTCTTCTGGGCTATGGTTTTCCAAAGTTACTGTCATATTATTTAACTTCCTTAATAGTCTAATTTTTATTTAACATAATTAATGTTTTATTCAATAAATTTAATTAATTGTATGTCTCATTCTATATACGTGCATCCACTGGGCATAAAAGAAAAATCGTAGATACAACTAGATTGAATACAAAGATATGCTAAATCTGAATACTTATACATTAAACTGGGGTTGTCAGCTTTAAAAAGAAACTCCTTGAATGTGAACAGTATTCGTCGTAAACAGACCCGAATATATCCCAAAAAATACCGCAAAGAAATTGAATAGGCTGAACAGAGAACAATTTTAAATTGTTTAATGTTTTCTGCACGTTTGCACGCCTCATAAGCGAAGCGTTAAGGTGAGTACTACTGTCAAATCATGCAACAATTGATTTTTCAAACTTAAATAGTCTCTATTTATCACGTATTTCACATTTAAAATAATATATACAGAAATAAAAACACTATTTTTAAGACTCATGATATTTTTGATGCCATTTTTGTTATTTAAACTCGTTAAAAAACTGTTAAAAATTCTGTCTTGGACGTCCGTGTATCTGTACGTGCGGATCCTGTATGTTATCACGATAACGACAGAAATACTTTACTAATCGATATTTTTTTTTCTTACACTTCAGTATAATTAGGAATAGAACCCTATTACTTTTCACAGTCTGAATCGATGTGGCTTAATTGTTATTAAATAAACAAAAAAAATGAGATTATGAGGCGAGCACTTTTGTGTTTTCCAAACTTTTTCTGTATTATTTCTAACCTATTTTATAATTTTATATATCTATTCATGTAATACGCAGTGCCTTTACTGTACATATTCAGGGTCTATAATTATCTTCAATGATAAGTACATTGCGTAAAACTTTCGTCTGACTAAACCCCAAAACACGTTAACTGTCGCTTCTTTATTATTAAAAGATGTGTACAGTGTTGCAATTCTTATGAAAAGTGATAACGAAAAAATTACAATTATTTTTTTATATGGCAACTGAAAAAATAAAGAGACATCTGTGGAAATTTTGACAGGAACTTCATCGCTCATATGTTGATTTTTATTTTTAATTAATATTATTACGTTGACACTGCATTGCATTAAGTTGATGGAGTTTTCCTTAGAATTTCCCAATTTGGTTACAAGTACAAGTGAAGTGAATTAAAAATAAGAACTTGGAAACATGTGTTTTAAGTTGCCGCAAAATACATCTCTTAAAAAAGTAAGTTAGCTACCATCTTGTTAAAACGATTTTGAAGATTAAAAGCATAGTTCGAAGTTAGGCTTAAAGGGTCTGTATCCAGTATCCTTGCCAATAATAAAAAAAATGGTGTATTGTCATATATTAAAGGAATGTTGAATGTATTATCTCAGTGTGGTATGCATAATTATTATAGAATTCATATGAATATTTAAAAAATAATATATTTTATATATTATTTGCACCATTGATTTGTTAATAAGTTATATAAATAATATGTGTAATTATTACTTATGTTCTGGCTGCGATCGATTTTGAAACCATTTTTAATTTTATTTGTTATATGCGATATTCATTGATCACACCCAGAAAAGTATTAATGTCCATAGATCGTGTTTTTGTAATCGATTTTTTTTTTAATTACATCAATAAATATATGAACTTTCTGGAATTCAACATGCGATACGTAAACAATCAATATAAATATCCGTACGTTTTCAAATTTACAAAGATAATTTTCAGGATATTACAATAAAAATATATTTTTAAGATTTCAGTCGCTTACGATGTTTTTCCTGAAAAGACTCGATATGTTGAACGATAGTATTAACGCCGTGTCAAATGTCATCAAAATGTCTTCACCAATTTTAATTCCTACTGGCGTCAGGGTCATCCATAAATTACGTGTTGAAATCCGGAAAGTTCATATATTTCTCAACAAAAATAACTCACCGTTAACATATACAATAAATAGTGTAAATTCACGATGGGTTTGGAAAAAAACGATTTATTTTTATCCTCAAAAAACAACAGATTAGACTGAAATATATAAGATATATAGTTTGTATAAAGTATTTGAAAATTAATAATTTATGTATATCGGTGTATAAAGAAACGTAATATAATAATAATTATATAAAATTATAGATACTAAATATCACAAATTGTATAAATTACGATGAATATTTACGTGTAATATGAAAATAAATATATAAAAAACAAATACTTTTGTTAAATTATTTACCCCCATGCTGCATCTGTTATTATATATATATATATTATTATGCTTTATAAGTTTAGCAAGGTGGCCACAATCTTACCTGATTTTAAATGACGATGCGGCTCAAAATGGTAGACATGAAAATGTGCCGGTAAATACCAATATAAGTGTGTACCGGCAGTACCACTTGAGCCAGTTCCTACACAGATTTAGCGTGTCTGTCAACTTGGGCCGTATCGTCACATAAGACTAGGTGAGACTATGGCCATAGCGCTGAACTCTTACTTAAAAAAAGACACGACAAGCCTAGTGGAGGGTCTGGTTTTTAAATACGAGTGCCGTAACTCAGCTATAGCTATTTGGCGTCAGATTTAGTGGGTATTAGAGAAACGCCTTCCACCATGCTATGGTTTCATCGCGATGTTTTCTTTCATCGGAAGCTCATGGGATTCAAATTCGCATCCACTGACGTGAGATCCTAAAAACTACCCACTTAGTCATCATCACTTTAAAATATAGGTTTTATAATACTTATACAGGCTGACATGGCACTATTGCCCACTAATGCACATCCAATTTTTCGGTGGCCATTGTTGTTTATCAATTGCATAGTACTTAAAATCAGTAACTTTGACATACATACGTCATACTACTCTACAACTCAACGAAATAAGATTCTAGCAACATGTGGGTAAATTAAAACTTGTGTCATCAATAAAAAACAATATGACATTTCACATTTTTATTTCAAAAACTCAACAATACTAATAACAACTATTTATTCTATTAAACATAACAATAACAAAACATATCGATATCGATAATTCATTGAAAATAGATTAAAACAATAAACGAAATATTTCGATTAAATCGAAAACTATGTAAAAAATTGACTCGCTCTAAATATCATACCTAAGACATTCGTTGCTTTTTCCTTATAGAATAGGAGGCACACGACCAAGCATGTCACCTGATGGTGAGTGATCACCGCCACCCACAGACACACAACATCAGGGGAATCGCAGGTGCGTTGCCGGCCTTTATAAGAGGAACTGGCTCTCAAGTGCAGCTGCCGGAACACACCTATTGGTATTTGGCGGCAGATTTTCAACTTGAGGGTGGTAGCTAGCCAGATGGGCGTTAGTAAAAGCCCTACCACTATGCAAAGTTCCCACACCTCGTTTTAAAACTATGCGAATCGATTAGAAAATTAATCCTAAAAGTTCTTAGAACGTACAGCAAAATATGAAGCGTATTATAAAGATTGCTTCGATTACCATGTTTGAATGCTTAGAAATGGTATATACATTGTTCCATAATGTTCCATAGTTAAATACCGTAATATGGTTGAAAGTAAATTGGCCTAAGGTACTATGCGTAATCTGCGGTACACGTTAAGGAGGATGGAGGGGGGTAACCTACCAGATGACAGGAATTTTCCTAGCATGTCCGGAATTTCACCTGTCTATTACAGAAACAGGACTAATTGGAAATTGCCAGGTATTAAAAAAAAAGAAAATATAAGAAACCAATTTTGTAATTCGATTATTTACCTGAATCTAGTATCAAGCACCTCACAGGAATATCAAGCTTACACACGAGTTTTTAAAATAAGATGTTTGTGCTGACGAAATGCCAAGGAATTTATTTCCTAAGGCAGGGATTTTTCCAGGAAATATGTTTTTCGGTTCTGATACCGCTAGGAGGGGGTCGACAAAGTGACATTGGGGGTGGGAGGGATCTTAAATTTCGTGACGTCACATTTCAAAATCTAATACTTATATTTAAGCAGTAAAACACGAAATGTGAACTAATAATTTTCTGTTTTAATTAAATAATTTCTTGATGTAGAATTACAAAATATTCGACGTCACATTAGGGAATAAGGAATTTCATAATTGTGAACAGTGTGACGTAATATGTGAATGAGCCCTAATCTAGGAATACATTGCTTGAATTAAGCGTCTTTTTGATTCACAATTATTGTTGTCTATATTTCGGCTGATATCTCCTATCGTAAAATGGAAATAAGCGATATGGACTAATCTAGTATTGGTATTTATCGGCTAATTGGTCAATAAATCTGGAACGGTGATAACATTCCAACCTTTAAATGAGGTCACGTATTTCCCATGGCATTATTTTTCCATTCTTATCAAATTCGATACAGTCAAAAACAACAATTCACTGTTTCATGCTATAACATTTTTTCCCTGTATTTATATTTGTATAACCGACACAACTATTTCACTAATAAATGCTAGGAGAGTCAATTTTTTACTAGACTGGATGTTAAGACGTCATTCTTATCTTTGTAGATATTTCAATGTAGGACCCAAATACCGAAACCTCAGGATCGTTTTTATAGTAATTCTCACGAGGAACCTTGAAGACAACGATCTAACAAAACTATCGACTAATACGCGAACTGAGTACGTACTCAGTTAACAGTTAGCTGGTACTCATCTATGCTATCTGCTTGAACGATTCTCGACAAACGTCTTCGTGTGGTCGTAGATACCGAAGAACACAAAACCGCCCAACATGAATGCTGAGACACGAGGTGTCAGGCCTGCGAACAGTCCTCTGAATCCAGCTCGCAGGTATATCTCAGTTAACACCGGACGTACATGGAGCTGGTGGGCGAAACGAGCTCGCTCCCGGAGCATTATCCGGGTTTTCGCAACGTCCAGGGGCGTGGTCACCCCGGCAGCGAACCCGCCCGCTAACGACCCGCACAGTGCACTCTGCCCGGCAAATAATATCCATCGACACGATCTTAATAACTACACTACATTCACTAACTCAATTCTCGATTCAACTCACTAACTGACTAACTCAGTGGTAGGGCGTACCTAGGGATGGCGATTCTCTCTGAAAAAGATCGATTCTTGAATCGAAATCAAATGAATCGATTCAACAAAATCGATTTTCTTTTTTTGTTTCAATTCGCTATTTGTGATACACAGTAATCGATTTTATTATTCTATATATGTGAAAAAATATAATTTATATATATATATATATATATATATGTATATATATATATATATGTTTGGATAAATAACTGTGAATAATGTTTTCTGAAAATAAATAAGAAACTCGATTTTAAGGATGAAATACCGATTAAATGAATCGATTCAGAACTATGAATTGTTTTAAAAATATGTTTTTTTTTACCCTAAAAACCTAACTAACCTAGATCGCCATCCCTAGTGTGTACGACTTCGCGTCAAGGGACACGAGTTCGAATCCATCTACAATGAGCTTGAGCTTTCGGTGAAGGAAAACATCACGAGGAAACCGTAGCATGGTGGTAGGCCGTTTTCTAACGCCCATCTGGCTAGCTACCACCCTCAAGTTGAAATCTACCGCCAAATACTAATAGATGTGTTCCGGCAGCTGCACTTGAGAGCCACACCTATCGGTATTTGGCGGTAGATTAGGGTGGTAGCTACCAGACGGGCATTATAAAAAGCCCTACCACCATTCTATGATTTCCTCACGATGTTTTCCTTCCCCGAAAGCCCAAGCTCATTGTAGGTGATTGGATTAGAACTCACGTCCCACGACGTGAAGTCGTACATTCAATTAAATTAATATTAGAATGAATATATGAATAAAACTTATACAGTAATAAATTACTAAAGTGTTGTTAATAGGAAAAAACTTACTTGAAAACTTGTTATCTGTCCGTCGTTATGTTTCCTGACCGTGGACTTCAGCAGCTCCCAGACCGGGAGCTCTATGAAACTGAAGGGCAGGTCTCGGATGACGGTCGAAAGGAACCCTCGGTATACACCTTTAGTGAACCCTTCGGCTTTATAAGCCTACGAAAAACACTTTTAAAGTGAAAACTTCTATAGCGCGGTCATCGACATGGTCACGTGACGTGTTAACGTACGCACTATATCTGTTCCTATTAGTAAAGCATTGCGCTGTAAACGGTTGTAGTGAAAACTTCTATAGGAAGGTTTAGGTAGAGAGTAAATTCATGTAAGTCGTCATCGACATGGTCACGTGTCGTGTTAACGTACGCACTATATCTGTTCCTATTAGTAAATCGTTGCGCTGTAAACGGTTGTAGTGAAAACTTCTATAGGAAGGTTTAGATAGGGAGTAAATTCATGTAAGACGTCATCGACATGGTCACGTGACGTGTTAACGTACACACTATATCTGTTCCTATTAGTAAATCATAGCGCTGTAAACGGTTGTAGTGGAAACTTCTATAGGAAGGTTTAGATAGGGAGTAAATTCATGTAAGTCGTCATCGACATGGTCACGTGACGTGTTAACGTACGCACTATATCTGTTCCTATTAGTATATACACTTATTGCGCTGTAAACAGTTTCGATTTACATGTTTTAATTTAACATAAGACAATATAATTCATTTGGATATCCGGAAATATGAACTACTTTAATCTTGCACTTCTGTCGGTAGTTCTGATGACAGCTTCGGCAAAAAAGAATTCATACTTTACGGGTTTAGCGTTACAAGAATCAGTGGTGGACAGACTAATGAAGGAACGTGGTAGGGCTTTTTCTAATGCCCGCCTGGCTAGCTACCACCCTCAAGTTGAAATCTGCTGCCAAATACCCATAAGTCTGTTCCGGCAGTTGCACTTGAGAGCCAATCTCCCTAAAACAGGCCGGCAACGCACTTGCGATTCCCATGGTGTTGTGGGTGTTCATGGGCGGTGGTGATCACTTACCATCAGGTGACACGCATGCTCGTTTGCCCGTTATTACATAAAAAAGTGCAACTGCCGGCACAACTATAGGTATTTGGCGGTAGATTTACAACTTGATGGTGGTTGCAAGCCAGGCGGCCATTAGAAAGAGCCTTACCACTTTGCTATGGTATCATCACGATATTTCCCTTCAGCGAGAACTCAAGCTCATTGTACGAGTTTGGATTCGATCTCACGGCCCACGACGTGGCGTTACTTTCCGAACCAATGGTGGTTTTGAAGTTCATAAGCACCTTCATAGGACCTAAATCGAATAAAGATTCTCGATTTGAACGCTACGTTCCACTTCAAGATCACAACGCTCACGACCGTGGTTTCTCCCGTTCCACTTGCTTGCGAGCGTTACAATCGTTAACTAAACTGGAATGGAGTGTATGTCCACCTATGTATATGAGTCGTTTTCAGCTAAGCATTAGTGAAAACTATGACGTCATTACGTAAGTTTTACCTCGACCACAACGACCGCGGTCGTCACGTGGAACGCGGCGCTGTGGTCGAGTCATTCAACACTGGGAAAGAGAAGGAGTATGTACGGTAAGTTAGTACCTGTAATAATATTGTGAAACTGCTTTGTCTCTTTGTACCGACGTAAGTCTGCTTCCTCTGTTTAGCTATTTCAGTCGGAACACGTATCACGCAAGCCAACTGGAAACATACGTACATGAAAGTACGATTTCATTCCACGCCTCATAAGCGAAGCGTTCTAATGTCACTTCAAGCGAAACAACTGAATTTTCAAACTTAATATTTTTCATTCGCTGTTAGTGCTTATGTTCTCAATAAAAAAAAAAAAACACGGGAAACAAATGGAACACCACAATAATCGATTTCACATTATAAATAAATGTGAAAAGTTACAATCTCTATATTTATATATATATGTAATTTATTCAAATAATTATAAATAATGATTTATAAGAATCGATAAGAATTGGACCTCGATATTTAACGGTAAAATAACGATTCACCTCACTTCATTCACTGGATCGTTTCAGAGCTGTAAATCGATATAAAAATCCAACTATATACTGTAACAAACCGATTAATCGATTAAAGATCGCCATCCCACTTCAAACCTCCGTGTTGCCAGATACTAAAGACGACCTCCCCAATTCTTCTAATCTCTCCAAATGTCACCTTAAATGGAAGAAAATTACTTTCGCCATGCAAAATTTAAATGTATCAACACTCACGACTTCTCCAACGCTGGCAGCGAACATGTGAACAAAGGGCGCGTACTCTGCGGAGACGAGCGGCTGGCACAACGACTTCGCGGTCTCGTAAGTGACGAAGAAAAGGGCAGTCGTTGGCATCGACGTAGAGGCAACTGTCATAAGCCCTGGGAATTGTGAAGGCTTCTTAGGCATTGAGTAATATTAGTACAGGTTCTCCTAAGGTACAGGGTATCCTAAGCTGCAGACGAAGAAAGTGTAGAGAAAGTGTACCCGCCGCGGCCTCCCTACGCAGACGCCTGAGCCTAGGCTCGATCCTCCGGACAGGAGCCCTCGAGTGACTCTGCTCGCGCGATACAGTGACACTCTACATCACTGAGATTACACCATCACACCGCATACCATTCGTGCACACTCACACGTTAAGTACACGGTTCTGTAAGGGACCACCCTCGCGGCCCTGAGCTGCTTACCTGATAAGGTCGTTGTTAGGATCACTAATTTGTAAAAAAAAGTGTAGAGAACTAGAAACAAACAGTTGTTGATGATTTATTAATTGTTCGCAGCGCAATACATGTATACTAATAGGAACAGATATAGTGCGTACGTTAACCGTCATGTGACCATGTCGATGACGACCTACATGAATTTACTCCCTGTGCAAACCGCAATTTAGAAGTTTACCATTAAAACACAAGTGCTATGAATAATGAAATAGTTTACATGTTTAGCATTATGGCCGCAACCCCGACTGATGTTAAGTGACGATGTGTCCCAGATGGTGGACACGGTAAACAGAAACGTTGTCTCTTAAGTGCAACTGCCGGAACACATCTAACATCGTGAGGACACCATAGCATGGTGGTAGGGCTTTTTCTAACGCCTGCCTGGCTAGCTACCACCCTCAAGTTGTACCGTTGTACCGTTGTAAGTTGTGTACCGGCAACTGCACTTGAGAGCCAGTACCTCCACAGGTTTACTGTGTCTACCAACCTGAGCAGTATCATCACTTGAGATCAGGTGATATTATAGCCATAACGCTAAATATTAACTGTCAAAAAAAAATATATATGATTAAAACATACAAGTTCTTAAATGGACACTATGACATTAATTGTCAAAATTTATTAAAATTTGACAATCTATTGCAGAAGCCACCATCTCAAACTGACCACCACCCGATCTTATAACGATCCCTACAAGCATTTCTTAAATACCATAGTGATTAAAGAGTGGAACAAGCTCGCTGAGAATGTACTGTCAGCACATAATATTAACATCATTAAAAATAAACCCGACATGTATATAACAAATATAGTTAACAGAGACTCAGTTCACATTCATTGGACACATATCAGTCGAATCGACTGCTTGTCTGGTACAAGTAATAATAAATAATTCATTAATAATTTTTAAGTCCACGTGAATGAAGTCACATGCGTAACTAGTTTATCAGAATATAGATAATTAAAAAAGGAACTAACAACTATTTCAAGGTAAACAAGCTGATTACACAGATGTAATTAGATGTAACTATGTAGTGTATAAAGTTTAGAATGTTTATGTTTATGAAGCCATGATAGCTCAGTAGTATTAGACTTCGCATCAAGGGACGTGAGTTCAAATCCAAGCACCTACAATGAGCTTGAGCTTTCGGTGATGAAAAACATCGTGAGGAAACCATAGCATGGTGGTAGGGCTTTTTCAAATGCCCGCCTGGCTAGCAACCACCCTCATGTTGAAAAACTGCCGCCAAATACCAACAGGTGTGTTCTGGCAGCTACACTGGAGAGTTAGTTCCTCCAGAAGTTTAGCGTGTCTACCGACTTGGGCCTTATCATCACTTAAGATCAGGTGAGATTATGGACTTAACGCTAAATCTTAAGTATAAAAAAAAAATGTTGCACAGAAGACCTTTTTTTCCAGAGCTTATTCTTAAGACTCCAATACCATATACAGACAGCAAATATAATTTAAGAATTAGGTTAAACTATTTATAATCTATTACAAAATTAATTAAATAGTAAACTATAAAGAAGTTTATAAGTTCCGCGGCACCTTAGAAATTTGTCAGACAGAATTAACAGCCCTCTCTGTGCATACTCTAATAACTAATGTAAATGAATACATTAAAACACTATTTAAAAAAAAAAACCTAAGAATGATGCAACCAGATCAAGTTTTTGTTTGTAGTTAAGGTTTTAGTATTTTCCTGATCTTTAATGACTATATATGTTGGTAGACACACTATACTTATGAAGGCTGGTTAGTTATTGCCAGTTCTTCATAATAACTGGGTTATTTTCTGAACTGGTGGTCGTTTTGGCAATCATGAGCACCTCCTCATGGGTTAAAGTGAATATTTCTTTTTTTTGTTCATCAGTTCATTTTAGAATTACACCAACAGTTATAGAAATTACCTCTTTCTAATAATATTACTTATTATTTATAACAGGAAGTCATAAATACTTTACACAAAAGTGTGTAATGATGTATTCACCTCTATAAACTCCTTTGAAGCCTCCAGCTTTGTGGAAGCCCTGGTGGCTCTGCAACCTCGTCTTTAATGTGTCCAATGGATACAATGTTACATCTACTGATAACCCAGCCATGGCACCAGCCTATAATCATATACATGTATAACATTTAAATTATTCTAACATATAAATTAAGCCAAAAAAAGTGTATGTCAACTATATGAATCATTTTATTACTCTCACATGTTACAGACCATGGAGGTTGCATCGAATTATACTCAGAATTTAATCGTTATATTTTATAGCAGAGCTTCCAAGCAGTTGTCCGTACTCATGAACATTTTTAACTCAATTGAACTGAACTATAGACACATTCAAATTGCACTTATATATTAATCTGTATTATCCACTACCCTCCTTCACATTAATTTAAAGTATGTACTATTAATAAGCAGTAGACGTGGTAACAAACAAGGAAATATCAAACAATTTCTTGATTCAAATAATTTCATTAGAAATAATTAAAATATAATTGGACCATTCTAAATGCTGACATATCATGCATGGTGACATATTTTAACCAAAATGCAATTGATTAAAAGAAATACACAACAAAACCTAACTACGCAAATGAAAAGGAATTACTCTGTAAATTACAACAGAAATTATATAAGTTAAAGAAAAATCGAATCGAAGGTTAAAGATTAAATAAATTGACAATAAATGAATAGTGCTAAAGGTGTATATTATAATAATATTTAAAACTCATGTGAAATGTATTTATTAGTAATATTTTAGAAGTATAATATGGTGGTAAATAAAAAAATCTTATTCGGTAATAACATTTCGAAACATAACCTAAGCTTGTATAATAACATACCAATAATGGACCCAAATAAGTTGCATTACTTGATTTCGAATTTTCCGTACTCGCCATAATAACACTGTGCGGAAAGACGTTTTAACCTATATATAAATTTATCACAGTACAAAGTAGTCGGTTCCACCTCACTTTAATGCATAAAAAGTTCATTGTTTTATATGAATATTGTCATTATTTTTTGTTGCAGTTAATAAATATTCAATGTTCTATCGTTGTTGCTGGAATTTCATATAATTTTCTGTCAGTTTCATTTAATAATGTTATTAAAGAGTATAAGAATACTCAAGGAAAAATATTTTTTTGAATTAGAATAGATGACAGTGACATTATTTACCCACGTGACAGAATAGTTTTTTTCATGTTGTCTATTTTGATAGGCACTGGAATACTGCCGCTTCCATTAAGTTTTATTTTATCAAACTACGATGAAACTGTAAAAGAAAAAAATGAGTACATATATTTTTCAACTGCAGTAATTTATACTTAGTGCTGTCGTTCCATAAATATTATCAGTAAGTAATCATAAGTCAGTGAAAGTCTCTGGTAACACTAAAAGATCAGAGAATATTTTATGCACTGAGTATAGACATAACAAGAAGTTTTAACATTATTCGTTACATAGCAACAAACAAATCCATTTATGTGGAGTCGACTTGAGAATTTAGTCTAATTTTTTATTATTTTTACCATGCCGAAAGTATTCAAAAACCCCCATGATAATATACCATACCATAAAGTACGGAAAGGAAGCGATCCCGGATGCTATCAGCTACATAGGTATCTCAGACTTTTTACTTGTAATTGTATTGAAGTACCTGTTCATGACCGGAACATGGAGCCTGTAATCTCTTGGACCAAGCACATTATTTTCACAAGAAATATAGCCACAGCCATAACTGTAACAAAAATTGCTTAACCATTTAAAATAGCAGGTTTTGTTACCATGTTAATGTGGTATAATAATTAAAGTGTTTTTTCCTAAAATACCTTTTTTTATTCTTTATAGATTTAGGGATTTCCGCAGTCTAACCTGATATTAAGTAACGATTTAGCTTAAAAGATGGACACGTTGAACCATTCAAAGGCACTAGCTCTCGAATATTTCTGACAGAACACCCCTATAGGTATTTGGCGTCAGATATGCAACTTAACAGTGGTGGCTATCCAGGCAGATATTAGACAAGGAACCTCATATCAGTGATTAGCCAGACAGGCATTAGAAAATATTCTACCACCATGCTATGATTGCACCACAATGTTTTTCTTCATCGAACCTAGTCTCATAGCAGGAATTTGGATACAAGTCCGTCGGCGCGGTGTCTGTACATTATACCACTGAGCTATCATGATTTCTATTCTTCTTCGTGACAACACAAGCCGTATTAAAAAAAAATATACGTCCATATTGTGAGAACATTGACCAGTCAGTGCAGCTGGAACCTAGACTGACTGGCCAGGGAGCTAGAGCGTCTAGACGTACCTGCATCACTCTCAGAGACACTTTTTTATATTCAGACCGTCACAATGCCGTCTAAAGTTCCCCATAACAAAACGATCCATCCACAAATGCGAGGTGCCGAAGCACGAGTACACCATGGTGCCGCAGATAGGCGGTTGGAGGGAGCTTCTTGTACCAAAAACCGAGCCCAACTTCTATCCAGCGATCATGTACAAGGGAGAATTTGAGAGACTTAAGAAACAAGCCAAGGTGAGACTTGAGACTTTCTAATTATGCAAACATTGCTGGACCCTCGGCTGCATTCGCGTGTAAATAAAAATTATATATAAATTTTTGGCCGTGTTAATTACTTTTTTCAATACAGCTTTGCACCTATTGATGGTAGCGTGATGTTACATAATCTAAAGCCGTCCTCAATAACTGCTATATCAAATACAAAAATAATTTTGAAGCGATGATAGCTCAGTGGTAGCTTATCGCAACGCCAAGTTTTGGGACGTGAGTTCGAATCCAACCACCTACACTGAGCTTTGAGATTTCAGTAAAGGAGAACATTGCGAGGACACCGTAGCATATTGGTAGAGCTTTCTAGAGTAGCTACCACCATTAAGTTAAAAATCTGCCGCCAAATACCAATAGGTGTACTCCGGCAGGTAGCACTTGAGAGTCAGCCCCTCCAATAAAGGTCGGAAACGCACCTATAATTCCCCTTGTGTTGTGGGTGTCCACGGGTGGCGGTGATCATTTAACATCAGGTGAAAAGCTTGCTCGTTTGACCGTTAAAGATTTTAAAAAAAAATTTAACACCGAATGGTACTTCCTAATATTGGCGCATTCAAACAAACAAACTTTTTCCCTTAATAATATTAATATAATACATATATAGATGGCAATAAGTTGGACTAACCACGAAGTTTAACCGAACAGCTACGGTAAGTAATACATACTTCGGTAAAATAGACCGAAATACATTATTTGAGTTATTAACAGAAAGTGACTCAAGAGGAGCAGTTGAGAGCGATGCACGAGCAAGAGGCGGCCATACAGAAGGCTGCGAAAGAGTCCGAGGCGAGGAAACAACTCCTCAAGGATAAGCTCCAGCGCCAACCGGGGGCTGACTGCGCTACGGGCACTGCCGATCCGGAACTCGAAGGACCTGATCAAGCCGCTCATACTCTATCCAGAGCTGAGAGTGAGTTTTTTTAAAGACAAAACTTCTATAGCGCGGTTTAGATAGAGAGTAAATTCATGTAAGTCGTCATCAACATGCTCACGTGACGTGTTCACGTACACACTATATCTGTTCCTATTAGTAAATCATTGTGCTGTAAACGGTTGTAGTGTAAACTTCTAAGCGCGGTTTGGATAGGAAGTAAATTCATGTACGTCGTCATCGACATGCTCACGTGACGTGTTCACGTACACACTGTATCTGTTCCTATTAGTAAATCATTGTGCTGTAAACGGTTGTAGTGAAAACTTCTTTAGGAAGGTTTAGATAGAGAGTAAATTCATGTAAGTCGTCATCGACATGGTCACGTGACGTTTTCACGTATACACTATATCTGTTCCTATTAGTATACGCTTATTGCGCTGTAAGTAGTGTTTTGATTTACAAGTTTTAATTTAAGAGCAAACAGTTAATTGGGATGTCAAAAAATAACAACTGTTTGTTTATATTTTTAAATTTTCTCTTCAGTCGGCAGTCCTCATGATTGCTTTTGGTTTTTTTTTTATCTTTTTAAACTTGACTAGCTGTCAGCCGAGCGCTACACAAGGCCTCTTTTGTTTATATACACCTTGTGTTACATTTTTGAAATATTAGGAAAGATCCCTATTTTTTTAGTAATTTTAACATTCTAATGGTGAAATAATTTTCAAAATCGATCTAGTAGCTTTTGAGTTTATTCGAGACAAACATATAAAAATATAAGTCTTTCCTCTTTATAATATTAGTGTGGATAGGTTTAACTTTATGTCCACATCACAATCTTACCTGATGTTAAGTGACGATGTGGCCCGAGGTGGTGGACGCGCCAAGACTAGTCGAGGTACTTACTGGCTCTCAAGTGTAACTGCCGAAACACAAATATGGGGGCAGATTTTCAACTTAAGCTTGATGGGTCTTTTAATAATGTATACGGACGCCTTGCCAATGAACTTGAATTCGAATCCCCGCACTGAGATTCAGCTTTCGCTAAAGGAAAACATCGTGATGAGACCATAGCATGATGGTAAGGCTTTTCCTATTGCCCGCCTGGCTAATTTCCACCCTCAAATTGCAATATCTGAGGCCTAATATTTATAGGTGTGTTCCGCTAAAAGTACTAGAAAGCCAAATGAGCTGAGGGATTTCAGTTGAGAACCAGTCCCTCCACTAGGTTTATCTTGTCCACCATCTCGGGCCACATCGTCACTTAACATCAGGTGGCCACTGTGGCAATAACGGTAAACCTATCATACTTCATGCCAGTATTATAAATGCGAAAGATTGTTTGTTCGTTACGCTTTCACGCCGCCAAAACCGCTCAATCGATTTTGATAAATTTTGGTATAGAAATAGAGGGAAACCTGGAGACAGCGATGGACTACTTTTTCGCGTGAAGACCGTTTCGGAAGTGGGGTTAGGAGAGGACTAAACTTTTCATGAGACTTCTTATTGCGTTATCCGATTTGTTTGAAGGGTAGTTCAAAATGGGGGAAGATCTTTCAGATCTACTGATGCTAAGAAATAATCTATTGTATATCTAATTTAAACGGATTTTATCGCGGTTATTTATTCATTTAGATCCCGACATTTCGAAAGCATTTCAGTCTTCGTGGTCACAGGGCGGACTGATGTGTAGGTTGTCCAGAAAAGTTCATGTTACTGTGTCTACCTTCAATTTAATTTTTATTATTGATAGTGTTCCGATCTACGCAGAAAGAGCTCACAGTGTCTTGAGGTCTGGCAATTGGTCTTTTGGGTTCCGATTTAATTAAATGTTTAATCTGATCCCAGGCTTGTGCTAGCTTCCAACCGTCTTCTCTATTGAAATTTGGACGTTTGGATGGAGGCTGAAAAGCTTTCGAAACGTCGGGATCAAAATTAATAAATAACCGCGATAAAATCCGTTTAAATTCGTTTTATTTCAATGAATAATATTGGCGTAAACATAAGAAATCATTATTGTATATCTTTTTCAAGTACTACGCGCGAACAATATGCAAGGTCCTCGTCTATGCAATCGTATTATACTGGCGTCGAAATGCCACGCCATCAGGGACGCTCAAATCGCTGAGAAGGAACTCATAAAGAAAGAACTCGAAGCGGAACAACGACGGTAAGCGACCACCTATCATAAATATATACACCCGCGGCTTCGTTCTCGTTGACGTAGTTTTGTACCCAACGTCAGAGGTTCTCAAAGCGTCCGCCGCGGCGCCCTGGCGCATCGGGGAGTAAAGGAGGGCGCCGAGAAGAGTTTCTCTTTACCGTTCTCGTATCACTGTACCTATCTATTACGACCGGCTAGATAGGTTATTAGTAAACATCTATGTGTGCCGCGAACTGAAAAAGATTGGGAACCCCTGTCCTATGCGATATTTGTACCCCTAATAACGTGTATACACTATTGTGTTGTGATGATAGGTTTTTTTTATAGTTTATAATATTGCCTCGTGTTACGTGACGATGTGACCCAAATTGGTGGACATGCTAAGCCTAGTGGAGTGGCGGAATCTCAAGTCCATCTGCGGAAATATACCTATAGGCATTTGGTGGCAAATTTTCAACTCGAGGGTGGTAGCTAACCAGGCGGGCATTAGAAAAAGCCCTGCCACTATGTTATGGTTTCATCACGATGTTTTCTTCCTCCGAAATCTTAAGTTCATTACAGGTTTATTCGAACTCAGGTCCTTTGACACGGCGTCCGTACACACTAGCAACTGTGCTATCATATCGCTTAACAATAAAGTGATTATTTTTTTAATTAAATGATGCAAATGTCGTTGTAAGCTCGGCCAGATATTTTCAATTTTATAGGTAAAGTTAGTCGAATGAACACTACAGGATACTCAATTATAATGTTTTAAAAAATCTATTTTTGATTTCCTTAAATAAAGAGGAATTCTAAAAGGGTTGTGCGAGAATCGACTGTTAATCACTAACTAGAATACTAGGGTCGTTACAGCAATGCTGCCGACTTTGGCAGAAAGGGCTGGTTTTCGTTCATATTGACCCTTCGTTTTTCGGCAGTCTAAACCCGAGGGTGGTCGCTAACCAGTCGGGCAAACCATGCTACATGATCAACCCTCACGACCAAAACTAAACCTGGCAACACCAGTCGCCAGAGCCTCGTCGGTTACCCCCCACCCCTTACTGCACAATTTCTACTGGATGTCTTTGATGTTTCGGTCAGGCTTGATGCAATAATGGAAGAGGATCGTCAGGCGGCAGTCCAGCGCGCTGAGACTGAGGAGGAACGACGTCACCGGCTGCGGCTGCAGAACCTCGCTGCGTTGAAGGAACAGATCCAAGCCCATGAAACCGCGAAAGTAAGCCATAACTAATACGTATAAAATAATGTCTCCCGCCTCGATTGGTCTGAACATAATCAAGTAAAATTTGTATATGAAATTTCTTTTTTTTATATGATCTTAAGTGACGATACGGCCCAAGTTGGTGGGCTAAACCTGTAGTATTTTATACCTATATTATTTAATTCTATACTAATATTATAAAGAGGGAAGATTTGTATTTTCGTTTGTAACGAATAAACTCGATAATTACTGAACCGATTTCTAAAATTCTTTCACCATTTTAATGCTACATTAGCCCTGAGTAACGTATGCTATATAACTTTTATTTGTTATGAAAATGATTAAATAAAAATGTAGGTTCACGCGAACTGCTAGTAATATTATATAGCGAAGAAGTTTGTTTGTTTGTTTGTTTGTACGCGCTAATCTTGAGAACTACCAGTGGGATTTCAAGAATTATTTTGGTATTTGATTGAGACATCGTAGAGGAAGGCTTTAGGCTATTTAACGGATACGAAAGAAGTTATGAAAACCTGCATAAAAATATTAAATCAATCTTGAAATATAGAAGTCACACGCTCGATCAGTATTTTATAAATATCGAATGGGATATCATATGAATTTCACCGATAGGCATATCTATATAATTGGATAAGTATTTGTGGTTTGAATGACTGATGATTCTTGAAAAATAACTAAAAAGTCAGGCTCGCTGGAAGCATTACAGTTGTGTCACGCGAAAACCGATGGAAGTTCTCAGATATTTTCTATAGGAATACTATTTCGTGTATGGAATTATATTAATGGTCTATTTTACCAGATAATGGAAGCCGAACGAATCGAGGAGGAAAGCATCCGAGTGAACCAAGCGAACATCACAATGCAAATCGACGAGGCCCAGAAGCTCAAAGAGAAACACGAACGCGCCGCCAAACTGAAGGAAATGCTAGACCAAGGAAAGTTTTTGTACGACTGTTCAGAATTAAACGAAACGAAACAATTCGGCCTCGAAACAATTTATATTACGCCGTTAGTTTACTCGTTGCCTTGATGGTTCAGTTGGTAGTGCGTACGGTAGCCGCATTAATGGACGTAAGTTCAAGATCGCGCAGTGAACCTGAGCTTACAAGTAAGCTCCCGTGTTAGCGAGATCAGAGATAGCGCCCACACTGCTAGTGGCTAGCGATTTTGATGCGATGATAGCTCAGTGGTAGTGTGTACGACTTTGCGCAAAAGGGTCGTGAGTTCGAATCCAACCACCTACAATGAACTTGAACTTTCAGTGAAGGAAAGCATAGCATGGTGGTAGGCTTTTTCTGATGCCCGTCTGGCCAGTTACCACTTTTCACTTCTATCGCCAGTCCCCAAAGACGTTTTTTTTTTAATGACAAATGATGGTGAGATTTGATATATTGGCTTTTTTATATTTATAAGTGTAGCGTTATAACCGCAATCTCATCTGATGTTATGTGAGGATATGACTGACGATAGTGAACACGTTAATTCTAGTGGAGCGACTGGCTCTCAAGGGCAACTGCCGGATAGGTATTTAGAGGAAGATCAACTTGAGGGTGGTAGCTTTTTTTATAGTTAATGCTTAGCGTTATGACCATATCTTAACTGAACTTAAGTGACGATACGGCCCGTGTTGGTAGACACGCTAAACCTGTGGAGGAACTGGCTCTTAAGTGCAACTGCCGGGACACACCTTATGGTATTTAGCGACAGATTTTCAACTTGAAGGTGGTAGCTAGCTTGGGTGTTTTCCTTCACAGAAAGCTCAAGCTCATTGTAGGTGGCTTCGAAGTCACTTTCCTTTGAAACGGCGGACTCCTTACACACTACCACTGAGCTATCATCGCTTAGTGCTGAGTCATGGTTTTTATTTTAATTTATAAACTTGGAATATTCTATGTATCTAATACTAATAACATTTTGCGTGATATATACAAAGTTAATTATAGACAATAGCTTGGATCAGTGGCCCTCGATATTATTTGACTGCGATTAACCTAACAAAAACGTTGAAATTCGGCTCTCACCTTCTGGTTTTGGTGAAGAAACGAGGGTGTTTCTTATCCAGAACGTTCACATAGTTTTATTTCCCAAAGTCCACCGAAAATTTGGTCGTGAACCACCAGCAGAAAATCCTGGACAGTTGTAAGGGAGTCATCTAGTTGAACACTGAATAACCTTAAAGATTTGCCAGAATGTATCCACCGTTTTACGTAATGTTGGCAACATTGCGTGGTAACCACTTACCACTGATCTGTACGTATAAATAAAATTGGAGTGTCTGTTTGTAATATTGAAATAACCGTTTTTTACTACATGTATATGAATATATACGGTACATACACTAAAATAACTTTTTTTTTTACAATTTTTGTCTGTCTGTTTGTTCCGGCTAATGTCTCAAATGGCTAGACCCATTTTGACGGGACTTTTATTAGCAGGTAGCTGATGTTATAAGGAGTAACTTAAGCTACGTTTATTTGAGAAAAATAAAGTAATGTTGTAATGTCCAAGTACTCACGCGCATGCCACTGGGCCGTCACGTCGGCCGCCTCCCACCAACGAAATTAATATTAGATAAATATATTCACAGTTAAGACAGGACAAAGTCTGTCGCGTCAGCTAGTTAAGAATAAGAAGGTTTAGATTTTAACTTAATGACTATTGGTAATATACGCTATCAATCGGTTGGGTAAATTTTTTGAAATGCAGGTAACGCCGAACTGCTCTATCACAAACAGCTGCAGAATGAGGAGGAACGCATCATGAATATGCGAATCGCCAATTTTCTCAAACAAAAGCAGGCGCGAGAGGCTCGAAACCGCGCTGAAGCCGAGGCCGTTAAAGCTGCAAAACAGAAAGGCATCGACCATATCGCTAAAGCCCAAAAGGTTAATTCCAATAAAAAAAAAAAAAAAAAAAAAAAAAAAAAAAAAAAAAAAAAAACGAGTGATGTCGCAGTAGTAGAAACGGAGTTCCTTATTATAAAAATATTAATTTCAAGTTCCATTCGAGGTATAAAGAAAATAATTATTCGGGTATACATTTTTTATCGATAAAAAAAACCACTTTACAAAATTATCTTAACACTTTTATTTTGTTTGCGACGATTTATAATAATATATAATAATAACAGTGATCACGTAGACTATACATTAGACACTGTGTAGCCATCATACATAGACTATACGTAATAATCTTACGCTAACGTTCCGAAAATAAGCTATCAACTAAGATCTGTTAAACACTCGTTGCGAGATTTCCGTAATACTAATTTGAATATACCATTTTGAGGTTGTGCATATTAACTCTAAACATTCCGAAGTCAGCAATTTTCGAAACATTAATGATCATTATATTAAATCTTTTGCCTATTTACGGCAATGCAAATGTGTTATTATCCCGAGAAATACACTCTCTATCGCACTAGATGATTTTGAAATTCATTTATTTCATTATATGCTAAAAAAAACTTATTGAAAATATTGTTTCGTGGACGTCCGGATGTCTGTGTGTTCGGGTATGCAACGATTACACCAAAAAAACTTAATGTATTAAGACTATTTCTTTTTTAATAGCTCTAGTATGACATCGGATTAATTCCTATTTATTTAATATAAATGCTTAAATATATGTCAAATAATTACGTTATTAGGCGTGCACTACTAGATTTTCCAAACTTTTCTTTTATTACGCGCTTACTTTAAAAAAAGCTGGCGGCCAATTATATAAGCCAACCGTTTAAAAGGCTGAACAAGACCTCAAAGAAGAGCTGGAGAGAATCAGGAACCTGAAGATTCAGGAGGACGTGGAACGGGAGTATCGACGTAAAGAGCGTGAAGCGGCCATCAAGAGAAACAAGGAGATGAAGCAGCTGCACGAGGCAAGAGTCCACCAGGTATGTGCCTCTCTTTGCCAAGAGTATTAAAGAGAAACTTTTTTTTTTTTCATCGCCCCAAATCGTGTCGTCCGTCTATCGCATGTCGCATTACAGCGGGCCGTGGCCGCGACCATGGCTCACCTCAGCTGACCGTGTATTACTTATTAATTATTTTACTCATTCATATGTATTATTATGCACAACATACTTCATAAAGACCAAAATAATAACAGTTTTTTGTTTTTCAATCTAATTTATATATTTTTACCTATTTTTAAGCGATGATAGCTCAGTGGTCACGTGTACGACTTTGCGTCAAGGGACGTGAGTTCGAATCCTACCATCTACAATGAGCTTGAGCTTTCGGTGAAGATAAACATCGTGAGGAAATCATAGCATGGTGGTAGAGCTTTTTCTGATGCGCGCCTGGCTAGCTACCACCCTCAGGTTGAAAATCTCCCGCCAAATACCAAAAGGTGTGTTCCGGCAGTTGCACTTGAGAGCCAGTTTCTCCAATGGTTCTTTAAAAGGTCCAGTTCCTCTACTGGTAGTTTTCAAGATTAGCGCGTACAAACAAACAAACACACTTATATATAGCCTATGTTATTGTATATTAACTGTATAAATTGTACTCAGGGCTACTGTAGCATTTTAATGGTGAAAGAATTTTAGAAATCAGTCCAGTAATTATCGAGTTTTTTCGTTGCAAACGAAAATACAAATCTTTCCTCTTTATTATACTATTATAGAATGAAATAATATACATATAAAATACCAGTGGTTTAGCGTGTCTACCAACTTGGGCCGTATCGTCACTTAAGATCCGCTGAGATTATGGCCATAACGCTAAACCTTAACTATAAAAAAAATATGTGTATATGTACTTTGTGTGATGTGTAATAATCTATATATATGACGTATCAGACTCCGCGACATCAATTATAAGCCCCGACTGAAAATCAGCGCTATCGCAATTTTTGTCGCGGGAGCATTTAGCTGAGTCTGGAGTATTTTTTCTGGCCTAGCACGGCGCATGCAGTTGGGAAAAATTGTAGTTGAAATGTTTATATATATATGTGCTAATATTATATGTGCCGTGTATATGGTGAAAATAAATAATTTCTTTGTTTCTTTCTCTCTAATTATATTCTCACTCATCCGTGCAATTGCTTCGCGATATTCCGGTGTATTGATGTTTCACTCGCGTAGTGGTTATAAAACCACCCAACGTTTTCTACTGTAATGTTAGTATCATTTGAAGACATTTTCAGAACATATTCCGATATTCAAACACATTTTTAAATGCCAAATTCGTACAAATTTTCCTTTGTAGTCAAGGCCAAGTAACTTGAGAGTGGTTGTTAGCCAGGCGGGTTATAGAAAAAGCCTTACCACCATGCTACGGTTTCCTCACGACGTTTTCCTTCACCGAAAGCTCGAGATCATTGTAGGCGGATTCGAACTCGCGTCCTTTGACGAAGAGTCCTTACACACTACCACTGAGCTATCATCGCATTGAGAAATCTAGCCTTTCTGAAGTTATTTATCTATATTAATACTAAAGAAAGCTTGTTTGTTTGTTTGAACGCGTTAATTTCAGAAACAGACTGATTTCAATAATTATCTTTGTACTCAATAAAGGCATCCTTGTGGAAGGCATTGAGTTATTTAACATTACGCTTTCACAGGTAGGGGCAAAGCTGTATCGACGACAATTATTAAATAATTCATAGTTCCACACGACCGAAGTCGAGGGCACAGCTATGTATATTATATGTAAAAATATACACTTCCGTTGACGCTGAATGATCACATTAAGAGTAGTCAATGCGAAGTTTCTCTTACATAATTCCAGGGTAATTACTTAGTCTAGATTCTGTTTTCCGATTAAATTTTATATACCTAAATTTTTTTATAACAAAGCGGCTGGATGACAGCGAGTACACATAAAAGTTTACTACGAGAGTTGTATAATAATATTATCTCTGACCTTAGATAAAGGACATACATCGGTTGATCGCTCGCGAGATTGCAAAAGACGAGCAGAGTTTCAACAATGCCGCCAGGCAGAACGAAGAGTTCCTCATGAAAGAGAAATTGGTGAGTACCATAACGTTGTGACGAAGTTCCAAAGCATAAACATTTGCCAGATCGTAAGTTTAAGCCCCGTGTCAAGCAAATTTGATGTCAAGTGGTTCAATATGTGACAATGGTAACATCTGGAATTATCACCCCTCTCTGTGCGTCCGCTCAAAACTATTGCAAATGTATTTAAATATGCGATAACAGCGCGGTGGTAGCGTGTACGACTTCACGTCAAGGGGCATGAGTTCACATCCAACCACCTACAATGAGCTTGAGCTTTCGGTGACGGAAACTATCGTGAGGAAACTATAGCATAGCGGTCGGGCTTTTTCTGATGCCCGCCTAGCTAGCTACCACCCTCAAGTTGAAAATGTGCCGCCAAATACTAATAGGTGTGTTCCAATAGTTGCACTTGAGAGCCAGTTCATCCACAAGTTTGGGCCGTATCGTCACTTAAGATCAGGTGAGATTATGGCCATTACGCTAAGCCTTAACTATAAAAAAAATTCTTTGTTTAAATACCTATGTACCTACCTACAAAAAATAATATAACTATATCGAGTTTCTTGCCGTATCTTCTCGATGACTGGGTTACTTACCTAACCGGTGGTGGTAGATTGACGTTCATAAGCGCCTTCTCAGGGCCTAAATTTGAAGCGATGATAGCTCAGTGGTAGTGTGTACGACTTCGCTTCAAGGGACGCGAGTTCAAATCCACCTACGATGAGCTTGAGCTTTCGGTGAAGGAAAACATCGTGAGGAAACCATAGCGTAGCATGGTAGGGCTTTTTGGCAACAGGCTGGCAACCACCCCCAAGTTGAAAGTCTGACGATAGGAATGTACTAGTAGTTTTACTTCAGAGCCAGTCCCTGCATCAGGAATATCCAACATCTGGGACCACGATGTCAATTCACCAATCTCTACTAATAATATAAATGTGAAAGGGAGTCTCTTTGTTTGTTACGATTTCACGCCTAAACCGGTGCATAGATTATGATGGTACTGAGATAGATGTGGTATAGAGAGAGGACCTCGAGACGATGATAGGCCAATTTTTTCTCGCGAAAACCTTATCGCAATTGGGGTAAAGAGAGGGGGCAAACTTTGTATAAAGTTCACAGTAGTTTGAGAAATCAATATCTATGCGCGCCAAGATGGTTCAAATAAATAAGTACTACAAGTGCCCTGTACTATGTGAATGCATAGAAATTAAAGGTAAAATAATATACGTGCAGTTGGAAGAGAAACGGAAAGCTAGAGTCGAGAGGCACCGACAAGAGATCATGAAGCAGATCAACGACAAGGAGCGAGCTCGCGCAGAGCTGCGAGAGAAGGTCCACAACGAGGGGGTCGCATTACGAATGGAACAGGATCAGCAGGAGAAGTATGAGAGGAAGATTATCAAGCAAAAGGTGAGAAACTTACTACTTAAAAGTTTACCTTTTTTATAGTTAAGGTTTTAGCGTTATTGCCATAATCTCACCTGATCTTAAGTCACGATACGGCCCATGTTGGTGGACAGGCTAAGCCTGTGGAGGAACTGGCTCTCAAGTGCAACTGCCGGAACACACCTATTGGTATTTGGCGGCAGGTTTACAACTTGAGGGTGGTAGCTACCCAGGCGGGCACTAGAAAAAGCCCTACCACCATGCTATGGTTTCCTCACGATGATTTCCTTCACCGAAAGCTCAAGCTCATTGTAGGTGCTTGTATTCGAACTCACGTCCCTTGATACGAAGTCGTACACACTACCACTGAGCTATCATCGCTTGACGTCTTTCCTCAGGAACTTACGTCAAGGTTCAAGGTTTAAAGCTTTCTCTAGTCTTGGGATTCCCGTGGGATCTGTTCTGTTGGGTATTTACTGTTATTTATCACGAGAGGAAGTCTGTAGAGGGATTTTGTCACAGTGAAAAAATTGGTATCATGGTTTTTTCATGCCCTTTTCTTATTTCTGTGGTATATTTAAATAGCACGGCATACGGTTTTTGGACTGAATTTAATAATCCGAAAATAACGGTGACCATCGACAAATAAGCATTCCATCAGAAACAGTCACCATTCTGATGGCCTGCAGATTTATCCCCAGCTGGATATACAGTGGCCGAGCCCGAAACGTGACACTATCGAAATTGAGTCACTATGACGGGTTCATCATCCATCAGTATTTTCGTGACGGCAAAAGCTATGTTTTAAAAAATACGCCCGTGTCGTAGTGAAAAGATTGGCCAGCTAATTAAGTTTGAACGGAGACGTCACTTGCGGGGGCTGTTTTCATGCATCCCATTACTACCAATATCATAGATGCAAATGGAGTTTGTTACACTTGAAAAACTTTCTGTGGTAAAAAATATCGATTTCTGAAACTATTTGAAGTGAAAACTTCTGTAGCATCGCTGTGATGTAACTAATGTAACGACAGTGAAAAGGACAACCACATACATCTATAGGAAATACACGTTATTTCCGTGAGAATGAGATAGAAGACATTATACAGTGTTTCTCACAGTGTCCGAGCGTTGTATGTGTGTGTGCACATCTGCGTTTTACAAAGTGAATTCTCGAAGGCTTGACTTTTATCAAGTGTGAACTGCACACACATTTTATATATTATTTCTATATAGTAATCAAAATTATATTTTCAGGTGACAGAAATGAGGCAACAGAAGGTGCCTGAGAAATACGTGAAGGAAGTCGAACAAACGCTCTCCAAGCACGGATATTAAATGGCTTGGTGATGTGAGAGAATACTATGAAAAAGCATTGCAAAATAATCCACCTTCGTAACAAATGGGACGAAATAAACTCACTCGGAATTAGGACTTATTAGGCAATCTACACTTGCACTATTCCTCGGATAGACACTTTTCGCTTACTTTAAGTGGTATTCGTTCAATGGACACTATTTTGAGTGACTCTTTTAAATATATGTGAATTCAAAAGAGTAAAACGAAATTTGTATAACGATTTTAATCGTACATTATGTAAATTGAAAAATTTATGTAATAAAGTATCATTCATTCATGAATCGTAATTGATGTTAATATTATCTGTACCCGTGAATTTGTTTGCGTGGTTGTCGAAAACTAAAACGCGTCGCTTACATAAGAGTACAGTCAATATCCGTGTTACATGATGACGTTTTATGATCAGCGCCATCTATCTAATATGGAATTCAACTGTCAATATTAGTTATATTTTGGCTTTCCGAGTAACTGAACTGCGTACGTGACAACACTTTAAATTCATACTATTGATGGAGTGAACCGATTGCGATGAAACAAAAACTAGGAAATACTTCAAGATGTGTAAATTTTTTACGTATGAAAGTTGTCTAAATCAGTTTCGCACATTTTACGTGTTGCGCGCACAGACAAAATTTGCTGGAAATGGCTTATTTTAGGTATCCTTTAACACCCTGAACTATTTCTTTATTTATTTGCGAATTATTTTCGACGTATAAAACCACTTTTTAACAGATTTACTACATAAGGGATACTGGGGCGAGACGAAGCTGGGGACAAGGCGGGATATTTGACTTGCTATTTAATTAATATGTGCTATTTAATGAATATGTGACTTAGCGCCATGAAAGATGTTCATTACGTTAGTTAAAACTACAATTGTTTATAAGATACTTTTCATAAACAGTTTAATTTTCAAATTACGAAGTTTTTTCTCTAAGTATCCCATCTTACCCCCGTCTCCCCTATGTAGATTATATTATTAAAAGCAAAACCACATTATATTGTCATGAGAGATTACAAGACCATTGCTTCATACATAAAATAAAAAAAGGTGTGTACTTATCTGCGCAAGCGAGTAATTACTTTTTTTTTCGAAAATATAAAAAGGTATATTTTATTAATTACTACCCTTCTTTAACTAAACCTGAACTGCAAATTATGAGATTAAATATTATAAAGAAAACTGTATCGCACAGAAATGATAAAAGGCGTCTTTTCAAAACTGTTCAAATATAGGAAATTTGAATAAATAAATCAAGAACACACATATTTTTTTAATACTACCATAATATACTATATATTTTTAAAATAATTACATTATTATAGCTTATAAAAAAAAAAAAACTACAATCACCTGGCAACACTATATAACTCGACATATGGGACAAACCGAGACTTGACTCTCGGTCTTCCATTGTAGCCAACTAACCTAGTCATTGTGTCTTATTTCGCAACGATTTAATATCCATTCACCTTAATTTAAATATCATCCATACAAAAACAAACAGACAGACACGCAAACGTACAAAAACAGACAGACATGCAAAAACACAGTCATTTAAACGCTTTCTCCCCAAGTTCGACCACTTTGCCCAGGTTATCCTTGAGGGTCTTCAGCTGGTCGAGGACCTGGGAGTTCATCAGCGAGAATGGTATATACGCTTGAGATTCACGCAGCTTCTTCGGCTGGAGGGAGAGCATCGTGCCATCTTTGAGGAGTATGTTACAGCTTGCCTTCTCGTCTTGTTGCATTCTGTAATTTTTAAGCAATTCTGGATCCACTGGGAGTGTGAACGAAATTCGAATCCAGCTGCAATCACCTGAGCTTCCGGTGAAGCGAAATATGTATCACAGGAGACCCATGACGATCGTAGTAGGTCCTTTTTCTAATGTCCGCCTGGCTATCAACTACCCACAAGTTTAAAATCAACATGTGTTTCAGCAGTTGCGCTTGAGAGCCAGCCACTCACTAGGCTTAGCAGGTCCACCATCTTGGGCCATATCGTCACATAACAACAGGTGAGGCTTTGGCCATAACGCTAAAACTGTTAAGAAAAAGTTAGCACTGCAAACTGAGGGTAACGTGACTAAAGGTAGGCAAAGTGATGTAGGCAACTTCATGCCAAAATTCAAACTCACTGTTTGTCCACAACTTAACTACGCATCTAAGTTTCTACATCTCGCCATGGTGTTGGAGTACCAAAAAATATTTTTTTTTTGTAGTTCGTTTGGTAGTTTCATGTGCCTGCGACTTCTTTTGGTAAACTAAAATTTAAATTTAAATTTTTTTGCCCGTTTCTGTGACTTTCTTCAATACAGCTTTGCCCCTATTGGCGGCAGCGTGATGTTAAATAGCCTAAAGCCGTCCTCAATTATTGCTCTATCAAATAGAAAAATAATTTTGAAAATCCCTTTGGTAGTTCCTAAGAAAGCGCGTTCAAACTATTCGCGTTCATATACTTTTTTATATGTATGGAATTGTATGTATGGATTTGTATGTATGGATATGTATGTATGAGATGAAGAAAACTTACGTGTAGCACGTCGGCACCATGACCGGGGAACCAGACATGGAGACAACCATCTCACCCAGGCGCGGTTGACGCAGCACGGTCAGCGGCGTTTGCGGGGTCACCTAAACTTACAACAAATTTTAAAAACCATTTGTGTATGGTAGCTGATTATTTATGAATTAGATTAATAATTTTTACTTATTTAGACGCGTTATATAAAAAAAAATCAAGGCAGTAATGAGGCCTGCCGACAGAAGTGAAAACTTAAAACTATAAACAAACTGGTGTTATTTTTGGATATGCAAATTAATTACTAGATATTAAATTAAAACTTTTCAATCAAAACACTATTTACAGCACCTTAAGTTGCTAATAAGGACAGGTGTAGCGTTTACGTTAACACGTCACGTGACCATGTCGATGACGACTCACATGAATTTACTCTCTATCTAAACATTCCTATAGAAGTCTTCACTACAACCATTTACAGCACAATGATTTACTAATAGGAACAGATACAGTGTGTACGTGAACACGTCACGTGAGCATGTCGATGACGACTTATATGAATTTACTCTCTATCTAAACCTTCCTATAGAAGTTTTCAGTACAACCGTTTACAGTGCAATGATTTATTAATAGGTATCACTTCCATTATAAACGTGCTTTACCTTGGGTGTGATTACAGGATAATTGACGGCCGCATTCCTGTTATAAGCTGGCGTTTGGTAAACGGAGCGGGATCTGCGGCGGTGCAGCGGCTTCGCGGCCGACTGCAGCGGCTTGCGCGAGGACGCGCTCGCCGACCGGGAGCGGCGTCCGGTCGCCCGCCCTCGCGACATCGGGGCAGCTGGACACATCCCACTCTATTTAAACCACCATCTCCCCCCTTGACCTAATACACTCCACACCAATTTAAGCTACCCCTAAATACCCTGCTTTGACTTACGCTGCGCTTATTTATAACACACCGACTTACGCTAACCTAATTAATGCTACCTCAAATCACGCTACACGGATTTTATGCTACCTCGATTTATGTTAATCTAGTATAAGATATTTCGACTTACGCTAGCCTAATTACGCTACCTCGACTAACTTTATTTCAATCAATATTATGCTCACTTACACTACACCACCTTAAATTACGACTTCCGCTACTCCGACTTATGCAACTTCAATTAAGCTACCTCAACTAACGTTATTCTAATCTATATTATGCTCAGTTACACTACACCACCTTAAATTATGACTTCCGCTACTCCGACTTATGCAACTTCAATTAAGCTACCTCGACTAACGTTATTCTAATCTATATTATGCTCACTTACACTACCCCACCTTATTCTACGACTTACGCTACTCCGACTTATGCAACTTCAATTAGGCTACCTCGACTAACGTTATTCCAATCTATATTGTGCTCACTTACACTACACCACCTTAAATTACGACTTCCGCTACTCTGACTTATGAAACCCCAATTATGCTACCTCGACTAACGTTATTCCAATCTATATTGTGCTCACTTACACTACACCACCTTAAATTACGACTTCCGCTACTCCGACTTATGAAACCCCAATTACGCTACCTCGACTTTTTTGGTTGCGGCCCGCGACACTATGACTAACACATTATTATTGCCGCGATGATCTAGGTGAACCGGGCACATTAAATTTCGCTATAAATTACTACACCGATATGCTACAAGATGTTATGAAATAATGATCGTCAATGAATACTAGAAGAACAAAGACATCATCAATGAAGCTCAAGCTGATAAGAAAAGCCACCTCGAGGGATGGAGTAAAAAAAAAAACTTACCCATATTCGTACGATTGGAACGGCCGCCGGACCCGTGGGACGAGTTTTCCGTGTTATAGCCTGCCCCCAGAAAGCGCCCGGTTAGTGGAAATGTGAAATTATGGCTTGTTAGGTTATGAGCTTATATTAAATTTTATGAATGTTATAACTACAAGCCGCAATGTTTTATAGCTGGCTTTTTTACGTCACTGGGGCCATTCAAGTATTACCTAAGCACCAAAGGGGGGGGGGGTAGAGGTCAATGCTCAGCTTATTTTTGATGACATGGGGTATGGTGGGGTTTTAATAGATATGACAACCCTGCTTGTCTAAACACTAAAAAACACTAATAAATATATATATATATCTAAGAGAGGAGGAGGGTAAGTGCATTACTTACTTTTGCTGAGGAGGGCGAGGGTAGGGTGAGAACTTAATTAAATTTGCTTACGGAATACTTAAATGGCCACCTGGTAGACATATTCACTATAGTTTCATTACGAAAATACAAACTAATATTATAAAATAGACAGAGACTGTCTGTTTCTTACATTTTCACTACTAAGCAACTGAGATATATTGGACCTTGAGGAAAGACCTATGTCTGAAATTTTGCATGGCGAATTATCATTTCTCGAATAAGTATATATCAAGTATTTATTTAACTGTACGGCGCTCGGCTTCAGTCATGCGAGATGGTAAATAACGATAAGATTAATGTTCGACAGACGGTTCGGTTTCGGCTGGTTTCTATCAAGAAAACTAGTGTCAGCATTAGTTTAGGTTTCGGCCAATATTTAGCCGAATCTTCGGTCGCTCCTAAACTTAATGAGGCTGATAATTAAATTACTTAATTAGACTAGACTAAACAAGCTTAATGAATTAATAATACGATAGAATTTTAATAAATTAGAATGTTAATTAAAAATATTATAAACACAATATAGTGTTCAATTAGTTAGCATAAGTCTTTAAATACTAAGTGTCAACATTTCATAGGGTTAACTTACAAGAGTTGGTTATAAATTTATTAAACTATATTTTTGTTTATATCATATTAACAATATAAGTATATAATTAGCTTAGCTACATATGTATATTAATTACTGTTATTCGTTAATAAACTTACTTCTTAGTCTATGTGTGAAAAATTTACTTAGTTTCAGTATACAAAAAAAAAAAATAAAAAAAATAAACAAGTATTAGAAAAGTTTCGGTTCCCGCCCAAACTGAAGCCCAAAATAAAGGTTTCTATTCGGTTTCAGTTTCACCTGAAAAATCCTGTTTCGGTTAGACACTAGATAAGACCAAAGGCGCTATATGTTCACTAAGTAAGTACTGATTCACTCATGTTTCCAGGACCCCTATGGCTAAGTGCCACTTAGTGTTATGTCTCTTAGGCTTGGCAGACCCCATCTACCCTAAGCACCGCGTCACCTATTTTACCACATACGTCATTTGAAATCCTTTGAAGTTGGACCAAATTAGCATGGATATAGCATACGATATATAATTAAGATTTTTTATTTTTTTTTATTTATAGATTTAGGGTTATGGCCATATTCTCACTTGATGATTACTTACAATGTAGCCTGAGATGGTGGACACGCTAGTGGAGGAACTGACTCTCAAGTGCAAATGCCAGAACGCATCTATATTAGATGGCAGATTTTCAAATTACTAATAAATAAATAAATAAAATCTTTATTGGTACAAAAAAACAATATAACATATAGTACAATTTTATATTGCTAACTGCAGTAGTTAGTGATCTAACTGTGTCGCAGTTAACAGCGCCCACCTCCGGATACTGACAAAATTTAAAGGAACATTGAAATTAAAAAAAGAAGTCAAACAATATTAAAAAAAAAAATGAAAAAAAAAGAGTGAAGTGTGTGTTTTGTGTGTGTGTATGTGTGTGTGTGTTTCATGTAAGTGGCTGAACCGAATTTAGTTGTCTAAAAATTAGACTAGTACACGTTGGATATGAGATTTTCAGTATCATCATATTCGAATGTCATTAACCATTGAAGAAACGAGATTATGTATAAGATGTTCAGAATGTCTAAGGTTTCCATACTAGATTTTTTTTTTATTATCTAGGTGAAATTATCTGACTTCCTCGTATTGCGTAATCGGAAACCGGAGTAGTCCAAGATAGGAACGTATAGAGAAACTCATGGAGGGATAACCATTATCTAACCCAATACAAAAGACACCACAAGGACACTAAGCCCTCGTATTGCCAGAGATCATGGACAGCGCCCACACTTCTTCTAGAAGGTTTCCTTTCTTTACCTTACAGTAGTGTAAAACTGTACCTTACCTTACTGTACCTTACCTTACTGTACCTTACCTTACCTAGGGCCGTAAATTACAGGTTAGAAAATACATAAAATATTGACTCACCATCGTCATTTTGAGCGGACCTGCTGGAATGTCTTGACCTATGTACACTAGGCACCTCCCTCAGGTACAGCTCACTTTTCTGTTAAATATATATATATATATATATATATGTGGGTTTGAGTTTTACACATTCAGACTGACTTTCGATGAAAGAGAACCAATAACATGCTGTTGAATAATCGACAATTGGTAAATTAATATGAGTTCAAATGCTATACATTCAGACTTTGTATGTAGGTACAGCTTTTTCTATTGCACGCCTGGCTAGCAGCCACCCTGTAGTTGAAAATCTGCTGCCAAATACCAATAGGTATGTTCCGGCAGTCATACTTGAGAGATAATTCCTCTACAAGTTTAACGTGTCTACCAAATTGGGCCGTATTGTCTCTTAACATCAGGTGAGATTATATCCATAATGCTAAACCTTAACAATAAAAAAAAAACTAACTGTTGGATAAATGAAAAATGCCAAAACAAAGTGGTTGGTAATTCTCTTTAACTAAAACCACCCTTAACTTTTTCAATCATTCACAATTAGGAACCGGCAGGTTTTTCTGTTAAGTAATAGAAAAAGTATAATTGAAAATGAGTTCAAATCCTGTTTGACTGATTTTTCCATAAATGAAAACCAAAATACCACAGCGATAGGTAATTTTCAACTACCACCACCCTTAAATTTGCGAAGCGTATATAGGCATGATCTACTAAATCCATCAGGGTCAGCTCTACCTACCCTTCCACAGATTTTATTTTGCTGTTTTAATGTGGGTAAAATTCATGTTTCTTTTATACTTTATAGTTATAGCATTATGGACATCTCACCTGATGTTGTGATAAGATATAGCCCAAGACAGTATACGCACTAAGCCTAGTGAAGAAACTGTCTCTTAAGTGCAATTACCAAAACGCACCTATAGGTAATTGGTAGCAGATTTTTAAATTGAGGGTGGTAGTCAACCAGGTGTGTAGTCCTAGACTGGGACATATGCATGTATGCCTTTTCCCCACATTAAAAAAAAGGTGTACATTGGATAAAGCTCTACCACCTACTACATACATTTCATCATATAACATTACAATTTAGCTATACTTTTTTTTTTTTTTAGTTCAGAACTATTGCTACAGTCTCACATTATGTTATGAGGCAATGTGACCTAAGATAGTGGACATGTTAAGCCAAGTAGAGGAATAAGCTTTTTCTAATGCACACTTGGCTATCTAATGCCCTTGTGTACCAGCGCTTGCACTTGAGAGCCAGTCCTTCCATTACGCTTAGTGGCACATTGCCACTTGACATATCTCCCATGCCCCCTTATATAAGTAAAGGTATTTATAAACTCACTAGCTGTCCAACCGTCATCTGAAAGTGCTCATCTTTGATTAAACTTAAAAGCACTTTGAACGCAACCTCGAAATTACGTAGTTCTGTTTGCAGTCTTGAGTCAATCTTGGATTTGCTGTCTGCCACTGTACAGATATTGATATAATCTATATTAATATTATATGACAGAAAAAGTTTATTTGTTTGTTGGAACTTGTTTACTATGTATAAGGTGGGGTAACTTGATTGTTTGAATATGTTTAGTATGTATTATAGTACTTCAGCTATCTACCAGTGAAAGTCTCATTAAAACTGGTTGAGCCATTTCATAGATTAGCATGAAGAAATAGACAGACATAGAATTGCAAAAATTATTTTATTTTTAAAGTATTGGATGTTCTTTCATATACATTTTGTAAAAAGCTGTTATTTTGACACTACAAACAAACACTTTAATTTGATTACTTGGTATTGATGTATAGCTACGGACGGCATAGATATAACTTTAACCCATTCCTCCCTACTGTCATATTTTTAGGACACTATTTTCAAAATATCTTTTTACGTATTACGACTTCTATTTTTATTATTTAAACATTTTTTACAGCAAAAAAAATTGCTTTATTAGAAAAATAGTGTAAAAATATGAATTTCATACGAAACAATAAAAATAAATTCCTAATACGTAAAAAGAAATTTTGGAAATAGTGTCCTAAAAATATGACAGTGGGAGGAATGGGTTAAGGAAATCTGATGATTAATTTTAACTTAATCAGTTAATTTTAAAATGAAACTTATAGTAAGTATAATATATAAAACTCATTAGTGATTTACAGTCATATATTATTCATGATTGTTTTAGTATTACAGTTTAGTTTACACTGTTGATACACTGATTTCTATGAGGATAAACTACAGCATGCAGATGTTTGTATGGATTCATTCTAAGCTTAAATGCATGTCAGAGACTTTTTTGTATCTTAACTAGCCAGAGTGACTGCACTGAACCTAATGTTAAGTACAGTACAGTACAAAAACAGCAGCGAACATCGAGAGAACGACATTCCATCCAATATGAGATAATAATTAACTTTAGATATACTAAAACTTAAACAAATAAGAATATTGTAGAAGGAAGTAAATGTGTATTTAATTCTAAACTGTGTAATAACTTACCAAGTTTGATAAGCCGCTTCGAATATTCATCGTTCTCGATAGATTTTCCCGGTTTGTTCACCGGTCGTTTCGTTCGTGGCATTTTTAAATATTCCTATTAGGCGCACTATGTATCCCTTTTTATATAATCCTATATAACTTATCTTATAAATAATAGGATTAAATTAGATAATAATTTGTACATAAATTATCTTATATTCAATATCACAATTCAATTTCACGAAGTCAATTATCAAAAAACAACCGTTTACTTTCAAGTGTTTTTGTATAAAGAATATTCTCTATGGCTTTCCAAAGAGAAAGAATATTATTTTTTAAGTTACATTATATTCTGGCTTGTAAGCTCAGAAGTTATAATACACTTAATGGTGAGTAAAATTAATTCTCAATATTCTTTGTTGCGCTTTAAGTAATTCATAACTTTTGATTATTTCAGTATACTATCAAAATAGCGACTTCAGTTTCAAAGCTCTATTAAATGTGTTTATTCCATCTTGCTTATAATATATGCACTATAGAATAAAGTATATAAATGATAATTAGGGATTTCAGATGTGTTAAACCAAGAATTAAAAAGTACCCTAAGAAGATTAATGAATATAAATTTTCGAATAGAAAACTTAAGGTATCTTGTACCTGGACAAAAAATGTTTATCAAATTTTTATTTGTATTGGTAACTCCAACATCCGGTTATTTGCTTGGCTATAAGTACTTTTAATCCGAAATAAATTGTAGTGACCTACATAATATTTGGTGATTTATGTATATTATCAACAATTAATAGTTTTAAAATACAGATGTATTTATTGTTAGTGCACGTTATACATTTTTCGAATAACGCAAACGTTGAAAATATCTCATTTGATACCAGCAGTGTATTGTTATGATGAGCGAAGAATGGCGGACGTTGTCATACTTGGTTATCTGTTCACATTTTTATTGATAAATGCTTGTTGCGGTAAGTTAGTTGACTTTATACAGTTCATAATTTCGCCTTATGTTATGGCGCTTTATTTACCAAAACATGACATTTACATATTACCTAGAAAATCTGAAAAACAGCTTTCGAAACAAGTCAAGCTCGTTATTATTGTTTTTCTATAAAGAACTTGTCTTTTACATTCTCTGTTTTTGTTGATTATTTTAGGCTTTTTTAACGAATAACATCTTTCGTCTCCAATTTTTATGAAATAATATGAAATAATTTTAATGATACAATTCAAAAGAATATAAGATATCAGTAGAATGTTGATGTTAATGATATATTGCGGAAAAAGCGTTTCTATTTTTAATATATACCTATATATCACAGTTTATAAAATGAACATGATATCCAGTCTAATGTAATAATTGCAAAAGTAAACTTTTTCACCACTGTACCACTCAATCAATTTCGATGAATTTTAACATAGAGATACATTAGACCTTGGAAAAGATTATAGGCTACTTACTCTTACAATTAAACTAAACTAAACTTAAAAGGCAATACTAGGCCATATTTTACCACATAGTTGCATAAATTGTAGAATAGAGTCAGAGCTTGTTACTAACCAGACATACCTGTATACCGGTTTGATCTCTCATTAATTGTTTAACAGATCTTGACCTGCCTAGGACTGCAGGAAGTTCTATACTAGAATGTGCTTCTAAAGCTGCACTATCTGCTACTATGTTGTAGCTTCAACTTCTAGACCTGATTTATTTTCTCTAGAACATCAAAATACATTGTACTAATTGTACTGTACAATGGGAAACAAATATACCAAAAGACCACTGTATAATAGCAAATAAATACTACAAGCTACTAAATACCCTGAACAGGAATGGCTACATAGTTAATTTATATGCCGTTGAAGTGGGAGTGAGAGGTTTTTTTTTTTTTAATTATTCTTAAGGTTTAGCGTTATGGCCATAATCTCACCTGATCTTAAGTGACGATACGGCCCAAGTTGGTAGACACGCTAAACCTGTGGAGAAACTGGCTCTCAAGTGCTGCTGCCGGAACACACCTATTGGTATTTGGCAGCAGGTTTACAACTTGAGGGTGGTAGCTACCCAGGCGGGCATTAGAAAAAGCCCTACCACCATGCTATGGTTTCCTCACGATGTTTTCCTTCACCGAAAGCTCAAGCTCATTGTAGGTGCTTGGGTTCGAACCCACGTCCCTTGACGCGAAGTCGTACACACTACCACTGAGCTATCATCGCAGCGTGTATACTAGCACAATCTCTCTAAAACTTTCCAAAAGGTGTTAGCCTGTCTAGGATTACAGTACGTTCTATATAGTAATGTGGGTCTGAAGCAGGAACTTACCAAATGTGACTAGGCAGGGAGAGAAACAACACATGTTCTAAAGGGACCCGTTAAACCTACATTCATGTAACAAGTCTCGGAAACAGCTTAGAGTGTCACTCTCCGCTACACTATGCATCCAGAATAGACATGTTAAATGTGGTTATTAAGTTAATGGTTAGCTCAGAATGTTTTGATCTCTTTGTCGGTTTGTCAGGTGTCCCTGGCTTGGAGTCCCTTGATGATGTCAGCTCATCTGCAAGCACACAGGGGCCTATGGAACAGCAGCTGGATGACCCTATCACACGTGATAAGATGATGGTGCACCAACCGGGGTAAGAAAATGCATGCATAAAATTTTGGTTGGGGGTTCATAAACTTTTAAATACACTGAAAATAAATGTTTAATCGTATTCTGTTAAGAGAATAAACTATTGTTAGGGTTGCTATAAGTAAAAATCACAAAAATGTATGTCTCTGTTTATTTAAAAGCAGTTGCA
This sequence comes from Actias luna, assembly GCA_039707435.1. Taxonomy (NCBI): domain Eukaryota; kingdom Metazoa; phylum Arthropoda; class Insecta; order Lepidoptera; family Saturniidae; genus Actias; species Actias luna. The sequence continues at coordinate 12,686,001 of JAZHAC010000032.1, forward strand.
AGTAGGATTTAAGAGATAAATTAACCAATTAAAATATAACTTATTTGAGTTGTATGTGACATTTTTTAAAATGATTGCACATTTTCAATATGTTTTAAAATTATTGATTGAATTAAAATTTATGAGACTTTTTTCATTTTTGAAAACTAAAAGTTGACAATTGAATTGTACTAAAAGTAATTAAAAAAAATATATATATTGCATAACTAAATCAAAAATTGATTGTAATTCATTCAATTTTAACATAGTTGTTTTTATATATATTTGACACTGATTTCAAGTTTTTGAGGAGTCTAGATGTGATAAATATTTAGTATTGGTTTCATGTTTTCCAATTAATTAACATTTAAAGCACTTTTGATACCCCAAAATCTAATAATCTTCAGAAAATTTTCACTTAAATACCTACATTCCGAACAAAAGTACCACAGAATTTAACATTTGTGACTTAGTTCTAACTTATGACTTACAGGGTGGGTAGAAATAATAGTGATAATATGTATTGTTTTCTATATTTACATTGTTGTTTGTTACGCTGCAATTTTTTGGGTCCAGGAAAAAATTTCATAAGAGGTAATATAATATTAAATTTTTCTATGTTTTTTTTTTTAATGATGGAATCATAACCCTGATGGCACTGTACAATCCTAAACCTTTAAGTTATAAAAAAGGCCCTACCACCATGCTGCGGTCTCATCTCGATGTTTCCCCTCACCAAAACCTCAAACTCAAGCACTCGGCCTCTGAACACAGCCCCCTATTGATCGCTTCAATATATATATATATAGATTTATATTTGTCATGAATATTTATTTTAGAATGGAGGCTTAGTACGAAAGTCGGTGCAATCAGGTAAAGAATTTATTGAGAAAGAAAGAATTTCAGCTTAATAAAAGACATATATGTAGGCTTACCATACGTCCCGGTTAGACCGGGATAGTCCCGGTTTGAGATCCCTGTCCCGGTCAAAATTTTGATTGCATTTCAAATATGAAAAACACAAATTAAGCGAAAAGCGAAATGAAAATGAGCCTCTTTCTCTTCTGCGTCCCGGTTTGGCTCTTCGTAATTATGGTAAGCCTACATATATGTATTTTTATCAATAAGAAGCAGAAATTCTTAATAAAAAGAAACCACTTTGCTACGGCCTAACGCTAACGCAACACAACACAACTGATGTGCACGCGACGAACGCTCGGAACTAAGTGAATGCATCGGCGGTCTAGCTGCCCTTTTATAGGCAGTGACTATAAGCAGTGATGAGGGTAGTTGTGTCGTCGTGGAGGACAATTGCTAACAGTATAGCAATACTTTATATAATGTATCTGTATAGATACAAGTGCTACCAGTGCGAACCGCCTGACTGCGTCGCCGGTGATGAGGAACAGGTCTGCCATGATGCTCTGTACTGCTTCAAGTCCTCGGTGAGGGCTTCTGATGGTGAACTGAGGCACTCGCGCGGCTGTTCCACGAAGCGGGACCATTATCATTTCATGTGCCGCACCAATAAGAACCATCAACGGTCAGTAGTGTTGTTCATTTATATCTACACTAGATTTAACGTGCGGCTTCGCTCGCAATTATGATTATATCAATCAAATTAGGTGACCCAAAAAAATTTTTTCGGATAAAGTTTATCCCCCTCTTTACCTCCCACTTCTATTAAGGTAAAAAGGCGAAAAAGTTGCCTAGAACCGTCTCCAGGTTCCGATCTATCTCTATACTAAAATTCGTCATTTTCGATTCAGCAGTTTAGGCGTGAAAGTGTAACAAACAAGTAAACTCAATTTCATATTTATAATATCAGTAAAGATTTTTCTATATCTATATTATAAAGTGGAAAAGCGTGTTTCTATGAAAACGTTCATCCCGTTACAAAAGGGGGCAAAAATAATAAATAATAAAATAAATCCACGTGAACGAAGTCGTCGGTAAAGCTAGTTATAAAGTGGAAAAGTTTGTTTGAACGCGCTAATCTTCTTACCAGTCAGATTTCAAATTTTTGTATTTGATAGAGCAATTTGGTAAAATTTTGAGGCTAATTGATTTAACATCACGCTACCCCCGATAGGTGCAAAACTGTGTGTGAAAAATGTTACAAGAACAGGCTGGAATGTATAAATAAATTTTTAGCTTCACGTGTTCGAAGACGCACACACTATTAGGGGGGGGCCTTTGGTAAAATACGTCATGCAATAATTTACCTTTTTAGACCCTCTCCCCTTCATCATGTTATGTAACTATTTCTGCCACCTCCCTGTCAATATTACGTCACAAATTGTCGACGCCCCCCTCCCCCCCTTCTTACATGATATATAGCAATTAATAGCGGTACGCAAATATCAATATTTTTTAAAATATTTATAATGCTTTCAATAATAAAACTTTAATAAATTAATTTAAACATCTGTAGTAACACGTAAAATCTTTACTAATATTATAAATGTGAATGTACGTTTGCCTGTTACGCTTTTAACGCGAAAGCTACTTAACCGATCAATTATGAAACTTTGTACAAATTATCTTGGAAGTATTAGAAGTAATATAGAATACTATTAATTAAAAAAAAAACAAGCGAGCGAAGCCGCGGGTATCAGCTAGTTTACTATAACGTTATTTACTTAACTCACTTTGACTACTCATTATTTTTTTTGTGTGTGTGTGTGTTTTTTTTTTTTATTGCCTTGATAGGCAGTCGAGCAAACGGCCCGCCTGATGGTAAGCTGTCACCGCCGCTCATGGACTCCGGCAATGCCAGGGGCACAGCCAAGCCGCTGCCTACCTCAAAATGACTGTTTACTATTAGTATTTATTAGTAATTTTTTTTATACATAAGATTTAGCGTTACGGCCATAATCTCACCTGATCTCAAGTGACGATACGGCCCAAGTTTGTAGACACGCTAAACCTGTGGAGGAACTGGCTCTTAATAAATGTTTCTATTGTTATAGCGATGATAGCTCAGTGGTAGTGTGCACGACTTCGCGTCAAGGGACGTGGGTTCGAACCCAAGCACCTACAATGAGCTTGAGCTTTCGGTGAAGGAAAACATCGTGAGGAAACCATAGCATGGTGGTAGGGCTTTTTCTAATGCCCGCCCGGCTAGCTACCACCCTCAAGTTGTGAACCTGCCGCCAAATACCAATAGGTGTGTTCCGGCAGCTGCACTCGAGAGCCAGTTCCTCCACAGGTTTAGCGTGGCTACCAACTTGGGCCGTATCGTCACTTAAGATCAGGTGAGATGATGTCCATAACGCTAAACCTTAAGTACAAAAAAAACAAAAAAAAAAATGCCGTTCCAGGGTGAAGAAGCATCACGCCGGGCAGCACAACGTGAGCTGCTGCCAGGGCGACATGTGCAACGACGGGCCGTTCCCGGAGCTGCCGCCGGCCGCGGACACCGCCATCGAGCCGCTCGCCGACACCACCTGGCGGCTCTGGGCGACGCTCTCCGCCTGCGTGCTGCTCGTCACCGCCTTGACCGCTGCCGTCGTCTACCTCATCAGGAGGACGCACGGGTACCGTTTATCCTTACATTACCCTACTTACCCTTCTACACGACCGCTGCTGTAGTCTACCCCATGAGGTAGACTCACGGGTACCGTTTATCCTTACATTACCCTACTTACCCTTCTATACGACCGCTGTATAGTCTACCCCATCAGGAGGACTCACGGGTACCGTTTATCCTTACATTACCCTACTTACCCTTCTATACGAGCGCTGCTGTAGTCTACCCCATGAGGTAGACTCACGGGTACCGATTATCCTTACATTACCCTACTTACCCTTCCGTACGACCGCTGCTGTAGTCTACCCCATGAGGTGGACTCACGGGTACAGATTATCCTTACATTACCCTACTTACCCTTCCATACGACCGCTGCTGTATTTTACCCCATAAGGAAGCGATGATAGCTCAGTGGTAGTTTGTACGACTTCGCGTCAAGGGACGTGAGTTCGAATCCAAGCGCCTATAATAAGCTTGAGCTTTCGGTGAAGGAAAACGTCGTGAGGAAACCATAGCATGGTGGTAGGGTTTTTTCTAATGCCCGCCTGGGTAGCTACCACCCTCAAGTTGTAAAGCTGCCGCCAAATACCAATAGGTGTGTTCCGGTAGCTGCACTTGATAGTCAGATTCTCCACAGGTTTAGCGTGTCTACCAACTTAGGCCATATCGTCACTTAAGATCAGGTGAGATTATGGCCATAACGCTAAAACCTTAAGTATAAAAAAAAGAGGACTCACGGGTACTGATTATCCTTACATTACCCTACTTATCCTTCCGTACGACCGCTGCTATAGTCTACCCCATCAGGAGGACTCACAGATACCGATTATCCTTACATTACCCTACTTACCCTTCCATACGACCGCTGCTATAGTCTACCCTATAAGGTGGAATCACGGGTACCGATTATCCTTACATTACCCTGCTTATCCTTCCATTACCCCCCTTGCCCTTACATTTTCCCATCTTAGTTTTACATTTGTCCCTACGTACCCTTACATTACACTCCTTATCGGTATATTAACCTTCTTACCCTTACATTACCCCTTTTCAATACACTTTCTAAAATGAGAAATTATCCAAAATAATGCTTTATTCGCTTTTTTGGCCATTTGTGGCATAATTAAGGAAACCAAAAAAAATATTGAAATTAATTATCTACCAGAAATCATGACAAAATAGTCACGACATATTCTATACTCAGTAAGACCACTAAAAGGTTTTTAGGTATTAGTGTTAGGTTTTATAAAAAAGTCTCAGTACAAAAGATTTAATTACCGAAATATCGACTTTAAACGTGCGATGTTTGAGTATAGTTTAGGAATTATAGGGTCAAAGTTAAATAAAAATTTTGAATTAAGTTTCATCTTACATGTTTACTGCAATAAATTCGATATTAGTGAATAAACTGTAGAAACGTATTAAAAAAATCGGTTTTTTATTTATTTAAAAAATTTTAACATTTTTGTCAAATTTTTGTCAAGTTTTTTTAAATATTTTATAGTTAAGGCTTTTAGCATTATGGTCAATATCTCAGCTGATCTTAAGTGACGATACGGCCCAAGTCGGTAGACACGCTTAACCTGTGGAGGAACTGGCTCTCGAGTGCAGCTGCCGGAACACACCTATTGGTATTTGGCGGCAGGTTTACAACTTGAGGGTGGTAGCTACCCAGGCGGGCATTAGAAAAAACCCTACCACCATGCTATGGTTTCCTCACGATGTTTCTCCTTCACCGAAGGCTCAAGTTGGATTCGAACTCAAGTCCGTTGACGCGAAGTCGTACACACCAGCACTGAGCTATCATCGCTTCAGTTCAAGTTCAAACAAAGAAGCGCCGGACATTCCTTTTAGAATTTTTACTGGAATCTGGAGATTTACAAGAATAATGTCTTTTATATATTACAAAGTACAAGTGTAAATATGTATCATGAATACCTCGTAGAGAAATAAATGTTTTGTTCTACTTAAAATGTCTAAACAATTCGATATACCGCGTATTTATATTATATTTCGATGATAGCTCAGTAGTAGTGTGTAAGAACGCCGCGTCATGGGACGTGACTTCGAATCCATCTACCTACAATGAGCTTGAGCTTTCGATGAAGGGGAACATCGTGAGGAAAGCATAGCAGGGTGGTAGGGTTTTTTTTTTTCTAATGTCCGCCTGGCTAGCTACCACCCTCAAATTGGGAGGCTGCCTCTAAATACCAATAGGTGTGAATTGTTGGATGTCCACGGGCGGCGGTGGTCACTTACCATTAGGTGACACGCTTTCTCGATTACCCTGTATTCCATAAAAATAAAACATATGATTGATTTATATATATATATATTTCAGTTTACGAGTGTCGCACGCCGCTCTCCGTAAACTGGGCGGGGACACGAATTACTTCTCTCCTAGCATGTACAGTCCGCACATTACCAGCGCTTATTATGAAGGTAAATATATATATATATCATTTAATCAAATATTTTTTAATATCCTTAGTGATCCCTACTAATATTATAAATGTGAATGTAAGTTTGTTTGTTACGCTTTCACGAGAAAACTATTTAACCGATCAATCATGAAACTTTGTACACATATTCTTGGAGGTATTATCAGTAACAAACGACATTCATCATCATCATCATCATCATCATTAAAATTATTAATTATTAGACATCATTAAAAAAAATACGAAAGATAAAAAAAACCTAATTTAAAAAAATTATATAAATAATATAGATAGATAGAATATATATTTATTAATATATATAATAGATAGATAGTAGAATAATATAGATAAATAGATAGATAGAATAAGATAAAAAAAATTCTTCAATGTGAGTCAAGCCGCGAGTAAAAGCTAGTATTATAAAAGTAAAAGTTTGTAAGGAAGTTTGTTACTCTTTGATGTAAAAACTACTGAATGGATATTAATGAAACTTTACAATAACATAGCTTATACATCAGAATAACACAGACTATAATTTATAAAGATATTGTGTGAATTGTCAATAATATAACGGTAAGTGTCAAGGAAGTAGGAAAAAATTGCATTCGCACCGGATATTAGATCAATTTCTGTAGATGTATATATTTTTTTTTTTATACTTAAGGTTTCAGCGTTATGGCCATAATCTCACCTGATCTTAAGTGACGATGCGGCCCAAGTTGGTAGACACGCTAAGCCTGTGGAGGAACTGGCTCTCAAGTGCCGCTGCCGGAACACACCTATTGGTATTTGGCGGCAGGTTCACAACTTGAGGGTGGTAGCCACCCAGTTGCTACCACCATGCTAAGGTTTCCTTCACCGGAAGCTCAAGCTCATTGTAGGTGCTCGGGTTCGAACCCGCGTCCCTTGACGCGAAGTCGTGCACACTACCACTGAGCTATCATCGCTTGAAGATATATATATATATATATATATAATAGTTTGACGTGTTCCCTGGTGCAGGTGGTGAAGGCTCCCAGCCGTGGATGGTCGCCGTCGCGGCCGGCGACTCGACGGTGCGGGAGTACCTCGAGGGCTCGGTCACCTCGGGCTCGGGCTCCGGCCTGCCGCTGATGGTGCAGCGGACCCTCGCGAAGCAGGTCACGCTCTTCGAGTGCATCGGGAAGGTAATGTCGACAAAATATATTATTTACGTTACCCTAAAACGCGGAATGTGATAACTAAATAATCTTTTTTTTTTTTTTTTTTAATTTAATAACAATTAAACCACATCGAATCAGACCGTGAAATGTAATAGGGTTCCTCTTGATTATACTAAAGACTCAATTAATAAAGTATTTAGTAAAGTGAGTATTTATTGTAGGGCTGCCACTAAATAACGTGATGATAAATCTTTCTAGTGTCGTGTAGGGCTGCCACTAAATGACATGATTTAATTATTTTATTTTTGGATTTTTTTTTCTAGAATTGTGTAGGGTTGCCAATATATATATATATATATATATATATATATATATATTTTATAGTTAAGGTTTAGCGTTATGGCCATAATCTCACCTGATCTTAAGTGACGATAGGGCCCAAGTTGGTAGACACGCTAAACCTGTGGAGGAACTGGCTCCCAAGTGCTGCTGCCGGGACACAACTATTGGTATTTGGCGGCAGGTTTACAACTAGAGGGTGGTAGCTACCCAGGCGGGCATTAGAAAAAGCCCTACCAGCATTTTCCTTCACCGAAAGCTCAAGCTCATTGTAGGTGCCTGGGTTCGAACCCGCGTCCCTTGACGCGAAGTCGTGGACACTACCACTGAGCTATCATCGCCTCTATATTCATTCATATTATAAAGCGCAAACGTTTGTTTGGGAGTACAAGACTGATACATGATTATAAAAAAAAAACCATTTTGTATATGATAGAGCAATTATTGAGGTAGGCTTAAGGATATGAACATCACGCTACCACCAATAGGACTAAAGATTGCATTGAAAAAAATACGAAAACTCGAACAAAGTCGCGAGCACATGTACTATTACGAATTATTGTGACAAATGTATGCGCTATTTTACCCTTCGCACCGAATAATTCCTTAACCAAGCGTCACAGTGAAACTACAGGGTAAGGTATTGATAAAAACTTGACATAATTGTGGACTAATACGATGGATCTGTGATTGGTTCGTCTGCCGTTATCCCGGGCAGGGTCGGTACGGCGCGGTGTGGCGCGGCAGCTGGTACGCGGACAGCGTCGCCGTGAAGATATTCTTCTCCCGGGACGAGGCGAGCTGGCGCCGCGAGACCGAGGTCTACAGCACGGTGCTGCTGCGGCACGAGAACATCCTCGCGTACATCGGCAGCGACATGACCAGCCGGGGGAGCTGCACACAGGTACCCCCCCCCCCCATACTAGTATTACCCATACCTATACTCTTTTTACCTTTACCTATACTCTTTTTACCTTTACCTATACTCTTTTTACCTTTACCTTACTATTACCTATATGTCAACTAGCTGACCCTACAAACGTTGTACTGTCTTGTAAATTATTTTGTTGTTTGGTTGTATTAAAAACGGAAATAATGAGCGTGGGAAAGTGAAAATTTAGGGTTGTGTGTATTTTTTAATGACGCATCGTAAAAAAAAAAAAAAAAAAAAAACACAAAAAAATATTTTCGGTGGAACGAACCTCCCTCCAATCCATTTAACGCATCGTAACATTTTTCAATAAGATATTTAGTATAAGAAAAATTTTGATCTCTTTAGTTAACAAATAAAATTTTCTTAGTGCCCATTTGTAACAAAAGAAATATTTTTTTCTCAGTGTAACAGAGTTTTCTCGCAATGTGTGCAGAAAATAAACGAGAGATATTTGCCGATGTCCCCCATCTCCCCCACGTGAGATTGGGTGAGATTCGGCTCGACCCCCTCCCCCATCTAAATAAGTCACGTAATTAATGGACCTACCCTAATGACCTTGAGCTTTCGGTGAAGGAAAAGACATCGTGATGAAACCAGAGCATGGTCTTAGGGCTTTTTCTAATGCCCGTCTGGCTAGCTACCACCCTCAAGTTGATAATCTGCCGTCAAATACCTATAAGTGTGTTCCGGTAGTTCCACATGAGAGCCAGAGTCCATACACAGGACTAGCCTGTCTACCAACTTGGGCTGTACCATCACTTAGGACCAGGTGAGATTGTGGCCATAATGCTAAAAAAAATGGTGGACTAAAACTCTAACGGTGCTCATTGTTTCCACAGCTATGGCTGATAACGCACTATCACCCGCTTGGATCCTTATATGAACACCTGAACCGAACCACCCTCACGAGGCACCAGATGATGGTCATCTGCCTGTCCACTGTGAACGGGTTGCTGCACCTTCATACACAGATACACGGTACCCAGGTGAGTTATCACAGTGAAATATTTGTACTATTGATTTTGTAAAATGCAACATTTCTGAAGAATATGGTAAAGAATTAGCGAAATTAAGTGTTGTTAGTAACCGTTGAATAAGATTGAAAAGTTTATACATAATAATAAATATTACAGACAACTTAAATAATTTATATATATATATTTAAATAATCTTTTCTATGCACCTTTAAAAGTAAAAGATATTTGTTCGTTCCGTTATAGTATCAAGTGTGTTTTATTTAAAATTATAATCGGACTGTACTTTGCGATACAGAGGTTAAAAATATTTTGTCTGTTTGTCTATCTGTCGTTTTGCGCACGTGACTCTGAAACTACTTGACAGATTTTGATATAATTTTAACCTATAAAAAGAAAGTGTTCGTCGGTGATGTGGATTTTTTTTTTATTAATTTTAAATAAATTTACTTGTACTCATGTTTGGGTGCAATTTATTAAATTCAAATTTGTTTCCAAAATCATTGAATTCCAACACTGTTTGAATTCGCACGTACACGTAACTTCTCATGGAGTACTTATATATATAGAATTACTAATAGAGACGAGCGCCATTGCTGCCGAATAATTAAAAGTCCCTAAAGTCAAGGAAAACTTCTGTCGGAATATATGGACATGTCTTTACTTTCTTGAAGCGATGATAGCTCAGTGGTAGTGTGCACGACTTCGCGTCAAGGGACGTGGGTTCGAACCCAGGCACCAACAATGAGCTTGAGCTTTCGGTGAAGGAAAACATCGTGAGGAAACCATAGCATGGTGGTAGGGCTTTTTCTGATGCCCGCCTGGCTAGCCACCACCCTCAAGTTGTGAACCTGCCGCCAAATACCAAGTTCTGAGAGCCAGTTCCTCCACAGGTTTACCGTGTCCACCAACTTGGGCCGTATCGTCACTTAAGATCAGGTGAGATTATGGCCATAACGCTAAAACTTTCAAACTCCTATTCGCAGGGCAAACCGGCCATAGCGCATAGAGATATAAAAACGAAGAACATATTGGTGAAAGTGAACGGCGAGTGCTGCATAGCGGACTTGGGCCTGGCGCTGACCAAGCAGCACATAGAGCAGCAGCAGCACCACCAGAACCCTCGGCAGGGCACCAAGAGGTACATGAGTCCGGAGATGCTCGACCAGAGGTGAGTGTTGATTCTGCATATATTAAGTATTGGTTTTAAATTTTTTTTTTTCATATAGTCTACAGGTGATATCTGATGTTAGCTGATGATGTGAACCGAGATGGTGAACACACTAAATGAGCTTTGTGGAGGGACTGGTTCTAAAGTGCAACTACCGGAACACATATAGATATATGACAGTAGATTTTCAATTTGAGGGTGGCTTTAGAAAAAGCTCTATCTACCGCCATGCTATGGTTTCTTCTGGATGTTTTCATTCACCTGAAGCTCATGCTCATTGTTGGTGGATTCGAACTCACGACCTTTGATGGGGCGTCAGTACGCACTACCACTGAGCTGTCATCGCTTCAACGCAGCTTGTTCAGTAAAATACTGAAGATCATTTTTCTTTACTATTCGATATTCTCAATCTGCTTTCTCTTTTATCTTGAAGCAATGATAGCTCAGTGGTAGTGTGTACGACTTTGCGTCAAAGGTTGTGAGTTCGAATCCAACCACCTACAATGAGCTCGAGCTTTCGGTGAAGGAAAACATCTATAAAACGTTAACTATATTAAAAAAAAAAACTATTACATCGGCCTGAGTAGTTTATTTCCTTTAATATGATTATGTAGAGAAAGCGTTTATAAATTCTTAAGATTGTAATTTATGAAGGAATAATCATGATGCTGGAAGATATTAAACATTATAGACGTAGATATCTATACTATTGAGTAGATATATTTTATATATTGATAGGTAATAATAGGTAAATTAATTTTTATGATAAGTAGGAGCAGAGCCGGGGTTTTTAAAAGTAAGTAGTTAATAACAAGGAACTTTATTTTTGATAGATGATAATAGGTTTATTATATTTCTTGATAAGTAGTAAAAGGTTTATCATGTATCTTGACAACTAGTAGTAGGTGTATTGATGTACTATTTGCTATAATTATTGTGTTAACACAGACAATATGTCAGTTAATATGTCCAATTAATAAAATGTTTGATCTAGAATGTATATTTTGTTTCTTGATAAGTAATGATGGATGAATTGTGTTAATTGACAATAATGTCAAGTGTACTGTGTTTCTTGATAAGTGTGTTGTGTATTATTGTTAAGTAATGATATATGTATTGTGTTTCTTTATAAGTAATGATGCATGTATTGTATTTTTCATAAGTAATGATAGGTGTATTGTATTTCCTGATAACATAAAGCGTGTCTCGGTGTTACAGTATGAACCTGGAGTGTCTCGAGTCGTACATGAGTTGCGACATATACGCGCTGGCGCTCGTGCTGTGGGAGGTGTGCCGGCGGGTCAGCGGTTCGAGTCCCGCGCTCGAGTACCGGCCGCCGTTCCACCACCTTGCTCCGGCGGATCCGAGCTTCGACGACATGAGGAAGATCGTATGCGTCGACCAGGCACGACCAGACCCGCCCACTGACCCACAACCCGTGAGTGACACTATACATTCTTGTAGTTTATTTTTTTTAAATTTAATATTTTTTTTTTATATACTTAAGGTTTAGCGTTATGGCGCGATTGATAAATCCCAGAAAATAGATATTTAATGTACATTTTATCTACTAGCTGTCCTCGTGACATCATTCACGAGGAACAAAAAAATATTTAATGATTTATTTGCCCGTTTTTGGAACTTTCTCTTGATACAGCTTTAATCATATTGGTGGTAACATGACGCTGAATACCTAATACCTTCCTCAATTATTTCTCTATTCAAGAACAGAACATTTTTCCTCAGACCTTTTCTTATATCCTAAATTGATAAGGAAACCTTAGCATGATGGTAGGGCTTTTGCTGATGCCCGCCTGGGTAACTACCACACTCAAGTTTTTTTTTTTATACTTAAGGTTTAGCGTTATGGCCATAATCTCACCTGATCTTAAGTGACGATACGGCCCAAGTTGCTAGACACGCTAAACCTGTGGAGGTATTGGCACTCAAGTGCTGCTGCCGGAACACACCTATTGGTATTTGGCGGCAGGCTTACAACTTCTGCCGTCAATTACCATTAGGAGTGTTCCAGCAGTGGTACTTGAGAGCCAGTTCCTCCTATAGAGGCCTGCAAGGCACCTGCGATTCCTCTGGTGTTATGGGTGTCCACAGGTGGTGGTGGCCATTTACCATCAGGTGACCCGCTAGCCCCTTTACCCCGTATTCCAGTAAAAAATGGTTTCCACTATACGTATGATTAAAATTTATATGAACCTGTAGACGCTAGGAAGTGCTCCAGAAATATATGATATATTTATATGAACTTGTGATTAGCAAATGTACAGATATATTTATTTACTATTATTATAATGATTTCTTATGTTTACATGAATATTGAATATGGAAATAAAACTAATCTAAGCGGATTTTATCGTGGTTATTTGTTAATTTTGATCAAGACCTTTCAAAAGCTTTTCAGCCTTCACGGTCACGAGGACTGAGGGGTAGTTTGTCCAGAAAAGTTTAAGTTTATTTATTTATTTTTTATGTGTAATTATTTTAAAACGTTTAATTTACTATTTTATAGGTGACTCCTTCAAAATTAATGCGATTATTAAATACAACACAAATTGATAAAAAAAAAAAAAAAAACTATTTCAGACGATGGTGGGCATGGCGAACCTGATGCGCGAGTGCTGGCACCAGAACCCCTCGGTGCGGCTACCAGCTCTTCGGGTCAAGAAGACGCTCCTGAAGCTCGCGACCCTCGACAACTCCATACAGCTGGACGACGACAACGAGGTCTCCGTCTGACCCCGTTCCACCACCCTGCCTGTCTACCTTATAATCAGGCATCATTCACACACCGAAAAGGACTTGTATCGGGTGGCCTCACCGGTTGCATGAAGGGCTGAATAGACTTATATGCAGTGGCCTTATTTAAAAATAGAAATTGACAAGGTATCTTTTTGGTCCCGTTCCACCACCCTGCCTGTCTACCTTGCTCGGGTCACGTTAGCTCCAGGATAAACGAGACGGTCTTGCCGGAGTGGCCTCGCCGATTGCATAAAGGACTAAAAGGACTTGTATCTAGTGGCCTCAATGTAAAAGAAAAACTTGAAAAATGTGTGACATTTTTCTGACAGAAACGAAGTTTGTGCGTTTTGTTTATTTTATTTGATAAAAGTTAACGTTGTTTCCATATGTCGTGTGATCTTGATGGCATTTCGCGTGATTCAGTTTGGTTCAAAAGTGAAGTGAATAATAATTTAACCGTGATGTGTTACTTACAAAAGTGGTCCCCGGACACTGTTAACAAGAAGATAATTTTTTTATTTTACAAAACTGGTTAAAATCGTACACTTCTGGATACAAACAAAAGGACATATAAAAACTTGCTTATGTATTTGTAACCTATTCGATGCTAAACCGATTTGCAATGATGCGAGAATTAACAACTAATTGGAAATGATTGCCATGTAAAGAAGAGATTTAATAGACGCTATAGAAGTGTATTGAAAATATCAAGACTCGCCTTGAGGGAACATTTGGAAGACATTATAATATTGTATGTAACATTGCCATAATAATGTCAAGGTGTGCATTTATAAATAGCCTCTTTAAAACTATGTCTCACAAAGCCTGGGATCTGCCCGGTTTCCCTGCCTACCACACACTTAACCCGGCACTAGATTGCTAAGAAGTTTGTGTCAATTGGTTGCCATTAACGGGAGATTAAAATGACAGACCCTATATATGAAGTTGTTAAAGTTACAGGATGGGAAATGAAGTTGGACTCACGTTTCTTCCAGCTGATGGCACATTTCTTATTTATTTGCCATACAAATGCACACAATTATAGAATTTATATAGAGGACTCATGTTGCCGAAGGGTTTGAAAGGATTAAGCTTACCCAAAACTCATATATCAGTGACTATTCAATACAAGACATCTGTATACACGGTTGCTTATTGAACTGCATATTGTGGTAAATGAAAGAACACTGTGGACCATAAAGTTTTGGGTTGTCACAGAAACTCTCCAGAAAGTTCTAACAAAGAGGCCACCGTGTTGTCAGGATACCGAAATCATTATAAGACACTACTCACTTGATAACGGGAGTAATTTAAGTAAGTTAAGAAATGTGTAAGAACTCATGTGGTCCAAAAGTAGAAACTTCAAAGGTGAAGTTATGTCATAGGATGCAAGATTCGAATCACAACACAACAACATTCGAACGTGGGTGAGTGATACTATATACATAATCCCTCCGCTAGGCTCAGCGTGTCCACCGTCTCAGTCCACATCGTCACTTAACATCAGATGAGGTTGTGACCATAACGCTGATCCTCACAAATATAGCATTTAGACAAGCATAAATACTTGAGATATTTTCGACTAATACTCAGTTAGCGAAACAAAAATTGTAATGCCATACACAGCATTTATAAATATATATATAAATATAGTATAATAAGAATTAATTAGAATGTTAATTTTAATATATAAGTGGCTATTATGTACAGAATAACATAGGTTTATGATGACATTGGACTGACTTATACATGGGCATAATATTACACAAGTGTCGACTTTATATTATAGGATAGTCTAGCGGTTTCACATAGCTGTTATGATCGTTATTTCTAATTCTTTATAATCTTTATAATCTCATCTGATCTTAAGTGACGATACGGCCCGAGATGATGGCCAGGCTAAGCGTAGTGGAGAGTCTGGCTCTCAAGTGCAACTGTCGTAACGTATCTATAAGTATTTGGTGGCAGAATTTCATTCTAAGGGTGGTAGCTAGCCAGGCAGGCATTAAAGAATATACCCTACCACTATGCTATGGTTTCATCACGATGGTTTTCTTCACCAAAAGCTCAAGCTCATTGTAGGTGGATTCGAACTCACATCCCTTGACTGAGCATCCGTACACACTGCCAACTGAGCTATCATCGCTGTACATTTAATGTATGTACATTAAAACGTACAAAAACTTTGTAAATCTCCAAATTTAGACACAGTAAGATCAGTAATAGGGTTATGTTTTACAATGAAGATTGTCCCAAAATGCATTACCGATATGCCAGATACCAAGTTCAAGCATCATATCAAGTGGGTTTTGATGTCAATAGGTTCTTATATGGTGGGTCAATATGTGAATATTGGTGATGTCTGGAACTAACACCCCGCTCTGTGCAACCGCTAAAAACAATTGTAAATGTATTATTTCAAAATGTATCCATAACCAGATCGAGTTTCTTGCCTTGCCCTCTCGATGACTGGGTTGTTTTGAAAACCAGTGGTAGTTTTGATCTTCAAAAGCACCTTCCCGGGACCTAAATTGAGTAAAGGTTTTTGATTTGATAGTTGTGATATTATTGCCACTTTGTATAAGTCATAGAATGTTACACTTAAGTGTATGTGTATATTGTTAACAATTTATATAGTTTAGGAAGTGTAAATGTATAGATCTCATCAAATTAGTCATTGTTGATATTTGATATATTTCGTTATCACTTGAATGGATAACATTGATAATGTTATCTAAATTTAATATACTTTATTGAGCTTAATTGTCCAATTTGACAATGGTACAAGGTGTCAATCGTCTAATAAATTCTGACTGCGGACAAAATTTGTACTGCATTCTTATGTATAATATAGAAACAGTATGAATTACATTGTAAAGTAAATAATAAACCAGTTTGAATTACATCATTATGTAAAATAGACTGTTTGAATTTTTTCGTTATGTTACAAAACCTCATGCGAATTATATCATTATGTAAAACGGACTGAATATTTTTCATCATGGTAAAAACACCATACGAATTACATTGTTTTGTAAAAACAAATTACATTGTTAAAAACCTTGTCAATTTTATTATTATGTAAAAATCAGTTTGTATTTCTTCGTTATGTAAAATTACAGTTTGAATTACGTTGTTATGTAAAATTAAAATTGGAGTTTGCTCCTTACGAATTGATCTTTCTTATACGGGAATGAAATTTTTAGAGGAGTGAAATGAATACACGGGTTGCGTTTTTCTACGCAACGTACCTTGCGCATCTTTCACTCTGACGTCATTTTTTAAAGACAATAGTACTTGAGAAGTAAACTTCAGTTGTCAATGGAAAAAATATTTTTTTTTTCATTACTCGAACACAATGTACTATATTCTCTTCTCACTGCCATGGAATCTCATCCAGACTAAGATAATTTTAATATGGAATTTACTTTAAACTAATTTGATGCGATCTAATTTAACTTAAATCGAAAGTGCCGAATAATATTTGTAACTTGTAAATAAAATCGTGTGTAAATATGTAGTTACTAGTTATGATAAATGTTTAGAAAATAAAAATAAATATATTATATAACGTTGTGGTATGCTTCGGCGATGTCATCATTCGACGGTCGCCGTCGTTTCGCGACGGTGACTACCATCGAGCTGTTTACGTAAGTCTAACGTGTCTCCGTAAATAAAGTAAACCCAATGCAAATGCAAACAATATTAGTATTCATTATTTCAAAAATATTTTAACGTCAACTAACAGACTCTACTGGCAGGACAATTTTTTTTTGGTCATGTTATTAGGGGGCCATTCAATAGTTACGTAAAGATAATTTTTGTCACTTATTATCATATTATATATCACCCCCCCGTACCCCCCCCCCCCCCCCCCCCCCCAAAGTATAGGTAAGATTTCTGGACCCCCAACCCTTTCTTACGTTAGATTATACCTTGATTTTCTAAATAATAAACTGTTATGTTAGGAAAGGAAATGTTTTTTTTTTTGTAATAAAGATATACGGAATAAAGATACACGGAAAAATATATTATATTTACATATGAAATTTTAATGCGTTTTTGTTTTCAATAAGCAATAAAAATTATTGAAATAAAATTATAATTCAATTGTACACTTTAATATAAAGAAAATTATTTGGAATCCAAAATGGAATTGGATTTTTGATATTGAATTTTGATTCACGAAATATTACGTAAGAATGAATTTGATTATCCACAACGCCTCCCCCCCCCCCCCACACCCCCTCAATACCCTTACGTGATTATGAATGTCCTATTACCCAAACATGCAAATGTTAATACATAAATTTTTGTAGCATTTGATTATTTAAATTTCAGTCGTCACGAGAATCGATTATCTCGTTCGACGTTTCAATTACCTTGCACACTACCATTTACCCGCGGCTTCGCTCACGTAAATATTGATTTTTCTTCATTCGGATGACGTCACTAAGAAGTTTCATACAAAGCGTATTCCTCTCTTTACCGCACTTTGAAAAAGTTTCTCGCGAGGATCAGCCCCGGATTCTGGGGGCGGAGGGGGGGGGGGGGCAACCGGGGTGGCAGTATCCGGGGGTGCCAAAATCATAATTAGCAGATATTTTAAAGTGTGTAAAACCAAGTTTGACATTAACTAGCCAAACCAGATGGTAGGTTTAACAAGATGCTGTTAATGTCATGATGTCAAAGTTCTGGAAGTCATAGCAGAATCCTGGTCTACCTCCAATGACCTTGAGCTTTCAGTGAAGGAGAACATTATGAGGACACCATGACATGGTGGTAGGGCTCTTTCTAACGCCCGCCTGGCTAGCTACCACCCTCAAGTTGTAAGCCTGTCGCCAAATACCAATAGGTGTGTTCCGGCAGCTGCACTTGAGAGCCAGTCTCTCCTATAAAGGCCGGCAACGAACCTGCGTTTCTGATGTGGGTGTCCTCGGGCGGCGGTGATCACTTACCATCAGGTAACCCGCTTGCTGGTTTCTGCTCGATACATCTTTGCTACGTTTCACAGTAGCATCATATTAAACTACCTCAATGATTTGCACGTGAAATATAAAATGCGTTTTTGAAATCAGACTTTTAGTAGATCATATGGTAAGTTTAGTACTAAGCTTTGATTGGTCAGTCTGTTGAATAATTTAGCAGAAGTTGCCAACGTTCTGGAAGAATTTGCAGCATTGTTTCCAGCCGCAGAATCTTATTGTGAAGTTGGTGATTCTCTACATGCTTCATGCTGATGGATTCCCAAAGGAATCCTCAACTTGACAATTTGAGATAAAATTCCTCGAAAGATTAATAGAGTGTACTTGGAGATACATTAAGAGTGTATTATAATGCAAGGCCTTTTTCAAGATCCTTGAATCTCTGTGATCTTTTTTTGTCGTTTCTATGGAATAAGTTTCTCTCGAAGGGACTATAGATCAGTGGCAGTGTGTACGACTTCACGTCAAGGGACGTGAGTTCATAACCACCTACAATGAATTTGAGCTTTTGTGAAGGAAAATATCGCGAAGACACCATAGCTTGGTGGTAGGGCTTTTCCTAATGACCGCCTGGCTAGCTACCAATCTATAGTTGAAAATTTACTGCCAAATACCATTAGGTGTGTTCCGTCAGTTGTAGTTGAGAGCCAGTTCTACAAGCTTAGCGTATCTACCAACTTGGGCCATATCGTAATTTAAGATAAGGTAAGATTATGGTCATAACGCTTAACCTTAAGTATAAAAAAAGCTAATTATGCATTGTTGGAGAGCTAGACAACAGTTATGTCTTAAAAAAAATACGCAAACCAAGTTACGTAACGTTTTTTATTTATTTTTAAGGCATTTTAGTGGGAAAAATCTCAAAAAATAGTGAAATAATATCGTTTTTCGTCCCGCATTTTTTTATTTGAACCTATAATTGTTGTTTTTTTTTATATATATTCACAAAGAACCAGTGTGTAATTGTTTTATAAGTCAGAAACAAAAATTTGGGTTTCCATCGATACTTTTTTTGAAATAAATTAATGATGTTGCATTTTTGACTTGCTTTGAAAAAGCTAAAAAACATGATAACTCAAAAATGGTTTACATTTATATGATGCATATGGAGTTTAAATTATCGCAAATAGTCACCCCTATTACCTACCAAGAATACGTCGAAATACCAATAACACTGTATAACAATTTAAAAAAAAATGTGTATATTTAATAAAATACAACTAATGAAGGTAAAGATAATAATACGATGTACAACTACAGTAGAACCAAGATCCTTTGAAAACCTCCAAATCCCGAACAAAATGTTTTGTTTCCTTCCCTTCAATTAATTATTGAGTCCCTCCAAGCAATTTTGGTACATATTTCCCTCCATAACTCGAAAAATTAAATTTTCGACCTCTGTATCTCGAACATAGCACTGTTTATTTTACAACCTTTGCAACTCGATTAGTTCTCACTATAGTTCGAAAAAAAATAAGTTACCGACTTTAAGAATTCGCCGACAGTGTATGTACACCATTGTTTCTTAGAAAGCAATTTAGAAGTATACAATGAAGAGAATTACCATGAATTTATGACTCGCGTGTCATGTAGGTATTTAATTTTATTATGTTTAGTTTATTTATAAAAATGAATATACTAATACTTTGTCAAAAGGAGTGGACAACCTGAGATCTATGGAAAACAATCAGCAATACTCTACAACCCCCTTCTTCCTCTTCTTTTTTATTCCTGGCAACTCGGTCCTCTTTAGATATTATTACTGCCATTTTCAAGTGATAATATTTAGCCATTTAGGACAGATGAAGCTATCTTCAACAAGATGGCGACTCTCTTGTTAAAGTTCTCTTTGGAGATTTTGTGGAAACTAATATATAATGTTAAAAAAAAACACAAGCTATTATAAATAAAGCAAACTAAAAAGTAGAAAATAAATAATAGTTTAAAAAACACGCTTTTTATAGAAAACTGAACAAAAAAAATAGAAAATAAGTTTTAATAAATTTAAATTAAGAATAGTGTTAAAAATTTCAATAAATATAAATTAATAAGAGTGTAAATTAAAAAAATGTGTTTTATTTAAAAAAGCGTGGGGTGCTTTTAAGATTATCAAGTGATAATCACTCTACTCATATCTGTCGATAAAACATTTATAACTATTGACACCATGTACCCTACGCTTTTTTTTAAATAAATACATTTTTTTTAATTTCAATATTATTAATTTATGGTTATTGAAATTTTTAAGACTATTTTTAATTTAAATTTATTAAAACTTATTTTCTGTTTTTTTTTTTATATTTTTTTTATACTATTATTTATTTTATCACTATATAATTGTTACCGATATGTTCAAATACATTTTGGTATCGATTTCCTACGCTACTGAATAAATTTTTGATGTTATATCTTCTATTGACTTAAATGTCATTTACTAGATTATTTTTTATAAGTTTTCTCGATTCATCCGATGAGAAGATTTTTTTTTCGAAGTTTATTTTCATAGATCTAACACCTCTCAATCAGTTATATCACTTAATTCGATATAATATACATCTGATACTTTTAATCACGTTGACATCGATCATGTCAATCGGCCAAAAATATTACTTGATGTATAGAATGTATATCAGTTATATTTTATCGATAATTCTTTCGTTAAAATTTTGGTTACGATTATCTTAATGTTACTCGATTATTTGTATTGATTTATCTTCATTGTTTTAAACGAAAACGATCAATATTCGGGGCATTTTTATATTATACATTGCTATTACAGTAGAACCTCGATAAAGTAACCTCTAAATAAAAAAATAAAATCCGTCCCTTTCCTCTCAGAGCTCAAAACCTCTATTACTTAAATACGCACCCTCTATAACTTACAATTACTAACTTCAGTCGCGACCGTCTCGCTTAAGCGTCGAGACGCGTCTGCTAAGAGTCGAAAACGATATTGAAGTTTAAATAATAATTTATCACACCTCGGACGCGTACGCTTTAGGGTTTCGTAAAAACTACACGGAAATTAATTTTATCTACGTGTTCTACATAACTGTAAATACATATATATTTGCCACGTAACACGGTATCAGCCCTCAGTTACTTAAAGAAACGTTTCGACGACCTCTATAATATAACCTGTCTGCCAATGAGTCATTTCGAATGAATGTACAAGACAAAAACTTCTCGAAATTTATTTCTTGCACGTGTTTGCAAGTTAAATTGTTAATACAAACAATAACTATACAACCATCTATTGTTTCTTCGAAAACTCTAAAAGCTGTATTTGAGCTGGTTAGGACAGCGGCTTATTTGTATTATTTAGTTCTTGATCACGGTCCGGGAAACTGTGCTATGTGATAAAAGTTACCTAAGTGAAATGAGTACAAAACGAAAATTAACAACACTAACATACGCTGATAAATTAAAAGCGATAGAAGCAGTGAAAAGTGGAATAAAAAGGAAAGATGTCGCGGCACAGTTTGGAATACACGAAAGCACATTATCACAGATAATTAAAATGGAAGCTGAACTCTTGAAGAAACGAGAATCAGGAGAAAGTCTTTTATGTAAAAGACGAAAAATTGCTGAATTCCCTATTTTGGAGCGATATTTGTTCACGTGGTTCAAACAGTGTCGAAATCAAAACATCAGTATTAGCGGAACCACAGTGAAAGAGAAGGCCAAAGAGTTTGCTAATTTGCTGAACATATATAATTTTAAAGCTAGCAATGGCTGGTTAGAAAACTTCAAAAAACGGCATGATTTGGCCTTCAAGAGAATAGGCGGCGAAAGTGCTAATTTAAGCAGATCAGAGAGCCAAATATGCCAATCAGAATTGCACAATTCAGCGATCGATTACGATCTCAATGGTACAACCTACGCAGTGGAAAACTGCTTCAGCACCTGTGATTTTCCTTCAGGATCTCAAGAGATCATTGAAGAGGAAGACTACAAAACGCCTGAACAATGGAATGACCAAATGGCTGGGTCAAACATCACTTTTGACTTCGTAACTTGCGGTGATGAAAGAGTCACAGGGGAGATGTTAAACGAAGAAAAAATATTGGATTCAGTTAGTAACGGTATTGAAAGTGATCAAGACGATGATTTTAACGACAAACCACAAAGTCCATGTACGAGCGTGTCGATCAACGAAGCCAGAAGAGCTATAGAGACCTTACAAACATTTATAGAGCAATGTAGCAAGATAAAAAACAATATGTTTTCCTCACTGTTTAGCATAGATAATCAAATCGATTTAGAAACGGCAAACGGTTTAAAACAAAAAAAAATCACTGACTTTTTCTGTAGACTAAACTTTAAATAGAGTTTTAGTTTTATATAACATGTGTATGTATTTTATTTTACCACTTCTTTTGGCGCATTTGGGTAAAAATAAGAACACTATATTAACTCATCAATCACTCTTTAACATAATCCGTTGATAAAGAAAAAACTACGACTTAAAATATTTTATGTTTCGCTGGGTTTTTAACGTAACGAGGTTCTACTGTATATGTATAATATAGTTGTGTTGCCATAATAAAAATACTAAATATTTATGTATTTTAATTATATAAATTAATTCATTATGTTTACGCGAATATTATTCATTGAAATAAAACTAATTTCAATGGATTTTATTGCGGTTATTTATTAAATCTTGATCCTGACGTTTCAAAAGCTTTTCGAAAGCAAAGGACCGATTGCCAGACATCAAGACACTGTGAGCTCTTTCTGCGTAGATCGGACCTATAACAAAATTTAAATTAAATTTAACCCGCAATAAAATCCGTTTAAAGTAGTTTTATTTCGATAAATAATTTGAATTTAAGATTACACTCTTAAATTACACATATTAATCATTCAATGCTTATTGTTTGTCTTTTATATTAATTGAAATAGGCTATTAAAACGTCCATATTACGAATATTATTTAATAATTCGAAATAAAATAGCAACTCTTCATTGGTGTAATTATACATTACTAACCAATGTAAATGTATAAAATTAATTGGCTATAATTTTAATAAATCTTTTTAAGAGGAATATTTTGGTAATACATTGTTATCATGTAGCTTTATTCGTTTTTTGGGCGCTTGCAATAAAAGCTACCAGTCGGCATGATTTTCTCAGACTTCTTCAACCTTCTTCACCACATTTCAACTAGTTTACCCAAAACCCTAATGAATTATATACCCTTAGTCTTCCTTAGTATTTTTTATAGTTAAGGTTTAGTGTTAAGGCCATAATCTCACCTGATCTTAAGCAACAATACGGCTCAAATTAGTAGAAACGCTAAACCCGTGGAGGTTCTGACTCTCAAGTGTTACTGCCGGAATACACCTATTGGTATTTGGCGGCAGTTACCCAGGCGGGCATTGGAAAGAGCCCTACCCCTAGTTATGGTTTCCTCCGCTGTTTTTCTTCACCGAAAGCTTTCTTCATTCGAATTCTCGTCCCATGACGCGGCGTTCCTACATACTACCACTGAGCTATCATTGCTCTATCTATTGTTGAAAACCGCATGAAAATTCGTTTAGCACTTTCAGTGGTTATTGCGTTCAAACAGACAGACATTGGTGGAGATATGACTTCATTTTATAATATGTATTGATTTCAATTGAAGGACCAACGGAAACTTCGTTTGTTTTAGGCTCATTGTCCGTAGTAGGAACACTACGATAATAGAAGTGAGTTCGAATCGTTGAGGCGTTCGTTCTTTAAATCTGTCACCAAATACCTATAGGTGTGTTCCGGGAACCGCACAAGCGAAGTAGTCCTGCCGCTAGATTATACAGGTCACATCACATCAGGTTGGTTTTTTTGTTGATATAACATACGCTGTTAGCCTTAAGGGCTTTGACAGCTTCACCGAACTTTTTGGGGCGAGTGCTGAGGGCACTCAGCTCCGAGGCAGCGAGCGCAAGGGTGCCAGGATGGCCGAACCTCGGCTTGGACTGCTGCCGGAAAAATCAGGTTTGGTGGTGACCGTACCGCTTAACCTAATGTAAAAAAAGAATCCACGCAATAAGCATGACATTTCGGCAATCGGTTTTGGAATTGAATATCAAAATGCAAATTGAGAATCTGTCACAAAACACTTGCGAGTTCGTCTCTCCACTAGGTGTAGGTCAGTTGTCACTTAGCATCAGATACGATTGCGATCGAAAGTGAGACATAAAAATACGGTGTCTATTTAAAATCACTTTAAAATTACTTGAACGAGCGTCACACGAAAAGGTTGCGGATAATAATTTCAAATACCTTACGAAAAGTTTCACTTCAAAATGAAATCAGTTGACAAATAAGAAAATAGTACTGAAATATATTGTCTCTATATTATTATTGTAACATGTAGTATTTTATTGTGTTCATGTTGTGTATATGAATTATATAATAAAAACTGTATCTAAAATTAAGTGTTATAAAGAATAAAAATATTAAAGAATTTTGTCTATTTTTACTGATTTTAATTTACATATCGATTCTCGTTCAATAATTTTTCCTTTGAGTATTCTCGTGTTGGATTTTACGAGGAAAGACTTATATCGACATATATGTAGGTAAATTTATAATTACAATTAATTGCATCACGAATCCAACTAGTATAATAAACCTACGATGCCTTAGTGGTATTTTGGACGTGAGTTCTAATCCCAGCGTGAACGTAGGTGAAGGGAAACATTGTGATTAAACCATAGCTTGGTAGCAGGGCTTTTTTTTAATGCCCAGCTCAAGTTTATAATCTGCCACCAAATACCTATAGGAGTCTTCGATAGTTGCACTTAAGAGACAGATTAAGTCCTATGTATTTCGATGGACCATTTTAGTTAGAAAAACTTTTGACACATTTCTCCTAAATCTCCATAACATGCTACTATCATTACCAGATTCATATAACGTCTGATTTGGCTGCACGGTCTCAGTGCTTTTGCCTTATCTATAGAAAGGTATTAACTATGAGAGTGGAGTTTTTGGCGGGATCTTGATCTGTCATGTTGTGATTTTTATTTTTATTCATATAGTTAGTTATTTAACTCTGTATTGTGTAATATAGGCGACATTTTACGTAACATAGTGTAGCTGAAGTGCATATGTGAAGTGAATTGTAAACAATCATTCGGAACATGATATATAAGTTGCCACAAAAACTCGCAAGAGAGACGCCATCTTGTCGAAGATAATTTCATCTGTCCAAATGTTATCACTTGAAAATGACAATAGGAGTCTCTAAAGAGGACTGAGTTGTCATAAACAAAATAGCTATCAGAGTAAATTTCTGATGTTGAAATATAAAACAGCAATGAAACTCTACAGCTATGTTGTGAGTCCAGAGTATGACAAAACGAGGTTACCGCGGACTAAATATGATAAAAGAAGGAGTCAAGAAAGTGCAATGATTGATGACTGAACTGACGTAAATGAATTGCGTGATTTAGGGCGAGTTCCGTTATACACTGAGAGTACTGTTCAGTACTCTTACTGGGGAGAAATTCGATCCGTTATGGCTGACAGTATGTTGCCGCAGTAACCTAGGGAAATATATCACGTCGCCGTTTTTGTACTGTGAGTACTGAAGTTTTCGAGATAGGTACCTCTCATTACTTTGATCACGTGCTCAGCGGCGTCTGTCAGAAATTTGATAGCTTGTACAATTGATTATTTAAATATTGTTATTTAAAGATACCGGCCGTTAAAATAAACATGGAAAATTTCAAAATATTGTCTTTATTGCAGAGTGAAATCAATACTTTGTGTAAAATGAAAGTAACTGAAGGATTAAGCGTATTCAATAACCTATAAAAATCTGGTAAATAATGAATAAATAAACGTGACAGTATACCGGACTGCGTTCCGTTTTAAACAGTAACCAGTATAGCTAATTATTAAGGAACGGCTTTTCAGTATGCTAGGTGACGTCATACTTTATAATGCTTGCAGTGTGTAACGGAACACACTTTTGGTGCGAAATTAATCTATAACGTAGTATTTTTTTAATTTAACACGAAATTTGTATGAATTACAGCGTCAACTTGTTTTGGTTTTAGAGAATATTGTCTGACGAAAAAAAAAAAAAAAAAAACAAAATTTCTTTAAAAACATTTATTTATAATTTAATATATAAAGGCATACAAGACAATAATAACTTAAGCTAAGAAATGCACAAATTGGTACGTTCCTTCTTATTAAGTCCTGATTCTTAATTTTATAATGTTTATTAAAAACAGACTTTCGATATTATAATACTATCATTGTAGATTTTTTATTTTATTTTATTATATAATATAAGTTATTTGTTTTTTATTTTTATTTTATTTTAACCAACTTTTATAGCACTATGAGGCACGCGTCAATCGAGCTTGACGTATGAAAGTGCGAGATCGCGGTAAAATTGTGGAAAATTCGAGATTAGTTCGTTGGTCCAGAAGGACGTTCTTTGTTATTCTTAAGAGGGGAGGAAAATTAAAATGCAGCCTTAGCACACTTAGCCTCTAATTTCAATAAAATACGTAGTAAGGGAATTCGATAAAGAGAAGGCATCCAGCGATGAGAAGATTGAGGTCTATCAGTGAGACCTTTAATTACCATGTTTTTTTGTGCCACGGTTTAATAGAAGTGATCTAATCATGGTGTTCATCTTGGGCGAGCTCTTCCATGTCTTCCTGGTCGAATTCCGTGTCGTCTTCAGCGGTCGCATCCTGGTACTGCTGATACTCGGATACCAGATCGTTGACGTTGCTTTCAGCCTCGTTGAACTCCATCTCGTCCATACCCTCGCCGGTGTACCAGTGCAAGAAAGCCTTGCGCCTGAACATAGCGGAGAACTGCTCCGATATTCTCTTGAACAGCTCCTGGATCGCTGTGGTGTTGCCGATGAAGGTCGACGACATTTTGAGACCTTTAGGCGGGATGTCGCAGACGGCGGTCTTCACGTTGTTCGGGATCCATTCGACGAAGTAGGACGAGTTCTTGTTTTGGATAGAAAGCATCTGCTCGTCGACTTCCTTCATGGACATGCGGCCGCGGAAGATGGCGGCGACGGTGAGGTAGCGGCCGTGGCGCGGGTCGCACGCGGCCATCATGTTCTTGGCGTCGAACATCTGCTGCGTGAGCTCGGGCACGGTGAGAGCGCGGTACTGCTGGCTGCCGCGGGACGTGAGGGGAGCGAACCCGGGCATGAAGAAGTGCAGACGCGGGAATGGCACCATGTTCACCGCCAGCTTGCGGAGATCCGCATTCAGCTGACCCGGGAACCTCAGGCAGGTGGTGACGCCGGACATGGTCAGCGACACCAGATGGTTCAAATCGCCGTATGTTGGGTTAGGAACTTTAAGGGTTCTATAACAGATATCGTAGAGTGCCTCGTTATCTATGCAGTAGGTTTCGTCTGTGTTTTCTACGAGTTGGTGAATGGAGAGAACTGCGTTATAGGGCTCGACGACGGTGTCTGATACTTTGGGCGAGGGGACGACTGAGTATGTGTTCATGATTCTGTCCGGGTACTCCTCGCGGATCTTCGAGATGAGGAGTGTACCCATGCCGGAGCCGGTGCCGCCGCCGAGGGAGTGTGTGAGTTGGAAGCCCTGGAGGCAGTCGCAGTTCTCGCACTCCTTGCGGACTACGTCAAGCACGGCATCGACGAGCTCAGCGCCTTCGGTGTAGTGCCCCTTGGCCCAGTTGTTGCCGGCGCCGGATTGGCCGAAGACGAAGTTGTCCGGGCGGAATAGTTGCCCGTAAGCGCCGGAGCGGACGGCGTCCATGGTACCGGGTTCGAGGTCGAGGAGTATGGCGCGGGGGACGTACTTCCCGCCGCTCTCCGCCGTCGCAACTGTTAACGAATAAACGCTGTTTTAAATATATTTCCTCATCATTAATCTAATCATACTATTGTATTTTGGTATATATAATATATGGATCGTTTATTTTGAAAGTGGTGTAAGTCCATTTTCTTTTGTTTCGAGAAAATTAAATGTTACTATATTTGTTGATAATGCAATTTCATTTATCGACCGATTTTTAGTTGTACAAAGCATGGGATTTTTTTGAGAAATTAAACACGGAGAAATTAAACTAAGCATGAATTACGTGATAGCTCATTTTTCTCAAAAATGGACTTACACCACTTTCAAAATAAACGGTCCATATATTGTTTGGAATATTTCCTTAATTTTACAACAACAAATTTCAACATTGTCATCTATATAAATAACAAAATAACGGCATTTTCTAAATGCATATGAGAAAGTATATACGGTAGATATGACAAAAAATAATCTGGAAGAGTAAAGCAAGCAAGTAAATTTTATATCGCTACAGAATAAATTATACATAATCACTGTTTGTATTTTTTAGTTCGGTTTTTTATTTTACAATACTTTTTGATGTATTTTTCCATTATAATTTAATTTGTCTTATTTGTCTGTCTTCAATTTTCAAGGTGTATGCAGAAAGTGCCTTAGCAATTGGCATCATAGATGTCGACATAAATGCACTATTTTCTTAAAATCAAATGATGATCCTAATCACGATATGAGGACATAGTAATAATGTTATACTGTCTTTAACCCTCTTACTTAAAAGTTAGCAACAAGCAAGCTAATGAAGGTGGCTTTAATGGGACTCAAAATTTTCCAAACAGCTAAAGATGTTTTACCCGTTGCCTAAATGTTTGTAAGGACCCAAATAAATAGGATAAGTGTGTAGGATCATAACTGAAGAATGACGACCGTGGGATCAATTAAGCTCATTGACCATTTCACAACGCAATGCACGAAGAATTCAACGTATTTAAGATAGAGATATTTCGTATATCAAACATAATTTCCGCTCTGGATTTTATTCATGTCAGTGAAATGAATTTATAAAGGTGTTCTTGTCAGAAAATTACATGACGTATTATCTGTAACACACTTGTAACATCCCCTGTTAAAGAAACACTTGTCGAAGACCAACGAGTGAGTTCACAAGTCAGCGCTGACATGGATTACTAAATACTATAAATGTGATATTCTGTATGTGATTAGTGGTTTGTGGGGATAATTCAGTAAGAGAAGGTACTACAAGCCAGGTCATCTACCATCAATATATACCAAGAAGTTAATAGTCTATTCTACAACGAATACATGGTCGTATACACGAAAAGGTCTGATACGGTGACAGACAAAGTTTATGCAATCCGCGCCATCTTTTTGTGAGGAACTTCCTCAGAAATTTCGCTTCTATCAAGTTTGCAGTGCTGGATGGGCAACAGTGGTGGATTTATCAGTAGGTTGGAGTCTAGGGCTGCAGATTTCAATGGCGACAAATTTGGGGTTTTTTTTTTTTTTAGAAACAGAAATGATTCCAACATATATCTAAAACTGGCTAGGTAATATGTTTCACCACTCAGAATCTGAGTTTTTTATTGGCTTTTTTTCTTACACTTTACGTAGTCCTATATGGAATCTAATTTTAAAGGTAAATTGGGACAGGAAAGTTTTAAATGGTCGACCGGCGGCATATGTGTAAATCCCCCACTGATGGACAATGTTTTTACCTTGGAACTGTTCCAATGCAGGTTCCGAAATGTATAAAACCTCTACGCCAGAGTAACAATAAATTTAGTTGAAATTTATCAAATACGCGATATGAAACAGATCTACGTTGTATCGCGTCGCATTGTGGTATCGGGCCTCGGTTTGCTTCGGTCAACGAACCATTTATCTCGACCGATTGTCGTCTCGGTCCGCGTTTATTACTCTATGTTACAATGAACGTTCTCAAGATTGCATTCTGAGAATTCGTTACGCTCTTCCGGTGCATTCTATTCAGATTTGAATATCTATCTCTATACAGGCTTAATAGTGTTCGCCCAGTGATAACTTTACGTACTTTAAGGTTCGTTTTTCGAATGGACATATGCCGTTAGCCGTAAGGTGCTTTTACAGCGGGCTAAGGCAATCAGTCCGGGTCAAAGAGCACAACGGAGCCGTGCAGTGGTCGATCCTCGGCAAGAGCTATAGCCGGAAATTCGACAAGAAGCCATATTGTAATGGGTCATACCGAATACACATACGCACCGTAAGCAAAATATACGTACAATTCGACCCACCCCTTGCCCTTGAAAAAGTAAGCTTCGCCCTGAACTTCCTTCCGTATCACGGTATATGTTTTTTTTTATTTATAATAAAATACTGCATGAGAGCGAGTAAGCTATAACAATTATTTTAGGGAATCCCCGAATATGATTTCTGCTTTCGGGCATAGACAAGTAAGGTTGCCCATATCATTAAGCAGATCTAATATGGATACAGCATTTGCTCCCCGGCCCAATATGTGTCAAAGAAAAATAAGCCTTTAATATATTAAAAATAGAACATACTGCTGTCGTAATCGGCCGCTTGAAGCGATAATAGCTCAGTGGTAGTGTGTATGATTTCGTGGCAAGTTACGTGAGCTTGAATCTGCCTACAATGAGCTCTAGCTTTCGGTAAAGGAAAACATCGTGAGGAAACTATAGCATGGTAATAGGGCTTTTTTAATGCCCGCCTGGCTAGCTACTACCCTAAAGTTGAAAATCTGCCACCAGATACATATAGGTGTGTTCCGGCAGTTGCACTTGATTATTAACCTCGTCTTCACGTAGGTTTTGATTTAAGCGCACCGTTTTTGAAGTGATAACTTCTAAAGCGTGGTTTGGATAGGAAGTAAATTCATGTAAGTCGTCATCGACACGGTCACGTGACGTGTTAACGTACGCACGTATATCTGTTCCTATTAGAATATACACTTATTGCGCTGTAAACAGTGTTATGATTTACAATTTTCAATTTGAGATCAAACAATTAATTTGGATATCTGAAAATAGCGACAGTGTGTTTTTTAATTTTAGGTTTTTAATTTTTTAACGAGAAAAATCCGGCCTATTTCCTGCATGCAGAATTTCATGATAATCTATTGTGTAATTACGCGTGGAAGGGCAATGAAGAAACTAAATCAAATTCGCTTGTATTCGTTGGACATTGTCTGATCCCGCAATGCTAGCGCCGTGTTCTGGGAAAGTATTTGATCAACGTTAAGCCGTTTGCCTGCTGCGGTATTATAGTAATAGAGAAAAACCAGCGACTGAAAATGATTTCCGCATTAAATATCGCCTAACTCGAGTCTCGGTGCGGTCAACGTTACCACGGTTCGCTGAGCCGACTGACCGCCTGTTTACAGTTATATACATTAATATTCATACGATATCTGTATAAACGAGTGTTGCCAGCTCGAATATATACCTAGTATTTGGTATTTATCGAGGGAAGACATCGTAACAAAAACGAAGCGATGATAGCTCGGTGGTAGTGTGTACGGAGTACGCGTTAAGGGACGTGATTTCGAACACACCTACAATGGGCTTGCACTTTCGGTGAAGGAAAACATCGTGAGGAAACTATAGCATGGTGATAGGGCTTTAAATGCCCGCCTGGCTAGCTACTACCTTAAAGTTGAAAATCTGCCGCTAGATTCCTATAGGTGTGCTCCGGTAGTTACTTGAGAGCTACTCCCTCCACTATACTTAGCGTGTCAGCCATCTTGAACCACATCGACACTTAACATCACGTGAGATTATGGGCATTACGCTAAACCTTTACAATAAACAATATATACCCATCTCCATTTTGGAGCGCTTGTAAAATATATAAATATAGATATTGCAGAACATTCTTTAAAATGATGGACGTTTTGTTGGTGACCACCGAGTTCCGTGACTGTTGGAACCTTGGAAGATTGGCAGCTGCAATAAGGGAAGATCGGTAAGCGAATTTACGCAATAAGTGCTGAGTTGAGTGCCAGATCCACACTCTTCCGTTCACGATCTCACTATAAGCAAACAGACAAAATTAGGCTGACACGCTTCCCCGTGTTCAGCCATAAAGTGTTCTCAAGCCGCTGATTGAGCACGGCTATTTACACTCCTGCCTCACCATATTTACTGGTATATTTATATATACTTTTATATGCATTTAATAAGAGAATGTTTTATTTTACTTGCATTTATTTACTTCTGTAGAGATTACACTTGATCATATAATAGATAGACTTCTTCCAATGATGTCAAGCAAAATGTGCCTCGCGTCTCGTAATCCCAAATGCGACAGATCTCAATTATAATTACAACTCACTCAGACAATTGAGTTAAATGGACAGACGGGACATTAAATCGTCCGTTGACCTCGCTGAGGCACTTTTTTTTCTAACACACACTGTTAGCCATAAGGGCTTTGACAGCTTCACCGAACTTTTTTGGGGCAATGCTGAGTGCACTCAGCCCTGAGGCAGCGAGCGCAAGGGTGCCAGAATGGACGAACCGCGGCTTGGGTTGCGGCCGGAACACGAACAAAGATTCGCGACCCTAACTAACCTACAGGTCCTAACTCATTAAATTTAGTGGCCCTAACAAGGACGTCGGGTAAGCCAAGCAAGGGCCGCGTGGGCTGAGGCATATAAGTGTTTATCCAATACATAGGACGTATACCTATTTGATAATAGTGTATCACCAACCAACCATTATGAAGCGATGATAACTCACTTGGCAGCATGTAAGCACGCCGCGTCAATGGACGTGTGTGAGTTTGAGCTTTCGATGATGCAAAACATCGTGAGGAAACTATACCATTATCGTAGGGCTTTTTCTAATGCTTTGTTGACTAGCCACCCCCCTTGAGTTTAAAATCTGACGCAAAAAATCTATCGATATGTTCCGGCAGTTGCACTTGAAAGCCAATCCCTACACTAGGCTTAGCAAGTCTACTATCTTGGGTAACATCGTCACCTAACATCAAGTGAGATTGTGAATATAATAGTAAATCTTAAATATAAGAAAACCTGTCTTTAATCTCACTTAAGTTCGATTACCAGATAAAACGAATAGTTTTTGACTTGAATAACTTGAGAACGGATGCGTTTTTAACTGAGTTTTTAGTCTGCCATTTAAGGTTTTCGTTTTTCTCTTAAGCTTGCAATATTTGATTCTATACTATATAATATTAGTGGAATTTTATTTGACATAGATCGTTTTTTTTTAATGTAATAGCAGGCAAACGAGCCAGCGTTTCATCTGATGGTAAGTTATCACCGCCGCCTATTGACACCCACAACACCAGAAACGCTGGTGAGTTGCCGGCCTTTATAGGATGGACTGGCTCTCGAGTGCCAATGCCGGAGCACAACTATTGGTATCGGGCGGCAGATTTTCAACTTGAGGGTGGTAGCTAACCAGGCGTACATTAGAAAAAGCCCTACCACCATTTTATGGTTTCCACACGATGTTTTGCATCACCGAAAGCTCAAGGTCATTGTAGGTGGTTGGATTCGAACTCACGTCTCATGACGCGGCGACTCTCCACACCTACCACTGAGCTATTATCGCTTCAAATCGCAAATAAGTAAATTTTCAATAATAATTCCAGGCATGATTTGGTAAGTTACCACATACTCCTTGGACAGTTTTAACAAGAACGTAGCCTCCTTTTAAAGTTTTTTTTTTATTCTACGTAAGACCTAAATAATTGTATACAAAAGGGTTGCGACTACAAAGAGAAGTAGAAGCGGTGAGTCATTTTTAAATCACAGTATTTTAAAGTTGTTGTATTAGAATGCATATGATAACAACTCCATATTGGTTCTTATTCTAATTTTTTTATTATTGGAAACTCAGTCCTCTTTAGAGACTATTATTACCATTTTCAACTGATAAGATTCGGGCAGATGAAACTATCTTCAACAAGATGGCGACGCTCTCGTTAAAACTCTCCTCGGTGTTTTTGTGGCAACTAATATATCATGTTCTGAATGATTATTTATAATTCACTTCACCTATGGTCTTTAGCTACTCTACATCACGTAAAATCTCGCCTATATTACGCATTACACGGCATAATAACTAAGTATATGAGTAAAACAAAATCACAACATGACAGATTAAGATCCCGCCAAAAACTCCCACCTCCATATTGCTTAATCATTCAGTAATACCACAGATAATAATGACTATAAAAAACATGTTGTAACCTGTGAATTTATTTTAACTTTCCATGTAAAGCCTCCATTCCCTTATATGCGAAACAATGCAAGCGGCTGACGGTTGTATGTGTCCTTATTTTAGAGTTAACATTTTAATTAAAAACAAAAAAAGTCTTACCAGAGGCCTCATTGTAATAAACGGAGATTCTCTCGAGCTGTAAATCACTTGTTCCGCGGTAAACGCCGGTAGGGTCGATGCCGTGCTCTTCGGATATAATCTCCCAGAACTGCGGACAAAAATGAATAAATGCTAATGATGCGTTCTTCTCAATAAAGTTGTGGACAAGATTGCAAATATCGTTTAGTGAATGCGGTTCTATACGATTTTTTATCTGTGTCTTTGTAAATGTCATTTTTATAAAAGGTTGCCAAACTAAATGCAGTAAATATTACTGAAATGTACCGTTATATTGCCAACACTATATAAATGTAGTCCTATGATGTCTGTCTGTTTACTTAATAGGTTAAATTAACAAATCACTGAACAGTTTTTCATGCTTTTTTTATGAATAGACGAAGTACTTGATAAGGAACGTTTAGTTAAAATTCATTAAAATATTTTATAAATTGGTTGAAATATGAGTATGATTGTTGAAGGAGTCGGCAGAAATCATGATGACTGCAGGAGTTTTACTGGCATCATCCTCGTAAACCGATAGAGTTAAATGAATGCAACGTATTAAGGAATCATTCCTCTTAAACTAATCGAGTATAATTTAGCAACGCGATGTATCTGTTCTATGACTAAGACAAATATCCGAGCGAAGCAGAGGTACAATATTAGTATTTTCATAATTCAATTGTTGCTAAGTTTTCTGGAACTTTGTCTAAGTTTATTTAATTAAAGCGATATGAATAAGTATTTACCGATTACAGAGATATGTTTTTATGTTCTTATGTGAATAACGAATATATCTAAAAACCACGTTTGTTTTAGAATTAAAAACTAGCTATGACCGTGACTTCTTTCGTAGAATTTTAGCGCCTATTGTTCAAATGTAGACATGATATATTGTATGCTAAATATTTTTAATATACTGTTTGAAACTTGATACCTTTGTTTGGTTATATATAAAGTATCCAATAACAACACATATCGTTATTTATCCCCGTGTCAAATTTTCTCAACATCCGTCCAGTGTTTCTAAAGTAATGCGCGTATAAGGGACCATGCAAAAAGGCACGATAATTGAAACCTTATGCCAGGGTTTCTAAACCTGGAGTCTTTCACATGAATATTGCGGCCCATGTCAATTTAAAACCAATAAGTGATTATTTTGCGTGATCGATTCAAATATAAGTACCCTAAAAATATGAGAAGTATAGTGATATGCCATGGAGTAATATATATATTAACGCAATGTTTTGTTTCCCCGAAACTTAGTACTAAATTCTGGGAGGGATTTGCCAGATGTTTTTGAATCTTTTGCCTGTTTTTGAAACTTTTTTCAATACTACTTTGCTCCTGTTGGAGGTAGCGTGATGTCAAATAGCCTAAAGCCTTCCTCAATGAGTGCCTCATCTAATAGAGACATAATTTTTGAAATCCGACTGGTAGTTCTTAAGATTAGGGCGTTCAAAAATAATATTTACCATTTTATATTTTTTTTATATAGCTAAGGTTTAGTGTTATGGCCATAATCTCACTTGATCTTAAGTAACGGTACGGCCCAAGTTGGTAGACACGGTAAACCTGTGCAGGAACTGGCTCTCAAGTGCAACTGCCAGAACACCTATAGGTATTTGGCGGCAGATTTTCAACTTGACGCTGGTAGCTAGCCAGGTTGGCATTTGAAAAATCCCTACCACCATGCCATGGTTTCCTCACGATGTTTTCCTTCACCGAAAGCTCCAGCTCATTATAGGTGCTTGGATTCGAACTCACGTCCCTTGACGCGAAGTCGTACACACTACCACTGAGCTATCATCGCTTCAAACAGCTGATTATACGGTGTCAATAATTTTTAATGAATATTTAATGTTATATGTGTGGTTAATCGAGGTCAACACGAGGACCGAACATGGCCGTTGGAAATCAATACTTGTACCACTACATTCATACAGCATTACCACTGCAATATCCGACCATTAAGTAGAATGTAGCATAGGGATGTTGATCCTGACGATGTCGGAGGAACTGCTAATATAATTACACAACAGGTTTGAACAGGTTTCGATTCCCCTTCTTGACATTCGGAGCAGATGTTCATACCAAAGTGAGGAATAATGAAAAACCTTTTCAATCAAATAATTATATAGAGATTTCTATTTTTGTTTGTCACGAATGAACTCAAGAACTACAGGACCGATTTCAAAAATATTTCACCGTTAGAATGTACATTAGCCCTGTGTGACATAGCCTAGATAACATTTTGTTTTTAAATAAAAATGATTAAATAACACAGCTGGTACCCAATAAAGACAGTATTTTTGGTTGTCAATTTAATACAGTAGATCCTCGTTAAGTGGAACCTCGATAAGTTGAAAACCTCCAAAAATCTGGAAAAAAATGTTATGTTCCCTCTATTCCTATAAGTCGAAAACTCTATAACTCGAATTTTTGACCTTTTCCTTTTATGTTCGACTTATAGAGGTTCTACTGTATTAAAAATAACGCGGGTCCTAGATATTCTACCTATGATAGAAGTGAAAAGACATTAAAAATGGCTGCTTTTGGGTAAATTAAACTGTTTATTACTAATAATAATTTTATTGTTTTTATTTGATTGTCCTACGATTGTGGCCATAACGCCAAACCTGTAAACTGTAATTAAAAAAAAAAACGCTAGGACTCCTGCCTCATTATAGATATCGGTAAATACGCCCCAGCACACGAGTTGGTGGGCAAACAAAGTTAGCACTATAATCTAGTCTAGACTGGACATCGATCGGCGTCGCGTTGGAGTTCCAGGCGCCCATCAGGCGGCCCTTACTACGAACACATATTAATTATTGAACGTACGCTTCGCGGAACAAGGTAATTGGGAAATACGTTATTATTTAATACCATGGCTGTCGT
Organism: Actias luna; assembly: GCA_039707435.1. Taxonomy (NCBI): domain Eukaryota; kingdom Metazoa; phylum Arthropoda; class Insecta; order Lepidoptera; family Saturniidae; genus Actias; species Actias luna. The sequence goes on from JAZHAC010000032.1 coordinate 12,723,330, forward strand.
AGGGTATTTCACTCGAAGGAAAACAAGCGGTTAGTTACCACACAATCCCTACTATAACAATTAATACTAGTTCTGTCCGGGACTTCGTTCGCGTGGAACTAAAATTAAATTTAAACATTTTTCTTTTTAAAAAAAATGTATATATATATAGTCTATGTTACTCAGGGTTAATGTAGCATTCTAATGGTGAAATAGTTTTTGAAATCGGTCCAGTAGTTCTCGAGTTTAATCGTTGCAAAAAAAAATACAAATCTTTCCTCTATATAATATATTAGTATAGACTAAAGGTAATTACTATTGCAAATTATTTCTACTACAGCTTGTTGTAGCCTTTTATTATTAACTTGGTGTATAATATCCAATTCTTTAAGGACTTCCTCATCAAAACACGTATCGCCTGACCAGGGCTCAGACAGACTACTCTGGCAACACCTTTGCACTCGTTGCCTCGGGGCTGAGGGCCATCAATATTCGCCCTAAAAAGCCCGGCGAAGCTGCAAAAGCCCTTAACCGAGCCGTTGTCCTTTTGAAAAAAACACCGTATCAGGCCAATAGCGAGATTGGTGTGTGACCACGGACAGCTCTTTTCTTCTTCAAGTCTATTACTAGCTGTACCCGAGATTTCATTAGCGTGAAACTGAACGTCAATTTTTTTTTTATTGATAGTATCGTATATTCTTTTAGTGGTACTAACAACGTTCATGTAAAATATCACCATGATTTGTTGAATATTAAAATCGTGGAAAAGTAACATACAAACGTACTCACATTTATATTTATAATATTAAAGTTAGGTTTTAAACTGAAGTTTTTCTTTTTAATAATTAAGGTTTAACGTTATAGCCATAATCTCACCCTATCTTAAGTGACGATACGGCCCAAGTTGGTAGACACGCTAAGCCTGTAGAGGAACTGGCTCTTTAGTGCAACTGCCGGAACACACCTATTAATATTTGGCGGTAGATTTTCAACGTCAGGGTAGTTGCTAGCCAGGCGGGCATTAGAAATAGCCAAAGCTCAAGCTCAATGCAGATGTTTGGATTCGAATGGTGTGACGCGATGTCGTACACACTACCACTGAGCTATCATCCTTCATTTCATTTCGTCGATCCATCGCTAGTATTTTTGTATGTTTTGTAAATTAAAAAATAGAATATCAAATATTGTACTAAAAGTTCTGTTTTTAGGAAAGAGTCCACCCTTAACGATTTCTTGTAAAGACCCAAAAGAAATTTAGCTTCAAAAGCAATCGAGCGAGTTTGTTCCATGGTACGGGCCACGATTCTGGGCTGACGTGTCCGCCATATTTCCCGGTGAGCTATCGGATTTCTTGTTACCCGTAATAGTTTATAGGCTTCCCTAATTATCAGTATATTGTGTAGAACATGAAAACCGTAAAACCATCGAAACAGCTGTGCCCGCGACTTCGTTCGCGTGGAGCTAGCTTTTTTATTTAATCATTTTTACCCGTTTTTGTAACTTGTTTCAATACAGCGTTACTCCTATCGATGGCAGCGTGATAATAAATAGCTTCTTTATCTTAATCCGACAGGTAGTTCCGAAGATCAGCGCGTTCATACAAACAAACTGTCTCGCTTAATAATATTAATATTAATTATTATATATATTAATAAACAAATAAAACGATAGTCTCATTTGTAATATAAGGACTAACTTCACACTTCGTATTTTAAAGAAATCCTACCTCAGTGTGGCGATCGCAAGCCATATAACCATTTTCGTTTATTAACTTTTTAAGTGTTACAGATAAGGTTTAACGTTTTTCCACAATCTCTCTCAATGTTAAGTGACGATGTGGCCCCAGATGGTGGATACGGTAAGCCAAGCCAGTAGCCATTAGTTAGCCAAGCGAGCTTTGGAAAAATAATACCACTATGCTATGGTTCCGTCACGAGAAAAATCTTCACAGAAAGCTCAAGCTCATTATAGGTGGGTTCGAACGCACGACCTTTGACGTGGCATTTTTACACAAGTACCTGAGCTTTATTTTGAAGTTTAACACTTATGTCTAATGTTATGTATTAACAAATAGGATACTTTTTATTCCATAAAACAAAAAGTTACCCCTCTTCTTTAGTAGGTAAAAGTTGAAATGCTGTAGTAAAATTTCTTGAAGCTTATAGCATCTGACTGAGTTTGAGTAAGTATATAGAAAGTCTGCGACAGTAATAGTTACAGATAAAATATATGAAAAATAAGTCAAGTCCACACAAACGAAGACGCGGACACACTCAATCTAACTCTTAAAAATCATTAATATAAACTCTTCCAGTTTATATTACGAATAATGATGGCTCCCGTTCGATATACTCAAAGTTTAATTTAAAAACTCTCACGAAACATGTACCCGAAACCTAAATGTAAAAAGGAAATTAATAATTATTAAATCCATTATTTTTTCCAAAGTGAAAGTTCGCTTCGTTCGCATTCGGCGCAAATGAAGCTGACAATGCTGAATGCTACCGGAATGGTATCGAGACGGCGACGTTGGCAACACCGCAATAAAAATTCATAATAAAAAGAGTAAAAACCTGCGAACCGTGCACCGTGCAATCGGCACGATCTGACGGATAACTGTTTTATGCCGTGACGCCATTTTAAATCCGCTGTCATGTGATATAGTTATGATAGTAAAATGTATCGAAACTTATACAACGTCAGCCACATTTCAGAATTTAAATATTTCCTTTTTTTTTTTTGTTTGCTGACAACATATGCTAGCTTTACATGAGGCTGTCAACATCACGTGAATAGATATATAAACTTTTTTATTTACAATATTCGAATAACTAAAAGAGTAAAGAGTTTTTGGCGGGATCTTGATCTGTCATGTTGTGATTTATATTTCCGTTCATATACTTAGTTATTTAACCCTGTATTGTGTTATATGGGTGACATTTTACGTGATGTAGGGTAGCTACGGAGTATATGTGAAATTAATTATAAATAACCATTCGGAATATGATATACTAATAGCCACAAATACTCCCGAGAAAGCCTCAACAAGACAGTCGCCATCTTGTTGTAGATAGATTTACTTGATCAAAATGTCCAAATTGAAAATCGCACTTGAAAATGGCAGTAATAGTCTCTAAAGAGGACTGAGTTGCCAAAAATAAATAAAAGAAGAGGAAAAACAATAGCAGTATACGTTGTGTATTGTATTACGAGTGTGTATATATCATTTTACAAGTCCAATATATGATAAATATAGACATATTAAGTTTGTAAAGTCAGTTGTTTTGCGTACAGTGACAAAAGTACCCATCTCAACGCTTCGCTTATGAAGCGTGCAATATTTATATTTGCTGTACTTTCGACCTTCGTTCTTCTTAGTAAGTTATACAGCAAACGGATTGTGTCGAATCCAAAACCATTTATAGGCTTAGAACCAGTTTTTCTGTATTGTTATTTTGTTTCTCAAACATTACAGCAACATACTTGTCAAGTGACATAAAAAATAATTGCATACTGTGTAATAAATATATTTTAATTTTTGCGAGAACTTGAAATGTAAAATTTCATTTATGATCCAAACACTTAGTTATCCTTTTTAATATTATAAACTGAGTTCGTCTGTTTGTTACGCTTTCAAGCCTAAACCGCTGAATCGATTGTGATGAATTTTGGCACATGGATAGATGTGGCAATTGAGACGGTGATAGGCTAGTTTTTCTCATTAAAAAGTTATTAGAAGTGGGATACAGGAGGGAATTATCTTTCAATGAAACTTTTTATCGCGTCGTGAGCGAAGCCACGGGTAAAAACTAGTTTAAATTGAAGGTAGACACAGTAACATGAACTTTTCTGGAACACATACACCTAGGTCCGCCCCTGACCAGGAAGGTTGAAAAGCTTTCGAAACGTCGGGATCAAAATTAGTAAATAACCGCGATAAAATCCGTTTAAATTAGTTATATTTCGATGAATAATATTCGCGTAAACATAAGAAATCATCATAAAAACTATTTATTTATAAATGTAATCGACTGAAATAATTAGACGGCATACATTTTGAGTTGGCTCAAAAGACCAATAGAAATTGACTACAAACGAATTCTGAGGAAAAGATCTACATCACTACACTATTACGTCGAACATGTCTTTAAGAGTTAAAAGAACTTTATAACGTAATGGTTTATATTATTGTAATAGATAAACTTGTGTTATTTGACCTTAGATAATGTAATATTGATGATAATTAGTATATAATAGTGTGGTTCTATCTTTCAGAAGTAAAGTGAATTAGAAATAATTACATAGAACATAATTACCGAAATGTCAAAGGTTCTGGAAAGTTCTAACAAGATTTTGTTAGAACACTGAAATAATTAACGTTATTAAAACTACCCTTGGTGTAACACGCGTCAGAGATAAATTTCTTGGGTGTGTTGCCACAATGAAAATAAATAACGTCTTTCATAAAAACATCCACAACTACACAAAAGAAAAAAAAATCGAAAGTAATATTTAAATTTAAACATCTGTGGATTCTTCTTAACATAAATACGGGCGTTTCATAAATAAACTACGATATCCAACGTACAAAACTGTTTCCTTTTTTGTAGCGTGCGCGTGCGCCATCTTGGGCCGCTCTCCACTGCAATTTGAAAATAGAACGATTTTTTTTTCATGTTGCATCGCTCTTTGGACGTTGACATCGGGCTGCATCTTATTCTCAGAGTCTCCGGGAGTGTTGCTATATTTATTTAACTAAATATACCATGAAATCCTACACTCTGCTCTTTGTTACTGATCAGAGGACAAAACACATTCAAAATTATCTATACATATAACAACATATAGCAGAGCTACATCAATGCATTAAGATTTTTTTTTATAATAACAACGGAGTATTTTGTTTTCACTATAAAAGCTAAATTTATATGATTCCCTTTGTATGTAGAAATAAATCGTTAAATATGTATTAAAAAACATCGAGGCCATTCCTGCGATATTTCACACACTTCTAGCTGCCTAGATACTTGTAAACCCTCATGACAGGTATGGCCCTCGATAGATTGCTCATCTCTCAGCGACTGTGTCAAAATCTTAACTATAAAATAAAAATTGTGTGTGCAGTTCACACGCGATAGAAGTGAAATCTTCAAAAAATTCGCTCCGTAATACGCAGGCACGCACACTAACATACGTAGAACACTCGGACTCTGTAAGAAACACTATAATAAATTCTATCTCATTCTCTCGCACGTTATATCCTAAAGATGTATGCGGTTTTCTCTTTTTACTGTCGTTTCATCGTGTTGAAAATCACAACGATAATAAAGTAGTTTTTACTTCAAAAAAGGTCAAGACATCACTTCAATCACTGTGTATACCCGTGTACACACAGCTTTATATGTTCCGATCGTTTGAACTATTAGATTACCAGCTATTAAACTCGTGACTAACACATGTTAAGTGTAAACATAAAAATAAGTTTAATGAAGTGGTTTAAAATAAGTGCGCCAGATGCCCGCGATGACGGAGCCGTTTCCGTGGTCTCGACGGAGAAAAAAAAAACATACCAAACTCTGTAGGTATCCCATTAGCGGAGTTATTCATGATCGAATTAATTGTGCTGGATATATAAATATAGGCAAAAAAAAAAACCTAACTCATTCAATTTATCAAAACTTAATTAGTTTTCGTCGGCCGATATAAATAAATGCATTAACTAGAAGGAGCAAAGTGTCGGAACGACAACCGTATGCTGTCTCTGTCTAACGTAACGCGCCTGGACACGACAGAATGAGACAGAGAAACGTTGAATAAAAAGTGAAATTTAATTATCGAAAATTAATTTTGCAGTGATTTAAATTGGTCGTTATGCAAACTAATTAAGTTATTCTAAAATTAAACGATACCCGAGGTACGTTATATGTGTTTTTTCTATTCTTTCTAGGTTTAGCTCTTATTTTTGAGTTTAAAAGTAGTTTAGACACAGTGTTAACTGGATATAGCTATACTAAGAGACTGCGAATATGTTTTTTGATGCTAATGTTTAGTGTTACGAGCACAAACTCCCCTCATATCAAATGTCGATGTGGCCCTAGATGGTGGACACGCTAAGCCTAGTGGAGAGACTGGCTCTCAAGTACAACTGCCGAAACACACCTATAAATATTTTGCGACAGATAATTATCTTGAGGTCGGTAGCTAGCCAGGCGAGCGTTAGAAAACCGTACAATGCTATGGTTTCATCACGATATATTCCTTCACAGAAAGCTCAAGCTCATTGTAGACGCATTCGAACTCACGACCCTTGACGCGGTGTCCATACACACCACCAACTGAGCTATCATCGCTACATATTTCAGCAGAAATTCATTATAGAGTGAAGAAGGGCGTCGTGAAGCGATTCTCTTTACCAATACACCAACTAGATAGATTAGGGAGCCGCGACAGAATAGTAAAATGTATGTACACCGTGAACTGAAAAGATAACTGAAAGATACACAGTTTCGGAGTATGTGTTTACAAAGGGACAGACAGATCAGAACAAAGTGTGCACAGATTATAACTGTCAAAAAATTGTCCTTATTTTATTTAGGGACTTCGGTCCACAAAGGACATGTCAGCTCCATCGTACCCTGACCTTAGAATATGTATAAAAATTACTTAGGCCAAACAAATTTCCATAAAATCTTGGCTTGGCAGGTGCAGCCAAAATTATATGGAACATGCCCGGATCCATTATATTAAGTCCCAAATGGTCTATGATAACTCCGTTAACCTTACTTCTGTTCACAAGTGTTACAAGTCTTCAAACGATTTACACGTTATACAATTGGGTGATATACTTTCTCTCATAAGAAAGACGAAGTTACAATTTTATTATCTTAAACTATATATAGCTAAAATAACTAAGAAAGATATAGTAAAATTTTATCCCCTCTGTACTTGGTGAATTAATAAATAAATAATCTTACCCAAAACAAAAAAAACATACTCAAAACTCAAACGTGTCGACAAATGTTATCGCATTGTTCGTTACATGAATATACGAAAAAAAAAAACAAACTCGTGCCTCCTTCGAGTCGACATTATTATAAAAACAGTTTTTAAACAGCCACCGGTCTACAGCGAGACGCGGCGTGTTTAAACATGGCTGAATGTAAACATTTCCTTAGTCTATCACGCCTTACATGACAGATCGTAACGGAAATGGCATCCATTTTGATGACAATTCGAAAACAGATTATAACGATTTATAAAAGAAAATATTTCGCGGGAACTTGACCTGTCAGATTGTGTTTTTTAATTTTAATTCATTACCTTGGGTTATTTGACCTCATTATATTAATTTTGGTATCACGATTGCGCGGTATAGTTTTATTATTGGGCACAAATATATTCAATCTACATTAAAAGTTTGTTTGTTTGAACGGGCTAATCTTAGGAACTACCACTCGGATATAAAAAAATCATTTTGTATTTGATAGAATAATAATTAAGTAAGACTTTATGCTATTTAACATTACGCCATCACCAATAGGAGTAAAGCTGTATTGAAAAAAGTTTCAAAAACGCGCAAAACTTAGTAAATAAGTTTTAGTTTCACGCGAAGTCGCAAACACATCTAGTTCTGAATAAATTAGCAACCCGCACTGGTTTCGCACGGATAACTGTGTTATTAATAGAATATAGATACATATCGGCGCAAATATTATATAGTCGGGAAATACAATAAAAGTGCACTAACGAATCATACTTAAAAGTACTTCAACGAATGTTCGTGCATTAAAAGTACTTCAACGAATGTTGGTGCATTACGTGCCGTAGTACTCCACGCTACCACTATATTATAAAAAGGCGCTACAAAACGCTGCCTACGACTAAGTCCTGCGAAGCTGTGAAAGCCTTTCAAGCTAACAATGTTTGGTGCTTTCTAAAAAAAAGCTGGCTACGATATATCGTTAGAGACTCTCGAGCGAGACTGATCATTCGGATGTAGTTAATACTTTACGAATAAAAATGTGAGTCAACAAGATGGCTTATATTCTGAGAGTACCCCCGTTACTCTTATACGTATAATTTTGCTACATTTTAATAGATCTTTTTAAGCGGAATGATTCTGTAATACATTATTTTCATGTAACTTGTATTGGTTTGCGCGGCGCACGCCAATAAAGCTTCGAGTCGAGATTCTTTCCATCTTAGTAATATTTCAGCTAATTTACAATAAACTATAATTAATTGTACACCTAAGCCTGCCTCATGAATCGATCGATGTGTAAACCCGTAAGAAAATCCACGTAATCCAAGAAAGTCATCTAAAAGTTTGTTTATATACGGGCAAAATGGGTCGTATAAAATCTAATATCACAGAAATTTTATATGCTTCATAGGTGATGACATGGTCCAAGATGGTGGACACTTTAAGCCTAGTGACAAGACTGGCTCTCAAGTTCAACAGCCGGAACACACCTGTTCGTTGTTGTGTTGTTGTTGTGTGTATTTAGCGGCAGACTTTCGCCTTGAAAGCATTACCTTGGTAGCCAGGCAGGTGCACATTAGAAAAATCGCTAACACAATGCTATGATTCCGTCACGATATTTTCCTTTATCCGCAGCTCAAGTTCATTGCAGGGATCGAACTCACCCCCATAAACCTGTGGTCCGTACACACTACCAACTGAGCTATCATCGCTTCCTCGCACTTTAATGTTAGTGTTATTTCTCAAAAGCTATTGGTGCTGTGGGTTGAAATCTCAGAGGTGATTTATATTAATAGTTAAGTATTATTGATTTATAGATAATTGTTCCAAGGGAGCGCATTTATTTTAGCAAATAAATTGCATGTTTTTCAAAGCTCTGAGGCACAGCGCAAGATCTCTTCCAGTGGGGATGTAGTTTTCAAAAACACAGCATTATTTCTTTTGAAATGCATCACTCATAATACAAAACAATTAACATTGATCAAGGATCCATTGACGCAATTGAATATATGACATTTAAATTGAAGCCAATCTTTAATACATTTAGTGGCCCATTTCATAAATGTGAAAGAATATATCGTGTTGAAACCATAGCACGGTGGTAGGGCACTTCTAACTCTCCTAGCTATCAGCTTGACTACATCGCCAAGCACATACAGTTGTGTCATTGTAGCTGCACTGGATGACCAGTCTTAGCAGCATCCGCTCTGGCGATTATGTTGCCATGGACAAAAAGACAAATGGCCGCCCCTTAGAAAATATATAATTTTCAATGAATTAAGAAGTACCATATATCCATACCACCGAATATTCAAATCAGTCCAAGCAGCGCTCTTTAGGAATTTGAATATAGTCTCAATATACAATGTATTACATAAACAATATTATTTTTTAGCTAACCAAGGGGCTGATTATCCGAAATTTCGTCTTGGTTGGTAAAATTTACCATATCAATTTTTACAATCAAACGGCCACCGCAGAAACCCCTAATTTTAGCAATCCGGGCAAGTGCCCAGCTTGTCCCCTCCCCCAGACTGGCCCTGGTCTCAGTAGAACGTCTTCATCAGGTGAGTTTGTGGTCAAACTCTAAAGACCTAAAGAAACATACGCATAACCCAGTTGTCTTGACCGAATAGTAAATTACATATAATTATTCGGTCGACCGAACTTAGCTTAATGTGTTACAAGCCATATCTAGGTAAACTTGGAAAGTAAATGATTATCCAAATGCAAAATTTCATCTAAACCATTACGGTATAATTTATGTAAAAAATAAATGTAAACATGCATTTAATCTGACACAAAAACTCCGTGGTTCAATTCTAACAAAATAGCCGCCATCTTAATGCTGTTTGAACATATAAAACACTAAAATTATTCAATCAACATAACGTTGACAGGATTGTGTATAAATACACGTCGCGTTCATGAGAAAAAAAATGAAGACAATACATATTTGACAGATAAAATCTGTGTAACAAAAAAGTTTTAAATACTGTCGATAAACTCCTTTGTCTTTGGATTAATTCAGAGACGGCGAAGCGGCACGGTCCGACGGCGGTCGAGACTTGCAGGTTATCGACCCGCCTGCAATGAGCTATAAGGAAAATATCCTTATGTAGCTTTAGTTTTGTTTTATTTATAAAACCATATTATACTAACTTATCATATTAAAACTAAGTTAGTTATAACTCAGAATAATAAAACGCAAAACTCAACACTACTTTTTTTTTACAATTTTGCCAATGAACATATATGAACGAATGAATGAATGAATAAATTATTTATAGCACTAAATTAAATAATTATGTAAAAGATTTCCAAGGTCAGCAAGAATTTTAAAACAGATTCTGCTGGTCGATGGGACATAACAATAATTGTATTCGACCAGATCGGGACCTAGATGTACTAGTCTGATCTAGATCTAGTAGATGTTTAAAGGTATCGGGTTCTGAGGGTGGTGATAGTCGCAGTGATTCTCGTTTTGTGTAGGTATATCTAGCTATTATAGTCAAAGCCATTACAGCTATGTAGCACGCTAGAAGTTATACCTTATTGGTGTAGAGTAAAATTTCGAAAGACGAATTTAATATGAAAAAGGTTTTAATAACTTTGTTCAGAAATTAGAAATCTTTATAGTTTTACTTTAAAATGCAAGAAATAATTAGAACTTTTAACTAACTTCATAATGTACCATCGGCGCGACTAATTTCAGTTTCAGGTTACCAACGATATCATCAAAACAGTGTACCTAATAGATTATTTTATTGCTATATGTAATTGATTATGATTCTAAATCAAAATCTTGTATTAATTTAACGCTACTCTAGCCATTTGTATAATTCCTTGTCTAGGTAGAGATTTAGATAAATATTTTCCTTTTAAAAACGTCCTTCATTCTACGTTGTACAGATATAAAGAACAATTGTGTTTACTGGCTGATTGCGGTCTGTGAAAGTGTAGTCAATTGCCATTAACATAAAAACTTTATGAACTTTTTGATCGACGTTTCCCGTTTATATTGTCGACGTAATTTATATTTACCGTTGTACCTCATTTGTATGGTATTTATCATTGTTTCTATTTTCCTGAATTCGCATTATAGTAACATATATATTATTATAGACCACATAAAACCTCATTGGTAAATAACTCTGCAATGAGAACAGATAATTATTGTTTTTTCCTTGTAAATCTGTGGTTTAGTTTACGTTAATTAAAGTAAATTTACACCAATATACAATTTAATTATAAAATTACTTATCTCATAAGTACGTAAATAACATTTTGCAGTATTTACTATGTTCAATTTTTAATTTTCATAAATGTATTTAAATTATATGTAGAAATAAGCAAAGACACTGAAATTCAGTACTTTTCCTCGTCTGACAACAGACTTATTTTTTCTTGTATTTTGTATTTATTGACAAGTTCAAGTGTTATTAATAAAAAAGTTTTGGAAAACAACGGTTTTATTTTTACATTTACAAGAATTTTGGTTGCCACATCGGAATTTCGACAACGTGGCGAATATTTAGCCTGTTTATTTTTCGCATTTCTTGGTATAAAAAGGACACTGTACCTAACTATCCGTTTTTTGGTGAGGTTCTTAATCCGTGAAAGGTTGATTTCTAATTTTCTATATAAACTATTTATTAGACCGTATACAGGGTAATAATGGTGGTTTATACTTTGATTACTATTTACAAGTGGTTTAAATAATTACTCGCAACGAGTATTTTTTAAGTTAAAATTTTATGGTCAGTTCTAAAAAGGCAACAGCCATCTTGTTGATTTACCTGCTGACCTTTTAGAAAAGAAAGAACATGAATTTGACCCGTGTTTATAATGAGTTTCTTGCGGGATCTTGAATAATATTGGTGAAATTTCGTGATGCAGTTTGGCTATTATGTATAATGAAATGAATTAGCAATAATAATCCAGAACACGATATATTGGTTGCCACAAAATCTCTCAGAACAGTTTTATCGAGATCGTCACTCTCTTAGTTATCGAATAACATCTAACTTGGCTGTATGATCTCAGTACCTTTGCCTTTTATTTAGAATGAAAAAGTGTGTGTGTCAGCTCCGACGAACGACTAGAGTTTACTATTTGAAGTAATAAAATAAAAAGAAGAAGTACTATGTATTATAGTTGAGCTATATCTTAAAAATATATTTTCTTAATGAACGTCCCCGCAGCGTCCGTTGCGGGCGGAATTAAATTGAACAGTATAAAATAAAGTTCAGGACAAAACTATTTCCTTAAGACGATTAACACATTCGTTTTGCTTGAACCAAAATATTACATATACCTATAATTAGAGCACCCTAGAGAATTTTTCCGAATAAAATATACATTTCCCGTTTTTGTCACCTTCATAAATACTGCTTTGCTCCTATTAGTGGTAGCGTGATGTTAAATTATCTAAAGCCTTCCTCAATCATTACTCTGTTAAATACAATAAGGCTTCTCGAAATCCGACTTGTAGTTTCGAAGATTAGCGCGTTCAAACCAACAGACTTTTCCCCGTTTTATAACATTAATATAGATTTACATCACTCCAATAAAATTTATAACACAAGCTGTTTCGCATACAGGTCAAAGTACGTTGCGCAATGAAAGGTAACGCATAATTGATAACGCTCGATTTACTCCTCATACACTTTGATACCGCGGGCTTTATATGAAATCGTTTCTTTGAGAGTAAACTTCAAAAAAAGGACGTACATAAGTCCAGACGACAGATGTGACACATCACTATACCTCTCTCGCTCCCTCAGTCGCCTCGGGCCGACTTTGCCCGAACAAGCGTGTCACAAATAGTTGCGGACCAGAATTTCAAAGCCCTAAAAAGTTTCACTCCAAAACAAATGAAACGAAACAATGTTTTAGGACAATGCCGTTGTATAACACGACCATAGATATCTTGAGTTTCATTATAATTCTTTATAGCTTGAGAGTTGAGTCTCACATAACAATATGATAGGTATATACGTTCTTAATGCAGTAATTGAATAATTCGGCCAATTGAATATTCAGTCTAAATACGTATGTTACAGGGTCGCAGCTAGAAATGTATGCTTACGTTGGTAATTAATAAAAATCACATTGCCGTTGATTGATACTATAATTTATAATCGATCATTATCATATTAAAATAAAATTCTGTTATACATATTTTATTGACATTAATATTTTCTTCTTTCTTCTAAACTGGCCAGTATTATTTTCTAGTGGCTCGAACATGTATTATATGGAATTCTGACAAATATATTTACTTAATATTTATTTTAAATAACTGAATACATGTCGAAGTCAATAAAGGTGAATTAACGCAATGTATAAAATGACAGCTCAAAATCTCACCAAATAATAACAGATAATAAAAAATCCTATTACCAGAATGTTTTTTTAAATTCTTTAGATCAGTTCCTGGAAACCGCTGTGGTATTTCTAAATCTAGTGCTATTACTAACGTGTCTTTCTAGATTCTAGATTCTATAAAGTGTTTATTAAAAGAGAAGCTTTGCCATTAGTCACGCCGGGTTTGTAAACCTGAATCATAGGTTCGAATAATATATTTCCTTGATATTGTGGAGAAAATAAGTTTTTTATCTTGAATTACTCATATCGATTCATTTTTCAGTTTCTATGAAGCGGGAGTTGAGTAAGCATTGTTATTTTTAGAGAAACTGCTTGAAAATTACAGAGTTACAGTCAAAACAAGTTAGATCTGCATCCTGCTTAAGAAAATTATTTTTGTGATTCACAAATAATTGTTTCTAGTTTAATTGTTACATTGTGTTTATTAATTGTTTTTATAAAGCCCTTTTCACGTGACATTGGTGAAATTTATTACTTAGGTAGATGCGAAATAAAAAAAAAAGGTTTGGCGTAAAAACTTAATTGGATTATTTTATCTGATAGTAAACACAGTATATTACACAATACAATATAAAAAGCATTTGCTAAAAATATTCGTATATAGATACGCATATTCTATAACATAACTGCGCGTAGTTACATAAATGTAATACAGGATCAAAACATTCGAGCATGACTTGACATTGGACCGGCGACGAAAGAAAAACAAAACCATTCGATATCAGCGTCGGTTAGATAAACACACTGCGACGGCCATGACAATGGAGAGTAATGTTGCCAGCGTTAACATTTTTAACCGAACATCATAATTTATAAGAATCCAACCTATTGTAATAATAAGAAACGTATAGTTTACCACCTAATATATTATAAAATCAAATCAAAGTTTGTCAAATACTCAAGCAATAATCATATAAATTCATTTACACGTTGTCAAAAATACGGAAAAGGAAATAATTGTATTTTACATTCTAAAGGTACTGTTCCTGCGTGATAGAAAAATAACGATGACTGAGCAAGTCACATCACATAGAACCGATTAAACGACAGGAATTTGTTAGGTGGTACACCAAGATAATCTTGGTTGACTAAGTTGTGACCACAATACACCAGACTCAAACCCTACAATTGTTGAACTCTTAAGCATTGTGTCTTATAGGATTCATCGGAGCCTACCCAGTAATCAAGCAGGATAGTATGGGTCTCTCTTGGGTTTCCATCAACAAGCTCGTATAGATAAATCCATCATACTGACTCTGTTTTAGTTTTTTGCGTGTCGGGGTCACGCAGTATTTATTGAAGCACTATATCGTGGTACGATTAATATAGTACTTATTTTGTAGGGATGAAAAGATAAAATGTGTGTATATGTATAAACATCGACGCACGATTTAAGTTTACAGCTTGAGTACGACTGTCTTGTAAAATCGAAAAATGTAACGCTATTGACGTAATATCCGTATTCATTTGATACATAAAATTTCCATACATTACGTTAGATTGTTAAGTAATAAAATAAATAAAAAAACATTGCAATAATTAAAATAATTCATGTCCACCAAGACAGCATAAAGAGTATTATAAATAAACTTCTAGCAACACTGCAAACCAGGTTCAAAACCCCGAGTTAGCGATACCGGTTTGTGTTTTCATGCAATTCGCATGTTTAACAAGAGTCTATGTAAATATTTGCCAGCGCTACGTCCTACGATGTTACGTATCGAACATGACTAGTTAGGACGATTTATAAATGCAATTATAAATACGTATCGTATAATAATAAATAAATCTTCAATACATCTTAAATATGTGTTTTGAAACAAAAATAGCAAAATTCTGTGGAGTTAGCAATAGGAATAAAATAAAATCGCTATAGGCTTGACGATTTATATTTTTGGTAAAGAGTTTGTTAATGACCTTGTATTATGCTTTATTTATTTTCATTCTTATAAAAAGTGGTTTAAGAAAGAGAAAAAGTAGAGCATGTATTCACATTGATGATTGTACAATATATACCGCCCCGCGCACATTTGTTGGCTGAGCTCATTACTCGTTTTACATTCTCTGGGTAACTTATACATACCATTCTGTTAATATATAATAATTATGCTTATTGACGTCATTACTGTGACTGAGTCAGAATAAACTTGTATGAAGAACAAGTCTTTCCTTGATTAATCCCCGAATCGAATCGTCTATCGGTATATTAAAATATTGCAAACAAATCATAAAAAAACTGTTTAAGTAGACCAGCACAATATCGAAGACTGCCAGTGAAAACTGTATCGTCAGAGTTCTCAGTTTTAAGTAAACTGTACTGTACTAACAAGCAATGCGCAATCTCCCTCTCTAGTAAACAAACAAATATTGTCCTGCACCTAATAAACTGAATAACATGTATTTAAGAACCACACAATTACATTTCATGTGATCCGATGCATTAAAAATGAGGTACAAAGTTTAAATATCTATATAAAGCGTTTTGAGTTGATGTAATTAAAGTAATACTGCTAATTGATGCTTAATGATTCGTAAATTGAAGGTGATCGCTAATAGGACTAGCCTAAACACTGTTAAAATAATGAAGTTTGTAAACAATGCATAGATTAAATAGTGTTTCTATCTACAATATATTATGCGTACACGATCGCGTCGAGTATCGAATTACGATGGTTGTATGACATGTAATATAATTCCAACTCACTTGCGTGGAAGCGATGCGAGGTGACACACACGTCTGTCCTATACAACAGCTAAATAAATGACTAAAGTTATGACTTCATTTGTGTGCAGAACCGATGGCACATTAAGGATGTTATTACGTAGGTTTTATCACGTTCATGAATATCCATATTTAAATAACCATCATCTTAGCAAGTGCATGCTCAAATGTACTTATGTTCTTTTCCAATAAAGACGGTAAGATTTCGTTTTACAAGTTTACAAATAATATTTTGTAATTACTACTATTTTATGGAAGTCGACGATAGCCATTGCTAAAAGTTTGACAAAAATCTCTGTAATGGAAAAAGAAGCTGATTCCAATTTTTATTGTAAATAACACGAAAGTTTAATAAACTACTACAACTGCTAAAGTAACCGTTTAAAAAAAAAGAATAAATATTGGTTGAACAACAACGTTTCCTTACGAACCATATCTTAGAGTCATCTTTATTCTCCCAAATTGTTAATAAGTATCCAATCTTTTGACGAAATGTAAGGGTTCATTTAGGATCAATTATGATTTTTCAAAATTGTTATTTACTGAACAGAACATTACAAAAAGAAAGTAATTTTTGGTTGATATAATTTAAATTTATCAAATAAAAATCCCGAATACTTAATTTATGTTTTGTATATATTATTTAGTTTCTTTGATCTGGCAGCCCTACGTCGCTGTACAGACAATAAAAAAATATAGCCTAATTAATTCAATATTAATTGTATTTTGATCGTAGTTATAAATAGAATCGAAGATATACGCACGGGTAGCATTAGTTATCTATAGTTAGATGTTGAAAAACTATGAAATGAAAATTCTGTTTGTTTGGTCGCTACTAATCTGCACCCACTGAAAGAATACTGAAAAAAAAATCAAAATCGGTACAGTCGTTTTGGAGTTTGGCTTATAGTTTTACCACGACATAGCCATTTTTATTTAAATACAGTATGTGCCGACACTTTGAAGAAGCCTATCTAGACAATATCTGGCAATAAGAGTGAATACGAAAATCTTTATCATGAAAATTGCTATTAACGAACATTACATAATTAAAAATTAATTAATAAAACCGCATCTAAGAGTATGTACGTAATTTATAAGTAATGTAATTATTTAACTTGCTCCATTATATACCTACGATTTGAAATGACTAATAAGATGTTTTTTTTTATTTACCTTCTACATAGTGTGAATGATAATAATTTAGTTTTTGGCATAATTCATACATTCAAACTAGTAATAATGTGGCAACATTGTTGTACGATATCGTATTTCGTGGAAAAACTGTCATATATATATGGCTAATGACACGGTTACCAAGTTATTATTTTGATAGATAATTTTATTTGTACGATAAAGCAATTAGTTTTATATTTAGTATCTAGAAAAAGTTGGAACATTCCTATTTGGGCACAAAGAAACAATAAAAATGTTGGCTAAAATAATAACTCATACAACTGCTCAAAACGGTAATATTATCATATTCTATGACCATATCGTACTAAAAATCCTTGAGCTGGAAGCTGGTGTCCGTTAGAGACATACATATTAAAAAATTTAACGAATAACTTGTGTTCATAATTGGAAACGTGCACTATATTTCTCATCAAATATGGATTAATACAGCCCTTGTTAGCTTCAATTGGGACTGTCAAAGTACCAAATAAGATGTCTTACAGGCATACCCTTAAAGGCAAGACAAAACAGGACCGGAAATTCGTCAGCTGTGTAGTATGGGACAATGGCTGCCATTATGGCGTCTCCCGGCATTATTGCGGGCTAATGACATATTCATCGCACGCGCAACGACTTCCCAACGACGCGACGCGAAGCGTGAATCACGCGCGAAGTCATTTTTGAATTCAAAATGATTTAGTGTGATCGTTTTTTATAATAAAACAGTGTCGATACGCAGGATGCTGGCTCGTATTTCCTTTTTCTCTCGTCTCTAATGGTCCCTAATTACAAATCACAGGAAACGTCGTCTAATAAGTCCCTAGTTAGGTTGTTGTTTAAGAAAATATAGTGTCGGCCATTTTATTGTCTAAGCTTCCGTCCGGTTGTAAAACTATTAGTTATTATTGCACATAGACCAAAGCTAATATATTACAAAGATTTTAGCATGTTTACAACAGAAATTGAAATGTGTTTGTTGTCAAAAATATATAAATTAAAAAAAATACGTATTTAGATTTCTGTTTAGAAAATATTTTATGTGACGTATGAACTTAGAGCTAAGTATATTCAAGTTTCTTCTGATTATTACTTTTTCATTTTTATGTATTTTCGTAGAAATTCATGAGACTGGCAAAGTATTTGAGTGTTTCCACAGAAGTGTAAAATAAAAAAATTGAATTGTCTTATATAATTTTATCAAAGTAGTTATTATGGCTAATATGTCAGTAGAATACTTTTGTAATTCGACAAATAAATGTACTTAGCTGACTTTTCGGGCGTTTTATGAGGAAATTAATGTGGATTACTGGCAATAGGTAGACTGTCAATCTTCTTAGTAATTTGTCAATTGAGCTGTGGAAGTACTAACGTTAATTTGTGCCTTTTCGTGCCCATGCATAGGTGTGAGTCCATTCCGTTCTTACTCGGAAGAATGTGGGCGATGCTTATTATTGCTATTCCAATTTAGTATGACCGAGGGTAATATTTCACATTATCAGGTATAGCTTTAAAGAATACAACCAATTTCAAATAAAAATATTGTATAACAAATTGGTCCAAAGAAGATAGATTCCTTTTAACGCAGGTCTTTTTATTTTCTCTATCATCTGTGTATTTATTTTAACCTTTTTGGTTCACGATATCATGTGACGTATTTTCATACCATAAATAATTGTAAAAAATAACTGAAACCAGAATCAGTCACAATGATCACATGAAAAGTTATTTTAAATGAAAAATAGCACCGATACGTGAAATGTTGATGCTTGGTTTCACCTTTCATGCAGTGACTGATCGGAGACCGTAATATATGTATACTTTGTTCGCCATTTAACAACGCTCCTCAGGCGTAGAAAAGTTGGAATTAATAATGAAGTGGTCACGATCGCGTGAAATTATACTGTGATACGTATACCTACCATTTAGTTTACACAGATAACAATAATACATTGTTTTGACGTTTTAGTCAAGTCATTCATATGCATTTGTTTAAATTCCTACGAATCAGCTAGTGTGTGAAATCATGGTTTTCTACTGAAATATAATACACTCAAGTTTATCTGATACTTTTTTTTATCAATAACAAGTAAAATTTGTGTTAAAAATAAAGGTTATTTCTGGAAACTACGCCTTTTATTCTAGAAATTATTTTCCTGCTAACTATATTCGAGCTGATTGTTATTAAATATTATATTAACACTATCATTGACGGTTGCTACTCGCTTTATTATATTATTGCTACAAGCTATTGAAAATTTTAAAAATGTCATGTGTGCAATTTAATTTAATACATAACTCTAATGACACTATAGTAAGATGGCATAGCATCCGCTTAGCACAAGAAGTTCCGAAAAGTGACTTTGAGATCCAATTCTCTTAATGAACTAAACACGTTAAGATATCTTCCCTTAAACCTCGAAGAATATTGTAGCGAATGAAGACTTCCACTGATTTATTGCCAGACCAAAAAACACTAAGTATGATTGACTTAAAATTTATTATGCATATTTTTATACAACGTACACATCCATCCACAAAGGAGGTATTTAACGATGCAGAGGTGAATGCCTGTTAGTATTAGATAAACTTTATTAATTTACTATTTTTATATATTTATTTAAAAGTAAACCAATGATATAATATTATTCTTAAAACATAATTCCAGTAGCTCGTATTATTTTATGACTGAACCTCATTTCAATTTAAAAAGATATA
This sequence comes from Actias luna, assembly GCA_039707435.1. NCBI lineage: Eukaryota > Metazoa > Arthropoda > Insecta > Lepidoptera > Saturniidae > Actias > Actias luna. The sequence goes on from JAZHAC010000032.1 coordinate 12,743,294, forward strand.
TCATTAGAGCTAATTGTAGATTGCCATAGACATCAAACGTATTTTTTATCGATTACGTGTATGTGTCCTTGTCATGTTTAATATAATTATTTATGACTTAATAATAACGATAATATATATTTTATATTTTTTTATAATTGAGGTATAGCTTTAAGGACATAATCTCACGTGATCTTAAGTGACTATACGGCCCAAGTTGGTAGAAACGTTAAACCTGTTGAGGAACTGGCTTTCAAGTGCAACTGCCGGAACACACGGTATTTGGCGGCAGATTTTTAACTTACTAGCTAGCCGGGCGAGCATTAGAAAAAGCCCTAACACCATGCAATACCAATGCCATATACCAATACAATAAACTCAATTATAAATAGAAATATTAATATTCTTTATCTCAAGCAAATGATTTGTGTTTCAAACAAAAGATGCTATTAAAAAAGAAAAAAAAATGAAACACTCAGGAAAGAAATAAAAAAAAGAACGTTCCGACCGAGCGAACGATATTTCGCATTGTTCCGAATTTGGTATTTGCCCAAATCATTAATCGACAAGCCATCATTCATTCCGTACGGGATTACAATCGCATACAGATCTCGTATTTCGAAAGCCGATCTTGTGATAAAAATAATAACGGTCCGTAACGGTCAGCAGACGGCCACTTTTCCGTAATAATAGTCGTAATGACAATATGAATTATCGCAGCCCGTGAACCCGCAGTGAGAGGCAATTATCTTCAAAATTACCGACGTATCGTGTCAACTAAACAACGCGGGCCGCTATCAGCTATTGTATGGTTAGGTCAGATGCGAATTAAAACTCCGACGCGTCGACGGTACGAACGAATGATTCATATAAACAAATTAAATTCCCGTACACCGTTTAATAGTTGTCTTTAATTATTATTTTTTATGCTATTTAAAAGTCGACGAACTTGGTAACATGATTCATTTACGCCGAAAAACCATAGCTAAATCTGTGGGAAGGTGCAATGCGAGTTAAAAATATCACAACAGTTATAATATTAGTTCTTCTTTATTCCCTAACTTAGTAACTAATCTTGGCTACTGAAGACCATTTACTATCATTGTCGAGTGATGGTTAAATTTCTTAGCAACACGGTGGCCTCTTTGTTAAAAGTTTCCAGAGATTTTTTGTGACACTTAAAAATTTTGTAGTCTATGCTGTTATTTCTAATGAATGTCACTTGTGAAAAATAACCAGCGATGCATTGGCAAATGCCACTTTTATTACTTAATATAGAATTGAATAGAACAAATGTATGAACAAAAAATTAAATCTATTAAACGCAATTTCACTGTCCGTCAATAATCCTATAACATAATAAGTAATTATAATTTTGTTTTCTAAAACAAAGAAAAAAAAATCACAGAAATGACAACGTTTTGACAGCTGTCTAAAGAAAAGGCGTCATTTTTATAAGAGACACAATAACGGTTGCGAATCGCGGCGATAGTAAAATAAGTACGTTAGAAAGCATATCGTTTTGCTTTGCTCCAATAAAAATGTGTAAAAGCGTGGCATCGCGACCGTTACACTTAGGTATCGAAATGAAAGCAAGCAGCGGCTGAATAATAATAGATCATTGCCTTCTTTTGACTAGAAAATAATGAAAAAAACGCTTTTTGTCAATTTCAGTTGTATGATGAGAGTGAATTCATCTCAGACGGTGTTATATCAAGTTTTTATATTCGTGTCGACGCATTCGGGGTTACGATGTGAAAAAAAATAACATCTGGAAGAGATTGTTTGAACATTTGTTCTGAATTTTAACTCGTTTTTGTCTACGCCATTTTAGACAGTAAGCTACCATAGACTCAATATCGTGTATATTTTTTTTTATTAATATCAATACATGTTCTGTGATTCACTTGTTCTGTATTGATATTAATAACTAAAAATAGATTAACTTGTTCTAAATACATGAAATAAGTTATCAGAGTGAATTAAAGAACTAAAAATATTAATTATTTACATGCTATATCATTTTCAATGTTTTATTGCTTTGTCTAAATTTATTATTACCTGTTTTAATCGAAACACGGCTAAGTGATAGCGCTATGCTTGATTCAAAGTGATTTTAAACAATGTATGGGATGTTTAATTCACTCTCACGTCATAAATGTTTAACTATATTAAATTACAGTTTTTATTTAACAATATTAGGGATGATACACATATACCTATTTAAGCGACCACATTTCACCGTATAATGCTTAGAATCTACATGGTAAAGTTAGTGAACTAGACATAATTGTACTAATCGTCAAAATGTCTGAAATCTCCGTATTTTATGTTTTCGTGTCTTTTTTTTACAATTTTTATGTTATAAATTTTTTTTTTTGGGCAGCGGGGATGTCTGTAGGGGCTCGATTAGGGCAAACGCAGCGTCTTACCGCGGTACTCAGGTTTAGCCGCATCGAGCCCGGGCAGTCGTTCTCTCTCTTTACTCGTGTACACATGTAGCAGTTACCCAATATACGTATAGTCCGAACACGTGGTTTTATTGATCGGATAGTCACCCAGTAGTTTATAAGAATTATTAGTTTCTTCACAATATTTTTTATTCACCGAATGCAGCAGCATGGCAGGTGAATTCGAAATCGCGTTCATTGACGCGACCTCCGTGCACACTTCCAAATAAGCTATTGTTTCAAAGCTATTGAGCTTAAGGATAAAATTATTCATTCATATTTAATATTTACAGTGTTAGTCAAGATAAGCGGTACTTAGAAAATGCAGAAACGGGTGGCGTAATAACTTAGTCATTTTATCATATCTAGTGGCTAAATAAATAATATTTGATATGACGTTAATGGAAGAATTTCTTTGGGTTCTAAGCTGGTTTCTGACCGCATATGCTCACTTGACTTCTTTGTAGGCGTATTAGTCTGAAACTACTGCACTGATATTTATGTAATTTTACTAACTAACTAATACAGTAGAATCTCTTTAAGTTGAAAACCTCCAAATGTCGAAAAAATGTTTTATTCCCTTGCCTTCAAACAACAAACCCTCCATTCTGTATAAGTCGAAAACTCTATAACTCGATATTTTCGGAGTCTCCCTTGAAGTTCAACTTATAGAGGTTCTACTGTTTTATGAAAGGTTGACGTTTTATAACATATTAAATTCTTGACTAATTTCGTTGTGATATTGTCAGTTCGGCGGATGACAATTTAATAATGGTTTATACATTTTGCCCGTCTCTTGAAACTTCTTACAACACAGCTTTGCTCTTATTGGTACCATACCGTGATGATAAATAGACAAATCCTTCCTCGATGATTGCTCTACCAAATACGAAAACAATTTCTTTAAATGCGACAAGTAGTTCCTAACATTAGAGCGTTGTAAAAACAAACAGACATAACAAAATAAAATTTTAGTTTCGCGCAAACGAAGTCGCAGACACGGCTAATTATACTAGCCGTTGCCGTGACTTCGTTCGTGTGAAACAAAAATTATATTTCATCGTTTTTGTTTGTGCTTGTATATTTTTTCTTAACAACTTTACCCCTATTGGTGATAGCGAAATATTAAGCTGCCAAAGGTTGTTTCAATTTTCGCTACATTTTTTTATACTTAAGGTCTAGCGTTATGGTCATAATCTCAGCTGATCTAAGTGAAGATACGGCCCAAGTTGGTAGACACAGTAAACCTGTGGAGGAACTGGCTCTCAAGTGCTACTGCCGGAACACACCTATTGGTATTTGGCGGCAGGTTCACAACTAGAGAGTGGTAGCTAGCCAGACAGGCTTTTGAAAAAGCCCTACCACCATGCAAATCATATACATCAAATACAAGATTAGTATTTGAAATCGTACTGATAGTTCCCAACATTAGCGCGTACAAACAGGCAAAGTATCTTTTCCACTTTACAATATTAATACACATAACAAAGTTTTTGCACATTTAAATATGACAATGTCGAAACGTTGAAGGCAAATAATTGTCAAGATACAAAATAGAAGCTGACAAATAATCGACTAACATTCGATCGGAATGGACGTACTTACATTATAAATGGGGCGTCAAATTCTTAACACATGCCCCAGCTGCGACCAGAATACATTATTCGGCCATCATTAATATTTAGTATTCATGTATAGAGTGTACCTACAAATATTTCATAACTATTCAATAATGGATTACTTTTTATAATATACTTATTCCAAGGAATAACGGGTATAAAGTACTGTCTGGTAACGAGCAACATTGGAAAGTCAAAGAATGGTAACTCGAACACAATGCTACTATCGATATAGATGCACTTTGCGAGAGTATCGATTTTTACAAGAGATTACATACAGTAGATACAGTGGCGGATTTACACTTTTGCTCCCTACCTACCTCTGTAATTACATTCCATATAACTACGTATATGGTGAAAAACAAATCGATATAAAACTTAGATTTTAAGCGGTGAAACATATTGTCTGGCAACATTTAAGTAAAATTTATAACTACGAATCATTTCAGTTCTAAAACAGAATAAAATACCCCAAATTTGCCGCCTCCTAAATCTGCCACCCTAGACTCTAACCTATTCAGCCTACCAGTGAATTCACCACGGATAATATTATCGCGTGCCCGGTTTGAAGAATTGAATGCAGACCTGTTCGCAGGCAGGGATTCACACTAGGACAACTACGGGCTAGTGCTTAGAGTGGCGAAAATTTTTCGAGGGAGCAAAGTCAAAATCAGACTTGTATACGTTTAAAAAGTTGTACAGTACAAATAATCTTTTTTTTTTTTTAACTTAAGGTTTAGCGTTATGGCCATAATCTCACCTGATCTTAAGTGACGATACGGCCCAAGTTGGTAGACACGCTAAACCTGTGGAGGAACTGCCTCTCAAGTGCTGCTGCCGGAACACACGTATTAGTATTTGGCGGCAGGTTCACAACTAGAGGGTGGTAGCTACCCAGGCGGGCATTAGAAAAAGCCCTACCACCATGCAAATCAAATACAAGAAGATCTTTTGAAATTATTGTAAGTACTTGGTGATAATAAAACATATAAAAGTTTATAAGCGACGTATTGTATTTATTCAGAAATTACGCTCCGGTCCTTTACTTAAATAGTGTAGGGTTAAGATAATACGGTGGAATTTTTCACAGTGCTCCAGGGACGCACTTAGGGAAAACCCGGCCCTGCCAGTTCCGTAGAACGTTAGAACCTGTGGAGGAAGCTCTGAAAGATACGAAACTGGACAAGAGTTCTATTCATGACGTCATGTTAGTCGAAGGCTCGATAAAGGGAGTGGCCCTCCTCCTATCGACTAAATTCCATCCCTTACATTATTGCGCCAGCTTGGATGCCCTGAATGTATAGACTTTTAAAACTATTTAAGACTGCACGATTGCCCTAGCGGTTTAAGCGGTCACGTAGCCTCTATTTCCGCTGCAGTGGGTTCGAGTCCTTTTTAATCATAAGTTCTCACACTTGACAAAGGCGGAATTAGCCACGTAAACACATGGTACAAAAAAAACTAATTAGTTTCGTTTTTTTTTAATATTATGGTAATGTTTTTTTTTGTAGTCAAGGTTTAGCGTTACGGCTACAATCGCAGCTGATGTTAAGTGACATGGTGAGATGGTGGACACGCTGTGTCTAATTAAAGGCCTGGCTCTCAAGTGCAACAGCGAGAACACATCTATAGGTGTTTGACGGCAGATTTTTAATTTAAGGGGGGTTACTAGCCAGGTGGGCATTAGGAAAAGGCCTAAAACCATGCAAAAGTAACTGCTATGGACCTAGTAGCACGGAATAGTAAAAAAAAAATGGTGACCACCCTGGGGACTGTCCTCAGCTCGTAAATCTCTCGGTGCTAAAGTATGTTGAAGTTTTAACTTTTCCCGCAAGAGCCCTTTCGTTTTATTGGAGAAAAAGTATCTTGTATATGATTCCGTAGCATTCGGTATATTGATCCCAAATTTTTATGACAATCTATGCCGTAGTTTCAGAGTGATATCCGTAGAAGTTGAGTGGATAGACGAAAATTAAAAAAAAGATACATACGATGTATATAACAATTATTATATTGTAAATATTTCATATGTAAATGGTAATTAGAAATACAAATTTAATGTACCCCTCACAACTGTATTTTATGTATAGAAAATATATATATTTTGAATATTTTAGAAATTCGATACTGATTCATTCAACTCTGTTCCATTCGAAAATATTACACACTAAAATGAGATATGGTGACGATTTCTGGTACTTTTTGTAATAGTTATAAAAGAAATTTTAAAGTTATTTAATGTTTATAAGGTCTCCAAGTAACTAACATTCTTTTGGAAACAGTACACGTATCATAAAAATCAAAAAAGATATAAATTAAACTTATGTTTCAATTTAAAGTTAAATCGCTCTAAAAAGTTTTCAGTTGAAATGGATTTATTAAATAATAAAAAAAAAACCTAATGAGGTTTAAATGTAAAATTATTTTAATAACCTATTCAAAAAGTGGACAAAGAAAACGCATTTAAATATTTTGCATACAGATTATATCTTCCCTTCATAATACAGATTAAATTAATGAAATAAAAAAAACTTACGCGTCGTTATCTTCTAATTAATAATCTCATGAATATGGTAGCTGTTTATTAAAATTTCCTTTTAGAATATAAAATAATTGTATAAAGTGAATGTACGATTTATATCTCCTACATATTAAATGAGTCACATACCATAGTTAATTTAGACAATTGTTTAAATGAAAAACCGTGTGAAGTGTAATTGCAAGAGCTATTGAGAATAAAGTAGTTTTAAAACTATGTATTCATAATTAAAGATTTTATTATCATCGCACTCAGAATTAATATATGTAAAATATTTTTAAGTAGAAAAAGAAACAATAAAAAAAATGCAAAAGGAATTTTCGAAGACCGAAAAATATAAAAATGTTTACGGTCTGAATTTTTACCCATTTGAATTCTAAAAGAGAAATACGATTAATAAATATACACTTACTTTTGCGCCGATCTGGTTCCCGCACTGTCCGGCCTGGAGATGCACTATTTCCCTCATTTTGTAAATTTAAATATATTATTTATTAAGGCAAAATTAATATGAATTATATTTTTCCAGTAACCAGCACTCGATCCCGGCGCAGCCGACACTCAAGCGGACTGCTCGAGTGGAATGAAATAAGGAAACAGTGGCCGGAGAACGGACGCGTACTGTTGCCGCTCGGGGTGCGTTTGTGTGCTGCGTTAGTCCGTTTTACCCGATTTTTGGGAGATTAACTCGATTATGGATTATGCAAAAAGGAAATGATGTACAATTTATTTATTGCAAATCGTATTTATCTTAATTATAACACACTTTATGTTAAAAATATAACTATACTTTTTTTTTATATAGTTAAGATTTTTTTAGGCGTATGGACGTAATCGCACGTTATCTTAAGTGACGATACGGCCCAAGTCAGTAGACCAGCCAAACCTGTAGCTAGGCGGGCATTAAGAAAGGCCCTGAATTTCAAAATCTGCCGCAAAATACCATTAGGTGTATTGCGGCAATGGCACTTGAAACCCAGTCCCTTTTGTAAAGGCCGGCAACGAACCTGCGATCTCTCTGGTGTTATAGCTGTCCATGGATAGTGGACACGCTTGCTCCCTACTCTATAAAAAAAAAAAAAACTTTGTTACAACAGTTACAATTTTGCCTCATATAAAACACATAAGTTTTATTTTCCTATTACAATTGATTTTGTGTTTATGCAAATATTTTTCCATAATATTTTGCCATCCAATTAAGAAATGCCAGTACCGTGTGTAAAGTACTATTACTCTGTTTAACAAGCAAACGTTAATTTTATTTAAAAACTAATATGACAGATAGTATATGAAATCGAAGCACTATGTTCGTAGAAATCGAATGCACAGGCAATTTATATCAAGTAATTGCTCGAAATCCATTCAGAACCACGCAGGATCAAAAAACTAGCTTCCTTATTCGCTTCCTTACTCAATTAATCCGTATTGCCATATAACATGGCAGCGTTGCTACTATTTTAGACACACTGCCTAGCTGCCGTGATAGCGTACTTTCAGATTCATTTTATTTTTAAGTTCTTTGCTTAGATGTTATTATTATAACATAACGTAATAAATAAAACAAAATATTTATAAAAAATTACAATTTATAATTATATATACAAGTAATTTGTAGATGAAAATTTATTTTAATAATATTAGTTACATTTTCAATTTTGTCTTCTTTCACTGGGCTTAATTTAAGTTTTTTTTCCATTGCTAATATTATTATTTCAGATGTTTAATATTTAATGCTACTTTGAATAAGTTTGTAATAGTATTAGTAAGTTTATTAATCTTATTGTATTATTTATCTGACTGTCGACTGTTACATTTTCCACAGTAATATATAAATTAATTAATAAATTATTCTCGAAATTCCAAATTATCTTTTATCGAAAAAATATAAGATTTTTTTTTTATTGTGGGGACAAAAAATTCGTATTCAGGCAACACAGCTCCATGATTCATCGCAAGCCGACGCGAGTCGCACGGGCAGCTTCGAGAAACGAAACCATATATTAATTCATGTACTAATTACATTGTCGACGATATCAACGGTTTGAGATCGTGAAAAACAATGGTTACCACCATCATTTCCACCACACGAGAATCATTTAGAGTCCATTACCAAAGTTTGTTTAACGTGAGCGAGCTCAATTAGAAAATCCGGAAACGCAATCAAAAGCAAACACAAATTAAACTTTTTACAATTACTTTTTATAGATATATATATATGATTATTTCTTTGTCTGGGCAATTTGTATATACGCAGTAATACATATGTCACGTAGATTAGAGAAATGTCTCGCGATTCTTTGTAGTTTATAGTATGTTTAACAAGTAAGTGTTTCGATAAATCTCATTATTGGTGCCAACTAACAATAATTCCATAAGTCGTTCATTTGAAAGAGCTATTCTTTAAAACTACCAGTCGGATTTCGGAAATTATTTCTGTTTTGTTAGAGGAATCATTTAGCAGGACCTTAGGCTACTGAATGTCACGCTGTATTGAAAAAAGTTACATGAGCGGGCAAAAATTTAATAGATAATTTTTAGTTCCGCGCCAACGATGTCGCTGGCACAACTAGTTATCCATACGTGATTTCAGTTGTGAACAAGACCAAACAATATACCATTTTATATATTGTTAACGTCATGAAAGATATATATTTTTTTTTTTTTTTCGACTAGACATACGCTGTTATCCGGAGGGGCTTTTACAGCTTGGCAGGACTTTTTGGGGCGAATGCTGAGGGCACTCAGACCAGAGGCAGCGAGCACAAGGGTGCCGTTGTGGCTGGCCCTTGGCATGGACTGCTGCCGGAAGAGAAAAAATATTATAAAATAATAAGAGCTGGCCTACTGGAGTAGGCCTTCAGATAAAATACTAATTTGTTAGATGTTAAAAATACTAATTGTTAAGAGAGGCAAGGAAGTCGGTGGAGTGGATTGTACTGTACTGTTTTACGTTTGATTAGTCGGAGTTGGAAAGACGTAGTCTTCGCTCATGAAAGATATAATTTACGTACGACTATTTGTAATACGCCAGACGACGGGCCAGAAGAGGGGCGTATGAGACTCATTACGTGTAAAATACCCACTGCAAAGATACCGAGATAGACAAATAATAAGATACTTATGACAAGAGACCCGGAACTGCTTTCGTAACTGCCACCAATCTACATATATTATCTATACTAATACTAGCTGACCGGACAGACCTTGTTCTGCCTTCTCGAGTAGTCAATCACATCGACTACAGCGACATCTATCGCGTTACGATCGCTTATCGAGATAAAAAGTATCCTATCTCTCAAGTTGGATCATAGTGCACACAGTGTGCAAAATTTGATTAAAATCAGTTCAGTAGTTTAGGAGTTCATCGCGGACAAACAATGTGACACGAAATTTCTATATGATAGCTCAGTGGTAGCGTGTGCGAACGCCGCGTCATGGGACGTGAGTTCGAACCTAACCACCTACAATGAGCTTGAGCTTTCGGTAAAGGAAAACATCGTGAGGAAACCATAGTGAGGTGGAAGGGCTTTTTCTAATGCCCGCCTGGCTTGGTAACACCCTCAAGTTGAAAGTCTACCGCCAAATACCAATAAGTGTGTTCCGGCAGTTAAACTTGAGAACCAGTCCCTCCAAAATAAAGGCCGGCAACGCATCTGAGATTTTTCTGATGTTTCGGGTGTCAATGATTGACAGTGAGCACTTACAATCAGGTGACACGCATGCTCCTTAATCCCTATTTCATAAAAAAAAAATACCACTAGAACCTATATAAAGTTTGTGTTATAAAATATATTGTACCTAGTGTTATACATAATGTTCACGCTTATCATTAAAAAAAGTTGCGACCATCGTATGTAACTTTGAGAGCCACTGGAAGTGAATTTACTGTATTTTATTCTGTCTGTGGAATTAACTGTTGAATGAAACGAATATGGCTAATGGCCGGCAAACAATGGATAGATGTAATACCGCCATTTTTACTGTCAAAATGACAGCTTTGAGTTAGGGTTGTCGGCATCATGAATAATCAACACGTTATCGTACATTCAAAGTGTTTATATATATCCCTTTATAAATCCCACACACAATGGGTCACAATGTTAATTTCGAAAACATATCAACCGATTTTAATAAGTGTTGCGAAAGAAAAACCATTTTTTTTATCTTTTTTTTTATAGATGGTTTAATCATTAGGTGCCATCTAAAAATTACGTCACACGTGTATCGTCCTTCCCACGTCCTTGTCACAGCTGGTTCCATTTGTAAAGGTCTTTCTTTCCTGGTGTGATGCCACACGTTTCGCAATTTTACATCAAGCAATTATTAAATTAGAACAGAAAATTCATATAATATAACAGATTTTGAAATGTGACTTCACGAACTTTATGACCACTCCCACCCTTTGTCACACAATGTCACAATTGATTGACCCTTCCATCTCCCGTTAACGTGTGATATATTTTATATATGATCCCCTATTTTAATTTTTCTATAGATGCGATATTCATAAATATGTAAGGTATATTTATTCATTAGTTGATGTGAATATTTTTCTCCCAATATGCGGTTATATTTTAACAAATCACGAAACAGGAATTAGCGCCTTCGAATTTTTCTAACACAGTGCCACCCCAATCCACTAAATTAAAGGAATGCTTCCCGATATTTGCAGGTCAGAATCAGTGAAAAATCACGATCTAAATTTGTTTATGTTAGACTTTACAGGTTAAATGTTTCACGGCATTCTCACCTCATATTAAGAACAATGTGGCCAAAACTAGTGGATATGGTAAGCCTAATACAGACACCGACTCTGAACTGTAACTGTTGGAATACACCTATAGGAATTTGATAACAGATTTTCAACTTGAGAGTGCTAACAAGCCTAACCACTATGCTATGTTCTCATCAGGATGTTCTGTGTTTCTTCAAAATAGCCAATCGTTTTATGCTAATTTTTATTGATTATCTTTAAAACCAGCTTTGTTGTTGCCAAGTAAAAAACGTATTGCATTAAAGAAGACTGATGATGTGAATGTAACAGCATTACACAGATAATGAACACAAGATATAATATATATCAGGTAAAGGCTAAACATAAACAGTTTAGCATGTCGTTTATAATGATTTCTTATGTTTACGGATATATTATTCATCGAAATAAAACTAATTTGAACGGATTTTATCGCGGTTATTTATTAATTTTGATCCCAACGTTTCGAAAGCTTTTCAGCCTTTGTGGTCACGGGGCGGACTGAGGTGTTGGTTGTCCAGAAAAGTTCATGTTAATGTGTCTAAAATTAATAAATAACAGCGTTAAAATCCGTTTTATTTCCATGTCATTAATTTTAATTTTAACATAAATTTATTGTCTTTTAAAATTATATTTGAATGCGCATTACATTTATGATGTAACATACATACGATTTGTAAACGTAAATAATTCGATTTTGTAAATTAAATATTACAAACGTAATAAATATTATTGGAAATATTTTTAGGAAAAAAAGGGCGTTTTTACAAAAATTACACTGTATACATGAATTTATCAAGCAAAAATCTATCTTAATAGCAATATTCATCGAAATCGTTGTAGCCGTTTCCGAGATACCCGAAATTTATATATAAAAATTGATCTCTTTATAATAATAGATAATATAAATACTATTATGTGTATTAATTGAGAATTAGATCTATAAAATAACTAGCTAGAGTCGCGACTGCATTCGTTTTACCTAGAATAACTGAAATCTTTGTCACTGTTTCGCATTCGGTGACCAATTTTCAAAAACACAGAACACTATTTCTTTGTTATCAATAAACATTGAGACGAGTTTCTTACCATACCATAGATTAACCGGGCGGGTGCCGGGTCCATCGTGTGGAAGGGAGTAAAACTCCGAGCGATGTCCGAGACTTACGACTCGCATGTAGGTTTAAGGGGCCCCTTGTCGACGCACGGCAACATTCACCTTTACCATTCTAGACCACACCAGTATATAACTTACTGCAGTCCTAGACAGGCCAAGATCTTCTAGAAAGTTATAGAAACATTTAGCTGGTATCCCTGTCACTCTCACTTCGACCGCGTATAAATTTTCCACATTCCCAATTCCCGAAATTATTGTATTTTCAATATAAAAGTTTGGTGGTCGAGTTCATTCCGTCAGCTCTTATTTTTACTACATTAAGTAGCCTATGTTTTTCTCCAAACTTTAATCTATCTTTACATCAAAGCTAGCCGAAAATGGTTCAGCGACTTAGTTGTTAAGAAACTAACAGACAGTATTGCATTCACAATTATAATATAAGTTTGGATAAGCGACAGCCCTGCGCTCGAGAAACATATTCAAAAGTAACTGTGATTCAAAATGGCGTCGCGGCGGGAGTTTAGTCGTATGGATTTATGGAATCGATTACGCTTTTAAAGTTATAGTTATGAATCCATTCACTATTTTATTGCTTTCTACTGAAATTATTATGTACTATTATTATGGCTTTGTTATAAGTATAATATGGTTGTGGAATAACAGATACTTTCATTATTTTTTTATTGACTTTCATTTGTTCAACTGTAATAGAATAAAGACAAATCAGTATTTTTAAATCTATGCATATAATTAGAGAGTTTTTTTTAAACAGTTTATAGGTTTAACGTTATGACCACAATCTTGCCTGATGTTAAGTGACTAAATGGTGGGTACGTTAGGCCTAGTGTAAGGACTGACTTTCAAGTGCCGCCGCTGGAACAACCTATTGGTATTTGGCGGCAGATTTTCGACTTGAGGGTGGTAGCTAGCCAGACGGGCATCAGAAAAAGCCCTACCGCCACGCTATGGTTTCCTCACGATGTTTTCCTCCACCGAAAGCTCAAGCTCATTGTAGGTGCTTGGATTCGAACTCACGTCCCTTGACGCGAAGTCGTACACACTCCGATCACCGTCTCCAGGTTCTCATCTTTCTCTATTGTCGTTCAGGTTTAGCGTTCTGGCCATAGTCTCACCTGATGTTAAGTGACGATACGGTACGAGTTGGTAGACAAGCTAAACTTGTGTAGGAACTGGCTCTCAAGTGCAACTGCCGGAGCACATCCAATGGTATTTAGAGGCAGATTTTCAGCTTGAGGGTGGTAGCTAGCCAGGCGGGCATTGTAAAAAGCCCTACCACCATGCTAAATTTTTATTACGATGTTTTCCTTCACCGAAAACTCAAGTTCATTGTTGATGTTTGGATTCGAACTCACGCCCCATGACGCGCTGTTCCTACACACTACCACTGAGCTGACATCGCTTCTTAACAAATTCCATTAAAAAGCGATGAAAATCATCTTGTTTTGAGTTAATAATGTATATATTTATAAGTGCGTATCAAATGGCTTCAACGACAAGATACATAGCTTTCTTATTCGCTTCGCATGCAAATGATAGGTTTTTGTTCCGGTCTAATTTACCTGAAGCCGGGTATATCACGAACCTACACGTTAATTGGTGTTTTTTGTTCATGGTAACACTGAATTCGAATAATCTAGTTAAATCGCTTTGTCTATGACATAGTTTTGTTTCCGTTAGCAAAAAGTCTGTATACTGATTTTTATTTAACCAATGTATATCAATGTTGTAGTAGGTAATGTACTAGAAAATATTTATATATAACTTAGGTAGATAGATGGGTAGAACATTAAAAACAACTGTAGAACTATTTTTTTCAAATTGACTTTTTGCCCGTTTTTGTAACTTTTTACACGCTTTTTATTAACTTCACCTGTATGTTTGTTTGTATGTTTGTAACCGACTCCTTTGCGTGCGATTTTGACCCACTTTAAGCGGCCAGATTTCGTTCAAACTTTGTAGATTTATCGAGGACCGATGACAATACACTAATTTGATAAAATTATTCCATTTTTCAATTTGCAATATAAGATTTTTGTTAATTTATATAATTCTCATCTCTGTCGATAAGGCAAGAAACTTAAGTTTAATTTTTTATATATATTTTTTAAAACAAGCTATTATAAATAAAGCAAACTAAAAAGTAGAAAATAAGTAATAGTTAAAAAAAACTAAAAATCAAGCTTTTTATAGAAAACTGAACTAACAAAATAGAAAATAAGTTTTAATAAATTTAAATTAAGAATAGTGTTTAAAATTTCAATAAATATAAATTAATAATAGTGTAAATAAAAAAAAGGATTTTATTTAAAAAAAAAGCGTTCAGTGCATGGTGTCAATAGTTATAAATGCTTTATCGACAGATATGAGTAGAGTGATTATTATTTGATTTTTTAATAAAATAAAAAAAGTTATTTACACTATTATTAATTTCTATTTATTGAAATTTTTAACACAATTCTTAATTGATGTTTATTAAAATTTTTAACACTATTCTGAATTTAAATTTATTAAAACTTATTTTCAATTATTTTAGTTCAGTCTTCTATAAAAAGCGTGTTTTTTAGTTTCTTTTAACTATTATTTACATACAGCTTTGCTCTTATTAGTGATAGCGTGATATTTAATTACTCAAAGCCTTCCTCCGTGATTGCTCAATCGAATGCAAAAATATTTTTTGAAAAGTGAGTGGCAGTGCCTGAGATTAGCGTATTCAAACAAACTTTACAGCTTTATAATATTAATTAATAAGGATTTTCTTGTAAATCTCCATGGTTTTTTATTATCCTTCAGGTTTAGCGTTATGGCCATAATCTGATCTTAAGTGACGATACGGCCCAAGTTGGTAGACACGCTAAACCTGTGGAGGAACTGGCTCTCAAGTGCAGCTGCCGGAACCCACCTATTTGGTATTTGTCGGCAGGCTTACAACTTGAGAGTGGTAGCTAACCAGTTGGGCATTAGAAAAAGCCCTACCACCATGCTATGCTTTCCTCACGATGTTTTCCTTCACCGAAAGCTTAAGCTCATAGTAGGTACTTGGGTTCGAGCTCACGTCCCTTGACGCTAACTACACTACCACTGAGCTATCATCGCTTCAAAACAACATTGCAACAATATAGTGGTTCTCTACACATTATCATGTGAAATTTCTTGCTATAGCAACACTGGTGAATATTATATTCCAAACTGAAATCTAAACCTCGCATTACCATATAAGGAAGTGTCACGCGTCGTATCACACGACAATGAAATGCCAACTACCCGCAGACAAATAAAAAAGACCGGTATATCCTTACTAATATTATATATATGAAAGTGAGTTTGTTTGTTTGTTTGTCACGCATTTACCGCGTTAAACCGCTGAATCGATTTTGATAGATTTTGGTATGGAGATAAATGGGAACCTGGAGACGGTGATATTACTGTTTCTCATGAAAAACTTATTGGAAGTGAACCTTTTTAGTGCGTCATCTGATTTGTTTGGCAAAATCAATATTAACGCGAACGAAGCCACAGTAAAATCTAGTTATATATAAAATCGGTAAATATTCTCGTTATTCGCCCAAAGCGTTTTGCAGCTTCCATTATAATGCCTAGAGCAAGGGAGTGGAATTCAATGTGGGCGTCTGCCTTTCCTTTGTCTTACGATTTGAGGATCGATAAACAGAAAACAAGTGAGCGTAGGCCTCAACGTCACTTACCATTACGTGAGATTCTTATCAAGCGCTTACTTATTACCAAAAAAAAGGTATTCATTGCAAGGATTCAAACTCTCGTCCAATGACACGGTGTCCGTACGCATACCAATTAAGCCAGCATAGTAACAATTTTATCTTAAATTTATATTTATATTTTAACATTTACCACAAGCATGATTTTTAATTTTGCTTCTATATATAGATCGTATCTATGCACATAATTGGCATTTTAAATAGCAACTTATTGGCATACATTATCTGCGCAAAGAACACACGTTCAGCTGCGAAACTTGATTTTTTAATCGCGCCTTCTCAAGTTACTTACTTATCACCTGCCTTCTCAAGTTGCACCTTGAATATATAACATTATACAAAACAGTTATCGGTAAACGTTTTTTTTTTTCAAGGCATCGTGTCTTAATACGCATTTCTGCCGGTGTCACATCGATAGAATGTTTTAATAATCTTCGGACAAGATGGCAGGTTTCCTGTTAGCTTTGACCACGGAGTTTTTATAGTTTAACTTCGAATCTATTCATTGTTAGAAGCCTGATATGCCAAATTAAATTTAATTCGATTAAATAATAACAATTTTGACAGATGACATTTATGTTTACACTTTTTTTTAAGTATATTAAGATAATGATGACGTGTACAGCCAAATATTAAAAACAAACCGATTGCAAGAGCACAAAGCGATTCAAAAGTTCGGTGAAACCTTGAGTAATTTAAAGGTTAATCTTGGCAACTCAGTCCTCTATAGTGTCTATTATTACCATTTTCAAGTGATAATCAAAAAACTTTTATATTGCTTCCCGTTAAATATGAGTTCTGATGAAAAGTCGGCCATGTTGTAAATGGTTCCAGGTAATTTATATATACATATATAGGTTATAAGTTTAGCATTATGATCATAACTGTGGAGAGACTGGCTCTCAAGTGCAGCTCCTGGAACACATCTACAGGTATTTAGCGGCAGACTTTCGAACTGAGCGTGGTAGCTAGCCAGGCGAAGATTAGAAAAAGCCCTACCACCATCCTACGGTGCCACCACGATGTTTTCCTTCGCCGAAAGCTAAAGTTCACTGTATGTGGATTCGAATTCGAGTCCCTTGACGCGGCGTCCGGTCACACTACCAACTGAACTGTCGTCGCTTCAAAATACCAATAATTAAACGAATATCGAGATTGTTATACATCGAAATAAAACTAATTTAAACAGATTTTATTGAAGCTTTTCAGCATTCGTGACCGGCTAATGCTTAGTTTTATTAGTATTATTGAGTAATATTCGCGTAAACATAAGAAATCAGTAAGTTTGCTATACATTTTGAATTTGTTTCATTCAATCTAACCGTCCGTGACCTCAGATGCTAATAATTTACTCTGAAACTATAGTACTGATTTAACTGCACACCTCATGGCTCTCATAATTTTACAGGAAAATTATACGAAACGTTTTTCCTGCAACTATAATTCTAGAGTATATAATTATAAATAATATATATATAAATCGGGGAAAACCAAATAGTTCAGTAATTGTGTCCTCTATCAACAGATTTAATTATTTTATTATATGACTCGGTGAACTTCGTATCACCTATATATTGGAGTGCTAGATGGCGTTAAAGTAGCTAGATTTTGAGATTTTTTTATATTGCGTTATATATATATTTCAATAAAAAGTATCCTATGTTACTTCACTTACTGCTAATACCCCCAAGAATATGTGTACATAGTTTCATGATGATCGGTTGAGTAGTTTTCGTGTGAAAGCGTAACAAACAAACAAACTTACATTCATCCATCCATCCATCCATTCAACCGAAAGACGTCCACTGCTGGACATAAGTCTCCCCCAAAGATCTCCACGACGACCGGCCTTGCGGCACCCGCATCCAGCGGAATCCCGCGACGTTCACCAGGTTTCACATTTAACATAACATTATTAACTTACATTAACTTAAGTTTAAGTTTTTAGTTAGCCTACATTAACATTTATAATATTAGTAAAGATTACCATGTTTTTATTATCTTGCTTTCTCATATGCTCGGGTGAAATATTGTAATTGATTTTGAACTTACTTCCCGATGAGCTAGATACTTGATTGAATTTGAAAGTGGGTAAAAATGTATGAAAAAAAAATGAACGAACGAAATAAGGAGATAAAGATATAAGAGATGAATGTGTTTTAATACTGACAGATGAACAGTATATATAAAAATTCAATTCACGTAAACCGAAATAGCGGTGATAACTCAGTGGTAGTGTGTAGGAACGCCGCGTCATGGGACGTGAGTTCGAGTCCAACCACCTACAATAAGCTTGAGCTTTCTATGATGGTAATCATCGTGAGGAAACAATGGCCTGGTGGTAGGGGTTTTTCTATGCCCGCCTGGTTAGCTACCACGCTCAAGGTGAAAATCTGTCGTCAAATACCAATAGGTGTGTTCCGGCAGTTGCACTTGATAGCCAGTTCCTCCAATAAATGCTGGCAAAGCACCTGACATTCGCCTGGTGTTGTGGGTTTCCATGGGCGGCTGTGATCGCTTACCATGGTGGTAGGGCTTTTTCTGGTGCCCGCCTGGCTAGCTACCACGCTCAAGTTGAAAATCTGCCACCAAATACCAATAAGTGTGTTCCAGCAGTTTTTTTATACTTAAGATTTAACGTTATGGCCATAATCTCACCTCATCTTAAGTGAAGTTACGGCCCAAGTTGGTAGATACGCTAAACCTTTGGAGGAACTGGCTCTCAAATGCAGCTGCCGGAACACACCTATTGGTATTTGGCGGCAGGTTTACAACTTGAGGCTGGTAGCTAGCCAGGCGAGCATTTGAAAAAGCCTTACCACTATTTTATGACTTCCTTACGATGTTTTCCTTCACCGATAGCTCAAGCTCATTGTAGGTGCTTGGATTCGAACTCACGTCCCTTGACGCGAAGTCGCACACACTACCACTGAGCTATCATCGCTTCAAGCTTGCACTTGAGAGCCAGTACCTCTACAGATTTAGCGTGTCTATCAACTTGGGCCGTATCGTCATTTAAGATCAGGTGAGATTATCGCCATAACGCTAAGCCTAAACTATAAAAAAAAAACCATCAACTGACACGCTTGCTCGTATAACGGACTAAAGAGTATAAAATAAACGAGTGGACACAAAAAAACATGCGACACAATACATACAAACTCGTAACAATAAACATGCGGCCATGTTTTTCGTTACCACGTTTTTATATATTTGCCACAGCCCACAGAGGGTATACTTAGCTGTAGATGAACTTAATTGCCCGTCAAAGGAAACTGTAACGCCGCAAAATGTGACAACAATCGCCGTGACACAAGCCGCAACCACCAGACCACGGAGCCGGTCGAATCGGCCTCCACGGGACCGATTCTCGAACGGTCACGACCGCTGTACCGTTAGTGGAACGAATCGGGCAAGAACTTGCGATGTGAAGGACGCAGTAGTGATTGAGTCGTCCGTTTAGACGTTTAGAAAAACTGTCTATCGTAGGACACAGCACGTGAAGACTGCTTCTTCACCGTTCCCTCACTGCTGACGATCTAGCCCTCCAAGAGACAGTACTCGAACCGACGATAGCTCAGTGGTAGTGCGTACGACTTCGCGTCAAGGGACGTGAGCTCGAATCCAAGCAGCTACAATGAGCTTGGGCTTTCGGTGGAGGAAAACATCGTGAGGAAACCATTGCATGGTGGTAGGGCTTTTTCTTATGCCCGCCTGGGTAGCTACTAACCTCAAGTTTTAAACCTGCCGCCAAATACCAATAGTTATGTTCCGGCGGTTGCACTTGAGAGCCAGTTCCTCCACAGGTTTAGCGTGTCTATCAACTTGGGCGGTATCGCAGTTAAGATCAGCTGAGATTATGGCCATTATGCTAAGCCTTAACGATAAAAAAAAAGTTGCGATTGAGAGCCAGTCCCCTGCCTAGGATAAGCGTGTCGATCATATTAGGCCTCATACTCACTTAACATCTGGGGAGAGTGTAGCCATAACGCTACTTGTAAGGAACAAAAGTACAGTAGTCCTAAGATGGAACATTTCACGATTGCCTAAGCAAATTGGTCAAGATACGTTGCGTAGACATACGCTTGTATTAACTTCATACCTCATAACATTTATAAAAAATAAATAGAAGATCTATTATTACATTTACCTAAATGTTACTTTCTTTTCACATATTTATAAATACCATTATTATAAAGAGGAAAGATTCGTATGTACGTTTGTAACGAAAATACTCAAGAACTACTGAAGTGATTTCAAAAATTCTCTCACTGTTCGAATGCTACATTAGTCCTGAGTAACATAAGCTAATAGATATTTATAAAAATAAATAAATAAAATTTTAGTTCCACGCGAACGGAGACGCGGACATAGCTAGTTTAATTTTTTTTTTAATACTTAAGGTTTAGCGTTAAGGCCATAATCACACCTGATCTTAAGTGATGATACGGGCCAAGTTGGTAGACACGCTAAAAGTGTGGAGGAACTGGCTCTCAAGTGCAGCTGCCGGAACATACCTATTTGGCATATGGCGGCAGGTTAACAACTTGAGGGTGGTAGCTACCCAGGCGGGCATTAGAAAAAGCCCTACCACCATGCTATGGTTTCCTCACGATGTTTTCCTTCACCGTTAGCTCAAGCTCATTGTAAGTGGTTGGATTCGAACTCGTACACACTACCACTGAGCTATCATCGCTTCAAATTTCTCGATGTATTCCCGGGTGGGATATGAGACGGTTGACTCTGGGTAGCTCAGTCGGTAGATCATTATACCTTTAATCCAAGGGTCCAGGATATGAGTCCCTATCCGGGCATATATACGTTTACACGGCTGTCTTAAGCAAAACCCGCTTTTTACGAAAGCGTATAACGAGTCTTACGAACGAAACAAAGGAACCTCTCACTTTGATGGTGTAATGTGGACATAAAGTGTACCGTTTTCTAAAAGGCATCTTGTTTAGTTTATAAATATTACACTAAAATTAGTATCTGTGACTTCTCTGAGACTGGAAACGTAAGTTACGGACATCTGAAACGCACGTCGGCGACAAGGGGTAACTACAAGATTTGGACGACAGCCAAAAAAACAGGGTCGCACTCAGAGATACATAACCGGTACCAATATAGGGTATTTTTATGAAGAGATGATGGCATTTAGTAGTCAATGGACATATGAGCTCGAATCCCTGCAATTACCCTGAGCTATTGGTAAAGATCATGATGAAACTATCGCATGGTGGTAGGGCTATTTATAAAATAATTCGCGAAATACTTATATGTATGCACCGACTGTTGGACTTAAAAGCCAGCCCTTCCAATAAGCTTAGTGTGTCCACCATCTTGGGCCATGTCATCATTTAACATGAGGTAAGATTGTGGCCATACGATGAACCTTTAAAATATAAATATAAATATTATAAGAATTCCGTACAATAATTTCCATACATACAACAAAACATATCACACAGCCAAATCTAAAACATTAAATTTTTTTTCTTTTTTTCTTTTGGACCTGATGGACGCTGTAAGCCTTAAGGGCTTTGACAGCTTAACCAAATTTTGGGGCGAATGCTGAGGGCTCTCAGATTCGAAGGGCCTTCAGCCCCGATTAAATAAAATGTTGCTGATATTAACTGTATGAAAAGTATACTGTACATGGCGATGAAAATAAAACAAAAAGTCATCGGTTCCTGTATCTTTCCAACGTTAACTTACTCCAATCAAACGTGGAAATTCACATATAAAATGAAATTTAAAATCAGATATTGACAAAGAAGCATGGAAAGAAGTAAGAATTAAAAGAATTCAAAACATATTTCATAGAATTAGCAGAAAAATACAAATTATCCTTTTTTTATAGTTGTGGTTTAGCGTTATGAACATAACCTCACCTGATCTTCAGTGACGATACGGCCCAAGTTGATAGACACGCTAAACCTGTGAACGTATATAGTTTCACATTTATAATATCACTAGCTGACCCAGTGAACTTTATATCAACTAAAATTTTCTTCTTTCCGCTAAAACTCAAAAGTGGTTTGATCGATTTGTTTTTTGTTTTTATATTTCCTGACCATATATTTATAGGCACGCGCCGCAGCCTCTGAGGCCGGTACCACCGCAACAGATATGTCCCTGCATTTTAAATCTTTGATATCTTCGAAAATAATCATTTAAATTACATGCTGTAAAAGGACATATTGATTTATATTAGATTCACAACGTTTTTACTTAAATGCATAAGAGCTAATGCTGTATTGCTTACAATCACATCGTAAATAAGCCACTATTTCCCGTAAAAAGTATAAGATAAAAAATCACGTACTTTTTGTAGACCTTTTTAAGGTGCACAATACTGTAGTACATTATTTTGCAATGTAAGCGCAAAAAATGTGTTTATTTACGTCATTACATTTGAAACCACTAAAAATATTTGTATTTCTCTACTATATTATACATGTATTGTACATATAAACCATCATCTTGAATTACTCTATTAAAAAAAACCGCATCAAAATCCGTTGCGTAGTTTTAAAGATCTAAGCAATCACAAGGACAGACAGACAACGGGAAGTGACCTTTTTTTACACTATGTAGTGGCTAGCCATGCGCCCTGGCTTCGTCCCTGTGGACGTAAAAACTAATTGATCGTTTTAACCGTTTTTGTATTTTGTAACTGGTTTCGAATTTCTGAAATCCGACTGGTAGTTCCTAAGAGTACCGCGTTCAAATAAACAAACTTTTCTTATTATTTGCGAATTCGTTCGCATGAAACTAAAAATTGATAATAATTGATTATATATATATATATATATATATATATATATATATATATATATATATATATATATATATATATATATATATATATATATATTCAATTAGTCGAGTCGTCGGTCACGTTGGCCTGAATTTTTTATAACTAATTTATAGTCTATGTTACTCTGGGATAATGTAGCTGTACCGGCCATAAAATAACCGGTACACGGAATGGTATTTGTACCAAGGGAAAGTATTCCCAACTCAGACGCCTGGGGTTCGGAATGTACTGTTATACGTGGTTGCCGAGTCACCTATCCTAGCAAAATCAAGCATTAAAGCCCACTCACCTGAATATTTCTTCGCGCTGCACCTTGTAGCCGGCCGGCGACTCACACAAGTGTCTCCAATTGACAAAACTCACACTCCGAACATCAATCCAAACGCTTCGCTGGTATATAAATTCTTTACACCCTTTTTCAAGTATAATTACCCCACTTCAAAGTTATTGACAAGTTTTATTAATATTTTTGTTACCACGAACAATGGCTGCGGTGAACACAACTCGCACACTCCACCGCGGCGCCAGCGGTCGGGGTTTTCAATCTCACCCTGGCGGCGGTTGGATACAGCACTCGCGCGCGTAATTCGAGCGAGCTCACAGCTTATTTTTACTATGATAGGAACCCTAACAACCACGTAACTTTTGGCCCAAACAGTAGCATTGTAATGGTGAAAGAATTTTTTAAATCAGTCCTTTAGTTTTTGAGTTTTTTCATTACAAACAGAAATACAATTTTTCCTCTTTATAATATTAGTATAGATTATAGATACATATACACTAGGCTTACCGTGTCTACCATCTTGGGCCAAATCGTCACTTAACATAAGTGAGATTGTGGCTATAACGCTACACTTTAGTCATAAAAAAAACGTTTTTGGCTACATGACCCCCCACAGATTACGTCTCTGTAGCGTAGTGATGTCGTTGACTCCACACGACGCGACGCGTGGCAGCGCCAGTCGGAGAATTCCAAGCACCGACATAGCTAAGGAAACTATCAACGTTTCGGATTGTCCTTTTATCCTCATACTCATAAACAAACATTTTACTGAAAATAATTTTCAGTAAATAAAAATAATAAGTCTACTATCTATTTCAGTTGTTTTTTAATAGTAACACGCCAAAGTGAAAGCAACGAATACTTGGTTAGAGGCAAACATGGAATAAATATATTTTTTTTTTATTAAATTATCATATTACTGAAAATAATTTTCAGTAAATAAAAATAATAAATCTACTATTTCAGTGTTTTTTTAGTAACACGCCAAAGTGAAAGCAACGAATACATGGTTAGAGACAAACAGAATAAATATATAAAAGTTTTTTTTTATTTATTTGTAACAGGTTTATCGTTATGGTCACAATCTCACCTGATGTTAAGTGACAATGTAGTCCAAGATAGTGGGCACGCTAAGCCTAGTGGAGGATCTGGCTCTTATGTGCAAGGGCTCGAACACACGTACAGGTATTTGGCGGCAGATTTTCAACTTGAGGATGGTAGCTAGCCAGGCGGACATTTGACAAAGTTCTACCACCATATTTAACCATTATACATGGCATTGCCATTATATTGATATTCCTACTTTATATAAATCGTATGCCACTAAATATACGAAACATATATTTTTTTACTTACACACTTTTATATATCGATGACCTTTCAACGCGCAATTACATATAACACCGAACCTGTAACCTGCTGCAACGTAGATTCAAAAATCACTAAACTATTACGGAAATTATATTCTAAATCGCTTGAAAACTTTCGCAAGACCGCATAGAATAATGATAGACATTGACCAAAACGTTTTGTACACAAAAAAAAGAAACCAGATAGTACACTTTTTTAATTGGTCTAAAATTTATCACTAGAAGTATCAAAGGATCGGTTATGGCGAGCTGGAACACCGCGACATGGATTGGAAACCTAACTAGAGTTCATAGAGTTAGAGTAGCTAGAGTTCACCCATACCACCTGGAAACAATACGGTCTAGTACACTACGCTTCCAGCGTTCGTTTATTCCACGCACGTGTAAGCTCTGGAATGAACTCCCTGCCTCGGTGTTTCCCGAGCGCTATGACATGTCCTTCTTCAAACGAGGCTTAAAAAGAGTATCCCTTCAGCGGTAGGCAGCGGCTTGGCTGTGCCCCTGGCATTGCGGAAGTCCATGAGCGGCGGTGACCGCTTACCATCAGGCGGGCCGCTTGCTCGTCTGCCTATCGAGGCAATAAAAAAAAAAAAAGAAAATAACGTGCTCTTGATACTGGAATAAATCGAAAGCAGTACACAGTGTTCCGGCAAGACAGGGAAATGTGGGGCTACTTATGTATTTTAATAAGTATTACCAGTTTGCACCACAGGAGTCTCATATATTTGTCGATACCTTTTTTATGGAATAGGGTGCAGAGCAAGCTAGTCTGCTTGTAGTAAGTGTTCACCGCCACCCATGAACAACCACAACACCAGAGGAATCACACGTACGTTGCCTGCCTTCATACCTACCCAAATAACGCGGTATGGAGATCCGTAAACGAATTGTACACACATTAAAAATAATTTCGCCACCTTGTAGAGTCACTTCTGTCGTATGGAGCTGTAACAAACCGTATGAATTCGTTATTAAGTAACAGGTTCACCATCTAGTACTAACTATCTAGTATCTAGTACCGAAAAAGTGGGAACGATGCGATGTCATAATGTACGCAATACAACTTCCTACAATGCTCTTCGTTATCAAAAGTAACGAGTAAGGTAACAATACGATAATACGCAGGTAACGTACGGATACGTAATATGCAGTTACGTCGTTATTAAGCTTTAAGCAAGCACCGTTTGTATTTCACAAAAGGTTTTCTGCTATTTCTAAACATAATTTCGACGTGATATCAAAAGGCTATTAACATAGTGGATCGATATGTGAACGTTGGTGATGTGTGGACTTGACACATCTCTCTGTAAATCTGCTTAAAATTATTGTATTTTACATTATTCCTTGTTCACACAAGCACCTACCTAAAAATAACCAGATCAAATTTCTTACTGGTTTTTCTTAGTGACTGAGTTATTTTGCTTTTGACAGATGGTGAATGCGATTGGTCGAATGATGGTACTGTGGTGGAATTATTAATGACTGCAAACAGCAGTAAAGTGTCATGCCCGCCTGGGTAGCTACCACCCTCAAGTTGTAAACCTGCCGCCAAATGCCTATAGATGTGTTCCGGCAGCAGCACTTGAGAGCCAGTTCCTCCACAGGTTTAGCGTGTCTACCAACTTGGGCCGTATCGTCACTTAAAATCAGGTGAGATTATGGCCATAACGCTAACCTTAAGTATAAAAAAAAAAGATAAGGGTAGTTAGTAAATAATACGTTTGGGGTGTAAGGAGTATCGAAGACCTACCGAGTTACCCAAGCCAACCTCACGAAGCGATCATGGCTCAGTGGTCACACCGTGTCAAGGAACATGAGTTCGAATCCACTCCAACTACAATGAGCTTGAGTTTTCGGTGAAGGAAAACATCGTGAGGAAACCATAGCATGGTAGTAGGGCTTTTTTTAATAATCTCCTAGCTAGCTACCCTCAAGTTGAAAATCTGCCGCCCAATAACAATAGGTGTGTTCCGACAATTGCACTTGAGAGCCAGTTCCTCCACAGGCTTAGCGTGTCTACCAACTTGGGCAGTATCGTCATTTAAGATCAGATGAGATTATGGCCATAAGGCTGAACCTTAGTTATAAAAAAACCTACGTATGGCGCACCCTGGCCGATTAACCAACGAGAATCTGGCAAATGTTGGTCACACATTTGGTTTTAGTCATGACGGTAATATCATGTAATTATTGATACACCCCAACTCGGTGGTAGGGTCACTGCACAACTAATTAGCGACCACCCTCGGGTTTAGACTACGTAAAATAAGGGTTTGGTATAAGCCTTTGTATTCCGGCAAAGTGAACGAGAATCAGCCCTTTCTGTCAAGATCAGCAACTTGACTGTAACCTTTCCGATGTTGCGACTGTCCTATATTATGATATATTATATAGTATAGGCTATAGTATGCTGCCCATTAGCGTAAATTAGCGAGTGGTGTCATGGGACACCAGATAGGAACGAAGTTTCTTATTATAAAAATATTAATTTAAAGTTATATTCGAAGTATAAAGGAAATAATTATTCGGGTATACATTTTTTATTATGATTTTTTTATCGATAAAAAAAATGCTTTACAAAGTTATCTTAACACCTTTATTTTTTTTAAGATGATTTATAAAAGATATAACACTAACAGTCATCACGTAGACTATACATTAGACACTGTATAGCCATCATACATAGACTATACATAAAAGTCTTACGTTAATAATACAGAGGTTTTTGCCGGCTAGGGTACCCATTCGCGACGCCACATAAGGAACTTAGTTCCATAAAAAGATTTGCACCTTCTCTACTTTATACTCTATGGCACGGTTTTGTTTATGAAACATGTACGCGGTTATAAAACTTTGTTTATGTGAAATGGGTCATGCACCTCGTCTTCCGCCTACCGATTTAGAGGTTTTCTATTTGTTTTCGCACCGATTTAGCGTTTTAATTCTGATTAGGTCGATGTACTGGATGCGCTAATTACGAGCCAGTGACGCTACAGTTTCCGTTTACATATCTGCCATGGCGATGATATTAAATCAGTTTCGGGGTAACTACAAATTCGTATCAAATCAAAACGTCAGTCATTGGCACGCATGTTAGAAATGAAAACATTTTAGCTTCACAAACTGGTCAACTTTATTTTTGGATTGTTAAGAATACGCTTTTTAGAAAGTATTTTTATTTTAAATATTTTCTTACTTATATATTTATTAATAATGGGTCAATAGAATGGTACAAATTGAAACAAGGTCTTTCCCCAATCTAATCTACACACACAAGAGGCACGAGACAGCAGCATTCAGAGGAAGTTTTAAATTCGCTGCCACCAAGATCTGGAACGATTTGCCACCTCCATTACGGAATACTAGTATATCCCATATGACATTTAAATTACATATACAGAGAATTCTCTTGCAAATACAATTAGACCAAACGAGAATTTAACCACCTCAACATCACATGCAGTGAACTCTATAAATTCTTAGTTTGATTTACTTTCTTTTACTTTTCTAATGTGTTTTTTTCTTTTACTGGTATCCTTTTGGTTATATTGAATTAAATTATTATACTATTCTGATCATACAAACAACATATTTGCACTATTGTTATTTTTTTTTTGTGTTGCCGATCTAGGAATTGCCCATGTGTAAAGAAATAAATAAAGTATGGGGCAGACTGAAAACCAGCGCTGTGTAGTGCAACTGTACCTCACAGAATTTGCTGAGTTTGTACCTTTGTTACCTTAAATACATGTATTTCTAAAACTTTTGTGACTGGCAATAAAAATTATTATTATTATTATTATTATATTGTAAAGCGGAAAAGTTTGTTTGTTTGTTAGTTAGTTTGATAGCGCTATAGTTAAGAACTGGCAGACGGGTTTCAAAAATTTCGTATATATTTTTATACAGCAATCATTGAAGAATGTTTAAGGCTGTTTAACATTACGCTACCGACAATAGGAGCAAGTAGAAAAGGTAAAAAGCGGGGGAAAAGATTAAATAAAATTTTAGTTCCACGCAAACGAAGTTTCTAGTACAGCTAGCATATCGTATATATAGACATACGTATCTATACGTATGTTTGAGCGTAACGGTTAGGCAGATTTTGTACTATTGCCCCGTCCCAAAAGTGCCCATTAACGCTAAGGAGATTACACATTAGAACACATTTATTATTGATAATTTTGCTGAGCATAAAATAATGATAGTTTCGAAAGTCAAAAGATGCACACCTCGTAACGTAATTATACTTGAATATCATAGATTTAAGCATTCATATTAAATGTGAAAAAATATTGAACTGTTATATATAAATATATATATATATTACGGCAATTTTTAATTGGGTATTACTCAAAATAATACTGAAACGAGTAAAAAAAATGGACTCAAAAAGTGAAGTTTTTTCGACG
The DNA here is from genome assembly GCA_039707435.1 of Actias luna. Lineage (NCBI taxonomy): Eukaryota > Metazoa > Arthropoda > Insecta > Lepidoptera > Saturniidae > Actias > Actias luna. The sequence continues at coordinate 12,772,388 of JAZHAC010000032.1, forward strand.
TTATCTTGATCACATACAGACAAACCGACGTCCACCGAAAAAAAAATCCAAACGATTTTTTAATATTATCTCGAGAAAATAGTGTTTTTAACGTATCTAGTGTCATAAAAAACTGTTCTTGTTGATATTTGTCGACTCATTTAATACCCAAAGTGCAAAAGAGATCGGATATAAGCAATTTAAGCCGAGATAATTGCTTGACCTTGAGAGAGTGAGAGTAAAGCACTACTCAAACGCTTCGCGTTATGAGACTTACCATACGAATAATGAATGTTTTTAAGTAAAACTTCTTACAGGAGAGATTTGAAATTCTGATCCGCAGGTTTTTTGTGTGACGATTAATCGGGCAAAGTTTCGAGGCGACTAAGGGAACGAGAAAGATACAAGTATATTTATAATATTTTGAAGCGATGATAGCTCAGTGCTAGTATGTACGACTTCGCGCCAAGGGACGTGAGTTCGAATCCAAGCATCTACAATGAGCTTGAGCTTTCGGTGAAGGAAAACATCGTGAGGAAACCATAGCATGGTGGTAGGGCTTTTCCAATGCCCGCGTGGGTAGCTACCACCCTCAAGTTGTAAACCTGCCGCCAAATACCAATAGGTGTGTTCCGGAAGCTGCACTTGAGAGCCAGTTCTTCCACAGGTTTAGCGTGTCTACCAACTTGGGCAGTATCGTCACTTAAGATCAGGTGAGATTATGGCCGTAATGATAAACCTTTAGTATAATAAAAAAATAGTGATTTTTGACTTCTATTATGTGTTATTAAGCATACACCGATCTTTTAAATGAATAAAAATATTGTTGTCTAGCTTTTACGCGGGACTTCGCTCACACATGCGATGATAGCTCAGTGGTAGTGTGTAGGAACGCCGCGTCATTGTACGTCAGTTCGAATCCAACCAGCTACAATGTGCTTGAGCTTTCGGTGAAGGAAAACATCGTGAGAAAACCAGAGCGTGGTGGTAGGGTTGTTTCTAATGCCCACCTGGCTAGCTAGTTGAAAAACTTGCTGCCAAATACCTATAGGTGTGTTTAGGAAGTTGCACTTGAGAGCCAGTCCCGGCAACGCACCTGCAATTGCTCTGGAGTTGTGGGTATCCATGGGCGGCGGTAATCACTTACCATCAGGTAACACTTTTGCTTGATTGCCTCCATTCCACAGCAAAAAACCTAAATGTTGATTTTGTCAAAATAGATGACGTAATAAACAGTTTCATACAAAGTTAATTCCTCTCTTTACCACACTTCGCAATAAGTTTTTCGCAAGCCTGTCACCGGCTCCAGGGTCTCATCTACCATTATACCAAAATTCAACACAATCGATACAGCGGTTTAGGCGTGAATGTGCAACAAACAAAATCATTTTCGCACACATACTATTAAAAAGGATTTGATTTTTGAGGTTTCACTTCTGTTATACATGAATGTCTATTTCATTATCTATTTTGATATCTTTAATGTGTATTAAATTTAATATTTTCCGTATATAATGAATAGATAATAAATTTAAATAACAAATGGAATATATAGATAATAATTATTTAAATGCTATCATATAAAGTATTTACAGGGCATTGAATAAAGATACATGTGCGAGAAAGATTATCAAAGTTACATCAGCTCATAATAAAACTATTTTTGGAATAATTTATACGAATATCAATCTGTGATTCCGCCTCTGGAAAGCCAGCATAGTAATCCAACCCGTTTTAATCCTATAAAACTTAATGATTTCTTAGGTTTACGCGAATATTATTCATTGAAATAAAACTAATTTAAACGGATTTTATCGCGGTTATTTATTGTAAAACTTGTTTATATATTTTTTACGTTTGCTGTACATAGATAATATGGAATCTTTAGATGTAAACACTTACCATACGAAATTATTTGTAATTACCTCCCCAAACACCCATTCCTATTATTAACCACAATCTAGTGCGTAAGATGCTCGAAATTAATTTAAGTTGCACGTAAATGTATATATTTTAAATTATAGCTCGGCGGTAGCGTGTATGCACGCCGCGTCATGGGACGTGAGTTCGAATCCAACCACCTACGATGAGCTTGAGCTTTCAGCGTAGGAAAACATCGTTAGGAAACCATAGCATGATGGTAGAGCTTTGTCTAATGCCCGCCTGGCTAGCTACTACCCTGAAATTAGAAATTTGCTGCCAAATACCATTAGGTGGGTTCCGGCACTTGAGAGCCAGTCCATCTGTAAAGGCCGGCAAAGCACCTACGATTTCTCGGGTGTTGTGGGTGTTCATGGGTGCCAGTGATAACTTGATGATCCAGGTGACACGCCTGCTCGTTTCCCCTCTATTCTATTTTTTAAACTTAAGGTTTAGCGTTATGGCCATAATCTCTCCTGATCTTAAATGACGATACGGCCAAGTTGGTAGACACGCTAAACCTGTGGAGGAACTGGCTCTCAAGTAAAGCTGCCGAAACACACCTATTGGTATTTGGCGGCAGGTTTACAACCTGAGGGTGGTAGCTACCCAGCCGGGCATTAGAAAAAGCCCTACCACCATGCAATGGTTTCCTCACGATGTTTTCCTTCATCGAAAGCTCAAGCTTATTGTAGGTGGTTGCATTCGAACTCACGTCCCTTGACGCGAAGTCGTACACACTACCACTGAGCTATCATCGCTTCGCTTTCGCTTTTTATTCCATAAAAAAAAGTTTAGAAATTCCTAAAGTGCACGCCTCATAATCACATTTTTTTTTTGTTTTATTTAAAAAAGACTCGATTAGTAAAGTATTTCGGTCGTTATCTTGATAACATACAGGATCCGCACATACAGACACACGGACGTCCAAGACGTAAAAAAAAAGTTTTATAACCAGTTTAAATAACAAACATGGCATCAAAGATATCATGAGTGTTAAAAATAGCGGTTTTTCTTGATACGTGCGTGTATATATTATTTTACAAGTGCAATATATGATAAATAGAGACATTTTAACTTTAAAAAATCTGTTGTTTTGCGTGTAGTGACAGTAGTACTCACCTCAACGCTTCGCTCACGAGGCGTGCAAAGCAATTCGTTCGCAATTAATAAATATACACATTAAAAGAGCTAAAAACGTTACCTGTGCACCTTGAAAACATAGTGCCTATTAATAATATCATGTACATTTGCATAGAAAAAGACAAACATTCGGTATTATTTTTTAATAATAATCAATAAGAATTACAATTAATCAAATCGACACACATGCCGTCACGGCAAACGGCATGACACCTCATTACTACGCTGTGTGAACTGAATACTATTATTATTTATTTTTATTGGTTTAATTCATTATATAGCTGTTACCTCCGGCTACGCTGTCATTAATATTAATTATGTCAAATAACGAGGTAATAGAGTACATACAAAGTTTATCCCTCTCTTTACCCCACTTCCAATAAGTTTTTCGTGAGGAAAAGTAACCTTTCACCGTCTCCTGATTCCTATAGCACGTCTCCTAGTGCATAGTAACACCCCTCGAGTGACTCTGCTTGAAACAGTGACAATCAACATCACTGAGAGTACACCATCACTCACACGTTAAGCACACGGTTCTGTAAGCGACTACCCTCGCGGCCCTTGAGCTGCTTGCTTGATAAGGTCATTATTAGGATCACTAAATTAGTAAGACAGGACCTGTTGGGTAGTCAGGATCGTGAATCTTTTTTTATTTACCGGCAGCAGCCCGAGCCTAGGTTAGGTGCCTGCTGCCTAGGGGCTAGGTGCCCTCAGCACTCGCCCCAAAAAGTTCGGTGCAGCTGTCATTGCCCTTGGGGCTCCAGCGTACGTGAGTTCGAAAAAAAAATGTAGAGTAAAACGTTCCTATAGTCGATCTATATAGCACAGTTCATTAAAATCGTTTCGGCGGTTTAGGCGTGAAAGCGTAACACACAAACTAATCTTCGCATTTATAATATTAGTAAGGATAATTTTTGAAGCGATGATAGTTCAGTGGTATTATGAAGACTTCGCGTCAAGGGACGTGAGTTCGAATCCAAGCACCTACAATGAGCTTGAACTTCCGGTGAAGGAAAAAATGAAACCATAGCACGGTGGTAGGGCTTTTACTAATGCCCGCCTGGCTAGCTACCACCCTCAAGTTGTACACCTGCCGCCAAATACCAATAGGTGTATTCCGGCAGCTGCACTTGACAGCCAGTTCCTCCACAGGTTTAGCGTGTCTGTCAACTTGGGCCGTATCGTCATTTAAGATTAGGTGAGATTATAGCCATAACGCTAAACCTTAATCATAAAAAAAAAGCGTAATTGCCTCTTTATGTTCTGCTTGAGAGGCATGATGTTACAGGAAATGGGGAATACATTCGCGGGGAGACTGAACTCAGCGTCACGGTGTGGATAACCTAATCAATGTATATATATATATATGTGTATATATATATATATATATATATATATATATATATATATATATATATATATATATATATATATATATATATATATATATGTATATATATATATATGTATATATATATATATATATATATGTATATATATATATATATATGTATATATATATACTTAATCTGCTTAGCGTTATGACCACGATCTCATTTGATTTTAAGTAACAAAGTGACTCTAGATAGTGTGTTCTCGACCTGCCTTAACACATTGTATAGATAATTGGCGGCAGATTTATAAATTGAAGATGGTAGCTAGCCAGGTGGGTGTTAGAATAATTCCTACCACCATGCTATAGTTTCACCACGATTTTTTCCTTTACCGAAATCTCAGGCTCAGTGCAGGGATTCGAACTCACGCCCATTGACGCAGCGACCGTACACACTATCAACTGAACCATCATCGCTTCATAATATATAGTTTTTTTCTACAGTATATCTTTCTCCTTACCACGTTTTTCATATCGTGACGCGTCCAAATTCAAGGAATTCGATATTTCAAAGAACTTACCAGATAATCGTACGGTGTAAAGCCGTTCTAAAGTTTATTTAAAAATATTGATATAATAATTAACACATACGCTTTATAGGTGAGTCGTAAGAAGTTCAAATCAAGTTTATTCATCTCGTTTCATATAAACTATTAATGAATCATTTTACCTTATCTAAATAATTACCATCACTTTTATATTTATACACTACCCAAGATCGACTTGTTTACCACTCTTAATTCTTTTCGTATCGACGATACATGTGTTTTATTTACATTTATAATAGATATCATTAAATAGCAAACAAAAACTCCGCCTAACGAGTCGGCGGCCATTTTGTGTCACTACGAAATTCGGCAATCTGTACCAGTGTATTGTCGATGGCTCTAGTCGAATGTTCTATGAATTAAAAAAAAAATCGAGAAATAATAAAGTATTGCAACATAAAAAAATATAATAAAGGAGTTTGATTTTTTTATTTATTCAAGTTGTCGTTGAACTTTGTGTGTTGTGAAATGTTGAAAAAATCTGTGACAAAGAAATCTTAAAGGGCTCTACGGTTTTTCAGAGTAAGTCTTTTTTAAATATTTATTTCCAATAAATCTTTAATTCTCATTTAAAGACATGGTATATTTTACAAATTTGTTAGTAATGTTACTATTTTTTTTTATAAACGACAATCTATGACGATGGTGACTCTTTTCTGGACTGACCAAGGAGTTTTGTGATAATTAAAAAATTACTGGCAGGTATATTTTTGTAATCCACTTTTATAAAACTGCATAAAATAATAATAATACAAAGAGAGAGAGGAATTTCTTGGCAAATCGTGGATTCACCGTGTGGCAGACGGAAATTCCGAGCAATTCCCGAGGCTTGACACGGATGTAGGTTTAAGAGGCTCACTACTACTACTCGTGATTCTCTTCTTGCCCTGACAAATTTGGTAGGAGTCTGCTAGAGATAGCAAGTTTTAGTACATGTAGAACTTAGAGATTATAGAGAAGTTTAGTTGTAATACCTCTCGTTCCCACTTCGACCGCGTATAGAATAACCATTTAGCCATTCCTATTCCGGTCATTCAGAAGCCTGTATTATTTATTTATTAATTTTTATAGCGTGGTCCTTAGGTAAGTTTGTTTTTTTATAGTTAAGGTTTAGCGTTATGGCCTCAATCGCACCTGATATTAAGTTACAAGCTAGTGAACACGCTAATCTGTGGAAGGATTGGCTATCAAGTGCAATTACCGGAACACACCTATAGGTATTTGGCGACAGAGTTTCAACTTCAAGGTGGTAGGTAGCTAGTGGTGTAACTTCAAGGTGGTAGGTAGCTAGTGGGATGGGCATTGGAAAGTGCCCGTCTACCATGCCATGGTTTCATCACGATGTTTTCCTTCACCGAAAGCTCAAACTCATTATAGGTGGAGTGGATTCGAATTCACCTCCCTTGACGCGGCGTCCGTACAGACTTGCAACTGAGCTATCTAGCTAATGTGTGTCTCCCACGTTACAGTAAGCTCAACCAGTACTGTGCTTAGTTGTTTTAGAATAAATAAATACTTATGGACATAAGTGGACTTAAAATGTCAAATTCAATGAAACTGTTTAGGTAAATTTTAAATTCAAATTTAGCTCAAAACATGTAGGTATGTTGATTTCAGTCACAAATAAGTTAATGGCAAATCTTGTTTAAAAGTTTAAAATTTTTTAAAAGTTTTTTGTGTTACTAATATCGTGTCTTTTATAACTTTTCCTTCTTGACCGTGTTTTTTCATTGTGACAATAAATCATTTACTAATGTTTCTTTTTTTTTTCAATACAGTTGTATTATTGCACAATATAACCGTTAAATAAAGTAAGGTTATTATCTATACTTAACAACAAATACAGGACAGATTACGGTCCTGTTAATAATTTATTGTGAAAGTTTATAACATGTTGGCGCGCGGCGAGACTAAATCCTTCTTAGCATCGACTTGTCGAACAGTAGAAACTCAATCAGATATTTAAAGATATTTTTTCGTACGTAATTAAAGTAAGTGCTGATTGCATTCGACAGGTTTGGTAACTGTAAAAACACGATAAGATCAGCGTATAAAATTATTAGAAAACAAAAAATGCAATTATGACATTCATGACATTTCTAATACGCGGGAATGACATCTAAGTCGAAAAAGTGTTTACCGGTTTCCTAATGTATGCTAATATTATCAAGAAGAAAGATTTGTATTTTTGTTTGTAACCAATAAACCTTTAGAATGCTACACTAGCCCTGAGTAACATAGACTATATAACTTTTTTTTATGAAAATGGTTCGATAAAATTATCGTTTCACGCGAACCGAGTCGCGGATACAGCTAGTCTGTCATATAGTTTTCTTAACATTTATAAATTTGTTTCAATTAATGTATAGCATAGGTGATAGCCCACGCGTGGAACTAATCACAGTATTTCTTAGTTGGTGCCCGTTTTTGTAACTGTTTTCAATACAGCTTTACTTCTGTCGATGGTAGCGTGATTTCAAAGCCTTCAATGATTATTCTATCAAATAATCTGTGAAATCGTATAGGTAGTTTCTAAGTTTAGCGCGTTCAATACCCAATAATAAAGGCACTATGGAGACTTAATTATTTATTTTGTAAGTTTATCGGCGTAAATATTATACAGGAAATCCATCAACGAATATAGGTTCTTATTTTTTTTATTGTACGCAAATGCATTTAGGCATTCCCTCCTTGATGGGCTGGGAAGTGGTATGTGCGGGGTTGGCATGATTAAAACAAGCTGTTTTAAAACACATGTTTAAATTCGTGTTTAAAACAGTTTGAATTAAAACCCTGGTTTTATTCACGTGCTTAGAGATATAGGTAAAAAACTAACTTTAAACATTGTCTAAAACATTAAGTAAAAATAAACTTTAAAACTACTTTTCATTGCAAATGAATGGTAATAAATGAAAATAAATTAATATTTAAGACTCTAAATAGCTTGACATAAAACCAGTTGAGTCTATGCTATTCATTTTATTTATTTTTCTTTACTCGTGTAATTTTTTTGGCATGATAACTAAACTAAACATATTACTTTAATGACAAGTAATTTATTCAATCGAACAAAGATCAAAGTACCATTAGTTAACAAACAATATTTGGTGCATGCATTTATGGGATAAGATAACACGTATTTTTAAAACATACATTATAATATTCAAGCCAAATCAAACAAAGGATAACTGTTTTTCTCTATGTTTCTTAAATTCTTAGAATGCAAATTATAACCTTTTATGAATCTAATGTACATTCGAGGTGTCCTGTTGTTAAGAGCTATTATTACATTTGTTAAAACACAAAGAATGAATGTAAAGCATTTAGCACGGATCACAGATGGGTGTACGCACGCGACATAAAATAAATATTTACCCATTGATCGAATTTTGTACATATTTATTTGAAAATACCTAGTCTAGAAATGAATTAACGTAGGTTTTGTTCGAGCTATCCACGACCGGCAACAGCGAGCGGTGCTGGGCCCCTCAAACGATTTTGCTCGCGGGTTCTGGACAATTCTAGATGTTTCCTTTGCTGGTCAGCGTGTGATCACGACGCTCGGTACTCTAAGCCGCCACAAGATTTGTAAACTGGTGTATGGGTAGTGAACTGTGTGTACTAGGTACGTGTTATGATCACCCGGGCGGTTAGAGCTGCCGCCACCAACTTACACTCCAATCAGCCCACCGACACCTCTCACCACTAAGCAGTACAGTACCAATTAACAAATACATAGATCTGGTAAATAACATTGTCTTCAATCAGAATAAGTACACTTATTCCAAAATTTTGACGTTTCCAAATGATGGATTTATTTTTAATTATTAAATTATTTTAGCGATGATAGCTCAGTGGAAGTGTGTACGACTTCGCGTCAAGGGACGTGAGTTCGAATCCAAGCACCTACAATGAGCTTGAGCTTTCGGTGAAGGAAAACATCGTGAGGAAACCATAGCATGGCGGTAGGGCTTTTTCTAATGCCCGCCTGGGTAGCTACCACCCTCAAGTTAAAAATCTGCCGCGAAATACCAATAGGCGTGTTTCGGCAGCTGCACTTGAGAGCCAGTTCCTCCACCGGCTTAGCGTGTCTACCAACTTGGGCCGTATCGTCACTTAAGATCAGGTGAGATTATGGCCATAACGCTAAACTTTAAGTATAAAAAAGGGCTTTTTCTAATGCCCGCCTGGGTAGCTACCACCCTCAAGTTGTAAACCTGCCGCGAAATACCAATATGCGTGTTCCGGCAGCTGCACTTGAGAGCCAGTTCCTCCACAGGTTTAGCGTGTCAACCAATTTGGGCCGTATCTTAAGATCAGGTGAGATAATGGCTATAATGCTAAACCTTAGATATAAAATAAAAAAATGTTTATTTATGTACAGGTCTATTTCATTTGAAATTAATGGCCTAAACTAAAAAGAAAAAAAAAAGAAAAAAAACATTCCTTTAAAACAATTTGAACTGTTTGTTTTGTAAGATTAAAAAAAACTGTTATTTTTTCCAACCCTGGGTATGTGGGACTCAACCGGCGAAAGACTCGCCGGTAACACCCACTAGAACCCCACTGTGTCCTTCTATCACCTATTGAGCCAGGGAGCAGGGTCTGTCTTGACATTGCATCTGCTGACGTGACGCTCACAGCTACCACTATACGATAACGCTGGCTACGAAGGCCCCTCGGGCTTAGCGACCTCCGCAGTCGCCCACGTAGTCCGGTGAAGCTGAGAAAGTATTAAGCTAACAGTGTAGGTCCTTTCGGAAAAAAAAATGCCTACGATTTATTTCGTGAGAGACTCCCAAGCGAGACTGATCATTCGAAGGTAGTTATTATTTCACGAAGATGACATGAGCCCACAAGATGGTTTATTCACTGAGAGTATCCCCTAATCGTACAGGTTTAAGTTTTTTTTTTTTTTATGGCATACACAATCTGCGGACTCTGGGTCCGCACCTTTTTTAGGTATGTGATTTAGTTGGCGTTAAAAATAGCTTTTTACAACAGTATCTAGGCATTACACTAAAAACTAAAAAATAAGTGAGTTTTTTTCTTCTTAGCGGTTTAGCGGCAGGTTTAGCGTTATGGGTACAATGTCACCTGATGTTAAGTGACGGTGTAGTCCAAGATGATGGACATGCCAAACCTATTGGACGGACTGGCTCTCGAGTGCAACTGCCAGAACACAGCTATCTGTATTTGGCAATGGATTTCTACTTGGTCGTGGTAGCAGCTAGCCAGGCGGGTATTAGAACAAGCCCTACAGTTTTATCACGATTATATGTATTAACTCGGCTTCCATACACACTGCCAACTGAGCCATCATTGATTCGAAACCAAACTCAGACACCACCAGAGCCCAGGTGCTTGTCACACTTCTTCTAGAATCTAGATGCATATATACATATGCTCACCTTGTAATGAGATATGCATATAACTGTGGCTGAAACGGTATAAATATGCTTCAAAAAATTCGTGAGCGTCGCGGAACAATCGGTTGGAACTAATTCCTCTACGTAGTCTATTGTTATTTATAAACGTATTACTCTATTGATTAACACAAGAGATAACTGATGCATTAAAGGAATGGTAGCAAATAACGTAATTAATATATTTTTTATAGTTGTAGAAATAAACAATTTATTGTACAACATTCATCTAATTCACTATAATCCATATAATCCATTCGCTGCAAAGCATCTGTCTGCGCAGCCGTTGAGAACTTACTGACTGTCGTGAACCAATAAGCACACACTTATGACTACGCACAGCCAATAGCGAATGAAGCGATGATAGCTCAGTGGTAGTATGTACGATTTTGCGTCAAGGGATATAAGTTCGAATCCAACCACCTAAAATGAGCTTGAGCTTGCGGTGAAGGAGAATATCGTGAGGAAACCGTGCATGGTTGTAGGGCTTGCTTTGATGCCCGACTGATAGCTACCACCCTCAAGTTTAAAGTCTGCCGCCAAATACCAATAGGTATGTTCCGGCAGTTGCACTTGAGAGCCTATTCCTTCACAGGTTCAGCGTGCCTATCATCTTGGGCCGTATCATCACTTAAGATTACGTGAGATTATGGCCATAACGCTAAACCTTAACTATACTAAAAAAATTAGCGTACACACACATATGAAACACACTGAAGGGTCGTGACGGAAAAATCTTACATTTTGATTTATCTAGCATCTATCCGTACCGTGCGGTAAGGAACTTCGTTCCAAAAATATATTGAACGTTTATCCCCGGTTCAAACATCATACGATCAAGCGTGACGACGCATCGGATGACGCAAACACCAATCAAAACAGATAGACTGTAATTAATTTTTTGTTTGTTTCTTCGTTTAACGACGTCAACGGACGAGACGACAGTCATTCTGACCGGTTAGCTGTCATTTTTAAATCTATACTTTCCAGTAGGCAACATCTCGACCATAATTAGGGTTCCTACCGTACTATAATAGAATCATGCTATATTTTAACCAGTATAGTGTAGTAGCCAATGTATTATATAACAAAGAAATGGAGAGAGAGAGAGGGGAGAGAGAGAGAGAGGGGGGAAGAGAGAGAGAGATAGGAGAGAGAGAGATAGAGAGAGAGAGGAGGTGGACTTAATATCTACCCATGGCATCACCGCGGGGGTGCTGGTTCCATTCTGAGGCATAGAAGGAAACTCCGAGCAGTTCCCGAGGCTTGTGACATGGACACCAATGGAAACTAACAGGAACCCCTTTCCAATGCGCGTCAACACTCACCTTCACTACTCGTGCTTCTCTTTCTGCCTAGACAAATTTGGTAGGAACCTAATTAGGGGCTCGTTCTAGTATAGAATTCACTACAGTCTTAGACAGACCATTATCTTTAGTAGATTGTAGACTGATATTGTTGGAATACCTCTTGGTCCCTTTTCCATCGCGTTTTAAGTACGAAATGTGGGTACTTCTGCTTTTACATTTAGACTTTTTCTACCATTAACGTAAAATAGCGGGAGAGCGAAATTTAGTGTGTCTATTAAATTGATTAAAAATAGATTGTTTATTAATTTATTTTATTACATATCTTAATTTTTATTAATTGCTATATTTTTTCTTTAGTATGAGAAGTTTACTTGCTAGAGCAAAAAAAAAAACTATAAATACGCATAGAAGTTGAAAATCTGCCGTCAAATACCAATAGGAGTGTTACAGGAGAGGCATTTGAAAGCCAGTCCCTCCTATAAATGCCGGCAAGGCACCTGCGAATCCTCTGGTGTTGTGGGTGTCCATGGGCGGCGGTGATCTCTTACCATCTGGTGACATGCATGCCCGTTTGCCCGCTATTACCTAAAAAAATAATTCAAATAAAAAAGAAGTGAATTAATTTGTATTATTTTTCCCCTAAATTTCCCAAAGGTATTATATTTATTACTTACTTCATTATCTTAATTAAAAAAAATACTTTAAAAAAGCTGGCAACCCTAACCACAGCACTCCCTATCGCGTTCGGAAGACTTATCGCAAAAAAAACTATTGTATTTTTCGAATCTTTAAATTACACCGAATGCGAAAAATTCCCTTTAAAATCGCTCTTATCATTATTAATTTTATCGCAAAACAAAAATCGTGATACAGGAGATTTATATGCACCCTCAGTTCCTTACTAATATCATAAATGCGAAAGATAGTTTGCTTGTTTGTTTGTTACGTTTTCACACCTAAACCGCTGAATAGATTATGATGAATTCAGGCATAGAGATAGTTGGGAACCTGGAGACAGCGATAGGCAGCTTTTTCTCGAGAAAACCGTATTGGAAATGGGGTAAAGACAGGAATAAACGATGTATGAAACTTTTTACCGTCTCATCCGATTTGTTTGACAAACCAGTATAACGCGAGCGAAGCCGCACGTAGAATGTAGTATAAAATAAGGTCTAGTTGTGTCCGCGACTTCGTTCGCATAGAGCTAAAATATTATTTAATCTATTTGCTACTTTTGTAACTTGTTGTAACACACCCTAAATACCCTGAATTCTTCCATGCTATTTTTTGCTCTATCAATAACATAAATATTTTCTGAGATCCGACCGACAGTTCCTTAGATTAGCGTGTTCAAACAAAAAAAAAACATTTCCGGTTTACGATATTATTATTTTGCTCGGTAAAATGACTGTATTCCACCTGATGGTAAGTTTCATTACTGTCCAGTAACAGTAGTGACTTTTTTTTTTTTTCGATTTGACGTTCGATGTTATTCGCGATCCTAACTAATCAACAGGTCCTAACTTACTAATTTAGTGTTCCTAGCATGACCTTATCGATGGTATGCGGTGTGATGATGTAGTTTCAGTGATGTAGAGTGTCACTGTATCGCGGGAGCAGAGAGTAGTGATTGCCATAGGGGTAAATGTCCTACGTCAGTCGCAACTGTCTTGCCAGCCCACTAAATATCACTTCACGCCTCGTTTAAAAGACCCAATATTATAAAAGGGAACACCCAGATCCGAAGACAGTTCCACAGCTCCACTGTGCGACAAAGAAAAGTCTTTTCGAACTTTTTGCTTCGTGTCGGGATGGAAATTGTGACATTAGTATTATTATTACTATTGATTTACTCATTAATATGTATTATTACACACAACATACTTCATACAGACCAAAAGAATAACAGTTTCTTTTATTGTAAATTATATATTTTTACCTACTTTTAAATGTATATAAGTACTTTGTGTGATGTGTGAAAATCTATATATATGACTTATAAGACTCTGTGACATCAATTATCAGCGTTTTCACAATTCTTGTTGCGGGAGCATTTATCTGAGTCTGTGGTCTTTTTTCTAGCGACGCACAGCACATGCAGTTGGGAAAAATTGTGATTGAAATGTATATATGTACTGTGTATATATGTGCTGTGTATATGGTGAAAATAGACAATTTCTTTCTTTCCTTCTTTCTTTCTTTCTTTCTTTCATATACTAAAAAATACCTGTGTATTGAAAAAAAATTGGCCCGATTATAACTTTTAGAAAATATTCAATGTTCATATTTAGATCTGTCACACGTTATATGTATAGATGGTCGATAGTTATTGTCGTGACTTTTATGTGCGTAAACATTCGATTGCATTATTTGTTTTGTCTACACACAAACAGAAATACAATCTTAAATGATAAACAATAAGTATATATGTATCTAGTTATCGGTATTCTGAGAAATCAGGCGCGACAATAGAATGGATAAGCGCATCCCTTACCGACGGTCTGATGGTTCCGTAGAAAATAAGTTATTTTCATTAATTGTTTTTTTAAACGCTTTCGCGTCGCCCACGGCCTGCCTATCTATACTATTATTATAAAAAGGAAAGACTTGTATTTTTGTGTTTTCATAACGAATAAACCCAAAAAAATAACTGGACCAATTTAATCAATTCTTTCAACATGGGCTATATTTATTACTAGAGTAAACTGAGTAGATTGCATGGTATAGGGCTTTTTCTAATGCCCGCCTGGGTAGCTACCAGCCTCAAGTTGTAAACCTGCCGCCAAATACCAATAGCTGTGTTCCGGCAGCTGCACTTTAGAGCCAGTTCCTCCACAGGTTTAGCGTGTCTACTAACTTGGGATGTATCGTCACTTAAATTCAGGTGAGATTATGGCCATAACGCTAAACATTAAGTTAAAAAAAAAAACTGGGGGGTTCCATTCAATGAAGTTTATTTGTTTGAACGCGCTAATTTTGTATTTGATAGAGCAATCATTTACAAAGGCTTTCAGCTATTTAACATCAAGCTACCACCAATAGGTGCTAAGTTGTACTGAAAAATGTTACAAAAACGGGTAAAAATTATTTAATAATCTTTAACTCCACGAAGTCGCAGCTACGGCTCATAACAAATACAATAGAACCTCTATAAGTCGAATATCAAGGGAGCAGCCAAAATTCTAGTTATAGTGTTTTCGACTTATAGAGAATGGAGGTTTTGGTGTTTGACGGGAAGGGAATCAAACATTTTTTCGAGATTTGAAGGTTTACAAATTGTTAGGGATTGACTTAACGAGCTTCGTCTTAATGATGTTTGACTTAATGAGATTCGACTTAACGATGTTCAACTTAAAGAGTTTCGACTTAACAAGGTTTGGTTGTATGTCCTTACTAATATTCTAAATAGGAAAGTCAGTTTGTTTGTTTATCACGCTTTCACGCCTAAACCGCTGAATCGATTATGTTTAACTTTGGTATAGAGATATATGAGAGTCTGAAGACTTATTGTGGTAAAGGGACGGATAACTTTGTATGAAACTTGTTATTGCGTCATCCAATTTGTTTAACAAAATCAATATTATCGTGTGCGAAGCCGCGGGTAAAAGTTAGTAGGTGTATATTTATATGGTTTTGATTAACGAAATGATAAACCAATGTTTTAAAAATTTACAAATCAATTGGGGTTCAAAAAACCTTGTTATCGGAACGCTATATTTCTACTTCAATAATATATATAAAAATATTTTTTTGCAGTAAATCTTCTTATCGGAGGGTTTTGAAATTCTAATCAGCAACTTATTTGTGTGACGCCCGTTTGAGTAAAGTCAGCTCGAGGCGACTAAGCGAGCGATAAACATATAGTGATGTTCCACTTCTGTCGTGTGATCTAAAGCGCATACCGTTTTTTTTTTCAATTCTTTCTTTCTCCTACCTAACTTACCAAAGTCAGTCCAGTCCCTCCACTAGAGCCAACGTGTCCGTCATTTTGGACCACATCCGCGCTTAACACCAAATGAGATTGTGGTCATAACTCTAACCCAATAGGATATTTAAAAAAACGTACATTGAATACGCCTTTGGGAGTTTTTGTCTGAATCTTTTTTTTATACTTAATGGCGTTATGGCCATAATCTCACCTGATCTTAAGTGACGATACGGCCCAAGATGGTAGGCACGTTAGACCTGCGAAAGAACTGGCTCTCAAGAGCAACTGCCGGAACACACCTATTGGTATTTGGCGGCAGATTTTCAACTTGAGAGTGGTAGCTAGCCAGTTAGGCATCAGAAAAAGCGCTACCACCATGCTACGGTTTCCTCACGGTGTATTCCTTCACCGAAAGCTCAAGCTCATTGCAGATGGTTGGATTCGAACTCACATCCCTTGACGCAAAGTCGTACACACTACCACTGAGCTGTCACGTTGTGATTTTAATTTTGATTCATATACTTAGTTATTCAGCCCTGAATTACGTAATATAGGTGATAGAATATGAATTATGAATAATCATTCGGAACATGATATATTAGTTGCCACAAAAACTCCCAAGAGGACGTCAAAAGTTCAGAGCACAAAATGCCCAAATCTTATTACTTGAAAATGGCACTAATGGTCTCTGAGGAGGACTAAATTGTTCAGAACATAAAGGAAGAACGTATTTGCTGAAAGGTTATGTAAAATATATGTCGTAACACATTTCAGATGTCACAGAACTTGGAGAAACTTGCGGTCCAGCTCTTCGACGCTGGAGCGGTCAGGTTGGGCGACATCGAAGCGAAGGTTGGCAGGCGTACGCCCATCTACTTCGACCTGAGGGTGATCGTGTCCCATCCACAGATTATGGTGAGAGCTTACACAGATTTACCGTGAAGTGTTTACTGAATTATGGTTCTTTGCGTGCGCTGGGGGAAGTCGCTGATAGTGAAGCTGATAGCTCAGTGGTAGCGTGTGCGAACGCCGCGTGAAGGGACGTGAGTTCGGATCCAACCACCTACAATGAGCTTGAGTATTCTAATTTCAGTTAAGTCGTCCAAATGCATACTTTATACGAATAACATATCAAACTATAGCAACCAAAACAGTTTTGTAGGTAGTTTAATACAGTAAAAAAAAATCTCATTTTTTTTTTTAATTTACTAACAAACCACATCGTATAAGACCGTGAAAAGTAATAGGGTTTTATTCCTAATTACACTGAAGCGAAAGAAAATAAAAACTCGACTAATAAAGTATTTCAGTCGTTATCGTGACAACATACAGGATCCGCACATACAGACACACGGACGACCAAGACAACTTTCTTAAACAGCTTTTTAACTAGTTTAAATAACAAAAATGGCATCAAAAATATCATAAGTGTTAAAAAAATCGTGTTTTTTCTTGATACGTGTGTGTATATATTATTTTCCACGTGCAATATATGGATACATAGAGACATTTTAAGTTTGAAAAATCAGTTGTCTTGCGTGAAGTGACAGTAGTGCCCACCTCAACGCTTCGCTTATGAGGCTTGCAGTATTATTTCTCTACATTAAAAAAAAGGATAATTCCAGTATAAAATGATGTAATTATAATATATTCTCAAATTGAAATGAGTTGAATTATATAGGTCAATAAAATTAGTTGTAAACAACTTATACAAAAAATGCCATATGTACGTATTTGCTGATATGAATTTAAATTTAAAATGGTTATTTCCTTATGCAAATTATGTCTTTAACCTTATAGCTGTTATTCAATGATCTGAGAGCTAATCCACGATTACATCAGGAGATATATTATCTGTACCTACTAACATAATCGAGATTGAAAAGAATTTCGTTTGTTTGTTTAAGCACGCTTATTTCTGTAACTACCGGTCGAATTCGATAAATTCCATGTGTATATGGTGGTCGAATTCGTGAGGAATAATATAGGATACTTTCATCTACAAACATGTACCTTTGACGAGAATCAAGATATAAAAGTACAATTAATTTCCACGAGAACGTTTTTTTTTTATATAGTTAAGGCTTGCGTTATGGCCATATCATCTGATCTGAAGTGACGATACGGCCCAAGTTGGTAGACACGCTAAACCTAGCCGATGAACCAGCTCTCAAGTGCAACCGCCGGAACACACCTATAGGTATTTGGCGACAGATTTTCAACTTGAGGGCGGTTGCTAGCCAGGCGGGCATTAGTAAGAGCTACCTTCATGCTATGGTTTCATAACGATGTTTTCCTTCACCGAAAGCTCGAGCTCATTGTAGGTGGTTGGATTCGAACTCACGCCCCTTGACGCGAAGTCGTACACGCTACCACTGAGCTATAATCGCTTGCATCCTTACGATGCATTGGATACAACATTGTAGCGAGAAAATGCTAATTATATATGAAACTAAACGGTGAGACGTGTGTAAGAAAACATCGAAAAACTATAAAATTGAATATTTATTATGAAAGTATTTTTTTTTTATAAAAAAGTAAGAAGTCACATTGTTAATTAATCATTGACATTAAAATAAAAAAAAACAATGTCTATTCGGCCAGTTTGTTATTCCATTCCAATACCACACTAAAATAGTTTGTTTGAATAATAAACTTTCTGATTTCGAATAATTTATTAAAATTAATGTAATAAATATGGGCCGGCAAGACAGTTGCGACTGACGAAGGACATTTGCCCCTACGACAGTCGCTACTGTTACTGGACTGTACTGAAACTTACCATCAGGTGAAGTACAGTCACTTTGCCGAGCTAGGATAAAAAAAAATAGACACCTTATAATGATGGTGTAATAATAAATAACACCGTTTATTTTCTTATAATAATAGCACCGATCTTAGAAATATTTATAGGGTATTAAAGTTATTTGTAAATATCATATTAATTACATGCATGTTGGTACGGCTTTTTTTATTACCCGCCTGGCTAAATAGCACTCTAAAATTAAAAATCTACCGCGAAATACCAATAGACGCGTTCCGGCAGTTGCAATTGAGAGACAGACGCTCCTATAATGGCCAGCAACGCACCTGCGATTCGTCTGGTGTCGTGGGTGTCCACGGGGGACGGTAATCACTTACCATCAGGTTACATAATAGACCGTTTGCCCCCTACTTCATAAAAAAATCCATATTAATTAGGAACACCTCCGACCATATAATTTGCGCTATATATTTGTACGTAGCTTATTGACACGATGTCCTTCGTTTAGTAGTTTATTTAAATCATGTTGACATATCGATATTTCAGATCACACCTTATCGACCAGCTAATACCTACCAAAAGTGTAGGCTGAATGCAGTAAAAACCTCTCTGGCCCAGCCGCCATATTCTCATTTTAAGTTACAACAAAATCTGTCGAGTTTTTGGCGGGATCTTAATCTGTCATGTTGTGATTTTTATGTACATACTTACTTATTTTGCCGTGTATTGTGTAATATAGGCATAGAGCATAATAATCATTCGAAACGTGATATATTAGTTACCACAAAAACTCACAAGAGACCTTCAACAAGAGAGTCGCCATCTTGTTTATTACGTTTTTATACCACAACATAAACATGAAAATAATTCCATATAAAAATTATAGAGGACGCTACTACCGTCGCAATGTCACTTGTATCAGAAAAATAGATTTCAGCGTTAAATATTAATTATAATTACTATTACAGAAGGCAGTGGCCGAGCAATTAGAGAAACTCGCATCTGAGATAGAACATGATTTACTCTGTGGCGTGCCTTACGCCGCACTCCCGCTGGCGGCCGTAATGTCTGTCAACACTGGCACTCCCATGATAATGAAGAGAAAGGAGACGAAACTTTACGCGACAAAGAAGTTATTAGAAGGCATTTTTAAACGCGACCAGAAGTGTCTCGTTGTAGAGGACGTAGTGACATCTGGCGGCAGTCTATTAGAAACCGTTGGGACGCTACGTGGCGAAGGTCTCGCTGTAACGAACGCGGTTATAGTACTGGATCGTGAGCAAGGTGGCGCTAACGTGCTAAAAGCAAATGGCGTCACGTTAAGCGCGATTTTTACTCTGTCCGGCTTAGCTGAGGTCCTAAATAAAGCCGGGAGAATAAATGATGACACGGTACATATGATATTAGACCACATAAAGGAATCACAGTTCGGTATGAAAGATAATTTGGATTAACTTTATATTTTAATTGTTAATTTTCTTAAGTTTTTGTTCATTATATTATTTCAGTTCTCACCTATAAACAAATATGTAAAATGAGAAAACACCTTTTTTGTGTGTTTGTCAAATTATTATTATTATTTTGTGGTTCAGAAGCCGTTACAAAAATCGAAACGATTTAATTTTATTTTTATTATTAAAAGAATATTGGAAAAAAAAACGTTTTTTTTTCTCCTGTTATCAAGCATAACCGATTTTTTTTTCGGTAGCTTTTGAGCTTCAGTGTTATCGATAAAAAAATATTATTTACATTCTCTCCGTGCACAAGAAACTCCTTAAATGTTCGAACATTTAATGAGTACTGGTTTTGTAGATAATCGTAGTGTATTATTGTATAGAGAGTTGAAATAAACATTTCTAACATCGACCATACTAATTATGGAAAGTAATTGGATAATTATCATTAAACATAGTTCCGTTACTGGTACGACATTTCAATGGTATAGAGCTTATTCTAAATGTTGAATCTAGTAAATACCGTTTTCTAGATATAAGTTGCACATTTAATTTTACATAAACAAATTATGTATGTCCGTCGATAAATAAATAATTATAAAAAATATTTTTTTTATTCCCAACAATTCAAAGGAAAATCACTTTTAGTGTTAAATATGAAATATGTTTATGTATTTTTTTGGGTCAATTCTACGATAACAGCTTTCGTAATGCACTACTTGTAACCAACCTTCGTGCTGCCACCAAAATCTAAAAACAAAAAATATAAATGAAATAAAATTCGTAACGTCACCGATAGTGACGTTCAGTTGTTCTTCTTGACTTACCGCAAAACTAAGGGTGGAAGGTTTTACAATTATTTGTACACATTTTATAGAAAATAAGAAGTCATTTAAAATATATTTAGCATAAAAACGACTCGGCAGACTGTTCTATTGGGTGTCATCTGATTATTATTAATAACGTCAAAAACTTTTATATCTGTTTTGCGGACGACGCTGAATTCTTCTGGTCTGATCGTCTGGAATCTCGAACCATCACCAGTTAAGTGAAGCTTTCTTTTCCTCGGTATTGGTGAGAAGGAATCCAGTGTAAGCCAATCCCGTTGTGAATAAGTTACAAACCGGCCAAATATTTATAAAGTAATTTTGAGTTCCACGCGAACAAAATCGCGGGTATAACTAGTTACTTATTTAATCGAGCAATCATTGAGAAACACTTTAGAATATTAATCATCTCGCTATCACCAATAGGAGCAAAGTTGCATTTCACCAATAGGAGCAAAGTTGCATTGATAAAAATTACAAAATCGGGTAAAAAATGTTTTAAATATTTTTTAGTTACATGCGAATGAAGCGATGATAGCTCAGTGGTTGTGTTTACGACTTCGCGTCAAGGGACGTGAGTTCGAATCCAACCACCTACAATGAGCTTGAGCTTTCCGTGAACGAAAACACCGTGAGGAAACCATAGCATGGTGGTAGGGCTTTTTCTAATGCCTGTCTGGCTAGCTACCACCCTCAAGTTGAAAATCTGCCGCCAAATACCAATAGGTGTGTTCCGGTAGCTGCACTTGAGAGCCAGTTTCTCCACAGGTTTAGTGTGTCTACCAACTTGGGCCGTATTGTCACTTAAGATCAGGTGAGATTATGGCTATAACGCTAAAACCTTAACTATAAGAAAAGTAATGAAGTACCGAAGAGAGCTAGGTATGTAGAATTTTAGAATAACGTTAATATATATATAATATGATTAAAAAGATTAACCTAATGAATTCTTTTAACATTATCTCTCGACCGTACAGTAAATTATTTCAGATCTTATATATAATTGTCTATTTATGAATAATTACGTCGCCTAGTTATTAATTGAACTGGAAAAACTACTTTACTGTCTATTTAACAGTTTTCTAAATACTGGAACCTACTTACTACTTTTATTTACTGCGCGCTTGGCGAAGTTATTTAAAGTTACTGGCGATCGCCGAGAGATGAGGTATCTGTCAGAAGGCATAGCTTTTTTTATTAATGTGGTGTTTAAAATTGTCTGTATTCCTCGTCGTAAAACGTAAACGCATTACCCGGGCTCAGGTCAAAAGCATGGGGGTCTGTGGAGACTCATCGGTTGCTAATCACCCAACACTACCCACTAAAACGCACCACGGCGACACTTCAATCTCCAGTGTTGCCAGAGGCCAGAGACAGCTTTCGCCACTCTTCTACATCAAGAGTCACAGCCGTCATTCTGGCTTTCTAAGCCTCTACAGCTGGATATACACTAGCCTGTCTAAAGAGTCACTATGTCTTATAACATATGCAGGGCCGAATTTACCTAAGTGCCGCTCTGGCGTAGGTACCTACCGTAAAAAATACGCCCTGTAAAGAGGTCTTTTATGAGGTTTTGATGTATCTACTTCTTTAAAAATTCTTTAAGGGTAAATTTAAACTTGTATATAAAATACAATTTCCATTTTGGAATAATTAATTACATTAAATGTTATTTAAAAAAAATGTGCTTTGTAACCAGTCTTCAAAATGTAAATATCCACTGAGAACTCGTTTTTTAAGATGTGACATGAAACCGATAACTTCCTGATTTTTGAAAATCATTGATTTTTATAACACACATTTGAAATATATTTTGGCTGACATTTCAAATTTTGCCACCCTTGGTACTAGCACCTAGTGTAAATCCGTCTCTGAACAATTGTCTACAACGTAGAAGAATAAGTTCTTAACTGTATGAAATAGTTCCGGTCCACGCAAAATTGCAGGCACATAGCAGTTATTTTAATATATAAATTAATTACATTCACATATCACATGTAACTGTTACCTAAAGGGCCGTTACAGTGAAAGGGCTTCGACCTAAATAATTGACTAGATTACATTTCTAGCAACCCGTCGCATCGCCCAGACTTTCCGTTAGCAAAGGAAATGCGTCATCATCCGGCCTAGCTCTATGCAAATGGTTATACACTCTGAATTTGCATGTCACATTGCATACTATACATTCATAAAATAACTATCTATTCTTGTAAATTGATATCTAATGTTTCGATCAGTAAAATATATAACGCTAGTTTCTGCATACAATGGTCACAGACAATGCTAAACTAAATTTTTAAGGTTATGAGTTACCAGGTACACGTTAAACGTCACACTAAAGGTCATTTAAGCACCAGAGACAAGGTTGTCTGCGTTTTTATTATTTGATTTGATTATTTTTGATGACATGACGCTAGAGTCTAAACTAGACTATAATTACGTCAGCTATATTACCTATATTTTAGGAAAACTTAAATAGATTATAAAATACGGTAAACCGTAATTGTCTATACTCGACAGCGAATAGAATGTTGCAAAAATTCGCTATAATACTTGTTCTCATGTGACACTTTATGGTGAATTTAAAAATGTATATATCATTGTTTACGTAATTATAAGAGGCAAGGGTGTAAAAGCATTGCTTACTTTTGCTGCCAAGGGGAGAGATGTCACAAAACACCAAAATTTTGTTTAGGTTACCTATCTACGTAATATTTGAATGACCCTACGTTTTTAAACGGCACCCAAAATACATCGTTACTTTCAGTATTGACTTACGTAAAAATACATTTTGCGAACAACATAAGCACGACTGTACTGTACTTAAAACAAACACTGAAATGAGTCGGTATTCCTAAATTATTGGAGATAAATAAAACGATCTACCAAATCATTGTAATTGTTTAATTACCAGCTGGAATATAATAATTGTTATTATAAAACATTGTTTTGTTCATAGTCAGAAAAACCATTGTACGACATTAAAAAAATCAAATCGGTTCTTAAAAAAAAAGAGAATTGTACTGGTTAAAAACGAAACGTTAAATATTAAACTTAGATATTAAAAAATCAAATTCAGCCTTATCAAAACGAAAAGATCTTTTCCTTGGTGTGTGTATATGATCGCGTGTGAAAGCACCGCGCGGGTGTTCGCTCGAAGGGCTCACGTCGCTTGGGAAATCTGTTTACTCACTATAAACATCCGAGAGCTGCCCTTCGTTCCACAAGGAAAAACACGGGAATGTAAACGCAACTTGTTACCACAACATCAACGCGTACTCCCTTAGACATACATAAAAACACTCGGTTATAACTGTAGAAAGTTATATGTCAAAATATTAAGCGAAAGGATACGACATTCACTAAGAACGGTCGCGGGGGAGGGGCTGCAAATATACAGAGGTGCGAGCGGGTGTTTAGTTGTCTTCGATCTCCTGCTCCTGTTCCTCGTCGAACTCCGCGTCCTCGTCGGCGGTCGCCTCCTGGTACTGCTGGTACTCGGACACGAGATCGTTCATGTTGCTCTCCGCCTCGGTGAACTCCATCTCGTCCATACCCTCGCCGGTGTACCAGTGCAAGAAAGCCTTGCGCCTGAACATAGCGGTGAACTGTTCCGAGATGCGCTTGAACAGCTCCTGGATAGCGGTCGAGTTGCCGATGAAGGTGGCAGCCATCTTCAGACCGCGAGGCGGGATGTCGCAGACGGCGGTCTTCACGTTGTTCGGGATCCATTCCACGAAGTAGGACGAGTTCTTGTTCTGGATGTTCAGCATCTGCTCGTCGACTTCCTTCATGGACATGCGGCCGCGGAAGATGGCGGCGACGGTGAGGTAGCGGCCGTGGCGCGGGTCGCACGCGGCCATCATGTTCTTGGCGTCGAACATCTGCTGCGTGAGCTCGGGCACGGTGAGAGCGCGGTACTGCTGGCTGCCGCGGGACGTGAGGGGAGCGAAGCCGGGCATGAAGAAGTGCAGACGCGGGAATGGCACCATGTTCACCGCCAGCTTGCGGAGATCCGCATTCAGCTGACCCGGGAACCTCAGGCAGGTGGTAACGCCGGACATGGTCAGCGACACTAGATGGTTCAAGTCACCGTATGTGGGTGTGGATAGTTTGAGCGTGCGGAAGCAGATGTCATAGAGTGCTTCATTGTCAATACAGTAGGTTTCGTCTGTGTTCTCTACTAACTGATGTACTGAAAGTGTGGCGTTGTACGGTTCTACCACTGTATCTGACACTTTGGGCGATGGTACAACTGAGTATGTGTTCATGATTCTGTCAGGGTATTCCTCCCTGATTTTGGAGATGAGGAGTGTTCCCATACCGGAGCCGGTACCGCCTCCGAGGGAGTGTGTGAGCTGGAATCCTTGTAGGCAATCGCAGGACTCTGCTTCCTTGCGAACTACGTCCAAGACGGAATCGACGAGCTCGGCGCCTTCAGTGTAGTGTCCCTTGGCCCAGTTGTTACCGGCACCGGACTGTCCGAAAACGAAGTTGTCGGGGCGGAAGATCTGCCCGAAAGGTCCGGAGCGGACAGAGTCCATGGTGCCGGGCTCGAGGTCGACGAGGATGGCGCGGGGCACGTACTTGCCACCGGAGGCTTCATTGTAGTAAACGTTGATGCGCTCCAACTGCAAGTCCGAGTCGCCGTGGTAGGCGCCGGTGGGGTCGATACCGTGCTCGTCGGAGATGATCTCCCAGAACTGTAACAATAGAAATACAAAATCAGCTTTATTTTCAATACTTCTCAGGTGGCAAGAATGACGAAAGACTACAACTCTCGCACAAGCCCACAAACACAAGAGTATCACTAGCTCCTGGCCCAACTTCATTATCCCTTTTCAAGGTTTACACTACAACTCTCGCACAAACCCACAAATACTTGCAAGAGTGTCGCCAGCTCCTGGCCCAACTTCATCCCTTTCCAAGGTTTACAATACAAGGTTATATCGATGTGAAATACTGTAAGCCCTACCACCCCCAAAATATGGAGCAAACTGGTGGAGACCATTACCCGCAGAGGGGTCCGTAATGACTTATGATATATGAAAATGACTTTTGATTTTGATTCTTTTTAATTTATTTATCAGTTAAAATTTATATACATTGAAATTATTTATTCTGATTGGAATTTAAATTTAATGAATATTAATAGTAATATTTTATATTTTTAATGCATTCACATATTACGTAATAATATTTTATATGATATACTTGTTTAATATATTATTAATTATGGAAATAAGGAGGCTATAATATAATAATACTGTGAAGTATGTTCATTATTACACCAGAGAATATTCCCATACTGCTTCGGGACAAACATCGGCCCAAACCTTATTTGATGCGGTCAATAACTTTCAATAAAACTAACCGAGTCACATAATAAATATTAGTTTTACACATAAGGCAAGGTGTGCACGAGAGTAGCGTCGCTTCTGAGTCATAGTTGCCAAGGCGATAAGGCGTACAACATAAGGCGACTCCCGCGTCGATACCACATTAGCATATTTACGAGGTCGCTACTCTTCGATCGAGGGGCGCGCTTATAACGCGAAAAACATTCACCACCGCCCACTTTCTTGCCTTTACGTAACACAAGCCTTATAAGGAGAGAATGGGTTTTTGACTGCCGCCAGTAAATCGCTTTTGAGGCCGTAAATCGATTCTGTCTCCTTGCAGATGGCAGTACAAATATATTAACGAACCAAATCAATTGAAGACAATGGGCGCATTTGTCAAATTCGGTGGGCGAGCCGGTATATGGCTTATTTGCTTGAAATGTGTTAGTAACATCTATTGTTTTCCTATGACTCAGCGGTCTGACTACATCCTGCTAAACGGATCGTCGACATAATCGAAACCCGTATGTTTATACAAATGGTTACAAAATCAATAACAAGAGTGTTATCATCACAATTAATGGAAAACGATGTTAATATAAATTGAATATTCGTGTCAGACGAAAGATATTTCCCGATATATTTATATAATCTGTGGCCGATCGTAGATACGTCTACCTGAGCAAACTTACGTCTTGATTTGTACCTAATTTTATTGTTTTGTGTTCTGCTGTGGCATCATAGGGATTATTTGTAGGTATTATATTTTACCAAGGTAGATTATGCTATTTTAGATCAGTGATAAGACATGTGCCTGCCAGTGTGTCGTAAAGTGGTAGTGCCTCAGACACTGATCATAATATGTGGTAGGAAATTTCTAATAATTGCCTGGCTAACATTGTCAAGTGGTCTATTTGTCGACAAGCATATTTATGTATGTTTAGACAGTATTATATACCCAATTCACGTGAAATACGTCTCAACGGTAATAGAGAATATATAAGAAAATTAATTACTAAAATAAGAAATATATGTATTAACCCATTCCTCCCCACTGTCATATTTTTAGGACACTATTTTCAAAATTTCTTTTGACGTATTTGGACTTTTATTTTTATTATATCTGATGAAATTCATATTTTTACAGTATTTTCCTAATAAAATAAATTTTTTTCGCTGTAAAAAGTGTTGTAATAATATAAAAGTTCTAATACGTATAAAGACATTTTGAAAATAGTGTCCTAAAAAATGACAGTGGAGAGGAATGGGTTAATGCCATGTTTCTAAATAGTTTGTCTTCTAGAACATTCCTTATTTAGTCTTTTTATACACAACATTACTTTGCAATTTTATCGTTCCTAAAAGGTGTGCGTCAATTAGTTTCAGTGAAAGTGTTCACAGTAAAACTCGTCGGGCAAATTACAGATACACTTCCGCGAAAATATGGCATGATCTCATTTGTGAATCTACAGACATTTCAGCCGGTTAGCGCCACGGGCATGTTGCCAATTCACTGGAAACTGTGATACAACTCCTCTTAATGGATTTATTGATCACATCAACAGCTACTATTCGCTTACATACATTTGAAACTAACTCTATGTTCAATCACACCTCAGTGCGCGATTTTTGTTTTCCAGTACTTTGGTTTTAATAAATTAACCCCTATACATAGCCAATGGTATAGCTATTATCAAACATTCTTCTTCGTTTTGTTTTATGGAATAGGAGGCAAACGAGCAAGCGTGTCACCTGATGGTAAGTGATCACCGTCACCCATGGAGACCCCAACACCAGAGAAATCGTAGGTGCATTGCCGGTTTTAATAGGAGGGACTAGCTCTTTAGTGCAGCTGCCGAAACACACCTAATGGTATTTGGCGAGAGATCACTTTGAGGGTGGTAGCTAATCATGCGGGAATTAGAGAAAGCCCTACCACCATGTTCATTGTGGTGTATTCGAACTCACGTCCAATGGCGCGGCGTATCTTAAAGTAATTATTTATCTAATTTCATTAACAAGTTTTGCATCGATTTTCTTATTTAATACAAAAATTAAGCGATGTAGACAGATCTAGTTGAATTCTGTACAGGAGTATGGGTCGAAATAATTTCTATACCAAAATCCAGCGAATTTGATTAATTCGATTAGATGTGAAAATGCAGTTTGCTTACGTACTTATCATTAGTTTAGACTGCAGAAGCGATAACCCGCTTCCGAGAGAGCGTAATGAAATATAAAACTGTCCTGAATACTTTAAAAAGTTCATTCACAAAGCGCAGTTTCCCAACAGACACACGGCGGATAACTATTTCTGCCGACGCGGAAGAAAGCCAACGGTTGTCGACCCCTTTCTCTAACACAACACTCTTCCTTCCATGTTAAAATACTAAGCCGACAGTTTCTTTTTCTGTCATAAACGCTGGGCATAAAAAAATAGTAGGTCATATTGAATGCGTTCAGTAGTTTTTCTTAGTTTTACTCTAATAAATGTATTCGTTATCAACGGTATGAACTATGTTTATTACCGTCATAGTAAATATAGAGACATTATCTTTCTCCGTGACAAATTGATGTATGTGACAATTTCAAAAGTGATCTACCGAACCCTATATGAATTTATCCAAATTGAAATTCAATCACACGGACTTATATTTTTATTAAAGTACACATCAGTGTTACAAGAAAATCGTAAATAACGATACTTTTTAAGATCCTACCATTCCAGAGAAACCGTTTCATTTCTAAGATAAAAGTTTTCGAATATTTTGATCTATAATATTAGTTAGCCCTTTCAGTGATGAGAGGACATAAATAAATTCAAACTAAATCAGTAAATAGTACATCCTGATTATAATTAGCCAAAAAAAAACTACATATTTCGCTCTGGTACGTTAATTGTATGTATACATTATGGTGGCAAATTCAAAAGCAGGTGAATCTAGAATTAATTCCTAGCACAATTGCATAAGTGACTAACAAAGTGACTGATAATAAGCTCGGTAGAATTAGTGTGCCTGAGTCACCATCATGCCGGCATATCGTCATTCTCAAATCGATATCTGCTATGTGACTTTAGAAATATTGAAAATAGTCGTTTTATATTTAACAAATCAGCTTTTACACGCGGCTAGGCTCGCGCGTATATTGAACTTGTCAACTGATTCGGTTTTCGATCTATACAAAAATATTTTTTGTATAAGATGCTAATAAATTATTTATTAATTCCACCCCACTGTCATATTTTTAGCATTCTATTTTCAAAATTTCAATTTTACGTATTAGGACTTTCATTTTGTTATTTAACATTTTTTAAAGCGAAAAAAAAAATCAGAAAAATTGTGTAAATAAATATGAATTTCACCAGAAATAATAAAAATAAAAGTCTTAATACGTAAAAAGAAATTTTTAAAATAGAATGCTAAAAATATGACAGTGAGGAGGAATGGATTAATATAGGGAGATATGAACTTATCCGAAATTCGGAATTATAACCAAATTTGAACCAGGTAACAAGCATATCTGATGGAGTAATAAAAAGTATCACACAAAGATTATCCCTCCATTTACCCCACTTCCTATGTTTTTTAAAAGAAACTGTAGTCTATATCAGTCTTCATCTATACCAAAATTCATCATAATCAAATCCGCGGTTTAGTCGTGGAAGCGTAACAAACAAACTTACTTTCGCATTTATAATATTAGTAAAGGTATTATAAAATCATGTACAATTATTGTGTACTTTTAGTAACCACAGTTAAGAAAAATTTGATAAGTAAATTATACGTTGAAATCTCCAAAAACTGCACATAACTGATATTGGTTTCACAGCGCCCTTAGTCTATGCCCAACTGAACATACAATGGATTATCAATAATAGTTACTGTCTGTGACGTTTTTACATGGTTATATGTTTAAGCATGGTGGTAGGACATTTTCTAAAGCCCGCCCTCTACCACCTTCAAGTTGAAAATCTGCCGCCAAATACCAATAGGTGTGTTCCAGCAATACCACTTTACACCCAGAGTCCCTCTACAGGTTTAGCGTGTCTACCAACTTGGACCGTATCGTCACTTAAGATCAGGTGAAACTATAGCCGAAACGCCGATTCTTTATCTATAAAAAAAAACAATGCTTTCCTTAACCATCAGCAAAATTCGAAGAAATTAATTCGTAATGTGCATGTAGATACGGAATAATCACAATTTTTAATTTATTATGACATAGTTTGAACTTGCGCGTATCTAATCAATAATCCGTGAGATTATTTATTATAAAGACATTTGTTAGTCGACGATGCCCGATAATTGTAACACACACTTCCAACAGCCACCCTAATGACAAGAAGGTATCCATTAATCGAGCATAGAGTAGCCAGCTCTACGAGGTGTCCTTTCTGTGGATATTTGTTTCTATTTGACAACTCCTACAGGCCCGGAACATTACGAGAGGAAGGACGCTAATTAGCATTATGTCATCACAAAAATAAAGATGAACTATACACGACTGGGTCAGAACCACTATAAACATAGTGATATATCTGTACTACTGACAGTGTTTTAGATCATATACAAGTTCAATAATTAACAGATATTAATAAGGAAAACTCCTTTTTCTAATATACAAAGAACGCGAAATTAATCAAGACAGTAAGTTAACAATTTAGATAAAACAATAATCACGCCTCAACTGTAATCGGATAAAAAAAATTCTAAGAGAAGCATACATAATATTATGGAGGGATTCCGAGGCAAAGTTCGTGCCAACAAAAAACTACCAAGTTCGTCCCGACAAAAAACTACCAAACAGTTTTTATGTCTCGATCGTTCCTTTTAATCCCATAACATTTGTTACGTTCCCGTGGTTAACAATAATAATACTTATTGAACGCGTCGAGCCACGGCCTCCGATTGGTCGTCGTTATCAAGGGACGCGACGGACAACCTTGAACCAGGTTTTAAATACAAAAACAAGCTTCCCTATTTTGTAACGGTTTTTTTTTAACATGGCGGTTACCAACGGCTGTTGGCGTTTTCAGCCATTACAATCAAGATTTATAATATTTGTAAATACTTGTTAGACTAAATATACATTAAGATAAATTAAAATATGTAGATTACATTGCCTTTCTCTTCTTTGCCAGATATCACCATACGTTTAATTATATTTGAAATGATACAAAAGTGACAAAACTGCATGAAATGATATATTTTTTGAATTTATTTGATGATGTAACAGAAAATTGGGAAATTTCGACACGTGGAATGAAACAAAGCGACACTTAAATTTAAAATGTATTCTGCGACCAAATAATCAAGTCCGCATTATTCAAGAATGACTTACACGTAGCACTTTGGAACGTAATTGTCCAACATTCTAACCAAAGAATTGGCAAATAAGACGAATATAGGCATAATAAAACTTGATAAAGTGATCACCATATAAATTCAAATAACGTAACAAGCAATTCCAAAAAGCATTTTAGCTAATAATAGGTTTATTGTAACAGAAATATTTGTCGATTCCTCATTTTCACTTTGTGAGAGCAGACGTCACAAAATGCCGGCAGCTAACGCCCCGCGCGTTGCAAAGAGACGATTTTTTTTAATAATAACAAATGAATAACGCGAATTTACCTTAGCTCCGATCTGGTTTCCGCATTGTCCGGCCTGGATGTGCACGATTTCCCTCATTTTGTTGTATGTGAACTAAATAAATTACTTAACACTAATATTTCTCTGCTCCGCACGCACCACGTACTGTCGTGGCCGGTTGAAGAATAATTTTGTTCCGTACCGGGCGATCGACCAAAGCTAGGAATTCGATAGTGTGGCGACCGTTTTTGGCGGGGCTATATGTCGATAAAATTTGCCGCATTGCGACAGAATTTTGCGTGGGTGGGTTTCACAGAACTGAAAGACTTATTATGTCACAATTTGTTATATTATTTAATTTTACTATATAACGTATCTGTTTGGCTAAAATATGGAACGTATAAATGACACTAAAACAGCTATAAGAATTTTATTAACTACTGTCATTTTCAATAACAGATCTTATAAAATCAAAATTAATTTTACTATATCTAAATCTAAAATTAGCCCTCAAAGTAACCGAATATAAACATTTAGATGTAAGAATATTTGATATAATTTCATACAAAATATAATTTGTAATTGGAGAATTATCTTATTTAAACGGGTAGATAAAACAAACTTTTTGAAAACCAATAGATTTCATATCCAAAGTAATAATTAATAAATGATCAGTATTCAAAAACAGAAAATTATTTAAATTTGAATTCATTAAATTTTTAGGACATTTTCATGTCTTTAGGACGCAAATTCTGCTTTTGGTAATAGTATTTAAAGTTCGTTATGATACTGTTAACAGTGAACACGTTTTTCTGACGATGTTGTTAGTGATACTTAAATCATATAGTACTTCAATAAAATTCTGCATTTATTCAGTAATACACTTTTAGAACACATTGTTGCATTGTGGTTATACTTACATATATGCAGCCTTAGAGATTAATAATTTATATCAATATTATAATGCAAAAAACCTTTGAACGCGTTGATTTCAGTAACCACCAGTCTGAATTTAAAAACTATTTTTGTATATAAGAACACTTTTGATATGCTATTTTAAAATCATTTTCTAATATTAAGAGTAAATCTGTATTGAAAAAGTTACAAAAACGGCAACTTTTTTTTCTATTTCCACGCGAAGGTAAAGTAGTATATAACAAAAAATATACAGAATCTATTTTGGTTGAATAGGTGACGTATTTTAAGCTATATATTATGTTATATAGTATAAGGATCACCAAGGGGTGATGAACGGATGAGTCCTTATCGTCTTCTCCAAGATGAGAGGTGTCGGTTGTAAGATTTTCAACACGACAAAAAAAAGGATAGAGTGTTTTTTTTAATAACGCCCAAAAAAAAAAACAACCTTAGTACAAGGAAATATTAAATAATGTTATATTTAACCTGAAATAATACTGTTTACTTCTAATATTAATAATTACTGTAAATCTCTATTCTAATCTTAGAATTATTATTAAATTATGTTACAGTAAAAACTTAGCTATTATGGACAATAGGTTAAATCATAAAAATTTGTAATATATTTTCATAACTTTACTTGCAGAAAGTTTTTTTTAAATATAAGATCAATATCGTGATATTCTCGACATTTCACAACACTACGTTACCGTCTGTGCTCCTATTGGTTGGCGTCACCATCTGCGCGTCAATGCAGCCAACACGCCGATAATAATTAGGGCGAAACATTTTATTGTTATTTATTTGATATTTCTAAAGAATCTCAATAACAGAGGAAAAGTAAATAATAAAACACTTTTTAATATCGTATGTTATCGTAAGATACCGGATATATTCGAAATAAATAAGCGGTGAACATTGATGGCGTCATTGATTATTTTATGTGTTATTATGTTGGCACACCCGGAGAGTTTAAGCCGGTCGGCGCAGCGGTCAACAAACAATGGCTGAACCGGCCGGCAAAAAAAAAAAATCATACAACTTAGATAATTAATACTGTACCGTCGAGTTTTGCTCTATTACAGTTAATTAAAATTTATTATTTTCATAAATAGAGGTAAATATTTTATACAGACCAGATATAGGTGTATGTTAAAATATATATCCATAGTTCTTAATTACTAAGTTATCTTGATAATTTACTTAGTTCCTCTACGTGTTTTTGCTAAGTAACTTTCTAGAAGATAATTATTGATATTATTCTGTAGTTGGAATGGCTTGTGCTGATTTTAGTATCCCAATAAAGCGACGATCTTCTTAGTATTTTCAATGATTTTTATACCTGAGAATTCATAGCCCACGCTATTTTTTCAAACCCATATGACTTGAGCGTAATCTCACCTGATGCTAAGTGATGATATGGTCCATAGAACACATCTTCAGGTATTGGGGTGCAGATTATCAACATCAAAGTGGTAGATACTCAGGCGGGCATTAGAAAAAGTAATACTTTCATGCTATAGTTCAATTACGATGTTTTCCTCTACCGAAAGCTTAGGTTCGAGGGGAATTGTTGTAGGGAGTCGAACTCGAAAGACGTAGCACTAAGCTATCATTGCTTCAAACTTAATCCAGATTTTTCCATTTACATTAATATTAGGCGGGGCTAGACTTAGACGAAGAGGCCCTAGGCTATTCGACTTATAAGACTCTTTCGCCTCTCGCGTTGATCCTTAACCAATACATCGTGTGTCCGCGATTCCGTTTGGCGTGGAACTAAAATTGTTTTTAATCATTTTCATTCAAAAAAATGTTATATAGCCCGTGTTACTCAGGGCTAAGGTAAGCAGTCTAATGGTGAATTTTTGAAATCGGTCCAGTAGTTCTTGAGTTTATTCGTTACAAACAAAAATTTTAATTTATAATCTTTATATATAAACGTTTCGTGTCGTCTTGTTTATCCGCCATGAACTCCTAAACTACTGAACCGATTTTAATCAAATTTTGCACACTGTGTTTAGTTTGATCCAACTTGAGAGGTAGGATGCTTTTTATCTCGATAAGCGATCGTAACGCGATAGATGACGCTGTAGTCGATGTCATTGACTACTCGAGGTCAGTTAGCAGTTAGCATTAGTATAGTCATGCGTTGAATTTCTTATTACTTTCAGCCCAATATGTAAACATGTGTTCACTGTTTTTAGAATAATATACTTTTAATTTTCCTAATAACTTGTATGTAGTCTCCTCATGATCTTAAGCCTAGTTAGCCTATAGGAAAATCCAACCTTGACAACATTTAACAATTTATTTCCCCTACACTGTTAGCCTGAGGGGCTTTTACAGCTTCACCGACTAGAGGGGCAACTCGCGCAGGGGTGTCACTAGTGACCGAACCTCAGCTTGGGCTCTTGCCGAATCGTGTAGGAGGAAATCGAACGCGGTACTAGCTATTAATAAAAATTATAAAACCTAAAACACTAACTGATCCCCTTCAGGATCTGGAAACTAAATTTGGTTTGTAACATTTTCCATATTTCAATGTTGACTTTTATACCCCTATTGGCTTTTACCCGCCACTCGGTTCACGTTAGTATCGGATGCCGCAATAAAAAGTTTCATACAAATTTCATCCTTCTTTTTACTCAAGTTTAATAACACAAAATACAACTATATCATGCTAGATTTTACGTGCGGCTTTGCTCTATTGAATTTACCAAACAAAACGGAAGACGAAAAAGAATTCATATAAAGTTTATCCCAGTTTTTAGCTCACTTTCACTAGATTTTCACGCTAAAAACGACCCTATCACCGTCTCGATGCTCCCATCTATCTCTATAACAAAATTCATCATAAACGATTAAGCAGTTTAAACGTGAAATTGTAACAACAAACAAACTCACTTTCGCATTTGTAATATTAGTATAGATTACCATAGCGCATACTGCATTTTGTCGAAACTGAATGTCACAGGTGAGTGTTCATTGTAACACAGTAACACTTTCTTACTTCATTAGTCGACTCGAGCCGACTTTACCCGAATGAGCGTCACATACCCGAGCGTTACAGCTTCGTCTCATTCAATATCCACATAATGTAGTTTTCACTTCAATAATAGAAGATATTTTTTAGTTCCTTTATAAGATAATATCGTATGTGCAGATTTGGTCCAGTTACAGTTTTATTGTATGTGTACATACTAGCTTTACTTGCGACTTCGTTCGCGTGAAACTTAAAGAATATTTAATCACTTTTGCCCGTTTTGCACGCCTCATAAGGGAAGCGTTGAGGTCGGTACTATTGTCACTTCACGCGAGAAAACTGATTTTTTAAACTTGAAATTTCTCTATGTATCATATATTGCACTTGTAAAATAATATATACACACACATATCACGAAAAAAATACACTATTTTTAACACTCATGAGATTTTTGATACCATTTTTGTTAATTAAACTAGCTAAAAACTTTTAAGTTCTGTGTTGGACGTCCGTGTGTCTGTATGTGCGGATCCTGTATGTTATCACGATAACGACCGAAATACTTTACTAACCGAGACATATTTTTTTCTTACGCTTCGGTATAATTAGGAATAGAACCCTATTACATTTCACGCTCTGATTCGATGTGTTTTTATTGTTATTATATAAAAACAATTAAAAATTTGATTATGAAGCGTGCATATTTTCATTTTCTAAATTTTTATCACTTCTGTCAGTACTAAAGCCTTCCTCAAGGGTTACTCTATGAAATGTGTGAGATAACTCTATGTGAGCGATCGTGATGTCTGGAATTGACGCCCCTCTCTGTACATCCGCTAATAACTACTGTAACACATTAAATTATTGTTTATAAGCATAAGAATAAGGCTTAAAAAAAAAGATTCAGATCGAGTTTCTCGCCGGTTTTTCTCGATGACTGCGTTACTCTCCGAACCGGTAGTAATTCTTGCCTTCTTAGGACCTAAATTTAATAAAGATTTTTTTATTTGATTTGATTTGATTTGATTTGAAATACAAATACTTATTTGAAATCGGACGGATAGTTCGTAAGATTACCACGTTCAAACACACAGACTATTTCACTTTATAATATTAACATAGACTCAAGTTTTAAACGTTCCGTTCGGTATAAATGAAAATACTGTATTCAGACGTATCAAATTGTGGATATGAAACATCTGTACAACGTAATGACGTCGGGTTTGTCAACACGTTATTCTTACGATCTTTCATGAATATAAGATTACTTTTTATTTTGACAGCATTATGGCAATGTGAGGTTGGAAGTGTGTATGGACGTCGCGTCAAGGGACGTGAGTTCGAATCCAAGCACCTACAATGAGCTTGAGCTTTCGGTGAAGGAAAACATCGTGAGGAAACCATAGCATGGTGGTAGGGCTTTTCCTAATGCCCGCCTGGGTAACTACCACCCTCAAGTTGTAAACCTGCCGCCAAATACCAATAGGTGTGTTCCGGCAGCTGCACTTGATAGCCAGTTCCTCCACAGGTTTAGCGTGTCTACCAACTTGGGCCATATCGTCACTTAAGATCAGGTGAGATTATGGCCATAACGCTAAACCTTAAGTATATAAAACTTTTTATTTTGACAGCATTATGCCAATGTTAGGTTGGAAGTGTGTATGGACGTCGCGTCAAGGGACGTGAGTTCGAATCCACCTACAATGTGCGTGATGAGACCATAGCGTGTTGGTAAGGCTTTTACTAATGCCCGCCTGGGTAAGTACCACACTCAGGTTGAAAATCTGCCACCAAATACCTATAGGTGTGGTCTGGCAGTTGTACTTGAGGGCCAGCTTCTCTACTAGTCTTAGCGTGTCCACTCTCTTGGGCCACATCGTCACTTAACATAAGATGAGATTGTGGCCATTACAATGAACCTTAACTATAGAAACTGACCATTCATCAGGGGTCATCGTTGTGCTATTGGAGGAAGTGTGGTCGTTGTTGTCTCTGGTCTTTGGCAACACGAGGGTTTGAGTGTCGCCGTGGTGCGTTTTAGTGGGTAGAATGGGGTGATTAGCATGCGATGAGTCCGGGAGGGTAACGCATTGTGGTGAGGGAATCCGTAAACAGATTATTTCACCACGTTAAAAAAGGTTACATAAGAGTATGTTTGCCTTTTTTATACTATATACGAGTACTTCAGTATTAAGGCTACAACCTCATCTGATGTTAAGTGACGATGTAGCGGAAGATGGTGGACGCACTAAGCCTGGTGGAGGGACTAGCTCTCAAGTGCTACAGCTGGTACACCCTCATAGGTATTTAGAAAAAAAGTTAAAAAGATACTAAAATATCACGTGATTAACGGGCAACCCTCGATAAATGTTGCAATATAGAATAGTTTTTTTTATACTTAAGGTTTAGCGTTATGGCAATAATCTCACCTTGTCTTTAGTGACGATACGGCCCAACTTGGTAGACACAATACACCTGTGGAAGAACTGGCTCTCAAGTGCAGCTGCCGGAACACACCTATCGGTATTTGGCGGCAGGTTTACAACTTGAGGGTGGTTACTAGCCAGGCGGGCATTAGAAAACGCCCTACCACTATGCTATGGTTTCCTCACGATGTTTGCCTTCACCGAAAGCTCAAGCTCATTGTAGGTGCTTGGATCCGAACCCACGTCCCTTGACGCGAAGTCGTACACACTACTACTGAGCTATCATCGTTGGTGATAAAATTTCGTCTGAATATGCAATGTCGTTTCGACGTAATACTAAAATAGTTGTTTTAATACACATAACAAGTTACATACGTTATCCTTTAAATGAGGACGTGCTTCAAGTTTATTTAGGTCGCACAAGTATTTGTTTATATATACATTTTTCCTCAACCAAATGCCGTAAAATGTCGTAATGGCATTATATTAATTACACAGTTTTACGAAAAAGGCAAGAGAATTCCGAACCGCAGTGCTATAAAACCACATCGTATTGAAGCGAAAAAGAGTCATTTGTATGTGTGGCTCGAATATACAATGAATCTGGAAACAAGCTTTTAATATTAGCGTTATGGTCAAAGAAGATGGTCATGGAAGAACTAGCTATCGAATGCACCTGCCGGAATATTCCTACAGGCATTTGGAGGTAGATTTTCAACTTGCGTCCGGTAGCTAGGTAGTTAGGCATTAGGCAAAACCCTACCACTATGCTATCGTTTCTGCACGGTGTTTTTTCCCACCGAGAGCTTAGGCTCATTGCAGGTGGATTTGAACTCGTATCCACTGTACATGGCTCCGTACACATTAACAATGAGCCATCATCGCTTCCTAAATACGTGCTAAGGTTTTAGTCTAAAGAACTCACCTCCACCTAACATCACGTGTATTTATTTTGGTACAAACTTATTAAAGGCTTAGGTCAGGGGATATAGGTGTATATAATAAAGAACTTCCTCTAGGTAACAAAACTATATTGTTTCACAATCTTCTACTTTGCACGTCTTACTCTATACAGCACATAACAACGACTTCCGATCGAATCGTGCCGACTTCTACAGCCGTTCCGTATTTAAATGCGACAACTTGACTTATAGTACCATAAAGTACTCTAATTTATTTCTACAAATATTTAAAATATATTTTAAGTGTGGTACTTCGATTAGTATGTGATGACAATTTGACTTATAGAACCCTAAAGTACCCTAATTTATTACTTCACATATTTACAATATGTTTTAAGTGCGGTGCTGGTTATCAGTTGACAATTTGACTTATAGTACCATAAAATATCCTAATTTATTAGTTAAAATATTTACAATATGTTTTAAGTGCATTAATCAGTTGACAGTATGACTTAAGTACCCTAATTTACTATTACAAATATTTAATAATACAATATTACTGTTATGTAATAAATACACCTAACAAATATTAGTGTTATGTAATAAATAAACCTAACAGTTCGGCCATCCTGTTCAAGCGAGTTCCATCCGCTTTCTCTACATAATTGGTTATTAAAATATTATAATCCTGCTTATACATAATTATAGCTCAAGATTTATCCAATAAACTTATACTTAATAATTAAATTAATTAATCTAAGCAATGATATAATTATATTAAATTTATAATGATTGTTAGTCACGCCTCTTACTCGTTCTCACTGATACAATCGTCTTCAGATGAATCTACTCTACATTCATACCTTTGTATTTTTGACCGTGTTTACGAGTCAGAGGTGTGTCACCAATCAGGAATCGTCATTTGGTACTTGTGTTTTCACCCGGACCAAATGCCTCCCTATACTGCGTTGGATCTTTTCTGCGCTATCGTAATTAGCAGAATCTTTTGACTGTTGCTCTTAAATCTTTTCGCTCGCATCTTGTCTCAACTCGTCCAGCTGCTCTCCAGGTGTTCTGTATGTCGGAAACGTGTTCGTTCCAACAGTTGTCATCTTTGCCGTGGTTTGAAGTAGATAATGCATCAAAGATTGTCCGATGAAATCTTTCCACTTGTCCGTTTGCTCCAGGCGTGGCGACGGTATTTTGGATATGCTTTACAGCATAGCTTTGTATAAAGTGTTAGAATGTTTTGCTGGTGAAACTAGTGCCCTTGTCTGTAATTAATCGTGTAGGGACTCCAAGATTACTTACGTACTGCATCATAACTCTGACTGAAGTGGCTGATTTGGTGTTTATATTAACTTTTAACTATTAACTGGATTTATACTTACGTATTTGGTAAAATCATCTAATATCACTTACAAGTAACAGTTTCCAGACTGACCGGTCTCAAGTGGTCTGCGTGCACGGTATGGAAGGATGTACTAACCTTTTCTATGGGATGCAATTTTCCTCTAGTTTGCCGCCGGGGGCTTTGTGATGAGCACGCTCCAAACAGGACGACACATTTTTTATTTTTTTATTATTATTTCTTTTTTTATGAACCGTCGCATTTTCCGGAACCAGTAATGCTCCTTAATGCGATGGAGTGTTTTCTCAAATCCACAAATGACCAACATCGTCATGGTTCATTTTGAGAATTTGACAGCGCTCCCCTCGTGGTACGAGCCAGGCCTGATGCTGCTGGCACTTACATCAAAGCCGAGGAAATCTATAAAGTCTAAGAAGAAATGGCACTTACTTAATTTTAAAGTTAATTCACCTTTCCTGAGCAGTTGCAGTACTTCTTCTAGCATACCGTCAGCGAATGTCTTGGAGGGGATGAGTATATCATCCATGTATACAATCGCATACTTAATTTTGACTTCAAAAAGGATCTTATTGATAGTGCGCTGATGGCGCTTTGACTAGGCCAAACGGCATGCGATTGTATTCATACTGACTATCTGGTGTCACGAAAGCGGTCTTAGGACGGGACTCTTCGGGTATAGGAATTTAATTTAATATAATAAAAAAATAATTTAATAAAACCCAAGTCATGGTGCTCACTGGAAAAGCAATGGGTATATTTCGAAAGCAAACCTTGTAGTTCTTGACACTGGGCTTCGTCCAAGAGAGGATTGCAATTCACCGTAGACCCCATTTCGGCATCACCAATCGTTACGCTGAACGAGTTTTAGAGTATCGGTCGAAGAGATTGGGTCTCGCTGTAAAGACCGTGTCAAGAGAGATCCCTTAGTAACCATTATTGGGGTTGTTAATATATTATAGATCAAAATGGCACCACGTCCGTTTTTGATCTTATACAGACCAGGAAGTATGTAGTATTCTATGCCCTCGGGCGCCCGTAATGCACCGTTTACATATACGTAACAGTCAGACTGAGTATTTGTACAGATCTTACTACTAGTCATGTATCACCCTGGATCTCGGTGTCGTTGGGTACCGTTACATTTATTTTATTAGAAGGAATTCGCTGAAATTTGACTTCGTCGAGAGTTTTTAATAACAAGGGTATCAGGTCGATCAGTAAATGAATGGCCTAAGAGGACAGAATGAATTAAAACATAGTCCTCTACGACGTAGAGATACAACAAACTAAATAAAATTATTGACATATATTTACTGAAATTTCATAAATTTAAAGAAGTAATTACCTCCTGGTTGAAGACACAGAAATATGAAGACATAGAAAACTTATTTGTAATCGTACGATAATTGTCTAGTAGAATTATAAATAACATGTTCACATATGGATTACTCTGCTCATATTTATCCATATACACTTGTTATATAAGAATAAGTTTGAGGCACACCCAAATTTTAAACTCAATGTTTATAGTATTTGGTAAATATTTTGTTTGTTTTTTTTTACATAAATCTTGAAGACGCGCAAAAAAAAATAAGTTTACAATATTGTAGTGTAACTCATTACACTATTATTAAAATTAAGGAAGGATAAGATAAAAATAAATCGCAGTATACCTTATGTCATATTTATATATCTTGTAGTTATATTAAAATATATGTAGGTCATATCTAGGACATACTATTATACGGGAAGAAAACAGCGTCTGAGATACAGGCTCGGCCTAGTTCAGGCGCTAGGATTCAAAAATGTATAGCGATACTATGTCTTAAGATAATTTTTATGTATTGTAGTGTAAAAATTCTTGTCAATAAAATTATTATTACTATGATTGTTTCTTTCAATTCTTGGACCTCGACGTACGTTACGACTACCCCTATCGGGCTAAATAGACTTCCACCTAAGTACCTTACCTTACTTACCTAAGTAAGGTCAAGTTTGTACATGTTGTAATTTGGAGGTTTAGTGATTTTGATATCCAGTACATATTTGCCTAGTCCAGTGTCCTCAGCAGTTACTTCTGATACCTGTTTTTGATTATATTCATTACCTGGCGTTTTAACTTTATTCGGTATCGTAGCCCATTTCGTATTTCTGAAGCAATTGGAGGTCTGGTGCCCCATACGATCACAAGTTGTGATATATACCGCGGGTTACTCGCATTTAAAGCTTGGGTGTCCAATTTCATTGCAATTATAACATTTTGTGTTAGAATTAAACGTACTTGTACCTGATTTAGATGAACTCGTTCCATTCGTGGCGCTTCCCAGTCGCTTGTCGTAAGGTCTTCTACTAAAATCCTGAATTTGCCTGCTCTGCCTGCTTTTAACTGTTCTGAAATATTTTAGTACCTGGTTCGGTGAATGACCTTTACCGCGCGGCCCTCTATTCCATACAAAGGCCAGTTCACTGCCTGTTTCCCACGGATTTTTACACCTATTTAATAAATTAATCTTATTATAGTAATAATGTTCTAATGACTCACCATACCTTGCTTTCTTAGCCAACATTTCTGTCAGGAGCTCGGCATAATCCTCTCTGCATGGAAAACGTTTGATGAGCTTCTTTTCCCATTCGGAACAAGAATGCAATATCGAAGTTAGACTCTGATACCA
This sequence comes from Actias luna, assembly GCA_039707435.1. Lineage (NCBI taxonomy): Eukaryota > Metazoa > Arthropoda > Insecta > Lepidoptera > Saturniidae > Actias > Actias luna. Next base: position 12,815,289 of record JAZHAC010000032.1, read on the forward strand.
TGTTTTAGCTATGCCAGTTAATTTAGGTAGAGAGCAGTGGACTATCTCCCTCTCTTCCCAACCGTAAATTTCTGCACATTTCTCTACGTTTGTCAACCAAGTTCAGTGCGGTTTGTTCTTTCGATATAGGGTCGAACTCCGGTATTACATTAGTGTTAAAAGTCATTTTAGGTTTATCCGAGCTCTTGACCTTATTCAAAATTGCTAAAAATTTATCCATTTATTTATCCATTAAATCATATCCAGATACTCCGAATTTTGGCTTCTACTTTGCCCCCTTAACTTACATTCATTTCGATCGCCAGTCCATGAGGACCCATTACCTCGGGTATCCTCTCCATTTAACCCTTTGCCTCGGGTTTTCACTTCAGAAAACTCTTTACCTCGAGTTTTCTTTACATTATACCCTTTACCTCGGGCTTCCTTCGCCTTGGACCCTTTACCTCGGGTTTCCGTGGCACCTAACCCTTTACCTCGGGTTTTCACTTCAGAAAACTCTTTACCTCGAGTTTTCTTTCCATTGTACCCTTTACCTCGGGTTTCCATATCATCAGACCCTTTACCTCGGGTTTCCATATCATTAGACCCTTTACCTCGGGTTTCCATCTAATCAGACCCTTTACCTCGGGTTTCCATGTCATCACACCCTTTACCTCGGGTTTCCATCTCATCACACCCTTTACCTCGGGTTTCCATCTAATCAGACCCTTTACCTCGGGTTTCCATCTCATCACACCCTTTACCTCGGGTTTCCATCTCATCAGACCCTTTACCTCGGGTTCCACTATTATCGTCCATCATAGAAGATATCTGTAACTCACAGAAGTAAGCTTAATATATGTTTATAATTAATACGGACAGTGTGGCATAATCAATTTCTGATTCTATAAATAAAGGTCAAGCATTTACTCTAATGACTATAATTGTCTTAATGCTTTTAACCCGTGAAGCATGAACGAGGACAAAAACGACATCGAAGATTATATACGTGACGTCATAAAACCTTGTACAAAAGGGACGTCTTTATATACAAATTAAAATATTATCGCCATATTGCCAATTCAGAATTTTACCTGAAAATTTTAAGAAATTCCGAAGCTCTTACAGAGGCGTTAATAAAATTAAACATTATTCGGTAGCTATATATAAGTTAATTATGAACTTCTATAAAGTTGCAGTATTATAATAAATAAAATAATAATGTAACAATATACAATCCGTTTTATATTTTTGCGATTAGTGGAAATGTGAAAAAAATTATTGGCAACATTAACGAATGCGGCAAATTATTATGTGATTATCATATTATTGTGACTTACATATCAGTTGAGTTTTATAAAATCTAAAAAAATCGGGAGTATTTTCTACCATAATTATACATTTCTCAGTATAATACATATACATATTCATATTTTTCAATTCAAAATATTTGATTTTCTTGTAATACTTTGAATCTGTTTTCAT